>JAMYCR010000004.1:17664380-19104071 GCA_028830335.1 Eucera pruinosa | reverse complement strand
AACGTCCGATTTCGACGTTTGTGTAATTTCGGCACAATTTAGCTCTAATCATCAGAATTTAAGGAAAAGCCTGTTTCTTTAAATTGCAAGTTAATTTGTGCAAGTTTAGTTTTGCCAAGTTATTCAAATGAAATTAAATAATTTCGTAGTAATTACTGATCCGATTAATCCTGCCAACTTTGCATTCGAGAGGCGACTCTCGATCGTCAAGATGAACCAGTTTTAAAAACTTCCGAGTGCAAAGGGTTAAATTAAATTTGCATGCAAGCAACTCTTAAAGGGAAGAAGCAAACTACTTGTTTCTTTACTTTCTTTGAAGTAAACATATAGCCAGTGCAAACGATGAATATACACAAATACCTGGCAGTTTATTACAGCAAGTTCATAGCTATTCGTCTCGATTTCATTTATTGAAACTAGTCTGAAGTTGTCTTTAAATTGCCATGTTAATCTTGTATCAATTTGCATTAGCTCTTTCTCCACGATCAGAATCGAACGCGCTTTGTGAGTCTAAATTCCGATTTTCATCCAGAAATCGTTGAACGTAGAAACAGAAGCTCCCGTTGAAAAATTAAGCGAGTTTCAAGCTCGAACGTCTAATTGCGTAAGTTCACTGCCGCAGAGAAGCGAAATATGTAACCAGAAGTTTCCAGAAAATTAAGTACCCCGCTATAGACTTCACTTAACGCTCAAACGATGTACGGTCTACGATTTCTAAGCCGATACACTCTCGAAACACCGCTCAATCTTCTATAACGAGAAACTTTTCCCTATAATATCCACGCTACCTTTGACATCTGTTTTTTTTCTTCCAATTTTCAACGCGGTTCTAGCCTGGTCGAGCAGTGATCGATGGAAATTTCTACCAACGAACCCAAACGAAATAATAACGAGTTTGTCTTATTTCCGAATGGGATGTATTACTTTTTCGCAGCACTGGAACGTATGTAAATATCAATGATGATTGATTTGCACGGCCAGCCAATAGGGGAACCACTTATCCGAGCCGAAGTCTGTGTAACGCTCGTGCATAGATTCTACTCTTGATGCTCGAAACGGGTTTCGGTAATTGATATCGATCGCAACAACTGTGCGCTATGTATCGCGTTTTAAGGTAATAAAATAGGTGCATTCGGCGTCACACGAGTTTGCATGTTCACACGTTACCTATCGCAAGTCTACTAATTGTTTTTTGGGAGGAATAAATTGACCGTGCTTTATTTGAATCGTTCAGAAGCCAAACTGATCAGTTACCAAAAATATTAGGTCTAGAAGTTAATTCGGCACCTTTATATTATATCATTTGTAACTCTCGATTCAATGTAAATATTACGTATCGCAAAAGATACAAAAGATTTATTCATTGGGCTGTGAAATTCTTCTGCAAACGGCGATCAAATCACTCGAATATCATTTAGAAGATACGCATTTTAAAATGTTGGATAAAGTACAGAAAAAGGGCGACGATTTCATAGCATCGAAACCAGCATCTTTCTTTCGTCAGGGAATTCGACAGTTGCCCGAAAAATGGAACAAAGTTGTCGAAAATAATAGCTGTTATTTCAATGATTAATATATGTTTAATTAAAGAGAAGAAGATAAGAGTTCAGGACAAATATTGTAATTGTGCCGTTTAGTGTCTTGTAAGAAAATATCATGTTAAAAACGATGCATCAGTGTTCAAGAGGTAGTAAATTGAGACAAAGCTGAATATGAATAGAGAACGTGGTCCAAATATGGGCTAGGATTTAAATATGCGCCAATTAACCCTTTGACGATAACTTCAGTAACTCATACTAACCATATATTTACGCATGATAACATAAACCATTTGTGTAATTAATTTTCTAGCTTATTCCTACTCTAAAATTGAACTGCCAAAAATATTTCAGATATTGATTCATTTGTACTATTAATGAAGCAAATTGTCATACTCTTATTAATCATGGAATAGCCAACCTAGAATTTAATCGTAGATTGAATTTTTGCTTCCCAATGCCCGTGTTCAAAGTGTTAAAGTGTAGATCTCATTAATTGCTGTGTTTAGGAACGGTACAGAACCACGACTAAAGAATAAATAAAATTGTAAAGAAGAAATAGTAACCATCGTTTGTTGTGTCAGTGTGTTCTATTGCAAACAGTGTCATTATTACGAATCTCGCGATCGTAAAGATTTTCACAGGTATTTTGTTTCATCGTTTTAATAATTATCCGTCGAAGTAAGAATTAATTTGCTAAGACCACTATATTGCTAACACTGAGATCCTTTCTTATCCACTTCCAATAAATAAAGCAAAACAATTTTCCGAGAAAGAAACAATAGTTCTCATCTTATTTTAGATTATTCTACGATGAGCTCATATTTGGCCCGCATTTATGAAAATGAAAATTTTCACTGTTACTTTAAATTTGTAATTTGTAGCAAACATACCTTCGTTCAACGTTTTTCACTTCTACATCAGAAAGCTAACACGTTATAGATATACACTTATATGTAAACGATTAGGTATCGTTAACAGGTTAAGCAATAGACAGTAAAATAAAAATGGTAGGCTATATTTTGACCACTTCATCTATAGTCATGGTTAGAGGGTGACATAGGGTTGCCCAAGTTGCAAGAAAAGACGAGAAGAAGAGGTCTGGTGTAAGGGAAAATCTCGAGGGAAATTCGGCGGAAATTTCTGGGGACGTCCAAGTCGCCGCCGGATTATTACGACATTTTAATCTGTTCCGTCTGCGGGTGTCCTCCAATTTTTCGACCCTCGGATCGAAATTTCGACCGGCAGACGCGCCAGCTGGTGCGACAGAACCCGGTGGGCGATGCACGCGATGCGGGGACTTGGAAGTTTTGCGCCGAGCCAGCGCTCTGACCCGCCTAACGCGGTCGTCTAATTAAGACTAAATACATAATTAGAGTGTTAGTCACGTGCCGGCGCGGTGTAATTGAACGGTCAGCCCCGGTGTCTCTCGAACACGTAGCGTGCAGTCAGCACGTTTGGATTTTAAGTTTCGACGATCACGTCGAGCAACGATGTCTTCTATTTGCACGGTAAAGGTCCCAACGTGAAACTTTAATTTCGCAAATTTTTGGATACCCGCGCACGACTGGATTGGAAACGTTTAATCAAACGAAATAGCGCACTTGACAGGCTCGCCTGCCGAATCAATTATCCAGCCGCGTTATCCGCAGCCTATCCGTCGCCTCGATTCATCATCGGTCGATTTCAATTTTTCTCTATCGAGAACTCCAGCTGGGAATACCGCTTTTTGTAATTGTCGCGGTAATTCTTCGGGTATTCGTTCATATCTCTACACATAGCCATTCCCCCGGATCGATTCGGCACACGTCGGATTGAAACGAAAATTGCTTTTAACGATATTGGATTTGCAAGAAATTGTTCTCTTTTCCCTCGCAAATTCGCTAATCTCCTTACTTTAAATCTACGAGTATCTCTCGAAAATTTCTCAAGCTTCTCAATGAGAAACGTGTAGATATTCGCCTTCAGCGAGGTCGTAGTCGAAACGGTTAAAACTCCGCTGAATCACAAGCACCCGTTGTAAATGGGACGCTGTCTGCTCAACAGATATCGTAAATTTTTAACAATCGCTACGACGCGGTATTAACCCGTCGTAAAGCTGGCGGGAAATCGAAAAACAATGTGCTCGAACGTTGTCGACGACGTGATCCGACGACCGAAGGGTTTCGTTTCGTTTCATTGGAAGGAAACCCGGCTGGGTGTAAACCCGGCGCGAACGAGCGTTCCGTTCGACTTCCAGTGAAATTACATCGCCTGTTGTTTAGCAATGGCATTGGATTCGCATACAGGCGATCGGTTGCGAGGAAAGCGGCGCAAAGACAACGTGGAATTCGCTTAAGAGCTAGCACCACGTTACATTTACTCGCTACATTTCAAACTAATTCCTTGTTTAGCTTGACGGTGGTTAGGAGGGGCGCTTATGTTCGTTGAGTTATGCGGCTCGCATGTCTAATTTCAACTCCTGCGAATTCCACGGATGTTTGGCCGATGAAGCGCCCCGTGTATTATTTGATTAACACGTTCACTGCCCATCGAAATTAGGTATATTTCCTGTGGGGCGCATAGTTGCGTTCCACCACGACGATTGCTGTCATGATGGTCTCGTAAATTATTATAAAACGTAGCCCTAGGTATTAGGTTAGAGCAGTGGTTCTTAACCCTTTGAGAACGAAGCTTCTTAGATCTGGAGGTTCTCTATCGACGGCTCGCATAGCGATCGCTGCGAGAAATAAATAAAATTTTGTTTATCGTCGTTTACTATAGCAATCACAAGAACATATTCAGTAATCCTCAAACATTGATAATTTTTATTTTCGTTGGCAGTATAAACTAGTTGCTAGACGCATATGTGCATCCATAGCACTTAAAGGGTTAATTAGGGTTCCGTAAAACACTAATGTTCCGCAAACTTGTCATAAAGATTCCAAGAAATTATCAACCCTGCAACGGTCTTCGTGAGTTTATTCAATTCAATCGTATCCTGTTTTCTTTAGACGTGTTTTATAATTTTGAGAAAAAAGAAGCTTCAATGTAGGTGTCGGAACTTATATATAGTATTATATATAGTAAGAACTTATATAATAAAAACACGTTTGAGTAGAAAATGATCCAAGAACCGCTAAAGGGTTAAAATTCAAAATAGTTTCATGAAAAGAATGTATGTTAGTATAATTGTTATTGCTCTCCATTGCAGATGCTTATTTGTGTTACCTAGTTTATAAACTTAATATTCGTACATAATGCATTGTTTCTTAATTTTCTTCAGGAAGTGTAGATACGTGTGCGTTATATTAAAACTATAAAAGCTTCAGTATTTAATATCGTGGAAGATTGGAATATTTCTGGAATACTTTATGGAAGTCTAAATTTAGCAAATATACTATAATTGCTACTGAAACTGTGATTCGGATAATTTGAAGGAATATTGAGATAGTTCAAAATTAAATTGCGAAATTTAAAATCGATAATATTTTGCTGGACAGTAAATGAAAAAAAAGACCATAGAATCCTACCTAAAATATCCAGAAATTTGCGAATGCTTATTTTATTTATTTGCTTTTACCAATAAGTGCCGATTTTCTTGTGCAAGAACTTAGAATATTGCAGTTTGACGGTAGTTACGAAAATCGGAATATTAGGGTCATCGCTTAACATCTTATATAAATGAAGCACGGGGCGAATTTCGAGTATCTTATCGAATCGATCATGTCACTTAATTGCAATTAACCGTGGTCTCGTAGCGACTTGTGCCAGTACTTAACACTAATTCGCGTAATCATACTTAATTAACTAACCTCAACTCAGCTTGGCCAGGTATTCCTCGATAACCTCTTATCGGCGACCTAAATGCAATTCGGACTTGGAATTCACCCATCTAAATATCTCAGCCGTGTTAGCGAACTTCCGACATAGATTAATGGCTGAAATAGATCGATTGAAAAATATTATTATTATTACATTCACTATAATACATCAGCGTGTATTCTAAGCGATATCTGTGTCACGTAACAAGTATGTCATCCGACAAAGCGATCTTTAATCACTGCAGCAAGCAAGCAGGCAGGCAGGCCTCGACAGCAATGAATACCTCGGTCCTACTAGTACCTGTAGATGGATTCAGTGTCGTAGTGGCCGGAGACGCGCAGCATGCCGCGCTTAGGCACGAACTTAATTAGTATAATTACCGTTATTGGTCATCGGTCGCGGGGACACGTGTGCACGCGTTGTAACCGCAAATTAATTACGGCCTATCCGACAAGAACGACATGGCGGCACCACAATTAAGCACACTTTTCGTCGAGAACGTTAACGATTCCCACAGCCGATCTAGTCGAGTCAATCGATCGCACCGCGGAGCTCGCGTCGCGAACTTCCAACGATACTCATCGTGATACAGTCATATACCTCAACTTATTAATCGGTTCCAGGGTGCTCGTCGTAAGTTGAAAAAGACGCAAGTCGAGGTAGACTTTGCGTATGTGGTTTCTGTAATATTTTTTTATTTTTTTTTATATTACAATAGGTGATCAAATTATTGTGAACACTTCGAAATGATCAGTTCTTTGATAATCCCTTAATTTTGCTGTCAAATATTCATTATGTATTATTAAAAATATAGTAATATTTCTTGGATTAAAAGAGATTAAATATTTCCATTGTTCGTCGAATTTAGTGAGTGATAATGTTGTGTGTTTTATAATAATTAGATTACTCACTATAATTGTAAAAATTTTCAGTTGAACAGCTTCTGTTCACTTGATCAATTTTGTGATATCCAACTTAATTTCCAAGTTAGCAACGTTTCGTTTTTTCTTTCCTATGGAATATAAGGATGAAGATAGGCTTTGTTTTTTGTTTTTCATGGGTATATTAATGTAAGTACCTTCTTCAATTCGCTGCGCTATTAATTTTTGCTCAAATATGTATAAACAAGGTTCATCAATGCGCGTTGAATATTTTGAGGAAACCAAGTACGCGACACAAATGTTGGTGTTTGAATCAATGTCTATGACGTTACTGATAGAAACAGCGTAAGCGCGGAACGTAATGCTGACGTAAATCGGGGTATTACCGTAACCTTTCCAACGACTGGCATCTGTCGCCCGGATGCATTTAACCCTTTGGAGACTGACAGAACAATACATCCCAAACCAACTTCTACAAAGACTGCTCGGTTATTTACTCCCAAATTCAATTGTTTATCTCCGGTCTTGCGTTTCGAAGTATATATCACGCTTCACTTGCACCATGTCTTCTTAGTAACGTAACACAATTGTGTGTACGAGTGTTCTATGTTCAACATGTAGCGTAGAACTCGGCAACTATTCGTAGAATTGTAATTGTTTGGTCGTTGAATTCGAAGATTGTAATTAACTGCATTCTTTTGCTAACCCACTAGAGCAAAACGTGTTTCGCCGCAGTATTTCATTCGCAATTCTTTCTACTAATTTACATCGCTGAATTTTGTTACTTCGCGATGGTTTCACCAAAAGGCATCTCAGAAATTTGTATAATCGTTTTTTGGTATTCTAATTGTATACCGGATAGACCACTTGTACGTAACCGTCTCAATTAGTTTCGTTATCGGTAAACTGAACAAACTTTGTTTCTATTAAAAGGGGGGATATGGGAAAACAATCAAATGTGATCAGGTTGAAGATCCTTCGAAATCATATAATTTCCGATAGAAAAAATGTCATTCTTCTTATTAATAACGAAAATAATTGAGATGGTCACAGATTAGGTGGCCCATCCTGTATACATAATAAATACATACTTGTGAATATTCTGTATATTTTTGTATATTACACGTACTGTGCACCCTTTTGCGCACCTAAATTTCCACAAAATGCACAAAACTTTGCAGTCTAATTATCAAAATTTAAACAAATATTCATTATTTCTCGCCCGCTGCATTATTTCATACAATAAAATGTACATTTAATTGAGACGGGGCAAAAATGAGGCTTGGAATAGCCCATGGCGGTAAAAACTTAAATCCGCAGCTGTCAGCTATTATATTAAAAAAAACCGTCTCGACAGGATTAGCCTAGGATTAACTGCAGAAAGATGCGACCAGATTTTCTGGGGCACGATGTAATAACCTCCCTATTTGAGTTGAAACACGTGCTAAGCTGCGAAACAATGGGAAACGCGACTATAATCTCCGGACGCGGATGTAAATCACGGTTTTTCGTAGGGATGATAAACATATGCAGGATGCGGATAAAGGACCCGAGCAAACTTCCCTGACCGGAGCAACGACAAAAGTCATAAGCGGCGACATAACAGCCGAAGGGAAGTTGCGGCCGCCACTAAATAACGATAATGTTACTTCGCGACAGTTTCTAACCAGTTCAGACGCTGAGATCGCGCGCCGCTATTGCGCGGGGGAAAAAATATAACAAAGGGCGATGGTGTTCCCGGCGGCAGGAGCGCGAATCACGATAAGCGACGCGAGCAACCGTCTACTTCATTTATTTATCACCGTCGTTGTAACGAGGTGTATTGTTAAGTGCGTTTAAGGGAAATTTCACGGGGGAGTTGGCGCAACAATTGCTGCGTAACGCTCGTAACTCTCGGTATCGTTGCTGCACGTACGAATCCTAGCTGTTCGGGGGTAGAAAACTGTGCGCCAGTTTATATTTCGCGAGAGTGGAGAGGAATTATCGTTAAAATTTAAAGCCACAATTGTGATACGCGAGTTTCGAAAGAAAGAAGGAAGAGAAAATTGCGAGAGAGAAAGAATTAATGATAGGATTGTACGCGAAAAGGATTAGATCAGCAATTTTCAATCATTGTGTGACGCGACTTTGTAATCAAAGATGAGGATTATAGATAACTGAATATTTTTTATAGGAAAAGTTTTGCTATATTTCGCACCATTACGAAGCTATTTAAAAAAAAAAGAAAAAACTGAAGAACAAATAGCATTGGAAGGAATGATTTCGTCACCCTCATTTCCTAATTTATAATGCTCGCGATGACTTTCATTTTGTGACCACGCTTTTGACATAATTGCTAGGTATTTGCATGCTCAGAAAAGTAATAAAATGTTCAACATAAAATTCCTGCTTTTCGCTAACTATACAAATACAATTTATTGTTATTCCTTCCTCATAATTTATTCAGTTATAGAATAGCAGTCAATAATAAGTTTTAGTGAATTTTGGTTTAATAAAATTCATTTAGTACCGATTGCGTGTCACATATAATGCATGGGACAGTGAACGTGTTAATGCGAGTGACTGTATATTTTTTCGCGTGCCATAGAAAATTAGCGATTAGTTTACGTTCATCGCAAAACGCAAAAAGTTGAAAATCGCTGGTTCAGATCTACAATTAAATTACCACTCGTAAATTCCTTTAGCCTCTTTTCTAATCGCAAGTTCAACCTGCCACACGTTCACTTTATATCGTAGCGTTCGTATCAAAAAACAGGAAGCTCTAATTATTCATTTGCTAAACGCTCCGCGGAGTGCAACAATTTTCACACCCAACGGAAACTCCAAACATCCGATTTCTTTTTCTCGCAGCATAATGCGAGGGGCAGTAGACACAGCGGCGATAGCATCATCGAAACTAAAAAGCGGTTCCTTCGCACGCACGATGGACGAACGTATTTACCATTAGGGGCGCTAGATAAGGCCGCACCCCCACGGAGGTGGCTTTATCGCGATGCGTTAATCATTCAGCGAAACGCGAGGAGTGACGGCGCGATGGAAACTCGTCGAGGCGATTCAACCGTGCTCCGCCGTTCAAAGTTCCTCGCCAATTTCACCGTGCATGCTTTAAAGGACGTTAATCGGATTAGTTGGTCGAACACGGCGTTGAGATCGAAGGGGAAAAGGGAAATCGAAATACACTCTCGCTCCTCCCTCTCGTAACTTTGTCGATGAACGAGAATTTAAATCTATCGACGAGCAGGAAAGCGCGGAGGGGAACGAGGAAAATCATTAACAGGAAACAAAGGGAAGAGTAAAGGAAAGGATCAACGAATCGTGGAAAACAACGGGGGCTACCGATCGGATTTGCAGGTGCAAAGAGAAGAGGACAGTTTTTGTCGCAACACCAGGCGCGAGATATCGCGCGAACTGAGCTCGTGGATAAGTAATACGTGCAGGCTCGGTACAATATGCGGGCGGCCGTTTCTACGAGCAATTTGATTAACTTCGGAGTATAACAATCCGATCGATGACCCAAACGATGCTCACTTTACATCTGACCGCTTCTCTGCGTGCTACATTCGACCAGTGATCGACCATCCGAGCATTCAATTCGGCTGCGTTCCTCGATTTATAATTTCCGACCAGTTGTAGCCCGATTCGTGTATGTATAGGTATGGATGCATTCGAAGTGACGGAGAAATTCGGTTGTCCCATTCTTGAAGTGAATAGCGTGTACCATCCTTATACGACCTATATACTCGCAGACGTATATTCTTGGTAGATAGAATTTTTTTCCATTTTTAATACCAGCTATCCGGGTCATTTTGTATGTATATTGAATAATGGTAGCATTCCAATATCGCAGAATATTTGTAGCCACTGTGCGACACAGTAATGCACGGTTAAAAACTAAACTCTTACCAAGCAGCTAAACTCTTAAACTCGGATTTAGTAGCTAAAGTCTCGCGTGCAATTTAATACATTTTATAAAAAAGAAAAGAACGGAGTACTAAGTTACTGATTGTGAATTGTGTAACACACTGGTTTTCAATCTCCATTCGCGTCATTGTTATTTCGTCCAACAGTATCGGGCAAAAGTTATTTCGAATAATGAATAAAAAGATAACGAGTAAAGTTCATTCGCTAATAACGGATAAACTGACTTTATTTGTTACCTTTCTACTTGTTATTCGAATTATTCGTTATTCGTGAATAATGAAGCTTTGTTTAATTCGCGATTTAATTGTAAAATTAACCCTTAGACACTGTTCGAATTTGTCATGTCAAAATTGATAGCTTCAGTACTGAAGTAACAAACATTTTTCGTCATAACTTGACAGCTTAATAGAAGCATTTTTACATGTGTGACATATTCCCCAAATAATCTTAAAAAATTTCATCAACTTTACTTGCATATTGTAAAAGCAAATTATTTAATGTCCATATTTTGTTTACGATTAAATTAACCTGTAACAGTGCACGGCGGTTAAATCGCATGATTTTGTTTGAAAAGCATAAAGCGAAATTTTCCACAAAAACCGTAACCCCATAAAAGTTGACACCCTAGGCTATAGCCTATTTAGCCATACCTGAATCCGCCTTTAGAGAAGAGTACGGATGTATCGTGTGAATTTAACCGCGTGTCACTGTAGGGTAAATGACCCAATTACTGTCACTGTTCCTATAACTGTCACTTGAATTCGTTTATTTAATAGCAAAGTAATGCATAAGGAATCGCAAGTGAACAAATTTTCATACGAAATTTGAACTTCGGTTTACGTAACAACACATTGACATCATATATTCGTTTACACTTAATATTTATAAATAAATATTATGAGGCAAATGTGCTGTTGAACATTGAAGCGTGACCAATATAATTATAAAGTATGGAACGTGTCATAATTCAGTAAGGCGCGACTTTTACTATATAATCTAATATCTGTTACGCAAACTGATGTATTAATATATGTAAAAACGTGTTTCTATTTAAATGAAAAGTATTCAAGTGACACTCCGAAGGACATTAGACTTTGTTGTACATCTTCAATTAATTAGTAATGAATTTATTATATTAATCATATAAAAGAAATGTTCATAAATAAAAGAGCGGTTGAACAATATTATGCTCCAAACTGGAACGATATTTACGTTAAATACGTTCTAAAACAGTTAAATGAAGTTACGCGATAACCTCAAAGTGGCAGTAATTGGTACATCTACCCCATACTCATCGCTGGAGAACTGTCTCCCTTCGTGAAGTAACATTGTTCGCGGAGGACATAGACGGATGAACCTCATTTCCGATTGCCCATCCACTCCGTCCTGGAACTCTCGTTTTCACCAACCGCTAGAGTTCCTTCGGAGCGCGTGAGGAAACACCGAAACACCGATAGCAGGCCATTTAATTCCCAGGTCAAAGCCATCGCCAGACCAGGTCGACACTTGGGATCTTTTCAGTCGTTTCCTCGTCCGTCGTTTGCCCGCGTCCGATTGCGTTTTCGCCGTGATTGCGCCACGGAACGGAATAAAACGGACGGCGTGTGCACGTTGACGGTATATCCGCTTTTCGATGGCCGATCGCCTCGTTCCCACGTACGACTTTCACACCGTAAGCTTAAATATCGGAGGCACGCCAGAACGCAATCAAAGCCTGACACCAATCGACACCTTCTATGTCTCGCGAGGCGTAAGTGCGACGCTTGGCGCAGCTATACGTCGGGTTTGCGGCTTGATTGAAGCCACCTATCATACCGGAAGCATACCAGTTTATTGTAGTGATTTAAACTTGCTTGTTACTCTCTCTCTCTCTCTTATCCTCTCTGTTTCACACAACGCTTTTATAGAATGACTATCGATTGCTACCTTCGACGTTCGACGCTTCCCAGCGCTCTAATAATTGATGTTTCGACTTTTCCATTTGCTGCATCAATCATTGGCCCAAGACAAACGATAAGCGACGCGTGGCACGAATTTCATTTAGCTGAAATTGACGATTTTTATGCGTTTACCATATGAGAAATGTAAATTTGCTGCATAGCGCAAACAGCGTGTAATACGCAATGATGAACAAAGTAAATCATGTGTTATTGTATTGGGTTGTTTAGAAAGTTTTTAGCGATATTTGAGAATCATTCGGAGTCACTATGGAAACAATCGTCATTTCGTTCAAGAATTTTGCATGCTTTTTGGTTTAGAAAGTTTTATAATTGAAAGGAAGACTTGTGGTTAACGGTAGAGCTGGGTAAAATATTATTTTAATTTATAAATAGTAGATAAACATTTTATTGTAAATTATACATGTACTTTTACAAACAAAATATGTTTTTAATAATATGGATTCTAAAAATAAAAATATTCTATTCTATGGTATTTAGTTTCGTATTTGGAATACTATTTTGTCGGAATTATAAAGAATTTATTATTTAAATAGTATTTGAAATATTTCTTCTGTAAGTTTCAATCAGCTCAAATTAAAGGAAGGGCTATCAGAAAATTTCACAATTGAAAAGAAATTTCCATTTTTAACAAAAACGGATTCTTCCGAAGTAATTTTTCGTAGCTACAAGTGTACTCAATTTTTGGCCACTAACATAATTCTACAAACATTGCAATGCATTATAATGAGATGCATTGGATATAATAAGTTTTATTGCCTCTTTACCGAGATAAAGTTACTAATTACCTTCGCTCTTTCTGTTACCCAACTTTAAACGCTGTTTCTTAGTTATCGCATTTAAGTGGCTCAACTATGAACAGTATTTACTTAAATTAATAAAATTACCACTTTGCAAAAGCTCATTAAGATAATTTCTTTTCAATCCCACCAACTACACAACAGAACTTAATATTATTAAAAACTCTACGAACTTTTCGGACAATCCAATAGAGGGACAAATAAATTTCTATTTGGGTTAGGTTTCATTACATGTGATTATAAAAATAGGAATTTATATAAAAACCAAATTGCATTTATACCCTGACGTTCTTATTTATTTTTCACATTTATACTTCTTATTGTTAGATTTACAGTGAATATACGGCACTTTAGGAATATTATTATTTGTATGGAATTTATGAGAATTTTAAACATATTGAATATCAAGGAGGGATACTCAGAAATATATTGGGCCATATTCACTCTAGGAAAACAGCAGGGTTAAAACAGGAAATCTGAAATTCGTCATTTTTACTGGTTTGATTGTTTCCTAGTGTTAAAGAATATTATTTTGTCTCCGCTTTCTTTTTTTGCATAGGATAAGGCAGTTAGCACTTGCAAGAGTGTAAAAAGATAATCGATCTTCGTTGTGACGAAACAACGCGACAACTTCACTATTGCATCTTCCATTTATCACGCGTGGTAATGAAATTACGAGACGCAAAAGTTCTACGAAGAGACGTTACAGATTAGAAACTCATTGAACAAACTCTGTCGTTCAATATCTTCTAAAAATCTTCGCCTCGATCAAACGAACATGCTAGATCTTCTCGTTAACTTTTCTAGCTATTTCACTCGAATAAGTCTGAAGAAGTTTCAGGATTACCTGACCAAAGTATTACTGTCGAACCTCGCTTCTGAAAACGTCCGCAACGGTTAAGAACTTCGGACACCTCTTCGACGTTAAGTTCTATGAACAAGTTGGCTCCGAATCGTGCGTTCCCTTTCACGTTTCTTCATATTAGCTTCTCCCATAAAATGCTGCCGCAATATGTTCGTATATGCTTCATTTCTCAATATTGAACGATTAGAGAGATTAATTTAGCTGTTACATTTCTGATTAATAATGGAAACTGATAATTACGATATAAGTGGTTGACATCAATCGAATGATAAAGATGAAAATAGGACAGTGGTATGCGAATAAGGTAAAGTTCTAGAATATCGATAAGTAGATTTAAGTTACATAGCGTGATTGAGAGTTAAACTAAGGACTAAACCACGTTTTATTAACACCAGATTTACAGACATTCATAGTATAATTTCACTGACTTCCAGAAATATATTGTAATAAATATATAATAAATATATTATGTATAAATATTCAAAGTTAGAGGGTCGGTGAGGTAGCGGAACGAATTACGATGCGTATTCATATCATTGCATCAATTAAAATCGATATCAATTGCTAAAAAGTAATATTTATAATGTTTGTAACTTTAAATATAGAATTTGAAATCCGTCCAATTGACGAGTTTCGTAAATCCAGTACTAAAAATTACCTTAATGGTACAATTAGAAGGTTGAAATTTGGAACCCCAAAAAGAAGTTTCGTTGGCAGACATATCGATCCATAGGTCACAAATTTAATTCCGTATATTAATATATTTGCCACAATTGCTCATCAATGCCTTTTCTATTTAAAACGTAACACGAATTTAATTAACTTGATACTTGAAGCAAGTGGGTCGCGATGCAATTTTTCACTTAGTTATGTCCCCTGTCACCGATACCAGAGTGGTTATTAAACTCGATACGAGGTTAATTTGCGGCTAGAGGAAGGTTATTACGAGACGACGGTATCGCCGAAACACGTGGCTTCCGGTTGCCCCCGCAGAAAAGCAATAATCGTAATGATAACGTGGTCAGAATTTACGACTAGTTCAAAGCACGTGACGAGTTCGTAACTCTGAAAACCTAATTTTGTGGAACATATCATTCCGTAGTCGTTAATTAGTTCAGAAATGGAAGGCGTCGGTGTAGTATTTTCCAGAGAAACGTGAGGGATCAAACGTTTCTCCCTCTTCCGCTTCATTTTTGCTTTATATGAGCTCCGTCAACATTGCATCAATTGTTGGGTCAAAGACAGCCGTGTCTTTAGCTGGCGTTAGTGAAATGTCAGTGAAATGCGTTTTTTGTTCGCCCATTCGCTCTTTCCCATTGACGCTAGCATGAAACGCACTCGAGGGGCGATATTCGCCGACAGCTTTCAATGGCACGCGACGCGGCAGAATGAAGAGGAAAAATCGCTGTAGAAGCAAATGAAATGCAACTGACGGGAAGCGTGCGTACCTCGCGGGAGAGAGAAACAGGAACGGTGAGGGAGGACTTGTCGAAATAAGAATTTTCACGTCACAAGTGATGGCGAGAGAGTCTAGCCGCCTCTCCCGTGAACAACATGCTACACAAATGCAGACGACCGTTGCGCGTGGCACTTCGCTCGATGATTTTCGTCGCTCGCAGAGAACGGAAACAGAAACGGAAACGGAAACGTTGAAGGGCAACCTGTTCAACAAAGATGGTGCAGCCGTGGCGAAATTAAAAGCACTCGAAAAGATTAGCGACTTAAGAAGGTCCTGGTTGAGAAGCTGGGTGCACGGAGTCTGGTAAATTAATAGGATCGTAGCAAAACAGCACGGCTGAATAACTGAAGCGTACAAATAAGGCGAAGGCGAACGAATCGGTTTCTCGAGAGATGAATCCGGCTTGGATCTCAATAAAGATGCAACGTCCGCGGGTACGAAACGCGAGTATAACCCGAGGGGTAAAAGAAACAGAGCGGCGGAGGAGTATACACGGAAAAGGGGGAAAAGAGCGAAGAGGGGTGAAGATGGAAACAGCGGCGTGAGAAAGAGGAATGGGTAGGATGATAAAGGGAGAAGCGGGGGATGGGGTGTCCCGGTGAATATTCGCCATTCCCTCGTAAATTGCGAAACGTAAATAGAAAAATACGCGCGGTATCGTTATAGAAGAGTGTATAGATGGAAAGAGAGAAGCGCGGCTCTGCGAGAAGGTGCTACAAAGAGGAGGAAAAGAGGAAGGGGACACGAGCAACACTCTATATATACACGCCTCTGTATTCTTCGAGAAAGTTTTTAAGGAGAAACTACGTCCCGATAGAAATGTCAGTTTTGCGGAAATGGATGGGGCCGACGGTGGGTTTAGCCTTCGTTCTTCCTATCGTTGCATTATATCCGCTTTGTCAACTAGAAGTGGGTTAGCGGCGCGTCGATGCAGAGCCTCGGGCTCTCGCCTGCCGGAGTAGCAATGCGCTTGGCGCGAAAGTGGATGAAGTATCGTAACGAGCCGCGACAGCGACAGGTGGCGATTGATATTTTTATCGAATAATTTTGCCGGCACAGACTTCTTTCATCCGAGATCAAAGGATCAAGCGAGGGGGTGAGGTTGAGTGGTGCGTTCCTCAAAGACAAGCAAAAAGGTGTAGGAAGCTTGGTTAGATCGATAATTGTAGAATTATTATTGAATCCTGTTATCGAGGCAGCACAAAGAGATGAAAATTATCGGCAGCCAGCTGGGAGTGAAAGTCGAGGCGCGAAGGAAAATTTTACTCCCTTCTCTGTCATAGCGTAGTCGTAAAATTCCCCGAAGGCGATTAAATTGCGATCGAAGGTCGACGAATTTCCGAACCGTATCGGAGCTCCTCGCTACGAGGAAGGACGTAATCTTGATATCCGGAAAGACGACTGAGGAGACGGAAGGTAAAGGAAGTCGCTGGAGGATGGAGGAGGGCATTGAATGGGACACAATTACGGGGATGGAGGAAAATGTTATGTGCCGAGGAAAGCGGGTACCGTCTTCAAAACAACTATTCGAGGAATCTAAAAAATTTAGTCTAATTTGGATCTGTCCTCGGTACACCGACGGAATTCTCAGCGGCCGTTCAACTGTACGATCGAGCGCATACCGGCTCTATATTTCCCGGTGTCGGACGTGCACTTCGTCGAAGAAGAGATATAATCCGATACGTAACAGCAAAGGGAGAAAAAGGTGGATAACAGGAATGGGAGGAGCGTGTAACCGGGAGCCGTAGACGGTATTACAAGGGAAGAGCATCCCTTGGACAGGTTAGCATCCCCCAGAGTGAACCGGCCGATAGATCTAAAGCTTCTAACGCCGGCTAACGTTGGTGCTACCCGATGGCGAGCACCCCTTCTGCGAACTACGAAATGGACCCAGGAGTAACGCGACCGATAAATCTACCCACTGTCCAGCTCAACCTTCCGCTTTGAAAGTACACCCTTATTTCCGCTCCGTGGAAAAAAGAATAACAGCGCCCTCATTACTGTTGGGTTTCGGCTATTTCGCGTTTCAATCGTGGTTAGCTTTATCAGAGTAATAAAAAATGGGAGGGAATTTGTCTGCTTTACCACAGACGAGGTACAGAATAGACCTATCGTCGAATGTATTTTTTTGTCACACGGTTTTGGGATCTCGGCATCCCATTACCATTTAGTTTTTTCGTTTCGATTATTGATAACTTTTGCGTTTGCTTTTACATTTTTTAATACTAAACTGCTTTAAATGTATTTATTTTCCTTGTCAGATAATGAAACGGGAGATATTGTTCCGAGAATTTTGATTTTGTTGGTTATTGGTATTTCGGACCATGTGACACGAAGTCCCATAAGCAGGAAATTTGTTTAAGGGAAAGTCTCGCAGTACCGATCACTCTGACAATAAGTATTTTTGCTACAACTTGAGCTAGAGTCGATGAAATTTTTAAAAATCTGGTTTGCAATACGGGGAGGATTTAATAGAGGAGGACGGTTCCTTTTTGGAAATTAAATAATAAAGATCGGTATTTGGCAAAGGTAGAAATGTTCTAATTTACAACGATCGAATATTTGGCCTCCCGTGTCGACTAGTTACCTTAAATTTCGGATTGGTAGATTTTTATGTGTCACACGATTAGTAATATCGGAACGTTTAATATTTAAATATCTTGCATTTGACACAATTGTGCTTAACGTGCGTAGCTATGCAAAAAAAAATCGTAAAGTAAAGGATTAAGTGCACCAGTTTGCAATTCTCGATCACTTGAATTTCTTGTGTATATTTACTTCCTCGTCTCATTGTATCAACTATAATGCTAACTTTCCGAACTGGCTGAAAATGGCGGTGAATTTCTATTCGGTTTACCTAGCGATAGCGGGCAGTTACGCAGAAAATTTCTTGATGAAAAATTGGTGACCTTTGCGCACTTCTCCTGTCGCACATTCAATGTCGGACGGACGAGTCTAGCTGCTAGAACGATGATTATCAAATTTACCGGGGCAAGCAGTATCATCCGAAACGGGACGCGACAGCCGTCAAAAATCCCGTTCCAGCTCAATGACGACCTGGGACAGCGCAATCCGTCATACGACGATGCATGCTCAAGCTCAAATACTGTATACACGCCTATGTGCATTTCCAACCTCCTCCATCCACCTTTGACGGGCATAAATTCAATAACGCCGCTGACGTAAATCGAACCATTGCGTCCCTGCTAATTGACGATTCTGATAAAGAGCGTGGCCGCCGTTGTCTCGTCGATTACCATTCGTTATCCTTCTCGATTCCATCTACTATTCAATGTGCGTGTACTCATCTTAATTACACGTGGAAAGCTTTACCGAGAACGATATCATTTTGCAAGCGAATTTTACAAACGTCTAAGACTCTTTTCACGCGGTGATTCACGTAGCTAAGTATCGTTGATTTGCTTTTCAGTTCGTTATAGACTCGTCTGTGATGCACGCGTTTTTCAGCAAATACTTTTTTCAGAAAATTGATGAAATTAAATCTTTATCCATGTGGCTTATACGTAAAAGAAGTGGCAAATAAAGAAAAGTGAATCGTCCGCATAATCACCAGTTTTTTGTTTGTCCCACAATAAGGACAAGTTTGAAATCTTTGTAACAAACTTGCCATTCTCGAATGTGACGTATTCGTTGGCAGGTAATTGTAATGGTGTGATTCCACTGAGGCAACGCAAACCGACCTGCAGTATGCCACCTGGTACCCAACGTCAATTGTTTTCAGTTGAATCTTATCAAAACGTGGCGTACCTCGTAGAGAAACCAAATTCGCCGAATTTCTCTTGCAGCATTTAAATTAGTTGAAATTCTGAATATGTTGCGTATCGGTTTATGTCGCCTTATTTGAAACGGAATTACGGAACTGTGCCTCAATCCTTTCGCAGTTTAATACGAGAGACTCGAGTAAGCTGTCAAATACGCGATTATATTATAAATTCCACATTTTAAGTTGTAGTATAAGTAACATAATTTTTCAGATGTATTATGCACGAATAGGTAAAACTACGAATTGTTTGTACCACGCAATCAAAGCACAAGGGACGTTACAGTACAGAAAACAAATATTCGTTTTAGCGCCTTTTTCCAATTCTCCGCTATTTTATTACACTGCGAAAGGGTTAAGAATCGCCATTTACGAATCTGCCGTTTAACCCATTGACGACGATTTCAGTATAACGTAACATAAACTATTCGCCTAATTAATTTAAAATCGAGCTACCAAAATATTTCAGATATTGTTTCATTCATACTATTAAGAAAGAAAATTATCATTCTTTCATTAATCATCGAATAACAGGCAGAGAATTTAATCTTACGCTGTATTTTTGTCACCCAGCGTCCATCGTCAAAGGATTAAGTGCTTCGAAGTCACGTTATCTCCTTTTTCTAAACGCATTCGAAGAAGACAAAACGTAGCATAGCGAGGGAAGTTCGTCTTTTACCGCGATATTTTCTCGTTGACCGCGTTCCTTCGCGAGATATTTCCATGGGATGTCGCAGCCCTAGTGGGCAAAATGTTCGGAATAATCCCTGCGGGCTTAATTGCAGCGCGGCCGCCGGTCCGAAAACCGGCGGCCGCGCTGCAATTAAGCCCGCAGGGATTATTCCGAACATTTTGCCCACTAGGGCTGCGACATCCCATGGAAAATATCTCGCGAAGGAACGCGGTCAACGAGAAAATATCGCGGTAAAAAGACGAACTTCCCTCGCTATGCTACGTTTTGTCTTCTTCGAATGCGTTTAGAAAAAAGGAGATAACGTGACTTCGAAGCACTTAATCCTTTGACGATGGACGCTGGGTGACAAAAATACAGCGTAAGATTAAATTCTCTGCCTGTTATTCGATGATTAATGAAAGAATGATAATTTTCTTTCTTAATAGTATGAATGAAACAATATCTGAAATATTTTGGTAGCTCGATTTTAAATTAATTAGGCGAATAGTTTATGTTACGTTATACTGAAATCGTCGTCAATGGGTTAAACGGCAGATTCGTAAATGGCGATTCTTAACCCTTTCGCAGTGTAATAAAATAGCGGAGAATTGGAAAAAGGCGCTAAAACGAATATTTGTTTTCTGTACTGTAACGTCCCTTGTGCTTTGATTGCGTGGTACAAACAATTCGTAGTTTTACCTATTCGTGCATAATACATCTGAAAAATTATGTTACTTATACTACAACTTAAAATGTGGAATTTATAATATAATCGCGTATTTGACAGCTTACTCGAGTCTCTCGTATTAAACTGCGAAAGGATTGAGGCACAGTTCCGTAATTCCGTTTCAAATAAGGCGACATAAACCGATACGCAACATATTTCAGAATTTCAACTAATTTAAATGCTGCAAGAGAAATTCGGCGAATTTGGTTTCTCTACGAGGTACGCCACGTTTTGATAAGATTCAACTGAAAACAATTGACGTTGGGTACCAGGTGGCATACTGCAGGTCGGTTTGCGTTGCCTCAGTGGAATCACACCATTACAATTACCTGCCAACGAATACGTCACATTCGAGAATGGCAAGTTTGTTACAAAGATTTCAAACTTGTCCTTATTGTGGGACAAACAAAAAACTGGTGATTATGCGGACGATTCACTTTTCTTTATTTGCCACTTCTTTTACGTATAAGCCACATGGATAAAGATTTAATTTCATCAATTTTCTGAAAAAAGTATTTGCTGAAAAACGCGTGCATCACAGACGAGTCTATAACGAACTGAAAAGCAAATCAACGATACTTAGCTACGTGAATCACCGCGTGAAAAGAGTCTTAGACGTTTGTAAAATTCGCTTGCAAAATGATATCGTTCTCGGTAAAGCTTTCCACGTGTAATTAAGATGAGTACACGCACATTGAATAGTAGATGGAATCGAGAAGGATAACGAATGGTAATCGACGAGACAACGGCGGCCACGCTCTTTATCAGAATCGTCAATTAGCAGGGACGCAATGGTTCGATTTACGTCAGCGGCGTTATTGAATTTATGCCCGTCAAAGGTGGATGGAGGAGGTTGGAAATGCACATAGGCGTGTATACAGTATTTGAGCTTGAGCATGCATCGTCGTATGACGGATTGCGCTGTCCCAGGTCGTCATTGAGCTGGAACGGGATTTTTGACGGCTGTCGCGTCCCGTTTCGGATGATACTGCTTGCCCCGGTAAATTTGATAATCATCGTTCTAGCAGCTAGACTCGTCCGTCCGACATTGAATGTGCGACAGGAGAAGTGCGCAAAGGTCACCAATTTTTCATCAAGAAATTTTCTGCGTAACTGCCCGCTATCGCTAGGTAAACCGAATAGAAATTCACCGCCATTTTCAGCCAGTTCGGAAAGTTAGCATTATAGTTGATACAATGAGACGAGGAAGTAAATATACACAAGAAATTCAAGTGATCGAGAATTGCAAACTGGTGCACTTAATCCTTTACTTTACGATTTTTTTTTGCATAGCTACGCACGTTAAGCACAATTGTGTCAAATGCAAGATATTTAAATATTAAACGTTCCGATATTACTAATCGTGTGACACATAAAAATCTACCAATCCGAAATTTAAGGTAACTAGTCGACACGGGAGGCCAAATATTCGATCGTTGTAAATTAGAACATTTCTACCTTTGCCAAATACCGATCTTTATTATTTAATTTCCAAAAAGGAACCGTCCTCCTCTATTAAATCCTCCCCGTATTGCAAACCAGATTTTTAAAAATTTCATCGACTCTAGCTCAAGTTGTAGCAAAAATACTTATTGTCAGAGTGATCGGTACTGCGAGACTTTCCCTTAAACAAATTTCCTGCTTATGGGACTTCGTGTCACATGGTCCGAAATACCAATAACCAACAAAATCAAAATTCTCGGAACAATATCTCCCGTTTCATTATCTGACAAGGAAAATAAATACATTTAAAGCAGTTTAGTATTAAAAAAATGTAAAAGCAAACGCAAAAGTTATCAATAATCGAAACGAAAAAACTAAATGGTAATGGGATGCCGAGATCCCAAAACCGTGTGACAAAAAAATACATTCGACGATAGGTCTATTCTGTACCTCGTCTGTGGTAAAGCAGACAAATTCCCTCCCATTTTTTATTACTCTGATAAAGCTAACCACGATTGAAACGCGAAATAGCCGAAACCCAACAGTAATGAGGGCGCTGTTATTCTTTTTTCCACGGAGCGGAAATAAGGGTGTACTTTCAAAGCGGAAGGTTGAGCTGGACAGTGGGTAGATTTATCGGTCGCGTTACTCCTGGGTCCATTTCGTAGTTCGCAGAAGGGGTGCTCGCCATCGGGTAGCACCAACGTTAGCCGGCGTTAGAAGCTTTAGATCTATCGGCCGGTTCACTCTGGGGGATGCTAACCTGTCCAAGGGATGCTCTTCCCTTGTAATACCGTCTACGGCTCCCGGTTACACGCTCCTCCCATTCCTGTTATCCACCTTTTTCTCCCTTTGCTGTTACGTATCGGATTATATCTCTTCTTCGACGAAGTGCACGTCCGACACCGGGAAATATAGAGCCGGTATGCGCTCGATCGTACAGTTGAACGGCCGCTGAGAATTCCGTCGGTGTACCGAGGACAGATCCAAATTAGACTAAATTTTTTAGATTCCTCGAATAGTTGTTTTGAAGACGGTACCCGCTTTCCTCGGCACATAACATTTTCCTCCATCCCCGTAATTGTGTCCCATTCAATGCCCTCCTCCATCCTCCAGCGACTTCCTTTACCTTCCGTCTCCTCAGTCGTCTTTCCGGATATCAAGATTACGTCCTTCCTCGTAGCGAGGAGCTCCGATACGGTTCGGAAATTCGTCGACCTTCGATCGCAATTTAATCGCCTTCGGGGAATTTTACGACTACGCTATGACAGAGAAGGGAGTAAAATTTTCCTTCGCGCCTCGACTTTCACTCCCAGCTGGCTGCCGATAATTTTCATCTCTTTGTGCTGCCTCGATAACAGGATTCAAATAATAATTCTACAATTATCGATCTACCCAAGCTTCCTACACCTTTTTGCTTGTCTTTGAGGAACGCACCACTCAACCTCACCCCCTCGCTTGATCCTTTGATCTCGGATGAAAGAAGTCTGTGCCGGCAAAATTATTCGATAAAAATATCAATCGCCACCTGTCGCTGTCGCGGCTCGTTACGATACTTCATCCACTTTCGCGCCAAGCGCATTGCTACTCCGGCAGGCGAGAGCCGAGGCTCTGCATCGACGCGCCGCTAACCCCACTTCTAGTTGACAAAGCGGATATAATGCAACGATAGGAAGAACGAAGGCTAAACCCACCGTCGGCCCCATCCATTTCCGCAAAACTGACATTTCTATCGGGACGTAGTTTCTCCTTAAAAACTTTCTCGAAGAATACAGAGGCGTGTATACTATAGAGTGTTGCTCGTGTCCCCTTCCTCTTTTCCTCCTCTTTGTAGCACCTTCTCGCACAGCCGCGCTTCTCTCTTTCCATCTATCCACCCTTCTCTAACGCTACCGCGCGTATTTTTCTATTTACGTTTCGCAATTTACGAGGGAATGGCGAATATTCACCGGGACACCCCATCCCCCGCTTTCTCCCTTTATCATCCTACCCATTCCTCTTTCTCACGCCGCTGTTTCCATCTTCACCCCCTCTTCGCTCTTTTCCCCCTTTGCCGTGTACACTCCTCCGCCGCTCTGTTTCTTTTACCCCTCGGGTTATACTCGCGTTTCGTACCCGCGGACGTGGCATCTTTATTGAGATCCAAGCCGGATTCATCTCTCGAGAAACCGATTCGTTCGCCTTCGCCTTATTTGTACGCTTCAGTTATTCAGCCGTGCTGTTTTGCTACGATCCTATTAATTTACCAGACTCCGTGCACCCAGCTTCTCAACCAGGACCTTCTTAAGTCGCTAATTCTTTTCGAGTGCTTTTAATTTCGCCACGGCTGCACCATCTTTGTTGAACAGGTTTGCCTTCACGTTTCCGTTTCCGTTTCTGTTTCCGTTCTCTGCGAGCGACGAAAATCATCGAGCGAAGTGCCACGCGCAACGGTCGTCTGCATTTGTGTAGCATGTTGTTCACGGAGAGGCGGCTAGACTCTCTCGCCATCACTTGTGACGTGAAAATTCTTATTTCGACAAGTCCTCCCTCACCGTTCCTGTTTCTCTCTCCCGCGAGGTACGCAACGCTTCCCGTCAGTTGCATTTCATTTGCTTCTACAGCGATTTTTCTCTTCATTCTGCCGCGTCGCGTGTGCCATTGAAAGCTGTCGGCGAATATCGCCCCTCGAGTGCGTTTTCATGCTAGCGTCAATGGGAAGAGCGAATGGGCGAACAAAAAACGCATTTCACTGACATTCACTAACGCCAGCTAAAGACACGGCTGTCTTTGACCCAACAATTGATGCAATGTTGACGGAGCTCATATAAAGCAAAAATGAAGCGGAAGAGGGAGAAACGTTTGATCCCTCACGTTTCTCTGGAAAATACTACACCGACGCCTTCCATTTCTGAACTAATTAACGACTACGGAATGATATGTTCCACAAAATTAGGTTTTCAGAGTTACGAACTCGTCACGTGCTTTGAACTAGTCGTAAATTCTGACCACGTTATCATTACGATTATTGCTTTTCTGCGGGGGCAACCGGAAGCCACGTGTTTCGGCGATACCGTCGTCTCGTAATAACCTTCCTCTAGCCGCAAATTAACCTCGTATCGAGTTTAATAACCACTCTGTATCGGTGACAGGGGGACATAAACTAAGTGAAAATTGCATCGCGACCCACTTGCTTCAAGTATCAAGTTAATTAAATTCGTGTTACGTTTTAAATAGAAAAGGCATTGATGAGCAATTGTGGCAAATATATTAATATACGGAATTAAATTTGTGACCTATGGATCGATATGTCTGCCAACGAAACTTCTTTTTGGGGTTCCAAATTTCAACCTTCTAATTGTACCATTAAGGTAATTTTTAGTACTGGATTTACGAAACTCGTCAATTGGACGGATTTCAAATTCTATATTTAAAGTTACAAACATTATAAATATTACTTTTTAGCAATTGATATCGATTTTAATTGATGCAATGATATGAATACGCATCGTAATTCGTTCCGCTACCTCACCGACCCTCTAACTTTGAATATTTATACATAATATATTATTATATAATTTATTACAATATATTTCTGGAAGTCAGTGAAATTATACTATGAATGTCTGTAAATCTGGTGTTAATAAAACGTGGTTTAGTCCTTAGTTTAACTCTCAATCACGCTATGTAACTTAAATCTACTTATCGATATTCTAGAACTTTACCTTATTCGCATACCACTGTCCTATTTTCATCTTTATCATTCGATTGATGTCAACCACTTATATCGTAATTATCAGTTTCCATTATTAATCAGAAATGTAACAGCTAAATTAATCTCTCTAATCGTTCAATATTGAGAAATGAAGCATATACGAACATATTGCGGCAGCATTTTATGGGAGAAGCTAATATGACGAAACGTGAAAGGGAACGCACGATTCGGAGCCAACTTGTTCATAGAACTTAACGTCGAAGAGGTGTCCGAAGTTCTTAACCGTTGCGGACGTTTTCAGAAGCGAGGTTCGACAGTAATACTTTGGTCAGGTAATCCTGAAACTTCTTCAGACTTATTCGAGTGAAATAGCTAGAAAAGTTAACGAGAAGATCTAGCATGTTCGTTTGATCGAGGCGAAGATTTTTAGAAGATATTGAACGACAGAGTTTGTTCAATGAGTTTCTAATCTGTAACGTCTCTTCGTAGAACTTTTGCGTCTCGTAATTTCATTACCACGCGTGATAAATGGAAGATGCAATAGTGAAGTTGTCGCGTTGTTTCGTCACAACGAAGATCGATTATCTTTTTACACTCTTTCAAGCGCTAACTGCCTTATCCTATGCAAAAAAGAAAGCGGAGACAAAATAATATTCTTTAACACTAGGAAACAATCAAACCAGTAAAAATGACGAATTTCAGATTTCCTGTTTTAACCCTGCTGTTTTCCTAGAGTGAATATGGCCCAATATATTTCTGAGTATCCCTCCTTGATATTCAATATGTTTAAAATTCTCATAAATTCCATACAAATAATAATATTCCTAAAGTGCCGTATATTCACTGTAAATCTAACAATAAGAAGTATAAATGTGAAAAATAAATAAGAACGTCAGGGTATAAATGCAATTGGTTTTTATATAAATTCCTATTTTTATAATCACATGTAATGAAACCTAACCCAAATAGAAATTTATTTGTCCCTCTATTGGATTGTCCGAAAAGTTCGTAGAGTTTTTAATAATATTAAGTTCTGTTGTGTAGTTGGTGGGATTGAAAAGAAATTATCTTAATGAGCTTTTGCAAAGTGGTAATTTTATTAATTTAAGTAAATACTGTTCATAGTTGAGCCACTTAAATGCGATAACTAAGAAACAGCGTTTAAAGTTGGGTAACAGAAAGAGCGAAGGTAATTAGTAACTTTATCTCGGTAAAGAGGCAATAAACTTATTATATCCAATGCATCTCATTATAATGCATTGCAATGTTTGTAGAATTATGTTAGTGGCCAAAAATTGAGTACACTTGTAGCTACGAAAAATTACTTCGGAAGAATCCGTTTTTGTTAAAAATGGAAATTTCTTTTCAATTGTGAAATTTTCTGATAGCCCTTCCTTTAATTTGAGCTGATTGAAACTTACAGAAGAAATATTTCAAATACTATTTAAATAATAAATTCTTTATAATTCCGACAAAATAGTATTCCAAATACGAAACTAAATACCATAGAATAGAATATTTTTATTTTTAGAATCCATATTATTAAAAACATATTTTGTTTGTAAAGTACATGTATAATTTACAATAAAATGTTTATCTACTATTTATAAATTAAAATAATATTTACCCAGCTCTACCGTTAACCACAAGTCTTCCTTTCAATTATAAAACTTTCTAAACCAAAAAGCATGCAAAATTCTTGAACGAAATGACGATTGTTTCCATAGTGACTCCGAATGATTCTCAAATATCGCTAAAAACTTTCTAAACAACCCAATACAATAACACATGATTTACTTTGTTCATCATTGCGTATTACACGCTGTTTGCGCTATGCAGCAAATTTACATTTCTCATATGGTAAACGCATAAAAATCGTCAATTTCAGCTAAATGAAATTCGTGCCACGCGTCGCTTATCGTTTGTCTTGGGCCAATGATTGATGCAGCAAATGGAAAAGTCGAAACATCAATTATTAGAGCGCTGGGAAGCGTCGAACGTCGAAGGTAGCAATCGATAGTCATTCTATAAAAGCGTTGTGTGAAACAGAGAGGATAAGAGAGAGAGAGAGAGTAACAAGCAAGTTTAAATCACTACAATAAACTGGTATGCTTCCGGTATGATAGGTGGCTTCAATCAAGCCGCAAACCCGACGTATAGCTGCGCCAAGCGTCGCACTTACGCCTCGCGAGACATAGAAGGTGTCGATTGGTGTCAGGCTTTGATTGCGTTCTGGCGTGCCTCCGATATTTAAGCTTACGGTGTGAAAGTCGTACGTGGGAACGAGGCGATCGGCCATCGAAAAGCGGATATACCGTCAACGTGCACACGCCGTCCGTTTTATTCCGTTCCGTGGCGCAATCACGGCGAAAACGCAATCGGACGCGGGCAAACGACGGACGAGGAAACGACTGAAAAGATCCAAGTGTCGACCTGGTCTGGCGATGGCTTTGACCTGGGAATTAAATGGCCTGCTATCGGTGTTTCGGTGTTTCCTCACGCGCTCCGAAGGAACTCTAGCGGTTGGTGAAAACGAGAGTTCCAGGACGGAGTGGATGGGCAATCGGAAATGAGGTTCATCCGTCTATGTCCTCCGCGAACAATGTTACTTCACGAAGGGAGACAGTTCTCCAGCGATGAGTATGGGGTAGATGTACCAATTACTGCCACTTTGAGGTTATCGCGTAACTTCATTTAACTGTTTTAGAACGTATTTAACGTAAATATCGTTCCAGTTTGGAGCATAATATTGTTCAACCGCTCTTTTATTTATGAACATTTCTTTTATATGATTAATATAATAAATTCATTACTAATTAATTGAAGATGTACAACAAAGTCTAATGTCCTTCGGAGTGTCACTTGAATACTTTTCATTTAAATAGAAACACGTTTTTACATATATTAATACATCAGTTTGCGTAACAGATATTAGATTATATAGTAAAAGTCGCGCCTTACTGAATTATGACACGTTCCATACTTTATAATTATATTGGTCACGCTTCAATGTTCAACAGCACATTTGCCTCATAATATTTATTTATAAATATTAAGTGTAAACGAATATATGATGTCAATGTGTTGTTACGTAAACCGAAGTTCAAATTTCGTATGAAAATTTGTTCACTTGCGATTCCTTATGCATTACTTTGCTATTAAATAAACGAATTCAAGTGACAGTTATAGGAACAGTGACAGTAATTGGGTCATTTACCCTACAGTGACACGCGGTTAAATTCACACGATACATCCGTACTCTTCTCTAAAGGCGGATTCAGGTATGGCTAAATAGGCTATAGCCTAGGGTGTCAACTTTTATGGGGTTACGGTTTTTGTGGAAAATTTCGCTTTATGCTTTTCAAACAAAATCATGCGATTTAACCGCCGTGCACTGTTACAGGTTAATTTAATCGTAAACAAAATATGGACATTAAATAATTTGCTTTTACAATATGCAAGTAAAGTTGATGAAATTTTTTAAGATTATTTGGGGAATATGTCACACATGTAAAAATGCTTCTATTAAGCTGTCAAGTTATGACGAAAAATGTTTGTTACTTCAGTACTGAAGCTATCAATTTTGACATGACAAATTCGAACAGTGTCTAAGGGTTAATTTTACAATTAAATCGCGAATTAAACAAAGCTTCATTATTCACGAATAACGAATAATTCGAATAACAAGTAGAAAGGTAACAAATAAAGTCAGTTTATCCGTTATTAGCGAATGAACTTTACTCGTTATCTTTTTATTCATTATTCGAAATAACTTTTGCCCGATACTGTTGGACGAAATAACAATGACGCGAATGGAGATTGAAAACCAGTGTGTTACACAATTCACAATCAGTAACTTAGTACTCCGTTCTTTTCTTTTTTATAAAATGTATTAAATTGCACGCGAGACTTTAGCTACTAAATCCGAGTTTAAGAGTTTAGCTGCTTGGTAAGAGTTTAGTTTTTAACCGTGCATTACTGTGTCGCACAGTGGCTACAAATATTCTGCGATATTGGAATGCTACCATTATTCAATATACATACAAAATGACCCGGATAGCTGGTATTAAAAATGGAAAAAAATTCTATCTACCAAGAATATACGTCTGCGAGTATATAGGTCGTATAAGGATGGTACACGCTATTCACTTCAAGAATGGGACAACCGAATTTCTCCGTCACTTCGAATGCATCCATACCTATACATACACGAATCGGGCTACAACTGGTCGGAAATTATAAATCGAGGAACGCAGCCGAATTGAATGCTCGGATGGTCGATCACTGGTCGAATGTAGCACGCAGAGAAGCGGTCAGATGTAAAGTGAGCATCGTTTGGGTCATCGATCGGATTGTTATACTCCGAAGTTAATCAAATTGCTCGTAGAAACGGCCGCCCGCATATTGTACCGAGCCTGCACGTATTACTTATCCACGAGCTCAGTTCGCGCGATATCTCGCGCCTGGTGTTGCGACAAAAACTGTCCTCTTCTCTTTGCACCTGCAAATCCGATCGGTAGCCCCCGTTGTTTTCCACGATTCGTTGATCCTTTCCTTTACTCTTCCCTTTGTTTCCTGTTAATGATTTTCCTCGTTCCCCTCCGCGCTTTCCTGCTCGTCGATAGATTTAAATTCTCGTTCATCGACAAAGTTACGAGAGGGAGGAGCGAGAGTGTATTTCGATTTCCCTTTTCCCCTTCGATCTCAACGCCGTGTTCGACCAACTAATCCGATTAACGTCCTTTAAAGCATGCACGGTGAAATTGGCGAGGAACTTTGAACGGCGGAGCACGGTTGAATCGCCTCGACGAGTTTCCATCGCGCCGTCACTCCTCGCGTTTCGCTGAATGATTAACGCATCGCGATAAAGCCACCTCCGTGGGGGTGCGGCCTTATCTAGCGCCCCTAATGGTAAATACGTTCGTCCATCGTGCGTGCGAAGGAACCGCTTTTTAGTTTCGATGATGCTATCGCCGCTGTGTCTACTGCCCCTCGCATTATGCTGCGAGAAAAAGAAATCGGATGTTTGGAGTTTCCGTTGGGTGTGAAAATTGTTGCACTCCGCGGAGCGTTTAGCAAATGAATAATTAGAGCTTCCTGTTTTTTGATACGAACGCTACGATATAAAGTGAACGTGTGGCAGGTTGAACTTGCGATTAGAAAAGAGGCTAAAGGAATTTACGAGTGGTAATTTAATTGTAGATCTGAACCAGCGATTTTCAACTTTTTGCGTTTTGCGATGAACGTAAACTAATCGCTAATTTTCTATGGCACGCGAAAAAATATACAGTCACTCGCATTAACACGTTCACTGTCCCATGCATTATATGTGACACGCAATCGGTACTAAATGAATTTTATTAAACCAAAATTCACTAAAACTTATTATTGACTGCTATTCTATAACTGAATAAATTATGAGGAAGGAATAACAATAAATTGTATTTGTATAGTTAGCGAAAAGCAGGAATTTTATGTTGAACATTTTATTACTTTTCTGAGCATGCAAATACCTAGCAATTATGTCAAAAGCGTGGTCACAAAATGAAAGTCATCGCGAGCATTATAAATTAGGAAATGAGGGTGACGAAATCATTCCTTCCAATGCTATTTGTTCTTCAGTTTTTTCTTTTTTTTTTAAATAGCTTCGTAATGGTGCGAAATATAGCAAAACTTTTCCTATAAAAAATATTCAGTTATCTATAATCCTCATCTTTGATTACAAAGTCGCGTCACACAATGATTGAAAATTGCTGATCTAATCCTTTTCGCGTACAATCCTATCATTAATTCTTTCTCTCTCGCAATTTTCTCTTCCTTCTTTCTTTCGAAACTCGCGTATCACAATTGTGGCTTTAAATTTTAACGATAATTCCTCTCCACTCTCGCGAAATATAAACTGGCGCACAGTTTTCTACCCCCGAACAGCTAGGATTCGTACGTGCAGCAACGATACCGAGAGTTACGAGCGTTACGCAGCAATTGTTGCGCCAACTCCCCCGTGAAATTTCCCTTAAACGCACTTAACAATACACCTCGTTACAACGACGGTGATAAATAAATGAAGTAGACGGTTGCTCGCGTCGCTTATCGTGATTCGCGCTCCTGCCGCCGGGAACACCATCGCCCTTTGTTATATTTTTTCCCCCGCGCAATAGCGGCGCGCGATCTCAGCGTCTGAACTGGTTAGAAACTGTCGCGAAGTAACATTATCGTTATTTAGTGGCGGCCGCAACTTCCCTTCGGCTGTTATGTCGCCGCTTATGACTTTTGTCGTTGCTCCGGTCAGGGAAGTTTGCTCGGGTCCTTTATCCGCATCCTGCATATGTTTATCATCCCTACGAAAAACCGTGATTTACATCCGCGTCCGGAGATTATAGTCGCGTTTCCCATTGTTTCGCAGCTTAGCACGTGTTTCAACTCAAATAGGGAGGTTATTACATCGTGCCCCAGAAAATCTGGTCGCATCTTTCTGCAGTTAATCCTAGGCTAATCCTGTCGAGACGGTTTTTTTTAATATAATAGCTGACAGCTGCGGATTTAAGTTTTTACCGCCATGGGCTATTCCAAGCCTCATTTTTGCCCCGTCTCAATTAAATGTACATTTTATTGTATGAAATAATGCAGCGGGCGAGAAATAATGAATATTTGTTTAAATTTTGATAATTAGACTGCAAAGTTTTGTGCATTTTGTGGAAATTTAGGTGCGCAAAAGGGTGCACAGTACGTGTAATATACAAAAATATACAGAATATTCACAAGTATGTATTTATTATGTATACAGGATGGGCCACCTAATCTGTGACCATCTCAATTATTTTCGTTATTAATAAGAAGAATGACATTTTTTCTATCGGAAATTATATGATTTCGAAGGATCTTCAACCTGATCACATTTGATTGTTTTCCCATATCCCCCCTTTTAATAGAAACAAAGTTTGTTCAGTTTACCGATAACGAAACTAATTGAGACGGTTACGTAAAGTGGTCTATCCGGTATACAATTAGAATACCAAAAAAACGATTATACAAATTTCTGAGATGCCTTTTGGTGAAACCATCGCGAAGTAACAAAATTCAGCGATGTAAATTAGTAGAAAGAATTGCGAATGAAATACTGCGGCGAAACACGTTTTGCTCTAGTGGGTTAGCAAAAGAATGCAGTTAATTACAATCTTCGAATTCAACGACCAAACAATTACAATTCTACGAATAGTTGCCGAGTTCTACGCTACATGTTGAACATAGAACACTCGTACACACAATTGTGTTACGTTAACTAAGAAGACATGGTGCAAGTGAAGCGTGATATATACTTCGAAACGCAAGACCGGAGATAAACAATTGAATTTGGGAGTAAATAACCGAGCAGTCTTTGTAGAAGTTGGTTTGGGATGTATTGTTCTGTCAGTCTCCAAAGGGTTAAATGCATCCGGGCGACAGATGCCAGTCGTTGGAAAGGTTACGGTAATACCCCGATTTACGTCAGCATTACGTTCCGCGCTTACGCTGTTTCTATCAGTAACGTCATAGACATTGATTCAAACACCAACATTTGTGTCGCGTACTTGGTTTCCTCAAAATATTCAACGCGCATTGATGAAACCTTGTTTATACATATTTGAGCAAAAATTAATAGCGCAGCGAATTGAAGAAGGTACTTACATTAATATACCCATGAAGAACCAAAAACAACGCCTATCTTCATCCTTATATTCCAATAGGAAAGAAAAAACGAAACGTTGCTAACTTGGAAATTAAGTTGGATATCACAAAATTGATCAAGTGAACAGAAGCTGTTCAACTGAAAATTTTTACAATTATAGTGAGTAATCTAATTATTATAAACACCACAACATTATCACTCACTAAATTCGACGAACAATGGAAATATTTAATCTCTTTTAATCCAAGAAATATTACTATATTTTTAATAATACATAATGAATATTTGACAGCAAAATTAAGGGATTATCAAAGAACTGATCATTTCGAAGTGTTCACAATAATTTGATCACCTATTGTAATATAAAAAAAAATAAAAAAAATATTACAGAAACCACATACGCAAAGTCTACCTCGACTTGCGTCTTTTTCAACTTACGACGAGCACCCTGGAACCGATTAATAAGTTGAGGTATATGACTGTATCACGATGAGTATCGTTGGAAGTTCGCGACGCGAGCTCCGCGGTGCGATCGATTGACTCGACTAGATCGGCTGTGGGAATCGTTAACGTTCTCGACGAAAAGTGTGCTTAATTGTGGTGCCGCCATGTCGTTCTTGTCGGATAGGCCGTAATTAATTTGCGGTTACAACGCGTGCACACGTGTCCCCGCGACCGATGACCAATAACGGTAATTATACTAATTAAGTTCGTGCCTAAGCGCGGCATGCTGCGCGTCTCCGGCCACTACGACACTGAATCCATCTACAGGTACTAGTAGGACCGAGGTATTCATTGCTGTCGAGGCCTGCCTGCCTGCTTGCTTGCTGCAGTGATTAAAGATCGCTTTGTCGGATGACATACTTGTTACGTGACACAGATATCGCTTAGAATACACGCTGATGTATTATAGTGAATGTAATAATAATAATATTTCAATCGATCTATTTCAGCCATTAATCTATGTCGGAAGTTCGCTAACACGGCTGAGATATTTAGATGGGTGAATTCCAAGTCCGAATTGCATTTAGGTCGCCGATAAGAGGTTATCGAGGAATACCTGGCCAAGCTGAGTTGAGGTTAGTTAATTAAGTATGATTACGCGAATTAGTGTTAAGTACTGGCACAAGTCGCTACGAGACCACGGTTAATTGCAATTAAGTGACATGATCGATTCGATAAGATACTCGAAATTCGCCCCGTGCTTCATTTATATAAGATGTTAAGCGATGACCCTAATATTCCGATTTTCGTAACTACCGTCAAACTGCAATATTCTAAGTTCTTGCACAAGAAAATCGGCACTTATTGGTAAAAGCAAATAAATAAAATAAGCATTCGCAAATTTCTGGATATTTTAGGTAGGATTCTATGGTCTTTTTTTTCATTTACTGTCCAGCAAAATATTATCGATTTTAAATTTCGCAATTTAATTTTGAACTATCTCAATATTCCTTCAAATTATCCGAATCACAGTTTCAGTAGCAATTATAGTATATTTGCTAAATTTAGACTTCCATAAAGTATTCCAGAAATATTCCAATCTTCCACGATATTAAATACTGAAGCTTTTATAGTTTTAATATAACGCACACGTATCTACACTTCCTGAAGAAAATTAAGAAACAATGCATTATTTACGAAATATTAAGTTTATAAACTAGGTAACACAAATAAGCATCTGCAATGGAGAGCAATAACAAATTATACTAACATACATTCTTTTCATGAAACTATTTTGAATTTTAACCCTTTAGCGGTTCTTGGATCATTTTCTACTCAAACGTGTTTTTATTATATAAGTTCTTACTATATATAATACTATATATAAGTTCCGACACCTACATTGAAGCTTCTTTTTTCTCAAAATTATAAAACACGTCTAAAGAAAACAGGATACGATTGAATTGAATAAACTCACGAAGACCGTTGCAGGGTTGATAATTTCTTGGAATCTTTATGACAAGTTTGCGGAACATTAGTGTTTTACGGAACCCTAATTAACCCTTTAAGTGCTATGGATGCACATATGCGTCTAGCAAACTAGTTTATACTGCCAACGAAAATAAAAATTATCAATGTTTGAGGATTACTGAATATGTTCTTGTGATTGCTATAGTAAACGACGATAAACAAAATTTTATTTATTTCTCGCAGCGATCGCTATGCGAGCCGTCGATAGAGAACCTCCAGATCTAAGAAGCTTCGTTCTCAAAGGGTTAAGAACCACTGCTCTAACCTAATACCTAGGGCTACGTTTTATAATAATTTACGAGACCATCATGACAGCAATCGTCGTGGTGGAACGCAACTATGCGCCCCACAGGAAATATACCTAATTTCGATGGGCAGTGAACGTGTTAATCAAATAATACACGGGGCGCTTCATCGGCCAAACATCCGTGGAATTCGCAGGAGTTGAAATTAGACATGCGAGCCGCATAACTCAACGAACATAAGCGCCCCTCCTAACCACCGTCAAGCTAAACAAGGAATTAGTTTGAAATGTAGCGAGTAAATGTAACGTGGTGCTAGCTCTTAAGCGAATTCCACGTTGTCTTTGCGCCGCTTTCCTCGCAACCGATCGCCTGTATGCGAATCCAATGCCAGTTGCTAAACAACAGGCGATGTAATTTCACTGGAAGTCGAACGGAACGCTCGTTCGCGCCGGGTTTACACCCAGCCGGGTTTCCTTCCAATGAAACGAAACGAAACCCTTCGGTCGTCGGATCACGTCGTCGACAACGTTCGAGCACATTGTTTTTCGATTTCCCGCCAGCTTTACGACGGGTTAATACCGCGTCGTAGCGATTGTTAAAAATTTACGATATCTGTTGAGCAGACAGCGTCCCATTTACAACGGGTGCTTGTGATTCAGCGGAGTTTTAACCGTTTCGACTACGACCTCGCTGAAGGCGAATATCTACACGTTTCTCATTGAGAAGCTTGAGAAATTTTCGAGAGATACTCGTAGATTTAAAGTAAGGAGATTAGCGAATTTGCGAGGGAAAAGAGAACAATTTCTTGCAAATCCAATATCGTTAAAAGCAATTTTCGTTTCAATCCGACGTGTGCCGAATCGATCCGGGGGAATGGCTATGTGTAGAAGATATGAACGAATACCCGAAGAATTACCGCGACAATTACAAAAAGCGGTATTCCCAGCTGGAGTTCTCGATAGAGAAAAATTGAAATCGACCGATGATGAATCGAGGCGACGGATAGGCTGCGGATAACGCGGCTGGATAATTGATTCGGCAGGCGAGCCTGTCAAGTGCGCTATTTCGTTTGATTAAACGTTTCCAATCCAGTCGTGCGCGGGTATCCAAAAATTTGCGAAATTAAAGTTTCACGTTGGGACCTTTACCGTGCAAATAGAAGACATCGTTGCTCGACGTGATCGTCGAAACTTAAAATCCAAACGTGCTGACTGCACGCTACGTGTTCGAGAGACACCGGGGCTGACCGTTCAATTACACCGCGCCGGCACGTGACTAACACTCTAATTATGTATTTAGTCTTAATTAGACGACCGCGTTAGGCGGGTCAGAGCGCTGGCTCGGCGCAAAACTTCCAAGTCCCCGCATCGCGTGCATCGCCCACCGGGTTCTGTCGCACCAGCTGGCGCGTCTGCCGGTCGAAATTTCGATCCGAGGGTCGAAAAATTGGAGGACACCCGCAGACGGAACAGATTAAAATGTCGTAATAATCCGGCGGCGACTTGGACGTCCCCAGAAATTTCCGCCGAATTTCCCTCGAGATTTTCCCTTACACCAGACCTCTTCTTCTCGTCTTTTCTTGCAACTTGGGCAACCCTATGTCACCCTCTAACCATGACTATAGATGAAGTGGTCAAAATATAGCCTACCATTTTTATTTTACTGTCTATTGCTTAACCTGTTAACGATACCTAATCGTTTACATATAAGTGTATATCTATAACGTGTTAGCTTTCTGATGTAGAAGTGAAATACGTTGAACGAAGGTAATGTTTGCTACAAATTACAAATTTAAAGTAACAGTGAAAATTTTCATTTTCATAAATGCGGGCCAAATATGAGCTAATCGTAGAATAATCTAAAATAAAGATGAGAACTATTGTTTCTTTCTCGGAAAATTGTTTTGCTTTATTTATTGGAAGTGGATAAGAAAGGATCTCAGTGTTAGCAATATAGTGGTCTTAGCAAATTAATTCTTACTTCGACGGATAATTATTAAAACGATGAAACAAAAATACCTGTGAAAATCTTTACGATCGCGAGATTCGTAATAATGACACTGTTTGCAATAGAACACACTGACACAACAAACGATGGTTACTATTTCTTCTTTACAATTTTATTTATTCTTTAGTCGTGGTTCTGTACCGTTCCTAAACACAGCAATTAATGAGATCTACACTTTAACACTTTGAACACGGGCATTGGGAAGCAAAAATTCAATCTACGATTAAATTCTAGGTTGGCTATTCCATGATTAATAAGAGTATGACAATTTGCTTCATTAATAGTACAAATGAATCAATATCTGAAATATTTTGGCAGTTCAATTTTAGAGTAGGAATAAGCTAGAAAATTAATTACACAAATGGTTTATGTTATCATGCGTAAATATATGGTTAGTATGAGTTACTGAAGTTATCGTCAAAGGGTTAATTGGCGCATATTTAAATCCTAGCCCATATTTGGACCACGTTCTCTATTCATATTCAGCTTTGTCTCAATTTACTACCTCTTGAACACTGATGCATCGTTTTTAACATGATATTTTCTTACAAGACACTAAACGGCACAATTACAATATTTGTCCTGAACTCTTATCTTCTTTCTCTTTAATTAAACATATATTAATCATTGAAATAACAGCTATTATTTTCGACAACTTTGTTCCATTTTTCGGGCAACTGTCGAATTCCCTGACGAAAGAAAGATGCTGGTTTCGATGCTATGAAATCGTCGCCCTTTTTCTGTACTTTATCCAACATTTTAAAATGCGTATCTTCTAAATGATATTCGAGTGATTTGATCGCCGTTTGCAGAAGAATTTCACAGCCCAATGAATAAATCTTTTGTATCTTTTGCGATACGTAATATTTACATTGAATCGAGAGTTACAAATGATATAATATAAAGGTGCCGAATTAACTTCTAGACCTAATATTTTTGGTAACTGATCAGTTTGGCTTCTGAACGATTCAAATAAAGCACGGTCAATTTATTCCTCCCAAAAAACAATTAGTAGACTTGCGATAGGTAACGTGTGAACATGCAAACTCGTGTGACGCACGAATGCACCTATTTTATACCTTAAAACGCGATACATAGCGCACAGTTGTTGCGATCGATATCAATTACCGAAACCCGTTTCGAGCATCAAGAGTAGAATCTATGCACGAGCGTTACACAGACTTCGGCTCGGATAAGTGGTTCCCCTATTGGCTGGCCGTGCAAATCAATCATCATTGATATTTACATACGTTCCAGTGCTGCGAAAAAGTAATACATCCCATTCGGAAATAAGACAAACTCGTTATTATTTCGTTTGGGTTCGTTGGTAGAAATTTCCATCGATCACTGCTCGACCAGACTAGAACCGCGTTGAAAATTGGAAGAAAAAAAAACAGATGTCAAAGGTAGCGTGGAATATTATAGGGAAAAGTTTCTCGTTATAGAAGATTGAGCGGTGTTTCGAGAGTGTATCGGCTTAGAAATCGTAGACCGTACATCGTTTGAGCGTTAAGTGAAGTCTATAGCGGGGTACTTAATTTTCTGGAAAACTTCTGGTTACATATTTCGCTTCTCTGCGGCAGTGAACTTACGCAATTAGACGTTCGAGCTTGAAACTCGCTTAATTTTTCAACCGGGAGCTTCTGTTTCTACGTTCAACGATTTCTGGATGAAAATCGGAATTTAGACTCACAAAGCGCGTTCGATTCTGATCGTGGAGAAAAGAGCTGATGCAAATTGATGCAAGATTAACATGGCAATTTAAAGACAACTTCAGACTAGTTTCAATAAATGAAATCGAGACGAATAGCTATGAAACTTGCTGTAATAAACTGCCAGGTATTTGTGTATATTCATCGTTTGCACTGCTAATAATGTTTACTTCAAAGAAAGTAAAGAAACAAGTAGTTTGCTTCTTCCCTTTAAGAGTTGCTTGCATGCAAATTTAATTTAACCCTTTGCACTCGGAAGTTTTTAAAACTGGTTCATCTTGACGATCGAGAGTCGCCTCTCGAATGCAAAGTTGGCAGGATTAATCGGATCAGTAATTACTACGAAATTATTTAATTTCATTTGAATAACTTGGCAAAACTAAACTTGCACAAATTAACTTGCAATTTAAAGAAACAGGCTTTTCCTTAAAATTCTGATGATTAGAGCTAAATTGTGCCGAAATTACACAAACGTCGAAATACGGACGTTCTTACACCTTTCCCCCTTTTTTTTTTTAATTAGAAGAAAAGAAGAAGAAATTACGATCACCTATTTTTTTGACTTACAAGTCTGATTTTAAACTTGATCTAGATGAGCAATTTTTCGCCATACGATCTTATATCTGTCTTTGTCGTTTTCAATTGACAAAATAAAGGGAAAAATTGCTTGCCTGCGTCAGGCCTTAAGCTGAATTTAAACTTTACACTTTGGACGTCCATCGTGGTTAATTCGTAGCAGTAAAAGGTGTTAAAACTGTTTTCAACTGAATTTCATCAATAATGAATAGCGTGGGAAGTATTAGACGTACCAATGAATAATCCACTTCTTTTGTTTAATTCAGTGACTAACTTGAACTTACACATAATTTGCTGTTATTTACCACATAATAGCAAGGTGTAAATTCCTATTCGGGAGGAAACTACTCTTTTAATAAAATAGATTCATCAACCCGTTTAAAAATAATGGATTACCTAATGGTACGCCTAACAGAACCTCGCTCTACTTTTGATGAATTGCATGGGTGATTCATTTACAGCGAAGTGATAACGTAAATTGTAAATGTGTCCAGAAACAAGTGAGCATTCGCAGTTAATTATTTAGATTTCACTGTCAGCCTGTTTTGATCTCAAACTATTTCGCCCGCTGACATATTGCAAACCAATGAAATGAGTTCATCTATTGGACCGGTGTAAATACTTCAGCTTCCATCTTCCACATTCGCTACAACTGAATCATGGGTGTACCAACATACTTCTAACTCGCGGCACGCTTCAGTTCTCCGACTGAAGTTCACCGAAAATTCGCAGAGTAACCCGAACTTCAACAAAATATCATCGTTTTTGTGTATACAAAGGAAGTTCTGTTCTTGGAGGCGCCCGAACAGTTCAGCCTCCCTCGAACTCATCGATTCGCGTCTCCTTGTCCCCCGCCCTTCGGCATGAGTTAAATTCCGGCTTAAAATAAACTGAGATCCACTTATCCGGGGCGAAAAAACGGTTGATCCTTAGCCGCCGTCGCGCCAGGGAGAGAATAGCTTTTCGATGGGGCTAGCGTCTCGGTCGAATGATTTTGTCGATTCAACGAAACTTTCCCCCAGGGAACTTTTTCACCAAATTCCGTTTTCTTCTGGCTCGTTCGTTCGTCAGGAGACAAGCGCGGCTCACAGGTCTGATATATTGGCCCGATAGTGCTCGCTCGCGTTCAGACATTATACCCATTAAACGACGTGACCTCGATGCTGAGCAAAATTGCCAAGATTATAGATAGCTTTTTAATGGTCGCTTCCCGTGCAGCCTCTCTTCGCAACCGGTTTCCCCGTTCCCTACGCAACACGGTGTACGCAAATTTCGCGAGCCACCGCTGTAAATATCGGACGCGGTCACGAAACTAAACGCGACAGCGCTGCGAGCCGATAAAGAAGCTGTAACAGAGGCAATAACCAGTCCTTTGGAGTCCGGTGACGGTGGCAGGTGTGATTTATTGCAGGACGCCCGGTGGCTTTACGATCTCGTCCCGATCACGTTAACCGGAAACAGGGCAAGTCACGTCAATATTAATACCACTGGTAACGACAACAATCACACTTGCCTTCCGTTTCATCGGCCGTCCGTTTGACGGCTGACGGTCCGGTTACACGCGTCGTTGTTCGCCCGGAGAAGCAAGATGGGTCGAATATTTGAACGTTCGTTGTGCAGTGACGATTTAACAATCGGCCGTGTCGCGTCGACGATACGCAAAGAGAAACACAGGCTTCGAAATTGTTGATAATTGGTGCAACTGCAATGACAAGCGATCAGTTTTAACAAAGAAGGGTATACCTTTTATTACAGATTCTTGTTTCACGGACACGTATGATACTTACGTAATACTACGTACGTGTACGTGAAATATACGTGTACATACATGTGCACGTATATTTTTGATACACGTACGAAACCATGATTTCTATATTTTATACAAAATAATGACAAAATTGGAGATGGGCCCAAACCTAACTTTTAGATATGCAAAACTCGATTATGAAACTTTGTAAAGTCTCGAAACTCTCGAAACTCGAAATTTTCGAAACCCTGAGAGAGGAGAATTAAGATTCTAATAGATCCCTTTTAGAAAATCAAACTATTTGTTGAATCTAATTAAATAGAACTTAAATTTGGTAACAATTTAAATAAATCAATATGTGGAATAACTTCGTGAGGTAATTATTAATTTTTATTTTCGTATTTTATTTTTTCTCATTATAAATTGATAAAATTGTATCGATTAAGATCACTCTAAAATCTGTACATAAATCTCATTAGATTATTAGTTAAATAAATTCGTACCAGCGCAATATTCTCATTACATATACAAACAATTATTTACCAAAGTTTCGAGAGTTTAGACTTATAAAACTAGCACAAAGTTTCGAGTTTCGGGAATTAGTTTATTTAAATCTTTACAAAACAAACTCAACAAAAACATAAGCAGATCCTTTTAAACGACAACAACTGCAATTTTACTCTCAATATGATTTTATCTTCACGCTCCATTTTTGCACTCTTATTTTAATGCTCGCCATACCTAATTAATTTCTCGGTTACTCTATTGCGACCAGCGTTTGCGAAATTATTTCCAACAAGAGCGAATAGCAAGCGTCAACCGTGGAAATATTGCAACGGCGGTTGGCACATTTTTTGCAATGCGAATATTATCGCATTGTACGTCGAGTGTTTGCATTTTTCCCTTTACCTCTGTTTTTTCTAAGAGCTCGGTCATATTTGAAGCACCGCGTGTTTCTATTTAGTTTTGGTTTTGTAACGAAATAAACGCCCGGGAACAGTTAGATCCAGCTGGGACCTGTTAGTAGTTATCTACGAATACCGCCGTTTTCGAAAATCCAGCCACTGGTGGTGTGCTCCTGAAATTAGCCAACGTTTCAAAAGAAACAAATTTAACCACCGTAATGTAATGGTTTGAAACGGCGGACGATGGCTACGGAAAGATTATCGTTGAATTATTACGCGCGGCTATAGTCGGACGAATTTTAACCTAGCTGAAGTTTCACGAAATTATTGCACGCTTCGAATCATTTATGATATACGATGCGTTGTCAGCTTTAGAACGATGCGATACAATCGTTCATTCTCGCCATTCCCACCGCCGAAAGGATTTAAATTGTCCACCTAATGAAGGGCGTAGGCAAGATTAATAGATCAACTGACCCTGCTACGTGTTCATTTAGGTGGCCCCATTCTAACTAACTTTATAAACCGCCCGCAATTCATAACGATTAACTCGTCCTCTACCGTACGAGCACCTGGTAGAAAATACCACGTTTGCACGATCTTCAAGAGGGAAGTAAAGTTCCTTTCGCGGAGGAAGTAGCACAATTCCAAGATGCTCGAGTCAATACACCTGTGCCTTAGTTAAGACAGAGATCCTGAAAGGAAGCTCCGGAAACGCTTGTCCACAAGGGCGCGCGTCGAAGTCATCCCCGGCCGTGGCGATAGAAATTCCGGTTTCGTGGCTGCCATTCCAGGAATTCGTTGTCTCCTACCCCGTTAAACAAGCCGGTTCCGCGATATTTTTTTGTGGCAACGTTGCAGTATTTGACTCAATTTTCAGTTGAAAAATTTCCTCACCGCAACGGCGAGAAAAGAACAATTCTACCGCGTGATTTTCCGCGCCGTTTCGCGGTTCTTTTAGAAATCGTAATACCGGCAAATTTTGAAAAGTAATCAAAAAATTTTACCGGTAATTCGCCCCCCCCCCTTTTTTACCGATAATTAGGTAAAGTAAATTTGATAATCTAGTGCGTATATAGCACAGCGGAATCCGTTTATTACGATCACTTTGGGATTTTCAATTTTTGATAAGAATAATGGGCTGATAATATTACACAGAGGATAAGAAATTTTCATTACTGAACTGAATTTATTACAAATAATTGCGGCATTTATACACGGCTTAATGGGTATATTATCTTTGTTATTTAAATTTGCTGGCTGTATAGTTCAAGTCGTGCCTAACATGCAAATATTCATTGTAATGTATATTATAAAAAATTCTTGCCATGCACTCGTGTGAAAGATAAAAAGTGTACTTCAAAGTAAGTTAGAAGTAAGTTTTAAGGGAAAGGTCGATTTAATACGAGTTTACGACGTTTCATTATAATAAGCAGATTATCTTAAACTAATTTTATATGGACTGTTTTCGGATTGACTGATTATAATAACAATAGTCGATTGATAACATTAACCGTTGAAACGATAACGAAGATCGTTTATCTTTCCTTTTCGTTTCAACTGAAAACAAATGTGATGCGTAATTTCGCAACGTTACAATCTCATAAACTATTCGTGATATTTATTTTTATATTTTCAGTACCTTAGAAACTTCGGAGCGGAAGTTTTACCGAATTACCGGTAAACGAAAAAGTCGGCGAATTTACAATCCCCCCTAATTCCTTTGCATTTCCGGGAGCAGTCGTTTTTCAACGAAACCGAGAGACTTGCAAGATCGAGTTCTAACTGATGTAACAGGCCTGCTCGAGATGGAGAAAGAAAGAGACGGGGAATCGGTGGAGCTACGTTAAAGCGGACTTTTATGAGCCGGGAAGAAAGTGCACACAGGCTGACGCGCAGCCAGGAAGAAAATCGTGGACGGATATAAAGCATATCTAACGACCGATCCATTGATTTTCAATTTTCGTCACGGAGAGCCAGTCGACTTGCTGAATTAGCCTACGCGAGCACCGACGCTGTCTCGATGGAGATTCGGCTTAGAAACTTTCGAGAGAGAGCTCTCAGTTTGCGACATTATCGGTCCTGGCTCCCGTGAAAAATGTTTCCTCTTCGTGGCGATCGTTTCTCGTCGTCTACTTCGTTAGATAGACTTCGCTCGGAGGAGAACTATGATTCATCTTGGTGACTACAATAAAAAGGATGCAAGAGTACCGCGATGAGAGATAAGAGTAATATTGAAACGTTTGAATCTAACTCCTTACGAGCAGAACTATTAAAGGGGTCAAAATGGTTTGTTTGCAATTTCTCATAAGAATTGTACAAACCTATATCAATGCGTTTCTGCAAATTTACCATGATTTTATATAATGGGGATTGATAAAGATTTATTTCCGTTGTATTATACAATTCCTCAGTGTACTGTTTGTAAGTTATCTTTAACATATTCGATACCAAAGAGGACGAATCCTTGTATCTATATATATATATATATATATATATATATATATATATATATATATATATATATAATTGCAATGTTTCAGTTAAGATCATTTCGGTTAAATAAATAACTATTGTTAAGTTAATGTAAACCATCCGTTAAATTTTATACTCAAAGCATGGATCTACGCCTGAAACAGTATTTCGTTGTTGGGGAAGTCATAGATTTATGTATTGTTAGTTTCCTAATTCAAGAAAAAGAGATATGCACGAGCATAGCCAATTGTATTAGGTTATTCCTCTGAACAGTCATATCGTAATAAAATAAAATATAATTCCTCGGATATGGAATACTTTCATTTCTTTGATACAAATAAGTACGCCTTAATTGTTGGTAGTTTTACTATTAATGTAGAAACAGTGTAATGAAACCGATTAGGTAGCTCCTCAATGCTTTTAGAAACGAAAGATAATTCTGAAGTTATTTCTTTTCTTTTTCTGGTAGCAAAAAACTTCTAGCCGTAGAGCTGACCGGTTTTTACATGCCCCTAATTATAGTATTATAGTATTTTGCATTTTACACATAGTTTGCGCACTGAATGGTTAATCTAATTATATTTGCAGGCAGTTAGAAAAAATCGTATAGTATGAGGGTTAATTTAACGACGTGCGTGTATGAGTATGCGTATCGTGAGCTGTGCATAAGTGTAATCTTTCGAGAACAATCTTAATGGCACCGTGATGATGCATTAACGTGCATATGCATGTATATAATGAAACATGTATCCAACTTTCAAGAATATTCTAGCTAATTTCGATTAGACTGATAATACTAGGAAAATTCTAAATGAACTCGAAAATAAAATATCACGACTAGATGGAATTTTTATACAAACTCACGTTTTTAAAAACATCGAATTAGTAATTATTATATTCGTCAAATAAAGCATAAATAGAAATTAGTTTTATTCCCTAAATATAATAATCTCCGCTTTATTTTGTATATTTTATATATTGGGTTGTTCGGAAAATTCGTAGCGTTTTTAATAAATATTTGTTTTATTGTAAATTCCATTGTAAATTCTAATACAATTCTAGAGCGCAACATAAATTCAACTAAGGTGCAACGTATGCAGTTGATCAGAGGAAAAGGTGACATTTTGAATCGAAATGTCCAAAAATCGATAGAAATTATTTGAACTATGGTCGAGATCTTCTATTATATGCTTTCTGTCCATCAAATCGTTTCAGTTACATTTATTGTAATTTTCACACAACTTTAATAAGAATATGTAGAGATGAAATACATTGGACATTGCAGAAACTGACTGCAAATATCGATGAAAATCTGTTGAAAAAGCAAATTATAAAACTAATGCTGTTTGGGTGTACAATAATAATATTGGATGTACAAATTGATTTGCTACCTTTTACAAAATTCAATGTATATTCACGAGAAATCGAATACAATCTTGGTGTTCAAATTAATTAACTTCTTTTCATTTTGAATGATGTCGGTTTTAGGTCAATTAAATCTTCAAAACTTGAAACGTTACGACGACTAATTAATTTGTACACTTAATAAGTTTATAGTATATATTTCTTCAGAACATTCTTTAAATATCGCTATGATCTTTCCGAGTAACCTACTACTTCTATATACTATAATATCCTATATTTTTTCGCATAGTTACGTTTCCTATAAATTCATAAAGATTCGCAGTCTAATAACCGTTTGCGAATGTTTATGCAAATTCAATTTTTCTCCGAATAAAACTAAAAACACAAGGTCTAAATAATTCACTCTTCCAATCCACATATTCGCTAATCCAAATAACTCATTTCGGGATTGTTTCACCCTCCAAATATTATAATATATATTTGACTGTTAGTATTTTCCGTATTTTTAAATACCATTTGCATTCTGTACCTTGTTACATATTTAAATTCCCCATAAATGCATACAGATCCGCAGTCTACTAATAGCTATCATCAACATTATAAAAGGAACAGATTGCGTGGCGCCGGAGTCCTTTCGTGTTAAACGTTGCGTAGAATTTTACGCTGTCGTTTTACCTCCATTCTTGCATCGTGTTCTAATTGTTCAACTGCTGTGCTTTAAGCCGCGTTACAAGTTACAAATTCTCCGACGCGAATCCTACAATGGCTACAACTACGAAACTCCTTATTTTAGGAAAATTTAAGAATTGAAGGAAATTAGAGGCCAGATGTACGACAGCCGAGTCGACCTCGGGTTTATGATGCGGACGTGACCGTCGGCTAAATTTTTGGAGAGCGATAGCCGCATCATAAATCCTGTCCCCGTAGCGAAATACCGGACAGCGACAGTCCTAGGTGCAAACTTCCCCCACCGCAGTCTGTACTGGAAAGGGCACCTTGAAAGGTGTGTTCCCGAAAAACACCTAATTGGCGGAGGAGAGAAACGCCTATTCTCCGGAAAGGGATTAAAACCCGATACGCGAGCGAAAAAGAGAAGTTGTTGAGAATAGTTTTGGAATAGAGAACATGAGAGTCTTAGCGAGTGTATTGCAGGTTATATGTTTGTTTTATTTTGAACTGTCATCTCCGAATCCCTCAGACGCCCATTCCTCTCGAAGATCCATCCTTACATTATTTTCCAAAGGAGTTGTTTTGTAACAACTGTTATGTCGTTGCATTCGGTTAAGAACATTAAATTTCGCGCAAACGTTTGGAGAAACGGTGACACCGTGTCTCTTCCCGTTTATTCCAGGACACGTAAAGTTGCTATCTGTATAGATCTACGTCATTGTTTCACTTATTTACCCGACTCGCGAGGCGGCCGAAACGGAGCCGCGTATTTGCGCACAGTAACGAGGGATATTGTACTTTAATATCGTAGCAAGGCAACGAAGAATCCTAATGACGACAAAGGTTGAATGCATGGCATGCTTCCTGTGTTGATTATACCTTGTACAATACCGGGATAACTGCATTTCACCGCTATGAAATTTGTTTTGATACTGTTCTGTCCGACAAATAAGAGGCTCTTGAAAGTCTTCACTGGTTTCAGTAGTATAAATCGGCTTTGGCCGGACGGCCCAACAGTTTTCACGTTGTTCAGTTTATTCAATTTTCTAAACTATCCGGGTAGTATTTGTGAAGAAACTCTGAAACAAAGTTGGCCGCGCCTCACTTTCACATTTCGCTGACGCTTAATTTCGAACGAGACCAAATCCGCGTTTACACTTTCGCAATGAATTTAATTAACGCGGCGTTGTACATTCTGCACGATGCCGCTTGTCTCCTTACGCTCGCAACACAGCGTCGCTATCGAGCACGTTCCTATACATTCGCTTGTAAATGAAATTTCATGAACCTCGCGAATCTCTATAATTGCCACTTTGCGCGCGCGAAAGATCGCGCCAGGGAAATTTTCGAGAACGCTTCTCGCGAGCTGTCACGAATCTGACGTATACTACGGATGAAAATTGTGGGAGCAAAGTTTGTAATTTGCACCCATGTCGAAGTTTCCGTTAATTTTCCTACTATTGCAAAATTCGTGTCTTAAATATTAGCAGCAATATTGTCGTAACTGGTCAATATACCACGGATCAAATGCGTGGAGGCAAAGTTTGTAATTTGCACCCATATTGAATCTTTCGCTAATTTCCCTACTTTTGTAAAATTCGTGTTTTAAATGTTAATAGCAATCTTATTTTAAGCGATCGATAAACTTTATGCAAGATAGCTCTTTATGCAAACTCACATATTTACAAATAACGCTAGAAGGATGGGATTTAAATTGAGGATTGTTTCATCGTGTAATTATTGTAACTTGCGCTTTAGTCCGATTATTTTATGTATTTACACAGTTAAATTTCCCAAAAGTGCATAAATATCCGCAGTCTACACATCACTTTTCCATAGCAATGCGTATTTAAATTCTACCTCTGCTTTAATTGGTACGTTTGTTAAGCACTTAATCTGCCATGAAATTGTTACGTTTGTTAAGTACTCTGCGAAATAGCAGCAAATTTATGGCAGAATGTGTATATGTACATTAATGGAAACACATATTTTCCAAATAATTACCATATTACGAATGATTACAAATTTTAATTTTGCACGCATCCAACGGTAAAAACTGGTATTATTTTTAGATCAATTTAATTTAAATGCATACAATCGTGCGTCGGAAAATCGCTCGTCTACATTAGGCCTACTACTTAAATTGCAGTTCGTTATACAAATCTATACGTTTATTAACAAAACTAAAGAAACGGAAACTAAAAAGGAGAGCTGTTTCACCCTTAATATTATACCCCGAATATTTTACGTATTTTTGCCATTAATATGCATTCAGTGCCTTTCTGCATAATTAGCACTTTGCGTTCCAAAACATTTTCAATTGTCTGATTGACCGGCAATTCTAACACGTTTTTATGACTCTTGCGAGAATTGAATGTATCACGTATTTCGTAGAAGGGAAAAATGGTCTTTGTTTTGCTGCCTTTTGAAAGAGATGAGAATTGAGCTGGCAAAAGTGAATAAAAATCTTAAATCTTGATTTTTGTGGAAATATATACGTGTCTCCACAACAGCGACAACGGTGTACAAAGAGTTAAGCTTCCCATAAATGCATAGAAATCTTAAATCTACTAACAATTATTTGTGCACATGCACTTCGACAAAGAACAAAGACTAGAACTAGTGCAAACTTTCTTGGCCACCTAATATTTGCAAAAAGAACTTTCGGAAGCTCTTGTTAAGAGACCCGTCGCAATCGATAGGTGTCCCCGACGTGAGTCTCGCGTAATTGCTCGAAGAGTGAATCTCGGTCGAGTCCGTGGCGGCATTAAACTACTGGAACCCAAGGTTGCCCGACAGCCGGTGGCTTTCCAAGAAAGCTAGTATCGCCGAAGTCCAGCTGCGCAACTATCTTCTCCTCTGGCTGAATCCTGAGACTGAAAGGTTGCGACACGGACGGTGATTCTGGTAAGGACAGCACGGGAAATTTCCGTAACGTATCGATTGTATGTTAGCTAGGCGCCTTGCATTATCTGCCGTTCACCTGTACGAGGTGTGCGCAACGCAAACGGAGTCGCGAAACACATATCCACGCCGTATTTCCATCGCAATCTAGAGCTGGCGCGCATTACATAAATTCATACACCCGGATGAGGGGCGAGGATGCAGCTAGGGGGTGTAGAAGGGTTAGTGCAAAAGGAGGGGGACGTGTGGAACATGTTTCACGCGATAGTGTACATTTGAGATACAGCGAGCGGACTACGGTTCTAATTCCGATGACGTATGAGCTTGCATAACCTAGTTTTCTGTTTGCTAGTCCCGGTAATGAGTTGTCTAGTCCTCTCTCTGTCTTTGCGCCCTCTTTGTCCGTTCCACCTGTAACCACTGAATCCATCCTGTTGGCGTTGCACCCCTGCTTCCAGCTCGAAGCCTGCTAGCCGTAACATCGTGTACCCGTGTATCGTAAATTATACAGCTGACAGATAATCGTGCGTTCGTAAGTTTCAAACGACTCGGAGATGGAGAAGAGAGAGAGAGAGAGAGAGAGGAGAAGTGCAAGTAGCTCGGAGAAGCAGCGTTGGTAATAACACTCGGAGTTGTGGGGTAGAAAGAAGGAAATCCGAAGGCGGAGGGAAAGTGTCGTTTGCGATAAGCGGTCGTGCGGTAAATTATCGAGCTGATACTCGAGGAGATACCAGGAGTAGAATTATTTTTAATGGAAAGCGACGGGGGATTAGTAGGAATCGGATTATTTCTGATGAGCGCTGGGTAGAAGCTGAAGAGAAGTCGTCGGGTTGTTGGAAAATTCCGCACGGACGGAAAATCATTAAGAAGAAATACGAGGAATACTCCTTTTCGCTCCGCTAGAATTTCTCGCGATTTTACGGACTACATGAGAATTCTATCGCACGGAACGTTTGAAGGTTCAAGGACCTGAAAACGATCGAATGGCCTTGGCCTTTCCGAACCAATTCGGTACTAAATTTGGTTAAATAACTTCAACTTCACGTTCACTCATCCCTCAAATAGTAATGCATCTTTCATTGTGTTACGTTGGCCAAAAAGTCTTGTTTCTTTTCGTTAGGTGTAATAATAAGTAAGCCACTATTTTTCAATGGGTTGATGAGTTTACTTCATTAAAAGAATAAGGTACCACCCGAAGAAGAAGTTATAGCTTGCGCAAAAAAATGTAATAAATAACAGTAACTAAAAAAGAATTTTATCTCTTAGGATCCTCGAAAAATTCGTTTGAAAATCTGGAAGTTTACAGAAGTCGCTTAAACAACTTTTTTGCTAAAATAAAATACAAACATTTCACAGATAGAATGACAAGACTACGTAACATGATAAAAGGTTGTTGAAAAAAGCCGACGATGCATTGTTCAACAAAGTTTTATTTCAGCATGTCCTTAAAACATAGCGAAACTTTTTGGCCAACTCGATAACAGTAACTTAATATAAAATAAACTTTGCGATAGTTGAAAATTGTTTCGCGACAACTCGATCTACTTATTTTTTCTACTTGTTTTATGCTACTGAAACACTGCTTGATACTTGCTGAATCGATGGAATACTGCAGCAAAATGAGGACCAAACAGAAACCCGAGTCCTTTCAAACAGATATTGTCGCTGTGAGTGTTCTCATCGAAAGGGAAGTAAAAATTAATATTTGCCGCAACGAGATGGGACAAAAAGAGGATCGCGGAAATCGATGAAAGTTGTTCGCGTAGAAGGAAACGAGAGATATCGACTGGCACCGGAAACAGAAAACACTTCAGATGTTCGCCAGAACGGCGAGAGTTTTAACGAGAGTAACGATCTCGGTGTTTATTAAATCGATCATCCTATCGTAGGGCCATACCGCGACGATTGCAGCCGGATAGACGAGTAAGTGTCTCCGGGCACGTGAAGCGACAATTTTTCATTGGAACTGCTCGTGAAACTCTTTTCATCGCCGTTTGCCTTCCCAGGAACGCTACCTGTCGAGACAGCGGTGATAAAAGAGACCGTCCGTTGCTGCTTTTACGCGAGATCACGCTCGCCGCGCCGCTGCGTTGCGCGTTTTGTGCCTCTGCCTGCTCGAGACGCCGAGAGATTCGTCACACCGATGTTCCTCTCCATGGCCAACGAATCTGTCACGTTCCTCCGCAAAAATCGTAACGACACATTCCCGAAAGAAACGCTTTCACACTTATGGCGCGCGACGGTTCAAGTTGCACGAAAGTTTTTCGGTTGCGGCTAGTTGGAATTCTTCAAAGAACTAGGACAGCAAAAACTTGACGCGGTGGTTTTCGAAGGAAATTGGAGTGCACGTTGCGCATCGATATCGTTGGATTAATTTTGGGAAATATCTTGTAACCCTTTCGACGCATATACAGAACTGGCGAAGGCTATCAGCGACTTAAATCTTAAACTTACCCATTTAACCCCTTAACTGCGAAAGGCGTTTATATACGGTCTAAGCCTCTATAAATATCTATGAAAGGCGTATATATGCGCCCAGTAGTTTTTGTATAGTATAACAAATACTAATTTCTTTGATACTACTATTAATCCTTTACATTACATGTATTACAAAAAGACTCGTAGTTGGCAGTCGAGGTGTTAAATAAGACGTTGTTTCACAATCTGAATACAATGTATATCTTACTTTTGATATTTTGTGCGTTTTGCATATTACACGCGTTCTGTATTGTTTAACACATTGAAATTTCACAGGAATGCATAAATATTTACAATCTATTAACAGCTAGACATTTTAACGGAAAATAAATTATACCTGACAATTTTCAATGGGTAAAAGTATTGGAGTCCAACGATGATGTCGGCCGTGGCAGGCATTGACAGCCGATGGCTGATTTATTATTCATATGTTTTAGAGATCCGTTGTTTGGTCGCCGTTAGTTACAAACTGAGACTCGCGTAGAACACACGACATTGCCGTCGCGCTCATAGTCCCATGTACGTTGTTCGTCTCACTATTAATTAATATACATACATATTTCTCGCCATACATCTGTATACGTTTAATTTCCCTGCATTTATGTGTGTTGTGTTCGTCGTAAATCAAATTTTACAACAAAAAGTCTTGTAATTAATATGTTAATTATTCTTGTGGAATGGCGAGTGTATGGGTGAATGCATGAAGTATGCCTGGCGCCAATGAACGATGTGCAGAGTGAGGTGTCTGGGACCCTGCGGAAAGGGCCTACGTGTCTGCCTGTGTTTTTCCAGATTTGAGTAAAAATGCGGGTGGTCGTCCCCGAAGTGTGAGAGTGTGTGAATGCGTGTGCAAGGGTGTTAAAGGATGAATGCGACGCGTGAGGGTTAGTCGAGGAAAGAGTGTTTGGGCGTGAGCAGTCGTAGCGAGAGATAATAGCGTAGCACATAGTGCAGTGTTTAACGTTAGTCATTTTGTATTTAATAAATAGTTACTAATTTCACGTTACAAATACCATTACGATTATTATCCCCTACATTCTCATACTTCAATATTTGATGGAACCGATTTAATTATCTCTTTCAATTATCTGATTATATCGTTCTTTTCACTCAAGTGGAATTATTTTTTGTTACACAGCAACACGGTTGAGAATTGCAACACTTTTTCGTTTTTGGTTTGCGCATACATACAGAATGTTTGAAACTTTGCAAATAAGTTTCGCTGTTACGCGAGGGAAGATACCGAAGAAATTTCGAACAAGGAACTCGAGTTAACTTCTGGTGGGATGTTCATCGTGAAACAGAGGGAGAATGGACTGCACGCGTCGTTAGATGTAACAAATGCAACGCGGTCGAGAAGAAAGAGACACAGAGGGAAGAAGGTAAACGAGCGTGCGAATGCGTGAGACCGGATGAGGAAAAAAGTTGCCAACATAACGAGGTAATTTAATCTGTTTTGTCAGCCTTGCTAACCAACGGGGATGCTTCACCGGGTTTACTTGCGACGAGAGATAATAACTCACCGCGAGTTTTGCTGAATCCACGCTCGCCTTGTTTCTGATTTGCATCGCATTCGTTCACGATGCCATTCCCATTCACTCTCTTTTATGATATTCAAACTGTGTCTATATCGTTAACCAGCGTATAGTTTTTAAATATCTCGGACGTTTTTCCTTAATAAATTTTTAACTAACGACGAGAAATTGTTACCTTCTGAGTAGGAATGCCAACTTTCAAGACCGAGATCTTCCGGGAGGTTGACTAGTTCCCCAAACAATGAAATATTTCTTACCTGAAAAATAAAGAAAGGAAAAATTAGAATGATATCAAAAGACGAGAACAATGATCAAGTTGTTATTACCCGCATTAAAATTGGCCACGTCAAATTTTCCCACCCCTACATATTTAATAAAAAAATCGGTTTCCATGTGTAAATTATGTGAAATACCAACCTTAATAGACTATTTGATTCTACCGTGTCCTAAATTCGATATCTATCGTAACAAATACAAAATTGAAACGACAGTTAAAGATAGCATAGAAATCAACAAGATTCATGATCTCCTTGAGTTTATTAAGGAAACCAAAATTGCTAACCAAATAATGTAATTTAATGACACCGTCGGTAATAACCTAGTGGTTGATGCGACGTTAAACTTCTCATTCAAAAAAAATTATTTACAATAACGGCAATAACAACAATAGGTGTAAAGAAGTAACAGTACTTCAAGAAATTTTTAAAATACACTAAGGCAACACGTGTGCAACTACGTATTCCCGTGTAACAAGCTAAAAAACTTAGTGTTTCGTTTTTTGCATAAATCAACGATACGGTGTGTCGAAAATATATCATGAAAATTTTTTAGTCGTATTTAAAAAAAAAGTAACAGAGTTGTAGCCCCTTATCGGGCTGATACCGTGGTACTTTGAAACCAAATTAAAAACTTTAAACACGTTTTTCTCGATACTGTATTGCTTAAACTGGCGAGCAGGATAACTCAAAAACTCATCGGCTAAACGGCTTGAGGTAAAGCTTCTTTTTTTTTTTTGGTTACAATTTTCTCCAACGATTGAGCCCAAAATTAGATTTTGTTTTTCCTCTATAATAGTCTCCAACAAAGTTTTTAAGCTGAAATCGTACGCCAAAGAAACAAAATTTTCTCGCCAATACTAGGAATATTTTTAATTATTTAAAATATGTTCAATCCCAGCTTTAATTGACTTGAGAAGAAAATTAAAAATTTGTGCTCCATTCTGGAAGATTAAATGAGCAGGATTGGCTACCCTATCTCTCAAAAATACTGCAAAACATATCTACGAGAATAAAGTTTCTTATAGTTGGTTTAGAATACCCTCGAGTGGCCTAGTTTTTAACATCACCGCGTACTCAGAAAGTATCAAAGAATGTAAGCCGAAAGAAGACGACCCTCGAAGTTTTTTTTGTAAAACAACCACTCGCGGCCGGAAGAAATTACTCGTAATCGGTCATTGTTTCGTCGGACGGCACCTTGTGAAACGGTGAATAAGTCACGCGAGAGAAGGGTTCGTTTGAAGAGTATCTCGTTCGTCTATCTTATTTTCACAGCGCGTGGCAAGATAGAGGCCGGGTGGAACTAGCGACCGGAGGTGAATGCAAGCGTGCTTGCCATTGAAACACCGGCGGAAAATATTTTTTTTTTCCCCTCCCAGTGAAATCGAGTGGGTGCCTAGAGTACGATGAGAAATATCTGCAAAAGAGGCGGCCATACAATGCAAACTGCGCTGCTTGAACGTTTAAATGCGCGGCAGGATTTCATTTCGCTGAAAAATTATTAAATTCGGATCCGTCTGTTGCGAAAAATGGCGCGATAACGCGTAGAAACATTAATAAATATTTTAACGAGGGAGAAACGCCGCGGCTTCGATTGTCCAACCTTCATTTGCCTCTACTTCTCCCCAATAGGCCTTTGGTTCTCTGCTTATGCGTTTCCCCGCCAACAATGTAAACTCATTTTATCTTGCATTCGCGATAAATTAATTACCGTTTTGGGAACTCTTTCCAGCCGCGTTGTACACTTTAGAAATTTGCCGGGATGATCGCACAACGTTCCGTGGAAATTCCGCTGGAAACCCGAATACGTTGTAAAGGCAATTACAACAACAAATATTTTACCCTATACTGGTTGAAACGTTAAGCTAGCTTTGGCATGAAAATTTATACGAAACCGCGACACACCCTCGTATACAAATTCACCGCGACAATCAAGCGACCCACATTTCTCAGCCACCTCGTAGCTGAATTAAACGATGACATCTTTTTTCGCGGAGCGAGCGCGTAAAATTTTTACCCTACAGACGTGAGTAGCATCGGCATCTTTTTCGCGGGACACAGTGTTATACTGGTGCGACAGAGGAAAACCCGTGAAATATATTAACCGGGTGAAACACGTTTCCAACCCCCCCTTATTTCGCGTTTCAACCCCAAAGCGGACTCAGGCTTGCCAGAGCCAGCCAAGGATTGCCAGCAAGGACACCAACGAACCTCAACTTTATCGCTGACACCTCGAGTGTCTAAATAAATAATACGCCTTATTTGTTATAGGAATTGTGCCCGGCAAGGGGTGAAATCTGCGGCTGCCGCCAGCCAACACCAGCCAGCTGGGAATCCGTGTGATTAACTGCACTCTTCGTTGCACGATAATTGCTCTACAAATACGCTTAATTTATTGCGAATTTCACCGCTAGACGTTGCACCTCTCTCTGCATTCTATCTTCAATTTCTCGTGGCGATTGTGCGGGACGGTCAAGTTAGATAAACGATTATCCTTCCTTTATTTCACTTCATTGTTGTTGAGAAGTTTCCTCGAGTACAGTTATACTGTGAATTCGTGTACTAATTGCTTGCAGAGCAGACAGTTCGTAAGTTGTTGGACATTTGTTCGTTTCTTAACCAAACGTTTGTTGAATTAGACTTTTAGTAACATCTTCTAAATATAGCGCCGACTGATACATTTTCCGACGTGAATAGCTGGCAAATACTAACTTTGTTCCGAAATCGTAATATCGGTTGTGGCATTGAGGTCAAACTTAACAAACACGTGTTCTGTGAATAACACTTTGTACCAACACCGTAAACGCTCTACTCTAACAAACTGTTTTCCATAAAAACTTAATACTTATTCGGAAAAGAAGGATCAATCCGCAAAACAAAGGAACAAGAATGTGCGTTGAGTGCCATCAATCAATTTAATAAAGTAGAAAATATTTTTGAAAGCGTTGAGTTCTCCCTTACTACCCTCGACGCCTCAATTATCCTTTATTCCAAATTGAATAGTTACCCGATGGACAGGAGTACATATATGTCGAGGTACAATTGAATTTCTATAGGCGTATTAATAAGTAATCCACATTTTCCTGATTAATTATCTTCGTTCCTACTGTACTTATTGATTTTTCAGAATAAACCCAATCAGCTTACATTTTGAATGAAGCCATAAGTTGCTGCCAATGAACGACAAACGAAACTGAATTATATCGCAACGAGAAATATAACGTATAAATTTTACGTTTCTTTCATTAAAAGAGTAGTGAATTATTCACTGGTACAGGTAATGGATTTTCATTGGAAGATGCTGCGGAAAATGATCGCATCTTCTTAATTTAATCCCGGATACCTCGCGAAAATGCTACGACTGTTGATATCCGTCAACGTATTTAACGGCGTCATAAATGTCAGAAAGATTTCACCGTTGGTTCCAACGTTCGTTGTTGCCTAAAGTGCGGGATTCATACGACATTAATCGAGCGAAGAGTATCGCGCGATTAATAAATTTCCCTGCAGCAAAAGCGCTTCATAATTTCCTCGGCAAACGGGAAATCTGTCCGATATATCGTTCGAAACGGATTTATAATCTAGAAGAGAAAATCATGCAATGCTCCCTACAAATTTACAATAACATTGCGAAACTTGCTTCTACTGTATCATCATTCGTTACTGAAAAACTTTCTTATATCCGAGGCTAGCTGTCACTGATTCAGGATTCGCGAGTCGAGGAGGTTGCAAAATAAAATTTTAACGTCTGGAACAAATAGGAAAAAGTAAAAGATGCTAGATAGTTTGGCATAGAGTTCGACCGATTCTAAGTAGGTTGAAGAATAGAGCGAACGGCAATTTCCAACGTTGCACGTAATCAGCGGCAGCATGATAAAAATCCGGGAACCCGGTAAAAAGCCAACGAAGCGACACGCGACAATGCGGAGGGGCATGTCGTTCCGCGAAATTCCAGTTTTTCATTTTCCCCAGCCAACGGTGAAATATATACCGCGTGGCGGGCGCGGTCTAAAATCTTTGCCAATTCCGCGAGATTTAGCGCGTCCGCTATCCATAAACCCGGAAATTGATTACGTTCGCGCTAATAGAATTTTTATTCGCGCGACGCTCGATCTGTGCGCGCCCGATTTTACCCGCCACCCTTTCGTGCGCCTCGAGCAACGCGATGTTCGCGCCGGAGTCGTTCGCACGGTCACCATATAAATTTAATCGAGACAGGGCTGTCTTAAAGTTCCGCTACCGGTGAACCGAGCTTGCGTCCGTTTAACAGCAGTGTTTCTCAACCTTTTTTTAAGGCGGCGACCCCCTTTTATAATAGTTAAATCATCTGCGACCCGCCTTTCATAAATCCTCCTCTATGCAGGGTAAGATAAATTTAACACTGGATTTATTTAGACCTCCGCACTATTTATCTAGCTTAGATAATATTGACCCTATTGATAGAATTTGCCTGCTTCCTAATACCTGCTGATATTTTTATTACGTTCAATTAAATTTGCGAAAGTAAATCTAATCGAAGATAAATATAAATATAGATTTGTTGGTGGGTTATAACTATAAAACAGGGTAGTGTATTTTTAATATACTGTGGCGTGCAGAAGTATCCAGTCATAACACATGCGAATATTTAATAAGAATTCGAACCTGGCATTTTATTTTTTCAGAAATTTGTTGTTCCTATACAACGATGTCTCAATATTAATTATTTTTATGTAAATACGTAAAGAAATGGAACTCGCATGTGGGCCCCATGAAAAAGCAACAAAGTCTATTCTATTCTATTCTATTAATTATTTTTATCGGACTAAACAATTTCCTGTATAATTTCACGTTTAAAATACATTATAAATATGTCTCGTAACCTACTGTATTTTCATGCTATTCTGTATCAAGTTATTTTGCGTTTAGTTTAAAGCTACCAGATGAGAACCAATGGTTTAACGGATTTTATATCTACCGGCGACGCGAAGAGGATGAAAAGGGAATCGCAACGCAAGTATCGAACTAATTTAGCGCTAACAAAAGCACAGCGCTGCAGTATATACACATATGTACATATACTAAACGCATAAAATGAAGAGTCTCAAGAAGATACGACCTTTCTCCGCTCTTCCTTCGAATAGCTAGTTAGAGTCGCAAACGAGGGGATAAACAGGTAAACGACGATAAAACGGTCCACGTGAATATTTAACGACTGATCACCGCTTAAATATTTGATTGGGTCTCCAGGCGCAAATAAACGCGTGCCCCAGAGAAACCGAGTTATTGGAGTAGTTGCTGGTAAACCGGATTCGTCGATTCCGTTTCCCGACGGAACCGCGGCGGCTAGAGCCGCGCGCGAAAGTACACCACCAGAATCAAGTTCAAAGTCGGCGGTAGTTCGTTACACGAGCGTCACGAGGATTCCCCGGTCGCGGTGTCCTTTTTCCTGCGGCAGTCGCGCGACGACGCGACGGTGTTAAAATTCAGCGCGTTCAGCTTGTCGCCGGAGGCAGTCCAACTGGGTCATTAAATATGAGAGATCTCGTTGCCGAGACTCTCTCTCTGTCTCTCTCTCTCTCTCTCGCTCTCTCGTCGAGCGTGCTCCTACACTTATGGGCGGTAGTGTAGGAAAAAAAGGAGAAAGGAAAAAAAGAGAAGAGGAAGAGGGTTGGTGACGGAAAGAGGGTGAACGCAACCGGAGAGGCTTGGAGAGAGGAGTAAGTCTCTTGCAGTTGTTTCTCGGCTGCCTGACGCGCGAGACGCGCCACTCTGGATGCACTTTTGTATAATTTTACTTTAATTGCTGTTGAGACCCGGGAGTTTTCAAGTTTCTCCTCTCCTTATCTTTTTCATACTCCTCTAGCCACCGGCTGCTGTCTCCATCTCCAGCGATCTCACCTCTACGTCACAGCCTCCCTTTTCTTCCCTTTAATCTATTTCTCCCTAAAGCTTCTTGCCTTTATTTCCTCCCTCCTTGGCACACTTTAACTCTCTACCAACCTTTTCTCTGTCTCTCGCACTTCCTTTCTCTCTCCGTAGCTACTACTTGCTTCTCCCTTTTTTACCGCTTCCTCTCGCTTACCAGCACGTTTCATCCCTCCCCTTTCTTCTTCTTTCTCGCGCACCGTTGCTATTACCTAGCGGGCTGCATGTAGCGGCATCAACCCCCCCTCCCTCGCAGCATTCCGAGGTAAAACTGTTTTATGCAACCGTTCCTCGTCTTAACTCATAACGCGAATAGCGAGCGCATTCGAGCTGGCGATAAGCCTTTCACGACTGCTTCCGTTCCACGGGATCCGCGAAATATGATCACGTCCAGTAGCGGATTAAGCACGAACTCGAATTAGGGGTGCAAAGACGATGGGGCGCGTACTCGAGCTTCCTTGCAACGGGCGAGCTTCGGTCTCGTGAGGCCGAGAGAATGAAATGCACGTTTCCGACTCGAAACGGACGCGGCCTGTAATCCGCCTCGTGTTCCTAAGGCGTCATAATGAGGCGCCGTTATTGTTTTTATCGCGGAACAGGACACGCCTTAGAATTTCAATTTCCGCACTTCATTAGCGGGCTCTTCCTCTACTCTGGTCGTTCTCTATAAATGACCGTTAAAGCAATGACAGGCTTAACGGAATCCTGCAGTTTTAACTAGTGAGATGTGAATGGACTGCGGATGTTTATGCATTTGTCGGAAATTGAATTGCGTTAAGATGTATAGAATGCGTGTAGTGTGCAAAAGTATATGAAATATACAGCGATGATAATAGAAAATGCACCACCTTACAACTAATAATATTGTTGATTTAACTCACACGAACAATAACCATCTCTGTTGTTAGTCGTTAATCGTCAATGTGTAAAAATATAAACAATATCCAAAGGAAAGTACATACTATAATACTTAACGGATTGAACGAATCGCTACAAAAATCCCATTCTTTTGATCACACTTGTAAAAGCAGAAAATTGTATAAAAATTTGCAGTCTAGTTATGACTTTTATCGTTGCGAAAACTAGGTATCGCATTATCTTACATTAATGTCACGAAATCAAAATAGGCTTGATTTACTAAATGTAGTATTATGGATTTTACTGTCACGTAAAGACGCACCTCAAGTTCCGATATCGCATCCTTATCATCAAAATAGCAACACGCGAAAATTTTATAAGATTGAGAACCCTCTTTTATCAAAATTACCCCCTTTCGTTCAACTCTTCCCTACGCAGTATTTTGCCAATTTTTTTTAAATTCATTCAACTGTTAATCGAATACAGCAACTAACAGTTCGAATATTTTCAAGTTAGCGCAATTATTCAGCGTGCAGTGTTTACTATGCAAAGCCTTTTCAGAATAGAACCATCTGTTTCGACGATGAGGTGTATATAGACCAGCAACCCGTTGCTCAGGACTTTGTCGCTAGGCTAAGGTGATCCTTTATTATCATCCTCTATCTAGAGTTTCCATAAGCTCTCAAAAGAAGCGGAGGCCTGGAGGTTTTCGCGTAGCCTCGATGGCTTAAGATGTTATCGAGTCGCTTGGCAATGTTTACCCAAAAGCGGACTAAGGACCAGCAGGTTCCTGCACTCTTTCACGGGCCATATCAGCTACTGTACATCGAGGTTGTAACAGGGACGTTTCCCTCGTGAACAGGGGTGAAACACGCACGCAGTCATTGACACTGACTGATACGTTTTCACCTCTTCTTATCGCGCGATATCAAAACCTCTGCTCGAGCTATTTTTCTCTGCTCGTAACAGAACTCCACGAGAGAAGTTGACAAGTATTCAACGGCCTAGATTTCTCTGGTTATTACGGACAGGCGGATACCCGATATATCTCCACTTACATTTTTCCGCAATTACGTCGTTTGTATCAGCGCTGTCATAGATTTCGATACGCGTTTACGTGCTTCATTATTGCTTCACTATTCGACATACGTAAATGCAATTGTTTACATATACGTTTACATCGAAAATTAATAGTGTAATCTATGTAAAAATGCAAATTTGTATACTTATGAGTAGATTGTGGATATTTATGCATTTATGAGAAACTTGTGTGTGTAAAAAAAAACTTTCAATAATAGAATTCGATAATGAATCGAACTCATCTAAAATTAGTAAAGAATTTTAAATTTTATTTAATAGTTAAATTCGAGGCACGACTGTAACCGAAATTTTAAAATCGGATCGGGGAGTATTTATTAATCTAGAAAATTTTTAAAAATTAGAGCATTTGTAACAAGGCGTCGATACGTTTACTAGTTTCATGTATACCTGTAAGTATTGTACTTTACGAAATATGCCATAAAATTTGAGTTACCGTGAATGGTAGCTGATAGATGCTATGCTAACTGACTTCAAACCTTTTAAAGAAACAACAGAAGTACATGTATGTCAATACGTTTCTCTATATCTTAACTTGAGAAAAATACTTCAGGCAGATTATGCAGGATCAGGAGAAGTTAGTGAAATGTCTAAACGTGTCTCTCTGGTCCGACTTTAGAACCTCGAGTACCCGCAAATTTTCGTTACGTTAGAGATAATTATTTTTGCCGCGCGATTCTCCTCCAGAAAGCGGATAGATATAAAACGCCAGTGCGCGACGCAACGGAGCAAATCATTGAATAATATTTAATATTCATCGAGCTATGAATTCGAATGAATATGCAGGAGCTTGGGCGATTATACGCGAAGAAAAGTGGATGTATTGAGGACACGGAGCCTCTAACTTACGACTTCAAGATAAATCCGCAGTCTCTTTGCTCGCTGCGAGTGTGCCGAGAGCCTCGAGCGCCTCCTTTCTTTGTCCAAACACCTTTTTTTCCCCCTACCGCTTCACGTATTTCCCTGACGCATACCATATGCACGGTTCCACTCTCTCCTTCTTTGTCCTCTCTATCGTTCTATTATCGCCTTCTGGTCGTTTTCCATTCCAGACTTACAGTCGTTTCCGCACGAAAGCTATCCTAACGAAGATGGAATAAAAAGCGATCGGTCCACCGATTGCGGAAATCTAAAAAGTAAGTCACCAGTTTACTGAAAAAACCCGCGCTATCGTTTTCCATTTTAATAAAAGCCTCGTCACTAGCTACGTCTGAATAAGATCCACCGTGAAGATGAAGCAATGTGCACAATTTTTTTAATTAAAATATATGTACGCGAAGATGCGAGAGTCGAAGGGATGCCAGTCGACCGATTATGCAGCAACCGACACACATTTTCGCTACGAATCTTTGGTAACGCGTTTCGTGACCTACCGGTGGTATTCCCTAGACATTCGAGGCGCTAAACTATCGCTGAAAGTAATCAAATCTGGAGAAAAAAAGGATATCAGAACTGCGCGACACGCTTCCCGTTAATAAATTACTCGACATACAGGCCACGGCTGCGATATAGACCGGGCATTCGCGATAGTGACTCTCTGACCTCCCTTATTACCGACCTAAAACCTCAACCATGCTCTACTCTCTTCCGCCATTTCGCCCGCTATCATTCGCCAGCAATATTGCTCTCCGTGCCTCTTTCCACCTCATTTCTCTCTCGGCTCGCAGCCCTCCTCCTTGACCTTTCCGATCTGTCCCTCCGTTTACAAAAGACGAAAAGGAAAAAAGAGCAAAAGAGCTTTCAGGCGCATTTCTCTTTACCCAGGCCGAAAGAAACAGAGATTCTATAAGTACACTCGTTGCGGCGGAATCACCGGCACAAATTACGCGAACCACCTTGTCACGTTTACGCGACGGTTCGCCCGGAATTAATTACATCGCGTGATGATCCAAATCTCTGGCCACACTGTGTTATTATTTATTCCTCGCGCAGTTACACAGCTCGAGCTTATCTTCCGGGCGAGACGGTGGCGATACTAAAATCCGCGATAATTGTGAAGTTCGTACGACGCTTGGCTAGAAGAGGGTAAAACGGCGAGGGCGCGCACACAACCGGGAGAAAGTTGCCGGCTTTCTTGCAGAGCCAGTCAAACAAATAAATGTTACGACGGGCGAACATAAAACTGATAATATATGAGATAGAAGGAATACCGGCAATCTCTCACGTGAATCCTCACGTACCAGTCCCATGCATCATCCCCCGGCCACACGCCGTCCGAGCAGCCCCTTCCGACCTCCACCAACTCAACAACTTTTCCAACGGCGTTACCATTTACATGCATACACGCGCCCCAACTGCCTCCATGCGCGTTGCATTTTACATTCGGCCACGCGAACACCGGATACGCCAATTTTTTCTGTGAACTGCCTTCCCCGATTATCGCTCAAAGCATCGCAATTTTTAATGCCACCCTTCGGAGAGCGGTTAGAATTTTGTTCTAGGGGGTGCTTTTGTTTCAAGAAAGGGATGCCTTTGCTTTCGACCAGGAGAAGCTTTTGAGGTTTTTACCAACGTTTGCGAGTTTCCAATTCCAAAGAACTTCTTAATCCCTTCAAGAGAGGCACTGGGAGACAAAAACTGGAAAAGAGAATTAAATTTCCTGGTGGCTATTGCAAAACAAGCGAAGCAAACAGACTTCTTCTTTAATAGCATGACGGAAACAATATATGAACAGTTTCAGATTCGTATGGTTTTTTTCGTTGAAAATAAACTTGAGTCGAACTTCTTTTGCTACTTTGTAAAAGCAGTTTAACAGAAACGGTATCAATAGATGAATTCGTTCTTTTTCTCCCATCGTTAAATAAAATTGCCTCTCAGGAAAATCCTGAAGTTGCTTGAAGTTTTTGTGAAATCAACAAATCTGTATGAACGTTTTTCTCTGTTAGTTTGTACGAATACATAAAACACCGCGTTAAAGGATTAAACAAACTTATCCCTCCTACAAATTTTGTACTGCTTTAAATTATATGTTCTCCCAGTTCAAACCAAATCATCAGTTTCTTATGCAAGAAACTAAATATTCTTTATTTTGCCAGTATAATTGTACCAATTGTGGTATCATTCATGTTGACCCCTTCGTTACTATAAACACATATATAGACACTCAAAAGTTGGCCAGACCAGTTGTGTGACATATTTTACATATTATTTATTATTTATTTATTCACGGGTGAGATACCCTTTAGTTTACGTTATATAGGATGTTCATTATGCATTTCCTTATTATATATTAACCCTCTATTGCATTCCGATCCCAATTGGAAACTTAACTTTGAATATGAAGACAAGAGTGAACATTCTTTATACCTGTATATGTATAAAGTTCCCATTTGGGGACAGTCATAAAATTCATTAAACACCATCGTTATTTATTTCAGTACCATATTAACATTTAAATAGAGTAACAGTCATATATATATATATATATATATATATATATATATATATATATATTTTTTAACTCGTCATAAAAATTTCATGCAATAGAGGGTTGATATAAATAAGTAAATCTGACGATAAGTGCAGCGAATCGTATTCGTGACCAAAATGTTTCCGAATGCATAGCAGAGACCGATCGCGTTGCTTCTAGGCGGATGCGACACGATTGGCATTATACAACGCGGCAATCGCGAGAGTTCTTCCCGAACGTCATATTTCACCAGTGCTACGCAAAAGTTTCGCTCGCGTAAGCCCGGCCAGGATCATTAATTTTAAAGTGTGGTCCATCGGCTAGGTTGCTTCGGGGAAAATCAATCGCGTTCCATTTTGGTCGACATCAAAGTACGTCGCGTCAAAAATTCAAATATCTCGCGATGAGGGAGCAACGATAAATTTTTCATTCATTTGAAGTATTAATATGCTGCGGTGACGACCCAGTTTTACGTCAACGTGCCCTTACAAATAACGAATTCGACTATGCGAGGCAAAATACAGCGAATTGGCGAACGCTTTGGGAACAGAGAACTCGCGTGCACATGCATTTCAGGGCTATTGGAAAGCAACGCTTCCGCCAGCTTATAAACCATCTCGATACATCTCCCGCTTTTACGACAGCGTAAAGTCATGCTAGCCGGTTCCAAACGCGGCGAAAGATCGGTGTTCCAGGGTCTCGCTTATCTCCGCCATAAACCTCCGCAAGCAACCGATGCGATCGAACACACGGCTTACGCTTTACGCTCGCGAAATAATTGGGAATTACCTGTAATCCCTGCACAGATCCAATTGGGATTGGAAAAAAGATCCGGGCCGACTCTGCCCGTGGTTAAATCGAGCCGCCGCAGATCCGAGCTGATAAAATTACAGAGAATTATGAAATAGTTCTTTATCTATCGAAGCAGACACCATTTGGAAAATCGAAATGGTGCAGGGCGCCGTTCTACAAACATTCTACAAATTCTAGTAGGATTCTTTGCAAACAGACACGATATTCATTCACCATTGTTTATCGTTTCCATTTAATACAATCTTATGTATACAAACTCATTGTTGCTGAATTATGTGGATTTTTTTAAATCTTGGCAATTTTTCCGTGATAATTGTATAAGTTGACTGAGGATTTTTATGCAATTTCATATTTTTGCAAGCATAATTAAAAGAATAAGATTTCAACAGCGATCTGTTTCACCCTTCAAATATCATTTAATATAATAACGTGTGTCAATCTAATGATTCAATACCTTAATTTCGATCACTAGGAAACAAAAACTGAACGTAGAATTAAATTCTGTGGTAGCTATTCTATGATTATTAACAGAATCCCAATATTCGTCCCATTAACCCTTTTGCTACGGGAAAGTTGGCCGTCAGTGTGCCGAAGTTATACAAGACAATCTCACCGCGAATTTACAGTGCAATAAATATTATTTTGAAGACTTTTTTGAAATCTTTTAATCAATTAATATTTAACGGACACTAAACAAACTACGAGCTCATTTGAAGGGGTTGCAAAGAGTAATCATCCCCTGTAGTTATTTCGCGAGGGATTGCGGTGCAACGCTGATTATCTAAATGTGGACGATTTGTAAATTAATTTTGTGTAACGATTCGAAAATAGTTAAAACTGAGCGAAGAGTAAATATATTATTATCAATATTCAGACTAAATTGGCGCTTGTTAGTTTGGTAAATCATACTGGTAGAGGATTCCTAAATATCCATCAACATTATCGAGCAATGTTTATTGACTAATGATCAAGTCTGAACACTATGTATTTAGCACAGATTATCAGGAATATTATCTAATCTGGGACTGACGCGCAAATTGCACGAAACACACGCGTCTACGTATACGTGAACCTTTTCGATAGAGTGTTCCAGATTTTTCCCGCCAAACTGCTACGACTCAAACCAGAGACCAAAATGCAAAGTTTGCGAACAACTGCTTTGTTACAAAGTGATAAATAAATATTGTACGCATGGAATATGTAGCAACGCATTTTCCATCGTAACACACAGAAGGTTGATTGCGTTTATCCGGTATACGTAGTTACATGTTTCTTATCATCTGGTAACAAACAATTCCATATCGTGAACTGTTCGTAAAATAAAAAATTATCATTTACTATTTTCAAATTCTTATTTTATCAAAATTATATCCTTCTGTTTTGATGCAAACTTGGCATCGACGAACAATTGAATTTATTACCTTACGAAGTTCCTGAGTATTTGACTGAGTTTCAGTAACTGCGTTTGTAATCATTTACCCAAGTTCTTCATACAAACTAACTTCTGTCGAATAAACCTTTTGTTTTACGGTTCCCCATACGCAAAAATCGAGTAGTTCACCCATACGATATTTGTTTATAACTCTGTAACGAAACGATTATTCACGAGCATTATATAACTATATTTTTACGTGTAACCTTTCATTGTATTCGAAAGAGTTTTACCCGTTTGAAATCAAAATAAACAAATAACATCTTTTCTCCTTTTGGTCTCTAGATTAAGTTGTCGTAGTTGGCGAGAAAACCACGAGACACTTTGTACGTATCACATATCGAAGCATTCAAAATTTGATCAACCTCCCTTTAAAACGAACTACGTTTTCAATTTCGGATCGTAAAATTCAAGAATAGCAAGTCGGACGCATATAGCGGTCGTGGAAGAATTCGAGCGAAAGAGCAAAGGCGAATTCGAGGAAGGCATGCATAATGGATCCCCGTTGCATGTCGATGCGATTCCCGGTGCTCGATCGTATAAAAATGTCAGCAGCTTTGCCGCATCCCGTCCCGCCAGCCTCTTTCTTATACCGAGTCAAAAACATACGACGCGAGACCCGGAAGCCAAGGTGTTTTCCGTTTCCCGTTCTGAATAATTTTAAATCCCACCAACCGATACCTCCGCCTCTAGAATCTTTCGTAGTACTTCGAGTTATGTCCATTCTTCGGGAATTCCCGGCCCACGTCCCGGCGCGGCGATCGGATAACTTTTGCAGCCCGAAAGCTCGATAGGTACGACTTCGAGGAGGGTAGCTGCTCCTCGAAAAATACCCCCATAGCTCATTGGAGAAAGACAGAACGGCCGTTCAACTTCCGCCAAGATAATGTTCCGGTTTTGCAGTAAATCAGTTTATCGCGTTGACCCGGATACTTAGCCATTCCTTCGGGTTGTAATTCATCCGACGCGTCTGACCAGGAACGCCGCTTTCTACTTCGCTTATTACGATTCAGATGCTCTCAACCAATGGCGAAGTCTATGGATCGCGGCTAATACGAAGCTTTTCTTGACGAACTGCTTTAGAGTAGATGGGCCTCTTATATACGCTGGCTGACAAAAATGAACGAATTGTGCACGGATCACGAGATACATTGTGACAGTCAAAAGGAGGGATCCGCTTCGCGAAATTGAAATTGAGTGAAATTATAGGACAATTAGAGCCAGATTATAATATTACTTCCAACAAATAGGTAAGTATTGCGTAGTAATAGGATAGTTATAGTATTACTTGTAGAATATGCATTGAAGTATAACTTCGGCATAACTTATGGTAAATAAATGATACCATTATCTTATTAAGAGTAGACTGCGGAAGTTTAAGCAGGTATAATATGCGGCGAGTATGCAAAATATATGCAAGATATACGCAAGGCAAATAATAATAATACACACTTTACAGGGATGAAAAAGTTCGTGCAATTGTGTTTAACTGATACATTTTACTATGTATTTTCACTAATGGTACAAATCCTAGAAAAATAACCGACTTTTAAAAAACTACATCAACATTTCATACTATGACGACGTATCAAAAAGAAAACACATTATAGTTATTATTGTCCAGAATGGCGAAATTTTAAACATGTATAGTAATTAGTCGAACTAATATGTAAAAAACTCTATGCAAAATATACGTAATACGCTTCATACGCAAAATGAAAAGAAAAGGGTTTGGGGTCCTTTAATCATGAATTTCTGTCAATGTCTCATATAATTGAAAGTAATTCTATAAAAAAAAATATGTATTTGCATAAACTTTAGCAGTCTAATCATAAGGTAAGGGATTAATATTCAAATACGAAAATAAATAAAATGACATGCGAATACATTTGCAGCTACTACAGTACCAAGTATGCAAAGCCTGGCGCCAAACGTCAGAGCGATAAATTCCATTGTGCCACGTTATCACGTGTCGATTGATCGATTGGACAGGTCTAACGTCAAATTAATATTTACATACACAATGTCGTGAATGGTTAGAGGAGACGTTGGCCGTCTTTGTGGCTTCGAGTCGGTATCGCGAATCGATCAAACGCACGAGATCCCGCACAATGAGGCAATTGTGACTCTGACGCCTTTAGGTAATTCCGGTCCCGGAGGCGGAGACACGTCAAGTAGGATTGCTCAGACCCGATCGGTCGTCCTGATGGCCAGGATACTCAGCTAGGATCCTATTCATGTGCCAACTCGTGCGTAACTAGCGATGACGTTAGTTGCGGGCACGTGAATGAATCAACGTGAACGTAATCAAGTAAACAATTCGAAATGGACGCGCTGACGAATTCTGCTATCTTCAGTAATACAGTGTAACGTCGATCGTTACGTGGAAACAACGTGAGAAACGTGATCTCTTCCATTAACGTGGGAACACATTGATATCGCGTCACGTGTTATGTTATATACGGGACGTGATTGTGATTCGTTTTCAAGAGGTCTGAAGCAATGGAAATTCATAGGTTCACATTTTACCGATGTCACATGAATGCGATTGTGAGTGCATATGTGTGCAAGTAATTATGAAAGTGAGTTACTTTTTTTTATTTTTAATTAATTATGAAAGTAATTATGAAAGAGAAATATATCACTTTTATAATCACTAGCACATGTAATTCCACGTAACGCAATAGCAATGTGTCTTTCCCTTTGACCTCATCGTCATATTTATAATAATAATGATTATTATTATTATTATTTACTTGTATTTGACGGATAAAATACCCTATGTTTATAATACGTTAGTAACAATAATTTCTCGTATAATACATAAGCGAAACTAAATGTAGAATATAGAATAAATAAAACGTAAATAAATAGTTTACGATCTTTGCCTGTTCTCAATGGCTATGTTGACAGACTGTAATATTTGAATTTGATTATTGGAAGCTCCAAACATCCTGCTTAAACTTCGAAATTTTCTAAAAGTCTACTACGAACGTGATCCATCTACGACGAACAGAAAATTGCATTTGCAAAGCGAAATTCGTACGATAATAAAGATAAGAAAAGTCGAACAAATGGCCAGAGATCCTGGATAACTGCGCCCTACGAGTGGCGTCTTCCTTTACTTGCTCCAACTTGCTTTTTATTGAACCCCGTGGTTTTGATTCTTGCAGACTGCACAGTTCTGAAACTCCAGCCGTAAGTACCGCCGGAATCCCGGCTTGGAGAGGTTCTTTCAAAATTTTGTCTATCGCGGATGATCCTACTAATCTAAAGCCTACTGCACGCTCGCTTAAATCCGCCTACTCGAATTTGTACGCATGTAATTCTTCGATCGAGGCTACAGATTTTTACCAAATTTTCTTTGCAAGAACTTTGAAAACTTTTGTTATATCATTTTCTGATACAAGATAGTGGTTTCCATTTTGTTAGCCACTAGCATGATAAAAGAATCGAAAAATTTGTTTATCAAAAGGCTAAGACGAAGGTGAATTAAATATACATTACAAATTGATAAACTATAGTGACAAATGAACTAGAGAATGTTTAACACTTTCACTGCTGCGTTGGCCATCAATGAACGACGCCGCACTTTCTGTTCAAACCATTCCATTTCTTTTAATTTTGTTCTCTTCTTCCTAATACTTACTTTTTTAGCTTCGTTAATATTACTACAATAACATGGATCATTGGTGGCCGATGTGGCGTGAATTGAAAATCACGAAAACGAATAAAGTTAAGAATTTGTCGCGGCAGTGAACGTGTTAAATGAATATGGTGATTTATGAAAAAAGTTGATCCAAAAAGTAAACATTATTCGCAATGACCATACGGTCAAAACTAGCATAAAATCCAAAAACAGTTCTATGCTTTTGAAAATGGAGGGATTCACAAGATCTAGAACCAATTGAAATGTAGAAGCATTCAAACTGAATTCTTCTACCATAGAATGACAGTCAACTATACCATTGACAGTCTTATAAACAAAGAAGACGTCATAGGATTTTCTCCTACGTTTCAACGTAGCTAAATTAAGAAAAGATAATAGCGGTCCAAAATGGCACGTTCTGTTAGCTCTTAGCGCGATAAAACAATAAAAATATCGCACGTTCTGTTAGCCCTCAGTGTAATAAAAAGAAATGAAAGAAAATTGCAGTTAGCATAATAAAACAATTGAAAGAATTACACGTTCTGTTAGTCCCTAGTCTGATATAATCGATAGGACAAGTTCAATAATCGATGTTGCAACATCATTCTCCAAGGGAATTCAACCCTATACTATTATCCCCTTAAACTTCCGCGCTACTAGTACCCCGTTAATACTACCAATAAATCACAAACAACAACAACAACAACAAGAACAACAACAACAACACCAATAAAAGTAACAACTCTCATGACGAACAGAACCAAAGCAGCCAGGAAGTATTTCCACTAGAAATCCATCTGAAACTTCTTGTAGCTCATGCACGACGTTTCCACTCGGAAAAAAGTCTGCATCTCGTCGGAGCAAGTTATTAAGGAAATTTCGAGGGTGGCATTGAATGCGCTAATCATGGCGATTTTGCGCCTCCTAGTGCTCGACGGGCGTTCGCCGCGTATCGCCGGGTGTTCTTTTGTACGATCCGCACAAAAGTGTCTGCCGGCTCTTTCCGTAACTAAGAGAAGAACAGAGGCGAGAAAGGAAGCACACCTTGACGGTGGCGAGCAACTATACGCGTGTCTCAGCCTCTATTGCAAGCACACACTCTTTCGGCGACAAACAATGCGTGTCTGCAAGCGTGTCGCGCGCGTTCTTTCTCCTCTCTTAGCGTCGTCCCTCTTTTTCAACCGGCCTCACTCACGTCTCGGCTCTTCAGCCTCTCTTCAACTTGCGCCTCTCTTGCTACTTCACCAACAGCGGAGCACGTCTGTTTTGTAACTTGCTTAAAGTTACGAGCGTCGCGTCCGGCGTCAGAGAGAAGAAAAGGAGAACGAACAGAGAAGCTGGGGATAGGCTAGCAAGGATCCGCCGGAACACGGTTTACCAACTTACGTACGTACCCTATGTACGTGTACAGAGCGCCACGGAAACCGCAAGCACACCCAGATCCAGGGCAACAGCTTCTCCGTAGAAACGAGTTAATTCGTCGACTGCTACAACGAGCTGCACGTTTATTGGAAGATGCACCCGCGCCGCTTGTGGCAGCAATTTCGACTTCCCTTTCTCGAGCATTCCTCTCTCTTGCCTTTTAAGCAAACGTTTTGTAACTACCCCCCAAGTACACTAGAATCCCTCGGTACACGGCTAAAGGATTGTTCGATTTCAATGTTACATCAAATTTCTACCGTATAAAATGTGACGCGTTAGGTAATACGTTCTGTATGTGTTAGGTCGGTTAAAAATAAATGCGGTTTTTAAGTATCGAATTTTAAGGATTATATTTAACTTTGCGTCCTCGCAATGATTTTTCTTACTAACGCCTCAGAACGGATTTTTCAATTCCGGTACTAATTTGTTACGGTTCCTGGTTTTAAAAAAATGTAACGAAATTTTGAGATATTTATTAGAGTTTCTGTTGGATTATCATTTTAATTAAAAGCAAAAATAAATTTAAAAACAATAAAGTTAAACAAAAAAAAAACACTAGGACTGTAATAAAGGAAAGCCTTAACTCTGTTATCAGAGTCATGGCCCTCTGACCGTATAAGTGTCTAAAGGCCTGTATAACAAACACGTTGCAGACCCAGGCCGTCGGTTTCCTTTCTGGAGTGGGCGCCATGTTTTCTATGTGCTTTAGAAAAGCCCTCACTTTTTAGTTCGATCCTTGTAACGTTAAGACATCCTTCCTCGTTGCTAAAATAAAATCATAGATCAAAGAATATACCGAGTTTTAATATAAATTAATTCCATATCTCAACAGTTTCTAATTTCATGCACAGGTCTCACTTAAGTGAAAGTTTTAAGCCTGTTTGCAAGAAAAATAAAAATCTGAAGGAAACTCCGGAAAAATCCTTAATTTCCTTGAAACTCAAATACCCGGTTGTGGAGACGGATGGTTAAATATCGAATAACTGATGAATGAGTAACAGAAAGCTATGTTTTTGTTGAATTTGATTACTTTTTATAATTTTGCAGATTATGTGCATTCTGCACCTTCTTGCACCTTTCAATTTCTAATAAATGCATCAAAAATTTACTTTTTTTCGGTTTTCGTTTACATCACGAAGTTTTTGGAACCAATGTTGAGTTGCACATCTGCTAATCGTTTTTTGACCAAATGCATAATTATATTTCGAGCGGTTTGTCAAATTTAAACTTCAAACTTATTTATACAATTATGGATTTGCATAAATATCCGTCAATACGTAAATTCTTATAGATTACTTATGAATTGTACCATATTAAAATATTTAATTTGTTTGTATGAATAAACAAGGTAAATATAATTTCTGAAAAGTAATTACTACACCAACTCTGTTTAATCAAGCTACGCACACTTCATGTACTAATTTACACACATATATTGGAAAATCAATATTATATATATACATATCTATAATATTATATTTATATATGACCAGTAATTGTTATTCAACTATTTCTGAACAAGTTACAAACTTTCAAAATTCATAATTAATTCACTAAAACTTCTAAATTTCATTTTCATAAAAGCAAAATTAAATGTAAACTGTATAAAGTAATGCCAAAACCAATATTATTGGCAGCTTTAATCTGCGACTTAATTCTTTCGATTTTTCGAACAGGTGTCAATTTTGAATGCAAGAAATACAAACTAGTACCATTAATAGACTACTATTAATAATTAGATAACGGTAGTCCTCAAATGGATAACAATTCAACTAAACTTCGTTAAGCATTATTTTGTTTGATCCGCAAATTGGGTTAATCTGGATTATCGTAAATTTCCAACAATGCAGTCTCGTTTTGCTATTATCTTAAAAATTGAGTTAAGACAACACGGTATCAAGAATACCCTTGTAATCTCGTGCAGCTCTATTTTTCGAAGTGTCGAGTCCGCCCTTAATCCCTTTAATACTTCATATCGTTCGTAAAGTTCTTGTTACGCGATTCACCAAAAGAAATCTACTAAGCTGACAATGAGTGGTTTCTGGTTGGTAAATGGCCTTGAATAAATACACCAGTGAGTCTGGAACGATTCGGCAAAGAATTCACGCGGATACTGCTACGAGCCACGACAAGGATCGCGAAGATTTAAGTAGAATGCGCTTGGCCATATTGTGGTAAGACTTTCCTTATCGCTTGCGCGCTCTGGTTCACCGGTACATTGAACCGGGGGGAGGCAGGCTTGATAAAAAGGGACGGCAATTCACTTGCCATTTCAAAGTTTTTCTAAGTTATTCGAGAATACTGGAACTCCCTACACGCGGTGTGTTTCCTGGTAACTTCGCCTCAGGGAGACTCGAGACGTGCCCTCGATATCGGTATGATTTTTTTAACAACTCCGCCAACGGGCTGGCTTCGAAACCCGGAATAAAGGAATATTTTCGATTCACCTATTCGACCTCATGTATCTTTCAAGCATCTGATTTTATGGGAGCTGAAAATTGCATAAGGGTTTCGCGAGTTAAATGATCTTGCTACCGTTATACGTAACTTCTACCTATGAAAACGGGGAAAAAATCGTCCCGGAGACACTTTAAAGGTATGCAAGGTTAACCAATAATTTCGTTCAAAATTCTTAACTCGTACACATGTTCCTCGGCGGAGGGCTTTTTAAATATTCTACCTTATAAGATGCCGGAGGCTCCTCCGTACGGCCAAGTTTAAGAAGAAGGTCGCCCGTGCGTCATGAATAACTTGTCGGAGAGTTAGCGCAACACCTTTCGCGGCGAGTCGATAGTTTCTTTTAGGAACAGCTTCCAAATCGACCCACAAAATAAGCCCTTTGCTTAACTCATTAACCCTTTGACGGGTACAGAGTTTTGTTTCGCAATATAAGCGTGTTTTGTACTGCATATAAATATTTCGTCGCATGTATCGGTATGGAAAATGAAAAACATATTGAACATAATAACGGAACATCGTAAAAGACGTTTCACTCATAAAATAATCTAAAATAAAAATGAAAGCTATTGTTTTTTCTTCCTCAGAAAACTGTTCTTTTTATTGAAAGTGGGAAAGAAAAGCACTCGGTGTTAGCAATATAGTGCTCTTAGCAAATTAATTGTTACTTCAAGAGATAATTATTAGAACAATGAAACAGACATATCCGTGAAAACCTTTGCGATCGCGAAATTCGAAACAATGACACTGTTTGCAACAGAACACATAAATATAAGAAACGATGATTACTATTTCTTCTGTATAACTTTACTTGTTCTTTAGTCGTAGTACTGCACCGTTCTTAGCACAGGATAACACTTAATAAGCCCTATACTTTAACTAGCCCATATTTAGATCTCTTCCAAAGAAGTTAAAAAAAATTTGATCAAAATGAAGCTCTTAGAATTCTTAACGAATTTTTTCAAAATTTCCGTTTCAATTTCCGTGAGTCACGATCTAAGGGGTGTCATTTGGGAATTTCAGAGATTTGCATAATAATTCATTTTTTTTCATAAGGTATTGTCATATATTCCACCCGCGTTTTACAATCTTGAAAAGTTTCAAAAGACCGTAAGTGGAATGGTGTGTTAACGCAAGGTTGGCCCTTAATGGGTTAAGTTACATTCACCGACGTAATTCTTCCCATCGCTTCATTAAAAGCCACAAAACGGTCCGATGTTAACCGAACGGCAAACCTGTCGCATGTTTCTCACGACTAAATTGTAGCCTCGTAAATTACTGCATCGTTCGCGTAAAATTACCATTACTATGTTGAATTAAGTTACAGCCAGTATAACTAATTACATATCTGAATGTTAAATTAACGCGAAGCGTGATTCCGCGATAGCTTCGAAAGCAATAGCGACGATGAAATAATACGGGGAAGTAGTTACACGAGCGCGGCAATGGTACTAATTTCTGATTAGTTTCACCGGTAATTGCGAAACGATAACGTTGCCCGAGCACTGGTCTCGTCGGACGGTTATCAAAATGAAAGCGCGCTGCTTCGTTGCGCCATTGATGAGCCATTGTTTATCTTGCCTGTCGATTAAAACAGCACCATGTCGATTTCGACACGTTTAGCCGCCCCAAACCAACCACTGTTACTTCTCACGATGGATTTCTTCGCTCGTCTTCGGAAACTGTTCGCGGAAACACCGCGAAACTCGTTTATCTTTCATTTACAACGATCGATGAACATTACAACTTAACGATATCAGTGGTAGATCTAGGTAGGGACGACAGAGGTAACTGAGGGTGGGTCAGAATTTGACATGTTATTTTTAGAAATTATTAGTTCTAGGAATTATTATTATTATCATATAGAAGACAAGATACAATGTTTTTGGAAATTATTCTCCTAAAAAAAGAGATTAGTTTCTAAAAATACGAGGTCCTATCTTCTATATAATAATAATCATAATAATTTCTAAAACTAATCATTTCTGAAACTATTATATCCAAGTAATAGGTACAAATTCTAATATATATATATTCCAATTAATAATTATATATTCCGAAAGATTTAGTAGGTATGCATTTAATGTACCGTAATATAAAATAGAAGTATTAAAATATACATTACAAGCAAATTTTAAATTACCCAAGAAAGGGTTAAAAATATGTGAAATTTTTCACATGTTGTCCCTTTCTTTTCTCTTCTCTTTTTTTCACTTTTATTGTTTTATTTCCTCCGTTCGTTTCTTTTGTCTGTGTTATATTGTTCTACACTTCATTTGTATTCCGGTTAAATTAATTCGATATACGATACGCTGACACATTTATGTAAAGTATATATCAAAGGGTCGTTCCCGATACTTAAATGAATCAAAATTAAATTAAAGTTAAACTTGTACCTCGAAACACGGTTCCTGGACCCAGCTCTGAACATCGCCCTACATTCTTTGGATACTTTATCAATATTGACCGACATTTTATAGAGCTCATTGGGGAACACCTGATTGGTGTCGAATACTCGAACTTCTAATTAGCTCCCTTGACAAAGAGAACAAACAGAAGAATGGAACGTAATTTGCACGGTACAGTAAGCCACTTCCTTTCGCTCGAACGCCGTTTTCGATCGCGTTTGGGAATTGCAAACAATACTGGGCTCGCGGTATCGAACATGATCGGCCTAATGGGCTGATGCCGGCCGTATAAAAATACTCCAGGGACGTATTAATTGTTTTTAACTAATAGCTCGTTTTGCAAGTGGAAAAGCACCCCACCGCGAAATCTCCATGCGGAATCTCAACTAACGAGCACGTTAATTTATTGATGGTATAAATAATAGAGGTAGACTGATAGAGGAGCGTGGATAACGATTGCGGACGGAAGCGCCACAATTTCAAAGCTCCGATAATCTCGTTACCTGTTTGTTAGATCTTTCTTTTCTAATTAACGTTTCAATGGCTAATGATTCTGATTCGGTCTGCGATCTGTGGCTGCCGATGAAATCTCATTGATTAATGATGTCGGAGTTGGTAACAGGTTCCAATGACATTTCACCGTGATTGGACACGCCAACGTAAAAGGGATAGAGAACGTTTTGTTGGCTTTGCTTTTTGTTCGATAATTTTTTACGATTCTATCAGATTGGCCAAAAGTCTTGTTGCTTTTCGTAACATGATATTAGTATTGCGACACAGTCATACCTCGAATTTGCATACTAATTGGTTGCAAAGTAACGATGTAAGTCGAAAAAAATGTAAGTTGGGGTAGACTATATGTACGTATGTACGTACATATGTGCTTTCCTCACGCAGTTTTAGGCGAGATTTATTTATTTACGAATGTTAAAAACTGTCAAACTGGGTACCCGATGACTGTGGATTTCTGTGCAAATTCATACATTTATTATCCAAATTCAAGAAACGGGATTTGGGTAAAGGGTTATTTCACCTTGAAAATATAACAATATTTCATTCACAAATGCATACAAATTCGCAGTCTACCGTTGAACATACGAATGTACCTTTTCAAATTAATTACACTATTAATTTCCCATTTAAACATATATAAACAGCGTTGCATTTAGTATGTTCAATATCTTAACGAAATTACTCACGTGGATGTAAAACTAGATTTTTTAATCAAGATATAACGTCGCTGATAGAAACGACATAAGCAAGGAATAACGCAAATTGAGAGGACGTGAATCGAGGTATCACTGTGTAATAAAAGATTGTTGAAATAACTCTGTAATACATTGTCTAACAATGTTTTGTTTCTACGCATCTTCAAAATACGACAGTACTCTTTGGTCAATCTAATACTTGGTAGACGAGTGCGGGAATAACTTCGGCAATTCGATGTAAATCCAACAGTCGTCGATTAATTCAATTACACCGAAATAGACCTCGGACGGTCTGTTCATTCCCCAAAGATCCCGCTTCATTTGAATAATTACGGAGAGGGAAACGAGCCGCAGGGAAACTGCAGGAAAATTCCCGAGCACAACTGTTCTCGATTGAAACCTCTTTAGCGATATCCGCGTGTAATTCGAAGCATTCTCTCTAGCGCCACCCTTTACCTATCCTTTGTCTCTCTTTCTCCTCTTTCGTGTATTTCTTTCGTCCCTGTGTTTCCACTCTTTTTCTTCGGCACGGGCCCGCAAAGGTGATTATGAAAGCCCGGCCAGGTTAAATTACTTTTGGTAACGTTAACTGCCGGCTTGATGCTCCGATGAAGATAGCGCTTACAGGGGTTTGTTGGTTATACTGCGAGGGTTGCCACGCACCTGTCGAGTTTCCCACAATTTTGCGCGCTGGCTTGCTCGTTTACAGACATTTCGAGAGGGCGCATCGGCGCGTACTGGAAAAAGGGAGCCTCCTCTCCAGTATCGGGAATCGTTGGGGTCCATTTAATGCGATTAGAGCACCCCTGCTATCATCATGGCCTGTTTGATTCGCCTTTTTGCCGCGAGCCTCTTAATGTCTCCTTTCTTCTCATCTATCCTCCCTTTACTTCCTTCTCGCGACCATTTCGATCCTCTCTCGCCATTTCCCTCACGACTTCGTCCTTCCTTTAGGTTTTTAGCAATCCTGTCTACTTGCTTTCCTTTCCGCTTCGTGCTTGTTCGCGCTAATGATCGAACGATGCCTCGTTTCTCCAGTCACGTTGCTTCTTAAATCTTTCCGACGATGCCTCTTTATCGAGCTCCCTTTTTTCGTAGGATTGTCACTTCGAGGAGGGCGAAATCAGTTTGTCACGAAGCGTCAGGGAACTCGTAACTCTCTATTCATACGGAATATGGGTTGATTTGTCACGTGACACAGCTGGTAGACCATCTGTCATTCGACGAAATGGGACATATTCGTTCTCATTGCATATGTAGGGGGAGGTTGGATGAAACAGGGTTGTCGGATAAAGCTAGATGCAATAACTTTGGCGTGTGCTTTTGTTTTTTGGTAGAATGGCTTAAGCTTCAACTGGTTACGTAACTAAATTAACTCCTTCTCATTAGTCGTGACGTATATCAAATTGACTTTGTATTACAATAGTGGTGACGTGACGTCGAATTGCAGAATTACTGTAAACGTTTACCTTTTAATCTTTAACTACTATTGTCGGTCTCCGAGAATGCTAATAATAATTACTTATTCATATCTATTTTACTTTCTGCATGATTTACGAGCTTGTCACTCGGGACACTTTTCAATTATAGAGTAATGTTCAATTACTAAAATCGAACCTGATAAATTTGAGATAAATGGGTAATTATTAGTGGTCTTACAGTCGTATTAAGTTTTAACAGGCGTAATAGTTAAGGGTTAAGTTGCGTTCACATTAGGCAATTCTTGGTCGGGCAACCGCGATGAATATTGTGTTACCTTGCTCGACTTTTTGTTATTTCCATCGACTTCTAATCGATCGATTCGATTATTCGACTAAAAGTTGCCTAATGTAAACGCAGCTTATTCGTCGTAATAGGAGCGAGCGAATCCAAAAGTTGCAATAAGTCGCCCATTTTATACCACATTTATCTCAACTTGCACCAAACAATGCGAAACCTGCTTTTCACAAATATTACACGTGATAACTAAAAAAAACAAGAATACTGTTAAAAAATGGAGTGACCTCTCTTGCGGCGCGTTGCTGAATTGTTCGAGGGCAGATTTAAACAGGCATTCGAGGAAAACGCAATTCCATTACGTTTCCAGTGCCGCGTTGTTGCAGACGTAGCGAGTAGCGCGCGTCCGAATCTAGCGGTACAGAGCCGCGACTATTAATTACACCGTAACACGGTTAATTACGCGCGATTCGAAACTCCGCGGGGGAGCTGCACGGGCGCGCTAATGAACGCAATAACGGCCAGCCACGAAGGGATCGAAACACGTTGGGAAATCGCGGCGAAGAAAAACGAGCAACGGAACCAGCCTGTGCGCCTCCTCCAGTTGACCCAATTCGACGGTCAACCGTGGTTACGACTCGCCGAAGCTCCTTCCACTTCGACAATGCTATTCCAACGCTACGTTCCTGCTTCGTTCATTCGTCTACGCGTTTTATCGCCAAGCACGAGAAGAAAAGAACGATTGATTGATTGGAGATTGAAGTAAAATCCTCTCAAGCATCAAATTACCCCTTTGCATTCGCAATTCTTTTCCAATTTTCTTTCCAATAGCTATCTTTCGCGTCGAGCGATTTATTTGCAATGCACTTCTCAAGGAGACAGTTGATCGATCGAAACTTTAGTAATTATGTTTAAATTGGCAGTGGGACTTTGTTGAACTTTACTTTCTTTATATCGTGAAATACAATCGATACATACATATTTAAACTAGCAATTTAAAGATGCGCGTGAATGGATATAGGAGTGCAAAGGGTTAATGCACGAAACCGTATGCGACACCGACATACCGGATCCTAAATCTAAAAACCTTTTAACTACTTTTTGGAATTTCAGGTTATGGAAAGAGGAAAAGTAGACAATTATTCTTTTATTGTTCTTTATTTTTTTTCAGGAAGGTATATCCTTGCTACTTCCGTTCAGCTCGAGATCGGCTCTTCAAAACTAACCATTTACCCACCGAAGCAGGGCAAAGGAAATCGCCGTTCGCCCTGGCGACAAACTCTTATCTATGTATAATAAACACCATGCTTCGTAGAACTCGTGGTTAAGAGAAGCTTAAGAGAGTTGCCGGAGATGATTTTTGTATCATCGTGAGACGGTTTCGAAATTCAACGCTATTAAATTATTTCTACTAATTCTATTTTCAATGGCTCTCATCATCCTCAAAATCAAACTATGGTAATTGGCCCAATTATTGTATTCATCCCCAATTACTGGACACTAAATACACTGCATATTTCTTAAAATTAAACAAGAAACATGCAGTAAGTAGATTAAGATATGTTTTTTTTATTAAGCTTCATGTATTAGTTTTTTTTCTTATTTCATTCGTAAGAAGTGTGTTCATTGTCCTGTATTTGAGCCACTTACCCTACGAATACAATTCTACGATTATCTAATAATTTAAGGTCTATTGAAACAACTTCAAAGACCATCGTGATTTTTATATCACCTTGAAGTTCAACGAAGAAAATCGTAGATGACCTTAAGGTGCCTTCGACTCTTTTCCGCATCCAGGAAGTGAAGCAATCAACCCTGCACAGTGTTTTCCCACAACAAAAGCTTGGTAACCTTCGTGTACTAAGTAACACAGCTAGTGGATAGAGATAACGCGAACGAAAGTATCAACAAGGGTACAGCCGCTTGGACGCTCTCGCTTTGATCACGTCGCGATTAATAATCACCACCGGTTATTGATAGTTAATTACATCAGCAGCGATGCGGCAATGCGTAATCAGTCTGTAAATTGTATCGTTGCACGCTTGCTATGTGTTGGATTCCGGGTAAAGGAATCGAGTACAACTATTAGCTGCGAAGAAGTTTATTCGAGATTTCTACAGAGGTTTTGTTGATCGCTGGACAGAGTGTCGTCGAGGCGGTTTTTACTTGACGTAGTTGCTAACTAGGCTACTTTGTGGGCTGTTGGGGAAATATATATATAAGGTAGAAGTATTTGTAAGGCAGCCGGAGAAGGAATAGCGTGGAAATAGGTAAGAGTCTATGGGTCTAAGGATGATGCGTAGGATGACTAAGGGTTGTAGGATAATGCATAGGATGACTGACTGTATTTGTGAAGGGACATTGCGCTAGGTAATATCGGGCTATCAACTGTACATATTTCCTTAATAAGATAATCGGGTGAGTATCCAATAATGCGCTCGAGAAATGTGTAGACAAGACGAGCGGACGATTCTCGATTAAAAGTAAACAGCACGAAGTCTTTGGCTGATTCGATGTAATTAAGACCGACGGAAACTCGTAATTAGGGTGTATAATTAAGGCGGATATGAGTACCGTGAAAGAAACGGGACTTCGAAAAGGAAAGTGAAAGTCTTAATATAATAATTACTAATTGAGAAGGTGCAACACAATTTCTTAGATTTGCGGCCTTCAAACTAGAACATTACATGACTATTTCAGACCATGATTATATTCTTATGCTAACCATGTAAGTTACCTCTAACTATTTGAGTTGGTAAACCTGTATGATTTTTCTAGATGCTTTAGATTCGTAAATTTGTTCTTCCCCGCTTATACAAAACTACGTTTAACAGTTCCGACCAAATTACTCGTATGTGTAACACTGCAAATGTACATTGTAAAAATTTGGACTTCTTCAGTAGATCTGCTACTACTTTTAGAAGCTGCGTTTGTAAGACTATTACGATAAGTTTAACCTCACTTCAGCACTTTATCACTGTCTTTGTGATCCTTCATGTCAATGTTTTTTATTGGGTGTACAAATTAATTCGGAGCCTTTATCTTTAAATTTTTAATACCTCTATCAATTCGAAATCGCTACCATTCTATTTTTCAAGTTACAAATTAGCTTCATAGAACGTTGAAAATTTCGAATATTAAAATTGTATTCCATTTTCATTGTACATAAGTATTAAATCTAATGAAATCCTAAAGGCTCAGAATAAATTGGTACACCTAATAGAAGTATTCGGTTGAATTAGGAAATACGAAGTTATTTCTGTTAGTTTTAAGCATTCTTGAATGCACATAATATATTAATTACATAATATACTAATGGGTTATCCCGTTTATTGAATAGATAACTAAATTGAATATACCGTAGCTGCCAAAAGTTTCCGGCCAAAATATAATATTATTATTAGGTGTACAAATTAATTCGGTGCCTTTTTATAAAGTTACGCGTGTATTTACGGAAAATCGTAGACAATTTTGATGCTCGAAATGGTTTCCATTATTCAATACCCATCGTATGCGACTCATAATTTAAATTTTAATAAGAAACATCGTTTAATCGTTTTCACCTAATTAAATCTTCAAGACTTCGAACATAAGGACACCGAATTAATTTATACACCTAATACATTAATAAGATGAAGAATACCGTGATAATAAAGGCTTATTCTACAAATATATTATTTTATTATAGATTACAAAATATCGCCTTATTAAACTGCTCGTAAAAGGAATGTTATTAACGTGTAATTTCAATTGGAACAAAATTATACCCTGACAAGAATCTTATGGCAGCCTCTGTATACAGTCCTGAAACCATTTCTCTTCTTTTGGATTCGTCGAATTAAACCAATTCACCGGTCAATTTCGAGCGATTAAATAAATTAAATCGCGAAACTAATATACCGTGACTCGTTGGATTATCGTTTGAAATGTTAAGCTTAAAAAAGAAAATTCGTCGAGTTAGAGTAGCTAATTTATCGGTGAAATACCGACGAGTCTTTCCCTGCTTCTATTCTACGGCGATAGAAATTCATAAGATTCATTGAAGGGGAAAGGCAGCCGGTAGGTAAATTAAAAGGATTCTGCACACTCCGTTAGCCTATTTTCCCCGTGCACTTTGTTCTTCGTCAGTACGCTATACGTGGACGCGCTATAATTAAATTAGTTCAAGTAGACGATGCCACGACTCGAAATAATATGCGATCCGTCTTTCCGATCTTCGCAATTCCTTTGAAGACTCTCCACCAGTCCCATTGCATAATACGTTGGATGGCGAACGGTCTAACAATTGAGCGGCCGATCGGTCGAAATTAAACGGAGAGCAGATTCAATAGGTCCGATAAATAAGGGCGACGTTGGGGATCTGGAGAAATTAAGCGGAGCCTGTTGATGACTAACTCGATTTCACTTTTACGCCCGATATTGCCTCCGTGAACTCTACGGCCGAATTCAGAGGAGCTATCTTTGGAAGTTCCGCAAGTTCAGTGAAGTACAATGGCATGTGAAAATTATTATTACTGTTCGCTGTAATGGACCTCGGATTTTGTAAGATGAGTTCCACTGAGGGGGAAAATTTATTCAGCAGGAATTAGTAGACCACGGATACGTTTATGCAAATTCATATTTTTCTAGGCATAATTGAGGAGCTTTGTGGAAAAGGTTCATAGGCATACAGGTACCTTTACGTTATCTCATTATTTATTAATATTATTATATTAATTTATATGAATTTAGCACACCTTTAGGTACACCTTTCTAAACAATATTCATTTACAATTTCGTTTCAATGTTAAATCACTTAAATTTAGGACAGTATTTACCATGAAATCGTTTGTTAATTGAAAAATAGGAAAGAATTGGGAGAAGAAGAAAGGGAGAAGAATATGAATTTAACGCAATGCAATTCGGTATTTTGACGACTTCTGCATATTCTTTGATTAAAATCCATCGTTGGGAAAGGGTTTAATTAATTGCATGAATGAACCCCATTAATCAAGCTTGGAAATTTAGGCCTTTGCATTCCGCTGCCTTCTCTATAGAGACATTCATAATTTATTTCATAACTCTGTTGGCTCCTATATAAAAATCAGGAAAGGAGAAAAGCACTAAAAAAAATTTAAAAGTAAGTAAAAGTAAAGAACATTTTGATTTTTAATTATATAGAGACAATTTAAGTTTAACATCATAAGTAAACTGGAGCTAGAGGCAGGTAATATACAAAAATGTTTGGAGTACAAAGGATTAAAGGCTCGAAATTAAAAATTAAAATACTCCCATAAGTGTTATTACTCCGGGTCCTTAAATAGTCAATGGATTAAGCTTTCCAGCAGTTGAAAAGCTTATAAAGCAAAATGTGGAACTTCTCATAAATGCATAAATACCAGCAGTCTAACACAGATTTAAAAAGTTATGCAGCCTTCGAAAAGAAGATATCTCGTATAGAATAGAAGAATATCTCTCTATCGTAGAATTCCATAAATATTTCCCCAACAATCGCATTTATGCACAAAGGACTAATCGCACCGGATTGAATCGTGTTTCTGATTTTAATATACGCGTTCCTCAGTGACAAAAGCTTCCAGGTACAATAGAAAAATAGAACGTAATAGAAGTCTTCGATACGGTTTTGCATTTTTGTACGAGCACACACAATACGTCGCATTATTCGCGTAAAATATTACCGCCTTCGGAATCTCGATTATTTATGAATAGCGCGACGTCACCCCCTCCTTTTGAATTGCAAAAAGATTTGGATATCGGCGACGCACTCGAACGTACTATATAATACGATACGAAGCGAACGCAGTATCCCAAATATTTCCACGATTTTTCATTTTACACTTAAATGCCGTTTAATTTCGTTTCGTCGCACCCGGAACGCTTTTATCAATGCAGAGGAAAAAGTGCTGGCAACCGTTAATTATAGTTAACCGAATTTTCACACCTCCGCATTTCGAGTCTACCTAGAGAGCATCCATATATACTTAAGTCGCGATCTCGGTGCTTTCCTATTTCCAGCACGATTAATTATGCCGTTTCAGTGATATTCCCACGAAAACCCTCTACGCGTGCTGGCAGTCGCCTATGTAACGCGCGGCACACTTTAAACTTTGTCACGCGGAGTAATTTCTTTGTACCCTTTGCAAAGTACAGCTCGGCAACCTGCAAACAACATCTACACGCGGCAATATTTCAGATTTTTCGTCGGTTCTTTTCATTTCTCGCACGCTCTGCACACATTCTGTAGAGTCTACGTTTTCCACCTCCTCCCATATTTAAAGAATTACCCTAATTTTGGGTTTAAGACTTTTGCGAACGGAACTGTCGCTGGTTGGGTTCTTATGAAGTTAATCTGTTTAGCTTTCGATACTAATTTCTTACATTTATGCTTTTCATTGTCGATAAATAGACTGAGGATTTTTATGCAAATTCATATTTTTAAATAAAGGTTAAAAAAGATAAAACTAATCGTAAATTAGAGATGGATTCTACTCTCTAAATATTGTAACGAGCATCTTGCTTTAGATATTTGGTATATTTTTACACATGGTGATTACTAATATTCAGAAATATACAAAATATCCAACATGGAACATATTTTATAATATTCGCAGGCTAAAACCAGTCTCTATTTATGTGTGAATTCTTTAACCCTTTCACTGCGGCAGTTAAATATTAAAAGTATCGTCAATGCATATGCTGACGATAATTTTTATTAATATGGAAACAGTGTTAATGTAAATATTTGAATACTCTGTACCAACAATTGCGACTCAATATATACGAATGATAATAAAAATAATATCTGCAACATTATAATAAAAATATACGTATGCTTTTAGCAAATGATGGTTCAATTTATGAGACCGTATATAAACGCTCATCGTAGCGAAAGGGTTAATTGTGCTTTCTTTGGTTTAATGTGAACACCCCGTCAATATTCTGATTATACCGATGCATAACTTTTTTAAATGCATTTTCTTCTATTGGATCAACTATTTCATTAAATAGTTTAACCTTATTAACGCATATTATTTTAGAAGGATTTATTACAAAATGAATAATTTTATTTAAATTTTTGTCAATCTTCCTTAGAATAATTTGTGGAATGAAGACAACGTCATCAGACACAAGCAGGATATACACAGATACACAGGCATGCAGGTGCAAAGCCAACGAGATACTCTCCAGGCGTATGACTCACAGAAGTCGATTGTCAGCTCGCATTGAATAAACATTTTGCACAGTTTCCAATATATTTTGATTGTAAAGTTACGCTGCATAATCATTTCTGCGAGTAGCCCAGCCGTTTCCCGCCCGCCTTTTACAAATTTCAACATGATTAAGTAATAAAAAAAAAGCGTTAATTGTGCTTATAAAAATATGAATTTGCATAAACACTCGGCAATCTATTTATCACACTGCATCGGAGCTTTTGGACCTGACGATGCAATCTGGAATTTTAGCGAAACATCGGCGGAATGCTGAAGCAAGTCGTAGTATCCATCCGGAAGCCAAACGCTCCAATTGCAGTAGGGCTGGCCGAACCAGCAATTAGCGTAATTACTTAATCGCCTTGAAAAGATGATAAATAGAGTGGCGTCCATCGACAACGTAACCATGTCGTGAATTGAATACGACGGAAGCTTCCGGCTACCTTAACTTCTCTAATCCAATAGCCCCGGCTCCCTTCAAGCCCAATTTTCAGCATTCCAGTACGAATTAACGCGTTATCTAATTGAGTCTCAAGCACTCGGCACGGTTCAGTTTTTAACGTCGTTAGTCGCGCGGCACTCGGTCGGTGGTGACTCGCCGCCTTACAAAATATCAAGAAAATCAAATTCCTGCTTCCGCCTGGAAAACGTGATGGAATTATACGAGCGTCAGCTTAACCCGCGCACCGGCCGTGCCGTGGTTGCGTTTTCCCTTCGCGGCTAACAAACCTTCTTGCATTTAAAGCACGTGACACGATGTCGTGAGAGGGTAACGTATGTACATCCTTGCAGTATGATTAATATAACTGGCGATAAGGAGAGGCTAATCTAGCCGCGTAACCAGACGTGAAACCAATCCTGAACTGGTCATTACTATACAACCTGCACTTACGTTGCCAGCCCGTTTTTTATGCCGTTTAATAGATTGCTTAATTGAATTTGGTATCCGGGCAGCAGTGCAGTTGATTAAAAATAGCGCGCAATTAGTAGATGATCCAGTTTCGACTTTCCCGGGATTGAATATTAAATTAAAATGAAAAAATCTGTATTCACAGGATGTAGGTCAAACTGCGAAGCAGCTGCAAACGAAAATTCGAATCTTTCGTTTCGGTGAGTTTGTTGGTAGAATTTTTCGCAATGCACATTGCTTTACCGCTGTGTAATGTGAGTACATTGTATACTTTCCCGTTGGGTAAAATGTCGAATCGATGCATGCGAAATTTCGTTTTTCACGGTGAAACTAGTAAACTAGTAAACTAGTAAAACTAGAAACGGCAAGTAGATTTTTCAAAACGACAGGTATTTAATTCGAATAACTTTTACAGAATTATGCCGGTGATTATGAAAATGATGGGAGTCAAAGAGAAGGAAGAGAAAAGCTTCCCACATTTTTGTGACATATAAATCAATGTAACGTAATATAAGTAATATAAATTCAATTTTTCTTAAATTCTTGAGTTACACTACTTCCATAATTACCGGCACAATTCTACATACTTTTTGCAACAATTAAGTAATTTCATTATTATATATTTGTAAGAATCGCCAATTATTGGATACCTTAGTCTACTTCTTGATTTACTGTCCGATGAAAAATCATCATTCTTGAAGTTTATAGATAATCATTCAGCTATCCTAATACTGATGTAAGCCCTAAATGCCAATTTAATTGCAAATTTATATTGTCAACAGTTCTTAAACTTCTACAAGGAATTACGCAAACATTTCGATCCGTAAACACAGATTACAAACATTTCCTTGTTCCTTAATTTAATTAATTACAGTTAACGATTGGATAAAATTAAAGGAATAAAATTAACCGACTAATGTTAAAGATCACAGAAATCAGAGCTGGGCATATTTCATTCAAATAAGTTCTTTCACTAAAATCTTGTCACATATTTCGTAATTTTGACTATTTTCTTGCTTTAAATATGTTTCATTAATACTCCCTCTTCGAAGATTATTCGAATAGAATGTTATTCGAAAAATTGATTCAAAATACTAATCGAATAAAATTTTATTCAAAGCATCTATTCGAATAATGCCCGAAATTAACAAATACGACATTTCATATATGTACATCGACATAATAATAACCACCCAGTTACGGCAATTTGTATCGTCGTTCAACTATAAAAATAGCCAACCGCAACATTTCCTCGCGAGCGACGTAATTCTTCTGCGTCGCTTTCCTTCCCAGATTGAAACGACGTTTTCATTAGTTATCGAGGTGAAGGGGTTACGGGGAATGGATACGTGATCCGACAGGTTGGACAAAAGCGAAGACGATGGCGAAGGTATCTTTTTCACTCGCCGCTTCATCAATTTCAGGCCGGGGGCTAGTGTATACGTTTCATATTTCCTTCCTTACGGGGTTCGTTCGTTCTTTCCGTCTCGTCGTAACATATGTACTTTTCTACGGAGAAAATTAACGTCGCGCGAACACGTTCCAGAGCGAAGCCGGAAAACACGGAGACGCCGTGGTCAGTTACGTCCACCTGGGACACGCGTACCACGTGATCGCGTTTTCCTCTGCATCTAGGTCAAACTATACGGATTCGAATTCTCTCTTTCTGCCGCGTACAATCACCTTGATTCCCCATGCATGCGAGTCACCACGCGCGATATCACACGGCCATTAATTTATTTAAATACCGGCTCGTAAATCACCGGATTCGTCGCCCTGGCTGAACGCTGTCGCTCCCCGTCGACGAAGATTGAGAAGCGTTCGCGGGAAGAGGGGGGAGGATGTGAAAAAATTCTACGTGTCGTTTCTTGCAACTCTTTTCACTACATATCGCTCTTTATAGGTCTTGCACATTTTGGAAGATTTACGTAGAAATCCATTATACGTATGTCATTATAAGATTTTTTTAAACCGTTGATATCGAATATGCAAACGTTTTAGGCTTTGACGATTTCATTGCCGCCGAACCATCGTTATTTTTTGCAACTGAAACCAAAGTTTGGCTGGACAATGAACAAATTTTAATCGATCCCTTTAATCGATCGAACCCTTTGAGTGTGGAGCTCTTCTGTGGAAGGAATACTTTTATGTAACACGTAGTCTATTGAGGCATCAATTGATTACATAAAGTGTTAATTAACTTTTCTGTTCTCTTTGAGTCTACGTAACTCACCAATACGAAGATTATATTTTATACAGTATTATATTTCTCAGTATTTTCCCTTTATATTTAATACATTCGAAATGATCATAAGTTCCATACGAACAATAATATTCCTACGGTGCCCTATATTGTTTCATAGTTTTACTGTAAATCTAAGAAATATAAAAGTGAAAAGCAAGTGAGGAGAACCTTAGGGTGAAAGTTAATATTATAGTTATTTATTTAGCTATTATTATTAATCATTTATTTACGTAACAATGAATAAAATATATTTCTTTTTTTTCCAAGTATGTGTTTATTTCAAATGCGTCCATAATCCACGTTAATAATTTTCACTGAACCCATACAGTTGCTCAGAATATTGAGCTTACACCTTCGAAAGCAATGAAAGGTGGCTAAAGAATGATTATTATTTAATGTACTCAAATTATTACTCCTTTCTCCTTGCTCAGTCATGAACATATGTGAACATATTGGAAAAAATTGCAATCCAAAATGATAAATTATAATTTTACAAATAGAGAAGATTTCACCATAAAATTACAGGTAGAACGGGACAGTATTTCACCTTTTTCAATAAAAAATTAATTAATTCTATGCCACGAAGGTTCAAAGTGGTTAACAAAATAGTAATCTAATTATATCATACGTATAACAACGAAAATATCGATGAGTACGTTCAATTTTGCATCAGCAAAACCGCTATACTTTTACGTTTTCTATTAAGGACATATAAATAATTTATTTTATTTCAGTTGTACGAATTGTCTGCTAGAATAAGTTTCATGGTACCAATATTGTACCTTACGTAGGTTTCTATTGCATTGCCTTTTTATTGTGACAATTCTTTCGATAACAAACGCTGCGCAAGTTGTTCGAGTTATTCAAGTTGCGAGACTCACCTCGTATATTACGTTTTTACTTTTAAATACGTGTGTTTGTATTCACTTTTCAGCCATTTTTTTTATTAGCAACATAGGTGTACGCTCAATTATGTAACTTTATATGCGTCTATCGCACTCAAATGATTAATAACGAAAATAATAATTAAGATAGTCGCGTTAGCTGATCCACCTAATATAATAAATTTAAAACATATTATATTCTTTGCACCAGGCACTCGTTACCGTGTTCTTCGTATTTCTTCGCCAAGCGTGACATTTTAAACGGATTTCCGACGAGTGGAGGGTCGACGGATGGAATCGTTGACTCGTACTACTAAATCGGTCAAAGACCAGTGACAGACGCGTTTCCCGTACCTGTTACGGTTAGACCGGTCCGTTTGCGACATCAGAAAAGTGCCGAGTCCACTGTGTTACAGGCGTGCTGACGTTTAACGAACATGTTTCTCTTCTGACGACCCGGTTGACATCGTAATCTTCAAGCATAGTTCTTTGACGTGAAAGACCGCGTGTCTAACGACGCGCAAACCGAGCAAAAGACACTGGCCGACTGCAGTTATGACATCTTTTTTTAATTAAAAATTCTTTTGAGCTTCCGTGAAGCGGAAACAACAAAGGAATCAGGTCGCGAATGTAAAGGAGAACAAGGAGATCGCATTGAAACCTTTAATCGATATGAGGTCTGTCACGATTCGATTATTGCGACACATCGTGGATATAAATTACCAGTCGACACTTTGATCACTCTTAGAGGCTGCATTCATAAGAGGAGCTATCCTCATCGGCCAATTTTTAACGGCTCTTCATCTGATTTAATTGCATCTCGCGTGGTGTTCATCGAAGGTGACCCGAATTGATTGTTTAAAAAGTAGACACGCGCAAAATTTGATTATTATTGGTAGACTGCGGATTTTTATGCAAATTCATATTTTTGGAAACACGATTAAAGAAATGGGACTCTGAAGGAAATTCGTTTCGCTCGTTATATATTAAATTACACACTTTACCTTTTTAGTACAATTTTGCATATCCTACGCATTGTGCATTTCTTTGCACACTTAAATTTCCCATAAATGCAAGAAAAAAACCGCAGTCTATTAATCACATACATTCTGTAAGCGTCTGCTATTTTCATCTATCATTCCTTTGGTACGAATAAATATACTTTAGCCGTTGGTAATTCCAGTGTTAATCTATCGAGCTTACATTATTCACTTTTACTTTTCTGGGTCTGCGCAATAAAATCGTCCAAAATTACCATCCTCCAATTATTTCGAGCGACATATATCTGAATTATAAGTGTAACACGCAAACTAAGTAGGCATTGGTAAACGGTGCTCCAAATTGGAAGCTGTAGTTCCCAAGTATGTTACAAATTCGTTTGAATAGAATATGTGGCTTTCAAGCATTTTGTAAATCTATCCGAATAAAAGATGTGACCTCCAAAGTTCATAAATCTATTACAGCGAAGTCTAACCATCGCTATTATAAACCAGCAAAGATGTTTTAGTGAAAGCGGCGACCTGATTCTTGCTCGTTTCTGCAACGTGAAATACAATTCGCAAGAAATAGGAAGAAAGAAAAGTACAGTTTTGCGCTTCGCGAATGTGCAGTTTTCCAGAAGCATAGGACGAATCTCTTTGATGTTTCCCAGGACTCTTTTCTGCGGAATCATCTCGCGTTTTAAGCAGAAACAACATGCACGATTTTGTGCTACGAAATTCTCAGAATGCATAAATTCTTCAAATTTCAGCCATTTGTCTGGCGAAATCCCTCCTACGGTGAACTGGGGTGCAACTCCCAGAGCTCGGAGCGTACAGCAACAAGCGACATATAACCCCATAAGGCTAAAACTTGCGTTGAACACGTGCCATGGAATTAGCGCGACAAATTTCCCCTTCCCTCCTTTTCCCGGCGATTTTACTTTTTTGTTAATATATATTCCTTCCTTGTACGTTGCAATTTCTTTCACAACATTCGACAAATTTTATTACCGTTGATCGTTTGTTAGTAACATGTGGGCATATTTCTATTGGTTAGCACCTTAGATCTATATATAAAGAATACAATAGGAACGAAGTATATAGAACAAGATAGAATACAGAAATAAAGTGGAATCCGGTTATTATAATCACGGATAATGTTATCAATCAGCTATTGGTATCATAACTAGTGGGTCCCAAGACACTCTATAAGAAATTAGTTAAAATGAATACGCCTATTATAATAAAACTTCGGTTATTGATACGAATTATGATTATACTTGGAGACAAATAATAAGAGTCCTTAATAAATTTGTACTAAATGAAACTTTTCTTTGAGAATTATTTTTAACCGAACTATAGTTTTCATCTTTTATACGAGTGCATGGGTAGAATTATTGGAAAATACGTAAATACAATAAAGAAAAAGTTAGAGAAACATGCTTATGGTAATTTGCTCGTTCTTAACAAAGATAATATGTCCATTAAATGTATATTTCTGTATAATATGCAAATATAAATTTGCCATAAACGCACGTGGATCCGCACGTGTAGTTATATCTCTTTGTAATAAAATGAGTTCAAGAATGAAAGTTTTGTATCTTCTGGATAATGTTATCAGCCGGTTATTCTTATCAATAATTGTAAGTCCCAAAGTGATCATAATAAGCGGATTCTACTGTAGTTGAGATTCACATCTAAATCGTCATCAGTTGTGATATCATCATCAATTAAATACGGATGCTGCATAGGACATTTTTTTTGGAGAATTTAACGTAACTAAATCTTGCACGCGTCCTCCTTCTGTTGTTACCGAACAATCTTCAACCGACTCGACACAAATTTTCATTCCACTAGTATCCGAGAACACGTTTACGAATTGCATCATTGCCGACAGCCAAGCTGATTTCTTTATTCTAGTCCCTGATCGACGCACTGTGTGCGCCGCGATGAACGATAACAAAAACAGTGGCAGAAGAAGGCAGAAGGAATTGAGGTAACACTGGTTACAACGGAAGTACGCAGAAAGTTTTAATAACGTAGCCGTGCAATCCGCTTGAAAACGCGCGCTGGAACTTTGAACTGTAACCAGCTTGATCCTTTGATCTTAAAATTGCGCGCGCTATTTGTCCAATCTCATTAGACATTCGAACGGCTACACTTTTAATGAGTTTTTAATTCGAGGTTCACGTTAATTCGGGACGAATATTAAAATCGTGTCCTGCGATGGTAGAGGACAACCTCGAGGAGGGCGAGAAACGGATGGAACTTTCGAAAAGAAACTTTGCGACTAGAATGGCTCTTGGTTCGTCACCTGAAAGTGATTCCTTTTCTCTTGCAAGTTCCGTCCATCTTCAATCCGAGAAGTCGTCGTATTTAACGACGAAAATACCAAAGGTTGAGCTATTATTGCCTCTCAGCGACAACTTTCTTTTTCCTTCTCCCTAGAAGTGGAACACGATATTGCTTCACCAGAATCGTTGGATGGATTGTCGCGAAAATGTGGCCTGCAACGCGCGTTGACTCGACTGGCGATAACAGCGTTTGGAAGCATCCTGTGGGACAGCGACCACCTATTTTCAGAGTGCAAAACTTTGTAGAGGAGCTTGCCTTCTGCGTTTCCTCTTCTCCTGGCTTCTTTCGATTCATCGATCGCGATACGTTTTTGCGTCTCGAGCGAACCAATTCGCTGAACGTTGTAAAATACTTAGGAATCCAGGCTGGACGGTAAATTTGCCACGATATGGCACCACACACGGAAGAAAGTAGAACAGATCAATTCAAAGAATCGATAGAAATTCCAAATTAAGGGCAGTGAACAAGCTACTTAATTTACAAAACAATCATCAAACCAAATATGGATCTGTAGGAAGATAATGGCCAAAGGATGCGGATGGGCGTGTAGGATTCGGAGATGATCGTGGGTTTTACACAAGCCAGAACTACACAGTCTCTAAATAAAAGAATTATATCTATTTAACGCTATTCGTCTGATTTACAGCTGTCCTGCTTCTATCTTACATCTGTCTTACCACTAATTTAATTTTCGCGTATCCGGCTTTTTAAAGCGTCCTTCGCAAGGCGGACGTTCTTCCTCTCCACCAATCAGTGGATTTTTTAACCCGCCTACGGCCTCGAACTATGATGGGGCACCCTCCCCTAGGAGCCGTTCCCCCGTAATTTTCCGTAGGTGCCAGGATCTATGAGGTGGCCAAAATTTCCTTCCTCAAGTCGCTAAGGATTCGACCCCCTCATAAACCTGGTCACCGTTCCGGTCGGCTCGACCGTTACCCATGCCGGCTGTTATAAACCCCCGTAATGTTTATCTCCCTTTCCTGATTTTAGCCTACAGATCTTAAAATTTTATTTTTCCTCCCCAATTCTCCTCGGCTCGACGCACTGTGCTATTGTTGCGTGGCGCGATCGAATCATCCCTTCTTTTTCGCCGCGGCTCGGCGCAGCGATGGGATAATAAAATCAACAAAAAACATCGAAAACGGTCACGGTTACGGTAGAAAGAGAAATTAAAAGCCGAACAAAGGGCTACGTGAACGCGGAACGTACACAAGCGAAGAGAATGATGTGCAGCGGCGCGAAACTGCAGACGCGTGCCTAACGCTGGGATATTCGATTTTTGTGGACATGCGAGAAACTTCTGACGCGATTCACTCGAACCGACCAACCGAGCACTGTCGCTCCGCCGATATTCCGTGTCCCATTGTCGAAAGTTCAATGCAAAAAGAGGGAAATAAAAAAAATCGCCGCGAATGCGCGACGCGACGCTGGAACATTATCGCGATCGAGGATAGAAGTTATTGGAATTGCGTCCCTACTGCTGCGTTTGAACCACATTGCAATGTTTGTTTGCGAGATTTCCGAGGGTTCTGGCATTTCAAAAATTAACGATCAGCGAGGTGAAGGTCGGAGCTAACGGATTGGGCAGAAATTTGGTGTGGGGTTGTGAAATTGTTGTTCGTTCGTGTAACCTTTTAATCCGACGGAAATGGAATTGAAAAAAGTAAGCTACTGCGCGAAGTACGAGTATCGTGTGAAAGGGATTAAAGTTAAGTATCAGGTTCAGAATGAAACTTCTACTTGTTTCTTTCTATTTTCTTTTTCATTTTTTTCATCTTCCTTTTTCCTTGAACTCGGAAGCTGCTCGGATTTCTATAAAGCGCGCAATGCAGGAAGTTGGCGAGAAGAAGATTACGCGGATGCGCGAAGAAGTAACCATGATGAGTCGACAGCGAATTTCTATGCAAATTTGTATGTTTATTAGGGAAATAGGAGAAATAGAGTGTAAATAGAGGGTTATTGCATCATGCAAATAAAATAATTGTATTACGTTGATGCATATAAAATAATTATATTGGATTAATGCAAATGAAATAATTGCATTAATTATACAGGATAGCGTTCATAATTATTCGGATGATGAAGGGCTTTGTACTTTATTTTGATTTTAGTAAATACACTCGTCTACACAATTAACCCTTTCCGGCGGGAAATAATAAAACTTATGGCAGGATTTTGGCATTGATTTCCAAGCTTTCGAGTTCTAAACCATCAAATACGTAAAGATTTGAAGTATCTATCAATGATACTAATATACATTTTTTTTGTTTTAAAAATCGACATGAATCCAAAAAATCACAAATGATTACGATACTATTTGCCAACATTTTGCAACGGGTTATAGGATCACTGATTTTTAGCCGAAAAATTGCTAATCTTTGAACTGCTGCAACTTTGTGAAAAATTAGCGTGGAATCATGATTGCTTTTTCTAAATTAAAGCTTATAGTCTCTACTTTACGGTGCTATGCTATGATTTTCAACTTAGTGCACCGCCGTCAATGTAGCATTTTAAATACGAGAATATATTCATGATACCGAAAATTTGTAGATTTTAATTTAAAGAAAAATAATGATTCTACAATTATTTTTCATGGAGTTACAACAGTTTAAAAATTGACAATTTTCGGCCCAAAGTAAGCGATCCTTTATTGCCTTTTCAAAGATCCCTAATTTTGCTGCGTAGTACAGTATACGTAAACTTTTATTAAACTATTATTAACCATTCACGCTATCTTTTATTGTCAATTAAACGTAAAAATATGTATCTGATACTAAAATTATTGAAACAATTGTCTAACTGAATACTAAACTCGTTCGAATAATTATGAGCAATAGTAAATGTATTTTACTTTGGATATCTCGTGTATTTTTGCATATAAAGTGCATTTTATAATCTTTCCACAATTGAATCATTCCTAAATGCATAAAATCCGCAATCTAATCATGAATTATTATTCCTTTTTTATCTTAACGTAACCAAATACAATTCAGCCGCTTTGAGGTAACAGAAAACTAAAGCAATAACCATAATGTTGCGACCTTTAGTTAATTTTTTATGCGTTGGCTATTTACTCAACTCTCTCAAGTATTCTTTTTACGCAGGTATTTGTAGCAAACGGTTTATGCCGTAACATTAATTGTAGCCACGAAATCGAAAAGAACAGAGGTCCAATTTTCCACATTACATGAGTTACCGATGCAATTGTTCCCTGGTTACTCGGAGATCTAACAGCATCTAAAATAATACAAAATTTTATCTCTGAGGACGTCTCTGATGATGTTTGCACGGATTAAAAAGGGTAATGGAGAATCAAAGAAAATAAATGAAAAGAAAATTGTCTTCCTTAATTCTTCAGGAACGGCACTGTTTTTTGATGCGCACATTACCAGCCAAATTTGTTAAATTACGCCGTGATTTGAATTTACATCAATTTTTTCGCAAACTTTTATATTAACCAATATGTTTACCATCGTAAACATTAACACTTTTCCAATGGAAGAGTTTAATTTAAGGTCCTACACGTAGTATAAGTGTAACAGATCCTGTTAATAAATTATTAACTGACAATTTCAGGTGTTCTAAAAATATCTAGAAGTCACTGCTTAACTTTCACGTGCCAAACTTTATATATAAAAAAATCGACGTTTACCATCTGTTTATTATTCCAGTTCTTGTTTAAGAAACACATACAGATACATTATCAGATATCAAAGCGTTAATAACAATTTGCCTTGTTTTCAGAAATTTTAGTAACAAGAAATGTTTAACTTTCTTTTTCTAAGCTCCCTAAAAAGATCTAATAGTTAATCGTGCGTAAAAGAAGTTTTCCCCCAGACGTAATCGAAACGTTTTACAACATCGCGTCCTCTATTGTATCTAATTTTGAAATGTTCGATGATTAATTCCATTTTCTTTAAAAGCAAAACCACAGGGGGAAATTGATCAACGTCCAGTGCTTTTCCAAAAAAACAATCACGCTGTTGGTCGAATTTCATAGATTTAGCGCGTTCCCGTGCAAATACGCGAACAGGTGCATTTAAAATGGCAAGGTCGGTGGCAATTCGCATTCTGGATTCGGCACGATAATCGCTGCATATCCGATCAGATATTTAATCGGTCCATCAATCGAACGTCCACCGGCAAACTTTTGTATGCGGCCGCGATACCATCGGAATCGTTGATCTTGTATATCGATTAGCGCCTGTGTGTTTTATTCATTTTTCCTTTTTCCCACAATTTTGATCTCGTAATGCGGTGCTTTTGTTTCATAGTGCCCAATATATATGCGAGATAAACCGATTCAACGGGATTTCCGTGGAAGAACACGAAGAACTACATCGCGTCATTCGTTTCGCTATTATTTTGCAAACAAACGCGATCGCGTTGCATACCGCCCATTACGAATTACGACCCATTCCGCTTTTGTTGTCTAAAAATGATTAAACTTTTACCAACGTTAATGGTTTCGTACGGCTTTGTTGCGTTCGCAACAAAAACGTTGGTACCCCGTATTTATTAATTCAACATATCGTTTTGTTGCTTCGCTACCGTATCATTTAATTCTAACCAGAAGAATACAAAAAGCGTAAATTTGCAAGCACCCCGTCACTCTGTTTCTAGTGGTAATCTGAGAGGGTTTTAGTTTCAACAAGTTGCAGGTGAAAGCAATCGACACCGTCCCGATTTTCCGTAAACTGAGTCACCGATTTTCAGCCGGAAATTCAACTCACAGACACCCGGGATCGAGATGCAAGGTTAGGGGTGGATATCGCGTTTAAAAGCGTCACGACCACAGCCTGCGGGCGCTTCATCTCTGCAAAGCAAACCGCCTCGTTTTGCATCTGACAATAAACAGAGCCACCGGCCGATGTCGGCCACTACGTGTCAATTAGTGCCCGCGTGTGCTCTCGATATTTTATTTAACACGTGCCGCGTTGAAGGCTTCTTAAAAAGGTTGGTCCCACTCAGATGTCACCTTTTCGTAATTCTTCAATATAGTGATTTGAAAGTTTGATGAATTGTGAAAAATCAGTAGGTACGTTTTGAAAAATGTAAAATTTGTTTTAGTACCCATAGTAAAAAGTATTTCCTCATCGTTTTAATTGATTTTCTTTTTTTAAGGATTGTCTGACGTATCAGATTTTGTTAACTATCCACAGAAATACTACTTCGACTATAATTGATCAGAAGTAAAAGAGAAGAACAGAGTCTAGGAAGAGAAGGGAAAAAAGACGTGGTTAAATCTTAAAAAGCAGTATTCTATTCACGTTTCGAAACTTGCTTTTGGACGATTTGATGTAACGTTGCTGAATGCATGACATTAAATTGACGAAAAAGGGTTGCGTCAATCGTTAGCATGGAAAGGGTTAACCCTTTAGCCTGTTTGCATTGTTAGCATACAAATTGGGAAAAGTTGGATAAAACGGAATAATATAACGAAACAGAGTACTTTAATTTTGTAGGTTTTGCATGTGCTGTTATGTTGTTGATAGCAGTATAAATATTTTCTACAAAAGTGGCCGATGAAATTGCACCACTTTGTAAAACGTGAATATAATTCATTAATACTAATTAATTTCTATTTAGGTGTTCCAATAATTGTGCAAATACTCTTTGTGGCCAGTCTATGTATTTAACAATTTCTTTGAGACTTCTTTCATTTTACATAGATATTTCTTTTTTGTTCTTTTCCCTTTCTATCAGACAGCAATGCATTCTTATTCTGAACCAATTGACGCGTGACGTACAAATGAATTGTTTCTTTCATTTTAATCCTTCTAATCCCAAATCACTGGAATATTCAGCCTTTAATTCTTTTTATAATATTTCCACTTATCATTAGATTTACTAAACAAATTTGCCGATAAATGTTAATTTTTATTCTTTCGTATGATGAAAATGGGTTAAGTCCTTAACTATTATATACCTCAATTCGAAAATATATTCCTCCATCCCCAGAGAACAAGACAAATCAATCACCCCTGTTGATGAATCGTGGAACCACTCGATTTTCTTGAAGGACGTTTGTATGATTTTCCTTTACTTATTAGGTTGAAAAGAATATAAAATAAAAGACATACGAAGATCCGCAAAGAAGACGTTCGTGTGACTCCAGTCTAAAGTAGGAAAAGCATTGTTTTATATAACCACTATAATTAAATTTGAAACCAATGAAATAAGTGCAGCAACAAAGTCACCACACCATATTCTATTTTTACAATGTGGCGTGTCGGGAAGGGTTAATCGTGGCTCTGTTTCCGCTACACGCGTAAAACACGGTGATTCGTAAACTACACGAGCGCGTAACCGTGAAAAAACGGAACAAGACACACGACGACAACGAAGAAGGAAAAGAAACGACAGGGTCGCAAGGTCCCCAATCAATTCGATTTTCCATTTCCATTTTCCAGCGGGCGCTATTTCACCCGACAGCCCGTCCACCCTTTTCTCGTCTCGTCAGAATTTCCGTAGAACCATCACGAGGGACGGCCGAGCACTTTTCCACTGCTCGTTTTGATTCCCTGCCCTCTGTGTCTGTATCTAGGCGGATTGCGAGCTGCCTGGGAATTCGATGGACGTCGGGGAGAGGGTTGCTCGAGAGCCAGGCCCTTCTGCGTCCCCTTCCTTATCGATTCCGTGAATTTTCCACGTAGAACGCGCGCGCCTCGACCTTTCTTAACGGAACGAATCAGCCGTGCACTCCGGATTCGCCGACCAAATAAGCAGTTTCGCGAGAGTACGAGATCCAACTACCTACGAGTAGCACGCTTTCGATTCTACGCCCCGTGTTTTGGATAACGATCATATTCCGGTGAATGAACGGGGCTGGATTTGTAGGTATTCCGATGAAGAATCGACGGAGAAGACCGTTCGAGGGTTGTAAAATTTGTCGCGATAGATTCGAGGATCCTCCGTAAATCCTTCGAATAGATTCAGACATGTTTGCAGTTCTTTGTGCGCTTGCTGGGATACGTCTATAGATTGAAGTCTATCGTAGTAAATTGCTATGTATTATATATAATATTATTTTTAGATTCGAGAAACTCGAATTCGAAACATTATGGGGACTCGAAACCCTTGAAACTCTATAAACTCTTGAAACTTTCGAAATCACAAATAGGTAATTATTTTCGTCCGATTGTGTTTAAGGAATATGCATTTTGTCAGGAATTGAAATTTAAACAAATACTTTTTAGAAAATCAAATTATCTGTCGGACCTAATTTAACGAAACCTAAATGTACCTGCAATTTAAATAAATAAGTAAGTAGAAAAGTTTTGATCACGAAGAGTTTCTATTTTTTTCAACGAAGGACTCGTCTAAGCAACTTTTACTTAATTTTCTTCCAATTAAAAAATTTGTTTAACTTCCTAATAGATCAAAATCCGTCGGCTATACTATATTCTACAATAAATGCAATCAATTTTTACGACTTCTCCTTTAAACGATGTTTCGAAATGTTTAGTTCCAAATCTTATTTGTGTTTAAAAATTTGCTGACATATCACAATATTAATATCACGTTTTAAAAAACGCGACAAAACTTTTCATTCAACATAATAGTACGTATTAATCTTCATCTGTTTTATTTAAACGAGTCTGCCAATTAAGATTAAACCGACCTTTAAACGCAAACCTACTTAGATTATTAGTTAAACGAATTCATAACGTGACAATATTCTACAAATTATTATTTATCTTTTTTATTTCGAAAATTTGGAATCATAAAAATAATACAAAGTTCTCGAGACTCGATACTTTGACTTTCATCAGCAAATGGTTTTAATTGCAATTTTTCGACAAGCGGACGCGATTGAAATTGTACTATGCAAATGATGGCGATAGTCCGGGAGGGATTACGTCCGTTTCAATAAGAAGACCGTCGCGCGAATCGTCTTCAACTCGAAGCGAAAGAAAGCGCAGCTCGACGAGTCGGCTAAACGAACGGGGCCCCTCTGATTGGCTAAAAACTGATTTGCATTTAAATTATGCCACCGTCTACCTATGCAGACGGGTTTTAATTCATCTGTACCCTCAATCTGTCCCCAAGTTTCGTACCCTTTTTCCCTCTGAATATAATCTTATCAGCGCCCAAGGAAAATCCGACCGCGTTCCTTCCTTTTATATTCATGATTTATTGTCGTCGACATCCCGTACTTTCCGACGTTAACATTCTCTACAGACTCTCGCGGCGTTCGCGTTTGAGATCGTTCCAAAGCCAGCCAACTACGCATGGAAAGGTGAAATATATCAATAGTTCAGCAATGCCATTGTCTATGTTCCTCTGAGCAGGAAATTTGCTTCGCGAAAATTGGCACACATCAAAAGCGGGCGTAAACCGGTAAACGATTATGTTTCTTCATTGAAGCGTACAATTTGCAGTCACTTTATGCCTCTCATGGTCTTTTCATTCCTTCGCCATTCTCTGTGAAGATGTTGCACGATCGCAAACAGATTCCCGCGCAAAACCTGCCCCTCCGATGAACCCGTGTGTACGTCCACGTTGTGTGCTGTGGTCTCGCGGCGCAAAAGCCGCAATATAAACCGAATGTAACGAAGTTACAGCGGGGAAAACGTGGGCCGCTTCCCCGCGACCGGCGCGGCAGTGCCAAGCAATTGTTCACAGCCATGTGTGTGCGCAAGGTCGATGAAATTGTACGAATAGAGTAGGGATGGTGGGAAAGTTTCTGGAGACTATTGCGAGAGACAAGAGCAAGAAGTCAGGGGAGGGGTAAATTTTGTTTTGATTCCGCGGCTGCTGTTGCGCAGTAACGGACAAGTTTTGTATACTGGCGTGGAAACAACGTACTGAACACAGTTGGAGATGAAAAACTGGTTAGTAACAGGAATGCTGGTCTGAATGGTTACCAGATTCGTCAGATCTATTTATTTGTGTCATTTTCCGACACAATTTTATGTATTATAGGTCATATATTATATTATATTGTATTATATTGTGTTATATGGAGCGTTGGAATATAATCAAATCATTCAGGATTGCAACTTCTAAGGAACTAAAGAAGCTTAAAAATATGGACTAAAAATTTTGTCTACACTTAATACATTAACCCTTAATTACTGACATTTAGTCTGACAAACTACGCACGATACGATTCTATACATTTTACAAACGAATTGCGCTTCCTTGTTTGCAGTTTTTAAAATTCTCAGTATGAAATCGAGAAATATTTGTAATACAAATTTAGAACAAACGCTATTTCACCTTTCGATACAATTAATTTCATAGATACTTATTAACGATAGATTTCAATCGGAGTTTGACAGACTTCGTGTCTAAAAACATGGTGTCGATAGTTAAGGCTTGAAAGTCACGCGTATTTTCATTATTGGCCGAAGCAAAGGTCAACGAATCGGATAGCATGGAATCGCGAGGCGATACAAAAACAGAAGACAACTTGAGACCTAAAACCACGCATCTTTTTGCCCACCTCCCTTGCTAGCCAGATGTGTAGCTGTGCACAATACGCAATAACAGAACTTTATGATACACCGATTGGATTCACCCTTCACCACCTCAATTATTTTAATTAATAGTAAATTCATCAAAATTGTTTCTTATTAAAAACGAAGCATTGAAGCAAATCAAATGCCATTAACTTGAAGATCCTTCCGAATCATACAATCGATTATAAAAAAATACTAATCGATCTAAGTACAATAAAAATAATTGAGATGGTCACACTATGTCACGGCGGAGTAACATGAATACGTAAGAATCCATCAAAAGTATCTTGTCCTACCTTGCATGGGGAATCTGCGTATCGATAACCCCTTACACAATGACGCCATGGTCAGCTTGCCCTTTCTGTCTGGTCCACAAGTCCACTATAGTTCGGAAAACACTAATGTATACACTCTAACAAATACGATGCGAATGATCAATTCAATAGAGTGCAGCGGTGCACTCGCCAAGACTCGAGTGCAACGTTGCAAATGCGCTGAACGCGAAACGAGAAGAGATACACTTAAACTTGCCACAGACGACGCGTGCCACCGTGCGATGTTACCAATACGCTAGGTGAAACATAACTAAACCTTCGAATATACGACTCGAAGCCTTGATCCGGGTTATCAAGCACAGAGCGAAACGAAAAACATTCTTTAGGCAACGGTAAGAATCGTATAGAGGGGATGGTATTTGATGATACTTTTTGAAATTCGACGGTTTGGATATTTACACATTACTAACCGTTTCCGGACGAAAGTTGGCATATAACTGTCGTATTGTTTTTGATTTACTGGACGCATGTCGATTTTTAACGGTCATTTAGTGATATACATCGTATTAACGCCTTATTGACACTAACGGTAACGTACGTCAAATTGACTTCATATCACTATAATTAGACATCGAATTGACTTCGCGTAATTTCTGCAAATATTTACATTTTTCACTACTCACCGAATTTCTTGTATTTTAAATGTATTAATTGTAATTGACTGCGAATAACGAACATATTTTACGTGTATTTCCCTTACCTTTCTCACTGTCATCGAATAAGGAGTTAGGTCAGTTTGACGTCACGTTACTATTACTGATATTACTACTTAAAGGTTGGAGCAAAAGATTTAAATTAATTTAATTAATGAACACTTAAAAGTTTTGGGAGTTTTATGGCTGGCAGTTGAAAAACTTGGAACTCGAAGGCTTGGAATTAAAAACCAAAGTACACCTTTAGTCCCTTTTAATCGAGAGTTATCAAAACTGGTTCATTTTGGCGATTAAGAGTCGCTACTTGAGTGCAAAGGGCTAACCATTTGCGTCTGAACATTTTTGATATAAATTTCACATTTATCAAAATTATCTTCGCTTGCATACCGATAAGTTATAGGCTCGATGAATTAATATTTAAAGAAGACAAGTTATGCTTAAATGAATTTATTCCACTTACATGGATTGTGTTCTTATAAAAAGTAATATTTTTTCCAGCCTACGATAAATATAGCTAAAATATTTTTCAGAGAATATTTCATGCTTTGATTGCAAAAAGTTAACATCGGTAAAAATGTTTGTTAACTTCTCGTTATAATTACATTGCGAATCTGTATGCAATTTTATAAAGAAGAGAAATTTAAATAAAGCGCTGTTCCACCTTGAAAATGTAAATATATTAAATAAACATAGATACTAGTAATTTATTAACATTAGCTATATTAAATGTAATTAATTTGTACGTTACTGTGTACATTTTTTACCTGTTTGCATATTTCATGCCATTCTACGACCGTTTGTTTTAAATTTCAATTTAAATTCCTGATATTTAAATATCCCATAAATGTATAAAAATCCGTAGTGTAATTATAATATTTAGGATGGTCCATAACAACAGTTGACCATTTCCATTAGAATTCTACTGCATAATTGAAGTTAATTAGTGCCGCAGTACTATTGGATTGTTGCATACAAAATGGCCGATTTTATATAGATAGCTTCACGTTTCCTAGTCATTAATTATATAAAATATTAGACACTAACAATAAATGGTACTTATCTCAGGTAAAATGAATTTTTAAATTTGTTGAATTAAACACCAGCGACAAATCGTCAATTGTTTTATAATCAAATGAAAGATACCGAAGTGAACAATGGATAAAAAATAAATTCAAATGTTTCTCCTTTACACAAGAATAAACTTAAGTAGATTTAATTGTGTGAAATTTTCTATCACTTAATAGCATCTTTATGTATTGGGTGTACAAATTAATTCGCTGCCTCTAGACAAAATGTAACGTATATTTATCGAAAATCAAATACAATCTTGATGCTCCAAATAATTTCCATTATTCAACTTTCATCATACATTTCGACAAGAAGGAAAAGGCAATTTTAAATCAATAAAGTCTTCAAACCTTTAACGTAAAGACAGTCAATTAATTTGTATCTGTATCTAGTAACCAATTTGTAGGAATGAAACCGAACGCTAATTAAGAAAGTACCATTAAAATATATAGATGACTAACAATATTTCTTCTCATTTAAATTTATTCATCATCATCGGTGTAATAACGTCGTCCAGTTGAAGTGCATTAGAAGAACACAAATTATTCGCGCGTTTGTCAAACAAGAGTGCTATCGATTGGTTGCGATGTGTCCCGCGCGCCAACCAATTAATTACCCGCATTTTAGCGGATTGCAATTGATCACGGCAATTTGCTGGAATTCCACGTGAAACAGTGCTCTTATAACACGAGAAACCTTTATTATTCTTAAGTGGAAAGCACACGCGTCTGGATAACCGAACGGTGAACGAAAAATACCTGAGTTACCCTCTTCGTATAAACTTTATACCGCGATCCGTGGCCAATTACCATCACGAAGAAGTTAATGGAACTTTTCAGCCGCTCGAGTCGCGGTTGATGTATTAATCTCGCCTGCGAACACGCACGTTCAACCCCTTTTCAGGGTGGATTATAATTAACAGGAAAATAATGCAACTGCGGATCGCTGCCCAAGGTGACGTTTTCGTCGAGACGCACGTAACACAGGAATTAACGAACTTTGACTTCTGTCGGATACGTGGAGTATAAATCTTCATCAAGAAACGTAAGAGATATTTCAGAATTATATGTTACAGTAAGGAAATATAAGTAGATTGCGAATTTTTATGCATTTATGGAAATGAGCAAAACGACACGAACTGCAGGTAATATGCAAATTATACAAAGTGTTAGACAAAAATTGACTTGTACGATTTCACGAAATATATATATATGTAATTCAGATATATTATTTTTCACGCAGATCATGAAGAACTTACAGTTGTTAAGTCATTTTACGATGAAATGATAGACACAGAGAAAATTGGTAAATCCTAGATTTTAGATACGGGTCAATTCCAGCATTTACCATTGTGAGATTGTAAAAGTTCGAAAACCATTCCAGTAAATGCTAGAATTTACCAGTACCAATTGGTAAAAGTCCGTTTTGTCTGATTGTAATTGTTATTTAAGTTTGCTATTTAAGTTAGTGTAGGTTTCTTAGATTCTTAATTATTTTTTGGGCACGTAAGATTTAAAGTATTCTAATAATTATTTATCTTTCGTAGTTTCATCAAAATCAAATTTTATATAACATCTGTTGTACTGGATCCATATTTTTAATAGTAATTGCTGATTACAAAACCATATACATGAAGTAAGAAATTAAAACAGTATTATATTACGAGGTAAAATTGGTAAATATCCAAAATGAAGGTGTTTACAAAACGTTTTCGGACTTTTACCACCTCGCTGTGGTAAATGTTAGGATTGACTGGTAAAACCTAGGATTTACCAATTTTTGGGGCTTTTACAGTAACATATATATCTTCAGTCTCAGTTTCTTTTCTCTAATCCCTCTAATACACTCGCTCGCTGATTTTTCGAATTCAATTGAATTTTTGGTGACATCTCAGTCATGCTAACCGTTAAATCTTCCTAACACAAAGTATTCAAAGTAAAGTATATACAAATCACTGTATTTTAGGGTGTAAAACAACCCCTAATATAGAAGCATAAATATCCGCAATCCAGTAATAAATTTATCGAAGTACGTAAGTATCTTCTATCTGTGCGAGCGATACAAATCCTTCTATCTAACAATAGGAAATTGAATATATTTAAGCTGAAGTAATTCACACTTACCTAAATGCAAAAATACACAGTGATATATAAATACTTTCTGCAGTCACTATAAGAAGCACGATAGCGTATCTAGTAAAACAGCAAAGATTCATCGGCCCCTTAAAAATACAATGCTATTAAATCATTCCTGGCGGAGAGCAAACCGATTTAACATTCTGCGTGTCGTTCGCTTGGTGTTTCTTTAAAAAATACGACTTAGAATGGAAACTCTTCTGCCTTACAAAAGACCAATTACCAAATTAAACACCCACACACGTAGATGCACATCTACACCCACTGTTTCTTTCGTTCCTCATCGTGGCCCAGCTTCGATTGTCTCAAGTGGTATCTCCGGAGTCGCTTATCATTTGTATTCGCGATCCGCCACGGTAACCGGCGTAATTAATTCGAGCAATCCAATTCTCGCGAGCTGATTCGAGAGGATCGATCGGAAACGCTCGAGCGCGATTACTTTTCCTCCGCTAGCTGCGTCGAAATTTCGACGATACTATCCGATTCATCGTTGCAAGGTTCCCTCTGCTTGCGGCCGGTAATAAATCGCGATCGCGTTACTAAGCAATATCTCGCGCGGAAGCGGTCTCCTCTTGCGATCGCCGCAGGATAGAAACAGACACGTTTGCAGATAATGTATTCGCATGGAATGGTGCGTGCAGGCCACGCGAGTGGGCGCACGCGAGCACCCAGAGCTTTTGTGGCCACTGCACGCCGGAACAATGGACGAGAAAGCTTCTGGTATCTGCGTGATCACGACAAAGAGGAGCTTTTCACGCCGCGAATAAAGGACATCTGTGCAAGAGCTTTCCGTGGGATCGCAACGTGAATCATCGTTATACGTGCGCTGGTCTTTAAAAGCTCCCACAGTAGAGCTTACAATTAGAGGACAGGACTGGTGAATTTTGACGAGGCTGCCTGTGTTTAATTCCCGCGCCAGCCGCGAGTGAATGCCGGGTGACAATCGGATGGTCAGAGCATCTCCAGCCCAGAACGGTTGTTTTAGCATTCATTAGAGCTTGATACGCTGCTCGGGGAAAGTGTAAATAGGGAGATTAAGGCGGCTCTAAACGAGGATCTGGACGATTTTAATGAATGTGGCCTACAAGCAGCAGCTAGTCCGCTATAGATCGGTTAACCCTCAGAGGCTGATTTATGTTTTTACTGCCTTAGCCTATTATGTTTTCGTCCCCTCCCCTGCACCTTATCCGCACATAGTAAATGTTCCTTTTAATTTAAATAACGCAGTGCCTATATAGAAAGTAATGAATATTTATTAAATTCAGGATTGGAACGCATATTATGCAAAATCAAAAGTTTGCAAACGCATTAATCCGTGTTCGGGATATGCGAGCCGTAGAGGCCTCGCACAAATTTAAATTCACCATTTTGAAGTTATTCGAAAATTTATTCAATTCCGTATTATTTCGCCAAATTTTAAATACTGCTATGCATTTAATACGCATTTATTAACGTGGTGATACAATTAAAGGAAGAAGTAAATTATTAACTAAATTTGGAAGTCCGAAGAAGGGTTAAAGGAATGGAATTTTAACATAGATTTGTTACATCTTTCAAAACATTATGACATCTACTGTACTCTCGATGCTTCGTATAATTTTGTATATTGAGGATATTCTGCAATTTCGTGCACTTTTAAATTTCATACAGATGCATAAAAATCTGCTGTCTAGTTATGATGAATTATAGGGTTAATTAAAACCGCATGATTTTGTACTATGTACAGAAGAGCCTAGAGCGAAATTTTCTCCAAAAACCACCGCTCTATTTTCGGTCTGCGAGACTCGCTAATAATAATTACTTATTCATCCCTATTTTACTTTCTACATGATTTATGAGCTTGTCACTCTGGATACTTTCCAATTATAGTATAATGTTCGATAACTGAAATCGAACCTGGAAAATAGAGATAAATATGAGTAATTATATTATTGGCGGTATTAAAGACGTAAGTTTTAATAGGCGTAGTAGTTAAGAGCTGAAGGTAGTCTTTACTGTTGCTAGAAAGAAAATTGTTATTATATATTATTAATATAATTTGGACGGTTCGCTAAAGAAACACCGCTGTGTTCGGGTAAATTTGTTTGAGTCAGTTTCGGGCATTCAAATTTATCTGGATATAGAGTGGCCACATAAAGTATTAGCACACCACTGTACTTTTACATTTAAGTACCACTTATTCGGATTTAGTTGTGATAAATTATCTACTGTTTAATAGTATCTTATATAACTACAATTATGTTGAACGATAAAAAAAATTGGTATGATTGAATCTAACTATAAGTGGTTCTTACATGCGAAGATACAGTGATGTGTGAATACTTTTTGTAGCTACTATAGGTATCTTATCCTGTTCGATAAATGACAGAATAAATCAAATAAAACGCGATCCATTTGTTTATAAATATATTTCTGTTTTGTCACTTTCAAAGTAATCCTGCGAATTTTTATGCAAATCTACGACTTTATAAAGTCAACTGATGAAAAACAGATATTCGGTTCACCCTCCATGTATTTTAAAATCCACTTCACGTTGTATATTTTGTATATTTTTACCTATTACGAGGATTTTATTCCGTTTGATTTATCGAAAATTCCCGTAAATGTATAAAAATTCGCACTCCACTTGTAATACATTTGTGCCAATATTTTTCAATTCTTCAACATACTTTTTGAAGCTCTCTATTCTTCAACTCAGTTTCTGGTTTTCAGTTCAATTTTTCAGACGAATTTCGTTTCATCGCTTCGATCGGTTGAAAATATGTCTGACCAGGTAAGATTAGGTGTATCAATGTATAATTCACCTGTTTTATTCAAAACAGCATTTATTTTGAATAAAATCAGATACTTATTCTATTTTATATGTATTGTCATTCTGTAATATTTCACGTCATATTGCGAGAAAATTATAGGTGCCTATTTAATTTTTTGATAAAACAAATTTGTTAAATCGTTAAAAAATAGTGGATTACGTATTGGTACACCTAGTAATTGAGAATAATTGCAAAGCGTTGGGACATGGAAATTAGAAGTATTCAAAAGGGGATCCACCGTGTCATTTGGAATGTCAGTTTGTAAAATATTCATAGCAATTCCGATAAGAAACGTCCCTAATGGTAGGAACCAGTAATCGAAGAAACTAATGCTAACGAGGACAATTCTCTCGAGTTTTCCATAACGATTAACGTCACTGTGTCCCGTGAGGATTCCGTATGAACAACGACGCGTTTCCAAATGGACGTTCAAATAGCTTAAGTTAGATAGCGCAATCATAATTTAATATCATCCTACGCTGGTGTCCAATTTTCACGCGTAATGTACGATCGAGGAATGTCTGTGGTTTCCCAAGGCAAAGGTTCAATTAATTGCTCGTTAAATTACGTTAATTGAAAATTGGTCGCTATTAATCAATGAAAATGTGTACAGTAGTTAAGTAGTTAAAAGGTATTAGTATATTTTATTATTTAGTAACAATAATGAGGAATCATTTATTTAAATACAACATTTTTACTGTTTTGATAATGTAATCTTAAAAAAGCATAAAGGACTATTCAATTTTCATTGCTAAGATTTTCTCACACCTATTGTAGTTCCAAAGATACATGGATGAGTATACTAATATTGAATAAAAAAATATTTTAAAGTAAACATTGTTTTTTTGTAAACTTTATAAATATTTTAAGTTGATTCGTCAGCCTTCAAATGAGATTGAAAATTGATTATCTAGTATCCTTTTTGAACCAGTGAAGAAATCAAACTTGTCCTGTAATAATGACTACGTTTATTGATATTTACCTACGTTTACTGGACAAATATTGGCTATAAAGTATTGCAAATGACAACCATGCTACTTGAAATAGTATTATAAATAGGGAACCGTGATTAAAATTCCGGCGCTCAAGTTACATTTCTATTAAGAACACTGGAAATTCTAATGTTACCTTATAATAAATGTATCTCTTCTGAATTATTTTACCTATCGTAAGATCATGATTGATCAAGGAAATATCATTTAACTTGAACGTCTTACAGGTATCAATTTTTAATCTCGTAAAATGGAAGATACGGAATGGACAGACTATATTAATAGTATATATATATACACATGTGGGAGACAAAATGTCGGGTGAATGGTTATGAACTAGCGCCTGACTGAAGTGTGTTTGGGACTGAGTGTCTGGAGTTTGGCGTGTGAACGAAGGGTGCATATGGCTGTGGAAGATTTTGGGTGAACGTGACTGACTGGGTCTTACGAATGCCTGACATGAATGAGAGAAACAGAGAGACAGAATAAGAAAGCATGAATACGTGAAAGGCGTGCGTGGCAGAGTTGCAAACGAGTTTCCATTGCGAGAACGCGTGTGAGCCGAGCGAGAAATTTTTAATTAATATATATATGTAGTGTAGGATCGGGCCGAGCCGTAGCGCCTAGTATAGCCGAAAAAAGGAAACTGCGCGCCGCCGGCGGGGATCGAACCCAGATCTTCGGTCACTAATCGATCGCGTTAACCACTACGCCACAGACTCACTGGGCCGTTACTCTGCGTTTAACATCCTTATTCGGCATATACTGGTCTTTCTCTTCTATTGGGTCTAGAAGGGTCCACCATCCTACAATAATATGTTTACTATACTCTATTTACTAATATATTAACTATATACAGTGAGTCACAGAATGATTGGCACAGGCAAACAAATTACACAGACATAAGGAATAAAAAAAAGTAGTGATCAAACATTTAACGCAGCTTTATTGGAAATTGCGCATATATTAATAAATAACTTTGAACTGATATCGATATAAAATAAAGCGATGTAAAACGTTCTATCAATATTCATTTATTTTCTTACGTCGGTGTTACATGTTTACCGGTGCCAATAATTCTGTGACTCACTGTTTCGTTGAAAAATATGGACATTTTCAAAATGAGTGTTCCGTATGCGAAACGATTTGAAGTGGTGTTTTCGGCCATCCTAATTAGCCGATGCTAATCCGATTCAAAATATTTACTTAGTTAGGAATATGCTGCGAATGTTTATGCATTCATGGGAAATTTAATCTTGAATAATTAATATCTATAGTTATAATAATTAGAGGGTGATACATCCCCCAATTTAGATCCCTTTTCTTCGGTATTATTCATAAAAATGTGAATTTGCATAACGATCCGGAGTCTAACTATGAAATATAAGCTTAGACAAAAACGTGTTTCAACATTAAAAGCCTCAGTCCATGGGGTTCGAAGAATATAGAGATCCCTTTCTCTTTTATACTTTGAACAATTGATCAAAACTATTACATAAAGGTCTAAATGCTGTGAAGCTATCATCGCTACTAACTAAATTCGTATTAATTCTTTAGATGTACTTTTGATTTGCATAAAGTTTGTTATAAAATGGTTCATTTTTACATAAATATCGCGTCTATGTTCTCGTTTTAAAAGTACCAAAACTTATCGCGAAAGTTCCGGCATTGTGGAACAAGCAGATCGTAGATTAGAGATCTCAGGAAACGAGGGAGTGACTTTAATAATCCGAACGAATTTACGTTCGTTCCAAACATCAGTCGACGAAGATCTGTAAGATCTTCGGATTATACCGGCGAACGATAGAAAATCAATATTTATGTGAACGCCGTGACGATGGGACACTGGTTGATTTCCAATTTGCCCTAAGTATAGTTGCGAACTTGACGAGATGAATTTCGTTACACGCGTTGCGTGTGCAACGGGATCAATAATGTAATCGGTGCCGTTTAAGATTAGGCAACTAATCAGATGAGTTGGATGTAATGAGGCTTTGTCGCGATAATGCGAGCAAATGGCGAAAAATCGCAGAATATTCGCCGGGCGCAATCGAAGGGCGCTCCGATCAGAAATATGTTACACTGGCCTGGATCCAATAATCGCGTTACGTTGTTAATTGAGGATAATGGCGTGAATTGGGTCGCGATTAACGCAAACAGGGAACGATTCTTTTCGCGCGAATCCCCCCACTGCTGCTGTTACACGTACCTGAAACAGTAAACGGAAGTTGTCAGAAAAGCCCGTAAAAAGATTATCCAACGATGTCAAGTGTAACTGCGACGGCGTTTGTTAAGCAACTATTTGACATCCTGGTGGATCCGAGCCGTCGGTTAAACCGCCGGAGAAGCTGGGCGAGGGGAATATTTGAGAAACATGAAGCGGGTAGAATAATATTATAGAAATGGGAACGTAGAATGTTTGAGAACATGGAAATAAGGGTAACGCGGGATATTTCTCAGGCAGCCAGAGTAATAGGACTATAAAATATATACATGATCTGGCGGCCATATTAGAAATACACGACGTCGTCGCGAACTGCGTAATAACGGAATCATGGAGTATGATGGAAAACGCGACACGGAGCTCGTAAAAGCTGGGGCAACTCGGGGTAACAATTACGCTTTCGTTCTTATTGTTAGTCGATTACGGGCTAAGTAATCGGTGGTGCGCTATTTCGCCTCATCCGCGAAGATAAAAACGAGGAACACGACGACCTGGAGCTATTTTTCTCCTGATGCAATATTCATTCGCCGGCTTAAGAAGTCTCGGGGAAAAGTTTGCCTGAGACAGGATATCGAATCAGGTAAAATCTATTCGTGAAGTAGATCGGCGGCGTTACGATTGTTAGACTTGCGTACGCTTCATAGAATTTCGGGAAGACATAACTTTTAGAGCTCTCGTTAGGCATACGTTCAGGTTAACCCCCTTTGAACGTTATGATTTATTACTGAAAGTACATTCCACAGCCGCATGAATTTTTTTCATTGTATTATATATTATACAAATTCACAGGATGCGTACGTTATTATATATTCGAATGATAGACTAACTTTATACTCTAAATATTTTGGAAAAGTGCAACAAAATCCATCGAAGGAACATACGAGTAAAAATCTTTGGACGGGAGGGTAAAAAATGAACGATTAAGTTTGGAGAGATAGAATAAAGGGGGAGGTGGAGGGGAGGGGGTGGAAGAAATAAAGCGGGATGTCTATGCAATTGCGAGGGGGAGTCTGAAAGCTAAACCTCATCGAGATCCTTCGAGGCGGCTACAAAACTTTAATCGCCACTTCGTTTCTTGGGGAGGGAAAAGCCGGAATGAGATGCGAGAAGGGGGAATCCTTATGATTAATTCAGCGCATTATCGTGGCGACTATTAGAAGAATAGATTTAAATAACGAAATAGTTCTGCTTACACGGTTCTCTACTTTGCTGGTGGCCTCCTGCTTTTCAGGCATCGCCGGTTTAAAATACAGTCGCAAATTGAGTTTGGCAGTTACCGGCTGAAGGCCTAATGCAAGCTCCTCAGAAAGTGGCAAAGGACTTTCTGCCTTGCAAATTGTATTTTTAAGAGAGCCCTCCTCTATTTATCTATTTTGTCTCATTCTTTGTGCAATTATTTACGCGGCTACTCCAAACGTCTCTGTTTTAAAGCGCTTGGTGAAAGCCAGGCCGCCGCTGGTTGCTTCTTTAATAACGAAGTCACTTGCGCCAGCTTTCTGTGTTCGCTAAAATTAACGCAAGAACTCTAGAGCAGGGTTTCTCAACCGGGATCCATGTAGCCCCCCAGCCAGGTTTGCCATCTATAGAATCGTGAACCTAAGACAAAGAGCATTCAAACTTCGAATTTGTCCCCGGACGCTTTTAATTGTTTTTTAAATTAGTTAGGATTAGACTGGATATGTTTCTGCAAATTGGCACGTTCATAAACGTATCTGAAAAGTTGAAACCAAAGCAGAGATTTATTTCATCCCCAAAATATTATAATTTGTATTTCACTTTAGTCATTTTGTACATCATTGTATATTACGTGCAATCTATATTTTTAGGCATACCTAAATTCCTCATCATAGTCTGGTTATGATATTTCAACAGAAAAGTTTCTGTAAATTCTAAACAGTGATCATAATGAAGAAATAAAAATAGAATAAAGTGTTATCGTTAGACTGCACATTTCCATGCAAATTCATATTTTCATTAATACCTAAAATTAATGAAATGAAACCACAGTAAAGAGTTGTTTCATATTCCAAATAAAATAACATTCACATTAATCAGATATATGTATATTGCAGATTTAAGTTCCTAATAAATGCATAAAAACCGCAGCTTAAGGTATTATATAGGTCTTATAAGGTCTTCTTTTTATTAAAGTCTTATTAACAAAAATATGAATTTGCGTAGAAATCTGTAGTCTATCCATACTACCTTACTCCATTTCTATTTCTTTGTTAGGATTACTATTTACAATGTCCAGAAACTTTCTTATTTGGAAAAACATAACTAATTTGAGAAACACTTAGAAGCGTCCAGGGAAAAGTTCATAGTCTGAACGCTCTTTGTCGAATGTATGGCTTTATGAAAGGCAACTTTAGCCACAAAGAATACCGCGTTTCAAACTGGAGTCATAACCCAAACAAGGAAATTGAGAAATCTTGCTCTAGAGCGATGAAAACTCGCGGTAAAATACCGTACGACTCTAGCAACCGCAAAGGTAGAATGAAAGGCACAAGAGTAAAACAAACGAGCAGTTCTCCATCGGTTCCCCTCGCCCCATGCAAATGAATTCATCAATGAGTTCCACGTCTAACGGAACGAGGGTACGAGTTGCGTGCCGAATCGAGGATCCTTAATGAAAGCCGACAGACTCTCGTGCGAGCTAGAGAGGGTACCGGATGGCCGATGGAAAACTTCCGGCGGACGGAAAGCCTGAGAGGACAATCAATGTGGTGGGGCCGGGTGCTAGAACGATTATTTGCTCCGCGACGGAAAAGGGAATCACGTGGGGGGGGGGGGGGGCATTTTTGAGGTGAGTGAACACAATCTGGAAGAAGCTCGAAGTTGGCTGGAATTTTCGATCGGTCGAGAGACGCGGACGGCCGACACGCAGAGGAAAGAGTGGCTGCTGGAGGATTGCCAGGACCAACCGACGGGAACGGTCCAGATATTCACACGCGATCGTTTTGCAACGCGGGCATGTGAAGGAAGGCAGACAGCGGAAGAGAGAAAGAGGAAAAGAGCACAGGGCGGTGGAGAAGCAGAAAAGAGTAAAGGAAAGAGAAGAAGGAAAGACTACATGCTTTCAAACCTTCCTCTCCTTGTCGCTCCTCCTTTCCCATTCGAAGTAGGGTAAAGCTAGCGTGAAGTCCGGGTTCCTCTGTTCGCGAGGAACTCGGCTTAAAGTTCGGATCAATGTTCAGAGCAATTGCTCGGGAGTTTAAGCGGCGAGCTTGTCTTATCGGCGAATGACTTTCGTTCGGGGAACGATACGAGTGCGAGTAGAGCAGTCGGATCGTTTCATTGAACGTCGATACCAGGTTGCTGGGCCAGCTTGGATCCTCGCACGGTGGATGAAGACACGGGAAAATAAAGGGTACCTTTTAGGATAAACGATGCGCTAAAGAACAACGGTAGTTTTAATTGTGCATGAGTGGCGGAGGTACAATGTGAGAGTCGCTTGAATTCTTCGTTCGCTGGTTGCAGCATGCGAATTTTTAACTTTTTAAGTGTTGCTTCTGTTTAGTCCCTGGTGTCTTTATCCCGACGCTCAGCGGTAGTTGGCTACAAGTTCCACGGAAAAACGTGTTTGTCGCTGGCGCGGGAGTAATCGAGGATGCGTGTGTATCGGGGAAAAAGGCGGGCGAAAGTTAGCTACGGGATAGTGTACACGGAAAATTGACACGGAGACTTTAGCCACGTTGTTAGCGGTGTCCTTTTACGGTGGCGGAAAATTGTTAACCTCGTGTTCGTGAGTGTCCGCCATTAGAACTGAATTAAACAGGTATACATAAAGCAACTCCCAAGGAGAATAGATTAACAGTCCTTAATACTCTTGTCAGCACATTACAACAATTTTTTACAATCCCTCGAATGAGTCCTCGGTGGAACTGCGGCGCCGTAACGAACAGGCAATAATCGTTTCCCGGGGAGAGTGCTCGATAAAGCACTGTGGATTATTACGTACATTATAATTTAATCGCACATATTTCTATACCCTCATAGCGAACGCATTCAGGCAAATGCGACTCGTTCAGGCGATCTCGTTTCCCAGAGAGCACGTTTGTAATAGTTACAATGGGATTAGAACGAGAATATGCGCGATTAATTCTTATAAGTCGAACGTAGTTCTATCGTTTTTTCTATGTTCCATCTGGTTCCTTTGTCTAGGATACAGTGGTTTAACATTACCGCTCCGTGAGCTCGTTATAATGGTTCCGTGAAATTATGGAAAGTTAAAGGAAGTTTCATGGAATGAATGTACAACGAGAGTTAAAGGTAAATATAAGTATAAGTTTTAGAAAAGTGAAATTATAATCTAATTTGTTTACTGTAAATTATACCGTAATTACACCAGAATTTATTTATCGTAAGTTATATTATAATCGATATATTTACATGCTATAAATGATACTATAATAACCCTACAATTTTATTTTTCTCGTTTCCTCACTTTTGATTCTCATTGTAAATTGTATGAAATGCAAAAGTATACAAAATATCCAGAATACGATGAGAGCCAGGACTGAATATCCAAATGACAAAAGTAAGATTGTGGTATAATTTATTTGGTATAAATTGTACCGCAATTATACTATAATGTACGTTCTATAAGTAATTTAGTAATTGTATTATTGTTATACAATACCTATTGTTTCGCTGTAAGTAATATTATAATCAGACGCTAATTATCCTATAACTTCACTCAATTTCATTTTTGTGAGGTGTACACTTAACCTTGACTCTCACTGTAAGTAGGTGTGGTCTATTACTAGTCTACAAGCTACTTTTGAACGTTCAATATCATCCAATACAAAAACCAAGAAACAGGAAACATTTACTAATGTAGACCAGCACACAAAAGTAGCCATACCACATATTAAATCTAATATTACTGAAATCCGCAAAGATCAACAAGCTCAGATGTCATGTTAAATTTTCGCTTTATTAAAAAAATATTTTCGCTAATTCCTACAAATATGTATAATATATTTTAAATCATTGTCTTTTTACTACTTTTTCTATTACTACATAACCTGTAATAATACGTGCATACATTCGTTTTTAGTAGAAGATATACGCATGCCTATTTTTGCTGTTGAATTTATGGACTTAGTAATTCTAGTGTTCCGCAAAATTTGCTTATAATCAAAAGTATTCCGTGGCTGCGGAAAGGTTATGAGCCACTGGTATAGGATAAAGAAGCTCGTCTCTTTTAAAATATCTTCTCGGAATCTTCGATCGAGATACCAGGGAGAATAATTCGCTTCATATCTCAGCATGGCCCATTGATTGAAAATCGTCAGGAAACGTCGCGTGTGGCGGAAGCAGGAGGGGGGATGGCACGAATTTTTCGAGTCGTCGAGAAAAGGATGGAAAGCCATCTACTCCCCTTTCGATTCTATTATTCCCTTCTTGGAAAATGCCACGAAATATCCTCCCAGAATTTACTTTCTATATTTATATGATACTTGTGTTTTGTGTCCTCTTACCGTCTCATTCAATTCGATGCGTCGAAACTTGACGGATGCATGAGATAAGGAACACGCAAGAAGAAAAATCTCTGAGAAATGTCTGTTCTCCTTTTCCCTCGAGCAAAGCCTTTAGCGTACAAAGTGTATTAGTCGTTTCGCCGCACGTGCGAAGACGAAACGTTCGAGGCAAAAATGGTATAAAATGTAACGTCGCGTCGTCATGTGACTACATTATTCAGTCTCGTAACCGTCCATAAATGCGCTGGCATTTATTATTTCGCATTCACTTGTTCCTTCATCCACGTTCTTTTCTCGTTTACGGAACTTCGATGGACTTTTAGAACAGCATAACCACGTTTAAGTTTGGAAAGGAAAAAAGCCAAATCAATTGTGTTTATTGATTTTTTGTTACACATATAAAACGAATGAAGTTTTCCAATCTAATCAAGGATTTTCGTCACTTTACAGCGAATTACGACTAAAATGTAGTTATGTGACATAGTAACATTAGTTATAAACGGATTTAAGTTGTTCTTGCGATTATCGAATATTTTTGTAGAGAAATGATATAAAGTCTAAGTAAAAAAACATAATACATAGCTTAATAAATAATATAAAAAGGCTTTAATAATAGTTATGATTGCAGTAGCACAGATTAATAACACGATTGCATCGATGGCAGCGAAAAAGATGCGATGCAATATGGGAACGCACTTCTGTCCATTAAACGTTCTAAATTGACGGTCAAAGCTTAAACGCATATCCTAAAATTCTATCTGCTTACACATACATAGGAAGTTGAAGAATATTAAGAATAACGTAACTCGGGTTAAAATGTTTTCGCACCCAACGCTTCGATTCTTTTCAATTTTTGGTCCGGTTCTTTTAACCCTTTAAGTGCGGAGCTCTTCTGATTTAGAAGTAGTACTTTTATACTATTATACTTATTTATTTTCGCAGCATTATATCGAATATTCATACTTCTCCGAAACATGTGTGTACTTCAAACTTCGATTATTTTTATTCATATTGCGTTCATGAAATAGATACATTTGCATAAAATATATACGTCCATAGCACTCAAAGGGTTAACTGGCAGAGTTTGGATTATTACAAGTAGACCGCCTAATTAACGAGAATATTGTGACAGAAATCACTTGTAAAAGTCAAAAGAAGGAACAGTATAGCGACAGATGAATTAATTGCGAACTTGGGCATCAAAGACGGAATTTGAAACGTCAATTCGCTGTCGAAGAATTCACCCCGAAGATGTCCTCAGCTGCAATCGAATTATCGGCCGTCGAGGGAACACGTACGATTGAATAATTACCGTGGGCTCTGCAAAGATGTCACGTTTCTACGGAATGCCACGAATTTGTCGATGTAGTGCTCATTCTCATGCAAATTTAACTCGTTCTTCCATCTGAATTTTCCTGCCGGTACTGCAACGTGCTCGTGATTTTTATATTTTCGAACCTGAACCAGAAGTGACGCTCGAAAGGAGAACTCTGCACCAATCTTTCCAGGAAAAAAATGAGAGCAAAATCACAGTTTAGTACCGAACTACCGAAAGAAAGATTTGAAGAAATTGTTCAAATTCAGCTAATAGAAAGTAGAAGAACGTTAAAAAAATGTGATAGTGTGACAAAACGGGACACACGATGCAATAATTTTTGCACGTATTAATCTGTACCAGACGAAATTGTCGTTTTTATAGCTCGAAATAAAAATGATATATCGTCAAAACAATAAAACTATAATCTTTATTTAATCTAAATATATGTATGCATCATCACTAGCATTAATGGTTTCTTTCTAACAGAATATTAATTAACGTGTCCAATTTTTATAGAAATTAATGTTTAATTGATGTTTAAGTTATAAAAAGCTCAATAGACGATATTTTATTGGCAGTGACAAAGATTGATATTTTAATTCAGCCAATTTTGCAAAATACATAGTGATTTGTGATGCACGCAGTTTATCGTTTTTGTGTAGAAATATATTGTGCCTGTCAATGATGATTATTTTTGAAACAATGTTTGAAGTACAATTTCAATTTCTTAGTGGTACAACTTGACTGCGCATTTTTACGCATATTCATATTTTTATGAAGACGATTAAAAAAGTGGAATCTAATTAGAAGGCTGTTTTACCACCTAAGTATAATAATACGCGCTTTCCTTTCGATATTTTATATATATGTACATATTACGTGTACCTTGTATTTTTTGCCATCATAAAATTTCCTATAAATACATAAAAATCTGCAACCCAGATATGATGACGCTGTTATTACTTCACCACGATATAAAATGAAATAGTAGATTATACTTTTCACAATTCATAAGCTACCGTATAATCACTGCAATGTCATGTGATACAACCCAATGTTTTCACTTCTGTTATTTGACAACAATACTCTATAATCTTCTATTGTTTCCAGCACGTTTGTTACGTACAGAAAACACGTCCTACCGGTATCAATAAAATAGTAACACGTACAAAAATGCTGGAATTATAGTATTATCCCGCTTTTCCCAACATTCCTCTATCTACCGCAATCATTTCTGCTTTAGCGTTAATGTGAAAGGATTGCAACGCACACGCGTACACAGATTATACCAGAAATTATCAAACTGGGCATAGAAAATACGATGGACAAACACGTGGAGCAATTTTTCGTGTTAAACGTGCGCTAGTAAAAATTCGCTGCACATTCTTCGCGCTCCTGCCGCTCATTTCTCTAACTCGTGGCCGCGTTCATAGACACGAAAGGGCGTCGCACAAAGCACTGGGTTTATTATGCTCGTCCCGGTGATTATTCGCCTGATGGATGCCAATTAAACACGGAAACGTGGCCGGCATTCCACGCTCGATCGACGCCGAACAATTTCACAGTGCCTTTTTAATGCCCTTCCTGAGCGCCGTTGAATTATGTTGCCGATTTCTACATGGTAATGGCATCGTCCTTTTTATCGTGTACCATTAGTTGCCCACTCCGGTTCACTATTAAATAAATTACGACGACACGTGTCCTATACACGTATCCTTGTCCTCCTTTTTTTTTATTGTCGCGTGCCGAATGATTTAATGCGCGCACGAGCGATGCGAACATAAATTCTTTGATGCTAGATCTTTAGTCAATGTTTACTCGGTATCTTGACGAGTATCGGCGTGTTGTAGTTTAGCCGTTCGAGTGTTGCTATACCCCAGCTGATCTTTAACTATATTTCGCAACCGCGGACGAGGTATCTCGCTAGGCAATGTTGTTCGTCCAATGTCCGTGGTTGCGAAGCGGCTAATGTCAGTTTTCGATTCCAGTCACATGAAAAGTGAAATAAATTCGATGTACACGGGGTGAGTGATAATTCACCATGTAAGATGAAGATTACCGGTGGAGAATATCTCGCGGAACGAGACTGAAAGATATTACAGGAAGCATAAGAAATTCCACGAAACCCGCGCCGCAGGGTTTTATCTGCGGCGCGGAGGCTGTACGGAACCATCGAGATGTAAAGCGAAAGAAGTACAGGCGAAAGAGGAAGGTAGCCAGTAGATATCCGAGTTAATCATACTCTTTTATTAGAGTAATTTGAGGATCTAATTATTATATGGAAATTTCCTTTTTCCTGCAGTGGCTTTTCGTACAATTTTTCTTTTAGAAGTTCCGAACTACCCTCGGGGCAATCTACTTTCCCACTCTTCCTCCACCACTTTCATACTCTTTCTGGTCCGCTCGTACGGCAACGCTCCGTCAGGGAGTAAAGGACCAGGGCCTGCCATCTCTCTTCCCTTTATGTCGAATGCTTTAAAAGTTCACCATCGTCAGAACTTTTGTCTCTTGTCTCTGAAATTAACCCTCCGTGCCTCTCGTTTCGTTTCCCGCCATCCCGCCCACACCTCGTCCCCATCGACTCGAGCATTAGCACGATGGTCATTTACTTCGTCATCGTAATAAGAGCGACGATGGTCGGTGTAATTATATTTTTATACCATATCACCGTCCCGTAAAACTCAGACCGTACTCGGCGGTCGTCCGGTCGCGTTTACGTTTGCATAGAGATCCTTCTGAAACCGGCTAAAAGGAATTTTAATTTTAATTCGTCACTCGTATTAACCTCCAACGTTTACATTACGTTTGATACGTTATTAATCACGACGAGGGGAAATGTGATTGAGTTGAAATGCAAATACGGCGAAGGACGAGAGGAGAATAGTCCGGGTAAGAACACACCCGTGATTCGGATTCCTGAAGACAAAGGGACCAGTTTGTATTTTCAAGGAGGAGTAATTTGATAATGGAAAAGGTTGGTAGATCTCCTTCCACGAGTCGTTACCAGCCCGAAGCAGGGTTCGCCTTCGGATTTTTAAGAAATTATATACTCTACGAAAGCATTCGATGTTTCTACCGCAAATCTTTTCCCTTTTACCTGTCCTTCCGTTTCAAACTCCCTTCGTTCACCGCGCGTCTTTAAAGTTTCTCGAGGAGACATCGTACGTGATCAAACGATTCGCGTAGGAAAGCGAACGCGCGAGGAAAAATAGCGCCCCTATTCCGCGCGGAAAACGTTAATTTCCTCCGAGAACTCGATTTCGCGGTCGCGCAATTTATACGAAGAAAATCCTCCGTCCGTCTTTTTCCCGCGGTATGAAAGGACTTAGAACGCGAGAAGGTTATTCCGCGGTAATTAAGGAACCGGCGAGAAATCTCGTTGAGAAACAATCTTTGCACGCCGCTGCTGAAGCGTTCCATCCTCGTTACAGGCCGCTTTCTTCTCGAGTGAATGCGCTGTAATTTAGGAAAATGCACCAGCCTAGCCGTGAAATCTCCTTTTATCCGCTGCCACGCTTGACACGCGAGTTATTCGAAAATATCGCGCCTCTCTACTCTTCGGATTCAAAAGTGCATTGCTGGCGCTAAATAGAAGTATGCCAAGCAGAATCATTCTATTGAGGTGAACATACGCGCGCTTTTCAACGTCCATTTAAGCGTTTACGATCCCTTTGAACGATAATAAAGTATGTGGAATAAGTATGCCCTGCTATGAGGACGTTTCTATAAACTGCAAATGGTTTCCCTTTTGCAATAATTCCTAAACGCTGGTATCAAAGCTTAAAAAACGTTCAAGGTTCTTTCTGATTGAATAGACAGGCCGTGTAAGGTACTTCAGCAGCCAGCTTCACGTTTTCAGGAACTTTTAGTTACCGAGTGAATATTCTAATTTAAGGTAGGTTAAAGATTGAATTGGGTCTGTGAGCATCGGTGAAACGACGAAGGTGGGTGAAGAGACGAGAAATGGAAGCTTGTTCCTTTCATTCCCCCTTTGCACGATGAATCCTCATATCTGTAAGTCGCGTTACCTATTGCTCCTGACACAGATCACTATTTCGAACCTCTTTATTACAAATTTACGTGTCACGCGTAACTTGTTTCATACACGTTTTAGGATATTTTATTAGTTATAGAAAATTTAAGTATTGAAAATTGTACAGAATGCACGTGTTATTAAAAAAATATGGACAACATTGAAAGTAAAATAGGAAGTATAATATTTAGGGGATGAAATTTATTTTTAAAAATCTAAATTTGCATAAAGCTCCGTAGTTTAGCCCGTAATCACAGATGTGGAAATATTATCGCAACACGTAAGAAATCGCTGTATTAATTACTATACCAAGATTTCTTCGTGTTTCTAATTTTTTCCATAATGCAAAAGGTATTATGATTATATTCTTATATCGGTTTACTTTCAATTAAAGACAACTGTATCTACTTACAAATTGATAAATTTTAGATACCATTTTTCTTCGCGCAATGTACAATCGCTTTGAGGATTGTCACTTTTGATTCATTCAAATGTCTACGAAGAAACAAGCATAGAAACATAATTGAATTGGCAAAATGTATCGAGATAGAACTCCGCGAACGGAAACAAGCTGAAATTAAAAGTCGAGGAAAAATTAATTGGATCTGAAATCAGAGGCGATGCGGAGCGATGTGACGTGAAGTTGGCATTTCTCATTCATGCACGGCAAACGCGTATCTAACCAGTAGGCCCCGACAAGGAACAATTACGCGAATAGATTGATCGCTCGAATAAATTTTACGCCACGCTTATGCTTCGCGTGCGCCGTACTCTTTGTTGCCATTCTAAACCACGTAGCTTAAGTACACACGATATAGCAATACGTTTCGTATATCGCTTCGTATTTATTATTGCTAGCATCAGACATTTATTTACCGTAATAGCAATAGTAGCGAACGTTTTGATGGTATTTCAGTGGCGCGTAAAGTACGGCTCACAAAATCGGTAGGTCTCTCAAACAATCTTGGACTCTCAAACGACCCAACTTACCGACATCGATTCCCCCAGGCAGACGCGTAACGAGCCGCCCATTAATAACCGGCCGATCGTAAACCAATTAACCGATGTCGTGTCCGAAGGCGCGGAATCGGGGTGCAGTTGGAAAGATAATGGCACGGGGCTAGTAGGGAAGGGGCTGGGTGAAAGGGGGAAAAAACGAGAGAAAAGAGAGAAGTTTCCGGCGGGGAAAGTAGCAAATAGAAAGAGAAGGGGAAAGATGAAGACAGGCGAGAAAGAAACGTAGCAGAAATGCAGTAGTTAGGTGGAAAAAAGGAAGGGAGCTCGGAGGAAGATAATACGAAGAGAGATATAAGAGAGACGGAAAGGAAACGTGGTGAAGGGGGGCAGCGGAAATGGCGAGAGGACGAGAAAAGAAGGCAGAAAATGAGCAGCCGGTATCAACGAGTGAAACTGGAGGACGCAAGGAATACAAGGGACCAAGTTCGGATTGGTCGGTGCAGCTGGAGAAGACCAGATAGTATCGCTCAGAGGACGAGATTCGTAGCGACGCGCAGCGGTTCGGTTGACGTGATGCATTGCATTATTCATTTCTAGCCGGGGTAACGTGCGACCGCCTAAACCCTGTCTCTGGCCGCGCACCCTCTCCGCATCCCACGATTGCAACAGCCGAGAGCTTTTGGTGCCGATCGGTTTCGATACCGCGAAGCCATACCGGACAACGTCTAACCCTGTTCCCTGTTGGTCACTTGTCAGCTGCAATTAGTCCAGCATCCACGGCAATCGAAGTTATCATGTCCCCTAGACTGACCAATGGTGAACCGTACCACTACCAAGATCATATTATGCCGGACTAATTCGTAGAATTGGAAGTTAAATTAGAAAATTGTAGAAGGAAAATGGTTGTGGATGAAGAACAAACGAAATAAAAGAAGTAGCTTATTGGCACGTTAACCCTTTGAGTACGAAGCTCTTCAGATTTGAAGGCTCTCTATAATCTCGCGGTAACAATTGCTATGAGACATTAATAAAACCTTGTTTATTATCGTAGCTGTAGTAATTACAGAAACATTTCAGGCGCATGTGTTCATTTTAAATACTGATAATGTTTATATTTATCGGGATTATAAAGTGAAGCATAAACTGATTTGTTAGACGCATATATGCGTTCACAGTACTCAAAGTGTTAAATGCCGGACGAAATGGAAGGAGATTATAACAATGCGTGCTACTGGAAATCTATGAAGATTTCTTCGATTAGACTGCATCTTCAAATTATTTTGGGAAGAGACACAGAGTAACACTGAATTGGTTTAAAATTGGTTATGCTAAACCAACTTTCTCATATAAATAGTGTTCCAGATTTTAACGTCCCAAATATATCAGCGCACTGTTTGGGACTAAATACGGTAAAAACTGTTATATAAACGTATGTCGTTTAGAGCTTTATTCAAAAGGTGTAGGCATATGAGATAGTAATGAAATAGTAATAATACGACACAATGCAAGAATATACCAACAGCTTAGATAAAGGTAGACTAAATGTATCTACGCTGTATTTATTTTTAAGTTCGTTAAACATTATAAGCGTAATTTTTGTTAGTACTACTCAGGTATTTCGGAATCAACAATATGCATTTAAACACTTCGTTTATGGCTTATGCAAGGGGAATACTAGAGCTGCTGTGAGAAAGTATCAATGATATATTCCCACATTGTATTCCAGTATTACTGTTTCATTACTTTTTCATATTTGTATTATAACTTTTTAATAAAACTCAGCTGACTAACAATAAGTTTGGCTGTGACAAGCTACCATAAGTAAAGTGTGTCTAAAATGTATAGGTGTGTAGTATCTGGAAAGTGAAGCCAATCAGTATATCGTTTCCATTTCTTTATTTCCGTTTGTAGAAGCACAAATTTGCATAACGATCCTCAGTCTACATATAACACTCTGTGACGTGCCCACGATAGCATGTCAACACGCTCAAACGGATACGTAAATAAAGATCTGCATCAAGATTCGTTTAACCACGGCATAGTTGAATGCACGCAAACTCGACGAATATCCAAAGCCGATTTTCTCGAATTGAAAAATTCTTTTTCCCAAATAAAAAAAAATGTTATTCTTTATTTTTTATTTTAATACTGAGGCACCTTGTATACTATGATTCTCTTAGACTTTCCAAAAAAAAGAAAGTTCGATTCGAAATATGTACATATATACATATACCGACCAAACCATTGGGCGGTGTTAAATATTTAAATTCAACGGGCTACATTTATATTTCAAATTTGAATTGCAATGTTTAACTTGTATATTAAATTTGCATTTAAATTTAAATATTTGAAAGGCTGGGATACGTTAATCGCGAGCTTCGGGTTACAATTTCTATCTAACTGAAAATACAATTCAAAAGTACACCGTACGGTTGTTAGCGAAACCATCGTGCACCTCGTTGCCCCGTCCTAAACCAACCCGTACCGTTTGCGTTAGCAGCCTCGAGGTCACACCGCAAACGACTTTGCTCCCGCGAGGATCGAATATAACAGAGAAAGCCGGTTTGGCCAATGATCGTTGCAGCGTACGTCCACAACGTGGTGAATAACAAGCCGCCTCTCTTTCGACGGGACACGAGGGGGCGTGTTGGTGACTTTCCGCGCACAAAGGAAACGAGAGTCATCGATTCTGTTTCGCGGTGATTTCGTCGATAGCAGGCGTATTCGCAAAGGGTGACGCGAGAGGGTGGCCGATCAGGATGCTACCGAATCGTGTGCACATCATGCTTTCGCACAATCGTATCGCGATCGTTCGAGGATACCTGAATTTTATCGCTGGTCAATCGAGTAACCAACTTCGGTATTTCGGTTGAAACGAACGCGAATTCCCCCGGCGTCGCTAGATCGATAGCCGATTTACAATTAGCTGGTGCCAAAATAGGTAGACACGAGCATCATCATGGCGGTTACTGCCTCGTCGTGGCCTGCGCGTAGGCGTGGTTAGCATTCCACGCACAAAGGAAATGAAAATCCCCTTTGTCGACGCCAGCGGTTTAATCGAAACATCCAATCGCCTGGTTCGTGCGTGAAAGAAAAATCCGTGTAGCCGAGAGATCGCTTGGATATTAGTCGGGGATTTCGAAGCTGTTCTTTCCGGGGAAATGTCAAGGTGCGTAGGCGGGCGACAAATGTTAGCGCCCGGTAACCTTTTCGATTTCGACGAAGCGAACTTTCCCTCGACTTCTACGCGTTGTTGCTTGTACCGCAGAAGGAGCATAGGATTGACTATTCGTTCCCGTATACAATTAGGATAGGTGCTACATGCTCCCCTTAGCATTTTAGTGTTACACGAGACGTGACCAGTTTAGAGTAGAATTAGACAACAGTGAGTTGTAACTAAATATTGCGGAAATCAGTTGTTTTCGACATAATTAATCTGTAAAATGCAAGTTTATAGTAATGTGTATGTGTATATACTGGTGGGCAAAATTATAAGACGCGTTGAACATTTCTGGGATGAGGGTGCAGGTTTATATTTACATTAAAGAGCGTAGCATGTGAAATACAACCATTTAACGTTAACTAATACCTTCCTATTATAACGAATATTCAATATAAATAAACAAAAAATATAATTTAAATTTCGCTGTATTTCGTACTACTTCAATCATTAGATTCGGTAAACTTTTGCACAATTTTTTTTTTTTATATTTTGGTTCAAGTTTCATCAGTCAGGCAATTTAGGGTTTCTTATAAACGAGTAATCTATCTTGCACTTATTAATCAATGGTTGTACACCTCGGTTGCGTGTACTTACATGCATGACACCCGGCACAATACGGCAAGGTTTTCGCCATTACACCGTGTAAGAGGGAACTTTGTAATTTCGAAAGTGAGACGTAACTGGAAATTGCCGGAAGAGATGCGTGGAAAGTTTGCGAAACTATCGAAGGTTCGAGAAACTTTGATACGCAGGAGAACGTTAACGTTATAGGTTGGTTCATTTCAGAGGTGGTACAGAACCCTGAAAAGGTCATTGCGCGAATGCTCTTTCCATTATGCCAGCGTAGACATCGCATGAGTCTCTGCTATAATATGGCCCCCTTAATGCAGACTAATCGTTGTTCCGCTGAAACTGAGGCGGTAATTACGAAAACGATGCAAAAGGGCTTCCTGATGGTTTCGTGAGTGACGCATCCTACCATTTAAAGCTCACGCCTGCTTCCCCCGCCTCTTCTACCCTTTTAATTCTTCTAGCTTGGGATGAAGGTTAGGAAGAAGATTGTCAAAAGGCCATTGTAAACATTGACCTTCAAATGGTGACGTACGTAAAATTGACTTCTTATTATTAGGGTAAATGACCCAATTACTGCCATTGTTCCTATAACTGCCACTTTAATTGTTTTATTTAATAGCAAAGTAATATATAAAGAATCGTAAGCAAACGAATTTTCATGCTAAGTTTGGACTTCTGTTTACGTAACAACACATAGACATTGTATATTCGTGCATACTTAATATTTATAAATAAATATTAGGAGGTAAATGTGCTGTTGAACATTGAAACGTGACCAATATAATTGTAAAGTATGGAACGTGTGATAATTTACTAAGGCGATACGTTTACTATATATGTTAGCGTTCGTCGCTAACACGGTTTATGTCACGGACGTGCGTAAAAGGCTATTTTAGAGATTAAGGATTTTAGGTTTTCAGTTCGCATGTGTTTTAGAGTACAATATACTTCCTGGCGAGAGAAGACGATTTATGAGTTAAAACTACGAGTTTTTAGAAAGTCGCTTCTCTCGTCCCTCAATAGCCATGGCCGTGCCATAAACAGGGAAATTCCGAAGGGTAGCTGGACACGTGCGTGTAACGGTTAAGATACCGAAGGTCCGCTACCTAGACGAATTTCCCCTAACGTTGTCAAACGTCTTCGCCCCCACACGAGCACCGCGGCACCCCTCTCGAAGTGAGCGCGCTAAGGGCGCAAAGAGGAGTGTCCGCGTTTAGTTAGGCCCGCTGATTGGTGACTGCCAAAAATGAGAAAAAACCAATCAGCGGACAATTTAGAAAATAGGAGAGTTGGCGATCGACAGCGAAGATCGCCAACGTCACTTACATTCAGCCAGTCAGATAGCAACAGTCACAGTTTAGACAAGTGCTTCAGGCGTCACTTAAGACCCTGAACACTACAGTTAGTGAGTCACAGTTAGAACACATTCAGTGTCACTCAGGACACTGAATACAAATATAGAGATCAGAGTCAGTAGATAAGAATTCGAGTGTCACTCAGGACACTCACAATCCAAATTAGAACGTTCAGGTGTCATTTAGGACCCTGAAGACACATCACGATAGGCACACCATAGCACTGTAGGCAGTGGTGTGCAATATTCCTGAGCCACGACGCTCACTCAGTCAGGAAGGAGTTCGTGGCTCTAACAATATATCTTATATCTGTTACACAAACTGATGTGTTAGTACATGTAAAACGTGTTTCTATTTAAATGAAAACTTTTCGAGTGACAGTAAGAAGGACATTGGACTTTGTTGTACATTTTTAATTAATTAATAATGAATTAATTATAATGAACATATAAAAAAAGGTTCATAAATAAAAGAAATGTTGAACAATATTGTGCTTCAAACTGAAACGATCTTTATGTTAAATACGTTCTAAAATAGTTAAATAAAGTTACACGCGAACCTTAAAGTAACAGTACGTGGTATATCTACCCTAGTTATGACTAGACTACGGATCTTTATGCAGTTATGAGATATTTAAGAATACGTATTATATCATGCAAAACTGTACAAAATATTCAAAATAAAATACATATTGTTTTATTTAAAAGATGAAACAACCTTTCACTTAGCTTTCATTTCGTTAATTTTATTAACGAAGTTATAAATTTGCATAAAGTTCTGCAGTGTAGATATTACGTACGTCAAATTGACTTCTCATCACTACAATAGTGGTGATGTGGAGTCAAATTGACACCGCATGATTACTATAAACTTTTACATTTTCTTCACTTTTCACTGAATTTATTGTATTTTAACTGTATTTGTAATTGACCGCAAATATCGAACCTATTTTACGTATATTTCTTTTACTTCTTTCGTTGAATTAGAAGTTACGTTACTTTGATGTCGCGTTACTATTAGTTATATTAAAAAGGTGGCCACAAAGATTCAAAGGTGATTCAAGTGGTTTTGAACATTTTACTCTGACATTTTACGTACACTGACTTTGTTTACTAACTAAAATTAGGTGCCGTTTAAAAATAGCTATTTTCCTCCATCTTCTTTAGAAGAAAATATAAGGCAATTAAAAACCCGACTTCGTGATATCTCCTCTTAAATATTCGGAATTTTAAGGGGTGTATAGAAACTGTCACTTTACAACCATAGAATTATTAACTGAACCTAACTTCGTAATTTAAATGTTAGTAGCATCTTAACGAAGGCGCGTAAATTTGATACCCAAATCACGGTCGCAGGAAGGCCACTCAACGCACAATTGGTCGCTTGAAAATCGAACATGTCAATGGAAAACCGCTGATACTCGGGCAATCGACCAATTGTACCGATTCGGTGGTTCAACGAGGACCCATAAAGCTGCATCGGTTGCAAATGGTTCCCAGAACAGGGACACGCGAATTCTACATCAATTTGCATCGAAATTTTCCACGATCTTTTTCAGTTTTTTGCTTTTTACAGTTCTTGTCGAAGATTTTCGCCGAGCGACCGAGAGAAGACTGCACGAGAATTCGAGGTTCTTCTAACTTTTGTCTCATCACGTAACTCAAACCTCGAGTCCCGGACCACTCGGGGGACCCACTTAGAAGTACGTAGAAAAAAAGGGTATCCAATTAAAGAACCGCTGGAAAAGTTCCAACGCTGTTTGGTCTTCGAACGAAATGCAAACGAGCCAAGAGATTTATTCTTTCCTAACGCTTGAAACAGTCCACCGTGGTCCTTGGTGGCATTATTTCAATTATGGCCAAAAGTTCGAGGAAAGAAAAACATCGATCTCTGTGGAAATTAGACGAATGTAAAGGGGTAAATGTGTTGACGGCGCGGCGCGGCGCGGTGCCTTGTGTGACATTTACGCGGTTCCACTCATTCATGAATGTTTAGCATCGAGAATCCCAGAAGCAGTGGCAGTCAGATGTCTACAGTAGAGCGGGAAAGAGCGCGTAAATAATGGATCGCCGAGGAAACTGAGAAAAGGAATTCTCTCTCAAAATTTACGGAGTTACACAGCTGGCGAACCACTTTCGCTGCATGAATAAACGCTACGTTTAGAATGCTCTAGTTGTTGCGCGGCGGAAAACAACGAAAACGAATTCCACTTTAGTTACAGCATCAAGCTACTCCTTACGACTGTCCTCTAATGACTTTTCACAAGAAACAAACATTTAGATTTTACGGTTCTTTGCGAGGAGACATCAAAAATTGTAGAACGTCGATTATCCGAATTTATCCGAACGACGATTATCTAAATGTCGATTTTCCGAGTAACCAATTATTTGAACATGGAATGATTTATATACAGGATGTTCCCGATATTTTCTGGAACACTTTGTCAGTATATTTTGTAAGTGTAAATAAGCAAAAAATATTGTACAACTGTAGGACATTTGAAACTTCATGAAAAAGTTATGAAAAAAATATGAGATCGATAGGAAAGTAATAATTCTTAGTTATTCTAATGAGTCCTAAAGTTATTCACGTTTCCATGAAAATAGCATTTATACACATTTAAAGCATTGAATTATAGTCATACTGTAGAAAAAAACTAGACGATATACAAACAAATAATGGTGGCATGATAAGTCCATTTAAAATCCAATTAAAATGAATTTCTTGAAGTAGCATTAACTGTCTAACGTCATCGGTATTATATTGAGAAGAACAGTGAACGTTTTAAAATTGAATATTAATAATTAATGATTCTATTAGTTGTCAACGTATTCTTATCTTGTATTATATTTGCCTTTGCATTTCACACTTCTATTATAACTTTTTAATATGGCGTCAAATGACTTATCTTTGTGTATCATTTTTCATTTACAATCGCAGAAAAAATTGATATAGTTTAGCGGAAAAATCTGGGACACCCTGTATGCATGTATAAATTGCTTAATATATAGTCAATTTTAAACAATCAAAAATTCTCGAAACACATTTGTAACCCCAATTAATCTGGTCAATCGACGTTCCACCTACAGTTAGCAGTATAATTTTCAAGGTGTAATCTCGAAGAACTTCTCGATGACTCCGTTAAAATAATCACTTTTTAACACTCGGTGTTACAAAACATGGGTTATCGAGAGTTGAGCGACGTCGCGTGAATAAAATTATGCCAACGAAACTTAGGGCAACTCGTAAAATTCCCGAACAGAAACGACCGTTCAGCCATTGAAGGAGAGTGAATCTTTAAAAGTACGATACCCTGAGAAGTTTTATGGTCGAATCCGTAGCGCAGGTAAGCGTTCATTTGCATAAGTCGAGATTCGCGCAGGGACACCGTTTCTGCATAACACAACATCGAGAGCCTTCTAACAACTACTCAATTCATCGTCCGATATTCCATTTGCATGTCCAACATTTAATAAGCGTAATATCATCGATTCATTATCCTTCCTCCTCCATTCAACAATACTCCTCTCCTACTCCGAGAAGATTCTTCATTCCCTTAATAACCGGGGAATTAATTTCATTAGAGTGAAATAGTTTCTACCTGCGACCAGGCTGAAGTAGGAACGAGAATCTTCTCATGGGAGTGCAGGTTTGGTACGTTCACACTATCCACTTTAGTTTAACGTATCTTTCTTGAAACTCAAACAGATTGCATCTTTAGAATAAACGTTCTCTGTGGTTCGCTTTCCAAGTTTGGCTGTGCTTGGTTCTAAATTTCGTACAAAATTAATCGATTAAACGGTTCACTGTTGGATCTTGACTTTTTGCGGAAGAACAAAAGAATATTCTGGCACAGCAATTCTCAACCGTTCTACTCGCGTACCACTTTGTAAGTAGTATCTATTTGTATGCACATGGAAATATAGACTAGTGGTCAAAACTTTGGAACTGTAACGCATTTGAAAAAAAAAGAAGATATTAAGTATACAAACTTTTATTTCTTCGCAGCCATACGAACAATTCGCCAATTCTTAGTTTGGTCTTTTTTCGTCGATCAAAAATTCATTCAAGAGTTCCCTTACCGCTTACAGTGACTGAGAAAAGTATTCGTACATTACAAATTCTTAACTTCTATCAAAAATATCATTTCCAGAGCAACGCTTGGTTTAAACCTGCTGATACCATAATATTTTACACGAATCTAGACCTCAATCAGAGTATATCCAAGGTTTCAATTTGTGGTTACACTGAGAAAATGCGGTAAATAGAAATCAGAGGTCGATGGTGTATGAATACTTTTTTCGGCTACTGTATCTAAATTATCTTTCAAGAACCGATCACATAAATACATAAAAATCTGCAGTCTAGTAATTAAACGGACTTCCACGTAAAATGCAAAAAGAATTTACCTATCCTTTTCCAATCCATCTGAAATTTCTTGCCCCAACTGTACACGATTTTAGGAATGCATATAATTTGGTTTAACTCGCACAACACCTGAAAACATTAAACGTACCACCGTTGATACGCGTACCACAAGTTGAGAATTATTGTGGTAGTATCTTTAATCTCTATTCGATAGATTTCGATCTCACTTGCTAAGATCGCATCACGCGATTTCCATTGGTGTTATCTATAATTATATCGCAAGAAAACAGTATCCAATAAAATCGTGACATTGTAAATCTCATGACTGAGATTCTACGGTATGAGAAGATAGCCTTTGTCACGAGTGTTAAGACTGTGCTGTAAGAAGCATTAAAGGCACCATTAAATACAGTGGCAGACAAAAGTTAATGACCAAAGTATAACGCTATTACAGTACATAATATATTAGAAATATCACATCGTTAAATTATTCACACGAAAAATGTTATTAACGCATAATTTAAATTTATACAAAATTATGTTTTGTCCGGATACTTAGTATTATGTGTAGAAATTAATTCAGAAGCTTTATCTTTAAACTCCTGGCATCTTGATCAATTCGAAACCGCTTGCTTCGTAAATGTGAAAATGCTAAAGATATTGAATATTAAAACGGCATTTCATTTTTCTTCGTAAATAGATATTAATTCTTATGAAATTCCATAAGCTCGGTATTACGTAATACGTCGAATAATTAAAGTCATAAGAATGCCATTGAAATTCAGAATCTCCCTTTTACACCATCCTTTGCATGAAGGTTTTGTAATCGAGCATTTTCACGGCATAGCAAAGGCAGGGAAGAGCTAGAGCTGGCATTTTGAACGTTGCATGCTCGCCGAAAGACAGAGGAAGCATTACCGTATAACGTAGAGAATTTAACGAGGACCGCGAAGAAGCGTGCGGTTTAGCGGCTTATTTGAGGAAAGTCGCTATTTTTCAGCGGACGATTCATTATCTTAGTAACCGGAGCACTTTCCGGCCCACAGAGCGCATTTATATATCGTAGCATGCTCGGTGCTCACATGTTAAATCGCTCCTTTTATTCACCAGGCCGAGCACGTGAGTCGTCGTAGTTTGTCTCGCGAAATCGAGCGTCGGTCTACAACCACGAATATCCAAGAGCTGGCACTCCGTTACGTTAAGACGATTACTCGACTAATCGCACGTTACTTTCAACGATCCTGCTCATGATACGCTTTCGTTTCATACCTGCCCGCGTTTCAGTCAGTTCAACGAAAATAGAAGACCATCGCGGCGTTTAGTTTCACTATTAACATCGATCCCCGCGCAGTAGTATAAGTCTACCGTTGGTCAGCCAGAACTTCGTTTCTCTACTTAATCCTGCTGCGATCTCTAAGATCATATTCTATTCAATCGCACCCTGTTTCCTTTTGAGACACTTTGCAAATGTGAGAAAGAATAACGTCAATGGGGGAACTGAAACTTAAATTTGTGAATATTAGTAACAACTTTGGTGCGTTTGTTTGAAAATTACCAAATATTTTAGAAAAATAGGAACACTTTTGGATAAAAAATGACCCGAGGATCATAGCAGGGTTAATAACTAAAAATCTGTTTACATTTCGAGGGACGAGTTTCCAAATTGTTTACGTTCTTCTAATTTTGTAGCGAAATGTATAGAATTCACGAATTCATCTTTTAGTGTTTACGCTACTCTCAATTAGAACCGTTTTCAATTCCAGCGCATCGCCATTTTAATCAACGCTGAATGGGTTAATGGCTCTACGCTTCAGAATATTATGAATTTATAGTGTACAGCAATGATTTCCAAATCATTTGGCTCCGCGTCCTACTTCGAAAACATTCATTTTTTGCGACCCATTCGCCTATACTATAACGTACATTTTTATTATCATTCATTACAATTATTAGATTATTATGATTTATTTTAATTATTCGAACGACTTCAACGTAGACTCGACATATAGATTATGGTTTAAGTACGATAAATACACTCCGTATTTATAATAAATTGCAATTTCACCTCTAACTATCAAATAGCAGGATCAAAGATTATCAAATCAAATCACGCGTAATATTGTAAATTTTTGTATTCGATACAGTGCTAAAGTAATACAATAACCAATTAAAACATTTCAGTAATCGAAAAATGAGTAAAGTAGTGGGTTGATATTTGATACGATCCTCCCAGATCATCTCGCGTTACACCAATGGCTTCCCATAGTTTCGGATTCCAATTAATGTAGGGAGTAGTCTCAAATATCCATGTTTCAATGCAGGAGCCGCGAAAATGTAATACTAAAATTCTATATCCGATCAATCAGATTCCATCGTTCACAGAGTCGAAAGTAAATTGCAGAGCGCTGGGTGCCGGTGACGCGTAATGGGCATAGTTGAGAAAATAATGATTCCGTCCCGTAGGTGTGCAGCCGGCTACGCGTCGCTATAAATTACCAGGGAAGTTCAGAGATTAGCCCGAAGCCGTCGTGTAACCGATGACTTATTACGTTTCAGCTGAGGAGGAACGGTTGCGCGGTCGAACGAGAGGGAGTAACAGGTGAACGTCGATCAAATAGGTAATAACGCGTGTACAGGGTTCTCGTTGTAAAGGACTCGACGATGCTCGACGATCGGTGAGTGAGTTTCTTTGCCGAGTCACGTTTCGTCCGTTCGAACGTGAAACAGGTTGACGCGATTTTATAGACACGGTAGTCTATTGTGCAGGGCGTTGTTTCCCCTTCTGAGTCGCTGGTTAATTGCTGATCGATTGGAATAAATTGCAATCGCCTGGTTAATGCCTCAATTAGAAGGATGCGAGTGGCAAGAGGATAGACAACGGAAAAGGGAAGCTAGTCTGCGGCTGTTTTTATCGACTTTCTCAGCACGAACGCTACTCGCGCGCAGGCTGATATCACTTGTACAGCACAGCGTTCGATTAGCCGGAGAATCAACTTCTACGCGGCATTTATTTCTTATTCGTACGGCGTAACGGTTGGCTATTAATCCACTCCCTGTTCGACTGGCTCTTCCTTCGCATTCGTTCCGTTCATTTGCATGTATCGGCTCCTCCCGGTGGATAGCCGCTATCCTTTGCCCTGATCATCCCATTTGCTCGCTGACCCTTTCACGAAGGGGTGCTCGTAACAGTTTTAATTTCGCGTCGTTGTGGCGAGCTATCGAACGGAGCCGTGTTCGACAACTAGGCCATCCTCCTCTTTTACTACATCCCTGCATACGAATAATTCTACGTCCCCTCATTTCTCTCCGGCGACTTTCCTTCCTGCACGCTGACCACTCGTTGTTATTATACTTCGATTTCGTAGAACTGACATTCCCGGTAGTTGCACTGTCGAACTCGAACTGTCAAAATCTTCGGTAAGCAGTGCCCTGAATGAGAAAAGATTCGACAGTCTCGATACGGGGAACACGGTATCGCGATATCGCGAACACGCCCCATGCATGCGAAATAGATCGAGTACAGGTCTGGGTAATTGGTTTTCCAGGAAAAGCAGTTCTGTGTCTGGTTTCCGAGTAGAAAAGCGGCTGAACGCGACAAAGGTAACGGCTTTGCGTCACGAGACACGCATTGCTAAAGAAGAATTCGACCCTTGTTACCGTTCGCTACTAAATTGCTCTCCCATTCAGCTGGTAACGTTATTCTAATTTTGTAGAGCTGCCATATAGCGCCACGCTCGAATGCCAATCGCCTCTACCCATTGGCGACCACAGCTGCGACGCATTAACTTGCACAGAACGTTATGTGGCACATCAACGAGGTTCGGTGTGTACAGTTCTTTTTAACCCTTTCACGGGTGAAGAATTTTCGAAAGTGCACCTCGCAAAGAAGTAAACTTTGTTTCGCAATGTGAAAATGATTTTGTTGTATAAATTTCCGTTCATAAATCACTGGGGAGATGTTAGTTTTGAACCAAACGCCTGTTAAATTAGACTTTTACTAGCATCTTCAAAATACAGTGCTAATTAATGTTGTTTGTGTCGTAAATAGTTAGCGAATATTAGTTTTGAGAATTAGAGAAGTCGAAACTTTATGCTACCTTTACGATTCGAAACTTTCGGAACCTAGATAAATAATTGTTTGCATAAATAACGAGAATATTGTGTCATGGTGCCCGTTTATTTAGCTAATGATCTAACTTCTCTGATTCGAAACTCTCGAAATCTAGATAAATAATTGTTCGCATAAATGACGAGAATATTCTCATGGTACGCATTTATTTAGCTATTGGACCTACTGATTCAATGGATAACGTTTCAAAAGGACGTAAGTTCTATTAATTGTAGTAGTTAAGGATTAACTGTTAAAAACTATTTTCCCCTTCTCGTGCCTCAACCCATCTACGTTGGATTTAATTACAGATAATCCCTACAGAACTGTAACACAACCACATGTATTTCCGGCATAAGCTTCTCGCGGTTCGCGAAGCGATAATACTTCTCGTTCTCAGGATGTTTAGGAAATACACGTGGAAGTATCAATGCCTATGTAGGAGGATTTCTGACATTTCGCGATCCCTTCTTCGTAACTCGGTGAATGCGCGGTTCGATTGATCGCTGCGGCTTCAAAACGGTGGATACCACGTATCTGCTCGAACGGATATGGGAAGATATACTCGAGATGAATACTCGCGAGGAATGAAATATCCTTAGTTGATTGATTCGCATACGGAGCTGCGTCTATTACACGTCACGAGGCATATACGGGGATATGAAAATTTGGAAAGCGTTACTTGGATAATTATTATTAGACGTACGAATTAATTTCGAGCCTTCGGGATTTCATGAGATTTAATATTGATTCACAAATAATCAACTACAATTTTAAAATTTAACATTTCTATCCTCACATTTATGAAGCAAACTTGTTGTTTCAAAAATAGTAAGCGATTTCGAACTGATAAAGATACCAAGAGATTAAAGATAAGAGCTCTGAAATAATTTGTACACACAATAGATACGTGATGAATAATAAGTGATGTAATTCTGCAAGCAATTGTATCGGTTTAATATTTACACGATTTTATGCATAGTAGACTGTGGAAAATCGGATTAAAATAAAGATTTATTTGATGAAACAATTGGCTGTCTATCGGGTTAGATGTACGAGAGAGGGATGAAGTAATACGAATGGTCAAAATATCCGTTTCTATGGCGATGTAACAAATATGAACTGAATTCTTATTTTGAACCGATTCGCCCTGCTATCCGATTTGCCTCGGTCTACCATACGCGATTTAAGATACGTTCGGATACAAATGGGGTCAATAAATTCGATTCCATTGGAAGGAGAAATAGAGAGTTACATTAACCCTCCATAACGCCATATAACTTGCAAGTCACATACCCATATATCTACATTTTCTAATGGTATTTTATTTTGTAACTATTATAGAAAAATATCTGATTAGCGTATTGTTACAGCTACTGGAAATAATTTGCTTATAACTAGTCTGCGGATCTTTATGCATTTATGACAAATTTAAATTTGCAATAAAAAACAGATTACATGTAAAATGTATTATAGAAGTTTTCATATTATATGTAAACTATTTGAAGTAAAATACAAATTACAAAGATTAGAGGATCGAACGGATCTCTATTTAAAATCCACTCTAGCAGTTTTACTTAAAGATGTACGAATTTGCATAAACATCTGCAATCTATTTATAGCAATAATTATCTTCGCGTTTCTGGGTCAAAAGCATTTTTAACTGAACAAAGGAACTTCGATCAATTATGATTATTTTTACCTATCCAATAATAATTCCGATTATACAAGGTTAATTTATAAACGAAAACGAATTTAATTTTACAAAAATTATATCAATTTATATTAGATGTATGGAAAAATTTCACTCTTTATTTTTTCAATTTTCTTTCATTTAAATATAATATTAGAATTACAAATAAATTTTCAAAATACCTTTCCTCATTTTGTATGACTTTCTATCACTTTTCCGTCAACTTTCGAATTCCGTAGCGAAATAATAAAATTGGTATGGCGATAATAAATTCCTCAATGCAAAACTCAGCACACTTTCGCACACATCTAACAGTATCAGCATTATTCTACCTTCTACTAATCTGCTAATAATACTATTCTATCAATAGTAGAGTCCCGAAAGTGGAAATTCACGGGATGTAAATTCCCTGCAACAATTCTTGCGCGAGTAGAAGAAGACAGAATATTCGGTTAGGATTTTTGCGAAACGGATTTCACGAAAGCGGCGTGGCGGTTCGTTTCGCGGACGTAATAATACGAAAATCGAGGAAGGCAAGGAACGCGGAGGCGTTGGCCACGTTCCAGGAGAAGAACGCGAAGTGGCGGGCCTCGCGATGCACTATGGAACGATATTAAACTTCCGTAAGGTTGTTTGTGTGACACCTAAAATCTTGACGTTTCAGTAGCTGGATAGAACGATGCGATGGTGAAATAGCACTGAAATTGTGTGGTTAAACGAGCAGCGCGATCTCGTTCCGCGCTAACGAGTCGCAAGCCACTTAAGAAAGAGGGAAAGTGAGGTCGTCGCGTTTGATATAACCGAGGGGACCGTTATTATTCGTATCAACTCAATAAGCAAGATGAAAGCGGCCGAGCGGCTTCATTTTCGCTGAACCTGAACTTTATTCGGCTGCAAGGCTGCAGACGACAGTTATACAGTCAAAATGGGATTCTCGACTAGCGCCGGTTTTACTTACACTGAAATTTCAACCGGGCTCCGGGCTTCCTATCCGTGATTCCATTTTCTTCCTTCTACCACACCTCGCCTGGACGAATTCTGGGTTCACTTCAGCCTCTTACAGGCGGTGCGTCTGTGTGCGTGTGTACACTACCCGAATTCACGTCTACCCCAAGATACAGGCTATTTCAAGGTAAATACAGGATAGCGAGCTTACGCGTTATTTCTGAATTACATTTTAGAGACCGTTGAGAGGCGAGGCGAAAGTTGTACTAAAACCACTTGATACTTATCGAGTGACAGATTTCTTTCACTACGATTGAAATAGTCTATATAATTGATAAGTGGGCCGCGTTTTTCTTTATACAAATGAATATTTAAATCTTTCCCGAAACAGGTATTCGTTGAGTTCGCCTTTACTATTTAGTATTCGCAACCCTTCAATTATTTTCCGGAACAAAATCAAATTATTCGTTGCTTACGGGAATTATTTTATAAAAAAGAAAGATAGAAATTGGAATTTTGGGAACATTCCGTAGAAACATTAGAAATCAAAGGATTAGAATGCTGTGGACATTCCTTAGAAAGATTAGGATTCCGGAGACTAGAATGTTGTGGCCCGTCCTTGGACCTACTAGGATTAAGTTGCTAAATGAAACTAACAGTATTTTCCAATATCAAATAACCATGTTTGTATCACGGTGTACACTTCTACACACCGATACGCCGCAATCATATCCATATATGCAAGCAATCGCGCATACATTTTTGAATTATTGTACACACACTTTAGCATCTGTCGTTATGTCGACAACGCCGCCATTTTCATAGTTGAATTCAATTGGTTCCTACGAACCCAACGATTGCCCGCAATTCGCTAACGTACAATACATATCTTTACACACGCTACCACATTGCCATTTTGGATCTCTCAAACCGTCCGCTTTTGCAACTGTTTGACAAATATCCCGGAGCTCTCTGGCTCCCCAACTAATTAAAAACTGATTCGGTTTGCGGACGAAAGTTTGCCAGGCCATTTAGTATCGCGACGAGAGTTTTTCTTCGGATTAACGACGCCACCGGGGGCGTATTCTTGGAAGTTGTACCGCCTACTCGCGCGGGATATCGAATTCGCGGCGGGAAATTTACAAGTAGTTCTGCTGATCTTTACGGTCTGCGGCGGGAAATTCTCGCGCGGCTCGAATTACCGAAATTCGATAGCCGCAAGCCTGCGGCTGCAAGATTTGTTGCGATTGCGAGCAGCTGTACTCCGCCGAATACCGACTCCACGCTTTTTCCCTTGTCGACGATGACTGTTGGGAATGCAGTGTTGCAATACCGTTTCCAGTCCGTAGATTTGGATTTGCTATTATAGTGGAAGCCCTAACTTCGTAGGTATTGTCTCTACACACATGCTGAGAACTCAACACGTGACAGGGGAACAATGAGCTCTCGATTAGAATTGTGCAGGGTATACAAAAGTGTAATAAATAGAACTCCAATCCCATTATATAATTGTACGTCGACTGACGGCCGTCCAAGTTGTGTCGTTTCTATCAGCGACGTCCTATCTTCATTCAGAAACTACGTTTCGCGTCCACGTGCACAGTTTCATCAAGAATTGGACACATATACGAATGCAATATTATTTATGCGTGCAGTCAGTCGCAAAAGCCTAGGTACATTTCTGAATTTCAAATGTTTACAAAAATACAAGAGTTTCGATCATTTCAAGCAGATACATTATTAAAAAATGATATCCATTTTTTCATTCTTTTCGCGACCAACATATGTATGTACATAAATCGAAAACTCGATTTTATAAATGTTGTGTAAATATAATTGATTTCTGGAACAAACGTATATTTATTCTGCTTGAAAATTAAGGTTTTACGGTGTATGGTCACGTAGCTATGCCGAGGTAAGAAACCGAACTGCGAACCACGATCGCATTAGCAACGAACAACGGAGAAAAACATTTGACGGTGACGAACACGCCCCATGACGTGATGTCTGGCGTGTTTGCTTGACCTTCGAAATGACCATATTTTTGCGTGAGGAGTTTTCGCGGAGTAATGGTTTACTTCAACAATAAAAGACCACGTACCCGTATTGATATATATAAGATCGATTGTTATAACCACATCCAATATTCTGTTAGTCTTTTTGTTGCATTCATGGCGTCCTCTAATTTGTTTGATACGAGCAACTTTATTTATCTCATCAAGGATATTTCCTTTATATCTTGTAGAATGGTTTCTAGCTTATAGTTTTACATTTTATGAATTCTCATGGTATTTTTGATATTCCAAAATATATTCCAATATATGTAACTATCTAAAATGTAGAATGTGTATTTAGACTTTCGTAATTAAATGCACGTCTTTTTTTTTACTTTAAATAACAATTATCAAATTATATGATTATTGCAGGCAATTTTGATCTAACATCCCTAAATCTTAAAGGACAAATCTACGATTACAATTCAAATTAAATTCTACTCTCAGTGGTGTTCATTTTTATTGAATCTGCGCCACAAATCACAGAATGATTGTATCTTAATAAATTTAGTATAAGGAACATATTTGTTACGCTTACAAAATGAAGCCACTGTTTGCTAATTATTTACATCATACAATAGAATAAATTAAATCATACTGCCCTTAAAGATGTTACTAGAAATTAAATTCAATAAACATTTGGTTAAAAACTGAGGAGTGTCCGATCACTTATAGACGAGAGTGTAAGTACGACGTACATACGATTATACATTGCATTAAATTTTTGGAAACGATCATTTCACTGTTATTTATCCCTCTCGAATTTCCAACTTCTATCGCGCTCTATAAGAAATTCCAAGCGCGAGACGGTGGTTGCCAGCCCATTGTCGTACATTCGGAGCAAGGGAAAATGGAAAAACGCCATTTAGAGGTTAAAGTCTAAAGTAGAGATGGCGGATCTTGGCGATGTTTTAGTCATTTGGGTCGCGAATAGTTCTGTGATTCGTTGCTACCAAAAGCTAGATGAAAGAAAGGAAGAATAAAGGAGAGGGTGACGTAGAAGGGGTGAAACGAACGAAAGGTGGGGTCTCGAAGACTCGACATTTCTTCTAGCTGACAATAACGCCGGGAAGACAAGTAGCGGAGTAATCTCGAGGAAGAGAAATTTTATTTGCTCCGTCGGAACGGTCTCTCCCTTTCGGCTCTATCCATTTCGAACTCGTCGCTCGAGTTACCTGACCGACCTACTTGCGAGGACACGTTTTATTATTCGGCTCGTGCACCGTGGAATATATGTAGACGAGAGATGGAATACCTCTAAAGATTCACGCGCTGCTTGAAAACGAATAGCTTATCGAATTACTCGACTCCAGTTGTCAGATTTCCAGTATGTTCTATGATAGACAGTCAGGATTTAAGATCTGCAAACGAAAGTCGGTTAGCGGAATAGAAAATAAGCCGGGGTTCTGTGTAATAAAACCACGTCGCGTAAATTACCTTCCACGTAAGTCGAACAATTCAATTAAACGTCAACCTAAAATATTTACGAATTCAGCTGTTCCAATTGAACAAATTCTATTTGCTCAGAAACTTAACAAATTTAATAGAGATAACTTGGAATAATAAATAGCAAACAAATATTTGTCTAAGATAATTATCCAAATAAATTATGTTTAGTCAGATATTTTATTCGCAAGATAATTATCCGTAATAAATGAGTTTCTATCTAATTGAATAAATTATTCGAATAAATCCTATAAATCCAATTCCTAATATAGCATAAATTATTCCTAAATTTTCAGACACTTCTCTTTTACCTCTTTCATTTATAATAATTTGAGAAATTAATCCAAATCATTCGAATAAATCTACATAAACCAATAAATTCTTTAATTTAACATTTGAACAAAAGTTAATTGCATGAACTAATAAGATGAGATTTCAAGGAGAAGCTATAAAAAAATGTTTCTGCAATATAATATAATGCAAAGAATTTCGTTTGAATCTGAAAAAATCTGAATGTTTTTTAACCAAATAAATTTTCAGATTAATTTTATTCGAATAAATATTTATTCTACAATGTCAAATGAACGATTATTCTGTATTTTAATTCGTCATCCGATTTCCGACTAAAAGTTCGCCCACCTCTGCAAACGCAATGAAAAACGGTAAAAGATTCGTTGATCCGATTATACAAGTTCCCCTTTAAGATCAATTTAATCCTTTCCGTGTAACAAACGTCTGACAGACATTTATTTAAACAGTTTAACTGAAAAACTAGGCTACCCAGGGAAAGATTAAATTCTACTTGGCAGCGCGACGGTAGACAAAGTCAACGACAAATCCGTCCTTAAACCTCTTACACGGTTGCCGTACATGTCATTAACTCGATCGCCGAGTCGGCGGCTTTGATTACACAAACTCATTGTGCAATTTCCGTGACTAGGAATCGTGTCGAGTACAACTCGATTCGCCGTAGAGCTGCGACTACAAAGACGACGGCAACGACGACGATGTCGAACATCGGCGACGAAAGAAGAGAGAAAGGGGATGGGATGTAAGTATGGTTGGGTTGGTGGCGAGAGGACGATGGAAAGGCTTTTCTGGCAAGATACAAAGAGACATTTTATTTGCCCCGTCGCGAAGGGATGCAATCTCTCTTGCTCGTCATGGCGTCTTCCTTCCATCGGTGTCTTTCCCAACTGCTTTCCACCCTCCTCCAACCCTCGACCAGCTGTTCCACTTACTCTTCGCAAGCGACGCGCAGGATCGTTCTCGTCGCATTATTCCTCCGTTTACAGCGAGATTCCTTTCCTCGTGGAATGCCTCTGCCGCCGGTGGGATATTCCTCGTAGACTTTTTCATTTGCCCCAATTATATACCGCGCGTCCCTCGCCGCAACTGGAACTCCGGAGGGTTGTACGATAAATCGGAAATAACTACGGTTACTTGCAAACGCGTCGGTTAACGTGAAACGTTCAGCATCGCTTAAAGTCGCCGTGGCAATTTTGAAATCCACGTCTCGCAACTGTTATCGACGAAGTCACTAGAGTTATATCTTCGAGAGTGACGGTACTTCTTGTTGGAAGTGTTCTTGTTGGGAAGTTGCTCTCTAAACACTTCTTATGCTTCCATCGAAGTATAAGGTGCTTCGTTACGAACATGGGCGCAACAGTATGGTCCTTAATGAGTTGTTGTTCTTGCCAACTACTTTTACAACGTCCTCTAGCTTACCAGGCGACCCGGGTAACCCGATTTAAATCGACGCTCATCCGATTTACATTCATGTTCGCCGGCAAATCAAACGCTTTTAATCACGTAAAAAAGGAGTGGCTCCTTGGGGGAGGGGGGGGGGGGGGGGGGGTGAATTCACACAAATAATGTCAAAGGCGCGTACAACATGCAAAGATCCGGGGCGTCTGGGGAGGGTGGGGGTGGTCGTTATCCGAAGAATAATCGTGGCTCGTTAGGCGCCACCGAGATTTCACGATGTTTCTCCCCTTCTTTGTTCTTTGCCTCGACCGTCTGTCTCTATTACTTTGCCTGGCGTAGTCTGTCATGCATATGAATGAAATGATTTCGCCACGAGTCGAAAAAACCGGCGCGCTGTTAAACGACTGCCTGCTTTTATTCATGGCCTGGCTCACTGAACACCGGATTCCGATGCAGTAAACCAGCGGCATGATAATTTCAGTCCGCTTTGTGCGTCCGCGACAAGCTCCCGAGAAGAATGGATGCCGCGAGTATCCGTTTTTTCTCGAACGCCCCTGGAGTCGCGTTCGCTCTATTATCGTGTCAACAAAACGCGAGCGAATACGGCGACTCGTTTAATGAATTATCGATGGGCGAAGAAGAGATATAAGAGAGGAAAGGGAGAAGTTATCGCGTTTCGCAACTCATTCTTCTCGAAACATGGTTATTCCGATGGCACGCTTTAATACCTTTCGCGATACAGTATTACATATATGATATATTAACCACTCTTTGCACTCGGAATTCTAGCAGTATTGCTGGGAAGTATTTCATTTGAGTGATCGCCGTTGCGTGGGAAAAATAATAACTTGTCTATAGATTGATTTAAAATTACGAATAGGACGTTCGAAACCTATCGAAACTAAAAAGTTTTGAGTTTCAAGAACTGTTCACAGCGCAAATTTTGGTACCTATGATAGTCTGAAATGGTTGTTTGAAAACGTAAATAAATACTGTGATACGGTGGACTTTTTTATCCGAATTGTATCACTTTTGTTAAACGTCAAATTCGAAATTTTTCAAACTCTTAACGGACTCGTCAGTTTTGTGTTTCTTAGCACTATCGTTATTAATAATCGGTATTTTTGTTCTATTTTGCCCTCCCCATTTTCTATTTTAATGAACGTGCTCCGTACATCATTGGGAACAAAGAAAACCCGATACAATATCCGCAAATTATGAATTTCTGCAAAATAGGTTATGACTAGTAAACTGAAAAATAATTTAAGCGTTAAGGAGTTAAATAATTAATTTTTATAGTATCGCAATTTTGTGTCACATCCAGTATACCAAGGGCTATTGTACTCGTCTAATAAATAAATCTAATCTAAATCTAATCTTAAGTGGTAAAATAAATAAATTGGTGTGCAAATACTATTCGTAGTCGTGGTACATCGTAATGAAATTGTTTCAAAGAAATTGTATTGTTTGCGAGGGTGCGAATATACGCGTAACTTCATCACGATAGCTAACTATCAAAATTCGCCAAACCCGCGAGGCCTCCGCTCCTTTATCGAACACTCCATCACGTGGAATACGCGATTTTTGAGCGGATACGTGATTTACGAGCGACGCGTATTGATATCGTCGTTCCGGTTGATTTAATGGAATTCTCATCGTAGCGCTGGGAAAAAACACAGAGCAGAAACGATGAAAAAGTGAAAATAGTTTCACGAAAGAAAACAAAAACGTGGTGTGAAGCCAGGGCAGAAACGAGTGGTCGAATTCGAAACCGCGGCATCGCTTTGCGCCCCGGCCAACAATACTCCTTGTCCGTTGCGAATCGTATTTTTTTTTCGCATTGTCGCGTATCGTTGCACTCACTGTTGGGAGTCGTAACCGTAGAAACAAAGTGAATCGAATCAGGTCGCGCACATGCGGCCTCGTAAAAGCCGATAAATAGGAAGGACAAAATGCTCACCGTTAGTTTTCTCGTCGCTTGAACTTAACGACGCATTTTAGGCACATTTAACCGTTTGCATTCTTATGTCGAATCACCCTCGACATTTTTAACTCCCGGTTACTATGTCGTGGTGTCACATATACTATAATATATTGGGTTGCAAGATATTCGTACCGTCTTCTCATATTGTTTTACAAAGCCTGTGAATTTTACAGGAGAGAAATCCTTCAACTACCAAACATAAGTTATGTAATATGGCAAATGCTATCAAAAGCAAGTTGACAACACGTTATTTATTTAAGTTTTGCTTCTATCTGTCTGTAAAATACGAAAAGATTTTTTCGCCAAACCAACACAATAATATTGATTACTTTATAATTTTTAATTTCATTCGTATATTTTAACTTATATAGATCATAAAGGCAGAAATAAAGTAGAATATACCATTGGTGACCCCGCAATACCAGCTGAGGGTTAAATTGTCACATTAAATATGTATTAGGTATACCAATAACTAATACATTATTTTTAAACGAGTTAATTAATTTATTTTGTCAAATGATCAAACTTTCTTTCAAGCAGAAGTCTATCGAGTCGTACAAAAATGACGCAAAGGAAAAACAAAGCTTAGCTAAATTCCAATTAGCTTAGCTAAGTCGAATATAAGTACCAAGAGAAAGTTTTATAAATTGGTTTCTATCAATCGACCGTCTTTTGAAGTAAATTTCAAACAATATGTTTAAAATAATACATACCTATTGCAAAGAAAATCGACGAAGAATTTGCAGTTCAAAGGGCTAAGAGTGATTATATAACGCTTAGCTTGTCGCCAACGTCCACCCGAAAATCGTCCAACTTTACTTGCCACAAAAATATTTACAGTACACTCTTGCTTATCATTCATCAGTTGTTAACATAAAAAAAGGAATTGTTTACACGTATCTATTATTAACAGTAGATATAATCTATAATGCACGCCCCTTTTTAAATATAATATATCTGTTGTAAATGAATAATCTTGCCGCAGAATATATTTCATCCCAGTTTCAATAACTTTTCTCTCGTAGAAAACAATTTTCCTCGATTGTATTTATCTCAACAAAAATGTAGCTGAAACTACATATTATGTATTATATTTTAGGATCATCTGATTACACGCTGCTTGCCGAAACTCGTACGATTTCATTCAAATGAAAAACCGTAGTTGTAAAGCGTGATGTGTTTCAGGTCCAACGTATCACATGACGCAATCCGATAAACTTTCGATCTTCGAGAGCCGTAGGCTTCTCCCTGCGAGCACTTTCCATCGATACGCGTCCCACGAGCAACGACAAAAGGCGAAAACATTTATTTAATTTCGACGTTGGGCGACGCTCGCGCAGCCCTTTGAAGATTAACGAGACCAGCCTAGAAGCCCCTTCCATATTCAATCGGGCTCCTTTCTTTGGGTTTGCGCGCTGCTCGCGCACCGAGACCACATCCGACCGAATTCGAACCATTTCCCTGGAAAACGTTGTTATCTTCGCGTCGATGAAGAGGGTGAGAGGGGCGAAGGGGGGCGGGCGCGCCATTCAGAGAAATAAAAGGGAGAGAAACGGGGAAAACAAAGGTACAGCTCATGTGAGACGGAGTAACAAAAGCGGCGATCGTTATCGAGCCTCCGCACCTTTGTTCCTCTACTTTCTTCTCTCGTTTGCTCTTTCCTCCATCTTCCTTTCCTATCCGCCTTTCCTACGCGTGGTACGGCATTTCTCTCTTAATTTTTACGTGAAGCGAACCTTGAAAATCAACAGAAGCGCCTTTTCAGGTCGACAACAGCGCACCGAATTTGAGTAAGCAGTCGAACAGACTAGGGACAACAAGCTCGTGTCTCCACCGCTGCGGAAATGTTCGGGTTAATTCGGTTGCCAAGTTGTAATTGAGTTGATGTTTCGGTGATTCTTTCAATGGCCCAACCTGCTGCAACTGTGTAACACTTGGTAACGCAGGTGTTATAGTTTCTTAGCGAGTTTGACGGTTGCGCGAAGCTTGATTGAACGAATTTGACGTACCGCTAGATCTCTATTCCGAAGAGGCGTCGTCGATAAGTTGTGAAGTTCTCGTGGCTAAAATTTAAAGTTCCATCCCCTTTACGATGTCAGGGAAATTCACAATGCTGGATACGGTTGGAAAAGTTTTTCAGCGGATCGGTTCGAACGAGATGGAAATGAGATATAATGAACGAAATGAGTGACATTATTACATTGCTAAACGATTTTACGAGTTCTTGTTTCGTGCTTTTTCCAACACTCTCAGGTGAATTCTCCCGATTCTGGGCGATGCGTGACTTTCCGATTATTCTGTCCCCAGAAATGGGAGACGGGTTTATTTATTGAAGAATAAAAACAATTTTGATAGTTGTTTATATATGTAATTATTAGAGTGAGGACTCCAATGCAAATTCACATTTTTATAAACGCAAGTAAAGCAATGGAACACGAATACATAGATTGGTTTTACCTTCCAAATATTACAAGATTTTGCATTGAATATTTTCTATACAGAGTGAGTCAATAAGAATTGTTATATGAAGTAACTCGTCTTGACAAAAAGGAGCACCTTGATACCTTAAAAAATTAAAGACATAAAAGAGTTACAATTTATTCATTCCGCGAGGCTCATCAGATAGAGGCTAGTTGTCTTCTTAGAATAATAAATAACGATTTATTTCCGATAGCAATTCTTATTGACTCACTCTGTACACTGTTGCATATTTTACTTGTTCTGTACGTCTTTGCATAAAGATCCGCAGTCTAATAATTAATTGCACCAAGGTGATTAAAGCGATGGAATGCTTGAAAAGGTACATAATGCAAGGAGAACAAATCTTTGTTCGCATTATTTACAGAAAGTCTCCGAAAATCTTCAAAAATGCACTACTGCAAATTTGTATGATTTTTGTATGAAGTTATTGCTCAGTATTGGGCAATTTACATTTTAAATAACGAATAAGTTTGTCGTAGTTGTCACTTGTAAATAAAACCGGGTAAGTTATTTCTTATTCATAAATAATAAATAAATGGAAGTTCTTTATTATTTTTTTATTCCTTATTTAGAATGTTGTCCAAGACAAACAATGAATTGATATCTGTTTACGTTTCAAATACCGTAAAGATCTGGAAACTTACGTGATAAACGCGAATAAAAAATAATGAACAAAAGTTCACCAAACAAATACTTCGAATAATAAGTAATCGACTAGCAATTAACTATTTATTCGTCGTTCTTATTCGAATACAATTTTATTTGCGTGATGCCCAACACTGACTTCGATCATGCTACTGTTACGGTTAACACTAGAACTACCAAAGAGGTTAAAATAACGTGTTTGCAATTTCTCATAAAAATTGTATAAACTTACTGCGATGCATTTTTGTAAGTTTACTGTGATTTTACATAAAGGAGATGAATAAAGATTTATTTCCATTGCATTATATACTTCTTCAAATATCTACTGCTTTAATTTCTTTCACACAAATAAGTGCAACTTAATTTCGGTAATTCTAGTGTCACGAAAAACTGCTAAGAATCTTCGCTAACGTTGTAAATCGCCCGACTATTTTCTTTCTACTTTTACGAGGCACTTGTCAAACACAGTTTTGTCACTTTGAATTTTAATAAAGTAACTTTCAAAGACTTGGTTGAATCACGTGATATTTGATCACTTCTTTTTTGTGTAATCTAATGTCGCCAAGAAAAATCTGGTCGAACGGTAAACGGGAAAAAATATGTAAGATTGTAGGCAGCGGAGGCTGAAAACGGGAACATCGGTGTCACGAGGACGCATCACGCGGTGAATTTTCAAAGCTTGGAAATCGTTTCTGCCTGGCGCAGTCTCGCTTTGGCGAATTTGATTTAACTTCCAGAAAATCTGCTTGAAAAATCACAGGAAACCGTTCCGTTTCGCGGAGCTTTTTACGTCTCTTTAAAGGGGTTCATCTTTTCGAACGGCCCAAGTAACCGTCCAACTATAGTCAACGCCAAAGACTTCCACCACTCAACGACATTGAACCATCCCTTCTGCTATGCTATCTCCTCTCAACGCGTTTCATAAAAATATAAAACTGAGAACCCCATAAAATACTTGGTAAAGTTCTACACATCTTTACAAAACTCGCGCGGAATATAATTATTAAGCTATGGATTTCTCTGTGTCTATGGGAAATTGAATCACGGTGAAAAGTATGGGACGCAGATAATATTTAAAATTATACACAAATTATACAAATTGGGCACAGATCGATTCTATTAGATGTAACAGTAAGTGATTCACCATTTTTTTTTCTTTTTAATAAATATAGAGTAAATTTAAAATGTTCTATCCAGATATAAAAATAGGTTAGTGAACATATTTTATCGAATAATGAGCTTCCATTTTAGTAGGAATTTTTATGACAGGTATTTTATTGTATTAAAGGTATATGCTGACTTTGACAAAAGAAATTAATTATTCATTGCTACATCTAATATATGTAAAAATAAATTGAATTAGTTATATAACATATTTACATACGAGGCTTCGCTTTCGAGAAAATCGACTTTAAATATTTACTTAACATATGTGCACTTTAGTGGTTTAACTTAGCAGATCTTGTTATAAGATACATATACATCCTATCTGTATTTATGTTTATGCTTATTACTTTGTGAAAGAGTGAATATTCAATGAAACAAGATATTCGCAGACGATAAATTTGGTTATTTCGGAAACTATCGGAAATATTGCCCATCGTATTGAATACACAGGTGTGCTAATATAACTCGTTATGACAATAGATTGACAGATACTGACTGTTCATAATGAGTATTTAGTGGTATATAATGCTCATAAACGTCAACATGAATAGAGATATTACTCTATAATGAAGCTGGAGTGTCGAGTTTTGTTTAAATGTATCATATGTAAAATTTTAAAGTCAATTTTCTCGAAAACAAAGCGTCGTATGAAACAATGTTATTTTATATTTTCGTCATATTTTTTCACTTAGAATCCATCTGTATCCAATTATCATACCAGTTACGGGACACCCTAAATAACACATATCTAAAGTATTCCTCATTATGTTCGAAGGGTGACGCTAATTTCTATTTATATGACAAGTAATATGAATCTGCATACAAAATAGCAGTCTAACAATCATGAAAGCAGAACTAATTTCCAAAGAAATAAATTCTTCATTCCGTTCAAAGACGTTTAATAGTTGGGTTTGCATTGCTTCCAAGATTTGTAAAACTCGCGTCGACAGGGGAAAGTTGGCGCCATGCTGAATCTACCAAGAGGGATCCCCAGTGATGGAAAAGTCAAACTGAAATATGCACGGCGCAGGTAGGTTCGCGAAATTGGCGGGGAAATGAGGGGGACGTGAGTTCTTCGGTGAGAAACGTGGAGTCGCAAAACCACGCCTGCCACGGACTCTAGAAATATTCATTTTAATGGTTGATATAACGCGGATATTGGTTACCGCTGAAACGCTACGTGTCTGGAATTCCGGACGCTATCACGCGCGCCACGGAATATAGTATACGATATAAAAGGCGCCCCGTGCCTCTGTATTTGAAATCAGAACCGCGTGAATGCGAAAGATCTCTCTCAATATTGCTCGGCCATTGAAGTATTTACCTATCGAATACGAACTTTCCATAGTGTCGATTAACCCTGTCTGGAAGACTTTTACTTCTTCTGTCGCTATTAACATTTATGCACGACAATTGAATGCAAAGCGATGAGTTCTGTTTTGTGACTGTTACGAATATCCAGTGATATTAATTGACAAGAAACGGAAATAATACAGAAAGTATTGGCGTATATCATATTTTTATGTTTGCATAATAATTAATTTAGGTTCAATTATACATATTAGGTTTTGTACTATCTGATATCTTTATGCGATTACTTGACTGCGAGTGTTTATGCAATTATTATTGGAAATTTAAATGTGCAAACACGTGCATCGTGCATACAGTATGCAAAAGTACCTAAAATATATAATGCGTAAAATACGTGCACGAGTATTTAGAGGGTGAATCAAATCACTGTTTAGTTTTCCTTGTTCCATTTGCATTTAGAAAAGTATGAATTTGCATAAACCTGCGCAGTTTAGTGATCACGATTATTGAACGATAGAAAATTTTATATAGTTGAATCGAAATCGCTAATATTTAAACGCAACGATATATTGCTATGCCAATCCTTTTTATATTCATCGTATACTAGTTACTTTCATAAAAATAGCTCTCTTCCTCTGCTATGTATTTTTTCTAGCGATGAAGAAGCTTCTGATAAATATAAATATAAATATATTAAAAGTATATATTATAAGTATAAATATATTAAAAGTATATATTATAAGTGTAAATATATAGTGATAAGTATAAATATATAGCGTTCCAGTCTTGAAGAATTTATGTAATCCTTTGTGAGAGGAATAAACGAAAATTTATGTCCCGCGAATTACATTATTCTCCAAATACATTTCATCATAATTTTTTCACCACAAATAAGTACACCTTAATCATTGGTAATTTTAACATTAAATACCTACGTCTTAAACAAATTGACTATCAGAAATCATTGGCCACTTTGATAAGAGCCTTTCCATATTTCTTTAATTTCGAGAAAAAAGTGAAAATTGTATGGATTCAACTTTGTACCATTTGCACGAAATAAACCTTTTCGTGTTGACTTTTAAAAGCTTGGCCGTGGTTGGAAGAAACGCGTCGCAAACAAAAACGACCATACAGAAAAGTAAATACGGCAAATAAAACAATACAATTCTTCGCCATTATTTTTGCTTTAGATGCACTACAATATCTCAATCTTTGTAAACGTTATAAAGTCGAAGGTATAAATTCCAGCAGTGTGACTTTTACCCTGCTATTGTTCCCCCTTAATGAAAGATTTTAAACTCGTTTGCGCAATAATGTAAATTTCACCGAACGTGGAAAGAAAAATTGTAGAATGCCAGCGGAAGCCAGCCACGAAAACGTCGTTTGTTTCCAGTGCACGAGGAGAAACGAAAGAATCTCGTGGAAAATATTGAATTTATTTTTTTCGAAGCAGTTCGTTTTAGCCGCGAGGAACTTCCTATTCAAATGAAGTCGCGGATCGTGCATTGAATGCAAATGACCGGGACATAACGCGATAGGTTTCGGTTTCTCTTTTTCTCCCCCTCTTTCCCTTTCTCTCTGTCTTTCGTGACAAAAGATGCGCGCGCGTGCAAAACTTGCAGCCAAGTTATGCGGGGCGAAGTTTTAACGAGAACTCCCATGATTCCAGCGCCTATGGGACGCTCGGAAAAGTTAGCTTTTGACGCGGCAGGTAGCACGTGACGAATTCAAATCAGCCGTAAATACTTAGAGCAAACACTCGGCGACGAGCAGAGAAACTTGGCTGTAAAATAAAGCATTAGAAGGACGGCGGACAACGAGATAGTTAGGAAGGGTGCTATGCCACTATCTTCCCTTCCTGCATCCCTTTTGCCCCTCCTTTTTTCGCCTTGCTCTGTTCTTTCTATTCCATTGTCGACGTCGCGAACTTTGTGTAAACTCGTGCAACTTTTTCACGGAACCGGTTCGCTAAATACAAATTACTAAAAGTCAGTGGACGAGTCTGACAAAAAGAATCGAGTCCTTTTACGTCACGTAGGAACTATTAGGTGTATCAATAAGTAACCCACTATCTTTTAATAAATATAGGTTACATTTAAAATATGCTATCCAAATATAGACACAAGTTGATGAATTTATTTTATCGAGTAATCAATGCTTCGTTTAATTGTACGTAGGAATTTCTAAGACGGGTAGTTGATTGTGTCAAACGTAAATGCTGAATTTGACAAAAAAAGAGAAAGGTGGATTATTCTTCGATACACCTAATAAATATTTAATCGAAAATTCGGTACATGCAACTGAAGAGAATAGTATTAGGAACCACTGCATAAAATTTTCAATAAATTCGATAAAAATTGCCTTATATTATTGAGCCGCCGAGATTGAAAAATATTATTTTGAGAAAAACGCGTTTAAAATTTCAGACTTGCATCTGAATTGTTCTACATATATTACCCTTGGTAAAAAGTTTTCGGTCGAACGCGACAACGTGGAACTAAGGACAACAACCTTTTTGAGGTGCAAAATGTTGCACCACAAATATAAAATAAATGGAGTACGAAGTAAATGAGGCAAGAAAAAGAATAAAAATATTTGTTTATTATGAAAACGAATACAAGGAGGAAAATAAATTCACAAAGAGATAAACGATACTCTACCTAATATGTTAATTATATAATGCGTCCCCAAATTTCTACGTCCACGTACGATTACTTTCCACAACAATTCTATTACTTCTCGAAGCTGTTTTTCACTTTCAGGCACATCTCTGTTAACTAATTTAGCTCCGTGTTTATAAATTTTCTATCAAATTTCATAATTACCCAGTGGTAGTTTACACCAGAGAAACCTTAACGTCTTTAGTCAATTTTATATTATCGTGTTCGATTGAGAACTTTTTGCCAAAGGTAGTATAACGTTGGCACGCCGATATCGACGGTCAACTTCGCCGTAGCGAAAAAGTTAAGTGAAACACGAGTAAGGATGTACGTTGGTCCAGGGTCTCAGACATCATTGGCCTCCGTAAAATGTTTCATCGGTGAAGGAAGGATACCTAACTACTAGATTTTTAGTTTTCAACAGGGTTCAAAGGGAGGAACGGTCGATATGCGAGTTGAAGCGAATTCCCAGTGGTCCTGGGGCTCCTTCTGTGCACAGCTACCGGCTAAAAGCGACGTAAGTGCACCGGAAAAAGTTTCCTTCATTTTTAACAACACGAGAAACAGAAGAAACGCATTCGAAAGTTGGGAGCGTCTTCTGCGCGCGATTGCTAGCTAGTTGGGATCGGAAAAAAGAATTCTTTCATGGGAAGTTGTGTCCTCCCTTCGGGAAACGAAGACGATTTATACACACGTCTTTACCCGTCGCGGTAACTCGATCGTAACGACGGGAAATTCAGAAGCCTTCGAACAGTCGGTGTACAATTTCAATGGTCGTTCGCCGGAGTTGCTCGATTATCCGAACGGCGATGTAAATTGCCTTGACATTACGCCGGAAATTTAGCGCGGCTGGCTCGCAAGTTTATCCAATATCGTCGAAGCAACGAGGGATTGAAGTTGCCAGGAGCTCGGTTACCGCATGGCTGAGCAGCGAGCTTCGACAAGACTCGAAAATTGCCTTCGTTAGTTACCCGACCAACCACTCTTTAGAGGGCCCCCTTTAAAATAATAAGACTTGCAAAATTCGTCACGGCGCATAAAACTCGCGCGCGCGCACGTTTCGATACATAATTAATCAATGGGCTCCTTCATTCGATGCATACCTTTGTTTTACAAATATTTGCGTCCGCGAGATACACGGCTGAAGGAAAGAAGCAATAACGGTCGTAACGCACTTATCAGCACAACGCGAGCACGACATCGGACCGATATCGAGATTGTTATACCTTTCGCTCATTTATTAGCGCAACACCGAAACGACAACGTTCAGTTGTCCGTTCATATGAGCCGTTCATAAGCAAAAGTGATCGTCTCCATTTTCTGAATTTTTTTAAATTTTATATATTTAAATAATATTTGTCGTCGTCGATATGTTGCCAATAAGCAAATGGCTCGTTATAAACGCGTGATTATCGTACAAACAGCATACGATCGACGCTTAATCAGCGAAACATACATGCCGTTATCGAAGTAATGGGAAAGAGTGTCGATGTTATGCTCTTATCATAAAGGGGACGCATTTCCATTAAGATCCGTGTAGCTCTATAAATTTGTCTGTGACGATACGATGTCGTCCTTGCGGTGTGCTGAAAAGTGAGCAACGACCTTAAATCTCTAGAGTTCTTGTAATGAACATGGATTTGCGTTCGGCAGAAAGTTTAAACGCATAAGGGTAGGCAATAGTTTCTAAGGGAACGCGTAGAATTATGGACAGGCAATGTTAAAACGCAAATACACCTGACCCGTTTGGCCCGTTGGCGCACTGCCAACTGACGAGGAACACGAGGTCGGGTTAATTTTTAATTCACCCGCGAAATAGAGACAATTCCGACGAGTGAAATCGCGAAAACTTGCCGTCATTTACCGTGATCATTTTTACGATGCGCACATTTGGACAATCGTCGATAATTTCAATTGGTATCGGCTTAATTTTTCCACTGAGAGAACGCGCGTTTACCTGGCAAATATCGGGTCCCTATCATACCCATTGAAAATTTCTCGTTTTTTCGTTTCAATTTACTCCGGCTTTCGGCAAATTTAACTCTACACCAGCGTTTCACAACCTATGGGCTGTGGTCCAACATTGGGCAGGCATTAAGTTTTTAATGAACCGCGAAATGATAGCTGCTTGAAGTTTCCAATGAACATTATACAGTGGTTATTATTGTGCAAAAGAAGTTAACCAAGTATTGATTGGCAGCAAATTAGAAATACTTATGTTAAAAAAACACAGTTCACATAAATAGTAATATAAAACATAGAAATGCATTCATGAAAGCATTTCATTTAATGGATATAGTACACAGATACTCATCAAAGTATTCATCCGCCTGAATACAGTTAAAGAACTTCATTCATTTACTGCTCATTTGTGTTGTAATGTATATTTTAAAATAGCAAAACATGTTACAAGTTACAAATAAATATTAAGTGTACCTATGAATAATCCACTTTTAGTGCCAAGTACAGTATTACATTTTAACGAGATCTCGTACATATTCTGCCTTAAATAGAATTGGGATTATTCTTTAATATTTACACATTATATTGCAAATTCACAAATTTATCATTTTTGTATTCTCATAGTACACTTTGAATTTAAATTGTATGTTAAACGTACTACCGAAATAGTGAATTATTTGTTGGTACACCTAACACATATAACTTTCTTCGCTTATATAACTTCGACCAATCAGATTTTTCAAATGTTTACATTTGCAAAAATTTAAGTCGCGGTACCATTGCAAGCAAGTATGTATGTATGCTAGATTATTCAGTAGAAAGTGTGAGAAACGCTGTTCAGAAACGGCTTCATAAAATCAAATCTCTACACGCTTGTGAATCGGGTCAAAAGTGGCATAAACGTAAAGAAGCATTGAAAGGAATGAACACTTACCGTGAACTATCAGTCCGATGATAACCTCCGGCGGGTTGCGATTGTTCACCAAGCAAGCGTATTCGCCGGTGTCCTGCGCGGTCACCGGATGAAAATCCAGCGCATAGTTCTTCAACGATAAGGACAACCTGTCCGGATGTTGCCTCACGATGGTGATGTTGCTGCTGTATTCGAGTATCTGCATGCCGTTCATCCGCCATTCCAGCATCAGTACCAGCAAATTCTCCGCCACCCCCGGACAATTCAGTGTCACGTTCTTGCCAGCCTCGACCACCATTTCTCCCACTATGGAATCTGGAAAGAGAGATCGTACGTCGTTACATCCGTCACGTCGCGGCCGTTATCGTGCGAATAAAAAACCGGACGGGGCTCTATCCGTGAACATAGGAGATCCGCACGATCAGGCCGCGTCAGTACCATTTCGCTGGAGGTCAGATAAAACCAGCCAGCCTCCGTTTCATGCTTTCCATTCTCTACGATTCTTACGATCGCGCGCGGTCGTCCGACTTCTAACTTTCTACCACGTTTGGCGATTTTCACATTGAAATGTCGCGATGCGTCGACAACTCGGACAGCGGACGTTGCGTCGCGTCGTGATACACGCATGGCGGATACCAGGTCAAACGTGATCCAAGAGTGATACCGTTTTAAAACGATTGAAAAGCAGCGTTTTGATTGTAACACGTGGTCAATTATTTCGAATACGTGGAAGACGGAATAAGAATATATATTTGTCATAGAAACGAATATACACTTATTCATTTTCTCTAATTCTCTAATTATTACATATGATTATTACATATGTCATAACTACTATATATAATTCCCTTTTGTATTGTGGCATGATTATTATTAGCCTGCGCTGGCTTTTATGCATTTACGGGAAATTTAAAAAAAAAATAAAAACAGAATTATTGTTGTACGTGCTTTGAATTTTATAGAGGACATTGCTTTTGTCTTCAATTTGAGTACCACCAGCATTGCAATTAGTATTATCAGCTCATAAAGGAACCAATTTTTTAGTTGAGTCATATTTATCTAACGATTGCATGATACAATCTGTTAAAACATTTGAATTTTCATCTAATAATTGTTTTATAGAGAAAACGTTAACTTTAATGCATTCGTCTGGCAAAATAGGACAGTTTCTTAAAAAAAGGACAGGTGATCACCGTGGTTATCAGCCTCCGTTCGGCAACGCTACATAAAAACTATAATTTCTAACTAATTCTATCACTTTATCGTTGGACACTTTAACATACGCGCACTACACACGTCCATCTGCTAGCAAGATTTCGGTTAAACTGAATGTATACAATACTAAACCGCTCGTTTAGTCACCTTCGAACTTCAGTCGTGCGTCACTGCGGTTAAAACATTGTTCTCGATAATGTTCGACAGTTTGCGTTTGAAACGTAACGCATTTGAACTAAGCCACAACGCTATGTATAAACATTCGTATCCTTCTGCTCATGAGAATGTCTGTTTCAGCCAGATCGTGTCATAAACGTTTCGCGTTGAAGCGAATAGTATAAATCGGTCTTAACTTTCATATCATACCACGTACAAATCATTCAAATATTGCAGGCAATTTTTATCTAATAATAATCCCGATACTTATAAGACAAAGCTAAAATTAGAGTTCAATTTAAATTTCATCCTGAATAGTATTCGTTTTTGTTGAATCTACGCCGTAACTCGTAACACGAGTGTGACTCGTTATTACAGGGTAAAAGGTGAAGACGAAGAAAAACAAAGTCACCACATTGGCGGATGTCGAAAGTGTATAAAAATAGAGAGGCGAACAACGGACCAATGAGACCGTCTAAACTAGCTCAGTTGAATATCGTATCATTATTTTAATGCGATGGCAAAAACCGACAAATGGGCCATTGCTTCCGTTCCGCATCCTAGTATCAAATTCTGATACGCAACAGTGAAATGACACGCAGCTTTAAAATTTTCGAGGAAGGACACCTGGTTAATTTTCCTTTCCGAACAATTTACTGGGACCTTCGTTAGGACTCTGGGCTGCGTAACCGACGATATTCGAGCAGATTAAATGCAACGAGACGAATCAAATGGCAACGACTGCAGTTTCTTGAAGAGGGCCAGTCGCAAAACGCGTTTCCGCTCAGTGTCTCCCGCGTTACGGGAGCAATTTCGAGTCAAACTCCCTGGCAAAGAGTCCAATTAGTTCAGCTGCTCCTTGTTTTCGGATAGTTCTTCCGACGCTGACTCCAAACCGGAACGGTGCCCTTACCTCGCAACAAGGAGGACTCGATGCGACTTTAATTTACTAGCGAGTAACGTGTTTGAATGGAAGTTACAACGTTACTTCAACAGAGATATCCATCAGTTGTTGATTACGACTTCATCCGAAACTATGTCAACCTATTCGCTTCTGACCGCCATCGACTTTCACGAACCATTTCCAACTCCTTCAGGCTCAACGTTGCATATATATATATGTGTGTGAAACGTTACATTTTGTTCGAATAGAAATAAACGATACATTTTCATTTATTTATTAAAGCTCATAGTATATTCGAGTATTCAAAACTTCTTTAGGAAAACAAAAGAAAATACATTTTGTTAAAAATACATTTTCAAGAAGAAATTTCCAGTTTAGGTTAAAGCTTGATTAAACACGTTTTACGTATTATAGAACGCGTATTTCACGAGACAAAAACATTTGGTCCTCGAACTGTTAATGGAAACTTTTATATTGATGACAAATAGGTTAGCCATTAAAGCATAGTAGTAGTAGTAAGACTACAAAAATAAATATTAACCCTTTGATGAGTATAGAAACAGTATGAGTATAAATATTTGGATATTCGGTATCAATAATTACAGTGTAATATATGTGGATGATAATAGAAAAATGATTAATTGAAAGTTACAAAGAAGATATACGTATGTTCTTAGCAAACAGTGGCTCAAATTATGAGAGCGTATATATAAATACGTTCGCCGTAACGAAAGGGTTAAGAAGACAGAAAAGTTCAAAGCTAAAACAAATGGTCCGAACGCAAACTTCAATCGTGAGTCATCGATGGCCCACGCGGTACTCAACAAGTTAAAGAGCAACCTCCGCCGAATTCTCGATTCTCGATAACCATCCAGCTAAATATTAATTACCTTCGAGTCTCAGACCATTTAATTAACCATCGTAATTGCGACGAGGCGTCGGCCTATTATACCTGTCCGCGGTTTCCCGAATTCCAACAAGAAGTCGATAACAGAATTTGAGCGGCGGTTTCCATATTTCGAAAGTTTCGAGGCTCGTTATAATAACCAGAAGAGTGACGAATTAAAATTCCTTTCCCATTGGTTTAAGCTCGGGCCGACCTCGCGATCCTATGCCAGCAGTTTCAACCACTTTCATACTCGTTATACCTTTTAATCGCTCGACAGAATTTCTACGTAGACTTTTACATTTTTCCCAAATGAACCGTCACGATTTGCAGCTGCACCGCACCGAATCAGCCAGCGGTTTTACCATAAACAAAAGCAGAAAGGAAAGGGAGAACGAACAAAGCGCTAACGAATCGAACTGATCGAACCCGTGCGACTGGTTAGTTCGCAAAATCGCGTACTTCAAAACCGAAAGGTCGTTTTGAGATGATTACATCTGCAATCTCTGATAAACTCGGCCGGTGTGTGCGCTGTACGAGTATTCAGTTCACGCGTACGTATTCATACGTGCATAAAGTGCAAGTTCACCCCTGTCGATTTGCTATTCCCCTCTCTCCTTCTGTTTCACTCGTGTTCTTCGTCGATCTCTCGCTCTCTGTTGCTTTCTCTCGCTACCCCGTGGTCGTTCGTCCGGTATCCTGCACGTCCCTGATCTAGCGTCCGTTCAATTCTCTTTCCCAACGGCACGAACCGATTTTCGCCAGCGCAGCGTCGATCAGCGGCCGCCCAACGGTTCTGCGGCGTTGAACTTTGATCATCCGACATTCTGCATCGAGTCGGTAGTCCCGGTAGGAAGTTACGATGGAAATTACCCCGAGACCTTACCGTAATTTCATCGGATGCATTATAACTTCGGTACACCCATCAGCTTGCTTCTGCTTTTGCTAATCGTCAAACGACCAATATTGAACGTTCGTGTATTTCCAAGAACGATATTAAATTCCGTGTCCTTTTGATATGTTGAAACCTAACATAATTTATAGAACGGTAAGTAATGGCAGCCAACCTTATGAAACTCCTTTATGCACGCGTATTTCCAATATGGCCACTAACGTACGTTGCTAGAAAGATCTAAGAAGAAATGGTATTTTCTCGCGAGGGCTCACAAAAATTACCTACTCTAGATTCAGGGTATTTCAGATATAAATCGACAAACTTTGTCAAATTGTTTGAGAGGTCATTTTAAGCAAAAAATGTTATATGCACCATGAAACAAAACGTCTTCGTTTTCGAGATATGAGTACGAAAGTAGTATAAACTACAAGTGGTCAGACAAATTCGAGCGATTCACTTTTAATGATACTCGTTTAATTAAAACAATATTTTACACCGATTTATACTGATTTAGATCGATTTAACCCATTTACATCTACCGTCCCATATGTGGCATAGTACGAATGAAAAAGATATTAAAATACCCATTTCATGTTACTGATTTAGCTTGGCGTGAAGTTTAAGGTATTGTCACACTATACAAATAGTTCATTGTGCTGGAATTCGTCAAAGAGTGAATAAACGTACAATTAAATTAGTCGTTCATTGATCGTATTTCTATGATGTCATCAGAAACGTAAGAAAATGTTTCATTTTCGTAACTCTTTTTATTTGTTTTAGAATAAACTCGCAAATGAAACTTTTAGCCATTATGTTAGCCAGTTATTATCAATGTTTGTAAAATTTTTGTAGGTACTTTTTTACTTTGATGTATAATGTTGTACCTATCTATAATTCCATAAATTTCAGACCAAAATAGTTTCAGGTTTAAACGAGTTAAACAAACTGTTCACCTTTTGCTTCTGTGTGTATTAATAAAATAGTTATTGACGGTAAAAACAGCTTCTCCGATTATTGTCATCAATTCATTACGCGTATTGCCATACTTTATATCTAACTACATGCTCGATATCATGCAACCCCATACAAAAACATGTATTATAAGTAAATGTATAGTTCAAACAGCACGAGAACTCGACAACTGTCAATATTTTTGTCTATATCTCCAGAAACGAAGACAAATCGACCAATAGCGTATATAACATTTTTTATCCCGAATAACTTGACAAATATGTTCGCAAAATTTGTAAAAGTGTGCAGGAAGAACGGGACGTATTTATGTTGCAACTAACAATAGGAAAAATGCAAACTTATCAACCGTTTCAGTCTGCCTTAATATTAATACCAGGGATTGAAAATCTTCTATTTTCGTTTCTATTCCAAAATCAATTTCTCGGGCATCTTTGGTACACTTTAGGTTTTAGCTATGGGTCTTGGTTAAGCGTGTTCCCTCCTCTCAATTACGTCTCTTCCGACGGTAGGGGCTTTTCATCGAATCGTCGAGGGCCACAGGAACGTGCATCAGAAAATTGATCCCAGCTCGTGTAGCCGGCAGCTGCTCCAAGTGCTATCCAACGAAGCTCGTGAAACGAAAGGAAAGGGATAAACTGGCGCACGCAACGTGCGATAAGGATATTGCTCGCGCCAGGACCAACGGAATTGCTGGTGTCGCACGGACATGGATCGTAAAAGCCACGTAGAATTGCAGCCAGCAAACGGAATTTTATGTATTACGACCGATTCGACGCGAAAAGACGTTCCCAGAAGATGAAAACATGAGATCAATTTTTTCTGTTTGATTTGGGATTTGTGAGATACGTCCGAAGGACAGCTTTCTTTGACTGCTGAAGCAGTGTGACGATGTGGACTATTCTTCGTGCACCCTTTAACCTTGCTACGATATTCGAGACATTTTTGACTGAAAAGTGTTCCAATTTCTCTAAAACATTTGGTACTTTTCAGATAATTATGAAAAAGTATTAGGTTGGTATATATTGTATGTTACATTTTTCAAATTAAAAAGCAGAGAAATAAATAAGTACGTTTTTTGAAATATTATGCATTGACAATAGTTAGCCATCACTTATAAATTTTTAGTAATATACTTATTAAGTCAGGTTTTTAATAGCACCTTATATATGTGCTATAATTTAATATTCATTATGACATAAATAATTGGCGAATAGTAGCTTAATTTTGTAATTATAACATACATTTTTCTTCACTTTAACTTTATCAACTGTCCAATGAATTATGGACGGGGAGTACATTCAATTAAAATAATATTTACATGATTCTAAACACTTCTCTTCAGCAATTAACTAGTTTTTATATATTATTAATTCTGCTATTTTCCTTGGGTCTATATGACCCAATGTGAAAGTTATATTTCATTTGGTATTATATTTCTAAATATTTCTTCTTGGTATTCAATGTACTTGAAATTTTTATAAGTTTGACACAATCAAGAATATTCCTAAATAGTCGTATACTCGTCTATGCTTTCACTGTAAATCGAAGAAGTATAAATGTGATAAATAAGTGGGGAAATCAGCAGGTTGGGAAGGGTTGTGTTAATGCTTTCGTACAGTTTCTTCTCCTCACAGAAATCATAATACGTTTGAAAATCATCCACGAGATAACTAAAAATTGCAGCGAATGCGAATGGAAAAGTTACCCCTTCGTTCCACTTTCTTAAGACGGGACGCCATACCACTCTTTCATGCGGTTCACGATCCAAAGAGGGACGTAGAGTGAAGTTTGTCATGCGCTCTCCTGTTTACACCGAACTAAATTACGACGAGTAAAGAGATTTCCTTTAGCGGTGGATAGCGCGGCGAAACATCTGAAATTCAGGAGCAACCTTCCCTTAAAGGGCAACATACACCTAGATGAGTAAAAAAAAATCGATTTTTCAAAAATATGTTTATTTGGTTGTATGATATTTAAGCTATATACTGCTCAAACTTTATTTAAAAATTCGTAAACATGACGAAATTAGAACCTATCATAGACAGGTACCTCATCGGACACTTCGCGCTTCAAACGATTTAAACGCGTTTTTCTCAAAATCATGTTTTCCAAAATGGTGCCCAAAGTATCTCGAAAACACATGAACCAATCTCGTTAAAATTTTGCACAGAGTTTCTTTATATCATTATCTAGTAGTTGTCGAAGCATTTTTTTTAAAGTATAGTTTTTTTTATAAACAGAAAAGGCACGATTTTTGCAGTAAAAAATCATACGTCCACATTGGAATGGTCGCCATTTCATGAGAAATCAATATATAAAAAATCGGCTACGATAAAAACTTCCTTTTTTTATACACATTAAGAGAATTTGTTCATTTCTTGTTTCAGATAAAAACTCCTTGAGATATCATAGGCACCGTAAAAGCTTTTACCACGAAGCAGCCTCTACAATACAACTTGTACCAGCTGCATTATTGAAGATTTTCAAATGAAATTTACTGGAAATATACGTTAAACTGTATACTATAAGATGCGGTTGGAGTTTGTTCAATGAAATATTTCTTTCATCAAAAATATTGGTAAAAGTGTACCCAACTTTTCCTACCGCTAGGTGTGTGTAGCCCCTTAACCTGAGGCGTTTCAAACGGATAGGAGCGCGCACGAGCGAAGCGCAAAGAAATATATTAAACGATCAAAGTGGATCGAGACTGCGGCTCCATTATCAGTAAAATCGAACGCCTTATTTCTCGCGATATATATTTCAACCGTGAAAACAGAGAAGCTAGAGTCTAGAACAGTGTTCCATTTGTTTGTTTAGGGATTCCGTAAAACTATGAAAAGTCACAAGTAATTCCATGAAGAGAATGTAGATAAGTATTCGGATGTAATATATATTCGGCCCGTTTTATTACCGCTTTTAAAATCATTTATTTGTAAATCCAGAAACAAGTTTAATCAGTTATGCATTCATTTGCCATTCTGATCGTTTTGCTCTTCAATTATTTTAACCCTTCGCATTCCGTAGGCGCTGCTATGGCGACACGCGTAAATTGTTTCCAAAAATTGAAATTTAAGGTGTTTAATTTTTTTCACAAATTAATACTATATTAATACGGATAGATGATACTATCGAACAAGTTTCGGAGCGCAAAGGGTTAAGAGCCGAAAGATTCACCTAATCTAAAATTTCAGAGACTTGGAAAACTTCTTGGAAGAACAGCACGAATTTATGTAACAACCTAATATGGTTGGTTATTGGCCCACAATCTAGATGCTTACTTTTGCCGTTAAATTTCTGGATTTGGTGATTCTAGTGTTCCGCAAAAGTTTCCGAGGATCAAAAGTGTTCCCTAGCTTTGAAAGGGTTAAGAACCACTGGTCTAGATGATGGCTGACTGTGAGTGAGAAGCGTTACGAAATCGCGAGAATAAACAAAAAGAAGCTTCTTCGGAAGGATCACGTCATTCGAAGAAGTCGGGATGGCGTAAAGTTTCCGTTAGCCTCGCGCTCCTCTACTTCTCGGCCCGTGGAAGACCATTTTGCGCGCAAATTAACATAATGTAAAAAGTTTCTTTCTGCAGTAGTTGATAGCATGCGCCACCAGCGTCGTCGTCTTCGTAGTGGCGGTTGCCACGCGCCACCACAAAGAAATACAGTCACCTGTCCGCGAGATTTTCGATCGTTCGACGGGCGAGAATGGGATTCCGCATGCGATATTACAGCCGCATCAAAGAAACGCTAACAGTTTATGAACTTACCTCAGCGAGTGGATCAAACGTTAACGCGGCTCGTTACTCTTTTAACTTCACCGGAAGTGCGCCGTAAAGCGTTCACGCAGACGTTCCTCGTGGCACCAACGCCATGTTATTAGGCGACATTCTCTCATTTTGATGGGAAAATATTTGCCACGCCACCCGGCTTGTTCCAACGACAAAAGTATTAGGATAGATGTACCGATTACTGCCACTTTAAGGTTCGCGCGTAACTATTTGAAATAGTTAAATTTATTTAACTATTTCAGAACGTATTTAACATAAAGATCGTTCCAGTTTAGAGCATAATATTGTCCACTATCTCTTTTATTTATAAACAACTTTTTTATGTGTTCAATATAATGAATTCATTACTACGTAACTGAAAATGTACAACAAAGTCCAATGTTCTTCGTACTGTCACTTAAAAACTTTTCATTTAAATAAAAACAATTTTTACATATATATATTAACACGTCAGTTTGTGTAACAGATATAAGATATATAGTAAACGTATCGCCTTACTGAATTATCACACGTTCCATACTTTATACTTGTATTGGTCACGTTTTAATGTTCGACAGTACATTTACCTCCTAATATTTCGTTCTAAATATTAAGTGTAAACGAATGCACAAAGTTTATGTGTTGTTACATAAACCGATGTTCAAATTTAGTATGAAAATTTGTTCACTTACGATTCTTTGTACGTTACTTTGCTATGAAATAAACGAATTCAAGTGGCAGTTATAGGAACAGTGACAGTAATTAGGTCATCTACCCTATCTGGTTTGCAGTATTCGTGAACCTTGACCCACGTGAGCCTACGTCTAAGAAGCTACTTTTTATCTTTTAGTTCGAAACTGGTCTTGATCTTCGCGTGACGATAAAGAGGAATTGTAGAAGGTTCTATGGTATTTCAGAAGTAAAACTATACCCCGAACTTGTGTACTAATTGGTTCCATGGTAGCCGTTGGAGGCGAAAAAAAATTTAAATTAGGATAGACTTGTGGAGCTGTAGAGAGGGGATAGAATAGGAAAAAGGAAGGGTGTTGCGTTTCGTCCTGGGCCTGCTAGTGGACTCATCATCAGTAAGGCTACCTAGCAGGCCCTGCCTTAGACGTTGGGATATTGGAAGGAAAGTTAAAGGCGGTATATATATGGACGAGGTAGTTGGAGCGAGTGCTTTCGAGAAAGTCCTATTTCGTACGTCCCTCTAGTGGGTGGGTGCAGGAGAGCCGCCACAGACTGTATGTACATACGTACATATGTACTGGGCACAGTTTGAGCAAAAAGTTTATATCGCCAGTATATTGTAAATAGGTTTAAGTGAAATCAATATTGACCAATATTATTGGCACATAAAAGAACCAAAATGCATTATGTGTTACGAATCAAATCAGTAAATTATACTGAAGCAATAAAAGCGCTTGCATCTCTAATAAATGGCTGATCGCCATAAAATCGGTACAAGCCGCCACATGTTGAGTATAAACACATATTTCAGTTATCCGAAGACTTCAGCATTCACCTAACATTAACAAATAAACTTATATATAAAAACATTTGGAATCTATTTACCCCAGAGTTACACGTAATAAATTTTGACCCGATTTCAATGAATGCTTTTTTATTTACACTAATTGATGTCAAGTATGATCCTCATTAATCAGTATTAACCTCGTATGATTATATAAAACAGAAACAGTAATATAAATTACATTAGTAAGTATCTTTTGAAGTATATTTCTACTTCTAACCGCCGTTTCAACCGCTCGTTACAAAATAGAGAAAATAATCCACGAATCAGGCAAATCTCTGGCAATCGGAATTGCGCGGCATCAAAATATTAACGGACCTTAAAGCCACGGAAACAGCAATCGATGAGTTGTCGGTGTTTCAACGAGCAGGAAAGGAACACGTCGTTATCACAGATTCCGTTACTGAAGTGGGATGCATTAGAAGGGTGGTGAATCGCGGCAGACATCGCCGAAGCGAACAGGTGCACCGAGGAGCGAAAAAATGCAAGGGAACAAAGAAAGTGGTGGCGGTGGATATGTATGAAAATGCCTGGAGGTTCCTCGCTGTTGGCTTGCGCCACTAGCTGGAGTCTGTGCTTCACTGTCTCGCCACGATCTGTACCGAATAATTAGACTGCGTCTGTGTCGGGGGCCGTTTTACGGCGCCGCCTGACCGCGGTTAATTCGTATAATCTCGCGGGGATACGGCATTATGCAAATGCATGCCAAGGAAACGTCAGCCCCTTAACAAGGTCACTGCTTTAATTGAATAGTTGAAAGCGGTATTTTTAGGCCACGAGTCGGAGCGTTAGATTGAAATTTCAACGAAAGCTGCAGGGATGCGAGTGGAGAGTACGAAGAATCGCCTCGCGGCTGCATTGAATCTCGAGTATACGCGTCGCAATTAAACGCAATTAGAACTGTGTTATTTCAAAAATAGTGCGTTTGCCGTAGTAACTTCTCGCAGAGCCGCGAACACGTTAAACGAAACTGCGCCACGTTCGATGTAATATTCTCGTTAGAAGGGAAGGAAAGAAAGGAACAAGAGGAAAGCGTTCCATTTTCCGCGTTCTCCAGCTAACGAACTAGGAAAAGGGCGTTGCAGGCGGTACTTTTTTTTGTCGATTTTTCGTTTACGGGCCACGGCATTCTATTCCCAGCCAGGATATAGATCACGGTATTTAACTGACTTCCCAGAGTAAATGCAAATAAATGGAAAAGAACGATGCGCCGAGAAAGTATCGGGCAGACTCACCGGGAGATCAAGCGAAAAACGTAAAACGACGAAAAAGAGAAGAGTGGCTGGCTCTATCCTCCGGGTCGGAGAACGGTGCAGCGCGAGAAAAGGGAAGAAGAAGAGGAGAAGCGACAGCTTCGTGTTTTCTTTCGCGCTGTCGTTACGATTAATCCGGTTCCTGCGTAATTACATCGACGAACGCGGCTAGAACGTACCTCGACATCGAACTTTCTCGTTCGTTCGCTCGGTTTCAGTCGGAATCCTACATACGCTTAAAGATCATTCCAACACTCGAAGTATTGGCCGGCGAACTCGATTTAGCTTCAGCTATTTAGCTGTCCCTTCTCTTTCCCCATTTTACTCCCGTTTCCCAACTATTACTTTTCGAGTATCCTGCAAACGACGAAATTTTTCACGAATTAACCGGCCGTCAGTAGAGTTTCGCGGCGCTTTCAAGCAACGTGCCACTGAAACGGAACTAGCGTCCGCAAAAACAAGTATTTCCTCATCCAGAAATTGAATTCCGTCCCCTTTCCCTGTGTAGGCGACCAGCTTGGCAGTGTAAATTAATTTACGCAAATCTTCTGTGGGCATGAATTTTTCCAGCACTAATTTCCCCAGAAGCCAACGAGTTCCACGGGATACAGTCGCGCACGGTCGTGGCAAGCCGTTACCTCGGTAATTACCTTTCTACCTTCGTTCTGCTCCAGCTTTTTGTCTCATAACCAAGTAACTATCTTAATTGCTTTCGCTTTTCTGCCTCTGGATACTTCTCTGCGCTGTGCTTCCTCCTATCCTTCGAATTCTCCTCGTTTTGTCTTCCTTTAACCCCTCCTAATCTTTCCCTATTTCTCTTGCTATCGTTGCTCATTCCGTTCACGGATTCCACGCTTTCGCTTAAAGCGCTTCACTCGCGATTCTTTTTTACCTCCTTTGTAGTTTCTCTTGGCCCCCGGATAACGTTCTACGTCTAGTTCGCACCCGCGATCTTCCGCTTGGAATCGTCGAATCACTGGTGCAAAGCGCTGTGGGGCGACGATCGTTGCGAGGGAATTTAGAATGGAAACAACTGTTAAGCTAATTAACACGCTGCTGAATCCTTTCCTATTCTGGTTAGAAAGGTCCGGTTAATGGAACACTCGCGCAAAATTGGGAGCACAAGTTCGATAGTTGTATCTTATTGAAACAAATATTGTAATACGGTATCGGGACCTGCTATATCGTAGAACGGGAGCATAATAGCCAGGAAATACCAAGAATACCTTGAATATAGGTACAGAGTTCCAACTTGCGGCGTTGGAGCCACAGTTTCGATATTCACTCTGAGATCGCTCACTTTTCCTCGGTTCCTGCATTAATTTAGGTCGAACCTAACTCGAACTTAACCCTCCAACCCCTTGCCGCATGGTTTTATACTCTCTATAAATAGTTGAAGTAGACATTTACTGCTTTAACGCAGAGTGAAATACGAAATGCGAAATACAGCAATGCTATAATGAATTTATGTTTAACTATCGCGTCCGGCTTTATAGGTCTTTTAAGGCCAGACCTGATGTTTACTATTCTAAGCATTAAAAAAATTCAAGAAAATTCGGAGATACGTATTAAGATCTCTATTTTAATATAATTACGGGCACAAATTTTTTTACGTACAGAACCCATGTAATCCGAGCTCTTACAATAAAATGCGAGTAACAATGCAAGCGTCAATCAATTGAATATAGATATGGATATTAAATTCTTGCAATACTTCTTCACAAAAAATGAGAACATCATATTACAGAAATATATTTTTGGTTTTTTATATTTTCTATATTAAAGGTTAGTTTTTTGATACTTGCATTGTTTTCTACAAAACCTACTCAATTAGGCTACCGAATTGCTTCTTCACATTCCAGTGCGTACGAACCCTCCATATCTGTAATTACTAATATCTCACCGAGTCTGATATGCCAGTGTTTCATGTGTTTAACCCCTTCGCTACGGTAAAGGGTACGCAGAAATCGCCAATATCTGAATTCCCATGCACTTAATCCATATTCTTCTTCTAATTGCTATCACGTTCTTCAGATAATAAAGAACTTCAAGTGTTTCAAGACTCCAATAGTGTTTTTCATTACCAAAATTAATCGACAAAAGTCAAATAACGCGCCACGCGCGAATTTCTCGATCGCCTCTAAGCGCCGATAGTAATAGAAGGATTGATAACGCATCGAGCCTAATATGCCAGGATTTCTCCTGTATAAAACGTTGTTAGTAACCACCGAACTAGAAAGCATACATCGTCGCGTAATTATGTAAACGCGTTCACGTCCCGAAACGAGCTGGATTTTCGTAAATCTTTCAGCCGGCACAGTCGTTGGTCTGGCTTAGTTTAAAGCGATCTCGTGGCGCCAACCGAGTGTATCTGGCTTGTGACGGGTACCAGTTTCCAGAATATCATTATTTCAGCGAAAGCGTTCATGCTTTCGCTGGCGCGGCTCGCGACTCACGAGCGCCTCGACTTCTTCACACCGAAGTGTTTACTCGAAACTCACCACCGGAGTACGAGTGCCGAGGGGTAGGGCTCCTTGTGTCCCCGTGTTCCGCGTTTCCAAAGGAATGATTTTTTAAAAATTCCCCGCTTGTGGCTGGAATTTGTTAAAGTTGTCGCAAGCGTGCTTCGTATTACTTCGCAACAGGGACCAGGAAATGTATTTTTTTCTCCTCTCCGCACGCTTCGCCCCGCTTTTCCTCGTTATACGCTGGATCCCTGCCCTCGGTATCTCCAGTTGCGCGACTGCAAAATTGGACAAGCCCTTCCTGCTACCCCTCTCCGACCAACGAATATTTCTACCACCGAATCTGCTCGCCTTTTCCCTTTTTTTCCCTTTGTCGTCCATGCTGTACTCGTGACCCTCGCAATTTACCGCTTACCATTCCCCAGGAGAACCGCAAGTCACGATATCAACGCGACGATACCATCGCCCTGTGCGTTTCCAGCACGTTGACAACGCCGGTAACTAGCCATCGTCAAACAATTTATTCGTAGGGTAAATAATTTGATCTAATAAGATCAACGATCGGTTACTCCGTGTTTCGTCTAAAACGGCTAGTTTTTGGCTATTTTATATTGAAACATTAGAGGACGTTATGTTTACGCATTTTATTATGTCTATGAATAAACTACGAAGTCTTTTAATCCATATATGAAGAACTGCTGCGTAATGGTAGGCAGTGTACAGGCAAGGTGATAAATAAAAAGTAAATAATATAATTAGCGGAATTATCAAATAGAATTAGTAATAAAATTAAACAATAAAAATAGTAATAGAATTAAAAAAAGTATTCCAACTTTATCTGCAATTTCTATAGAAAACAATATTATAGATAATATTATGGATATAAAGGACGAGAAGTGCAAATTTGATAACTGTTGTTTTCGTATTATATTTTCTTATAATTGTAGCTTAATTTTGCTATAATACTGTAATATTGATGCATAGCCATTGTAATTATCGTAAATTATATCTATTTTTCTTTAATGACCGTCATTCATTTGTATGATGGTGGGTCTGAGTAAAATACAGAAAAACGACTAAAAATTGCCCGCGATTTTGGCCAGGAAATTGTAAAAATCGCCCATGGCTGAAGAGTTAACGTATGGGGAATTAATTCATGGTTCATAGGTTAATTGATATTGCAAAGTGTTTACATGGCACTGCTTCCGGAAGTTGCCGGAATTTCCGAGCGGACGAGCCGGAGACTCCTTAGATCTATGAGCGATTTCCGAATCGTTCCTGCTGGCAATACGTAAACTTCTCCCGGTTTAATTGGCCGCTTGGCCAGGCTGCCTCGTTAATTACCTCCCATTTAATTAGCGCTTACCCTCTTAGAGACTAGTAACGGGTAGACGCGCGCAAATGGTATAAATCACTGACTTTGGATGCTCCAGCGATTCGATACGCTTCCGTTCTTCGCTCCCGTCCTCGAATCGGACGGCATTTCACTCGCGGAGTGTCGATTATTATGTTACCTCGCTCCACGCACGTGTCATTGCATCCGGAGAACTGTTTTATACGGCAACTGAACGTAAAAGAATCGGTAAAAATTTCGGGACATCCTTTTTCGCATGAAGCATGTTTCTACTAATGTAGTCCCTTTTAGATTTATTTCGCTTTGTTTCCCAACCATCGAAGTGGGTGTAAGAAGAGTGATCGACGGACACAATCGATCATTAAGAAATCGAATTGCAGGAACACTGCCACGGTTAGACGAATCGAGGATCGCAAGGAGCATTTCCCCGGACCTGAAGTCTATTCGATTCCCGTTGAAAAACGAAACTGGAATTGCGCGGTTCGTGAGATTCCAATAGCCGCCGCTTCCGCTAATGGATCATTCGGTAGAGACAAAGCAAATGGATCCGCCCCCCTTTGTTTTCTACAAATAGAGGTTGCCCGGTTCGAGGCGATGCCTTCGTGTCTAACCGTCTCCCTAGGATTCGTCTTGAAAACCCTGCACAGGGCTTTCACCGAGTAATTTTACACGGAATCGTTCACCTAACCGAAGGAACAGACGCATGAATCACGTTGGTAAACAACTAAGTGCTCCCTAACATCGTTTCCCTTTACTCTTATAAAACAGAAGTGGGTAAACCGTGGTTCACGAATAGCGTGACGCTATTCTGCACCCTTAATATCGCTATTGCATGCGTATACAATTTTGTTTTCACAAATTTGAGGTACGTAGTATTTTTGTAAATTCGACGAATTTATTATACGGTGTAACGCGCACACGAGTTGTCAGCGTACCTCGTAACTAGATTGCGAATTTTTCTCGACGAAAAGGCGAAAAATATATTTAGTATTCAAGGGGATATAACATATTTAAAACACTGTAAAAACGAGTGTATTTTTAACGTATAAAAGAACCGAACATTTAGATCTCGCTACTTTAATTTGATTAATAAAAATATAAATTTGTATAAAGATCCGCAGTTTATTCATAACTACAGACTGCGGATTTTTATGCATTTGTGGGAAATTTAAACGTGTAAAAAATTAGAGAACGCACGCAATACATGAGAATATAAAAGGTTTCCAATGTAAAATACATATTATTTTATTTACAGGACAAAACAACCCTTTACTCAAATTCCATACCTTTAATTTTGTTAATGAAAATATGAATTTGCTTAGAGGTCCGTAATTTACTCATAACGTAACATGTTGAATTAATACCTGAATTTTATTTTTCGTACTCCAGGTGTTAATGGAAAATAAAATTCAGTATAATCCCTTGAAAACTTCATTTATGGCCCAATACGATATTATTGGGTTACGTTATACAATCTACGTATATATTTAGCTCGTAACCACTGGCGTATTTCGTGATACTGTATTTATCTGTATTTGCAATCACAATGAAAGTAGCGTCATTTATTGTTATATCCATTCTAGGTCAGTAGACTTCTGTCACTTTCCTTCAATCGAATCAGAACAAATAATCAAAATCGTTTCTCATCGATTAAAAGCAAACATATGATATACCACGTAAATACAAGAAACATGAAAATTCTGCGTGATGCGTCAAATAAAATATGGTAGCTTGAGGTTAGCTTTTGGTAGAAATGTCTTACTCCCTTCAATTGAGGCGCTGAGGACAGGGAGGGTGAACTAAACACTGTCAAAATTATTTCATACTTTATCAAATTGATTTATAGTACTTAACGCATTATTTACCGGGAGCCGATTAATATGCTTTTCTTATAAATCCCTATAAATTAGCCTTTTGTTCTCTATATGATCCATAATGATTCAACCGGTAGACACGATGATACTTTAAACCTTTATTTTGCTTCGTATGATTCTATAAGATTGAAACCATCCGGTATTACCGAATTGTAAGTTTAAATTGACCGATCTTTTATTGGTCGTGTTAACGCGCATTTCTGTTGGTTAACTTTGTGCATTTTGTCCTTCTTTCCCGTATAAATATTAAGTTTCTGCAGAAAAGAAAATTTGCCCGCTATTAGTACCTGCAACGCCTCAATTGTTTCCAATATACTTGCATTATCTAATATAGACCATAATTTTATTGCCGTCAACAAACTAGCAACAAGTACAAAAGCTACAAAATTGAATATCCAGTTTTGTCAAACTACCGCGTCTTGTTCATCTTTCCCCTACGACTTAATTCAATTTCCACTGTGAGTTGCCGAATTTCCATTACCCGTTTATCGACGCTATTTAATTACGCGTAGAAATATACGCGGACCGTTGTCACACACGAGCGAGCAAAAGTTTCATCGTTCAAATTTGTCAAGCAATTACTCTACCGGTTTCGCGAACATTTTTTCAGTGCATCGACGTACAGCAATAAACCCACCCCTCCGATGGACCGTTTACAAGCATATTTCCGCGCCAATCGCGCGGAAAACGCGCACACGATGCGTGACAAAAATTTAATAAAGGACAGAAGAATGTTGTTACGCGGGCCGGCCGATATAAATCAGATGCAGCCTAAACATGGATAATTACGGCTCGCGTGCTTCGTCGAGTGTACACAATTTTACTCCCCTTAGGCCATTTTTTTCCCATCCAGAAACAGGGACACCGGTAATTATGCAACGTTACATCGAGCAGTGTCAACAAACTTGACGATTATTGTTCCCCGACAAGCGACAGGAAAGTTGGAGGGAACATCGAAAGCGTCGTTTCATCGCTGCCACGATAAACCACCCCCGATCTCGTCTCTCGATTACGTCAAAACGAATCATTCAGGAAGTCGCATCGTTTATCGAGATTTGTCTCCCCTTCGATCGCACTCTCCAACGGCGATTGTTCAAATTCCCCTTGCAATCCGGGGGAAAAGCGATACACGCACATTCCCATGCATCTTTTCACTTCTTCCCTCTTTCGACACATGCTATTCTCTAATGGGTTTACTCTCGTGATTTTCGACCCCGAGTTACCGTACAGCGTGCTGTTTTTAAAGGATTCGTATTCTGGCCTGCGAGTTAAGTGGCTTACAGAGGGATACAGTTTGCGTTGCAGGGATTATTTTGATTTTTCCATTAGGCCAGTGTTAGTTTAAACTAGAATCGTGGAGAACAGCAGAGAGCAAATTTGGATCTCGTATATTACGATACAATTTGTACTAGTAAACTTGATTACTTTATATTAGGTGCACCAACGAGTAATCAATTATTTTCAAATGGATTGACGAATTCGGTTTATCAAAAGATCGAGCTTGAAATTATACAGCAGGAGTAAAGCAAGTATAAAGTGTCACGCAGAACAATAATGATTACATTTAACGCGGGGCAGGTATTTGATTCTCATGGAAATAAATGTTGAATTTCACCAAAAAAGTGGATTACTTTTTCGTACACGAAATATTATAACTGCACTGCGGATCCTTATGCAAATTCGTATTTTTGTTAACAAGATTAAAGGAGCGAAACCGAAATAAACGGTTGTTGTTTCACCATTTAATATTCTAATCTCTACTGTATTTTAAATATCTAATATATATTTGCGTATTCTATGTATTATGTGCATTTTTCAACATTTACGTTTTCCACAAATGCATAAAAATCTTCGGTCGACTAACTACTATTTATCATCAATACTATCTATATATCTACTGTGTTGTAAACACGACGAATGAAATCGGAGGCAGATATTTCTCTTCTTGTATATCAAACTATTTATAAAAGACGATCTCATAACATTCCTGTATAAGATTTTCTTACCCCTAGCGTAGAAATGAAAAATATACATTTCTATTTAGTCTTTCATATCGAAGAGTTATCAATAAAGAGTTCTTCGCTTCTAAACAACCCCAATGCCACTATTTAAACAGAGAAGCTTCGAGTCGGGAGCATTTTACGCGAAATCCGCTCTCGAGTCGGTCGATTGTTTTCGCCTGTGATCGATTCCTGATTGCCGACCGGTCGCGCAAAATAGAGTAAACATCCCTGGAGAACGAAGACAATGTCCCGCGTCGCGTGAAGCGAAGAATCGATTCGAAACCTCGATACGGCCTGGGAATTAGGTACATAGAGGTAACGAGATGAGTGTATCGGTCAAGTGCCGCTTGGCCTTCGTGCATTTTTCATGAACCAGCCTACGAGAAACAATGAAACTGGGATAGATGTACCAATTGCTGTCACTTTAAGGTTCGCGCGCAACTTTATTTAACTATTTTAGAACGTATTTAACATAAAGATCGTTCCAGTTTGAAGCATAATATTGTTTAACATCTCCTTTATTTATGAATACCTTTTTTATATGTTCAATATAATAAACTTATTTCTAATCAATTGAAAATGTACAACAAAGTCCAATGTCCTTCGTACTGTCACTTGAAAACTTTTCATTTAAGTAGAAACACGTATTACATGTATTAACACGTCAGTTTGTGTAACAGATATAAGATACATAGTAAACGTATCGTTTTACGAGATTATGACCCGTTCCATACTTTACAATTATATTGGTCACGTTCCAATGTTCAACAGCACATTTACCTCCTAATATTTATTTATAAATATTAAGTGTACACGAATATACAATGTCTATGTGTTGTTACGTAAACCGAAGTCCAAATTTAGTATGAAAATTTGTTTATTTACGATTTTTTATACATTACTTTGCTATTAAATGAACGAATTCAAGTGGCAGTTATAGGAACAGTGACAGAAACGTGGGTCATTTACCGTATCAGAATTTTTTTTAACATTTCTATACATGAGAACCAGACGAACCCAAATCCACTTATGTCAAAATTGTGTTATACACGCCATCCTATTGTCCCTTTTTAACTTTATCGGGACCATAAGAATGTACATATGTTCCATAATACATAATGAAAAATTATTATGTGAATTACTTCATATACAATGCTATCTTATGTAGTTTTAATTTTCGCTTTTGCTCTGCTGAAAATTTACAATACAGGACATATTGTTAGATCAGTATGGCTGTGGTTACAGAACTATAATAATCGCTAACTCCAACACACTTTTCTAACTCTCGTGAGAATTTAACTCTGCGATTCAAAACATTTTAAGAGTATGATCTATCGGTAATTTTATTTGAAATTTTGACTTTAATAAAAATTAATTCCTGTCAGCATGGCAGCGCCAACGGAATGCAAAGGGTTAATACTGCGCAGAGATGAGAAGTTGGCTCGCTATCGCCAAGCTGAACGCACACTGGCCTTCCGATAAATGAATCAACTTCTCATCTCTGCAACCTAAATAGTTTTCATTGTTTTAACGTGACACAAACACATCTCCCATCGCATGTAACGCGACATCAATGCGTCCCTATCTTAAACCACAAAAGTTGCGTTCCCCAAATGCGAATATCAATTTAACATACATCCCGTTAAATATCCATCCTCGGCGGACTTTTAAATCCGAATTGAAATTACATTTGCGCAGCTGGATTGCGTAGCCACGGGAAGCTAGCTCTCCCAATCCTATTTACAATTCCGGACTCTGAAGCTTGCAAGGCAGCGAGAGGAAACGTTTTAATATTCATATGAAATTAAAATTAAACACACGCTGCAATGGCACATGGTGTATCGAGGTTAGAGCTCAACTATTCGGCAAGCCTCGGCAGAATTGCGTTAAACCGCCGCGCAAACATCTTCGACGACTGTCCATTTGTGCGGCTAACATTGTTCTCGTCATGTATCGAGACTTCCGTTACAAGTTAAACTTCACTTCGGATCTAGCTTAGCTAATCTCTACCCGGAGATGCGCCACGTTAAATGGAGTTTCCGCTCGCGCACCGCCACGTATATAAGTTTGTGCGCGTAAATACAGCCGGATTCCGAATGGTTAACTATAAACCGTGATGAGACGGGTAGACCGGGCGAGAGATGAGAGTCGATTTGTTCGCTAGATGGAAACGTCGCAATTCTGTCGCCAGATGCACTGGAAGAACACGTACGATAGGGGAAGAGACCGCCTCGGGGTTTGCGCGCGAAAACGAGACACGGAATCGAAGAGGAAAGCGAAGCGCGACCCGCGTGCTCGCAACGAGGAGGTTGAATGAAAACATGTCTGGGTGGGTGAACGTATGTGGCTGCGGTAACTCTGTTACATAAGTGATCGGGGTTAAACTTCGCCAAGGATTCGCAAACTTCTTCCCGCACGCAGCTGACACACGTTCGATGCTTTCTCATCCGTGCTTGCCCGGTCGACGTTGCGTCTAGCTCGCGTGATGGATCGTGACGCTTGTCGAGGACACAGATCGATACTGTGTCGATAACGCGTCGCCGGATATTACGTGTCGAACGGGAAAATTAACGGTTTTAATGGGGAACGAGGGTCGCGTGAATTTTCCGCACCACAGCCTAAGTTCGTACACGAGGGGATTATAGGTTCGAATGGAGGTGGATGTGCACCCTTTCTGCTCCTGTCTTATCAATTTTGCTGCATGCTGCAACGCGTAGATTTAGGCTGTTAGATATCTGGATTCGAGTATACACGGAACCGGTAATTCGTTCGCGATCTACGCTGCGTAATTGCTGAAAGCATGTATCTTAGAGAGCGACTTCCTCTTGCGGTAATTACAGATAGCAATGTCGAATAGCTGCTGTAATGATTGGAAAATACTTCAGAGTTTCCTATTTGATATTAACAGTTATGGATCCTAATTAGACATTTCTTGATACTCTGGTCGACCGATTAGCGGTGTTACAAATTATGTGTGAAAATCGTAGAGCAGTGCTGAATGAAATTGCACCGCACCTTAGAAAACGTACAACATTTAGAAATTTAGTAAAGGTATACTTATAGGCAACTACTTGTCAATTCACTCTAATCAATTATGTTTTCTGTAATGCAAATCAAACCTTTAATTCTCCCTATCTACGCTTGACCATAATTATGGTCAATTGATGGGTGCACTGAAAGTTTAATCACTCGATGTCAGAATCTCTGTTTACTTTACGGGACTTTCCATAGACTTTCCAACAGTCCCATAGAAATATCTTTCGTTACCTTTGTATTTCGTTCTACTAAACATCGTGGTACTCTTCAAATTCAATTTCCTCTGATCCCTTTACCAAAATGCGCACCATGGCCAATAAGTAGCATATTTTACAGTATCGACATTCAGTTCTTTTGCGTATAGTGAAATTAGAGGAGGATTATTTGCTCCAAATTTTTGTTAAACAATAAACTTCTTAATTCGAATAAATTCCGTTCATATCCTGAACTTATATATTCTCCATTGATTTTGTATATCGCTCAACTATCACTATGAATTTACCGAACAACTCGATATATATGTTACATAATATGTAAAAAAGATTTAATTGCATAAACTATGCGCTCCAAATAAAATGCTGTCTAATGAAACTTTAATTTTTATTCTCGTTCTATTGCAGATTTACAAATACACGACTTGGATCAATCTAGCTCTGGGGTACTGAAATAACACAGACAAGTGCAAATCACGTGAGAATTGGAGCAAAAATATTTCCTCTAATTCTAAAGCAACTACCTTTATCGCAAAAAGTATGTAGAGGAAATTGTTAGTCACGAATCTGCAGATATTTGCGTGACTATTAAGATCGTTTAATCAAGCGATCGCGTGTGATCTAATGAAAGGAAACGAGGCCTCTGAGACTACAGCGGATACAATTTACGAATTTATCGATTCCATTAATTCGTAGCTGATGGCGTTGCTTCTGAAGTCAAATTTCCGTGCCTAGTCGCCGGTCTCTCGCTTATCGATGGAAAATTAACCCTGGAATTGTAGCGTCACCCCGACTTCCTGCCACGAATATCGCTTACGGACCAATTACAACGTCGAACCGTTCTCCCGTGGATCGATCGACCAATGTCGGATCAATTGTTCGCAAAAATTACGAAGCACGACAGCCACGTTGTACGGTGGACGCGGAGCCCCAGCTCGGTTCCACGCGAATTAATGCGTACACGTTAACGAGCAACGGGGAAATAATTCAAGAAGCATCGTCGAGTTGCGCTAAAATGTTATTTGCAATCCTATTACCTGGCGCGTTGCATTCGGTTAGCGCGATTTATTGAATTATTAAGTTCACGCGATTTCATTGAATCCATTACGATTTATGAACAAGTGTAGCGCGACCGCACGCCGTTACTGCGACATCTGCGTAAGCGATTAAAAACTCGGATTCGTTCGCGGGACACGCCCCGCGTTCCCCCAATCCCTCTGTCCGGTTAATAAACTCTACAATCGTCAATTTCGCTACGAATCAACGGGAAGCCGGATCAAAGTCTCATGAATGCCCATCGCGTGTTCGTAACTCGTCCCTTTGTGCATCGCGAAAATGCTCGCTGCTATGTTCGCGAAGTCGCTTATTTGCACCAAGTCGACGGACGGGGCTGTGGCTCGTGTTGAGATGTAATTAAAACGAACAATAACCACTGTACAGGCAGCTTCAATTGTCAACTTTCAAGAGGGCTCTCTCTTGTCTTTCGTTTCTTAAGAAACGCCGACGACACATTTATCATCGGGTAGACAGTGAAAGTATTGTCCAAAGAAGACGCGAACGATTCATCCAATACGGTCGCCTCGCGAACGAACAAAAGGGAAGGGAAATCCGCCGTCATTCTGCCGACACTCGAGCCCTTTGACGTTTACCTCGAGCACACCGGATGGCGGACAAATCCTAATTCGGTTGGGTCGAATTAATCAAATTACCAAGATTGCTAACTCTCTCCTCCTCGTCTCGACTCCCGGTAGTTCCGATCTCCATCGAATACACCTCATCTTGGAATAGCCGACGACGACGTTCGTGGCGAAGAGTGGCGAGTGGCTCAGACAGTTAAGGGTCCCCGGGTAAACACGAATAATCCAATTTCTGCGTTGAGCGCCGCGAGGTCAACAGAATTTCGGGCACGTCATTGTGGCTTCCTAATTTTGCTCGGCTTAAAACACACAAACCGGGCACCCGGTTCCCTGTTACGCAACCGCCACTTGAACGCGTTCTTCCTGACCCCTTGCTTCGCCTCGATCACGTATCCTTAATTATCTTGTTCCGTTGTACTTCACGGTACCCTTTACTCCTATTAACGACTTATCGCGTTAACGAGAGCTAACGATCACGAGTGGACTGAATGGTAAAAGCTGAACACGTGCTGCCTGTTAGCACGGATCGGGTAAGTACATAGGTATTTTAAGGAGAAATCGAGTCTCGTTCCGAGATCGTGAACAAATTTCAACGAGAAGAATAGAACACTTTGCTATTATTCTTTAAAGCGTGACTATTTTGAGGCGGAGACAGTAGAACGATATCGTTTCTTTTTTACTGGATTAGAACAGTGATATTTTTTGTCATTCAAATTTATCAAGCAAATTCATGTTCTTAGTAACAAAATTAAAGGAATGGGATTTATATGGAGGGTTGTTTCACCCTCGAAATAGAATAATTTTTACTTTACTTTGAGTATTATGTATTTTTTTCGCATATTAAACACATTTTGTCCATTTCTGGACATTTCAATTTTCCATTGATGCATAAAAATCTGCAGACTAGTAATATTAATCTACTTCGAGAAGAACAAATTCAACTTCATAAGTATATTTAATCATAGCACGCACCACGACTGACCACTTAATTTTAGACTGCTTAAACACTTAGTTTTTTCAGCTACTTATACTCTCAATTTCTTTAGTGCACGTAAGTATATATCAATTGTTGGTAGTTCTAGTATCAAGAACAACCTCGATTCAAACAAGATAAATCACCCGCTGAAATTTATCAAGGAAACAAAACTAATACACCAAATATGATAGGGAAATAACCAATCACCGTCGCTAATGCTGTTGATACGATGTGAAATTATTAAATTAAAATATATATATTTAAGTATTTAATAGACACCTAACAAAAAGTTTGGAATATTACGAACACGACGATTAAATAGAGAATTATAACTTTTATTGTACGACATAACCATACATGCAGAAGCTGTCCAGTGATCGCACTGTGCCTATCATATACCTTGATTAACGAAAAAATATTAGAAACTTTTTCTGTTGTATGTATTACGTTCACTGCAGCCCATATGGAATATTGGGTTTCCAATTTTGCCCTACAAGAGAACAAAGATTGTTCATCACTGGATTAAAAGATTTTTATTCCGACAAAGGTATGAGAATGGAACAGGGTGCGATTAGCTATTATTAGATCGCAATTAGCGCGACGAAGTAGGCCTCGGGGTTGGAAAATCTTGATACAAACCATTCCATTAATGCCGTAGAATCCGTAACGGTGCATAGCTGCATGCACCGCTCGCCCGAATGCTTATTAGCACGCGAAATGCTTTGCTCTCGAAATCTGTTGGATGTAGGCTGGCTATACGCTTCGACATTTCGTTATTTCGTTACGTGCAGGTTGTGTCGAGCCAGCAGCTTGCTACATTGTTGCATGCGCGGCTAACTTTCGTCTGGTTTCCCGTCCGCCATTTTCATGAAAACAAATATCGAGATTAATTGATCATTAGCCGGCTTTGTTCGACGCTGTTTTCCCGGTTCTGTCCCGTAGCTCATCTATTTTTCTTTCCAATTTCGAAAGAAAAAAGAAGAGGAGTAACGAACATGATGAATGACCCGAGTTCGCTATTTTTCCACGACACTAGCGCCGTTTAACGTCCAACATTAATATATTGAAAAATGACTTCTGTACGGTTCACCTCGCATCTGTAATCGTCACACGCTGCTGAGCTTCATTAGCCCTAGAAGTACAGGCAATCGAAGTACACCCGTTTGCACCAGAGTGATCAAATTAATAGAATGTTTGCTAAAGTGCGTAACGTAAGAAGAATACAGTCAGTCGCGAAAATCTACATGCTGTCCAAAACTTCAGATATTTAACAAAATAAAGGAGTTTCGATCGTTTGAAAGGTAGCAATTTATTTACTAATTAAAAGTAGACAGATTGTCGAGAAATAGAGTTGTTGCTTCTATTTGGTTAAAACAAAATATACATACAAATGTAAACCAAAGATACGATTTCACGGAATTTAGGGACGCGTATTAAAATTTACATTTTACGAATTTTACTTTGTGCAGTCAAACTTGTTATTTTCGATATGGTTGAATGAAATGCAACGTTCCGAAAGGCCGCAAATAAGTTATTTAGTTGAAGGGCAACTTTCGGCGCGGTGCCTTAATTTTCGTGACAAATATGCGAATTTGGACGCGTTTCTTTAATTTTGCCGACAGAAATGCGAAGTTACACGAAGATTCGCAAGAGAAGTGCGAAACATCATATATTATGTACTAGGTATATTTTGGGAGTTCAAACGTCGTAATTTGAACCCATCACGGCTACTTTAATGTAAACAGAAGAAGAATGCCTCAAGTTTCACCGTTGCATTTTATCAAACGAATAAGTATTAATCCGAATTCGCTTCGATTCAGGTTGAATTCAGTGCTCACATTTTATTGGCAAATCCTGTGAGTCGTAAGTTGAGCGATGGTGCGCCTAATGCTATGTCGTAGGTCGAAGCTCAAATGTGTAGCGTTATATCGCTTTTAAATCCGTTAATGCGGGCTTGGGAAAGGCAATTTGCATAGGTTTCACGGTAACGTACACGAACTCGGGCCCAGAACTATCATTGCTACAGCCTGGATCCGTATCCTGCTAATCCTTTGGACTTTGCTCCATGGCGGTACCAATGGAGAATGGGCCTAGCGCAATTTTCATACGAGGAAAGAACTGCATTTAAATAAAGTTCCCGCACGTACGCGTTTCACCATTGGGCCTGCATTCGCCATTCGCTATCGGTTCATAGACAGACTTAATGTTTTCTTTGAGTCTTTCGCGCGTCTGCGAAATACGTCTCTTTCAAATGAAATTTTCACTCGAGGACGCGCGTAAACGTTGAAATTCTTTCGTTCCTGATTTTGTTTCTTTACTTCGTTATTAGTAGACTGCGGGTTTTTATGCATATGGACGTGTGGCGGCTCTCCTGCACCTACCACTAGAGGGACATACGAAATAGGACTTTCTCGAAAGCACTCGCTCCAACTACCTCGTCCATATACATTATATATCGCCTTTAACCTTCCTTCCAATATCCCAAAGTCTAAGGCAGGGCATGCTAGGTAGCCTTTACCGATGACTACTCCACTACTAGCAGGCCCAGGACGAAACGCAATACCCTTCCTTTTTCCCATTCTTCCCCCTCTCCACGGCACCACAGACGAATACTAAATTGAGGAAATAAATACAAGATAGACAGAATATTAAGTTATTCTGTAAGCAATATCGTTTCTTGACTTAATTTTAGATGCAAGTGTATTAAGACTTACATTTGGTTTTAGTCGTCGATTTATTGAATATCGATTCCCGTGATTTTTCCTATTTCTGAGATAAATTTTACATTTCTGCGTTGAATGAAATTTTGGATAAGCTTGTTCATGAATGAGTGTAAAGTAAACGAGCCATTATTGTATTTAGTGGATAAACTCAACATCAATTTAGGTTCCATTTCTCTGATTGTTTCTTTAAAAATGTGAATCAAGATAAAAATTCACAATTTAATTATTAGCATGCGGAAGCTTGCGCAGTGAATATGCAAAGTAAATGCATGTCAGGTTTGGTAAATACGCACTTGTGTACGCATTAGAGAATTCGTACAATTGTGTTTAACTAATTAAAACATTTGCTGCTGTAAATTTTAATCAAACAATATAGAAAAGTGGGCAAAATATTGTGTTACGTTATATAATATTAAATTCATTTCCTTCTTCCGATTCCTTTTTATTCTTTAGATGACAGAGAATTTTAAGAGTTTATAGATACCAATAGTTCTTTTAATAATCGAAACTAATCGGTAGGAGATGCCGATGATACGTTATACGTGAATTTCTTGAACGCCTATAAGCGCTGATAGCAGTGAAAGGGTTAAGGACCAACGTGTTTTGACGCAACATTTCATTTGCAATTTTCTTCTGGCCAATTTCCATCAGTGAATTCCGTTCTTTATCAAGATATGTGCAAAAATACATTTCAGAGATCTGTGGGTACTGAATTTTTTATTTTAATTAGGAAAAGAGAAGAAAATGTATTTGATTTACAGTTTAATCAAATTGGCGTAACATCCAATTCACTGACAATAACAAAAGTAAGAGAAATATACGTAAAATATGTTCGATATTCACAGTTAATTACAAATAGAATCAAAATGCAAGAAATGCAGTGAGTGGTGAAGGAAATGTAAACATTTACAGTAATTATGTGGAGTTAATTTGACGTCATGTCACCATTATTGTAGTGATACGAACTCAATTCGACGTACGTCACCACGAGTGATGAAGAGTCAATTTGACGTCCGTTACCGGTTGAAGGTTAATTTAAAACGTAATTAAATTGTGTTTCGCTTAGTACATGTTTCTCATGACATAAAAACTGATCCGCAAGTTACAATAAGCAACAACAATCTATTCTAAATTGTCAATTAAAAATTGATGTCTTTTTTCGGAAAAGATATCTAAAATAAAAAAATATATTTTCGAAATGCTCTAACGGTGCAACATATTTCTGTCAATGTCCCATTTGTTTAAAGCAAAAGTTCCATCAAGGTATGCATTTGCATAAACTTCTGCAACCTGTTTATTACATATTTCCATTCGTATTTTTGCTTTTCCTTCTCCATTCCATTGTATTTCTATTCGTTTTATTTCTCCGAGGTGGCACGATTACGTTTTTATGGTGGCGACATGTCAGGTTGACAATTATTCGCGACTGCTTTCAGATTTTAGTGGTTCTCGTACATATTTCGCATTCTATATGGTTTTATATTCCTCTACGTTGTAGTTCTCTTTGTGAGCCGTACGAATTCAATGGGTGCCCGTGAAAAATAGGCGGCGACACTGGCAGAATCGACGGTTGCAACAATTGCGCATGGCTCGTGAAACGTTTGAGGGGTCAAAGTAACTTTACCGCTCGCCCTCAGCTTCGTCGAAGCTTTTTTGACCTTTCCTCCTCTCCCCACCTCGTTTCTCTTTTCCCTCACTTTCCTTCCGATTTCTCTTCTCCTCCACTTTTTCGTAGCCTTTTTTGCACCAGACGTTCGGCGACGTTAAATCACACGAAAGGCTATAAATCCGGCGCATTTTCAGGACAGCTGATCCGGCAGGAAATATCAGTAAAAGTGGAACAAACAAATCTCGCGGTGGAGCGAATGCCTCGAGACAAATACCTACGACCTCTGCGAACTATGTCGTAAATGAACCTCGTGCGTACCTTGTCATACTTTCGGATACGACTTTAATCTTTCACGTACGATGGCCACAATGATTTTTCTGTTTATGCAATCGCGGCTGATTTTCGTATAGCTAACCTTAACTTCTTTATGCACTAGAGTAGATGTACCAATTACTGCCACTTTAAGGTTCGCGCGTAACTTTATTTAATTATTTTAGAACGTATTTAACATAGAGATCGTTCCACTTTGGAGCATAATACTGTTTAACATCTCTTTTATTTATGAACACCTTTTTTATATGTTCAATATAGTAAATTCATTACTACGTAATTGAAAATGTACAAAACAGTCCAATGTTCCTATTACTATCGCTTGAAAACTTCTCATTTAAATGCAAACACGTTTTACATACATTAACACGTCAGTTTGTGTAACAGGATATAGGATATATAGTAAACGTCGCGCTTTACTGAATTATGACACGTTCCATACTTTACAATTATATTGGTCACGTTTCAATGTTCAACAGCACATTTACCTCGTAATATTTATTTATAAATATTAAGTGTGAACGAATATACAATGTCTATGTGTTGTTACGTATACCGAAGTCCAAATTTCGTATGAAAATTTGTTTACTTACGATTCTTTATACATTACTTTCCTATTAAATAAACGAATTAAAGTAGCAGTTATAGAAACAGTGGCAGTAATTGGGTCATTTACTCTACTTCAGAAATCTATTCAAGAACTGGGCTCCGTACATTATACGGATCTCACTCATGCATGGTCTCACACGTGTTTGGATAATGGTGAAGACAATGGTATTGTATACAGTGACTCACGAAATTAATCGAATGATACCACTGTTCTATGATTATTTTTTAGATAATTTCCCTTGGATAATCAAGTCGCGAACAATGTCAATATAAAAACTAAAATTCTATATTAATCCTTAACTACTACGCCTGTTAAAACTTACGTTTGTAAGATCACTACTAATTCCTTGTTTATCTATATTTTCCAGGTTGGATTTCAGTAATCGAACGTTGCACTATAATCGAAAATTATCCACAGTGACAAGCTCGTAAGTCATTCAGAAAGTAAAATAGAGATGAATAAGTAGTTATTATTAGCGTCCTCGTAGACCAACAATAGTAAATAATGGTTACGTACGTCCCCAAAGTTTTACAGTTGACGATTCAATTTTTGCTACGTAAGAAATATATTGAATGTAAGTATTTGATCAATTTCTTAACACTTTATTTACCGGAAGCCTATTATTCGACTTTTCTAAGATGTTCATAAATAACCTGTGTTTTATTTCATCCATCTATTTTGTTTCTGAAAAACCTTATCTTACTGTTGTCTGAAATTAATGCAGATAATGCAAATAAATACTGTTGTTTCGGCCATGTACCAAGCGATACTAGTTTTCCACGTTTCAACAAAACGATCGGCGGTGCTTATGCGTCTTATTCGTAAGCAGTAGATAATGTGTCAAGTCACTGTAAAACATCGTGTACTTAGTAAATGTACAACCCAACAGAAATATTAAGTTAACGCACAGAGAAACGCTTTGGAAATACAGAGGGGCAGCACTCGAAAAGAAATACATTTGAATCCGAAGGTTAACTCGCGAACGAGTGAAGCGATTAGGCGCCGCATGGTCATACTCTTGGGGTTTAAGGTATCCCGGAGTACGTAGCCAGAAACCGCAGGGTGCGGCCAGTGGCTTGGTCGGATTCCACGTGGAGATCCAGCGCGCCAGCAAGTAATCTAGAGGGTGTCACGTGCGAGTTCACTGGCTTACATAACGAGCACTGATACGTAGAAAGAACCATAGCCGAGATATCGAGTGCGAGGGATCGTTGGAAGAGAGAAAGAAGGAGCCGAAGAAGAGAAACAGGACTCGAGATAGCGAGAGTAAGAGTGGCGAAGGGCAAGGGTGGTTCGGTAAAGGAACGGAGAAAAGCAGAGAATAAAAATGGCGGGAGGTAGAAAAGGGAGTGGAGGAGGGAGGGGGGGGGGGGGTAGCATAGTAAAGGGGAAACAGGAACTGGAATAAAAATGAGGGTAGTTACCGATGGCGGTCGGATCTTTCATTTGATTCCACGCTCCTGGAAAAATTGCATTTGTCCCCGGCAGCCTTTGGGCTTCGAATAAGATACGGCACTGCGCGAAAAGGGCACCCCCAGGGCCTTTACGCGAGATCAGATATTATGTTAAACGTTTTTAGTTATTCACTTGACGCTCCCCGGTTCGAGGATCTCTCCGTTCGCCTCCGTCACCGTCGTCCTCCCTTTTCAGCCCCCAGCGCCACCGTAAATCCGCCTTTGGTAATCGAGAACGATTCGCGGAGAACCGATACCGTTCCGTTCTCCATCTCCTTAACGAATGATTGACCTTTGAGGGAAAACCCGAAAGGTTTATCGACGTCTCTGTAAGTAAGAGGGGCGGAGGAGAGTCATGGAAACGGCTGATACAGAGCATCCTTCGGTGGAAAGAACGGAATCGAACTAGCACGGCGCCTCGGAGATAATGAAATATATACGATCGTTCGTTTTTTTTTTCTTTGCCAGGGAGGTTAGGAAGATGCTATCTAGAGGCACGATTTTAGAATTTGCGATGAAACAAATGGGCCAATAGGGTTGATAAGGGTAAGGACAACGTTTTATGGGGGGCTTAAGGTTAAACGAAAAGGACGTTGTTTTTCTTTCTTTCAATTTTGCTTGTCCCTTTTCTCTGGTTAAACCCCTGTGTTTTATCGGATAAATTTTGACACATTTCAGCTGTCTTAACCAAATGCGTATCATTATACGCGGTGGACATTTTCGATTCTATCCCTTTCAAAAGTCTGTTTCAAAAATCAATTTTGGCCCAACGAGTTTGACAGGGTCAGTTTGAGTGCGTTTGACATCCTTTCTGTGATCCGAAAACGCGTCAATAAAACGTACTGCGTTGTTCATGAACTCGCTTAATGAATTTCTGTTAGGGAACAAACGCACGATTTTGCAACGAAATTATGGTAAACGCTTCATACAGCCGCGCGAAAGATCGAATAGTGGAGTGAATACGTTTTGACGGGCAATAGTGAAAAAAAAATGATAATATTTTGATAAACTATCTGACACGGTCTTTCAATAGCTAAACATTTTCGCGCATCCCTGGACATTCGCAACATTTTCGACATGCGTTTCCAAAGACAATCTGGCCGTCAATCTGGCTGTGACAGAGGAATTAGAAAGAAGCGTTTGTGTCGCGTAATGCAAACGCGTCATATTGAAAATTAATTTAGTTCGCGGTTATTAAAAATCTATTCAGCGGCCAGAACCCGTCAGGACCATCGCTGTTCGTCGCGCACTGGAGAACAGCGAACGTTAGCAGAGTTGATCTCGATTGCGGATTCTATCAATGATGAATTTGCGTCCCTTTGTTCCGAAATTTTCAGCTAGAAGTAAATTGACAATGAAATCACTTTTTTTGTGGCGTATGAACGTCTGTGTTCTTTCACTTGCTGTTAATCTACGTTTTTTATTCAATTAAATATTGAATGGATACGAACAAAAGTGGATAATGAAAATCGAAATTCACTAGCAATTCTGGTAGCGCTATGTTATAACGTCTATACAAATCCGTAGGATACAGGAACCGAACGTCATTTATTAGTTATAAGTAGACTGCGGATCTTTACGCATTCATGAGGATTTTAGATGTATAAAATAATAAAGATTACACGTAATATGCAAAAATATACAAAATATTTCAAATGAAATACAAATTATGATATTTGGAGGATAACACGAATATCTGCTTTGGTTCCAATCTTTTAAATACTGTAGGAGTGAGAACGGACGAAAGGACGTAATTTTAGTTCAGGCTTTCGTTCGTTACAATTTATGACAGAACCCCTTGAGCCGACGCTGTGCAGACGCGTCCCGACGTGACCGTGCAGGACAGTTTTCCCTTACCCCCCTAGGTTTAAGTTTAGTTTTTAAGGATTGCTATACTGAAGGAGAAGGGCTTGGAGACAGGGAGAGCATCGCGAGACGCCGAGAAGGCAGGTCGTAGAGTGCAGCGTGGAAAGTAGCGTAGGAAATAGCGTGGAAGCGTCAATTTAGTGTGGTAGCGATATCACGATCTCTTTTATAATACTGTACCATTTAGTTTTGTTATTCAATAATTATATTATTTAATCCATACGCCGACTTGTACCTCGCCCGTGAATTTCCTATCCTACAATACGTTTATAAAAGTGCGAATTTACATAAATATCCGCAATCTAGGAATCAGACTATACAAAAAGAATTTAGTTGAAAATATTGAATTGTTAATTTGTTAATTAGTGAGAGTCCGGTGTTCTATTGCAATTAGTGTATAGTAGAGCACAGCTGCGGAATTGTATTGATGTATCTACAGTATTGTTTTGAAATTTTAATTTCTTCTATGCATAATACAAACATGTTGAAGAGAATTGAAAATAGTATGAAATATCTATCATCGAGCGAAAACCAAAACATGTACGAAGGTATAAAAATAAGTACTCCATTTTGTCCAACTTTTCTCTATTGTAACTATAACTCTATACTATAACGGTAGCTATACTAACAGGTAACCAACAATATTAAGACCGTTTTAATCAATCGAAATGAATAATATATGGAGTGGATGAAACAATATTTTATCCAGAAAAGTAGTCACCTTTAGCTTCTGATACCTTTCCCCAATAAACTAACAACTTTTCTATTCCTCCTCTATACTCTGACAAATTTTATTTGGACAAACGATAAAACCTGGAAACTATAACTAACCACCTAACTATAAACCTATAACTGTAGTTGTTGCGTCGTTTTACAATTTATGCTAAATCCGTCTCTCACTTTTACTCGCGTACTTTCAATCTCCTTTAGAAATCAACCGCACAATTTTACCAAATATTCCACTGCCAAAAGAAACGTTTTTCCCGGAAATACTCGCAAAGTATTTGCTTGAATCTCGAATCTCGAATCTCAAATCTACACATGTCGCCATCCATTCCTGAATTCTGCCTTCCGCGAAAATTCTTCGCAGCACGAGTTGGCATCAGAGAGATTCGGTAAAAGCGTCAAATTTCATAGTAGATTCCGGCTCGTAGGCTGTTTGAAAATGGAAAACGGGGACAGGCCAGGTCGAAGGTCGTAGGCAGCGGGTTCACCGCGACAGGACCACGGGAACGTCCGTTTTAATAACGTGTCAGGAAGGAACGAGCGTTGACGTCCTTTGGCTGGCTATGCGCCTGCCAGAGGACAATGCTGAGCTTCGCCAGGGCCCGTGGTTGGAATATTTTAGAGATAAGGTCGCCAGAACGAGCCTGCCCGTTTCGGCTTCGCTCGCTTTGCCTGAAGAAACCAGACTGTGGTTACGGAAGAGAGGGAGACGGGGAAACCAAGAGAAAAAAACTGCTGATAGCTGAACGAAGATAGCGGATTGGCTGATAGAGAGACACAAGGGGAACAAGAAATAGAAAAGAGGAAAGGGGTTAGGGCGTAAGAAGAGCGGTCCTACAGAAATCATCGACGCAGATTTCCCCGACGCTGGTTCCACCGACAATAATATTAAACAATCACGTATGTTTGCAGACATTAGTATTTGGTTGGTACATATAAAACGTGGATCCATAACAGAGAATTTCTATTGCAAACTAGTTTTAGGCAGGAATCATATGTACAGCTCATAATTATTCGAACGACATCAGGCATTAATGGAAATTTCTGCTCTTTCAAAGGTTTGAAAATTTGTTAGCTTGAAAATTGAAGCGTTTGGATATCTAAATACTTGGTAATTTAAAGGCGTAGAAATGCGAAACATAAAAAATTGTTGCGATGTGACGTGGGTGCGATATATTAATGATACTGGTGAACAGTAACAAACAATGCTATTTGTTACTCTTAACAACTAGCTTATACAGTGTATCCTAACGCGCGAAGTTAGCGTGGCGAATGCTCGGAACGTTCTGTCGTTTTCGTGCTCCTCAAAACTATCCTTTCCTCCGAACCGAGGATCTGGCAATTTTCACTTTTATTGCCCGCACTTGAGTTCGGTCGCACGCAACATGCGGTCTTTCGGAAAACCATAAACCTGTGACTTTCCTTTAGGACGTTCGACAGTCCGCCACAAATTCAATGTCTTACAATTAGTAATTTCGAAGGGTTGAAAATTGAAACGCTTGCAAATTCAAATATTTGACAATTCGAATGCATGGAAATCTGAAGCTTACATAATTAAAAGACCTACAAATTTCGATGGCTCGGAATTTCAAAAGCTTGACCAGTATAAATATTGTCAGTGAAAACAGTACCGATGATTTCCAGGGACCCAAGAAGAGAAATGGTACACAATCAGCAGAACCAAAAATCAGAAGGAAGTCTTACGCGAGTCAGGGAAGGATAGATAGAAGAGGGGGAACGCATAGACGGCAGCTAGAGCGGGAAGATATGCAAAGTTCGGAACTTAATTCATTTCCAAGGCGCCTCACGCGAGCCCTGAACGTGCCAGATCGCTCGCTGCGGTGTTATACTTGCCATTGCGGCTTCCGTACATCCGTGCTTCTGCAAATTATTAACCGCAGCAGCGGTGTTCGCCGGCAGCTTTGCTAAACAACTTCATCTTGACTCGGAGACCTCCTCCTTTGCCCTTCTTAACGTATTCGCGTGCGATTTCAAAAATTTATTAGAGCGGCACCGGGTCAGAACTGTCGATGCGTGGACCATTCGGAGAAGTTACTAGCACCCTAATACACAACCTTGACTCTAGGTTTTCCTTCTCCTGCCTCCTTTCAGTCGATCACGACTCCGCGAAATTGCGTTTCCTGCGAAGTCGCGACCTTTGAGGAGATTACGATCTTAATGAAAGTACGCTGGTTTCTTCCACTGGATTCAGATGTTGCCTCGTTTCCCTACTTTTCTCCCTATTTCTTCTCTTTTCTGCTTGCTTTTCCTCGTTTCCTTCTACCCGTCATACGATATAGACGTTCATCATCGGAGTTCTAAATCTCGGTGAAATTCAATGTATATTGAAATCGAATGACGCGATTACCGCGGATTTTTTTACGTCATTCTTACACGCTTTGGTTCGTCAGTTGACTTTTGGGTCGAACCTTAGCATCACCGCACCATGTACTATTTCTATTTATTCGAAGGTTGCAGATTTAAAAGGCGACGGAAAAATTGAAAATATCCATAAATGGGGAGGGGAGCCGGGCCACGGGGAAAGATTGAAACGTCAATTACACTCGAGGTTATCGAAATACCATCCGTTTGAATTATCGCGGCGCCACTTGGCCAGGAATATCGATTATCCGGAAGCTCATATAAAATGTAAATAAGCCCATCCTCCCCCACGTGTCGTTGTTTATTCGAGCCTAGTGGCTATTTATTGCCCCCTATCCAAGCGCTGGTGTTCTACAAATTTATCTATCGTGCGGGTGGACCTCTTATTCAGCGTAAAATATTACTCGCCCGATCAATTTTTCCTTTTTTCTTTTATTTCCGTTTCATTTACGCAAGTAGAAAGCTGACTTTGTGCTACGGTGGGTTCTTTTTAGGCAAAGCAAGCACACGATATGAGTACTTAATGTAAATATATACAGCCAGCAGGCAACTGTCGAGAGGTCCACGCCTTAAAAACTAGACAGAGTGGGTCATACGTTTATACGAGCCCTTTTTATTGCCCCTATCAATATTCCATGACGCGAATCCATCCTCGAAGCAGACGCCACCAAAGAAACGCCGTGCATGCATAAAACAAAGCCCGTGACAAGTCAGCTGCCCCAATAAAAGCATGAATCCTTAAGGAATGCTCCCCTCGTTAACAATGCGTTTCTAGGAACCTCCATGTAAGTAGAATAAGTCGCTCTACCGTCAGCCAACTCGATCGTTCTACCAAAAAGCAACTGCAGTGTGGTATCTTATAACGAATTGATTTGTTTCACCATTTTATTCGTTGTAGAATCGCTACTAATATATATGTATACGTGTTTGTATATATATTAGGTTGGCCAAAAGTCTTATCACGTGTTTGATACCTGACATTAATAGTGCGATGAATAAGTTAATATGCAAACACAAGTAAGATTTGAAAGTAGATATTTCAAGGTGTCATTTGAAAATGAAGGCATAAAGATTTACTTTATTTATCTTGTTTAAGGAAGAACGTAAGATGCATTTTTGACGCAACATATTATATTACTACTGTAAACGTAAAAATGCAATGCAAACCAAGAGAGAATAATGAGAATGATAGAATATGTTAATGCTGACAGATTTTCACATTTTAGGAACCTAATTGAATTATTTATTCGCAGGGAAATTGTAAAACCTAAAACTTGATATCTAATGTCTGTAATTTTCATATTTCGTTAAACCAATTAAATAAACGAATAAACAAAATTCCTTGTTTGCTCGTTTAAAACTGCCATTCTTCATCTATTGAAGACTACTTGAATTTTTTAATTAGTTTCATGCATTTAAAAATAGCAGCCGATTAGTTTCTTATTAACTTCCTGTGAAACATTCTGTAGGATTCTCGTTCGTCGTATTTAAATCCTGATTTAGTCAGAAAAACTGTTCCTTATGAGATTCGTTTCTAGTAATGTCGTTTGTTATAAAATATTCCGCTGTAGAAGAATAAGAAGGGAAACGATAAATGAAACTAGAACCGTGTGCAACGCAATTACCATTAGCAATCATCATTTATTTGGGTTTTATCGTTTCGATTCTCCCAGATACTAATCTCAGAATTTGCTAAGCTCATCCTTAAATTTGCTTCCTCATCCACTTAATAAGGGATGAACACCGGCTCCCCGTGGAAACGTGATATTCGACTCGTATATCGCTTATATTCCAGGGTTGCTAACTCGGCAAAGAAAGAAGGGTAGAATAGAGAGAAGAAAAACGACTGAGAAAGGGGATGAAAAAAATTACACGCTACGTGTAACGTTTGCGAACGACTCGGATCTAAAGTACACCACTTTACGTCGTGAGCGGTCGCGGCCGGCGCAGAAATGAATTCTATAAATACATCCAACCTTATTCGCGTGCAGAATCCACTTCATTTGCGATGGAGTGCTTGTGTTTCATCAAGCCACTTTTCGTAACAGGAATAAAGCTGCTGCTCATAACGAATGCAGAATGAAACCGCTTCTTTTTCACCGACTTCAACATTTCCGCTTGTTTTTAAACATTCCCCGCGTTTCCCTAAAGCTATGAAAAATATTTGCGCGAATTCAGGCTACCATTTGCGACCGTTCTCAATAGACATTGCGGGGGAGTTTCGAGTGGCCATTATTATCGGGATTCCGCCAAGGAAACGAGCCACGTATCGTCGAGAGGGGTGAAAGACAATTCGAGGAATAAGAATCGCCGGCAGCATTTCAAGAGATTTTCGAAGGATAAAGTTAGCGCGCAGAGAGAGAGAGAGAGAGGGAGAGAGAGAGAGAAATTTGGAGCTTCAGCTTGAACGAATGATCGCACGAAACTCGTCTGAAGGTCGCTCGTAAGATTTCGCGAAACGTAAGAAAATGGCTGCGCCAAGAAATCTGGTTATTTCATTCGAGCTTTCTTACCGTTTTCAATCGCAACCATCTGATACCATTGTTCTCGTATGTCGCGTCATTCCGCTAAATCTTACGTTTTACTCGCCCCTTAGGGAAACGTGAAAGATTTTCTATTGGTTGCCGAAGTAAAATTCAACGAGAAAAAGAATACATATAGGTAGTTATCCCGCGAAGTACACGATCTTTTTTTTGCGGGCTTTAAAGTCGTGAAGGATGAAGTTGACTTTGGAGAATTGTTATAGAAATTGCAGAATGCAATTTTGTAAAGTGTAAGTAATATATATATATATATATATATATATATATATATATGTATGTATATATATGCATACAATATAATAATGTGTATAATAAATGCCCTGCAGATTTTTATGCATTTATGTGAAACAATTTATGTGCATATATGCTTGAAACAATAGGTGGTACACAAATAATACGCGCAAATATGTATATAAAAAATATTCAAAGTGGAACTTTCAAAATGTAATATTTAAAGGATTAAAAATATATCTGTGTAGATGTCTATTTAATTTAGTGTTACCTATTTCATTTCTACGAAATTAAAATATATTATATCGCTCAATATTTTGGAAAACTGTTTCCTATACACATAACCATCGCTGAACTATAGTGGCATTCTGGAAATTCTTGAATAAATTATAATAACTGTAATTTTCATAATATACAAATTTTGTTCTAAAATATAATATATATTTCTATTATATCAATATATAGTTCTATTATATTTTAGTGCATTTATTTTAGTTATACGATATATATATCTATAATGTTTTCGTGTATGTATCAGAGCTTATCTTATCGTAACAGACTTAAAGGAGTTCTGATAACTGGCTATTGTTTATAAAGAGTATCCCCTCACCTTATAACGTTTATCCGTCAAGTCCTCAAATATTAGTAAGTAAAGGTAATTACGAAAATCATTTTGATTCAAGATAGTTAATGTTTTATTTGTTTATTTCTTTTATATAACTACGTACTTGTGTATATATCCGGGGTAACGAAAAATTTTCTTCAGCAAAAGGAGCTCGCTAATAAAAATGTTTAAAAAGCTCTGATACATATAATACAATACAACATATAGCTAACATTTCCGGATAATAATATGTACCTATGTACTTACATTCGCGTCCATAAATAATCGGACACTTGCTAGTTTTTAATAAAATCTTTGTTGAATTACACTTTCAGTATCATCTTAAAAATGCAATACTATTTAATGTTTTCCTTGAAACAACTTATTTTCTAACTGTAACATCAAAATTACGCGAATTTTTAATTACATCGGGGAGCAACTGTAAAAGCAGATCATCATTTGAAACAGTCAATCTCTTCGTTTCGTCTGTGATCGAGAAAATTCTCGCTCGCGAAAAGGGTTAGCTCTGCACAGGGACTCGATGTAAGTTACGTGAGAAGCTGAAATAGTTTCCAGGAACACGAATAGCCGGATCTGGCCATAATTTGGCGGCGTGCAATATGGAAGGGTGAGCTACGCCAAGAATATCGCCGTGCAGATAATGCTTTCGCACGTATCGCGTTCGTGATCTATATTTGATGGCTCTATTTAGATACTGGCGAGTATCTCCTGGAGACGCCTGCGGCCTTCGCCGTTCCTCCGAGATTATCCACTTCGCGTACCACACACCACACGCACATTCCACGTGCAACTGGTTTGCTGGGCTCAACAGGATCGTCGAAGCAGGATATCGATTCCTTGCAACGTTCCAAGGATGCTCTGCGTTATTACCGCCCCACCGGACCAGTCTTCGACCCATGTTCGAGTATAAATCGGATTTTTCCCGAGGAGAGCCATGACAGATCCTCGGGAACGCGCGGCTTGTTACCAGTGTCGACCAAGCATCGATTTAGATTTTGCCTCAGGGGTATCGGAATCCTCGACGTCGTCGCCGACGCGCACTGGGATTAAGTCGATACGTGTCGCGTGGTTTCCACGGGGAACAACAACGTCGAGGGACGCTTTTCGGTCCCTTTATCCGAGCAAAGCGGTTACGGGTTTCCTTGACAATGGCTTCAAAGCAGGCCGAGAAGATTCTGATTTTCGATAATATTCTTGGAACGACTCTTAGCCAAGTCTCTATAATACAAAATCTGTATTCGAGTGTAATAGAAAGTTTATAATAAAAAAACTACTTAACCCATTGCAGGCGGGTTTTACGGGTTCAAACAAGTCTCTATTAACCCTTTGATGAGTACAGAATTTTGTTTCGCAATATAAAAAGTGGTTTTAGCGTATATATATTGGATTATATGTATTGTTATGGAAGATGAAGAAACATAATAAAGATAATAAGGGAATATTGTAAAAGCTGTTTCCATCAGATAGAGCACAAAAATATAGCTCCAGTTACGTAACATAAGTCGTACATGTAAGGAGTTACTAATTTGGGCCCAACAATTTTTGGCCGTACTCGTTGAAGGCTTACGATTGTACTAACATTTCTTTAATCCTGCTGCAGTCTTCGAAATTATACTAAATTCAATTATAATTTTGAGATGAAGAATCGTCAACGTACAAACTGAAACATGAATTTACAAATATTAATAGCAACCCCTTTAGCTTTACCTCAAAACTAGGAAATATTTTAAAAAAGTAAGAACTCACAATCAGTTAGGTCAAAAATGACCGGAAGACCGCAGCAGGATTAAATACATTTGTAAACGTTTGATTTTGCATAAAAATCCGCACTCGAAACGCAATAAACTCCCCTTATAGTAAAAAGAGATGTATTTCACTAGCGGTAAAGTAAGCGTTACTTGGAACGATCGAAGTGCGCCAATGTAAAAAGATGGGGTTAAGCTTAATACTTTAATGAAACAAGAGGATTCGTTTGTATCCGCTTAACGACCGCGAGAGCTGGGAGCTGCAAGCAATTTCGATCAACTCCTTTGCGTTATTTCGTTCTGCTTTTAAGTCGGCCGATCGTTACTACATCGGCCAGAATAATGTCGGCTGATCCTCCGGAATCAGAACGTAATTGTCCGATGAAATTTTCGTGTGCAACCGGCGAATTAATACGAACACGGAAAACAATTTAACCAACAATTAAGAGCTTGTCGGCGTTATTCCATCACCTGGCCCACTCCCCCATTTTCAGAGCCATCGTCCCGTAAACCAGGAAACGCTCTTTACATTCATCGTCTCCGTCCCTTTTTGTTCGTCCTTCTCGGTTCATTCGTTGGTTGACTCAATAATTTTCACGTTCCATCTACAATCGAGCTTTTATTCTTGCTGAAAAGCAGGTCCACGCCGGACGGTCCTTGTCAGTTTGCAACTTAATTATCAAAATGGTGCATCAGTTGGAACAAACCGACCGCCAGTTTACCGCAAACAGCCGAATATGCAGAAATAAAAAGAGGAACGGTGCATAACTTGAAGCGAGAGAGCGTTTGTAAAAGGCGAGATAATGAAAATGAAACGTTTGCTTTTATTCGCGGTGTAACGAGCCACATTAGCGACGTTCACGTCGCATTCTTCCTTTTTATATTTTTTTTAATCACGCTTCACCTTTGTTGGCCGACCTGCTGAATGGGAACACAAGCTGTAAATAAAACAAATCGTTTACTCTTTACTATAAGTCGATAAATTTTTACTTTGTCTTCGAATTATTAATGGTTTTCAATTTTTAAAGCGTCGTGTCGCATGGGCTGGAAATAGCTGGCATCGATAGGTCGAACAAAATATTCACGGCTGTAAAATGAAACCAATAACCTTCGAGTTTGAGAAAGTAAATGTATAATCTTTTTCAAAATTCGTTTAACAATTTCAATTCAAATAAATACAGTAGAATGTATTATCACGGGTGTAGCTTTTACCTAGCGCTATATAAAATGCATAGAATAATGTATCCCTCAAGTAACCGTTATTACTTTTATAAATTGTTTATTATTCCATGACGAACAACATTTTCCTCATCTCGTGTTGTTAAACCCAGTTGTTAATGAAATTTATTTTAAGTATAAAAAGTTAAGCTTCAATCAAGTGTCTTGTCACTAAAATTTTAAACAATTCAAAAAATGGAATTAACCACTTTGGTCATTGAATGGCTCAATACATAACTTAAGAAACCATAATCAATTATAACTTTTGCTCTCAAACACGCGGAATAAATTTACTGAATCTTACGAGTTCATTAGTCAAATAAATATTAACACTAGGTTTACGGGAGAACTTTTAAATTTTCAAGAATCATAAACATAATTTTCAAGTAATTCATGTTGATCTTGATCGATATAATACCATGAAAAATTACCCTAATTCAGCATCCTCTCTTTCCTGATCCTGTAATATCTATTTTTCCAGCAACTCTTTAAACTACTATAACAACCATTGTCCATAAATCTAGCGTTAGAGATTGTTTTCCGAAGGAAATTATTTGTGACATTTCCTGTTGTTTCTCATTAATCTTCGAACAGAATCGACACCAAATATATCTAAAACAATGATAAATGAATAAAATACTGAGGCTGTAAACGAATCCGCCCCAGTGCCCTATTATTACGACATACATAGAAGCAGTCGTAACTCGTAAAACACAATATTAAACCAAAATGGTGGCGCTTAAACGGTCAAATTAAAAGCGGTCAGGACGCGGCGATAAGGGCTGGCTTTGATTGCAACTGAAGTGGAGTGGTGTTGAAATGTGTCTATATGTGAAGAAACGCGAGTGACTCGCAAGGAAAACCGAATTCACCGGGCGGTGTGGTTCCCAGGCGACGCGTTCTCGCGGCTTTGTTCAACGCCCGGCGCGGAATGATCATTCAAGGAGAAAAAAGGCGGCTGGAGTGTTGGTTCGTGAAAAGCGCGAACGAGTCAGAAAGTAATTACAGAAAAGATAGAGCCGTGCTCACCGGGCTGAATCTTTAGAGGGTGGATTCCGTTCTCTGGCGAGAAAGAGATTGCTGGAGTCGACTGAGGATGTTCTGCGAATGACAAGCGGCTCGCCTTCATCGCGGAGGAAACGCGAGAACTCGAACCGCGATAAGCTATCATCCAATGTGTACTCATCAAGGTTAGAGAGTATAAAATGAAATGTAATCGCGAGAAAATGTGGTTTGTTACGTCGAGCTTCTTTCATTCGTTTTGTCGGGTGAAATTGGGTGGGAGGTAATAATGTAATGACTAGATTGCGGATTTGCGGAGTTATTTTCTTTTACAACTACATAATTAAAAGAATGGGACTTTAACCCTTTGAGTACTTAGTATTAGGTTGGTGTATATGAAATGTCGACCTTTTCAGAGGAAAATGGTGAAACATAAATAAATTACAAAGTATCTCAAACACCGCGCATAAGTTGAATTATTTAAAATAACTTTTACGTGATTCTATTACACTTTTCTCTAATAATTAATTAGTTTCATTGTTATATATTTATACGAATCGTCGATTTCAGGATTGTTTAATTTTACTTCCAATTTTCTGTCCGGTGAGAAATGATTAACCTTCAATTTTGTGCATCAATATTACATTATTCATTTATCTATACATATAATCTTCATCGAATCCCAGTTTCAGAAATTATTATTATATATTTGCTAAATTTGTACTTCCATAAAGAATTGCTTAAATATTCCGATTATTATGTACATATAATGTTGTCTTTTGTTTTAATTAAATCTAGAAGCTGTCTTTCAATTATTTCATTCAACTGGTCCATTCGTGAACAGTATTAATTCGAATTAAACATGTTATTGTTTAACAAAAGCTTGTCAGAAATAATCCCCTTCCAATTTTTGTAATTGAACAGCCAAATGTAATAGCTTCGAAAACGCTAAGAAATTTTCGATAAATGCAATATTTTAGAACCAAATTAAAATGCCGCTTGCTTGAAAGATGTATGTAAGTGTGTATAAGTACCTTTCGCAACTAATGTTACACTAATTGAATAACTCTAACTTTCAAAAATCAAATAACAACGATTGCAATACCAAGAGAAAAGAAGAATCATCGGCTTGCTAGTATTATATATAGCCGTTGTATTGTTTCAAATTTTAAGAAATTTCTGATTGAAATATATACGGATGAAAGTTATCGATGCCCTCCGTTGCGCAATATTAAAAGTTCCCTTATCAGGAGATGGAAAGAAGACACGCGGGGCCATTTCGTAAAATTACAGCAATTCTCCGGAACTTTCTCGACGATCCTAGAATTATTTCCATCGGCCAGCTTTTCCTCCGCATCGCATTTTCGATGCCCAAACTTCTTCCGCGCGATCAATTACACCTCGTCGCCGTCTGCAAAGGGTTACAAGAGAAATTCGACCGGACTCGCGCATTTTTTCTGGCTTCTTTGGGAGATCGATAAGCAGGTTCGTCTGAGATTTCGTTCGAACAAGGCTGGTTGAAACATCGTGGCCTCTTAAAAGCGCAAACAATTTCCCTTTCTCCAGGATTCTTACGGTGAAAGGGACGGCGCTCCGTCCCTTCGAGAAACCTCTGGAAAAGAGCCTGTCTGCAAGCAGTCTGTTGAACTCTCCTCGCCGCGGGGGAAATCATTTTCTTAGTACAGAAAGCGATTCATTTTTTCCCAAACCATGTATCGAGTCACACGTCTAACCTACGCTATCGACTTTCCACAATATGCTCCCTAAATTCCTTCTCCTGGAGTGTCCTCTACTTTGCAACTTGACCGCGTCTGTAAGTAACTTTGGTTTACTTCGCGAATTACGTGAAACCCGGATATTTATAGACAGAGTTCAGCATTATTCGATTGAAATTTTATTCGAACAACATTTCGAATAAATTCTTTAAATAAAATCTTATTCGAATAATCTTCAAACAGGAAGTATCAATGAAACATACTTGAAACACGAAAATAACCAAAGCCACGGAAAACGTAAGAAAATGTTCTTGTCTCTGTAAAACGGATTTGGGCATATTTTATTTGAATAAATAATAATTCTTCATAATTTGTTCGAATAAAATATGTCCAACTCCGTTTTATAGAGACGAGGAAATTTTGTTGCGTTTTTCGTAGCTTTGATTATTTTCTTGTTTCAAATATCGTTCATTGACATTTCCTCCTCGAAGAATATTCGAATAACGTACAGTGACTAACGAAATTGATCAAATATTCCCACTTACTATATTTCCTATTTAATCAAACTGTAATCCCTAACAATAAAACTTTCTACACATACTTAATGTGTAACTTGAGCTCCTACATTAATCATCTCCGGATGTTAATTATTTTAGGAAACCTATCAATAAAATAATCTTATAAGAACGATACCATTTAATTAATTTCGTGTGTCACTGTATACCCAACACTGCAGAGTTCGTCGAAGCCTGTGGCGAATAAAGCCAAGTACAAAGTAGGTGGCAAAAGTAACACGTAATCGCGAGGGCCTGGAATTGTGAAAAGAAAGACTAATGTTGAAAAACGGAGCTCGTAAGCAGATGTACCCCTAAAGGAAAGCTAGTAGCGAGAAGTTTCGTGTCAACGTTTTGCGAAACAGGAGCGTGAATGGAAGGAAAGTCGTGAGGTGAGCCCGAAATGGCGGCCACTTCGCGGATAAAGCGAACGTTTTGGTACAGAAAGCTTGTTGGATCGGTACTCGATGCACCGTCCGAGGAAGAATGGCGGAGAAAGAGGGTGGAAACCGCGGCTAAGTGTGCCGAATGGAGCTCTAAGATGGACGAGAGGGTTGCGCGGTGCTGTAGAGAAAATGGCTGCGAAAGAGCTGAAGTGAATGCGTGCCCGACCTGAAAAGAAGACGAGATATGTCTGCGCTTTATCTGTCCGATCCGCCAGGCATACGTAAAGCTATGAAAAATCGATTCAATAATTCCCTTTCCGCGTCCTTCAACTTCATCAATGATCGACTGATTAACTTGTCAGACATTTCACTTTAACTTTCATCGTGCAACTTCTTTTCACCGTTGGAGCATTGTCCCAAAAATTGAATTAATCAAAACGAGGGCTCTGACGATAAGTTAACCCTTTGATGCTTCTATCAGTATTTCACGTCGATCGTGCAATTACGTACAATTACATGAACTACTTGCCCAATGAATTAATTTCCTAGCTTATCAATTTCAGATTAAGCTACTGAAATATCAGCGCCATTACTTCATTTATATTATCAAATCAAGCCTTGTATAAAGATATTGGTAAATTTAAGAAGGCATAAAAAGTAGAACAAATAAATGTATGCATAAATAGCTATATAGATACAGATTTTCACTAAGCAAGAAAATTGTTTTTTTAACACTCATAGAATGTTATTGTGCCAAAGGTTATGAAAGTGGCGTAAATGAAACATTACAAAAATTGTACTTATCGCTTATTTTACGTTAAATTGATTTACGTCACAAAGATAATGAAAGCCATTTTCTTCTTTGACTTACACCGCTTTTGCAATCACAATTCTAAGTTGAGTTTTTACGTCCCGAATCCATCGTCAAAGGATTAACTTCTCGGTTTCTCGTCTCGCGTGAGAAGTAACAAGTTTACCCTATCCGTTCCGAATCCACGTACATAGAGAGATGACTAGGATCGAAATTGGAGGTGTATCCCCATTGTTGCGCGGCTACTTTCGCGTGGATTCGCTCTTATTCTCCGGGGAATCGGAACCAGAATTTTCCAACACCTGCGACGTATATCTTCGCGTTCCCCAGTGTGTCCGATGTTTCCCCGAAAGTCCGACGAAATAACTTTAAATCAGCTTTCCTGCGAACTCAATTACATCGACGATTATGGTCAAAGCCCGCAATCAAATTGTGCCCGGATGAGGGTGCGACTGTTTGCACGAAAAATGAGCATTTGATGACGTAAAAAGTATAAAATGATGTCGTAACAGGAGGGCATAGTCTTTCGACCATTCGATGGTTAACGATCACGAGGGAGGTGTGCAAAACGGGAACGCTTGATGGCAGATAAAGACGCGAGAGATTAAAACTTAACGACGCCAGGTTACATAATAAGTGTAGTTTCATCTGCGTTATTAAAGCACTCCCTGCAGGAATATCTCTGTAGGAAGAAGTCAAGTCCATCGTGGATGGTGAATGAAAACTGCAGACAAAACCGATAATCGAGGGGCACTTGTTTACGGAATCGGAAAGTAGAGTTAGTTCTTCGAAAGTTCTTCGCAAATATGAACAAAAGTCGGAAGAGGAGGGAGGGAAATTTATTTGCGGATTGTTTTACTGCGGTGGAATAAACCACTTAACGATGCTGTACAACATAATTCGATTGTTAACCCTTTCACTACGGCGCTTTAGAGTTAAAAGGCGTTTGTAATGGCCAGATGAGAGTAGCTTTTATCAATATAGAAATACTGTGAATCCAGATACCTAAATACTTTGTATAATTAATTACAGTGTAGTAAATACAAATGTTAATCGAGATGGTATTGTGCTATCAGAGAAAGTATGGTTGTATTTTGGAAAATAATTGCTCAACTCTGTTACGGCCTTTGGATCACTTATTTTCTCTTTTTTTCCTAAAAATTCTTTAATTTTAAGAGAAATACAAAGGAATCGCTACTAATATGTGTAATTTCCAGCTCGAAATCTGCTTTGAAATATTGTTATCCCAAAAAATTAGGAACCCTTTTAAAGAGCCAAGAGTATATATAATTGAGTGTGCACATTTTTAAGATCATAGCAAAGTTAACCTTTCCTTTCAACTTTTTCTTAACACAAAGTTCTATTATATTTGATATTATTGGTTACAGTCTCGTCTCTGATTTTGCATTCTAACGATTGCGGTATTTTTTACGCAGCTCGTGGATCACATTTTAAGAGTCGCTGTATTAAATAATTTCATTCAATAGATACGTATAGATCGCCTTCTGGTTTATTAACGTGTCCGCCCCTGTCGTGAAGACTCGTACAAGTACATACACGCGAACGGATAGTGTTCGAAAATTGAGTAAGTCGTAAAAAGTCACTGGATTAAAGCAAAGCGAAAAAGGAATAATCGCGTAACAGCGGATAAATCGTGTAAATGGAAACTGTATAAAAAAAATAGCGCGAAAGGGGAGAAGAGTCAGGTGTACTCCGATCGCTGTGCAAAATTGAACTATGAACCCGAATGTTTCTGGAGGGGCCTTGAGCTTTGATGTGTGTCATTGTGCAACAACCCCCTTATTCAGCGGAACTGCATCAGCGTTGTGTACGCGACCATCCGTATGCACAGAGCTGTAAACACGCGTGTATACAAAATGGAACGAAACACGGCATAATAAAGAATAGAATTCTCTTGGCTGGCGGTAGAAAGGGCGGGCGATATTATTCGTGAATATCCTACGAGATCAAAGCCGCGGTAAAAGACGTTCTATTGCTCGAACGCGCTTGTTAATGAGAAAAAATAGAAAAGCCTGTTTCACCGCCACAGAGACATATTCGTATCTCCGCAATGCACGTATTGTGAATAGCTCTTTCTACCCTTTTTGTTTTCTTTTCATTTCGCCGTTGTCATTTATACAGAAGCAACGCAGATCCTGCCCATTCACGGCGTGCTTTAAACGTGCTAAACGTGAAATGACGAAATTTTGCTTAACAACGATCAGCTTTCAGAAATGGTTTCTTGTCGCCTCGTAACGCGACATGTCTTTAAAAAAATACGGAATTGATTACTCAATCGTCGATTCGGATGGCGAAACAATGCGTATGATGGCTATGGATAGATTGTAACTTTAATAATTGAAGCTGAAGAATTCCAAAATAGTGCAAATTCACTTCTTAAGATTATATTAATTACTGATACGATTCCTTCGAACTTATTCAGATCTGTCTAATAACTAGACTACAGATTTTCATGCATTTATGCGGACTTTAAATTGGCAAGCAGGCATAGAATTATTAGAGTTAGTTAAATTAAATTAAAGTAACGTACAAGTTATTGTATTTGGAGGATTCATTTAAGTTCCATTTCTTTAATTTTGTCAACAAGGATCTGAATTTACATATAGATCCGCAGTTTTCTAATAACATTTAAAATGACGCAAAATTTCATCTCTAACTTTTACAGGGCCGACAAGCCATTATAACGGTAATGGTGGCTTAATTACTTTTTCAATTTTCGACATTTGATTTCATAATCGTATACAGTGCCATAGAAAACGAAATTTTGGGAAAATAACGCTATCCCGAATTTATTTTGTGGAAACCGTGCAGGTATGTTCATTAATATCAGTATCGTCATTTTTTATTAATCCTTACGATATTTCTAAATTTATATATTGGTTAAAATTTTGCACTAATTATTATTTGTCATTTTAAACGAGCTGAGCTTTTAAACTCTGTGTGCGATATTCGAGATTAGACGTGTATCTACGTTCGTAGCACTCAAAGGGTTAAATATAATTTTGAAAATCAGTAATGTGTTGCCAAAGAAATCGCCTGCTACGAGATGTAAGGTGAATGAGTTGAAGATAAGATAGGCGCCACGTGAAACGGTTGTACTATATAGTAACACATAATCGCGTTCAATTATGCCCCGAAGTGAATATTAATTTCGTCGACGCGTATACAGTGGTTAACTATTTTGCAGGGATAAATAAATTACACATAGATGTTCGCATCAGAAGCCGCTTAACCGGTCATCCAGTTTATCAAATGTTTCGTCGTCGCGTCGCGCTCATTGTTCGAGGATCTCGCAGCGCTTTCGAGCGTTATGGAATTAATTAGCGGAGGTGCGTTTCTAATAATGCGGCTTACGGGTGATAAACGCGCAACGAAATTGCATGTTTCCCGTCTTCCCGTTCACGGGACACGCCGTGGCGTTTCGCGTTTCACGTTCCACCGTTATGCGAGAGCGATTAATATATTCCGCCAAAGAACCGCGCAAAATAGAGGCGGGATCTATAGCGTGCGCGCGTGCACGATGCATGAAACACGCATTATCCCCGCCTAGCATGCGGAGGCTAATTAATTCTCAACTAATTAAGTTGCCTTCATAATCCGGGGACACAATTGCACCAGCGCTGGAATGACAAATGAATTAATGCTCTGTCAGGCCTTCGTCACACGACATTTATCGCGTCGATCTCTCCAAAGAAGTATTTCAATGATGTTGACTTCCTTGCTCATACGACCGCTTCAATATTGACATCAACAACGATCAAACTCGTGACATACGCTATTTTTGTCCGTACGCGAGGTTTGATCAATACATTTGTGCAACTATCGCTTATTTAAGAGTACATAGTATGTCTTTATTCGTCGATATGTACTTCCCACGACAGAAAGATAGATTCACTATCGTGCAATAACAAGACTGTGAAATGAGTGATCATCGCATATGAATATGAGCCGTTATTTCTGAAAGTGGTATAAGTCTACTTTTATAGTCCATACATCAAAATATTTAAGGGAATGAAAAGAGGATATCTATATCTTACTAAAATTACCATTAACCCATTTTTTTCCAAAAGTGGACTTATACCACTTTAAAAAAAACGGCTCATATAATAGATGGTATGTAGGGATTAATTACGCGAAGTGTACACGAAAATAGCAGGCAATTTTCAACAAAAGACGAAGGAAAAGTTGCAATTGAGGGTAGCTGAGCAAACATTGACCAAAATGTTATTAAAGAATTATTAACGTCATAGCAAATGTACACATTATTCAAATGAACGAGATAAACAGATATTTCTTTAATTATTCCACATGAACATATTTTTTTGTCACGTTAAAAATGTCCATATTTGTAAAACCCTCTTACAATACCATAGAAGCTGCGAATGAATGATCTTATAATATTTGTATTTATATGTGGGTTCGTGTATTTATGTATAAAAGTTCGTAGAGATTGTCATCTTAAATTAGATTCATTTATCGATATATATATATATTAGTGTTGTCATTCTTGCGTTTGGAAGACACAACTTCTCAAAATATTCCCACGGTTAAATGGTTAAGCTACGCATCTAATGTGGTCACAAATATAAACATCTGTATGAAACAGGTGTAACGACATTACGAAATTTCATTGCAAGGAATTAAAAAGTTGCACGAACTTTTTTATTAAATCTGGCAATGAGGCGAGAAACGCGCCGATCGGAGACGATTTCCAAATTAATAGACGTCCATCGATACGCTGCGAGTATCAAGGAAGATTCCATGGTCTTACGACTAGACAGAGTTATGGATGTTATTGGGGAAGCATTTGTTATACCTCTTGAGTATTGTGCGATGTTACGCTTCTAAATGTTTGGCGACGGTGACACGAACAAATGGCGCCTAATCTTTTGCTGCAATGCTATTAATTTGAAAAATGCTACCAGCATTCTTCAATTTTGCGCGATCTTCTCGACTTCTATCATAGCTAGATGTAGATCGTTCGACGATTACCCACGTTTTCCACGATTTACGGGGATGTTCACGTGGCGTTTCGCTGTTCGTTCTTCCCATTCCACCCTCGGTTTCTCGCTTCGCCACCGTTTCAACGTTAATGACGCGTTAATGAGAAATGCTCGCACGTCCTACATACTTTTTTTTGGCAATAATTTTCGCGGCTTGATTTACCGCGTCTTGCTACGAGCGACTGTTGCTTCCGCGCGGAGGAATTTCGCGCGGCAACTTTTCCCATAGATCAGCCAACTATTAAACTCGCGACTTCCGCTCTAAATTAACCGAAGATAACCCTCCATTAGGCCGTTAATTATATTTGAAAATCGACAAGATATATCCGGCTCAGCAGCGATACTACTGTTTGCTCTCCAAAGAGTTACGGTTGTGCAGTTTTAACCCTTTAACGCAGGAATTTTTAACTTTTTTGTTTATTTCGCAGTGTACATAAACGGATTATTATTATTATTATTATTATTATATACGGGTGGAAAAAGCACCTTGGTATATGCATAAACTAATACAATGATTATTCGTGGAAAACTAATTGTAAGTGTTGTTGGACGCTTTGTTTAAAAGTAGAAATATTATAGAAATAAAAAAAAGTGATTCTTGACGTAAATAATAATTTTATTTATACAGTTATATTGACAATATTGAGCGATATATTGTTCTTCACGTTGAAATAATCGGTGTCTTAAGTAATGATAAGATGCATTAAGGCAACATTTATTAAGAATTTCAGGACAATCACTAAATTCCTACGGCATACCAAAAAAATACCTTATCAGGTGTACCAATAAATAATTCGCCTTTTCAGTTAAATTCAACATTTATTTTCTCCAAAATCAAATACCTGTCACGACTTAAATAAACCTAATCGTTAGACTGAGGAGTTTTATGCAAGTTCGCATCTTTCAAAAGTACATTCGAAGAGATAAGAGTTTAGCGAAGACTCGTTTCGCCTTCTAAATATAAAAACGTGTAGTTTTCTTTGGATAGTTCATATAATTTTCTGTATTGCCTGAATTCTACAACTTTTTACAGACTCAAATTTCCCGAAAATGTTGCTCTCTTTACCATTAATAATTTCTACTATTATTATTACTGTCTATTTTTATTAGTAGACTCTTATATGCAAATTCATGTTTTTATAATTAGAATTGACGAAGTGGAATCTACATAAGGGGCTGCTTTAACCCTCAAATATTGAACGTGTAGATGGCGCTAATTTTAGGTACAGTACATATATTCGTGTAAACGTATTATACAGTACTCGTTCCGTCTTCCCTGGACGTTCTTGAAATTCTATCAGTTCTACATGAGATGAATTTTTTAGCTGCTATCAAAATGAAAGAAGGTGATCGATCAAAATGACGGGCGCCTAATTGGTTGAACTTATTTTTGAATTTACAAGCAAATGATTTTAAAAACATTAAATAAGAATGGAACAAATATATATTCCAACCTAATATTATCTATTATGTCTTCATACATGTTTACATATTATGTATATTTTGCACTTTTATGCCCGTTTATATTTTCCATAAATGCATAAAAATCTGCAGTCGAGTTATTAATAATTTTCATTTCTGTTCCAGTATACCGTCCCCAGTCCCTATTTTGGTGAACGTGCTTCATTCATCATTGAAATTGAAGAAAATATGAAACGATATCTTTAAATTATAAATCTGTGCAATGAAACTTGGCAAACTGCAATCGATAAACTGAAGAATAACGAGCGATAAGGAGTTAAACAGCTCGTCGATAACAAAGGGAAAACTTCTTGCACGGAACTATGTACAGGCGACAAAAAAGAAGATGCTTTCGATCGGATTTCGATGGGTTTGTAAGACGTTCTTGCGTCGATTGCTTACCACTGTAGCACGCGCGATCGCTCAATTAAATATCGTTTATCATTCAGTTTTAACATAGATAAACCTCTCCAGCCCTTTATTTAGTATCCCAGGGACGCTTTTTTTTAGACCCAATCGCTTTGTTTTCGCCCCACCGTCAAGAGTACCTATAAATATATCATTACTTGCTCGATATTCCGTTCTCAACTTATAAATCACTCAATTTCCAATCAATTCAATTACATACCCATCCCGTCAACGAATTCATTTCACCGAACTTAATAGCCAAGCTAGCATACGCCTATCGCACAATTTCGGCCATACACATTTTCGTGCAGCCCTTGACGTACAATAAAACAGCAAAGGAATTTATTCCCTTTGAAGGATGACCTCGTTACGATGGAATATCAGCAGCCGAGGCTCGATACGAGTCCCAAGCCAGTCATTCGGAAGTAACTTAAGGTTGTAACTACTCCAACCCTCGTCTTTTAACTTCCCCGAACCTGGCTTGGTTTCGAAGTTTTCATATGAAAAACCGGATCCGCTACGAATAGCTTGTTCTTCTCCTCGAGTTTCACGAACAAGGAAGAACGTCCGTTCCGCACCTTTGACTATCTATTCTTTTTGCTCCGGTCCGATATTGTTCGATCGAACGTTAGCAGTGTTGCGTCTCCACTCGCGAGAAAAAGCGAAACCGACGAGGGAAGTCGGCGAGACGCGCTGTTACATCGTATCTCGCTCTTTCTCGCCGCATTCTCTGGAGATTCGCATCAGCATCGATTTACATAGCGTCGAGTGGTTTCGAGGCTCGCGTGTAAAAAAAACCCTTTGAATCAGCTCCCGTTGTTTCTTCGCTTGAACGTGTGCGCAACACTCGATCGGGCATAATTTTCGATGAAAATCCACGGCAGCTGCAATTACCGGAAATTTCCGTTGAAATCTCATTATTAAAATGTCGCTCTGGCCACTGTCACGCGTTAATCGAGGCACGATTAAATCTTTCGTCCGAGCATTTCACAGTTCGACGGGTCCCGTCGACATGGCCGTTTTTGAAAAGACGTCGGTTGACCCGCGCCATATCGCTCGAACCTGTGCATGTGTGCACGTGTGTTCATCGACGTCCGGAATTTTCGAACTTTTAGCTTAACAATGCCGTCCACAAAGGAACGCGTCTCGTATCGCGACGCGATTTTTCGCAGAGCCACCTTTGAGCTACCATACCCGTGCCTTTGAAGCTTTTGCGAAGCCTCCGGGGCTGTATTAATATTTTATGATATTGTAAACGAAGTCAGGTGACGATCGAGTCACTCCCTACTCGGGGAAAAATGAAGCAAAGGGCTGCTAGCTACTCTATCGCTTCCGAAGCATCTCTCTATCACTAATTGACTTGTCCTTTCCGTCGGTCCTGTGGTTTCATTTAATACTGACGTCATGGACCAACTGCAAAGTCACGTCGAGTATAAAGCCGCCTCTACCTCGACGGCTTTCACCTAGCGTAGACAGAGGGACGACGATCGGAATCTACTGGAATGTTATTTCGATAAATTCCCTTGGCCACGTTTCCGGTGCGCGGAGGGTTGGCACGCTTGTGACAGTTTCATTCTTTCCCCGATAAAAATTGTCAATGGTAACAAAGAGTGTCATTACGCCCGCCCTTTGGACGAAAGACGGTTCACCGCATCCGATAACGGCTCGGAATCTGCGGCATTGATTATCCAACGTCGACCACCCTTTCTCTTCGGGGACGTGGAAATTTTTCATGTTTTTCAAAGCACTGAAACTGCAACAGGACTCCTTCAAAGGACATCTAATCGACGGAGTTTAAGAGACGGGATATTTTTTACAGTTTTGAAATGGTGGAGTCTTTTGGGTGGACGAACAGGGAAATCGACGGGGAATATACGCTACCGTGCATAGGGTAGATGTATGTACCAAGTACTACCACTTTAAGGTTCGCGCGTAACTTTATTTAACTATTTTAGAACGTGTTTAATATAAAGATCGTTCCTGTTTGAAGCATAATATTGTTTAACATCTCTTTTATTTATGAACACCTATTTCATATGTTCAATATAGTAAATTCATTACTACGTAATTGAAAATGTACAACAAAGTCCAATGGACTTCGTACTGTCACTTGAAAATTTTTCATTTAAATAGAAACACATTTTCACATATATTAACACGTCAGTTTGTGTAACAGATGTAAGATATATAGTAAACGTCTCGCCTTACTGAATTATGACACGTTCCATATTTTATAATAATATTGGTCACGTTTCAATGTTCAACAGCACATTTACCTCCTAATATTTATTTATAAATATTAAGTGTAAACGAATATACAGTGTCTATGTGTTGTTACGTAAACCGAAGTCTAAATTTCGTATGAAAATGCATTTACTTACGATTCTTTATACATTACTTTCCTATTAAATAAATAATTGAAGTGGCAGTTATAGGAACAATGACAGTAATTGGGTCATTTACCCTGAGTATTAGCATTGACGAAGCATACGATAGACTATCCATTCTTATATAAAATCATACCTGGCCCCTATACCATTTTAGTATCGCAATATATTATAAATATTGCAATAATCAATTGCTTTCGATAATCGATCTGTAAACGGCAGATTCACAGTAATATGTATAGAATTATATCCTCATGTGTATTCTAATTTTACTATTTAATCCTCTGCAACCTGACTTTAACGTACTTTTACGGCGAACAAAATTATAATCAAGTCAAAATTTTCATTTCAACCTGGAAATGAGGAATTAATAATTACCGTATAAATGACGCATCGATACAACGATAAAGAAAAACAAAATTGATTAATACAGTGACATAATGATGTAAAATACTACGATACTAATGATGTAAAATTCGACTCAATAAAATCAATAAATTTCGTAACAACTTTGGGCGAATTGTAGAACATAACAGAAAACATTATACAATTTAAACGAAGGTTCGTTTATATCAGGTGTAGTAATGAATAATATTATTCATAATATAAGGTATAGTAATGAATAATCCATCTTTTTCTTGTCAAACTCAGCATTTATTTCTAGCAGAGTCAATTATAATTGCTTCTGTTCTGCTAATGATTTTGCGCAAGCCATAAATTTTGATCAAACGAAAGCTTGTACTTTTGATATAAACTGAAGTAGATTCCTTAACTCATTTAGAAATAGTGCATTGCCTATTGGTAAAAAGTAGTTGAAAAAACCTTTGTAGCGCACAAACTTAAGCGCCTTTACATTATCAAATTTCCACCAATTTTAATTAACGCCTTTTTATTTATCCAAACGTACGTTAAATAATATTTTCGGTGTTTATAGACATTACAAACTTACAATAGATGGTTGTACAAATATTATACCACATTTTTGCAATAGCGTGCATATGCCCAAATATTGATGCACGGTAGTGTACATAGTTTAAGTAAACATGATCCGACATTACTGACGTTTATTAATTGCACAGATTCGCGAAGTACCGTTCTAATTGATCACAATTTGCACTGTAGAATTGTTCCGGTGCCTCTGGTAATTGGCTTGGGTGACGTAACTGTGTCGGGAGGCGAAAGAAACGAAGAAACGGGAGGAAGAAAGGAAAGATAAAGAAAATGATACGGAAGAGGAATCGTTGAGTAGATCCACTCGAGGCTCGAGCTCGTGGCAGTTTAAATGAGACCCTGAAACGTCTCCACGCTCTTTACCTTCCACGTTTGTAATCTGTGCCTACGTGGCCAATCTCCAGTGGTATTTATAAGCAGTGAATTACGCCAAAGAGCTTCAAGCATCTACAAGTACTCGTTTTCTGCTGCTCTTTGCGATCGGCAAAAAATGTATGATTTAATGCAGGACTACCGAAATCAAAGTTCACGTGTCGATATGTACAAGTAGATATAGATTAACTCACGCTATGCTTAAGACAGGGATTCTTTGAACTCTTCGTTTTCTAAACGTACGCAATACATTAATACTAGATTTACGGAATCTTTTAATCTGATCGGTTCCAAATTTTACGTTTATAGTTACAGGGATCATAAATATTATTTGTAGGAAATATAATTGGTTTTTCAGAAATAAACTTCTATATATTTTAATAAAAGGTTTTACAATGGGTAATCGCGCGGCGAGGTCTAGCAAAGAATCGAAACTGAACTGCCACAGTCGCGTCTGCAAGGAAAACAAAATAAAACAGATGACTGCGACAAACACGTCTTCATGACGACGTGATTACTGGTGTGCCCACGCTGGCCCATATGGCGTTGTGTCGTTGTATTTCAACATTATTGTTTAGCAATTTATGTTGACTTCGATTGATGTAACGGTGTGAATAAATATCGTAATTTATTCCGCCTCTTTCTTGATTCTTTAACTTCGACTATTTCTATACGGTATATCTATTTTCCGGAAACTCCGTCAAATTGTGCTATTAATGTCCATAAATCTAGTATTAAAGGAAATAAAACTACGGTCGCATAGTTAACAAACTTTTGTATGCTAGAATTATGATTCAGTGACTGAAAGCGAGCAACTTTTTCTACGTACGGAATAATTTCCTGAAATTGGTTTAATGCCATTCTTATGGAATCATATTATTGTGAAATTTATAAATAATAACAAATTCATTTAATTTTCATAGACTACGATGCTTTGAACATCTTGGGGAACAAAGAGGCTTGGTATAATGAGAGTTAATACGAGTTCAAATACGTAGAGCGGAAAAAATTAATGCGCGATTCACGAGAATTCCTTTTTCCGCTCCAATTGGACAAACAATTAATTTTCCGTTTTATCGATCTCTAGAGATAACAAGCTACTGATATGACGTCCCGTGAAATCACAGGTTATCACGTTACGTATGATAGCACGTAGCATGATGCTAGGAGGCATATTTGCATCACGTTGAAGCAATGACAACTATTTAGTATGCAGCGATGAGAAGTTGGTTCATTATCGAAAATCCAGTATCCATTCAGCTCATAGATAATGTGCTAACTTCTCTTGAATATTTATGCGCTGTAGCGTGTACTTAACATTTTTTATCGTACCGAACATATGTATATCTCCTTTGAATTAGAAGCAATTCTAGTATTTCAGTTTTTCGAGTAATGCGATTAACTTCTTGGATTGATTACTTTGCGCTAATCGAAATCTACCTGTCTACTAAGTTAATCGATTGAAAGGCAGAATTAATTAGCTAGTTGCAGTCGAACCGTCTTAGTTTTAAACGAAGATACAGGATGGAAGAGAGGCGAGGAAAGTGTCGCTAATGAGACTCATTTCTTGGAAGTCCTACCATCAACAGAGATAAAGAATTTTTCAAGTCTGGCGTACGCTTCTTCCTTTTCTCAAGACTCAAGATCCCCCCCTTCATTTATGATGGCCTATCTTCTGGCGAAGGGGAAACGAGAAAGTCCTCGTTACTCTGATTTGTAAAATTATTCGCGGCGTCGCGACGCTTTTCGGCGTAAATTCTCCAGAAGGTCGCCAGTTTGTCACCACAAACGGCCTTAAGTCTAATTCACGTTACGGCCTTAAATCCAGAAAGAATCGTCGCTTTCTGCGATCGTTATCGTTATTCATATTATTATGCAGAAGAAATTCATACCCCCCCTCGTGTTTGTTTCTTTTGGAATATTTCTCCGGCGGAAATTTTCACTCGCAACTTTTCGATTCTTTAGCAAGAGCTTCGTTAATAACCGTGAGTAGAGTAAAGCTTCGAATCACCATGGCCCCCTAGTGAAAATGCAAATTCTTTTTATATAGACGTTTACCAAGTTTCTCGGTCAGAGACGCCGGGGAAGATGTCTTTTTAATTACGCGTATCAGGAGTCTCCAGGCTCGGAAGCCTCGAATAAACACTTTATCGTTCGTCCCCTTTTTTTTTCTTTGCATAGATGAGATCAGTCAAATTGAATGTACTTACTGTCGCCTCGTCTCCACTGTAGACAACAAGGGGAAGAGGTAATACGAATATAAAGAGGCCATTTCCACCCCTAATTTCTCGCGTGTATCGATAAAAGGCAGTAGCAATAAGTACCGTCCTCGATTACTGAGCACACCACCCAAATAGCTTCGAGAATATTTAATTCCGCTGCGAAATGCTGCGAGAAAGCTCTCACCGGAGTAGAAAGCTTTTCTCTGCCGCAATAAGCGTTGACCTGATTGCCAAATAAAATTCGCCACGGGTGAAATCTCATTGATTTTTTTGCGCAACCGACGAAGGTGCTAACGTGTTATTGTCCGGAGACGTTTCACCAGGTCTCTTCTTACTGAAATGTTATTAACCAGAAATGCAATTAAAATCACACGAGTAAAATTGCGGAATTTTATGCAAACTCATTTCTTTGCAAACAGAAATAAAGAAGCGGAAATGATTTACAAAATCTATTAACATTAATTACCACGCGATTTATACGGTTACGGTTGCCATAAGATATGCTGTGAAATTCTTGAAGAGAAACAGTGACCAATGAATACGATAAGACATTGGAACATATGTATAATGTGGAAAAAGTTCATTAATCATTAACTAGATGAAATTTTTAAGAGGAAAGAAGAAATTTTTGAAAACTTAGAAATAATTTATGTTAATCAAAGCTGAATCAGCATTAGTTTGGGGGTTTATTTTTGAGTATTTTGATAAATTGTTAAAAAGCGATGAACTGTTTATACAATTTATAATTCAGAAGCATTCTGCAATTATGCTTAGTTAATTGTCACATCTCTATTACTAATATTCCTACAAACTTTCGTCCCAATAATGCAGCAGCCAAACTTAGGACAGTATTTATTTTTGACTCGCGGAACACGTAAACTTCCGATACAATTCATAAAACACTTCTTAGTTTCGAAATGAATATAAAAATGTTGCTACTAATACTCGTGAATTTAAGTTGAAGGTTTCTCTTCTCAGAATTGTAAAATTCTTGCAAAGAAAGAGGGCCGTGATTGAAGCGAATAAAATCTCGAAGACCACCACAGAGCTAACTCTATTTATAAAAATATGAATTTGCATAAACGTACGCAGTCTAGCAATGGCTTTACAATTCATGCCCGAGAATTTCTGCTTCGAAAATGAAAGCAACTTCTACAATTGATATTCTTATCACTTAACTAAATCCTCGTAACATTCGCCCGTGTTCTTTTGAATATCCCTCGAATGTTACTAAAAAGAGCGAGCCGCGGGCTCCGCCCTCATGATTTAGCCGCTCGGCCGAAACACGCGTATCTCGTGATATTTATGTGAACATATGTGCATAGAAACGTTGCTCGTTAGAATAAATTCGAGGCGGAATGCTGGTTCGGCTATCCCTTCATCCTCGCGGATCTAACGATACCCTCAAGTATTCCAGGCGTCTGGAATAGGGAAAGAAGGCCGAACGAACGCGTTTCAATGAAATGTAAGAGGCATGGATCCTCCGCGTTACGTGATCTTCTTAATATTATCGAGCCTCGGTAAAAACTACACAGCAAAGTGTCTCGAGACCACACCGTTTTCTTCCATTCCGAATTGGAAGGTCCCAGTGCACCACTTGGCTGACATGTTTAAGCGCCGGAGACCCGTTTCCAGAGCAACGTTCGACCGTCCAGCACGTCGAGTTCCAGTTTTCCAGAGATTATTCCCAGTTGCATCTTGGCCAGTGCCCGTGTCGCACGAATCGACTACTCATACTGTTCCAGTCACCGTTGCCCATCCGAATCCCTTTCGTGGGTATAGTGGGCAATATTATTAGGTGTACCAATAAGTAGTCCACTATTTTTTAACCCTCTACAACTCGAATTTTATCTACTCGTATGATGAAACGAATTATAATTTCGTTACAATTTTTTGTTTGATTTGAAAACAATTGTTTAACGGCTTGGTATCGACACAGTGACGAAGAAGTAAAATATAATTGTAAAATAATAAGCAGATAAAATGGGATTGAACAAGTCGTTATAACTATCTAGTTTTATTATGATACATTTACAAAAATCATCAATTTTAAGCGTTTCTCGTGTTACGAGCCCGGGCCGCGAGCAGCGCGAGAGGCCGGCGGAGTTTTGTTTAGGAATACGGTATGAATTTGTTAGCTTGGTGCGCGAACGAACCTGACGCGAAGCCAGGGAGTCGCTAGGATTATTGACGACGACGACGAACCCGATGCGAAATCGGGGAGCCTCTAGGAGTGTGGTTTAAGCGCGGACGAACCCGATGCGAAATCGGGGAGCCGCAGGAGGTTGAAACGTCGTGGACGAACCCGATGCGAAACCGGGGAGCCACTAGGAGGGTGAAGGCGCAGACGAACCCGATGCGAAATCGGGGAGCTGCTAGGAAGTTGGTACAACGTCGCAGACGAACCCGATGCGAAATCGGGGAGCTGCTGGGAGGTTGGTAATTTCACAGACGAACCCGATGCGAAATCGGGGAGCTGCTAGGATGCGGACGAACCTGATGCGAAATCAGGGAGCCGCTAGGATGGGCGAGTTGCGTGGACGAACCCGATGCGAAATCGGGGAGCCACTAAGGTTGGAATGAGCTTTAATTTGGATATAGATTGTTGCGAACGAACCTGATGCGAAATCAGGGAGTCGCAAGGATTGTTAGTAAAGGCCTCGTAACTAGTAATTATTTAATATATCGATACAGCTCGAGCGGTAAAGCTGTATCGTGTGGGATCGTTACTTCAATTTGGATTATGATATCGAAGGTTGGGTTTAATTAACGACTCTTAAGTTATCACGGGCAATGAACAATATATTACTGAATAGTGTTATACAATTGTCAGTGTCGCGAATGTAGAGTGTTGAGAAGTTAAAATATATTACCTATTTGATGCTCGGTTTTGACGCACTGGCAATGCGGGGGTTTGATTCGAGAAACGATTGTAGAAGTTGCCGTAATAGGATTTATACCGACTCGCGGATCCTATATGGTTTAATGTTGGTCCGAAAGGGAACTTGCGCCCGATCTTGCTGGAACAGACGATTCTCAAACGTACGCGAAGCAGAGTAACGTCCTGACTTCTTGCTTGGTACTGCCCACGAGGCTTAGATTTCGGGGGTTTATATACACCGAAATCGAGCGAGGAATTCTTGAAGATTTCCATATAAGGAAATGTATGAAAGGGTTAGACGTTGAGTCAGTTCTGCTTCCAGCAATCTAGGGGACAAGCTCCCTCGTATCGGGGGAGATAACTCTAAACAGTGCGTCTTTTCATTTTCCTTTCTAGACGAGAGCTGGAAGAAATTCCAGTGAACGAAATAATATTTTCAAATATTACCCACACGTAACACTCGTCTCCTCTGTAATTTATTATCAAATGAAAATTTGTAGATCAACGCTGAATCATTTTACTATCGGGTCTAGTAATAATTAATGTTGCTTTTTAATTTCACAAACGCGTGATGCAAAAACGACATTATTTATTACTAAATCAGATTGTTATATAAGCTACTTTAAATGGAATTTTATACTGCTGTAAAGAACTATGGAAATATTTTAATTATTTATAGTATCAAACAAGTTTATTATAATTATTCTTAATATTTCACATGCGTATCTTACAGATAATTTCTGTTTCTTTCAAGAGATTTATTAGAATTGATGATTGAACGATATTAAAGGTATAGAAACCTTTAAATTATACAAGGTAATGTTCGAATACTTTTAGAAGTATAATATTCACCTGCTAATCTTAAACTTCGAGGAAACTGCATTCCGTATGCAACGCTCTAATATTCAGATGGTGAAATTATCCCTTGCTTGAGTCTCATTTACCAAAATATGAATATTCGCGAAGTAATTATCGGCCAAAAGACGGCAATCAGAAGTATACAAATATCTACATCCATTCTTTTGCTTGACATGTCAGAAAGAGGTAGAACGCGTGAAAGATTTAGTTCAATTAGTGGCTACACAGTAATTGACTAAAATAAGCAATCCTTAAAATATGTTGCTGCAACATTCAGGATAAAGCAAATCTTTAGGACGTTAATTTACGGAAGCTCATTTACGACATTTTGGAAGATACGTCGACCATTATACAAGCTTAAATAGAATATTAAGTTTGCACCATCTTTAGCTACTTTTACCTCCGCAGTCGCCTTGTTTTGCGAGTTTCTTAAAATCCGACGTCTCTTAAAGGATTTCGCAAGACAGAAGGAAGTACGAATAAAGGAGGGAAATAAAAAATGCAGGCTCTCCGCAGAATCGATTCTATTAATGGCGCCTTTCATTTTTCCTCCCCGATAATTTTCTACGCCGCTGCTTTCTTCCCCTCTTCAGCATTCCGGATGATTTATGTAGAAATAAATTTGAGGCCACAGAGCTAGCTGAAACGGCATCGAGGAGCTCGCGTTCACGCGAAATTTACGCAGCATCCTTGACATCGATTCACCCCTGTATAAAGCCGCGATATTACCCATAAAGGAGCAAAGGTATCGCTTCGCAGTTTGCTAAATCGCAGGGATGATTCCTCCTGTTCGGTTCAGGGGAACGAAGAAGGGTGGTCACCAGCCGAGAACGGACATGATGGATTATCATGACCCGTATAAATCTTTCGCTTTGCTATCTCGCATTCGTCTCACCTCAGCTCTTCCTAACCTCTCGCGACCATCCTGTTGCGCCTTTTCTCTTTCCCTCTTCTTCTATTCGCAGATGCCAAATAACGATATGCAAAGTGTCGAAACAACCCTGCTGACAATCATCAAACAATCACCGATCTCGATCAATTATAAAATGTTCGAATTTAATTTTTATCCAGGGATTATTTGGTTTTACTATTCGCCTAGTTTCTTTTTCACCCTGCTGCGTTTATTGGATAATTTTCGACACTATTATTAGATATTATTGATATTATAACGTTTGTTATTGATACGTTGGAGATGAACATAGATTCATTAACTATTGTTCACATTCGGCTGTGATAAATAGTTATTGTTTTATTGTATTAGATCGCATAGTTGACGTACGAAAATTATATTCGTATTTTTTCTAAAACATTTTGAAACGTTTCAAAACAACTAGAAAGGATTTGTTGTTTACATTTACGAATTTTAGTTTAAATATCTATGTTGAAGCTTCTTCTTCTCAGAATTATGTAACTTTTCTAAAGAAAAGGGATGTGATTGAATTGAATAAAATTTCGAAGGACGAAACAGGGTTAAAACAATTTACGATCTACAAATATCATTAAGTTCAGCGAGCTTCAAGCTTTATACCCCACGAAAGAAGTACCGTTTAGTATTATTTGAGCCTCTCAGAAGTCAAACTGATTAACTCCACTTTTTCTACGTATCGAAATTTTATTATCTAGGTACACAATTAACGTTGAACTTTCCAAAAATTCATTTCATTCACTTTAGGTAGTTCATCGGCGTGGTTTCTGAACGGTTTATTTCTTTAATCTGTTAATGGTTAGAAAATTTTAAGCTGTATAAAATCGGCCATTTCCACCTTCCTTTCCAAAAATTTGCATCTTTTTAAGCAATCAATTAACCCATCTGGTTCTTGCAAGCTAATACATCCTTTCAACATCACCCAGTATTAAATGCCACGTATTTTCTTTCCAACCCAATAATAATATAATTTAGTCGGCGTAAGAATAATTCCTAATCGATTGACGCGTACGCTCCTCGTTTTCAAGGCTCGAGGGAAAGTTATGACGAGATTATACGAAAAACCTGACGCATTAGCTCGAAGGTGAACTTAATTTCCCGGTCGCGGAAGGAGTAACGGATCGCGACATAAAAGAATTAATTATGCGCGTAATTACACCGTGGTAGAATTTGAACGTAGAGCAATTTCACGGGGTCGCTCGTCGGAAATAAACAAACAAAAGGGGCATTGGGTGAATGTATAAAAGTACGTTTTCAGGGAAAATTGTAGAAATTTAAACGGAGAAGTTTGAAGGTGGGTGGAAATATTATATTTCTCGGTACAGAATGAAAGAGCCGTTTAGAGGTGGACGTTATGGGGTGAGTGGAGGCAACGGGCCGATGTATTGCGGCCGGTTAGAATTCCTTTCTTACCCGCGGGACCACTCGTTGCGATGTTTACTCGTGCGTAGTCCACCGGTTGTTCGAAAAGGAATGAATTAAAGAGGGTGGAGTCCCTTACTCCCTTATCGGCTGTTCGACCGTTCCTGCCGCACGCTTCGTTGCCTTCGTGGCTCGTTGTTCCCGTGAATCGAAATCGAAACTGATCGGGACCGAGGCTAACTCGTGAATTTATTCCCTGGCGCCATGAAAAATGTAGTGCGCCAGCGTGGAATAAATTTCGGTGAATTTACGTTGTCGCGCACCCTTTCTCTCCCTCTTCCGTTCCTCTCCGCACCCTGGTAAGTCGGATCGACACCCATACCGTTTCCTTTCGCGCCCAGTCGTCGAGACGTAAATACTTTACCGTACAAAAGTCACCGACGCCGCCGGAGAGAGTTCGTTTGCCCCGGGGAGATGAAAAATGGTCAACTTGCCAATACGCCATCACCGTGACAAATTGCAGCTGACTTGGAATCATTGCACCTACCCGGTATGTTATGGAATTTCGCAGAAAATCTTGAGAATCCGAACTATCGCGCGCGCTCTGCTAACCATAGATGATGGGGAATTGGAAAAATATTGGGTTACAACTGCGAGCATAGAAATAAGGAAACAATTTTAGATTCAATCTATCGTATAAGCAAAGATTACGATCCATTTTGCTTTGGTAATTTGCCATTTTAAAGCACTTATTTTATACATTGGAATAGCAGTTCCCAACCAACGCGAAAATAATATTGGTAATGGCGGAAAACACCAAGAAAGGGGTTAAAAGAAAAGCACGAAATCGAAACTGTAGAGTTTTGGTTTACAAAGAGGAATTTACGTGAAAGTTGACGCTAAACTCGCCCACCACTAACTTTATCCTATTTTTGTGTTAATGAAACAGCTCCTTTTATCTATGGTTTCAATTTTGAGTAGCAAAAATCCATATTGAAAAGGTTAATTACTAATCACTCGAGATTCGCTCTTTGCCGGGTCAACGGCCCGAAACGAATCCATTCGATTGAAAGGGGGTGAATTTTTACCAAACACTTCAATCTGTTTCTTCAACTTCCATCAACGAGATAAAAATAACACTTTACGAGGTTTAAACGATACAATGCGGCGACGCATTTTTCCCGCCGTTAGCGAATTTAATTCGCTGGATATTTTTAACGTGTCTAAACCGTGCGAGGTAGGGCGGATAGGGCGCAAAAACGGCTCGGAATTCAATTTGCCAGTGGCAGCTTAAAAGCGTGTCCACCATCCGGTAAATTGAAAATCATAAACCCGGCGTCGTTTTAATTCCACGGCCAAAGAAAGATCGACTCTCGTAAATCTCGCGTGCGATGCGTGCATCCGCGAACGGTGTTTCATTCTATCCGCGAATATGCCATACGTGTATGCGCGCCCGCGCGCAACGAAACCGCAGTGAAGAGGGCAGAAGAGGGAGAGAGGGCAGAAAGCGCAAGCCTCGAGTGGATTGCAGGCCAAGCGTATTCGTTATACGTAATCTCATAATATTTCAGTTGACGTCTGCAGCTACGGGTTACGGTTCTCGTGACGTACGAAGTTCGGTGCTCTATCCGACGACTTGAAATGCACAGTGATTTGTGGGCCACCCTGAGCCATATCCTGTGTGTCACCTGCGCTCACCGATCGCCAACGCAACCGCATACGCTATCGCTCAAAACTTTCCCCTTGCGATATTTGCGTTTTCTGCATTCGAACACATCACTGTTTGTACAGCGTTTGTTATGAATAATAGATATGATATATCATTTCTTCGGTTTCTCCTTTTACGTTTGGGCAGCGGCGGATTTAAGTTTTTTTCCCGCTGCCTTCGGCTATCATATTTTTGTCGCCCCGCAATGAAATGAAAAAGTAGAGCGAGAAGGAGGATCGTAAGTACTTAAATGCTAGATCTGATAGAGCATTTTGTGAAAACTAATTATTTCTTATTTTAAATTTAAAAATGTATATTTCTGCTCTCTATTTTGTTTTATTTCAAGTTTCTCAGTATTTATTGCGTGTATTGTACGAATTTTTTCGTGCGTATATGCAGTGTGCGAAAACGGAGGCCACTGGCAAAAATATAAAGCCAACTAAAGTCGTTGAAGTTTTTGAAATCCGAAATACTACTCCAAAAATAAAAACATATGGAAAAATTGAAAATGAAATTAAACTAAAAATGTTCGTTTATTATTGTGAAGGAGGCCGGGAGGAGTATTCAATAACGTAACTCTACAAGAAGATAAAAATACTTCACTTAATATGTATGTATATTACCTAATATTTTTGAATATTTCTACGTTCATCTATGAGTGATTTGCTGCATTGTAGAGCATAGATTTAATTAAAATCAAATCACTTTACACGGTAGACATCATTCCCTCGTTGCTGAAAAATCATTTTCTACTTTTTCATGTAAAGCATGTCAATGCAATAAAAATAGAAATACAAATGAACTTGGACAAATTTAACGTAACAGAAGTATTCGTACTAAAAAGGTCATTCAAATGTAAAATCAAAATATCTCCAAATACAGTCTGCCTCGACCGATGCAGGCACGCAGTATCATAAAATCGCACGATTTCGTACTATGCATAGAAGAATCTAAAGTGAAACTTTCCCCTAAAAACCACTGTCCTAATCTACAGACTACTTAGCCTATACGTAAATCAACCTCAGCATTTAGGATATCATTGTATCAGCGATAAATATTGATCGACTAGAACGTACCGACACCGACGAAAAATCGAAAACATTGGAAATTCTTTGCGCTGGGGGTGAAATCGAAGCCAGTCTAAGCGGCGACGTTTTTTAGCCATGCAAATATAATATACTCGGCTAGATTTTTTTGATCCCAGGGCGTGTACTATTGCGAGGCAAACAGGGTCACGCGTATTGAAGCTCGGTGAAGAAATAACAGTTGCCGGTGGAAAGAGCTCAACAGAAGGTACAGTTGCGGCGAAAATTCGAATCGATAAAAACGCTCGATTCGCCTCGCCCTTTGCGACCAACCACAAAGTGGACCCGGCTCGTTTCGGTTTTACGACGAAACACGCTTTTCGCTATATTACACTTCCCTCCTCCCTTTTCTTTTACTTCCTCTTCTCTTCTTTTTTAATATTGCTGCAGCTCAGAGCAGCAATACGCATTGCACTCGAAAAGCGTCGTTTCGTTGGAAAAAGATATACGCAGCCCTGCCGCAGTGCAAATCGATCGAGATCGCTTCCCTGTCCAATGAGCGCAAAGTTCTCCTATGTAATAAAAAAGTTGTACAAAAATTCAGCGCTGCGAATAAAACGCCACAGATAGATGAAAAATATTTTAAACTGCCCCCCCCCCCCCCCCCCCTCGCGATCCACCGAATGCAACGATCGTTAAAATCGTCGCGCGTCGGTGTTCCACGGGTGTGAAGCAGTCGAAATTTCACAACTGCGAAACTAATGACACCGGAAGGCGGCCGCGGAACAAAGGGTCACCCCTGCACAGGAAAATTGCGGAGAAAAGTTATCGCCGACATTTTCATCCTTCGCGGCTGATATTCCCGGTGAACTTTCAATTTATTCCTGTATCCCCTCCCCGCGACCAAAACCCGGATCTAGTCGGCTGAATCTCTGGTAAATGTCACCTCATCCAGGCAACTGGTTGCCGGGATTCGGCCTGTGATTCTTTAATTGTTCCTTTCCTTTTTCGTAGGCGGCGTTCTTCCTCCGTAAACAGAATACTCGTTATTAGACTACGGATGCTTGTGCATTTATGTGAAATTTGGATGTGATAATAATGATAGAATACATATGTAAGAGGTAAATAAAACGGAGTATCGGATATCGTAAGTAGATCGATGATCTCTCTGCATTTATAGGAAATTCGATGCCGATGATTTGATGCCACAGAATGCACGTACTATGCAAAAATATATGAAATATTATAATAAAGCACACGTTGTTTAAACCGTACATTTAAACATATGAAATTGCATAAAAATCCGTAGTCTAGTAATAATATTAATAGGAGATACGAGGAGCATTTAATACGTAAAGAGACAAAAGATCTAATTCAAATAATATATAGATAAGAAGTATGATACTTTTAGAATCATTAGTTCGCACTCTCATTACTATCTTAAAATAATGCTACATTCATTGTTTTAATAATCACAATCTCTATCACTCATTTAATAATGGCAAGTCTTCTTGAAGAGTGCATTTTAGAAGGTCAGCCTTGAGCGATAAGATTCCTGGTTTTTAAGGGTGTAGAATTAGCTAACATTTACTGTACAATACTTAACCAACACAGCACAAGTACGATTCTGCAAATGTTTATTATTTAGTGCGATTACTCCAAGAATGGCCGAACAAGTATTATAGATACGCAACGAAAAAAAGAAAAACCATATGCAAAATTTTGTGAGACAACGAGATAAAAAATTCTTTGTCGCTAGTACATGAAAGCCAATAGAAAAATAGAACAAGTGTATAATTATAGAAGGAAGCTATGTCAAGAATTTCATAAATTAAACAGTATTGAAAGAACAGTTGTTAATCTCTTTACTTATTGAACGACCCTCGTAATTAATTAACGATGGAAAACAGTACATAATTATCAGTATACAAAAATAAATAGCATGTAAGGTAGTAATATTAGTTGTTGGAATAAATCTACCCGCTATTTGTATATCCTTTACAGGTTAAACGATCCGAAATCGTTGAAAGAATCCAAGAAGACGCATTTTGTTATAGGTTGACGTGAATCGCTGAGAGTATCTTTTCCCCCCGGAATCCAAAGCGACTTTTTCTTACAACAAACATTCATCGTATGTACGAGCTTGTGTGCGTACACAAACGTCCAGTATTTCTGCTTAGAATTCCAGCTGAGGCGCTCTTAACTCCGTACGTCTTCCAGACATAAATTCTGGTAATGTAGAAATAATGTTCCCGAACCAAATGTTCTTGTTCACGGTATAACGGTACTTTTAAGGAGGACAAGCAACCCGTGGAAAAATGGAACGCGAACTCTGCACAACAACCGCGTAGTATTTCTATCTCCCACCCCGTACGATATGTTAAACATTTTGTTTAATAACGTTTGCAGGGGCTCGTGTAACGAGATCGCGAAATCTTTTAAATTTCATCGCAGTTTTCATTATGAACGATTTCTAACGAACTTCGCGCGGAAGCCTGAAAAATCGTTTCAGCCAAAAGAATATTTTTAATCGAGCATCTTACACGGACGCGCTGTGCTTGGGCGAAAAAAACCGGAGGCTATCTTGATGCAACGTCGAAAGAACTCGAATGTGAATTTGCTCCGGGGACTATTTGTTTAGGTCGGTTCGGAATTCAAACCCGGGAAAAAAAGCTTTGGAGAAATATGGGACGTAGGTGTGCAGAGACCGTTTCCCTGAACCGTTTGCGAACGGTCGCCAGGGAAAATTATATTTTTGATTAAATTTCATACGAAGCGGGGTGCCCAATATTTCTGTTTTTCCAGCAGCGCCGAGAACAGGAAACAAGGTACATACCACGCTGCTAGGCAAACTTGAAACTTTTTTCCCGCATTCCCCTGTTTCAGGGCAGAAGCTTGCATCATCGTCAACGATGACTTCGATGCATTTTTATTTCAATAGCGCCCAGCAAGCGAACGTATAAAACAATTTCCCGTTGTCGTCGACGCTTTGATGCGTGTGTTCGTCCTTGCTCGCCTTTGCTTCTCCCCGGAATAACGAATTTCTCATTATTGTGATGTCACAGGCTTTGAGCTACGAGAAGACCCGGTGTCCGATTTCTGCGCGGCAGCTTGATTTTCCATTTTCGTGACTCCACCGGATTCCGGCGTTCTCGTCTGTGTCTGGTAAGCGAAAATAACGCGAGGATATTGAAACGATAGATAGTCGACGCGCGCGTCGTCGTGTTCACGTATGTATCTCCCGGAGATCAAGAAATAAGAACATCGGGGAAGATTTATTCCTGCGGATGTTCGACGATTTTCCCGTGTTATCCGTTAGCCCAACAGACATAGCCATTGTCCGCGGTTTTATGTAATATCTCGATGAATTGCTGTACTTCGATAAGAATTCGAAACTGGCCTCGGTTGTACTTTCTGCGATATGCAACTGCGGCTTCTTTTATTCATTCGATTCGCCACCCCGGAAGCAGTTACGAGAACGTTGCATGGCTATCGAGGAGATTTATAGGCTCGACTCGGTTGTATCGGCTGCAGTAAATATCCTCATGGAGGCCTCGAGGTGAGTTTAGCCCGGCATGAATTAGAGAGGGTGAGTTTAATTGAATTATGTCGAGGAGAATTCCAGGATCCGGCCCATATTTCGCTGAGTAACTGTGTCAAACACGCTTCCTCTTGCTATAACTTTATTTATATACTTCTGCAACACGTGCTGCAGCACCGTAGCATCTTGGTTCCTGTTGCGTCACCGTATCGTTAATCGTCTGATAGCTGGTAACGCCACCCTTACTTTGAATTAATCGTCAACTGGTGATGTACGTCAAATCGACTTCGCATAATTATTGTAACTTAAATGTGAACATCGAACGTGCTTTACTTATATTTCTCTTACTTCTGGCGTTGAATTAAAAGTTATTAGTAATCGACGTCACAAAATTTGCGTCTGCGATCAACATTTTGATTATAGAAAACTTACATATGTCTTCTGTACTATGTTTATAAAATGTTACAAATATAATAAAATCATTCAGCTATATCGAAAATTTATGCAGACGTATTTATGCATCCATAGCACTCAAAGGGTTAACAGGCTGGTCCACAGACTCTGAATTTTCCGCGGTCTTAGTTAGGGCGAAAGCCATAAAATGGTTTGGCAGCCAATCGAATGTGCTACACTCGAATTCGGTTCGCGTCAATTTCCACCGCAACGTTGTGTAACAAGTTGCATAACAAATTTATACAGCAAAATACACAATTGTATTTGTACGTGTTTCCGTTTATTGGTTTCAACGATGAGGGAAAACATCCGACGGAAGAAAGGTTCATTTCGAAGGTATGAATAACGTTACACAAAAAATACCATTTTTCGCTGCTAGATAGTAGCCGGTGGAAAAATAAACTGGTATACTGGTCGAATGGAAGTAATCGTAAATACGATACGAATATCGAGTGACAAACTGCCCTTTCGTTGGGATGGCTGGATGCACGGTGTTCGGAAAACTGATTTGCCAGATGAAACTGTAAACCAAAGCGACAAGGGGTCCATCGCCCTAGAACTCGAACTTTAAAGAAACATTTGGAAAAGCTGCAAGTTGGAAGTTCGAACCGATAGTTTAAGATAAGTGGAGCCGAAGTGTAGCACGGAAAATTCGATTCATCGGACGGCGATCTAAAATCCCACTTCGTTTAATAAGTTCTCCCCTAGTTTGCTCGAAATCAAGGAATTTGAGACGCATGGTGGAAACTGCGAAAGTGCAAATCGGTCGTAACGTGCTTCTTGATTCACTTTGGAGCGTTTCAAGGACGAACTTCGTGGCGTTAATTATGTATTTGAAGGCGAACGTCTGAGGTGGAAGGAAAACTCGAGTACGAAGGTTGCGGCGACAAGATACCGCGTGCACGCCGTGTATCCTTGCTCGTTTACATATTCAAGGCTCCTTTGTGTTCACCTCCCTTACCTGTGAACGCCGCAGAGCGGAAAAATCGCTCTGGGTTACACGCCTCGCGAGTTTACACGCGTTGCGTAAGGCCCGCTCTGCAGGCGAGCGGTTTACAGCAGTTTGCCGTAGCGGCAACTTGCCACCGCGTTTCAACAAAATATAGATTTATACGAAGCGGTTCACATGGCACGCAAATTTCAGTGGCTACTTCGCGGCGTGTTTGCGTTTGTCAAAACGAGCGCATATGCTGCTTGACCGCGGGTGAAACACTGCCGCTCGGTGATAAAATGCAACGTTGTTTTATATCCAGCAATTCACGGGAACGCTTTGCGATTATTTGACGCAACGAAGCGGCAGAAAAGGGAGTCGAGTGAATTGGTTAATTATCGATTAATGCGAAAATGATCAACGAAAGATGAATTTTATCCTTTTGTGGCGGAGAACAAATATATTACAATGACAGTTAAAAGTAAGTATATAGTGGGTTGTTGCATACGAAATGGCCGATTTTATGCAGCTCAAAGGTTTGTAATAATTACTTAGTTAAGAGTAACGCTAAATAACATTTACTGCACGCAAATATAAAGCTAAGAGCTTGTTGAATTTAATATTGTTAATAGACCGTCAATTATTTAACAAGAGAATAGCAAATCATAAAACAAAAGAAACCATGCATATATAGTAAATCGAATTTAAATGCTCTTATTAGAATGTTCTTCAACATTAAAGTTTAGCTACAATGCAGCGGAATTCCTTTACTATTAATATTATCCACAGTCCATAGTACCGAAAGGGTTAATGAAGCGCGAACGAACTTGTTACTGAACCTGACACAAAATTCTTCCAGCATTCAACGTATTAATCCCCAACAAATATATCATATTTCCCCATGCAGAGACCCTTTACTTATTTATCACCGATTTTGCCAATTTCTAGTGCTTTCAAACTCATCCCACGGAGAAGCCACCACACGAGAAGAGGAAAGTAAACGCGTTACTGAGCAATTTATATTAGAAACGGAATCGGTACTTGTAAGCTGGAGGATACCAGAGAAACGAAGCAAATAAGAACACGTAAAAGAGGAAGGGTTGAAGCTGGCAACGAATTACTGTTAGACTTCGACTGAACTCTTCGTTGGCTATCCCCCTTCTTTCCCCGCATCGAATCTTGCCTCGTTTCCGACCCGGAGAATGGTAAGTCTTTCAACGATATAATATTAACCCCCATCGAGGTCCCATGACCCGAATCGTCTGGACTGCTTCGAAATCGTCTCGTTTCCAATAAGCTCTTCCAATGGACCTTCCTTCGATCCAACGAATATGCCTAGGAGTGTCTCTCCCTCTTCTCTCTCGATCTATCGAGATAATTGGATCGAGTCTTGACCCTGACTGCAAACTTTCTTCTTTATAAATTTTGGTAAATAACGGCAAACGAAATTTTGCTATTTTTGGTAAATAAAAAACGAATTGAGAGAGAGAGAGAGAGAGAGAGAGAGAGAGAGAGAGAGAGAGAGAGAGAGAGAGAGTTAAAACTAGGAATTGTTGAAGCAGAGGAAATAACGATGTTGGATGGGAGACTCAGTGGAAAGGATTGGACTTTTTTTAATCATCGAATCGGATCGGATAGCGTCAATTCGTTTTTGCACGCTAAACCTGTAACGATATTCGAGGTTATCCACTATCTAGTTGCACGGTTCAGCTTTAATTTGACGCACCTGCACTTAATCGCGTTGAAATACACGAAGCCAATCGATTCAACCTCTCCCTTTTGTATTATGTTCGCGCAATCATGTCCAAATTCCCTCTACTCCTCTCGGACACGAAACTTTGAATAGGAGGATGCAGTAGATCATGTTACAAGCAACGATACTATGTGGTTGCTTTTTGCATCCGATCGAATGCAGTCGCGAATTATGCATAATTATGCCATTCACGTGGCTACGTCAGTAATTTAACTAATTAAAGCTTGGGAAAACGATCGGTTATCGGTGTTAATTTTGTTGGAGAACAGGCAAGAAATAGGACCACATTGTAGAACTGTGGTGTCAAACTTATGTGCGAGCACGGACTGCCAAAAACAGTCTATGAGCCTCGGATAGAGAAAAAATTTCCCAAATAAATTTTAGGGAATATAATGTCGAATATACAGGTGTCCACGAAACGGTGTTTTTTATAATATACGAGGATCGGATGAAAAGTAACGCTATAAGAAATTTTACCGAATCGATAATGGCCGAAGGCAGCATTCCTACGTTTGAGAACCGGACGTGTAACGAAGACTCAAAGTTTTAGAAATTCAAAACATTAGGAATTCCAAGTTTTGACCACTTAAAGCATTGAGAACAATTAGAATTGGAAGCATTGGAAATTCGAAGCATCGGGGATTGCATACTTTGAGAATTAAAATTATTGCGAATTCAAAGAATGAAGAATTCGAAGATTTGAAAATTCAAAGCACTGTAAATTCAGCGCTTTGACAACTTGAAGCGTTGGAGTTAATCAGTGCTTTACGAAATTTTTCACGCCAAATATTCTGAAGGACTACTTGATCTTTTGATAATACAAATTCATGTACAAATATCCATGTAAAAATAGTAAACTACTTATTGGTACACCTTCACATTTTCTCCGGGTCGCAAAGGGTTAATAAAAATCGAGAGCCGCATTCTACAGTCTCGCGAGCAACATGCCGCGTGTTTGACACCACTGCCGTAAAACGTCGATAACTATGCGACTTCTTGTCTGCCGGCAGACAATCTCCCCCCCAGTAAATCCAATAAAAAACGCAAAGGTCTGTGTCGCGGTCGTTGCGAAGACCTATCGTTACGCGTTTCGCTCACCCCGCTCTGCCACGGCAATAGTGTTGTCCGAAACGACAGAACTATTTACTAAACGCGATAACCGAGACTCGCCACGAGAATTCCATTCGTTAAATCGATCGTTCTTCGCCTATAATTTCATTAAATCGAAACGCCGCGCTAATCCAACCTGGTAATCCTTCGGACGTCGCGCGGACAAAAGAATTTCATCGATGGTGGGATCTAGGAGAATAACTCGTAATTATACGCCAGGTCGTAGCTTCATTAATGCCTTTGGCGGTCGTAAAGCAGAGCGATCAAATAGGTCGCGATCTTTCTAAGCCGGACCTCGAAACCACTGCCGACATCTCGTCGAAGGGATGCTGGGTTTACGATCGCGTTTTGCAACGGCGATATCGTTGCTGGGGATTTCGAAGGGCATTCGCTGGCAGAAGGAACTTTTTCATCCACTCCGTGTTGGGGTGATGGCGGTGGGAGTGACTCGGCCAGCCGGAAAAGAGGATGAACTGGCAGGCAGGCAGAGATGGAAGTCGGTCGACGGGGGTGCGTGGCCCGAGAACGGATTACGTAAATTGCAGAAGGCTCGACAGAAGAAACCGGCTTCATTGCGCTGAACGTCGGGCCAGATCGGCATCCGGCTGACGTTGAACGCTCGGATGGAGGAAACGACGCTATGGGGAGATCAAGCTTGAGATCCCGGCAAAAAGGGACAGTGGCGCGCGTGTCGTGTCAGGATCGATTTAATGAGAAGAACGTTAGCGACCGCGTGGAAATTCAGTCGTCGAAACCTCGGCGTTTCTTCTCGTTTTACTTTTCTCTTTTTTCCTTTTGCGAGATCGTTGATCATCCTCGCTTCCTTCAGAGTCCTCTTAGCCGAGTCGACTCGAACTTGGAAGCGATATCGTGTGACTCGAAACCATTCTGAGGCTCTGGATCCATTAAAACTTGTGCAGAGTGGACAACAGGGCATTCAATATTTTCTCGTTGCTTCGCCCGGGAACTCGATTTAACAGAGACGAAGTAGGCAGCTGCTGTCCTTCTCTATCTCCCTTTTTCTCTGTTCCTTGGAGGAGTTTCGCATTATTTCGGTGGCCAGCTGCCATTCTTGGCGTTAACGAGCTGTTTTTAGTTCGAATTATCTTTTAGACAGAGTTCTCCGTCGAACTTAATTTCCTCCCCTCTTTCTTTTCCGATTCTTGCAGCGCTCTTCAATGGGATCCTCGTATCCGTCACGACGGTTTCTTCCTGATTCGCTCTATCGACCCCCGATCCTCCGCCAATTCTTACCCGCCTCCTACACCTCGCTACCCCATCTCGTAATAGCTTAAGAATTCAAGTTTCATAAGGGGAAAAAGGAATAAAATTTACGAGCTCGTTTCAACCCTTCATCAGGGAAAAACGGGGAAAGGAAAAAAAGAACCGTAAATCACGTTGCAACACGGAAGGACGTCTCACTCGTGCTACGTGGCCACCGGTATCCTCAAAGCATCCCAATAACTTAAATTCCTAGTCAAAGTTATCGCGGGCAGAGGCAGCACGTGCAGCGTCGCTGCAACTGTTATGAAAAAAATAATAGAAAGGGTCACGCGAGTAAATAGACGTGGCTTGTAAAACGCGTGTTCTCCGATAAGCCGAACGCTGGCCTCGATGCTCGATCCTCGTTGATATGCATTTTTAATTTAGCCTGTGGCTACGAGGAGGAAAATTAGCCTGGCAAAAACCGTGAACGAGCCGCTGAAAAACACCACCGCTGGGGAAACGCTTCGCCCCGCGGTGGAAAGGGTAGTTTCGGGTGGCTCATTTGTTTCCCGTTATCCAGTTTCTTTCAGGTAATTGTTTCGAAAAGTTGCGTGTTAATCGCTCACCGTGCCGCTATTCTCGGGCTAATATCGCGCGTACATACAAGATTCCGCGTAATTCTTCGCGGTGCACGGTGTATCCGCTCGACAAGCCCCCACGGTGCATTTGCATGCTCGTAACTCGGCCCGCGCGGCTGCGATAACGTGTTTAGACGCTGATGCCACGAACACGCGTTTCCCAAGCGATGATAATAGTTAGAAACGTTCACCGGGCACAGGCGAATAAGGGTCGGTTACGATTTGAGTGCCTTGCGATTTCGAAAAATATTGTTGCGAAAAATATTGCGTTGTTGGCAAGATTCGTTACGGTTTTAATAATACTGAACTCGATCCGTTTTTGTAAAATCTTCACACGATTGCGAACAATTTTTGTTACGAAATCAACTTTTTCGATGGACATTCGAAATCCAACTATTGTGCATGGCTTGAGGGATTGCATGTGGACGCAATTGCATTTGATTGGATACTATTCTTAATTTGGATAATTCCTGGACAAGACTGGGCCACCTATATTCAGTAATTAAAGAATGGTGCTTAGAGTTGATTCAAAGGGAAGGCAACACCTTTTTGTTAGGCAAAGACAATATGTTTCGATACAGAAATAACAAAATTATTAAACGTTGCCAAGAAAATTCTATTACTGTCATTCACTATAATAAAATAGAAGTTTGGAAACGTTACTTGCAAAGAATTTATTTAGGAAAAAGATACAAAGCCATTAGAAAAGAGGATTACGATACTTCCTAATAGTTATAGAATTATCAAAAGGCAAACATTGCGCGCAAAATTATTCATCAAAATGATGATTGTACACACATTGCCTTTAAGCGTTCCTCAGATATTGCTACGAACGTTCCAGACAACTTAATAATTGGTAATTGATTTAAAATTGATTGGGGAACTTGAATTTGTGCCATAGGAATATTTAGTCAATTAACAGATCACATAAACGTTTGACGTAATCGATTTTGAACGAGGAAAGCAAGAAACAAGCCTAAAACTCATTAGCGATCAATGGGAATGTATAGCGGTCTGTTTACGGTGAACCGTAAATGATACAGTTTAGGTAGCCGGAGATAATTTCATGCTCAAGCGCACATACTGATTTCGTCGAATTATTCGCCGCGTGAATCAGGGATAATTCTAGACAATCTCTTCTTCGCAGCTGCTCGTCGTCTCTGATGTGCTCGTGGCACGCTTACGCGTGGCGTGAACGTTTGACTACCAGCCGGATACATCGAGACGACGACGTCGCTCCCGACATCCGGTTAGTTAGATGGAATTGAATTAGAATGCTGGCATTTGCGACCCTTAGAGCGTTTCAGTAAAATATCTGCCACTTTTTACGAATGTAGAACATCCTCGTCTACGTGTAACGCGATCTCAAGGAACATAGCAATTATGTAAGTCACCGTTTCCAAGTACGGTAGATTCTCGTATAACGCTAGTTCCTACAATTTAATAAAAAACTTGCGACTAATGTTTTCGTGTAACGCGATTCCTCGTACAACGAATTATACAGGGTACTCCACCTAAAACAAGCCACCTAATTGTTTCCTACATTATGCATTTATATAAAAATTTATTTTATGTACTCTATATATTCTATATATTATGAAATTCTGTTGCATCGGAAATATTTCTTACTGGATATGCACCTTTCGATATTCTTGAAACACGCGTAGGAGATACTTTTTGTGTGGTCATAACCGAAGGAAATTTAGTTAGATGGCCTGTTTTAGGTGCGTCACTCTATATATATATATATAATAAAATGCGGAAATTAAATTTGTTTCAGTCATGCACAAGATTGTTATCTTCATTCCTACCACTTTCTTCTGTTTCCTAATTCTTTTATTCTTCGACACGGTAACTCTTAACATAGCGATGCGAGCATGCAGAAAGAACGTTTAAGAAATCAGTAAGAAACAACTGTTCCTACTGATAAAACATAGAGAAGAAGAAGAGTTGACATGATAATAGCCATTCCAAACGTGTTACTTTATATTAATGGTGTTATACGTGAGAGTCACTCTTAAAAAAGGTTGCAAAAGTGTTTATGTTCTCTTTGTTCGTAATGCAAACACATAGAATCTCTAAGCTTGTTTTCCTACGTCTTATACCACCTAGAACCGTCTGCAATCGCAGCGCATTGTGATTTTAATTCAAAGCGAAAGGGTTAGCCGGATGACCCGCTTCGAACGAAGAATATCCTCGCTAGCAACCAACGAGATTACCCGGGAGTTATTTAAAAATCGTATTACTCAGAAATCTCGGCGATTCGAGCGCGCATAATTTATTTATGCGAACACGCTCGCTGACGCGTAAGGATGAACGTTCATAGACGACCCTCTAAATTTGCTTTACGGTGCTCCGCCTTTTACTTCCTTCACTACCTTTCCCTCTTATCACTCGTCTCTTTCTTGCCGCCGCCGCCTTTCGCTCCGTGTCCAGCCGCTCCGAACCAAATACTCGCCGGTTTCCCTTTACCTAGTAGCTATCCAGTTCCTCTTTTATACGATCTCGCGAAAACTTCCGCACTATCGCGTCTTGCATCTTGCCTTCTCTCCAGAGAGCTTTCCTTCGTCATCTGTCTTCTGGTAGTCGCATCTAACGGCGTCGCGCGTTTGCGCCACCAACGACTCTGTACGCGCGCAACTTCGATACTTCCAACGACAATAAAACGACCTGGCAAACCCCCATGAGTTGCTGCAACTTTCAACGAAAATACACCGAGGTCAATTATCGGCCGCTTAATTTTCCACGTATTTTTGCACAGCGTCAGAGCGTTCCGTTTCTTACTGCCGCGCACGATTCGCTTCGAGTTTGTTCCCGAGTGTGAACGGTCGTGTAAAAGAACGATTTCGACGTGAAAAATAAGAGAGGAGAGTGGCGGAAGGCAAAAAGGCAGCCGGACCAAGTTTCCGCCTCGTTCCATTTAAACCAAGCACTCCACAATTTCTTGGCAAGCTTGTCATCCGCTCGTTACCCATCCACATCGTGTTATCAATAGCTGCGAGCGTTCTTGGCTTTCGTTAGGCGACCCTTTTCCCATTTTTATTATTTCTTTTGCCCCGTGTCGTACGCCGCTGGCTGACTAAACATTGCGGATGACATCGGTAACGATGTAACGAGCTGGTAGACGGAAAATCGTTATCGCTCGAATGCCTGCCGTTTCCGCTGCCGTACTCCGATGCGAGAAACTAGCCAGTAAGGTAAGCGAAGGCTACGCAACGCCAAATACACCATTGTGTATCGAAAATCAATTTGCTAGCGAACGCTTACTAATTGGAATACTTCTACGGTGTTTCATGCTCGAATCAACAAATCGTGTTGATGGAACCAAATTGTCTGAACGCGTCGGCGACAGCCTACGTAAACTAACCCTCCGGGCTACGTGAAAGATCGAACGCGTGCAAAGTTGGACAAGGAACGCGCTCGAACGAAAGCGAAGGCATTCGGATTGAACTTTTTGTCGTTCTAGGTTATTGTATATATGTATATATCCATTCCTCTGCCCTAAAATAAATGCTTATTTTAGGTGAAATAATACTTTATGCAAGGAATCATGAATATTTGTTCAATTCATGATAATCAATTGAACATTTTTTTTTGTTTTAATAAAAGGGCAAAGTTCTTTTATATATGAAACTACAAAACATAATACAAAAAGTACAGTAAAAGTTACGGTTTTTGTAAGCAGTAGCGTATGCACGAAGGAGTAAATTTTTTGGTACGAAGAAAAACTGATTCGACTTCTATTTATTGCTACATTTTTTTATTTACTTTTACTCAAATGCGTGACTAACGTTAGAATAACAAAATGCATAACAGAGTTTCTTATTTTTCCAATTAATTCAGTGAAAATCCTGCAGGAAATGGATTGATTTTGTTGATGGTCTTGCAAGTGCCACGTTTTAGTTCGTGAAGAAGACTCTATGCACCAATTACTTAAATTTGCAAATGGAAGAAGTGATCCAAATATAGGCTACCACTTTCATTTGAACGTTTATCGTCTAATCTGTTAAAGATGCTTAATCGTTAACATATCAATGTATATCTATAACATGTTAAACTTCTGTTGTGGAACTGAAATACGTTGAACAAAAGTAATGTGTGCTATGAATTACAAATTTAAAGTAACAGTGAAAGTTTTCATTTTTTAAAGAGTGGTGAAAATATGGGCCACACATAAAGTAATCTAAGACAAAACTAAAAACTATTGCGTTGTTTCAGAAAATTGTTCTTTTTATTGAAATTGGGCAAGAAAAGTTGTCAATGTTAGCAACATAGTGCTCTTATCAAATTAATTCTTACTGCAACAGATAATTATTAAAACAACGAAACAAACATACCTGTGAAAATCTTTACGATCGCGAAATTCGTAACAATGACACTCTTTGCAACAGAACACGTTAATACAACAAACGATGGCTACTACTTTCTCTGTATAACTTTACTTGCTCTTCAACCATAATTCTACACCGTTCTTGACGCAGGCCCACACTTAACACTAGATTTACGAAAGCTATTTAACGAAAATAGAGTTATGAAAGCTAGAATATTATTTTTTAGCATTTTACGTGGACTGTGATTAACGCAACGGTACGAATACGTATCACAATTTATTCCGTCTCCACCCCGACTCTATAATTTCGAGTATTTAGGTATAATACACCTCATTTTCTAGGAACCAATCAAATTATACCGTCAATGTCCGTAAATCTAGTGTTAATTAGCCCTATACTTTAATTAGCCCATATTTGGATCACTTCCTCTTGTTTATATGCCCAAGAAACACCATCGCATAAAAACCTACTTGACCCACACCTAAATCTGCCTCTACAAGGCTAAGAGACACGTGAACGTGAATTCCCGACGAAATTAGTGTACAAGTCGACCGTGCGTTGAAGACAAGAACGCGACGGGATACGTTCGCGGATTTCCGAAAATTTAATTGATTGTTATTCCGCGGGCCGCGTCGTGGAAACTTGCCAAGTAAGTTTCGTTTGAGCCGTCTGAGGAAACTCAACCAGTGGTCGTCCCCGAAGTACACTCCCCTCATTCCCATCCCTCTCCTTCATCGCCAAACGAATCCCTGTCTCCGTGTTCCCCTCCCTCACGCCCCTCGTTTCTCGCTCCCTCTTTCGTCTTTCTTCCTCGTCCGGAAAACTTCGAATGCAGACGCTGCCGCCTTGGCTAACTTCATCGAGATGCAGAATCAGTCGCGATTGTTCGCCGAGTTATTGGCCAACGTCGCTTCCGCCCAACCTAGACTAACAATTTCCGATTTTGGGTCACACCACGCATAACCCATTTTCCCACCCCTTCGAGTCGAGATTTTTTTTTTTTTTTTTGTACCTCTACCGAAGGTACCTCTTTAATCAAGCGATACTCCTCCATTGGGAAATCTGTTCGAACTTTTTTCTCGCAGATGGCTGTTACTCTTAAACAATGCGAGGAGCTCGAATACGAATGGAGACAGTGGAAAACCGAAATGAGGAAGAAGAACGCTCCAATTTACTGATATTGGTTTGACCTGGGTATCCAAGGGTAGGGAAGGGACCGAGTACCCACAAGATATTTTGGTTATCCAAAATTATGTGGGTATCCGGGTACTCGTGAATAGACTGTGGATTTTTATGCAAATTTAAATTTATTTATTTCACAGAATGACCCTTTGATGTAGAATGTGTACGTTACAGAAAAAAATATAAGTATATTTACAGAGAGGCTAACAAAGAAAGTTAACGAGAACTATTGTGACGGAAAATATAGTCGAGAAAAGTTTCGCTTAAAACTATTAAAAGAAGCGAAAATGTCGAGAGATTCATCATACTTATTTACGTGACTTTTACAAATAAAATTAAAGGAACGAAACCTGAATAAGATGTTGCTTTATCCTTTAAATACTATAATTTGTATCTTGCTTTCGTTTTGAATATCATTTGTATTCTGTACCTTTTTACGTGTTTAAATTTCCCATAGGTGTACAAAGATGCGCAGTCTAGTCATGAGACATGTGGATCAAGTAAAAAGCCATGAACTTTCACCCAACAGCCGATCGTCATTTTCTCATCAGTAGACTGCAAATCTTTATGCAAACTTATAATTTTCTAAACACAATGAATGGAATAGAACACAATCAGAGACTTGTTTCACCCCCTAAGTATTTTAAAATGCACTTTGCTTTGTGTATTGTATATATTTTTACGTATTATGTGGGTTCTGTCCTATTCGGCAAAATTCCCATGAATGAATAAAAATCCACAGTATAATCATTACCGATATTAATCGTAAATAATCGAAAAAAAGGTACCTAATCGGTTCTTGTGCCGAAATTCATGGCTACCTCATTGATCGGTGTATCTAATCGATTTCACGATACATCCCGGTATCGAAGCAATTCTTTTATACCCAAGTATCGCAGCCAGTACCAAAGTTCTCGGTACAGTTCTAATCCAATTTCGAGAGATTACTTTCCGATAGGAATTACGGAGTACTTTTGTTTCATTTTTCCACTAACTTTGTGACTTAAGTTGTTGGGGATCTGAAGTGTAGCGAGATCGCACGCAAGCTAACTGAAATATTAACGCAGCAATTTCTTAGAGCTACATAATCGTGAGCTTTTAAGACTTACGCATCGGCGAACACTGGCAGGAAATTGAATCATCGGCTTAAGGTGAGGCTCGTTTACGGGCCACTTACCTGCAACAAAAACACAGTATATTCTTTACGACGCTCCTTTATGATACATAAAAGAAGGGGCATACGGTGTAGCGAGTATTTAAAAGGCTCCTAAGTAGTCCTAGATAACTATAAACCACCATTACAGGTCGCGCTGTAACGTCCAACGTTTATCAACATTCTTCTCGTAAATTAATAACGAGCCCCACTGTCATAAAAAAAAGACGGCAAGAAGGTTACCCATTAATTGTGTCCGTTATTAAACAAGTCTTCGTTTGAAGAGTTGCAAATGAACGTTCATTAGTAAAAACGGAAGTTCATTTAAACTAGCGCGTCCGACCATTGCGCGACCAATACTACTAAATTAGAATCGCCAGGCAGACGCGTGAATCTTTATTAAAGTTCAAAGAATCTACTGTAAAATTTGCAGTATTGACATCACGTAAATGTATTTAAAATCCTTGGAATGTGTATTATTTGCAGAAATAAGTACTACGTTACAATCATTCGGCTCAATATTAAAATAAATAACTTTCATTATAACTTAATAGTACAACATGTGTCTTTATATATGAAACATATTTCTGAAAAAATCCATGAATCTACGAAAGGTATTATTTAACGATCATTTTTCATTTGTGATCAAATTGACTCATAACTAGCCTGCGGATTTTTATGGAAATTCCTATTTTTATTAACATAATTAAAGAAATGGAACCAAAATGAAGTAATACTTGAGGTATTCTGTATATTTCTCGCTTTTTGCATTCTTATCTAATTCTTTGCATATTTAAATTCTTCATAAATGCATAAAAATGCGCAGTCTACTTATAAAACAATTTGACCCGAAATGAAAAATGGACGTTAAATAATATCTTCCTAAAATATGCAATGCATGCAAAATTAATGGATTTCTTCAGAAACATATTCCATCATCTGACATTTCTACATTAATATTTGAGCGCCATGTTGCACTAATTATTCAGCGTTTCAAAGCAGCTGAATTTTTAAAACCTGTGTATTGTATTCAAGGTCGAGATGCCCAAATACAGCACTCAAAGAGTTTAATTAATCAGGAAAGACACAAACTCTACTTCAGAGACTTTTCAAGACCCCAACGATCCCCAGAATTCTCGACTTCGGGTGTGGCCATGAGAGCAACCGCCGAATCGATGCAGTTTGTTTTCGGTTTGCATTACGAGGAACAGGCGTGTAATCTATGTTGCTCTAGCGGTTGTATAAACGGCTCGACACTATTAAAGTTGCATGACTGTGCACGAGCAAACTTGCCACTTTTCCGAGCAGAGACCGCCCCCCTTTGGCAATACATCGATTCCCGGAAATGTTGTCGGCCTGTGGGAGAAGCGACACGAAAGAATTACCAAGTCCGCCAGAATTATCGACTGTTTCCAGAGACATGTGGGACGCGACTTGGTTTCGATACGAGAAATTATTCCCAGGTACGATGGCCGCGTGATTAACCACTTTCAGGGAACATCGTTCTCGATCTTCATCGGCATTTCGATTGCCACCGACGGTCCTTAGTTCGCTGCCAGTTATTGCCTCTATCCACCATACGCGGCAGAGTTAATTGAATGAGTCGCGAGGGAGAGATGAAGGAAATTTAGGGATCGTTCGTAGAAGGACGATGGTGGCAAGAGTAACACGATTTTGTTCTTATTTGGCACACGGTTTCCGGAAATTGTGTTGATTAGAGAGAGAGTCGAACAGCTTAAAGCAGGAATTCTCGATCTTTTTTGGCTTATGGGTCCTTGTTCCGTCATGAGTGTCAAAAGTTTTAATTTATAAAGAATAAACATGGATGTTTGTAGTGTTGCAACAAACGTAACGGCATTGTAAAAGTAACACGACGCCTTAAACGGTTTCAAAAAGTTTGCTTTACACGGGTATATATGTATAGTAGTGTCTCATTTATTTCACTAATCAAGCGGGATTTGTAAATTTAAATCACTCAGGTTAGCGTTCTTCCTATTTCGATTTTTTGTTAATATTCGTAATTAGACTATAAATCTTGTGCTAAGTATTTGTTAGATCATTCCTAGATAACGTCTTTGCAACTTCTTCTATTTGATTTCCCTTAAATTTTGTGTAATTCGCAGATTATAATATTTTTATTCTGAAAAACATGGCTGGGGACCAAATTAACACATCATCATCGACCACATAAAAGTTTAATATGCTTTGTCCTCTAAAATGCCTCGATTTCGAAGAAGAACTGCTACCAGAGCAATACCTACCATTAATCCAAATTATCTTTCGTTATTTATAATATACTTGTTTTTATCGTTACTTAAAATATATTTATATAAATATTTATATCTATCGTTTCTTATAATAAAAGATCCTATTTTCCATTGGAAAGAACCATTTTATTTCACTTTCCTGATAATAAATAATTAGTGTCACCTTCGACCTGGAGGGTCAGGCTACTTACTACAATGACAGTAATCGGAGGAAAGCCCCGAAAATTTCGTGTCGAACCCCTTGGGGGGCCAATATGGACCTCGTTTGTGAAGCCCTCGCTTAAAGAGCTAACCAAACTCTCTGTCTTCGCCGCAATAAATCCCACCGAAACTGCAAATAGTTCTTAACGGAACTCACATCACGCGTAAGCGGTGCAATTCAACACCTGCGGCTATGAACGGCGCAGAGTACTCGTTAATCACCGTGTCGTCATTAAATGTTGCACGTAGGAGAACGTTGGAACCGCACGAAGCGTCCATAACACGCGTCCATAGCATCGCCACGCGATGCCCCCTCCATTTGTTTATTTATTCAATATCCAAAGCGTCCGCGTCTCTCAATTGCCAGCGAGGCGATTCAGCTTGTAATCAAAAGCACGCGACCGACGGCCATTAGCCGATACCCTCGAATAAATCGTCCGGTCGTCGGTTCACGACACCGCCTTATGCCCTGTGCGAGAATGCAATTGTGCCGCTCACCTCTCGCACGCATGCATTTCAATAAATAACGAGGCAAGGCCGAGCCTAGCCCTCCCGCTTCGTTATCAGACCGAATAGCTTAACCGTTGGTCGGCGGCTGCTGCTTGTTGTCAACTTGAGCAAACGTGTGAGTGTCGCGACCGCAAACGCCCAACTCCGCCCAGCTCCTGAATGGAACCAACTAGAGAGGAATCGCCACGGCAAACAACGTACCTGGTGGCCCTCGTTAAACGATCATGTGTGCGAGAGATTCTATTCCTTCATGTGTGCAGAAATTGTGAAATTCTGCTGTGGAATAGATTAACCCTTTAGCGCACAGGACCGTAAAGGTAGGAACACATTTATGCCACCGTTACGCGGTATCACGCGCTATTACGTTATATTTTATCGGCGTAATATGTAGACGTATGATGGGGTGAAAAGAGTGACGTCATTGTGAATTGTTTACAAATAGATTCTTGTTATTAAGGGAAAGCAAAGAAATGTGCAGGATTATATTTTACGTGCTATTACGGGTTATCGTGTGACGTGGCATAAATCAATGTATTGCTACCTTCAACGCAGCGACACACTATTGTCGTAATGTCACGTAAAATTATATGATTTCAGTTGACAATCGTAGAGCGAAGGAAAGAGATGGCAAACATAACTTGGGTTATGTCCTATGTTTCTTTATAATATGATATTCTTTATAATATTTTATATTTCTTTATATTTATTTTAAATATACTTATTAATATTTATAATATCGGAAAAAATTCGTACGGCTTTTCTATAAAAAATGTATTCAAATCGAATTCTTGTACAATTTCGTAAAAATGCTATAACAGTGGTGATATAAGAATGTGGTTATACATATGTACATATATAATCACAGTGCTTAAGCCTTAATTCCGAGGGATGAGAAGTTGAATATTTTTAGAACTAGTTCAATATTTTTCGGGGGCAGACTTTTATTTGAAACAGAGTACTTTAAGTAGAGCAATGACTAGACTGCGAATTTTTACATAAATTTAAAATTTGACAAATGCATTTAAAAGAATAGAATCTTAATAGTGACTCGTTTTATCTTCCACTTCCGATATTTAATATAACTTTCATTATTATGGGTATATAAATGCAAAAATATCCGCAGTCTAATAGTACCAATCAACCCCAGTACGATTTTAGAAGGAATTTCAACTATTATTTATCAGTAGAGAACCAGAGATTCGATTTTAAACTTATCACCACAGATCTATTTCCCCAATTTTCTGTTAGAATTTAATACTCCTCAACGAAGACGCGAGCATACATAATTAAAGATCCACTTTCGGCAATTATCCTAAAACTTTCACAGCGGTAAGCAAAAAATAGGCAAATTAACTCCCATGTATTTTCACTGCAGTCGCTTCCGGCGAGCGAAATTTTCATACAAACGGAAGATAACGTTCGCTCGAATTTCGCGAATATTCGCGTAGCTCGGTTTACGAGGACCACCTTGTATGCACGGCGCGGCGCGGCGTCAGGCCGAAAAGAGGAAATAATAGTAGTAAAGAGGGGTGGCAAGACAGCAGAGGACAACGACAGTGAAATTTGCGTCAGAAACTCCGCTGCGGCGGACTCGCCGCCATTTCATTCTATAACCAGATATGAGTGCATCCCTTTATCCAACCGCTACATAATTGTCGCAACAAAGTTACCATCCGTGCATATCTGAAGCCAGCGAGCGAGATCTAAGTTGCCAAAATGGCCGGTCGCTACGTGGACCAGCATCGAATCGCGTAACCAGACCTCGATCTTTGTCCTTATTAAACTGAACTTAGGCCACCAGGCTAAACGCGACGCCATTTGAAAATGCAGAATTAAAAGCGAGCTTAACGAACTGACGAAAATTCTAACAGTTTCACGGATTACTCGTGTATGCATCGCTGCACGCTCGGTGCTATGATTTATGGATGTAAACGATAAAGTTCGAGTGCAAAGCAGGGCACATAATTTCTGGTAATCCGTGGCGAACGATATATTCGAAGGTACGATCGGTTGGGGAATTCCCGAGACGATGGATGAAGGTTTAGCGTGTTTTAAAGTGAAATTACATTGTTTGGTTAGAAGAATGATATTTATGGCTTGTAATGCAATGTCGGGGTTGTATTTGGAAATCGATCCGTTTCGGCTTGCGTTTCTTGATATTCTTTATATCTATGGTTCTCGACATTTTGTAATTCGCGACCTACTTTCGAGAACGGTCATTTTTGACGATACTTTTGCTTATTTTTGTGCGGTTGTAAGGCAAAACGACACGAGTCGCATTTTTACAAAACTGTTCATATATTAATTGAGCTTCAGAATATAAGATATAGGTATGTATTTATAAAAGAGAATGCGTTATAATAAATTTATTATGCTGAAAAGATTAATACAATTCAACCGTTTTACTAAATAAAAATGTTGTTCGGGACTTAATGGATAAAATATGTATATTTTATTTAAATGAATCGTTTTCGGAATACAAACCCAATATTTGCATGTAATCTATGTTTCATATAATGCGACATTTACGACGCGACTTCATTTTGAAACCTAAATTCCGCATTATACGAGAATTACCTGTTTATTTCCAATTGCCCTCGACAATTTTCAATCGGTAAAAATCTCCTAATGAACATGTTAATTACTCTCATGGTTTAATATTTGACATATTAGTGGTTCGCGACTCATAATTTAGGATCTATTGCTCCACATAACTGTTCTTTCTTAATTATCATGAAACTTTCACGAGACACCCAATCAATATACTCCTGAATTTTTTATATTAAGTACTAATGCTGACAAATTGTTCGGATTCCCTAACTATAGGCTATTTTCACCCTGAAGACAAGTCGAATTATTCTCAACAATCCCACATCTATTACTCATTGATTCTGTTTTTCACTTATCACTGAGTTTACGGCGTTCATTTGTTCCGAACCACGTTGCTCCTCGGGCAATTTTCGAAACTCGTTAACACATTCGTTCCGAATTACGTCATTCGGCAGTTTCGTTTATTTCGTGTTTCATTATTAATATATTTGTTCTGCGCATTAACGAAAGAAAACGCGACACAAATAATTTTGAAAATACAAAAGGAAGAATATTGTAGCAATTTTAATGTAATAGTCGTTCGGTTGATGAGACAGGGTAAATGTTGATAATACGGAACATTGTGAAATCGCAAATTTTACCGACAACTGTGCATATGAGTTCCTTATAAACAATAACGGATCATACTTGAAAATTAAATGTCAGTGGAACATCCACTATTTGAAAGGAAACATTTTTCTCTTTCGTGTTTGAACAAAACAATTTCTGAAATCCGAGTCAAGTAGTTAAATATCTTAGTGAAAGTAAGTTAAAGAGTATTGCTTTTGTATGATTGGTCATTAATTATGACTATTCAAAAATAATTTAAATAAATATTAACTTTTCGTAAGAAAAATAAAGTTTCTCGAGTTTCCTTTAGAAATTTCTTAGGTGTTCTATATTGGATACCGCTTTTTCGAACTGCACAATTTTACGTTTGCTAGTTAATTCGCTATAATTCCAAATCATTCGAATTATATCAAATTTAAATAATTAAATACGATTACATATTAGTCGCTTTCTCCCATCGCGTTGATTTTGCGGGAAAAAAAGATACATTCCTTTATTCTTGCCAAGGTTCTAAAATCAGGTGTTTCATATTACCAACGTTCACCCTACGCGTCGCCTATTTTGAAAATTCCTCCATCGCTGTTCGCAGCGAATGTATTAAACCCGCAAGATACATGGCAACGTGTCGTTATGGTTTTATATCCATCCGCGCATCTTACGCGGTTTGCGTTATCACGATTCGCGCCGGCAAGCTAGCAAGTATGAATGCAAATTTCGAATCAGTGGCTATTATGCATATTAGGTAACTGTGGTCGTAATTCTACTCTCATAAGTTCTTTGGTTACCCCTTGGCCCGCCTCCTGGGACCATCCGTATCTAGCTTCATCCTTTCGATCGACCCCCGCCTCGTCCTTCTAGCGCCGCTCGTAAAGCAGTCCTCTTAACGGGAGGGAATGTACACCGCGCTGAGAGGGAAAACTTCACCTCATTCCGAATTTGTAATACGACTTCGAGTACGTCAAGGAATTTACATTCGTAAAAAGTCATTTGGGAACTGAACTCTCTTAGTCGGCTACGCACCGATGCGAGTTCTGGGAATGAAAAGAAATCCGGAAGACGTTTCCTTCTCGTGGACCACCTCATCCGGTCTTTTGCCAATTAAGCCTCTGGATTCTCGCAGACTGTCGCTCTCCCGAGATTCCGTTGCCGATCAATAATGTATAGAGGTGAATGCTGCGAAAATTCGCGGTCGATATTGAAATTTAATGGTGACCACGTTCCTCCGCCGTCACGCCATCAGTCGTTGCAGAATATGAATAGTAATGACGACTGGTGCAACGTTAACGCGACTACGTTCCGTCTTCGTGCGCCGTTGAAATAAATATGTGTAGTTCGATCCGCGTTTCGAATCGCGCCGCGAAGATTAATGCCGGCCCAGGACAAGAATTAATCACGGCGCAACACTTGTCACGGTAAATCCATTCGCGGCCGTCATTCTCCGGGTGTAAATCAATCCCGCGCGATTCCCTATTTCGCGCGGTTGCTTCATTTATCGAATTTTCCAACGCTGCTCCACCAATCGAATCTTGGCCGCCCTCCAAACGCGATACTTGTTGAGAGAACCGGAAACCTGAATAGCCTTCCACATTAATTCCCATTTTGCTGCACCCCATGCTTCGTTTCTTTCGCGCGCCAGTCAGTTAACGTTGAAGAACTTTCATCCTCGCTCAATTGAAGGGATTATAACAAACCCAAGCCTTATCAAAGGTAACATTAGTCGTGAGATTCATTGTTTCGTAATTTAACCTTCGAATGGTATATTGAGGTGACTAATGACACCAAAATTGAATTTCTAACTAATTTTACTAACTTGAAAAATGTTGAGCGCACAGCAAACTCGGCACAAGAATGTAGCGATGATACATCAAGGATTTAAAAAAACAATCAATGATTAATAATTGATCAACCACTCAGTATTGAAAATTACCTGTAGAATGTTGATCCATTACGTATTAAAAATGTTTCAAACTGGCACAAGTTTGTTCGTATTATGTTACTTATACCAAATGCAGGTGTTCTATCATAAGAGAAATTACTTCACGCTAGTATCCTGCTCTTGACTCAGTTTTGTCTTCAGTCGACACATTTGATCTTGTTTTTATAAATAATGCCGCATGTTATTGTTACTTATGTTCAATTTTTTCGAATTATTTGTGTATCCCATTTTGTAGTATCAGGCTCCAGCCTAATTATTATCACATTGTCAACAGGAGAGACGAATTGACGCAAAAGAAATACACACACTAAAAAACAATTAATATCATTCATAATTGTACCAATCTATTTTTGATAAGAATACTCAGCTTTGAAAGAATACATCAGCTTTTGAAGCATACATCGGTATGCCGTCCGAAAGATGTTAAATACTATTAATACTATTCTTATTATTTGTTTATATTATATCATTATCTGCATTAATTTTGATATTATGAGAATATATGGAATTTAATTTAAGAAAAGCCGTCTTTCAATTATTTCCGATAATTAATGCTCTCCAGTATTCCTTTGCCTTTCAGGAAAAAGGCAAAAATCATCGTGTGACCAACTGACAGCACTTCAATTGCTCTCCCTGGTGTATTCGAATGCGAATCGATTTTGATATCGCATCGTCCATTGCACCGTTTCGTGAGAGACAAGGAATCATATTCGAATCGGTCAATGGTGATTCGCAAAAAGTACACGTATAGTCGGTCACGTGCTCAGCGAAAAGCACCGCTGGAAGGAATCGTCAGAGCCTATTTCCAGTTGGCGTTCGTGCGAGAATCGTAAGGACAGTGGAGTATGCGGGCGAGGCGATTCGGTCAGTTCCGTGGGAATCCGTTTCACGGGCCGATTCGAATCGACGGGTCGGCTACCTGTGAAAACGTATGTTGAATTTCAATCAGCTTCGAGAGGGAAGTCGGTGGAAGGAAAAAGGCAAGTTCGATACGAGCAACCGAAACAAGACCGACAGAGATTCCTTCCTTTTTATCCACGTGATATCTACTGCCAACAGGCGTAACTTTAAGAGACCTCTAAACAAGCGACAGCGGAGGAATCGAGGCGAAAAAGGGAAGGCGGCGGTTTACTCAATCAAACGAGCTTACTCGCCACCGAAAGCTTCTTAAGAAGAGCATTGACAAATGGCCGACTTATTCCGCGAGAATACTTCGTAAAGTAACGAGCGATGGCAGTCGCCTAGCTTTTCTACGCGCGCGCGTAAAAGTGCACTTCGTTATCGATAACGCAGTTATTGTAGGAGACAGAATGTCGCGTGTTTATGAATTGGCGCGTGGTTGAAGAGTGTTTGAAACAGAGTGCTTCAGTTGAGAGTGTGTAGCAGAGCTTCTAACCGCCGCCTAACCCTAACCGTAACCCGGTTAACCAAGTCGGGTTACAGCAACCCACAGTAACCTATAAGAGAGCGGGTTAACCTGTTCCGATCGGGTTACAGGCAGGGATTTGAATACACTGCCTAACCCTAAGCATAGCTTAGCTAACCAAAGAAGATCGCTATAACCCATAGTTAACCACGAGAGTACGATTTTTAAATTCTAAGCTTTTAGACTGATGAGTGTTTGTCGTTCGCTCCGACGATTTTCAAGACTGTAAAGTAGGATGCGCACGAATGGTGCGTCGCCGTTGCGTTTGTATCTCTTTCCTTGTTTCACAATTGGAAAAAACGAAGATAGACGTACAAACGCCTGTTTGATCTGTCTCCGTTGTTTTCACTTGAAAACAAGGAAAAGCATAGAAACGCAACGGTAACACACCGCTCGTGTACATCTAGCTTAAAATAGCTTACAGACGTTGGTATATGTATCGATGCAAGCGATGGATTTAAGTCATTTACTCTCGTGTCGCTGGAAAATACAACTGAAGTTGCAGCATTTTACGAGCCATTAACTTAAACCCATCGCTTCCATCGATGCATGCATCAGTGTCTGTCGGGACCTTTAATAAAAATGAGCGATAGTAATACTACGATTGAATTCCACGTCGAGCCATCCGGTATTTATAATACAGAGTCAATTTGACGCCGCGTCGCCGCAAGTGATATTGAAACGGTGGTCACCACTTGCAGCTTAAGTAATGATAATCCCTAAATTATTGCCTGAATCGAATTGCATCCACCTTTGATTTCGTTTCAAGGGCAAATTGTGCTACTGACATGGGGGATGCGGATTAATTCGACCTGGCTGTAGTGAATGGAAGGCGGATCGAAGGCAAACGATCAAAGCGGGTGATTCTCGTGCCTCCTTTCTGGCGCCGGCTATTAAGAGCTACAGGTGTGCGTGCACGTTAAACGGAAGTTCCGGGGTGTTCGCGTTCGGCAATACGCCGGCTCGCGAATCATCGAGGCCGATTACCTGCGCCGCCAATTCGATCTCGTTGGAAATTTCGAGAACGCCGAACGATCACACGCTCGGCAGCGCGTCACCCGATAGGAACTTATTGGCTGCGTTCCACGGCTTTGTATTTACCGTTCGCGACGAATTAAAGAACCTTTCAAAGAGCTCCCGAAAATGGACGATCCGCGGTAATTGCCACTAAAACGTTCGATACGATTTCCATCGCGTTTCACGCCTGCCCTCGCTAGAAAATGAAAAAAAATACCCTAAACTAAAATTGCACATTCGTGGAAATATCCTTAACATTTAAAGCTTTGGCGTTTAACTTCAACACGTTCAAGACTGGTAACGTAGATCTACGTTTTTCTTTTTTTTTTCTAATTTTGTAGCCGAATATCAGAAACATAGTCCTGCGTCTTTATCTTATCTTAAATTTTTTGGCTGAATACCGGTAAGTGATAAGAAACTTGTAGCTGAGTATCGACAACGTAACTTTCTTACGTATTTTGTCATATTCGCAACGATTTATATGCGTCTTATAATGACTGGGACTCTTTTACTTGTAGTTGCATATGTTTTTAAATTATTAGTAGACTGCGGATTTTTATGCATTTGTATGGAACCTGAATTCGCAGAAGGTATAAAATGAATATATGTTATATAAAACTATGCTGGGGAACCAAACAAAGGAAAATAAAAGCTACAATGTCTAAAGGGTAAAATAGATTTTTATTAAAACCCTATTTATTTAATTGCACTGGTAAAAATATGAATTTGCATAAAAATCCGCGGTCTAGTTATAAAGTTTTCGGTTACAGTAAATTCATTATATTGGTTTCAAAAACACACAATTGTCGAATTTAAGCAGTTCTACGAATTTTAATATCGCCAGTAGTTTTCCATTAATTTTTTCAACATGCATTTGTAACATTTAATTTATTTATACTTTAAACAGCATATGATTATAAGTATCTATCAGATCAAGAAGCAATATTGTTTCATATCTACACACATTTAAATAGAAGAGACTTGCGGTATTCAGCTATAGACATCTGAAAATTTAAAATAGCAACGTCATTTCCGATATCCGACACTAAACTCAAATTTGTATATGGCAGCTATATTTGTACCAATGTTTCGAGGAATATTTCAATCACTCTAAATACAACGACAGATAAAGTGTAAAATATCAATGCGATTCAATTACCACTGCTTTCCAATAACTACACTAGGATCCGATTCGTGTTTCCAATACAAATTATTCACCCAAATCAGCCTATCTATAGCTTTTCCCATCAAATTTGTCGCCGCCTCGTTTAAAAGAGGAGTAGAGGTGCCCTATTAAGGGCACAAGTGTCAATCATTCATTTACAATTTGCCAGAAAGGCTCGTAAAATACAGTAACGGTTAATTGCATTAGTTTCTATTAATTCCGTAGCCCTTGGTCACGTAAAACGAATCGGTCGAACGATGCGTTCGCCTATTACGTCGATCAAGACGCATCGATCCGAACGCAAGCCTTCTATTATTTCTCTTTCAACGTCGATCCCGTTGGAATCATTCGGAGAATGCGAGACGGCTAAAAGAGAACGATCTGTAGTGGACTAAGAGGATACAGAAGAGGACGAGGTAACTCGGAACGTGCGAATGACCAGGCTTTTTCGTTCACTCTGCTCTCAACGCCCTTCAATATCCTGTGTCCAGCTTTATTCTTCCTGGAGTGTTCGCTCGTCAGGCTAGATGGACCATTCGAACCTAACTGTTTCGCAAGTCCCGCTTACGGCTACATTCGCGGGTCGAAATGCTCTTATTTCGTTGGTCGTCGCACCACGCTATCGTCCACCAACGAACTGTCGGGATGACGGTGACGACGATGGGGAACGAACATCGAGAGAACCGAATCAGTCTAGCTGGTCTTTCTTCTAGGGACGGGTAACGTCTTGCCAGACTGTAATTCTTTCCGAGACTCTTACGTCGGTTGAATAAACGCGGAGTTTTATCGTAAAATGGACGCGAGAGAGTATACGACTTTTGGGGTCGTTTCATAGGGGAGACACCCTGCGTATCGATGGGGGAGAGTAAGAAAGTAGTGGTAACGCGACGTCGCGTCGACTTGATTCCCATCGTCGGATCACCCTCTTCACTGTTCATAAGTAGAGTACGGATATTAATGCATACAAAATATGTATATACGGAATATATGACATTTATGCTGCTAAAATATGTATATATGTATGAAACGTATGCAAATATATAAGGAATACGTAATGCGCATCTTATCGTATATGTACTATATTTTAATTTGCATTGGAGCACTATAATTTGCGTTACACTGAACAATAAACAATTCTTCCATGTCTTCTATGTTTGCTTAACCGACGACACATAAGTTAATATTGATTTGTACATTGAACAAGCATAAACACAATATACATAAATATATTGGAACATAAATACGTTACATATGTTAAAGATATTTGTAAAATAAGCGAAGCATATGTATTATGCTGGTACTTTAATAGGGACTACATTTAATCACTAAATACCCTAATGTGTGGTTTATTTTGGATATTTTACATATTGTTACCTATTACGTGCATCCTGCAGTATTTCACGCAATTCAGTTTCCCATAAATGCAACAAAATCCGCAATCTACTTATGATGTATAAGTTCCTTCACAAATTTTGCAATATTTCCATTTCTTCGTTGAGATATGGGGATAAAAGCAGCTGTAAACTTGGTACCCGATAAATATATACCTCTCCAAATGAATTACGTTATTAGTATCCGATTTAAATATGTATACACAATGCTGCATTTGTATACGTTCAATATCTCGACGAAACTATGCATTTGGACACGAAACTAAGTTTTCCGCCGAAGATACCACGTCATTGGTAGAAACGACGTAAGCGTGGAACGACACAAGTTCGGAGGACGTAAGTCGAGGTACCACTGTATTTGCCTGAATGAAAGGTATGACTCCCAGGCATTTATGAAAGCGAGTGTGTGACTCCTATCGTGACAAAGTTTGGCAATCGCTATTATACCATAAATTCCGAAACGACTAGCGATTTTCATAGGAGAAGTGTCTTCCCTTCGACTTCGTCTGCCAGTGAACGAAAATTATATCCCGTGAATCGACGACGCGACGTAACTCGACGTTTACATAGCCCGTTCCGTTCCGTGCTGCCGCGTTATCGAGACTACCAATCTCCGGTTCTTGCTTCGACAGACACCGTCCTCGAGTTTCAAAGGACCTGCTGATCTGATTGGTACACGCTGCAAGCAGTTTCCCCAAACTATCACGACCGACCGACCGCGTGAAGTCGTTCAAGTTGAACAACGGTGTCGGGAAAGTAAGAAAGCGGCTGCCTATAATTACTTCCGCCTTGGGACGGCGTTTTTGGACGGATGACGGAGCGATCGTTTCGTCGGCACAAAGGATCGATGATGGATCGTCGTCTGGTCGTCGAGTGTCTGCGTTCGGCTGACGTACACGCGTCAATGCGTCCCTTGTCGAAAACAACTCGGGCAAGACTGATACCGAAGTTTTGATCGTCGTGGAAATGAGACTGTAACTATTCGACGGATCCCGGGTTGTGAACGCAGGCAGCCGATTAACTCTTTCGTTACTACGGCAAAGTTGGTCGTCGATGTGTTAAGACTGTACGAAACAATTCAACCGCGAGTCTACGGTGTAACGTCTATTATTTTGCAAACTACTGTAGACCTGTAGCTGTTACGGGTAGGTACAAGCGGTACCCTACCGGGTAACATGGTGGCGCGAGTCCGAGAAAACCCCATGCCGATCGTGGCCTGGATGGCTCGTCCAAGTCCTGCTAACAAATTTGTAGTTGGTACGCGCCGAATTGCCACGGCCAAGCGGGACTTTGGACGGGACACGCGTTGGCGAATCTCGTTAAAAAGGGCCCGAGTCAGGTCACGGCAGAACACATTTGGAATTGAGGAAAGGGAAGTACGAGGAAGCACTGCGTCGCTTCGATTTAGGAAAAAAAAGGTAAGTTGCAGCGTAGACCTGAACATTGAAGGGTCGTTTGAGGAGTTGCCGCACCCGTACACGAGTTACCATCGCCCGACGGAATAAACTACACCGAATTACTAAGGAACCGATTTCTTACTATTCACTCTTATCCTCTTGGTAACCATCTCCTCCTCCTAATAAAGCCTACACTAGTAAGCTTTTAATCAAGCAACATTGAAGGACTACTAGAACGTACCATTATGCTCAGCTAGATTTTTTTTAATATGTTTAATACCGCGCGAAATACATAACCGTGTTACTTGAGAGGCACAGAGTACACAAAGTACATATTTATATTTATCTAACATATTTGATTTTGTTATTATGGTACCGCTGTATTTTGTTAATATACTATTATACAAACGACTAATGATTTATATATGACAATAACTAGTATCTGATTTGCAGGTCAAAGTAAAAAGGATTAATTAATTTTAATTAACTGGAATTTTGTCACGCGTTCGAATAACTGCGGCTATTATATACGTTTGAGAAAGACCTTACAATATTAATAAGACCAGAAATAAATGTTACGAAGAAGATAAGAAAATTCGAAAAATAAAACGATCTAAACAGAAGATTCAACGTGCTTTATCAGTCCTTCACGTAGTATTCAAGATGTTAACCAATACAAAAATTTGACGAGTGACTACACACTGACCTTTGCATTAACAAACTGCCAAGGCTAATTAATTAATTTTGATTGTCGCAAGCAAAACGGCCAACCTAAATAAACACGCGCGTACGTCACTCTCGAAAAACGATCTTAAGAGAACAAAAAGCAGTTGGACTGTGAGCATCATCCGTCAGCGGCGCACTTCTAATCTTCAATTTCAGCGCACTCCACACCACGTAAACTAGGATCGTCTGACAAATAACCGTAACGGAGTTTGCGGTGACAGTCGCGCTTTTTCGCGGGAACAATTGGAGGAAGCGAGCGTGCGCAGAAATCCTTTCAACGTTGGCCAGAACAGTTGGCAACGCGAGACATCGCATCGGTGGGAAAAAGAGCGAGGAAAAGGACGTGCTGGCTCGAAACATGCCATTCGACGGCCCGTTAGCGCCGCTAAATTCTTTTTAACTCCCTTTACGGCGAGCTTCTGTGTGCACTGCGCGCAACAGAGTCCGCTCCATTTCTCCGTGCCACTTGCGCGTCCATTTTCATTCTTCTGCTTGCCGGTTCTTTTTTCAGCGAATCTTGAAAGGTGCAAGCCGAGGCGAGCAATGACCAGGAAACGCTGGTTGGATATCGTTCTTAAGTGAATCTCTGGCGCGAAACCGCGGGCGAATGCGTTGTAATCCCCTTACAACGAATGGCGATAAAGTTGCTTCGCGTCGTACCTCTTGGCGCTCGCCCTTCGTGTTATTCTTAGCGTTTTGGAATACAGTGGAACTCCATTTACGTGAACTCGCCGAGAGATAAGTACTTTGTATAACCAGGTTGTTCATATAATAAGAGTTCAATGGTTTCTTCTACTACTTATAACTTGTCATTTAGACAACAGAGTTCACGTTTAGATACAAGTGGATTCAATCAAACATGTAGCTTATCCTTCGAATTACAGTTTAATTACTACTTTAATTTTTCGAAAAGGGTATGCATAATTATCTTACGATCTAAACAATTATTAGGAGCCATATTCTCAAAATATAGATGGAGTACAATTATTACACGGTGCAGTTGGAAGACTGCTTCTTTGCGAAATAAAAATATTAATAGATTCCTTCGTTGAAATACTTTTTCGCGATTGAAACGTAGATCAACTATAAATTCGCCCCTGCTTGTATTTAATTTCAGATGAAGCAAAGGCAAAATTGACGTATCGAATATTTGTTAGCTGATAAAGTTTGGAATGATTCGATGTAGACATTTTTTATCTAGTATCGTTAGATAGTTTTCTTGGCCACTGTTAAGGAGATTGTTTGAAAATGGAGACAGGTAAGGGCATAGGAAGAACGTTGCGACGAGCGCGTGCAGCTACTTAAGGTAGCTGAAGCTTCCATGGCTGCTGAAGTTGATAAGTTTTAACGGTGTATGAAAATCAATTATCGCGCGGGCCTCGAAGCTCTGCTATCGTCCGGAATTAGAAACTTGCCGCGAGAATAACTTGAATGACACTAAGAGCCCCGGAAAGCATAACATATTAATGTGCATACGTAGTAGAAGATAAATGTATTCCAACGAATCAACGTCGTACCTAATTTGCAGCGAAATACGATCGCGTTTCTGTCACGGTTCGAAAACTTCCGTAAGTCTTTCATCGCTACGCAGGGGTTGCCTCTCGAAACCATAAAGTGTTAAGTTGTCCCAAAAGTTCCTATCGTAATTTGCGTGCTCGCCTTTGTCAGGCAAAATAGCGTCACAAGATTCCGAAAGAATGACGTCAAGCTTCTCGGGAAATGGAAAAAGTTGTTAACCCTTTGCACTTCATACCTTTTTTACTAATATGAGGCGTTGGGTGCAAAAGCAACTTAACAGAGTTTAAGGTTGCAAAGGGAAAAAGACAAATTAATTGTTTAATTATATAATGAATACAGTTTCATAATCTAAGCAAGTATTTGTATCATTTGACAATGAATTACGAATAAAATGCAGTTGCTTGAAATAATAAGATTCGTTAAATCACAGAATTGAAATAAATTTTAGTTAAGCAGTCTCTGCGTCCAATGCCTCTTACGATATAGCAGCAACTCCAATACAATTTTCTGAATTTTGTAAGAACTTAACGTGTCACGTATTTCAAACGGGAGAAAAATACTTGGGTTTCGGAGAAATGAAAATTGAATCGGCGAAAATAGGATTAGGGAAACTTAAACCGTAACTTCGGATCCAATGTTTCCATAGGCATATTTTAAAAGAATATTTTAATGAGTAATTATATTGTGTTTAATGAATAATTATATTCGCCCCGTTTTATGATACTTTTAAACTTGTTTATTCGCAAATTCATAATCATCAAATAAATTTAATCAACCCTATATGTGTCATTTTAATCCATGATTTTTTTTATTTTTCTAATAGCCGACGGATTCTTCTTGTGTAAAATTTTCTGCGATTTAAAAAATGTCCAGAAAAAATTAGATGAATTTATGTTACCACCTAACATTAATTGTATTGTTCCGAGAAAATTTGTGCACTGGATATCCAGCAAAAGAATGAAAAGAACTTTTGGGACAACTTGATACAAACAGCGAAAGAAGAGTGGTCTTGAATCGAGTGAAGGAAGTGACTCAAACGTTCCTTTTCGCCCAGTCAGAAGAAACGCGCCTCTCGTAAACTTGCAAAGTAGTTACTCATCCAAAGGTGCAACAAAGGGAGAAGAAGAGTTTCGATTCGATTGAAAACAGCGTTAAGATTGGAGGACGAATTGGCGTACATTAATTCGACGTTGCTCTATCAATGAACCCCAAAGACTTTCTCTGAACGTGATCAAAGAGGCCACTTTTCTTAACGCGAGTGGAGCAAGAATCGTTTTATTTGTTAGTCAAAGAGTCTGATTGCAATTACAACCACCGAATTCTCCTGTGATCTTTAGAGAGAAGCAGCGGGAAAAAAAAAATAAGAAAGCGGAGGTGTAAAAGTGGGACAAGATCTTGGCGTGGACGGGAGGCTAGGTTATAAAATATAAAAGGGATGCTCGACGGAAAGAGACAACTTAGCGAGCTCGAAAAAGGAGGCTACTAGCAAGCTTCTTACTAAACTCCTTTTCCCTGCCGAATTAATTAAAATCGTTTCACGGGCCAAGGAAGTACGGCCAAGAATGACGTCATAGCGGACAGAGAAGGTAAGAGAGAGAGAGAGAGAGAGAGAGAGAGAGAGAGAGAGAGAGAGAGAGAGAGAGAGAGAGAGACGAGAGAAATCCAAAAAGCGAAGAAACAAGAACATATTTCGCATAGCTGAATTCCCGCGTGCAAGAAGTCGCTCGGACGACGATGGGGACAGACAAAAGAGAAATCGGAGTAGCAAACTTAACTTATTGTGTCGTGTAAGCTTAAAGTTCTACGCGGTGTATTCGGTTGAGTAATTTGCTTATACGTGGCCGGGAATTTTTCTGACAGGAATATCCTCTTTTACATTTCAGCTGGATGCCACGAATACTAACCTCTCGTAACATTTTCCCTACTGTTTCGTTCCGCTCTACCGTCATACATTTTTGCTACTTTTAATTGAAATTATGCTCCTCCCTTGAAGAACACTTGTCCTGCCCTCCTTGTTTGACGTCAGAATAGTTTGAATGGAAAGAACAAGATTCCAGAACTTCTCCTTTTCAACGTGCTAAGTGTTTCTGCTTGTGCAAAATATGACCTTCAAACTTTAACTCTTCCAGTGGAGACTAAATTAACGGAGAACTGTAATTGTGAATAATTGCAAACAGCGTAAAACTTGGAAAAAGGATATATAAATTCTGTAGGTTTTCATTATGTATGCAAATTAGATGAGCATAAATAATTTTTACAGCAATTTTATTTGTTAAGATCTCAACAATTTTTGTTGCTCGCCGTCGTAGATACCCCTTCACTACGGCGGATTTTACTTAAAGAGTATGAAGAAATTTGTGTTACGTATAAAAGACATTTCTGGAACTATCAACAAAATAGCAGCAAGTTCAAAAGCTATAAAATTAAGTAAGGGATACCGAGGGGTAAAACATTATCCAAACATCGATACAACGAAAGAAAACATCGATGTATCATCGCCATCCATATAAATAATACGCCTTCTTCCCAAATACCAGCCGAATGAAACAATCAACGTTCGCAAATCTAGTATCAACAATTAAATAGTTAAACATATAAACACGCAGAAAGAGCAGGAGAAGTATAAAATTCAAGTATCAAAGATCGAGCAGTAATTCGTCGCAAAAGAAGGACTCGTATGTCGAAGGACGCGCACGATCCACAACCTTTATCCAATAATCATGATGCGGTTAGTTGACGATACTCCGTATACAGCATTGCAAAGAATACAATGGAGAACGAACTTCTCGGATTGGTAGGAAACGAAATTAATACGTCCCGAAGCACGCGAGCTGCGAGTCGGCGTATATTTATCCCCCATCGCTCGAGTTAAGCGCAGCATAGACACACGCCACGTTCCTTTCCCGCTCGTTTCTCCCTCTGTCATCCCCCGTTACATCCGTGGAAGCCAGTTGCCTCCATTGTGCTCTATCTTCAACGTCGATAAACCGAATGCGAGACTTTACGCTCGTCCTCTACCGTATGAAATTCTTGAAGGGAGCTTCGAGCAGCGGCATGTGTGCCGAGAGGAAACACGCGGACGCATAAATCCATTTCGCGTGCCTTCGGATTCTTTCGTCCCGTTCGAAGCGAAGTAAAACGTTCGGTTCTGGGGTCCTTCTTGGCTCGAGATATCGATTCGAAGCCTCCATCGTCGCACCGAGAGGAAACGAAAAATGATACGCGCGTAATTCCTAGCAAAGTAAGCTCGTCACTGGAGCAAAGACACTCGCGTCGTAACGGGGGAAAGATTTTTACGAGAAGCAAATAACGGAGCGGATGGTTGCTTGTTGCAGCAGAGCATTTGTGTTTCTCTTTCGTTCTTACAACTGCTGCATCCCGTCGAGCATAAAATTGCCCTGAGAAAACAAAACTACGAAGCGGTGGACCTCCACGACGGAAATCGGTTTCCATTAAGTCGTCTGCTCGTTAAGTAGCAGCTAGCGTGCGACACCGGCTTAAAAGGATCGTTTAATTCTTGTGGCGGACAAGACGGTGAGGCGTTGGGCGTGAAACCGGCCGGATTAATGCCGCGTACGTAACGTGTACATACACGTACACTTAGGGTACAAGGAATCAATCTATCGATCCCTATTCGATCGAACGTTTACTTCCTGTTGCGGCGAGTATTCCGAGAAATGCGGCATCTTGCTAGGAACGGTTAACCACGATACGTATAAAAATAGAATTGAAACGTATACCGCCGTAGATACATTAAAAAATACATGTGCCATTGGTTATGAAAGTGGTGTAAGATAAAGAGAAAAAGGAATTTTTGAGGGATTTTTTCCTTACACCACTTTCATAATTATTGTTATGCAATAGTTCTTTAACAGTTGAGAATTATCCGATTCGGATTAATTTAGTGCCTCTTTTTTACAAATTTTAATACTAATTTACAAGAATCAAAGATAATTTGAATGATTAAAATGATCTACATTATCTTACGCGATTATTATTTATTTATAAGGCAATTGAGGAATTTCCTTCTTGAAATATTATGGATCTTTCGAACACATACGATTGATTAGTTCAGCATAAAACCACCAAATTAATTTCTACGCTTAAATTGAAAAATCTTGAGGATAAAGAAGTTTTCGAATAAAACAATACTTAAGAATTTCTAACAGCCATGTACGTCAATATTGCCATAGTATAGCAATTTGTAAAAATTTACATCACGGCATCGTAATGTTTTACAACGCCACGTAAATGTTATAATAACCAAGAATAAAATCACGCCAATTCCTTTCATCAGAAATTTCCTAATCTAACTGCAAGCTCTCAAAAATAAGTAAGTGTCCGGATACATTTTAGCAGCGCTGTAAGTAAATTGCGGAGAATTTCTAAATCAATTCATTTGGACAATCACTCAGAGAATCAGCGTAATCGCGTTTGCGAAAATACACCAATCCCGGAATAACCGTCCCAGATAAAACAGCTAAGAAATTTCGTTTGGACGAACAAGCGACACAATCTACAAACTAGGAGAATATATTATCAGTCGAGCTTCCAGCAAGTAATGGTTCCGCGTTGCTGTTGGTTAGAAATTTAGCGATGCATCGACGTTGATCGAACGCGTTCGTCCAGTCTACATTCTCGAATGGAACCGCTTTGAGTCATCCGGCTACTTCTTTCAACGAATGCTCGGTGGTTGATCCCGAATTCGCGTCACGAGTTGGATGTCGAAGGAATCAGTGCACCAGTGAACGAAAGGCAAACCCGGATACGGCACAGACAAAGCCAGTACACGCTGGCCGGCGTTCTTTTTACAGGCCAACCCTCCAATTTTAACCCCATCCCTCGTTTTGCTCTTCCTGTACTCTTTCTCTTTGCTTCGTCCTAGTGGTCCCTTTGCGTCGTTCTTAACCTCCGTCCAGCCAAATGAGACAAGAATTCGTTGCGGTTTCGCGAACGGTCGTTTCTCTGCTCACTCTAATTCTTGCTTGCTTAATATTAAATTAACATCCCCGTGGAGGAAGCTGCACCCGAGGATTCGCAGTTCAAGTTCTTCTTTTACGGTCGCCTTTAAACTGCAGGAATTTTAGCGTACCAGCCGACGCGAGATATTTTATGGACATCGTTATTTAAAGTAATAGACGCGCGCATATATAACGGAAAATTGTACGCCTCCGGCCGCTAGACGTATTTCAATGAGATACCCTGCGCCCACCATTGTTCTCTTTTTGCCGCTCATTCGCTATACAGGCGGTTCTACGAGGATTGCATGTAGCCATCGCCAAACAGGATTGAGTTACATAATGTATGACGTTTATAAGGCGATGCAGAAAACTTTTAATAAGAAAGGGTTGCTCATATTAAGCTCGGGGAAGGAAACAGCTGGCAGCAGGTGTATTTCGCGCTGGATATTTGTCAAGGAAAATAATAGAATATGAGGAGGTTGCGTGTAGCCGAGGTGGAACGTTAGGGGCGGCATCATTAGGTCGCCGGGGGATTCGATGTCCTATGAGAAAGATTCTTCTTATTGCAAAGGCGACTTCTTGGAACTCATACATTTTCATCGGGAAACACGGGAAGCGATACATCAGGAGTTTGCAGAGGCGGCGCCTCGGCTGTGTTGTTTCAGTGTCATGCCGTGAAACTTCAATGGATACTGATAAGAGCGGCGAGTTTTGCTTGTAACTTGAAAGGGATTTAGAACGGTGCCGTACTATCTGTGCTTTGGAAACTGAATATACGTGCGTGACAGTTTGAGGGCTTCCCGAAGTAGGATTACAAACGATAATCGAGGCTTGGTACTTCGGAAATTGTGGGGCAATGAAAGTATTGGATATTATTTTGTACTACATTTTATATTTCACTTCTAAATCTTTAAATAAAGGTAATAATGGAAAATATAGGTAAGCATAGGCGAATTGCTTATTTTACGCTGGAACTACCGGCAATTGGGACGATATAATCGGTACGTTTTATCGAACGAAATTACTTACCCACAGAGGGATGAAATTAACCCCCTAAATGGACTAAAATTAGCTGCGTCGAGATTTGTGTTGATTGAGTGAACATATTAGAATATAGAATATAATTCCCCCAATTTCCTGTACCTATTTTACTGTTGTATATTCATAAACACACATTATATACTTTAAATTTAACGCAATTAAAGATTGCAATCTACAATTATTATCCATTAATAATAAGTTTTAAGCTTTAGTAGTTGAGGAGTTAACCCCTTGTCAGTCCAGACTGTGACAGTCATAAGCAAGTCAAAGTAAACTCGCATGTATACGTAGTTTTATATAATTTTTGTAATATTTATAAAGAAAATATATGAAGTATCTAAATGGACAGCCTTCATTTACAATTTGTATTCCCTCTTTTCACACCAGAAAAACATATCCAATTAATTTATGAAAAGAAACGAAGAAGCATTTTGTGGACCGGTTTCTTCAAATTAGCCGGACTGGCAAGGGATTCAAAATAATTAAAATGAAAGCAGCAAATCTTTCAATATTATCAATATAATGAACGGTGCATCTCTCTCGAAATGACCCGCGGCAAAGTAGACGAAGATGAAACTTCAAACAAATGACGAAAGAAATTGACGGTATAGTTTGGCGTCATTGATAGAACACCAAAGAAAAATAGCATTCAGATAAGAGAAATGGGTACATTGCACTCGTCTGGCGCTAAATATGTTTATCTGGTATTTCATCGAAGCATCGGGCGCTTTTCGCGTCGTATAACACCGGCACATGCACAGGTACATTCTACCACGGTGGCAGATTTCCGTATCGCTCGTAATCTTCTGTAACAACCTTTTGTTCTCCCGTTACCTCTCCGGAAAAATCAGTGACTCGATCTCATTACAACTTTTATCCTCGTGTTTAGCGGCTAGATTACTTCCGTCCAAGATGCTATTTTCTACAGAATCTCGGCCACCGCGGCTCGCCCGATGGACGTATTATTTTCCATAATACAGTGCGAGCGAGTCGAAACACCGTTTCTCCTGCCTCCCGTTTTTCTCATTTATGACGATCGCAGCGTTAAAGCGAAACTTCCCGTGCTTGCCGCCACTTTTACGATGCCGCCTGACGAGTTGAAGCGCGAACGATAGCTCCGATCGACGAGCCGTTACTCGCAACGTCCACGTGGACAATCAACGTGGATCTATTATTCATTGCAGTCTTGAATGAGGGACGGAGTGATATTATCGCTTGGCAATGCCGTCTTCAGAAATAGCGATCTGGTCGTTTCTCTGTCAATTACGCCGCTCTAGTGGAATAAACGTAACGTTCCAACGATTCCTTGAATAACGTTCGAGTACGTTTGTGCTGTTCGCGAAGGATATTGAAAGATCGGTCGTATTTACACAAATATCCGCCTCCGATTCTCTTAAAGCGTTTGCACGCTCAATGGCAAAGTCGGAGCCGGCTCCGATAACCAACAAAATTAGGAGAAAAGCAGGGATTACGGGATTCTTCCTTGCATAAGAAGATTTTGGGTCGAAGGATAGCTTATTCGAAAGGGGACGATTCAATACGACGTGCTCTGGTCCCAATTTCATTCAGAACAACCTCTCCGTATTACAAAAATATAATACTTAAATTTGACGGCTGACAAGCTGTCAGTTTTTGCTCCACTTTATAACCCTCATACTACTGAATATCAACGTAATCTGATTAAACCACGACCAGAGCTCGCTGGTCCCTGTGTTGAACCGTCCTCTTTCGAATGAGCTATCTTTCGACCCAAAATCTTGTTATATAAGGGCGAAAAATCGCGTTCCGTAATCGCGTACGGTAACCTGTATTTCTTTTTCTAATCTTACCCCCTTAATAGGAATGACAAAGACTAGTGTCCTAGTACTAATGAGAGTGTTACCAAATTTTTCATGTTCTGGCCTGTACCAGAGGAAGCCGTGACGGAAGGCATTCATGATTGTACTGGATTCGACTGCAAAGTGCCGGCGTGTATGCAAACACCCTTACAACCCTTTCGTCCCTATTGATCGGAAGAATTGTCACGATGCGTACGATTAAATCCACGAACCACCGCGCCACAAAAAAGGAAACTAGATTTCAGTGCCGCGAGGGATTTCCGTAATACCGACACGGACAAAGAACCGACCTAACCACGGCCTAGATAGACGTTCGTTCGTTCGTTCGTTCGTTCGTTTCTGGCCATCTCTCCGACTGTGGCCCATTCGAACCACCCCTACCTGCTTCAACCCACCCTCGTATCCCGACGTAAACGGCCGTGTTCGCCTCGCTGCACGCCATTACTGTGTCCCGGGGGCCAAAACTTCGCGAAAAATGCTTGAATTTATGTCCACCCCTTCCAGCCGTCGGCCACCTCTCTCCTTTTCCTTTTCCAACCCTCCCTGCCTCTGTTCATCCCCTATCTTCTATCGCCTCTTCCTTTTCATCCGGCTGCACGACAGGGAGAACTTAACCGAACCTGCCTGCTGCTCTTCTCGAGTTTGGAAATTATTTGCGGCCGCCCATTGTCCTCGTTCGTTCGCACCATCCCTCGCCTCGCTATTTATTATTATCCGCTATCGAGCATCTCGTCCGGAAACTATTAAGCGAGCTAGAACTTTGTGTTCTTTTGATTCCACTATGGCCAACTTGCCTCGACTTTTTCCCCTCCCCCGCCGTCACTGTTTGCGTACGTTTATCAAAAGGCTTGCAATCCGCTTGACGCCGGATGAAATTCAGCTTTCGATGGGGTAAAAGATTTATGTTAGAGGAATTTATTCTGCGGTCAGCAAAAACGGAAAGGGAAAGAAAGAGTTGACAAATGGGATACAAGTTTATTAGGCGTACCAATAAATAATTCACTTGTTTTGGTAAATTCTACATTTATTTTTAACAGGATCTAGTACTTATCCCGTCTTAATCGTAATTTCTTTTATTTGGTGACATTTGATATTATTCCTGACACAAACTATGAATTCCTGCTTGTCCTTTTGATCCAATTAATTTATCAACGCGTTGGAAAATAGTGGATTGTTTATTGGTACACCTAATACGCCCACTGATGAATTTAAGTACAACCAGTATGAATTTCATTCCTTTGTTACCTTTTTAAGAAGCATTTAATTTTAGGTTTAGTATAAATATGCTTGGTATTCGCTGTTGATCTATTTTTGTTCATTCGGGAAGCCATAGTTAGTTATCCCAGTGTTTGATAATATTTCATCTGGCGCATTGCAAAATTTGTAATCAAATAGAACGACGAACGAGTAACGTAATGGAAGAGATACCTAACCATTCATTTCCATACAATAATATTCGCAAACGCTTTCCAAGATTGCCTAATTGCCACTACAAAACCAGTTACGCAAATGTCCCAACAAGTAACGTAATGAAAGGTATATCTACAAATTCATTTCCATACAATAAAAATTGCAGAAAAACGTTTTGCAAGAACGCGTCTAATTGCCACTACGAAACTAGTTACGCAAATCTCTTGACATTTTTTAACAATACTATCGTGTACATCCAGCTATACCTTCCAGTTACATCAGACCAAACAACGCGAGATACATACAGCGAGCACGCAAATCCCGTTAGTCATTAAAGGGCAGATCGCCATTAATCTCCCTTCCGGCTAGCAGCCTATCCCCCAGATGTTCCAGATTTTATAAACAGTTCGTTTGCGGGCTTACATTCCGCGTACTAATGGCCGCGTGTGTGCACGGCTCGCGTAACGGCCGTAAACTCCGCCCGTAAATTCCCGCAGGCATGGAAATTTCCAGCTTAAACGAAATCCGTGCGCGTCGCGATTCAAATCCACGACACTGCGTAGGGGAAACGAACCAACTTCTATCCGCGTTAAGATCCCGTGGAAGAGGGTTAGACTGACCAGATAGTAGAACCGGTTGTTCCATCCAGTCCACGGCGAAGCTGCACGACCGGACCAAGATAGATCAGAGGTTGCCCGTTTACGTGCAAGTCCTTCGGCCCGTTTAAAGGATACCTCATAATCCGCATATTAATTGCCAGGACATGGCGACGGTGGTTTCTGCGACGATATCTATGCTCCCGGAGTTGGTGGTAAAGTTTCCACCGGTGGTCCACTAGTTCCCTCTTGTGTACTTCAACCAGTCTCTCTCTCTCTATATATACATATCTCCATATTCTCTCTCTCTCTCTCTCTCTCTCTCTCTCTTGCCTGTATAGGCGAATACCAACCGAGTAACTATTCCGGTTATTACTCATTCGTTAATCCAGGCACGTCCCAAACGATATACTCGCCTAGCTGCGAGTCTAGGGCCTTTTATCTCTCTCTATCTTTAGCTGCCTAACTCTGTTCTGTGTAGAGAGTTGCATGGGTACACGACCGGCCCCGATCGACCCATGCAACGTCACACACGCTCGGTAGAGTATCTCGGAGAAGCGACGAGTGTGTACGAATACTGCGTACCTAGGTTAGCCTACGTACATACACGTGCGCCAACGTCATGCCGTGTCATCGATGCTCTCCACGCTGCATCTCAATGAGGTATCCGAACTCATTGGCTCGAGTACTTCAACTTGAAAAGCTCCGCTGCTTTCAATCATCTCTCTTTCTCTCGCTCTACCCGTTTCTCTGTCCTCCGCCTGTCTCCCGAATTTTCTGCTACTCCTTTTTTAAGTGCTTCGCGGAGTTTGTTTGCGGGGAAGAAAACTCGGTTGCTTGGCTACCTTGCGGCCTCTTCAGGCTACGGTCAAGTTTTTGCGTGAAACTTGAAATGCATTCGAATCGAAGTTTCAATGTAACTTCGTTGGTAAGTTTGAAATTTTAAAAATTACCAAATGGTTGGAGAACGTGGAATCCCTTTTGCAGGATTGAACAGATGTTATAATTACGAAGAGGTTGAATGGAAGATTCAATGCAAAGCTGTTCCGGAGAACGTATCGAGGTGGAAAATGTTGGCATCCGGCAGGGGATTGTTTCAGAGAGACATCCTTTATCCAGATTCTTTGCGCTCAGCTCCTTTGCATTCGATTATCTCAGCAACGTCAGTCACGATGCTCACTGAACTGGGTAATCAGTCCTATTGAATATCGATGCACTTATTATCGAATCCTGTCGCGAACCGGCTCCGATTTCCATTGGACTGCATCCACGAGTTTCTTACCGAAAAATTACATTTCCCGCGTTATTACGTCGCCGATGCGATATCCTCCACCGCCCGGAATATCGATGAATTTGAACCACCGATCGCAGCTACTCGAGAACTTAAAATTTAGTCAATGATATCAGTTTCGTTTAAGTGTAGCGCGTATTAAATTGTGCTAAATGCAGCCTAATGTTTCCTCCTCGGATAAATTAACTACGATTTTCCGCATCGAATGGCAATTTAGTTTCCGTCTACGGTTCTAAATTTCCAATCGTATTCTTACGTTTCACGGAGTTGAAGAGGGATCACGGTTCTCCAAGAATCAAAGCTTTCAGTCCTGATAACAGTAACGGATTTAAGGCTGCAGGCTGTTGCGCTGGAGTCAAGCAATCACTGTGAAATAGTTGTACCTTGCGTTGCCTTTGGTTCGCGCAGCTCCGCAGGGCATTGTAAAATTAACCCTTAAAGTCCGACGCAGCTAGTGAACCCATCGATGGAATTTTTATCGAGAAAGTTGGCCGGCGGAGCACGCCATTCATCGCCCTATCACTTGTTTTCTTTTTCGATGCTATGCGAACAACCGCTATTGCTTAGCTCGAAAATTTACGGCGCGTTGTTTTTAGTTGAAATAGTTAGAATTTATACAATAACTTCAATAAATTTCTTTTGTGTGAGGTGTATGCTTACTTTCGACTCTCGCCGTGTGTAACGCAATGTTAATCTCACTTTGCAAGAAAACGACACGACTTTTCCGTCAAATTAACACAGATTCAACATCTTCCACGTATCGGAAAGCGATGCTTTGATCCACACGCGTAATCCATAAGCCAAATTTCAGCACGTGAATTATTAGGGAACAGGATATCGGATGGTTTCGGAGAGATCCGCATCCATCAATCCGGCTTTTCATTTATCTATCAAATCAAGGGCCATACACCGTGATCCTATTAAACGTTACACGCGTCGTCGACAAAAGCGGCGTCGTTTAATGTCATCATTAATTTTGCATTCGCTTAATGACGCTTCAGCTCGAGCAGAACGAATTTAATTACCCCGCTGCATGAAATATACAGCTATAATAATGACCACCAGTAGGAGAACGGTGGAAGACCGGCAGAAGACCGGTAGGAAAGGATACCATGGTCTCTCGAGTGCTTTTGAAGGAGGAACACAGTCAACCTGGTGGTTCGTCGCCATCCCCTTGGTCTTCTCTCCTTACCCAACCGGAACCTTCCCTCTGCTTCTTTGACACGTTAATAAGAATAGAAAGTCTTGGGCTGCATTGTTCATGGCATTTGGAGCGTGTTCGACGTCGAAAGAGCACGATTGGCCGCTGAGAGGGACATTCCAGGGCAACAGGAGCGACCGCGAGAGGAAGTTGAAACATTCGGAAGAAAAATAAGAGAAGGCCGGTGAGCGATTCCCCGGCGCAGAGGGAAATCTCGTTTTCATTCTTCCAGGAGACCCATATCTCGTATGCCCGCGGCCTGTGTGTATTTTGTCTCCTTTTATATCACCGGGTACCCGAGAGACCTCGATTCTATATGTTTCCTCTTAACCCTCCGGCCCGACTAACCCCTCCTCTACCCCCCTCCTCTAACATCGATGCGGATGGTCGCATTTTTAGCGAGCCAGCCGATTGTTAAGCTTCGTCCGTTTCCACCTTTCATCCTTCTAGCCGAGCGATCCCTTTCAATACGCGTGTCTTCTTTAATCGGATATTCAGTGGCGCCGTTTCAATGGACCATATATCAGGCAATGCATCAGTGAAATTTAAAACACGTGGCACAGTTGCTCGCAATATATACGCGAGCTAGCTGGTACATAGCTATATACGTATGCAGAAATACAGAGGAATAGATATGTGCGCGGCGCATATGCTTTCTTCGACTTGGTCGAGTGCTTTGATGCATTTCTTTCCAACCTTTCTGCCCGGCCTTTTCGTCGAAATTGAAGCGCGTCCTAGCGGAGACTTTCCTCTGTACCGACGTGTTCATTCATTACTGCGTCTCCGAGATACATCTCTTCCTTCCCGAGCAACGCGCATTAATCGAGCCAAGGATAAACCAAGCGGATCGCCGGCAACGAGAACATATTCGGAGAGAGAGAAAACAATCATTCCTCCGCAATCTTTTGCACGACTATACGAGAACCCAACACGGCGCAGCGTTGATTAGTCGAAAAATATAGATGAAAGATTCGAATCGGCGTTGCACGCGTGTACGAATACCGGGCACCTTGTCTTCCAAATCGATTCCAGAATATCTTCTCATGTTTGCTTGAAAGCTTTCCAAAGTAACAGCTTCTTTCCACCCTTTCAGCGAATCCCTGAACTCCCGATTTCACCTATCCGCCGAAGCAACGGATCCATGCGTGCACGCTGCCTGTCTTCGCCCAACAAAATGGGTGGAAAACGGCAACGGCGCGGCGCGGCGGTGCGGCGAGAAGGATGAAAATAGGTGATGCGACACGGAGAGGAACGACGAGTGTGCGGGAGTCGGCTTCGAGTAAACGTAGCGTAGAGGGTGCATCGCTGGGAACTGACTCCCCCGCAATATCCTCTATTCGGAAGACATCGCGTAGCCTATACAGACGTGAGAGCGCGTCACACTTCGCGCGGGAGGAACCCTTCTCAGTTTAAAGCGATCAGTCCCACCCACTTTGCGACACGTACAAAGCGTCGAAAGTATACAAAGCCTGAAGGCTCGAGGCGAAGCCGGGGCAACCATCTTGGCTCTTTCTTCCTCCCTTAACCCTTTTTACCCTTCTCGCGTGCATTCTTCCTTCTCTGTAGTCACCTTTCACCGGTGAACCCCTCGTCCCGGCGACGAGACTGTGCCGCCGTTCCGGCTTTGTAATCCAACAAATTCAGCTTATTTATATTCAATGTAGCGGTGCTCCCACTGCTTCCTAGTGCAATGCACGTACGTATTCCTCTAACGCGTGAGACATCTCCACCCCCGGCAACCCTTCCTGCACTTGCATCGCATCCACGCTCCCTCCCCCTCCCCCTAGCCCTTTCTCTTGTACCCCGGGACTCCTTTTACCGGTGCGTACATGTTTTGCACGAGTTTATTGGTCGCGTGCTCGTCGTTCAGGTATGTGACCCTGTTCGTGTTGAGAATGGCGAGAGAAATAGCTTGCAAAAGGGGATTGGTATTGTTGCAAGTCTCCACGGGTTGGTGAATGCATTCAAATGCAACGACATCGGAGAAGAACTCGATCTCGAAAGAGGGAACTCGGACTTTCTAACGAGGTGAATGTCGCGGCTCTAAGCTTCCACACACTGGGATCCATTTATTTTTTATTCCCCACGCATTCCTGCTTTCCCTTTGAGAAAAATTCCATGCGTAGAGATGGCGTGAATGGGACACACTTGTTCACGACAAAATAGCAGAAGAATTAAGCGGCTTGTCTAATTCTAGTTTTAGAGTATTTGGGGGATTGGTTGTTTTACTGTAAAAATTCATGATACCAATAAGTTTTCCTGTATATTTACCGTCCCTATTTTTCACCACTTAAAAAACTGCATTTTGTCCGATTCATAAATTGATCGTATCGAATGGAACATAAGCATTTATGCATGGAACAGTGTAACAAAATAAGATGACATAAGTATTCATTTTATAAATATTGTCACCTAGCGTTACAGTTATCATCTTATCGACTTCTTTTTGGTAAATTCGGAACAAAAAGTTGTTTTATATCGTAAACGACGATGATGGCAAGGAAAAGTGTGGTTAAGCGTGAATACCCAGTATGAAACACCATTTCCCATTCATAAATGTAATAACAACATTAAAAAATTTAACTGATCGGATTATTATGTTAAGGGAGGTAACCTAATAATACATTTTCTTATCCTGGCGAAAATTTCTCATCAAGTGTAATAATCAAGAAACGAATTAAAAGCAATAGGACTTCACAAAATGTTTCAAGAAAATAGCACAAATTTTATTTTGAAGTGCGAAGAAATACAATTGCCAATCACAATTAATATACAAACTGCCACTGGCATTATATTAGGTATGCTTCATAAGTCGTGATACACCTTTAAAATAAGTATTATTTCACGATCGGAAAATCTATCGTTTTTGATATAATTAAAATGTCCCATTGAATACGTGTCCCTTTAAACACACTTCACCCCTACCTTTTTATGCAATTGTGAGAGGAATTTAATAATGAGGATTTTCGACGTAAAGGAACATTAATAGTCGATGAAAACATTCCAATGTATCTTTTTTCTCACCGGCATCGAACATAGGCGAAACGCGCAAGAGGAGATTTCACAATGGAGTAGGCGTGCGACTCTATTCGGGTTAAGAACACTGAAGGACGCCACGGAACAGAGACAGACAGTTGAAAGACGACAACCCAGTGGAAACCACTTTGCTTTAGCGGCGCGCATACATTGAGCGCGAGAAGCGTAGGGCGCCGCGGATCTCAGCAGGTAAGAACAGCTCCTTTATTACGGCAAATGTCATGAAATTCACGAGCCGTGGCATTCAAGCATGGATCGCACCGGTGCCTCTCATCGATACGAATACCGTGTGTTCTTTATGCTCGTACATTCAGCCGGGGATTAAAGAGAAATCCCAAGGGGCGAGTTAGTAATTTTTGCCCCAAGGTAGTTCGGCGCGCGGTATAGGAGACTTCTCTTGTGAATAAAAAATAAAAAACTACGTGCGAGATATGAATAATTCATGAAATATGTATATGAAGGAAATGGTCCAGAATGTGGGCGAGAAGTGAAAACAGTAGGAAAAAATGAAGAATGTTTGAGAAGCATGAGTTGCTTTAGTAAAAGCGTGCCAGTTACTTTATGGAGTCGATATTTTCAGTCGCCTGTTTCATGAATACCAAGTAAACGACTGCTATTTTTGTGGTATACTGATTAACACTAGAATTGCCGACAATTAGAGTAGATGTATCAAGCACTGCCACTTTAAGATTATTGCGTGACTTTATTTAATTATTGTAGAAGTTATTTAACCTTAAAGATCGTTCCATTTTGCGGTATAATATTGCTTTCGTGTTGAATGTGAAGAATTAATTGCTAATTAATTGAGAATGTATAGCGAAATCCAATGGCCCTGTTACTGTCAGTTGAATGGAAATGATTCATACATATATTAACAATTTGGTTTGCGTAATAAATATAAGATCAATAGTAAAGTTATAGCCTTTATTACCCATACCTTCTACTTACATTAGTCACATTTTAGGTACTCAGGCGACGAAAAACGATGAAATATCAATTTAATATAATTATGAAATGTTACCTTTAAATATGTAACATAAATAACACGAGTAATAAATAGGTACAGTTTTCTCAATTTCGTAAGGTGACCGGATATTTTTATGACTAATTGTATATCCAAATTGTATATATATATATATATAAATCCTTTTTAATATACGATATAAGTTTAAGGTTATGTTTTAGATTAAATTATTTTTGGTTCATTTCATTTTGTTTCACTTTGGTTCCGTCTTTCTTTTCTGAATTATAATATTTCATCAGTTGTTGGTCAGTACTAATTGTAAAATGTAAATAACAGAACGCTATTGTACTCTTCTAAAGAAGACGATAATGATGTTATGTTATATTATATAAATCCCTTTTTCAGATTGCGTCGAATGTTCGAATACTTATCAACGATAGAGCACCTCTCGTTTTTAAATAGGTAACCTTCTCAAATACGCAAAATTCTCTTTAAAAGGAGTTTCATTTGTTTCGCTGATAAAATCGGATTTAAGCCGCCCCAACAAAGTTCCTCGAATATTGTCTCTACTTTTGCATAGGAAGAAGCAGGAAATCAGCAGATTTTCGAGACGGCAAGCAGAAACTGCATGGAGACAAGTGCAAGATGGTTCGTACGTGTTTCGCACCGGTTCGTTGGTCGGTGTACGAGCACGTGAGTTTCTTCCGGTTTCCCGTGTCCAGAATACCGCAGTGCATTACACGCGTGCCGAGGTCCGCCGAGTTTCAACCCCCGAGCGTCAACTAGAATGTGCTATTAATCGTGTTTATTCGGATCTACAGTTTGCAGTTGATTCCCGTCGATTCGTGTAAACAGCGCAGTGAGATCGCAAATGATCTAATTCGTAATTGTCCAATTAATATCGTTTACACTGTTCGACTGATTTACCCTGACTCTTTGCCAGTGCCTCGTCAAATCAGCAATTTACAACGATGCCGGTTTTGAATCGAAAATTCCAAGCATTTATTCAACTTACCAGCTGCTTCGTGAAGCGCGAATCGTGGCGCTTATAAAGGTTGTTCCAATAATTATGGTACAAACGAAATGGGAATGATTCTACGTATAACATTAAATGAAAAATGTATTAGGTTGTTCGGAAAATTCGTAGCGGTATTTGAGGAATATCCAGAAGTAGATGTGATATCTAAACAGTTATAATTTTATAGAAAGATGCATGTGATGTTGGTTTTGGTTACTTCCAACTACGAATGGGCGATATAGTATCGATACATGTACGTATCGATAATTTTTCTGTCGAATTTCGATACTTTATGTCGATGCTTAAGGCTTCGATATTTAGAAACATTGTATACAGAAGTCACCTGCATCGAGGTTCGATATTATGATTGACAACCGAAGTAAAATTAGGCAATTTGCGTTTGCAATGGATAAGTTTGTTAAATTCTCTGTCACTTCAATAATGGGGAATCTATAGTTGGGCGGTTGTTCCACAAAGAAGATTCTATAAGATTGTTTCGATGCACAAAACAAGGAGTTGATTAGTTTGACTTCTGTATGGCCCAAATAAAGTTTTCTATTAGAAAATTATAGTACATATCTAATAAATACTCTAGTATCTTATAAATAATAATTGTCTCCACTCAGCATTTTAATAACCGTGTAGTTATTTTCCTTTGCGTATCGATATTCGGTACACCAATACTTGTAGTTCGATATTTCGGATATATCAAGATTAAGGCAACCAATACATATCAATATTTTTACATGTATCGCGCATCCCCACTTTTAACGATCTATCTAATAACTTCGTAACTTGTTTTTCCAAAAAACTTTCATCAGTCTTTGCAATGAATTTTTCTAAGCAACCATCTCAAATCACTGGTGTACTCTAACTTTAGTTATTAATAAATTTGTGTGAAAATTATGGTATAACAAAAGATAATTAGGCGGTTCGAGGAAGAGTAAGTATGGAATACAATATCGCATACTATATATTATTAATTACCCGTCTGATGGTATTAATGAGCGTTTGTACGTGGTATTCGAGACACGTCTCGGGTGTCTTGTTCATGGAAAATTTATTCCAAGCAGCATCCTCGCTTTTGGAGCATCCTGATGCCACACACACACACACGCACACACACACACACACACACACATACACTGAGTCACAAAATTATTGGCACGGAATAACAGGTAACAGAGGTATGTGACATAAAAGAATAATACTAGCACATTGAATATTGTTTCTTCTTATATTATAAAATATTAATTCAAAGTTCAATATGTACATTTTTTAATAAAACAATACTGAAAGATCCAATACTAGTTTTGTATTTTTCATGTATTTGTATTACACTTTTACCTCTGCCCCAGTAATTTTGTGGCTCAATTTAGCTTCGTTTACGATTTAATAGAAGAAGTGGTAGTGGCCTCTCCGATTTTAATATGCAGCTTTGAACTTTCTTAATTTATAAGAAATACTTCTATTTCTGTACATCAAAAAAGTTTGGTTTCAGAGGTACAATTTTATTTACTTATTGCAAGCAAGAACAATGCTTCATGGTCAGTGAAGAGGTTTTTTCGTTTCTATGGATAATAGATGGGTATTCTGCCCTCATTTTTGCCTAAATGTTGTCGCAAAACATAAAAATTACAATGGCGTCATGGTACCATTTTTACCTATATGTATCGCGTCATACCTTTCATAAAAATCGCAAAAATCTGGCTACTACGACTCAATTAGTTTGTATAAGCTGGAGCATGAACAACGATAAGAATTTTTCTCCAAGCATGTAACATCGTGAAACACGGTGCACGTTGATTACGCGTAGTCGATAAACTCCTCACGATACGAAGTAGTCTCGTTCGGTCCTCCTGACGTACGATAGAATCGCGAAAGGGCAAAAACTCGAAATATCGATCGGCAGGGAAACGCGCGCGTGTGCCGAGCATCGCTGCAAATCGTAATTGCATCGCGACGAGAGTTTGCGTCTCCTTCTTTTCTAAGTGTCATCCGCGTCATCGGGACTCCAGCCGCTCGAGGACTGCAATTTACCAACGAAATTAAGACGAGTAAGCGCGTCTATGTTCGTAGAATCTCGCTAGGCATGCGTAACTAATAGGATCGTGCAAGCTATCGGAGGTAGCATCCACGATTTATCGTCACGCGTGCTGCATTACGTTTAATCACGGAATCGAGGAAATGCGAGTTGCCTATGGAATTTCCCGTTAAACTCGAATAAAAGTCGTCGATAGAGCTTTGTCCGTGTGAAGCGAAATAAAGTACAGGAAAATTTTAATACAGGATAAAATTGTACAAATACTTCCGATCATATCAAAGCAATAAATTGATTTATTAATCCATTGTCCTACAGTAACGAGTTACATTTGTTTTGTGAATCGTGAAATAAAAATTACTAACACGTTCACAGTCCGGATTAAAATCGTAGCTCTTTCTTTGTACGTGTAAACAAAACCGGCGACAATAAGTAATGTATAGGCATATAAAATTATTTATCGAGTCATACAGTGGCCATAAAAAATATTTGTACCAGTAAGTAATCCATTATTTTTATAAGAAAGTTTAACTTTAAAATATACTGTCCAGATATAAAGATAGGTATTTTATTTTATTAAAGAGAGATGCTGAATGTGACAAAAAAAGTGGATTATTTATTAACATACCTTATAAATAAAACGCTTAAGGGGTTAAATCTAAAACTACGGTGGCGTGCCAATCAGTTTCGTGGCCACTATAAGAATAATCGATAAAACGAATGCCTAAATTCTCTTGAAAATACAAAATCACAAAGTGCACAAAGAACCCCGGCGTCTAATCAATATCTCATAAACATTTAATCGTGTACCGTGAACATTTCCTGCTGAAAGTTTCCGCGGCAAATAAAGCGAAGCCGCGGCTCGCGTTCCACGGTCAATCGAGCGTATCGCGACTTTCGAACGGTGAAACTCGGTAGCCGTAATCGCGAATGCGCTTCATGTATTAAACGGAGCATCAGAGGGGAGGGTTGCGTCTGGCTGTGTTGCCGCGCGCGTATGCAGGCAACCGGATGCAATTTAAATTAGACAGACTCTCCGGCATTAGCCCGCGGACCAGTCGTATGTCTTAACCAAATGTCAGCGGCAGAAAGTCCTCTTCTTCTTTGCCATGTACAGGGACAGAGAAGGACCGACCCGCACCCAGTACAAGCCGTTCAAAAATCACTATGAATTACCAACGCGTCTCGTTGAATCGTACCGCGCATTGTTTTCGACGATGTCGTTTGAACGAGGAGCTCCGCTCTTTTGTTCGAGTCCACCATGACGACCCTTTGTCCGCCGCCACGAGAACGGTATTCCAGTTTGACCATGTGCTATTGCGGCGTCCTCGCGGAAACGTTATTAGCTGGCCATTGGGAGCACGCGGATGGATGAACTGGTGATGCCACACACAGAGACACGTTATCGCTACTGTGTGTGTGTTGTAGGTCTCCTAAAAGCGACTAGCTACTGCTTGACACGTAAGTACATACGTGTTTACGGGACTTGCGGAATGAATAGTTGGTTACAATTTACGTGGAATAATTGCGGTTTTCATGGACGTAGATTGCGCGTCCTTTCTTTCGGCGGCGGTGTCGTAAAGTTTGTTAATGAGAGGATTCTTGAGATCAAAGAGCCATGAATTGTTTCGCTTTTAACGGCTACAGTATTTGCTATTGTTTCGCTTTTGATGGATACAGGCTTTCCAGTTTAGAGATTTTTTGGAATTCTGAAAATTAGTAGCGCTTAGTTTGTCCCTTCCTTTAATCCCGTGAGGGATTATGTAGTATTTATGCATACATTGTGGCCAAAAGCAATTCATAGCAAGAGTGATGTATTGAATTTCTTGTATGTCGTAATGTTTATGGCATATGTGTCGATTTGTGAGAGTGCATTATGTTAGACTTTGGACTATTGAACTTTCATAATGAGATACATTAGTAGACTGATTATGACGTATATATACGCTGGTTGTGAAAAATTGTGCTATCTTGGAATAGACTTTTAATAGTCAATTGCAAAATTCAAAGAGTTGAGATTCATACTGTGCTCCGATCGATGAATCAACAGCAATGGAACGACAAAATTTGTTGCCTTTGGTTCTTTGTTAATAAAAATTTTACCAACATATTTCTGATTAAAATGACATCAAGCATGATACAATTTTGATCATTCTTAATACTACACGTGGACTGTCTATTTTGGAAACGGTGTAAGTCCATTTTCTTCGGTTTCGAAATATTAAAGGATTTATTATTATTATCAGCGTGAATGGGTGTAAATTAAATAATCAAATCGTTTTTTTGATAACTAATTAGCCGAATAATTTCTTTCGGAGGCTTGAATAGACTTAAATGACTTTCAAAATGAACGGTCCATATAATGAAAAAAATGTTAACATTCATTAAACATATACAATCCAAATTATACCACGTTTGGTACAATTTCAATCGAAAAAATCTCACGAACACGTTACTAAAACTTTCATTTATAAAAGGCTAAAAATAAAGGTAACCTAATTCGAATGCCTCAACTTTCAAACCACAAAATTACAAAAAAGAAAATGAATAACATACACCATTCCTAAGAATCTCAAAGCGGTCCCGCCGTTGGAACTTTAAGCGAGGAAACAGTGTATATCGTAACTTCTATATTTAATCGCAGTTGGAATAGCACGAGTGCAACTTTACATGCTTCTGAATATTTCCTTAGGATAGATATTATGTGTACGTTGAAACAAGTCTGGTGCATGATACATCAAAGCATTGTCTGACCAGCGACGGGTAGATTCTACTTGGTCGACGCTCTACTACCGGTGTAGCGCCACACGACACTGACCTCCAGATTCGTGTTGTTTCGCTTGCAACATGTGCATCAAAGGACATGGAAGAATGGTCTGAAAAAGCTGTCCGGCCATCGATGACAGGGTGCAACCGTTTACATGCACTCCGGTCTCGCTGAAATATTCACGATGGCGGGATTAAACGTTCCGTTCGGCCGTCGAAATCGTGTTTATAGACGCGTGCAGAGTCCGCGGACGCGTGGAAATTCGTTGAATATGGAAGTTCGCAGGCGAGACGATTCCGTATTTTAATCAAAGGGTGACGTTAACGCATCAGGGCCGCGTTTTCCCTCGCGTTATAGTGCTTGCCCATACCGACACGGCTGCTCGAATAATTTGAGAAAGTTGAGAAACAGAGAGAGGGAATGGAGTACGAGGGAGAATGAGCAGCAGTTGCGCTTACCACCGGCATGCCCATCACTGCACACGTAAACCTGTTCGAAGCATGCATTACGGCACGTGGAGCGCACAAAAGTCGGTAAATTTGCGGTCACGTGTACTTGCCCTGTTAATATTTCAATCAAACGTACGGTTTTGTTCCGACGAAATTACCATCGCGGCGGGATAAACCGAAATTACCATAATTTCTACGCACTTCAATGGCTTTTGTTCGCAGTTGCCCAACTATGCCGGCTCCACAAGCGTCACGCGATCGGCTGTACACCCCTCCAACATTCGCCAATTATTATATAAATGTTTTCGTTCCACCGTGCAACATTTCCTTCGTAATATCTTCCACTTCTACTTTGGCCGTTTAAGTTCCACGCAGCGCGATCGCGTTATGCGGATTCCATGTCGAAAAAGTTCTAAAATAGTTAAATAGAGTTACGCGCGAACCTTAATGTGGCAGTACGTGGTACATCTACCCTATCGCTCCGTTTCGACAGGATTTTTCCAATAAGCCCCGATACTAAAATGCTTAATCAGGTTCAAAGAATGTCGCGGGACGGAAAAAATCGACTTTACAATTTGCTACGGCAATTTACGTCGAATCTACGGCTACAGGTTTACGGAAAGGATCTCGCTTGCGTTATCCTTCCGCCGGAAGCGATATGCAAGTGTGCCTGCCGATATTAAAGTGGCCCTGATGCGGCCGACCCGCACCCGCCTGACCTATTGAATAATGCACGCCTAGGAGTAATAAGTTTCTACGAAGCAACGTTTCTCTATAAGCGGATCGGGGAAAAGAATCGACCACGTGCTTTGGAGAACCGAATATAGAACTAGGCTGCCGCGATTGATCCAACCATTCAAACATAGTAGAAGCCTAATAATATCGAAGGCACGCGCGCGACGGGAATAAAGTTGCGAGTACAAGAAGATATATAACCTACGCGTTGACGGACGCGAGCGACCGGATCTCCTTAATTACGTGTATCAGCATTTCTATGGCTGGGGTAATAGGAAACTAAAGACGTGTTTGCCTCGAATAATCGAAGAGAATATGCTATTACGCAAGGTATACTGTTACACATATATTCTACTATCGATTTATCGGACCAAATTGTTTCCCCATTTATCTGGATAATGAACGTTCTGTAGTACAAAGGTTGGATTACAGGCTGACTTCTCTATTTATACGCTCCCACGAGTACATCCTAAATGCGGGAAAGTGATCTCCAGGGTTCGCGTCTTCAGCCGGATAACGCAGACTTGCCGAGCTTCTATCACAGACGAGACGTAACACAAATCTAACATCTTATGGGATTTCGTGTTTCATTTTCCAAAGCTATCTTCTCTTGCCGAAAGTTATATGAATGTGAGAGCTACACGCTGTTCGTGAGATATTTGCGTTATCTTCACACCATCGGTGATGGCAATAATCATTTCATCTGACTAGAAATAAGAGGAGACCAAAGGGAAACCAAATCAGGAATAAAGATTACGTTAAATGAAATATCTGTGCAGTGAAAGCGACAGACTCTATCAACGGAGAATTTCGACAAAATAAGGTGGCAGCAGTGTAAGAAAGAGCAATTTATTGTAAGTCTAATTGTAAGTATTTGGTTAATTAGATTAGTTGCTTTTTTGTATGTTATAATCAGACTGTGGATCTTTATGCAAATGCAGCTTTTTATAATCAAAAGTAAAGAAACAGAATTTAAGTAAAACCTGGTTTTATCTTGATCTCAAGACAGCCCAAAATATTGCAGAATCTTCTTTGTTCGAACTGTATTTAAATGTTTTATTATCCAAATAAAGTGCCTTCGAATAAGTTTTATTTATAATGACTATGAGAAGTAATTGCATGTACTTAAATTTTTCATTTCATCATTCTTTTGGTTTTTGACAATTTTGTTTTTTTACTAGGCTTAATACTTCATTTCCATAACAGTAAATTTTAATAGTCGTATAATACTACCATGAAATGGTAACAAAATTAATATATCCAGCCCCAGTTAATTGACATTTAAATGCCAAAGCAAATACAGTAAAGTGCAAATACCTTTACAAGCCACGATATGCTGAAATAATTATGTTAATTACCAACCAACGGAATATCGAATACGTAAATATTTAAACAAATTGTCAATCTTCTTTAACTCTACTTAAATAAATCAAATTTCCTATCGTTCAATTATCCGAAAAGTTCTCTATTCGACCATGTTTATCTCCTTATCGGTTCGGATGTGAGGAGATTTGCCGTACTTATGTATGGTCTACTCTATGTCTCGTTTATAATCCTATATAGAAATCAACTACATACCTTTCAACTAAATTTTGAGATCATGAAACAACAATAAAGTACAGACGTGTCCATCGGAACAGAACATCGCATACGTGTGCTCTGACAGAAGCCTCGTAGTAGAATAAGCTCGCGGCACACGAACATGTAATCGGGTTATTCAAATATCCGTCAGAATTTTTCTGCTCCAGATGCCAATACGTTTATGCGTGCTCTCAAACGGAACTTACTCGTCGCGAGTTAAACTCGGCGTACCGTGTAACTTCTTGAACACACTAATCGATATTTTGTAGAGCGCGGTCGCTGGCTTTCCCCAGTTCTGTCATATTCCTGTTTACTTCCCTTCCTTTTCAATCCTGTATCCCTTTCTTCCTCCAATTGCACGTATTCTCGTAGAAATCACCAATATAATCAATGTCGACATTAAATTTCTTTCCCTTCGCATTACCACCTCAGGTAAAATGTTCTCGGTGATACGAAGCTAATTAACTCTTCTTCGGACTTTTAAATTTAGTACGCAGATTATATCTCTGTTTAATTTTATTACCACGTTAACGAGTGCAAACTAATTACGTAGCAGTATTGAACGTTCGGTGAGGTAATATATGATTAAATAAATTTTCAAATAATCATTGGGTTGAACGGAATGTTCGTACCGAATTTTATATTGAAAATGTATAGTCGAATAAGCATAGTAAGAGTATCACTAAATGAAATGAAGATTGAGGTATTTAAACGCATGCAAATTCGAAAGATTGAGATTTCGAAGGCTTAAAATTCGAAAAAGCCCATTTTTGAAATAAGTAATTACTGGAAACTAAAGGTACATCATTTTTAATAATGTAGCAACAAGAAAAAAACATCGATCTAAACAAGATTAGTTTCATGTAAAAGTAGAGTAAATGACCCAATTACTGTCACTATTCCTATAACTGCCACTTTAATTATTTTATTTAATAGCAAAGTAATGTATAGAGAATCATTTTCATACTAAATTCGGACTTCGGTTTTCGTAACAACACATGGATATTGTATATTTATTTACACTTAATATTTGTAAATAAATATTATGAGGTAAATATGCTGTTGAACATTAAAACGTGACCAATGCAATTATAAAATATGGAACGTGTCATAATTGAGTAAGGCGATACCTTTACTATATATCCTATGTCGGTTACACAAACTAACGTGTTAATATATGTAAAAATTGTTTCGATTTAAATGAGAAGTTTTCAAGTAACAGGGACATTGGACTTTGTTGTATATTTTCAATGAATTAGTAATTAATTCATTATTATTAACATATAAAAAGTTGTTCATAAATAAAAGAGATGTTGAATAATGTCATGCTTCAATCTGAAACGATTATTAAGTTAAATACGTTCTAAAATAGTTAAATAATGTTACGCGCGAACCTTAAAGTGGCAGTAATTGGTACATCTACCCTAGCTCTTTAATATTCTTGCAGAGAAACGCGAATGAAGTTATTGCTCAACCTTAGAATTAGTTTCGTATTATTGTACTTGATCGGAACGTTTTCATCAGGTGTAGTTATTATTTTGCAATTGCGCTTACTTGGTCGCGTGTTCGAAAAAGCGATACCTTGTCGAAAGGACTACGATTTACTGAAACTGTAGCTTGCAGAGAGAACACAAGGACACGAGTAGAAAATTACAGGAATCGTGGTTTAATCGAGATACGCAACGGGCTTTGTAAATGGAACAAATATAAACTGCAACGCTCGTGCAATTTAGTGAACGTTATTCTGAATTCGATAGAAAAAAAAAAAAAAAAAAAAAAAAAACGAAAACGTCTAACTCGTTTCTTCTACCTCTGCAGAGATAATACGCGAGAAATCGAGTTGGAGGAATTTCCTAGCGAAGGGGCTGTTTAATCTCAATTTAATCTCGCGAAACTCGATACAACTTATAAATACTGCTCCTTTCCTACCTGTGCTTTTCGTTCGGAATTTATTAAACTGCTCTTCGTAGCTAGACGATCTTTCGTCGTTATTGAACTCGTTTTCTCTTATTAAACAAAATCGTTTCGATATATACATAAATTGTGTGCGATATTACGCTGGCATATTTATCGAAATTTTGGGCGAACCTTTCGCTAATAAACTAATCGAACCGTTCACAGTTTGTCTAACTAATCGACATTTCTGACATATTTATGAAATGCATCGTGTAAAATACAAAAAGCAATGGGAAAACCATTGGAGGAATTCATTCCTGAGAAAGATAAACATTTATTAAGAGAAAGGTCTATGAAACTACTCGATATTTCGTTGTATATAACAATAATTATCATTATGCAATAATATAATATAACTTAATGTAACTTAATAATACTCATTATTCTGTATTACTTTTGAATGCTCCTCAAATATCGGTATGAACTTTCCGAACAACCTAATATGTGTATTATTTGATGTATGAATAATATTCGAAGAAAATGTGTGCACATGTATCATTTCACTAAGTAATTTTTAACATTTCTATATTTTGCGTGTAACACGCCATTAAAAGTTTCTACATATTCTAACCATAGTTTCAACGACTGGATGAAACTTTCTGCTTCATACACTGAAAAGTTAGTAAAAAATCTGCCTAAATCATGTGAAGCTATAATTAACAACGATGGAAATTGGACCTATTATTAAGTAAATGCGTATTAGTTATTGAAATTTTTTACAAAAAGGTTAACTTTTATAAAGATATCGCGCCCTCGCTCTTCGTTTTACAGACTGTAAATGATTGCTCGATCTTCGAGGCCGTATATACACGTTCTTCGTAGCGAAATGGTTAACTAATAATTTGTAAGTAAATCGACACCGAAAGCAATAATCGAAGATAGTATCGCGCTTTCACGTGGCCAGGTGCGTGTCCTTAACGCGATCATCTGCAGAGAGGATCGAACGCGCGCGTTTCTTGATGAATTGTCAGGGTGATTCGTAATCGATCAGTCGCCGGCAATATCCCGTGGCCAATATGTGTACGCGTCGCGCAATTGGGCGCCGACTATTTGCTGTAGAGCAATCTCTACTGCCCGAGCTACTCTCAGACGAATCCTAAATCGAAGATCGGAAATCAATCGTAGCTCGGAAATATCAACGTTATTTGCTAGTAATTATATTTCAACGTACGCGCAGTTCTAGATGCGTGGCCAACGCATACGTTTGCTCCTCGTTTCAGCCAGGTTGCGTTTAGTTTGCTTGAAAAATTTCCGAGTCACGCGTTTCACGCGACCGATGCCACTTTTTCGTGCACCGCGCGGCAAGTGATTTAATTAAAAATCACGGCTGCGATGTCCTGGCCGGCAGGGATACTGCGGTTGTCTCGTTATCAACGTTAAACGCCACGGTAACGAGGTTCGCGAGCCCTGCAAAGGTAATGTTTAACTGACGAGAGGAACGTTTTTAATTTCGCGTTAAACAGCGTTTCGTATCGGGCCTGAATGTGACAGCTTGCAAAACGCGTGCAATGCGATGACAATATTTATCTTCCGCGTTGTGCATTTTTCATCCTCTTTTTTTTCCCCAGCCATTTGTAATATTTTGAAATAAATGGTTAACTAATTTAATTTGTCGCGCGCGAACACGTTACTCTTTTTTTTTTTATTCATTTAACAGACGGATTGTAGCTCAATAGTACGTGAATAAATAAGTTGAAAAATGACAATGTAGACGTAAGCGGAGTGCGTCTGACAGTGAATTTAATTGAACCAATTGTAAGTTGCATTCATAATTCGCGGCAAAATTATTTTGCAGTTATTCACAGTGCTATTGGTACAGTCAAATCTATCGATAACTTCACATGCATAACTATGCATCCTTTTAATAGGGGCATAAAACCTGAGAACTGTTTTACGTTTAAAAGTCACAAATACAGAAAATGAGTGTACGGAATTGGAAGGAGCGTTGATATTAACTAGATTAACACGTCCATTGCCCCATGCATCATATGTGATACACAATTGATGCTGAACGAATTTTATTAAAATAAAGTTTGCTAAAATTTATTATTGACTGCATCCTATATCCGAAGAAAGTAACGAAAGATATTATATATGAATATAAATTACGTAATATAAGAAATTGTACTTGTACAGAAAGTGAAAAGTAGGATTTTTATGCTGAACGTGCAAACAGCAAGCATCGAAGACCACAATGAGCGACAGATCACTCTTAAAAACCATATTCTTATCCATTTTTACATAATGGATACGCGAAGATTAGTAGAGAAATTCGCTAAGTTCGCAACATTTCTTCGCAGCCATCTAACGAAAGAGCGTTTTAACGAAATAAAGAAGCTCCATCGACTCGGGAGGGTTATTTAATTTTCAAATTACACGTGGTCGCGGAACGTAAACGCCCAGCCATTGGAGAAGTTCGTGAAAGTTGGACAGCCCCGAAGCTAGCGGAAAGTTTCGTGGAAACCATTATTAAGCGGCTCTACGTTTGCCTGGGATTTCATTAGCCAAGATAATGAACGATTTTATAAATACACGAACCACTCGACCGGTACACGATGTCGCTTCTAAACACAAACGGACAGCCACGATTTTCGTTAGAAATACCTACCAACCGTGTACGTGAATATTTAAAAAACGTGCTATCGCACAGATAGAGAGAGAGAGAGAGAGAGAGACAAATACACGCAATATTTTTCATTCAGCTAATATTGCTCGCAACAGCGTGACACTTTTAGTTATCGACTACTATTTCATCGAATTTCACGAGTGAAACCTTTGGTGCGATGCGTGAACTTACATTTATCCGCGACGCGACAATTTATGCGATCGATTTGCCATCGCACTGTTTGAATACCGTTGGCCCGGCTGAAACGCGTTTACCATAAGGTCGATTTCCATTAGCCGTCCATCGAAACGAACCAAACGAGCGAATTCGTTGACGGGAAAAAGCGTCGATTTCGATGGTCCAACGTTGGTGTCGTGTTACGCTCCACGCGAGAGAGTAAACCAGAGAACGAGGAAGGAAACCGACGATATATCTCAATCGATTGAACTTGTTAGAGCACGGATCACGGTGAAACGTCGCAGATTCCCCAAGATTTAGAGGCTGTGTTTTATCCTCAACTCAGTACCGTGGTTTCACTTATCTTCCGTTTTATTACGCGTTCGCAAAAACGAGAAACAACGATGATCTACGTTACTAGAGTCGCCGATAGATTCTTGGCGATCGTTCGTTTCGCGAAAAATAATTGGGCCAAATGAGCCGTTCTCAGGCCAACGGGATTAAATCCACTTTTTGAAATTTTTATGATTTTAATGCTAACGCACTTGCTTGATGCTTAACTGTTTATATTTCAAATAAATTCCCCTGGTAATTGGGCTTAACACCACGAAATTCGGAAAATGTTTTTGGCCATATGATAAACAATCTATAAAAGTAGTAACGATTATTTCAATGATATTATACTTTATCCTTTTTTCATTTTTATTGCACGAGAAGGAACTTAATGTATTTCAGTTTAGTTCGTAATATATAAATAATATAAATAATATATAAATGCAAAAATAAATACAGAGATGTGCTAATGCTTATTATAGTCACCGTATGTTGTCTGCAGTGTATTCTAACCAAAGACAAATAAATTTTGAACGATCATGTTATGATTAATACGACGCATCCTTTCTCAGTCATTCATCTTCGCTTTAACGATATCTTAACGATATATCGATACATCGTCGAGATATCATTAAGTTATCGATAGTCACGTCTCTAGTCAGGATTCCAGGGTAGCGCGTGACAAGAACGACTTGTGTTGGCTTTATAAAAGCTCGACAGAGAGAAACGCGCGAAACAATGAGAAGGTTACAGCAGCGTGCTCGGTTTTCCAAAAACAAGAAAGTCTAGAGGAACAATTTCTGACCGGCAGGGCAATAGTCACTGGTGCCGTGTAAGCGAGGCAAACAAGAAAGAGGGGAAAAAGGGAAACTTTGTTTTAATTAATGTGCATTGTGCAAAACAAAAGCGAGCCTGTTGGAATTGAACTAGTTAGAATATACCGTGTATAACGTAACCAGACCTGCTTGAATAACTTTTTTATCTGGCGAGCCTTGGAGTGAATATTTCAGGTATAACGTTACCTCTAATGGAGCTTAAAATTCGAATTTAAGTATCTAAATTCTGTAACAATTAAAACAATGGTCCTAAAAATGAAAGACACTTAAAACTTTTCGCCCCAAACGCACGCGAAACAAAGGGGGTAACAGAAATTGCTCCTAAATGTGTAATTAGACCCGCAGTCCCCTTTTCCTAATTGTCACCCAAGGGAAGATTTTAATCCCCCAGGAAGCCAAGAAGATTCGCGTTTGAAGGCGCAGGCATATCGACGCGAAGATTATTAGAAGATAACTTTTATCAAAATGGAAACGAAAAGATTAACCCCTTGTCTTGTAACATCGAGTTACATTCGTGGCGCAAGTTGTGATCCAATTACAATAAAATCACACTGCACAGATTCTAATTTTAACTTCAGTCTGCAAGTTTGAGGATTTCCGAATATAAATGCTTTATAACATTAGGTCATCCCATACGTAACATTGTTTGCTAGATTTCTTTAAACAAGCGTGTTCAACATTTTTTCAAGAGAGATATTTTATCTGTGAGATCAGAAAATCATAGTAAACGGTGTTCAATGAATCGACGATTGAAAAGAAATAAATAAACATTAACTGGTTGCACTTAAAATTAAGTGAAGAAACCATATTATTTATGGGATGATCTGATATTTTGATATTTAGTATTCTTTAGTGAACAGTCTTTGAAAAATTCGTAAAGCAAAGGGTTAACCAGGCATTTGCAAACAGTCCAATCCAAACCCAAATCCAGTGCCATAAATCAGGCGTGAAGCAGTGCGCAACACTCGAAAAGGGATGAATACTCGAAACTGTAAGCTTCGAGGATTTTGGCTATCGAAGTGTCGCATCAGGTTCATATCATATTGAGTCCGTCAAGTGTCTGGACGTGGTTAAGGACGTAACATTGCAAGGAAATGACATAGAGGCAGTCCCATATTCTTTTTCCCACTCCAGTAACCTCAAAGATAGAGGATGTAAATACCTAAACTTTAATACTAAAACTACCAAAGCCATCAAAACAAAAGCTCACTAATTTACCAGGTTATAAATTATATAAATTTACAGTGGCACGTTTTTGAGAACATTCCATGATTTTCTACACAAAATACGAATAAACATTCATTCCAGTTGCATCATACATTTTTTCAATTATCTTACCCCTGGCAAAATGTTTTTAGTGAAACGAGAGAACGTAGAACTAATTAAAAGCACTAAAATTGTTGAGGTGCGAAATGCTGCTCCACAAATAAGATACACAGACAAATATTAGCTAAATATGATATGAAATAAATGGGGAAAGGAAAAGAATAAAAATAATACTATCAAATAGAAAGTGAGGAAAATAAATCTTCTTAATCATAAAACGATACATTACTTAATATTTATATTACCTAATATTTTCTAATATTTCTACGTCCACGTACGATTACTTTGATGTGTTGTAGCATCGTTACTACGAGATTTTTGCATCGTGTAAATGAAATTTCTTTTTACAATAATTATATTATTTCTCGAAGCTGATTTTCACTTTTGGGTACATTTTTATTAACTAATTTTGCTTCTCGTTGTCCATAAATTCTCTATTAAGTTTTACCATTATACAGTAGCACGTTGCATCGGAAAGACATTAAGGCTTTTAGCTGATTTTATATCATCGCGTTTAACAGAAAACTTTTCGCCAGGGCTGGTAGACCTTTCCGAAAGTTCTACCCACAGCTGATGCGTAACGCACAATAATTCTGCTGTCGATCAACGTATTTAAGCATACACGGGCATTCCGCGGAACCAATATGGCCGCGTTTCCACGACACGGCATGGGCGAGGCGTTCGACGATATACCGATACATATTTCTTCCGAAGCAGCCTCGGGCAGCGCTCTCTTTCTGTTGCGACTGAGCCGCTGAAATTATTAGGCTCCTCCTTTCCGGGATCCTCTCTTCCTGTAAGCATTCTTTCTACCATCCCCTGTTCTCCACCCTTCTCGTCTCAGCCATTCGTATTTCGCCGTCCTCTTTTGATCACCGAATACTTCCACCAGAAAACTGGGCTTCGAACGTTTGCTTCCTCCTCGCGTTTAAGTTCCTTCTCTTTCGGCGATTTAAGAAAGGGGTAATATAGAAGTTTCGGCAAATGGGGTCGGAAGGCAAATTGATGATAATCTGACTGAACCGGTTGGAAATTTACTTTATTCCAACGTGAATAATCGACGGGATTAAGAATATAAATTGCACTTTCGCTTGAAAAGCGACGCAACTGAATGGTCGCGATTTTTGAATGTCCATTATGAGAGGTAATCTCATTTATTTATTCTCATAACTACTAGAGGGCAATTGTGTTGTAACTCAAAGTAACTGGAATTTGTGTATTTCAGAAAATTATTAAAAGTTATGGTAACTTAAAATGGGTGTTTTTCTACTGCGACAAAGTGAGATTTTGTAAATATTAAATATTAGAACGTGATTTATCGCCATTATTTTTTTTATTCATGGCTTGCATTAGCAAAAAAAACAGTTTGTTTGCTTCTCCTGAGAAATATATTTTCATGAGTTGTGTCATATTTTACCTCATTAAGGAGCAACGTTGCGTTAACGCAACATTTTATTTGCAGCATCTTCAAACTTTACACTAAGACGAAATAGTAACGAAACAATTATTTACAGATCACTAACACGCTTCTTTCGTAAACAAATTGGTAAAAAGCGGAATTCAGCGACACCAATTAACTGGAAAAAATTGTAAATGCAATGTCGCGTTATAATACGTTGGTTCTTAATAATTTAAGTAGTTCTGCGAAACGCAAGGATAAAGAAGAGCGCGCGAATGTGCGGCGAAGTGTGACTGATCGACTCTTCGATCGTATAGCTATTATTATTGTTATGTGAGCGTGAAATAGACGGAGCGGCAGTTTGTAAAGAACAAACGAGTTCGAGGAATGTGAGTGGAGTGTTTGCACGACCTGTGACCTATTGCGTGTACACTGGGAAAAGCGGGCAGGCGTGTAAGTGTTTCATGGCATCGAGGGAACCGTCGAGGCTGAATTTATTACACCGTTACGGCCGGAAAGAACGCTTGAAAGATAGAAAATATGCAAATTGCTCGGTTTAGAACTGACGCGAAAGGCACGAAACTGAAATCGAGAGGTTATCTTGCCCAAGAAAGCTAATTCCAAAATGCTTTGCTGAACACTGACCTACTGTTCTAAACGTTTTCGCCAACGAATATTCCTACATACGTGTGTTCATAAGTATTAAGACACCTAACAGTCGCATATAAAACGTAATTGATCTAGCGCATGCAACCTTAACTAGTTTTGCGACGTCGTAATACAAAAATATGTAATGATGTGTTCGCTATTTCTGTGTGAAAAACTAGTTTTACGACGTCATAATCCAAAAATATGTATTGACGTATTCGCTATTTATGTACGCGTGAAAAATACCAAGATGAAATTAAAAAACTAATACTACGAATGCCAAAATAAGTTAACCCTTTCGTAGTTTAGTTCGAAAGAGACTCGGGCAAGCTATCAAATATAGCACCACAAGTTTCACGTTTTAAGTTGTGTTAAGCGTAATATAATTATTAGAAAGAATTATGTATAAATAGGCGAAATTACGCGTTACTGTATCAGGCAATCAAAGCACAAAAAATGTTGCAATACAAAAAATAAACATTCCTTACATCGCCGTACTCCTATTCTTCGTTTTATTACACTGTGAAAGAGTTAAGTTAATGATTGAGAAATTTGACTTACAAACATTAAATGTTATATATTTATATATTTTAGGATATATTTTAAAGTAACAGAAATTGTGCAAAAATTCATGAATCCTAAAATTGCGAATACGAAATATTCTTATAGATCATGTAACATAAAATAAGTATCATTGATTGCATTCATAAAATTGCTCTTAATTAATAGTGTAAAGGATGTTATTTCGTTTAGACTAAGCAAACAATGGTAACAATGCATAAGTATATCTATAACAATAAATTTTGTACACTTTAATACACATGCGTAGAATTTAGTGAAGTTATGTTGTCGATTTATGTTTTCTCTTTTTTCATTAACAAGTAGACCAAACATAATCATTTTTTCGTCGAAATTCTTATATTTTTATAAATATTTAAAATTTCAAGCTGTAGTAGACTTTTACGACTGACTGAACATATTCTTTATTATCCGAAACTTTAAAGCAGATACTTATTTTTAACTACCACTAATTCCTTAGCAATATTTTAATGATCATCAAATATTCAGAATTTTTTCCAAGTGTCCTGATACTTTTAAACGGGAATCTATATAAGACCTACCAAAGCGTATAACTAAAGTGGAATGCACTTTTTCCATCTTACTATACCTTTGGGATCTATGATCGTGACAGGTACTAAATTACAATTCCAGCAAGAGCTTGCTGACCTATATCGGACGCAGCTTATACTTTTGATTCTTAAATAATAAACGTCGGCCAATTGGGACGGCGAATTTAACGGAGAAAGAAATACCTCGTCGGAACGCACGGACGACGATACGAATGCAAAATGCGCTCCAATAAACCGTGCGGCTGATTCTTTTTACCGGCTCCAATGTAATATATATCAATAGATGGCCTCTGTGTCAAAATACGATTAAACTGCATGTACCGTTAATCCTCGTGCCGCGTCCATTAGCATCCGTGCATTCGCGAATTTGTTCATTCCCGATCGTGGAGGAACCGATAAAACAAAATTTACTCGCGGCGCGGACGGACCGGAGCAGATTAGCGAGCCCGGTGTTTACACGTAGACTCGAACGCGAAATATAATTCACAACATTTACGTAGGCAGCTCGCGAAGAATACGCAAACACGCGATACACGTGTGGAACATAACGTATCGCATGAAGCAACAATGCCAGACAGCAACGAAGATAATGAAACATAATGTATAGCTGAGCACCTATTATGCGAGTACATTCATCTATGTATAGACGCGTACGCGTTATCTTTCTCTACGTACAGTTACACGCACAGGCACAAACCCTTTGCCCGAGCATCTATTTGCGAACGAAGACATTGAACTTACCAGGAAATGTAGCTCTTTTCTAGCCGTAATTCACGATTATAATACGCAATTCAGCATCGACTCGCGATAGAACTTTGCAGCGAATGTAAATCGCCGTTATCGCGGCTCGAATACATAAAGCAATGTAACTGTGTTCAACTTAATAGCGTTAAATGGTGAATGATTTCATCCGCGATAACGGAATAACCATTACAGCAAAGTAGATTCAATTGAAACGGAAAGGGTTTAAACCGCGATAAAAGTTGCCCTTTATAGAATACCCGTGCGATAAATTCGCCATCGATTCACGTAAGGGCCGCCCGGCGCTTAGGCAAGAATGAAATGCAAATTCGCGTTATCATTATTCAAAGTTATTTGGTAAAAACTTAATCACGGCTGCGCGGCGAATTTCCGAATGCAGCTGGTGCATTATTCATAGCCAGGCGAGCAACTAGGCTGGAATTATTTTTGCAATTTTTATTACCCTTTCGAGGAGAACGCTGCCTATCGCGCGGTCGCGTAATTAGGGTGTGCGAGTATGCTTCGGGCTAGTGGAACGTCCGTACGTTTGGTCAGGCGGAGGAAGAACGACGCACGCGGTCACAGCTTCGAGTGGTACGCGGAGATGACGTATGCGCGAGGAAAATTGATTTGCTGTCGCACACCAGCGACAATTTTAATCACGCGTATTATCGTTATTGGTTGAATCAGTCACGACCACGAGTCTATTCGGCGACGAAGAACGCGAAATAGAAAAGATCGAGTCAAAGTGATGCAATGTAATTACTAAGAACCTATACTCCGTTCAACGGGACGAGAAATGTAGACAATTACGCGTGACATTTTAGTGGAATAGTGCCGTATTAATAATTTCTGATATGGCAGTACTCTTCAAGTCAAGATTTTTGACAAGCTATAACTACCGCCTTCACGAATAGAACTTGTGGAAGACATGTTAATATAAATATAAAATCTAAACGTAAATATAATGCAATGAACCACAAATCTAAAACAACAACGCAAGAACACGATAAATACGAGAATCGAGAAAAAATAAAGAAATAAAATGACTGATAACACTGTCCAACACGAATTTTGTTTTGTAACACCCATTGGGTGATTCTGGTAGAGTTCCTCGTCCTGAACAAGAATCCGAAAACGGAATTGCTCTATCACCCTCAGTTTTTGAAAAACACGAGCTTTTGTAAAAACGCGTGTTTTGGGGGGGAAATGCGATATTACGCGGAAACTAAAAACACTAGAACGTTCAAATTGGTTTCAAAAGATAGAGGAGAGTTGCCCGAATATATTGATATATATAGTTGTAATATTACGTGATCCTGAATAGATGTAAATATCGATGAAAGTTTAAAAAACGGCCGATGTACGCATTTCCTACGTATTACTTTTGTATTTTTAGGAAAAGTTCTTTATCTAGCGCGAATTCACTATACAGTACCGCATTCTGTAGATATTTCTGAAGAAGACACTATGTGGGGTAAGTGTTGGAGCAGTATGCAATTTGAGTAAATCGAAAAAATATGTGCCGGAGACACGTGCACGGCGTTTTGCCGCCAGGCGGCCATAGCTCGCTCTCCTCGCCAAGTCAGTGCCGTAGCTACGCGTAATCAGCATCAATGATGGGGATCAATAGACATCTACTTTTTATATGTATAATGTTTAATTTTTTTTATTATTTTTTCATAATTATTATTATTTATCTTTCATTGTTATTCATTATTATTTTTAGATACCAATACTACAATGATAAAATACTATAATTCAAAATTTAAAAATCGAATGATGGGCATTACGACTTTATCAAACGACACCCGAATGAAGATAATTTTTTAATCTGTTTATAATATGGAAAAAATAAAATGTATAAGATAAAGAATTACCTGCAGTAAGCGAATTTAGAAGTGTTTTCGTCCTGCTTGACGTTTGTATGTCGTATCTTTGTTATCCTTCATTAGTGTCCAGCAATAATCTGCCAGCATTGCACACGATTGTTTCCCTTGATACCGTTTTTCCATCCTAAAAATGTCTTGGTGGAAACGTTCTCCGTGTTCATCACTCACGTCACCGAGATTTGGCGGAAAGAAGTCCAAGTGAGAATGTAGAAAATGTATTTTTAAAGACATGTTACACCCGAGTTCTTTACATGCTTTTAAAAGTTTATTGACGATGGAAATATAATTTCTTGCTCTGTAGTTGCCGAAAAAATTATGTGTCGTTTTTTGAAATGCAAGCCACACTGCTTTTTCTAAATTATTTAATTGTGAGGTGAAATTTTTATCGTTTATAAGCTTTCTGATTTGAGGGCCAACGAATATTCCTTCTTTTATTTTTGCCTCGGATATACATGGAAATTTTGTTTTCAGGTATTCAAATCCAGGTCCTGATTTGTCCATTGCCTTGACAAAATTTTTCATTATTCCTAATTTTATATGTAGCGGTGGTAAATAAACATTTTTTGGATCGATAAGATTATTATGTTTTATATTTTTCTCGCCAGGGATTAGTTGATGTCGTGGTGTCCAATCTTTTTTTATATAATGCTGCTCTCTTGCTCTGCTGTCCCACTCGCAAAGGAAACAGCAATGTTTTGTATAGCCTGATTGTAGCCCGAGTAATATGCCGATCATTTTTAAATCTCCACAGACCTTCCAATTATATTTATCATATTGAATTTTCAATAAAAGTGTTTTGAAGGTGTCATAAGATTCGGTCATTTTTACGGTATATGCGATTGGAATGGAAGGATATTTATTTCCGATATGCAATAAGACTGCTTTTAAACTAAGTTTTGACGAATCTATGAACAGTCGCCATTCTTTCGGATCATGCTCAAAACCCATGGTTCTTATTAATGAATCAATATCTGTGCAGACATGTATTTCCTCGTGTGTTATCAAATATTGTGCCAATGCATGATTTCGAGTCCTGAAATGCGTCACTTTCGTTGTATTATCAAGTAGATTCCATTGTTTTAACCGAGATCCCAAAAGTTCTGCCTGCTCTTTCGATAACTGCAAATCTCGTACGAGATCGTTAAGGTCGGATTGTGTTAAAAAATGTGGCTGTTCCGAGGGGGAGGGAGTACTTCTTTGATATTCTTCTGTTTCTTCGGTTTCTATTTCTGTTGTATCTTCATATATGTTTGGTATGGTTGTTGGTGGTGTCGGTACAGGTAGTTCTTCGGAATGTGCAACGGGTCGAATAGCAGTAGGTACATTTGGGTATACTATCTGTTTTTTCCCTTTTTTATTGATGCCAAAAATTTTACTTAAGCAAAAATAGCAATCTGTGACGTGATTACTCGATTCCCTCCATATCATTGGAATCGCGAATGGCATAGATTTTCGCTTACCTCTTACCCAAGCTAAAAGAACTGTTGCACAACGTTGGCAACAAACATGTGGAGCCCACTGCTTATCTTGGTCGCTGATTTTGCATCCAAAATAGTGTTCGTATGCAAACTTTATTGATGGTGTTATACTTCTACGTTTAGATTGTACAACTATCTCCCCACAAATATAACAAAAAGAGTCTGATGGATTTAAACACATTCGCGACATTATTATGTTAGATAACACTTACAAAACACTATAACTTACAAAATAATACTATAATAACTCACAAAATACACTATATACTATAATAAGTCAGAAAATATGCACTAGAGTGTCAAAATACAATGCACTATAATAACACACGTTTTACTTTATACGACGGAAGATTTTCTGAATTACCTAAGACGACTGACTCGGACAATTTTCAAACTGAAACTAAACTCAGACTTCAACAGTGCATAGCAAGTCAGAGGGTTTCAAGATATTTATTATTCCTCCGATTGTGTCGAGTGTTCGAAGGAAACGTCAAGTGGTTCTTACATTTCGAAAGAGCGCTAACGATAAGCGTTCTTACTTCCTCATCATCGTTAGATCTGAGAAAATTATATTACATTTTCATCTCGAAAAGGCTGTCTATAGTATTGAATAATGGATTCATAACAAAATCAAGCCAATGGACAAATCATGACTTGCGCTTATATATATGAAAAAATATATCCAAAGTAAAAATACATGAAGAAATATTTGCTGGACCTCAAATTAAAGTTGATGAAAGGAACAAATTTCACGGTAAAATTCAATAATTTGAAAAAAGCAGTGTAGTTTCTTTTCAAGAAAGTTTCTTATAATTTTCTCGAAAATCATAGGGGTGAAAATTATATTTCCATCATAAATAAACTTCCATATTTTTAAATTCGCTTACTGCACTAATGAAGGACAACAAAGATACGACATACAAACGTCAAGCAGGACGAAAACACTTCTAAATTCGCTTACTGCAGGTAATTCTTTATCTTATACATTTTATTTTTTCCATATTATAAACAGATTAAAAAATTATCTTCATTCGGGTGTCGTTTGATAAAGTCGTAATGCCCATCATTCGATTTTTAAATTTTGAATTATAGTATTTTATCATTGTAGTATTGGTATCTAAAAATAATAATGAATAACAATGAAAGATAAATAATAATAATTATGAAAAAATAATAAAAAAAATTAAACATTATACATATAAAAAGTAGATGTCTATTGATCCCCATCATTGATGCTGATTACGCGTAGCTACGGCACTGACTTGGCGAGGAGAGCGAGCTATGGCCGCCTGGCGGCAAAACGCCGTGCACGTGTCTCCGGCACATATTTTTTCGATTTACTCAAATTGCATACTGCTCCAACACTTACCCCACATAGTGTCTTCTTCAGAAATATCTACAGAATGCGGTACTGTATAGTGAATTCGCGCTAGATAAAGAACTTTTCCTAAAAATACAAAAGTAATACGTAGGAAATGCGTACATCGGCCGTTTTTTAAACTTTCATCGATATTTACATCTATTCAGGATCACGTAATATTACAACTATATATATCAATATATTCGGGCAACTCTCCTCTATCTTTTGAAACCAATTTGAACGTTCTAGTGTTTTTAGTTTCCGCGTAATATCGCATTTTCCCCCCAAAACACGCGTTTTTACAAAAGCTCGTGTTTTTCAAAAACTGAGGGTGATAGAGCAATTCCGTTTTCGGATTCTTGTTCAGGACGAGGAACTCTACCAGGATCACCCAATGGGTGTTGCAAAACAGAAAAAAAGTTTAAATTTGTTGGACAGTGTAATTAGTGGTGTACGGGATGTCGAGATATTTTTCGAGATCGAAACGATATCTCAAAGGTATCTCGCTATTCGAGATTCTTGAAAATTTCGAGAATCTCGGTGTCTTGGTATTATTTAAAATCTTGTGATTTTCGAGGTTTCCATTGGTCTTTGTCAACTCGTCAATGAATTGCTCTTCATTGCAAGATCAGAAATCGCATGATGATATTTCCAAAAACTAATCTCTAGAAAAAGTTCGAAGTATCGAAATTCTCAGAAAATTGGAGATTTCGAACCGAATCCCCGTAGATACGTAGGTTTTACTGTACTATCCTTGCCCCTCTGTTATCCAGATTGCAGGAGGCTAGCTAACAAGTTACCTCTGTACATTACCGACCCCCTATATAAACAGAAATGAGACGTTTATACATTGCCGCGTAATCTTGTCACCGGCTAATTGGCTAACTTATGACGCGAACAACTACGAAACGGCGTGGCGGTTCGTTAACGTAGCTTATAAGTTCACTCCACAATAACTACGTGGGAAAGTTGCCCCGTACAGGTGTCCACGGTAACATAAGATCGATTAGGTGCTAAAGTAACTGAAGAAGGATCGCTCGCCCTTGCGCGCTACTCCACCGAATTAAATTAGACGCCAACCCCGTTCGCGAGCAACGTCTTCCCGTCCTAATGGATGAAAAAAGCGTCCCTTGTTTCTCCTGTGTTTCTCGTAAACAAACGAGGCGAACAAGAAATCCGTTTGTATTGCACGTATTTGCAGAATGTCGCGCGAAAAGGGGGATGAAAACATATGAAAAGGGAATAGAGGTACCGCGGGTTATACGAGGTAACGATGATACACTGTTCGATTCGATAGAAGGGATCGAAACGATATCAGAGTCGGCGATAACCGCAACCTTAGCGCGGTTTAAGGGTATCAATTGATGCGGAAAGCGGAAATTTCAGTGCGCAGCACGGGTAGATAATTGGCTCATGCATCGCGAAGGCTGCTACTTTGACGGAAATATTCCAGTCTGTTGTGCACACGTTGTGCGTGTATCAGCTCGATTCATACGCACGCAAATTTGATGCATTTGCGGTATCCGCGGTTCCCAGTGGTTATCTACCCATCTAGAAAGTTGTTTGCCGATCGATCCTGCTAATTCTATTAGTTATGAAATTTCGTCTACCTGTTAAATGGTGATTTTTGCTTGCGAACCTGATTTTAAGGTACACAGATCGAAATAACGACGCGATGTGCACTTTTCTCAAACGCTGTTTAAACGTTCGATAATAAATGTTCGGAGAAACAACGGTAGCATAATAATTAAAACCGGATGCGGAAATCAATCAGCTCTATTTCCAAAAGCAAAATGCGACGTTTTAATTTAGTTCTAAATGCGCTATACTTCGCGTACTGGAACGTAATAAGCTTATTAATAGATCGCGGTTCTGTGTACAAATTCATATTTTTAATTTATTTATTTTCATACATTTAATTTATTATTATTACTTATTTTTAAATGCAAATAAAGAAATGGATAGAAACTAAATATTATAAGACATATGTTTGGGATAGTTTGCATTCTATTTTGCGCGTCTAAATTCCCTATAAATATCTAAAGGTCCCTGATCTAATTATTAAATATGAATATTAACCCTCGCTCAACGAATGTCGGGCCATTTTGACCTGAATGTTACAATAATCGCTTCACTAGAACAGATACAAATCTATTAAAAAAATTGCCGCTACTGTATAATAATTAGACAGCGAATTTCTATGCATCTATGGAATATTGAAATATGTAAAAAAAATACAGAAGACGTACAGTATTCCAGAATCTTCAAAATATCCAAAGTAGACCACGCATTATTATATTTACAGTCTGGAACAACCCCCTATTTAAGTTCCATTTCTCTAATTTTGTTAGCAGAAATACGAATTAGTATACAAATCTGTAACATAACTATTTTTCATTGAAATAGTAACAACAAATTTCGCATTCTAACTTTGAAAACGTATACAGATGGGAAATTTTTATGGTAGCTCAAAATGGTCACTAATTGAACATCAGTAGGCTGAGGATTAAATATTGATACAACGAATCTAATTAAGTAATTTTTCAACGCTTTTAGATGCAATAAATGGTCAGCTCTAGAATTTTTTTAATATCGATATTATCACTATACCACAAAACTTCAAGCAATGGAGTTGATCGGCATTTGCACCGAGCCATTCAATTCGTTTTTACGTTTAGCCGCGCGACAAATCACCCGCGTTGCGGTCTGCGAAATTCTATTCAACTCAATCACACTCGTTTTGCTTTAGAAGAGATTTATTCTTTTCAGAGGTGGGACCATCGATACAAAAACTGGAATTTAAATAAATTTATGAATATTAAGGACAACTTTCTTACATTTATCTGAAAAATAAGAAGTGTTCTAGAAAAATAAATACACGATTAGGTCGAAAATTACGTGAAAACCGCAACAGAGTTAATCTTCTATAACGTCATGCAATTTAAAAGTTACGTACTCATAATACATATCTGAATTCGATGAATTTTATCTTATTTGCATATCACTGCGCTACTGCATTTTATTTCTTTACATATAGAGACAGGTGCAAAAGTATCCGGCCACAATGCACATAAATATGTAGTAGTAATTCAAATTAGATATTATATCTTTCTCAGAAATTTGTTGTTTCGATGCACTGATGCTTCAATATCAATTATTCTTATCAGATTATACAACTTGTTATGTAACTCCGTATTTAAAATGTATTACAAATAGGAGCTGTAGCCGCATACTTTCGCACGGCACGGTATCTGCTTTATAATTATTAATTGCCGATTTTCAGATTGATATGAAAATTTTAACCTAATTATAATTTCTTTCACTGCAAATGTCAACAAAAATTGGCTTATAAAGGGTTAAGTACGTCGCGTAATTAAGTTAATTTTCCTAATAAGTTGTAAGATCCTACCTTTCAGCGCTATTTTTCAATCTGTCATTTAAAGATGTTCAAAAAGAAACAGCTGAGAATTTCATGTCAAGTTCTAATTTCTGTCCTCAATGTCACCCATATTTCTTTAATTATCGACTGCTCGAAACTTAAATATGCATCGATCCGCCGAACCTTGTTACATCTGTCAATGAAACTATAAAAAATGTACAACATTTTAAAGGTACGAATAATTGATACCCCTCTGAAATTTCAGAAGATAATCGTCCAGATCAAATAACTCAGACTAGATTGACGTGCATCAATTTTCACGTGATTTGCTTTTACCACAGGATCCTAACCACTCGATCAACATTATATCGAACCATTGCAACCACCGACCGGCAGAAATTCTGTAACAACAGGCGGTCTGTTATACTAAAACAACAAGCTGGTTGTGTTAAGAATTTCGGTAACACGTAATGTGCACCATTAACGAGACAACATGCGTCATTAGCCGGGAAGAATATCGATTCATTCTCGTTTTATGGTTAATGAGCCGCGACACTGCTGGCACGAATCGGTGGCACGGGCTACAATTCATTTCGAATTGTAACGCCATTGACAAATCTTTGACGCATCACGGCGCTTCTGTTTGTCCTTGGTACACAATCGAAACGTAACTTTATGTTGAGAAAGGACCGTCATTATTCGTGAAACTGGTTCCAATGAAACGAATCGCAATTCTGGCCTCCGTGTCGTCGTTAAGTGTTTATGTAAACATCCGCGAAATTGGCCATTCTCGAAATGCGCTTTTGTAAACGTCACGTTTAATTAAACCCCTCTTTCGTGAGAATTAGCAGCGGAACGAGAAGCGAGGCGTTGACGAAATAAGTCGCTTGACCTCATTCTTTTTACAGATGTTAGGTAGATGTACCATTTATGGCCACTGCGCCATTTGTGGCCACTCTTACTTACAGTGGTTCAAAGTAAAACTTGGACGCGTACATTTTTGTGTTTTAAGTAACGATTGATAGCGTAAGACAGAAAATGAAACGATAAATAAGGATATTTACCATTGGTATGCGGGATCCTGAAAATTCCCGAAACCTGGGGTAAGATTGCGTAAATTCCAAGGTTCTCGAGGATGTTTGGAATTTCTGATACTTTACGGAATCTTTTAATATTGCTTTTTCACCAATCTATCTGAATATTCTTGTATTAAAAATCAACTACAGAATATCTCGATAAGTATTCATTTTTTATCCCATGCACCTTAATAATTTTTTATTCCGTGTTCAAATATACTTTCGAATAACACGATTAAATGTTGTACATTGTAACTAAAAAACTCAAGGTGACCTTCATATTTTGATAAAAAAAGAAAATAACAAAATATGAATTGTTGTCATGTATGCTTCTCTTTATACCAAACAACTTTCGTTCGAAACAGTTTTTATACAGCATATAACTTACAAGAAAAATTAGAGTGAAATAATTAAATGACTCACTTTATATATACATATATTAACTTTTCCTTAAATTCATTAAATTCACGAAAAACAAAAATATTTTGATCTACAATGACATATTTTTCATTTTTATGCACACGCATTTTTCGTTAAGTTAAGTATCACTAAACGACACGAATATCCTGAAAGTGGCCACAAATAATACGTCTACGCTATTTCAAATTCTGTAAAAAGATCAAGCTTTGATGAAATTCGTATTACGCAATGTAACAATGAACGATGAAGATGAGGTTTACTGATAATGCTCGTTGAACAGAATTAACTGTTCAACCAGAAAAGTTGATTCACACGGTATGCAATTAGAGGGATTTATTAAGAGGCACGGATAATAATAGCGACAGGAAGAATTGCTCGCTTCGAAGACGAGAATATTTCGAATATGGGTCACCGTACAATTCCGTTTCCGAATGAAGGAGATAAGATCCCATCTGGATATTTTTACGGAACGTCGAGTCACGTCATATCGAAATTACCGTGTGATCGTTAGATACTACTTTACCGGAGAACTGAAACCATTCCTTATACCGAGACATCGAAGACTTCTTTAGGGAACGAAGCTAGAGAAACTGCGAAACCTCCGAAACTTCCAAAGAATCTTTTTTTATTTTTTGCCACGGATAGATCCGAGTAAATCGTCCGTGCTAAATTCCCCGCTATTCGATCCAATTGAAATTTGCAGTAAATCGCGCGTTAAAACGCGAACCCGCCGCTCTATTGATGGCCCCCGGTCCGAGGTGATAAACGGGACATTTTCGTGAAGGGTCGCAAAGTCAACAGCATCGAATTACCCTCGTAGCCTTAGGTGGAGCACAAGAAATTTAATTACGTCTTTTGAACAATAAGGATACAGGTGAATGCACAGAATGCCGGTCCCCAAAAACGTTCCACCTTTGCTATTTAGCCGTCGGTGAAATTCGAAACTGGCGTTCCATTCGGGATTCCTTATGCATGAACCATTTATACAGATATTACGTTCAGCTTTAGTTTCCCCCGTCAGATAGCTGCGCCGGTGAATTCTTAGTTCCGCATAGCTGAACCAGCTCGTAGATTACCTTCTCTAACGCGATGTATTTCGAACAACTTGCAATAGAAGAACGTCGCCGCTTCGATCTGCGTTCCTTTTCACGGTCGCCGGATGAGAAACTGTGTTCGATTGCTTGTAAAATTCTTACGGAATAGCCGAAGAGCCTATTGTTCGGATTTCATCGTTCGATTTTTCCGAAAATATTAGGTTGGCCAAAATGTCTTCTCGTTTTCTTTCAGAGTTTGTTATTTGTATTGCGGTACGTAAGTTGATACGCGAGGAATTTTGCAAACACGAGTAAGATTTGAAAGTTGGCATTACTATAATATATATCCATTTATTATTCATGTTACTTCTGTTACACGTTTAAACCTAACGTATCATCGTTTTATTGAATTGATTTTTCAGCGGTACTAATAATAGATTTCGAATGATCTTTTTCTTTGTTGGCATATAATTTTGAAAAGAAACTGCTAACGATAAATGTCTGACGCGAACGAATACTTTTGTGACCAATGTCGCGTTTATAATATAGAAATATTCGTTAAACGCACACATGTTCACATCAATAATTTTCAACGGGCGCATATATGCGTCCGTAACACTGAAATGGCTAACATCACTTTGAAATGGAAGAAGATAGGATGTATCTTTCACGCAATATATCATATTGCTGTTGTAAACGTAAAAATGCAATACAAACCAAGAAAGAATAGTGCGAATGATAGAATATATTATTGTAACAGCTCTGCACCTTTTAGGCCCCTAATAAAATGACCAAATGTGGTATTCCAAGCTAGACCACAATTTTCTAATGGTACTTAAAACCTTGTTTAAACAAGTATAATTTTTTTCATTCATCGTGAATATGTACTTTTAGCTATATGTTTCAAGAGTATACATAACTATTTTTGTACAAAAATATTGAAAATTGTAGGAGTTGGAGTGAATCCAATAAAGGCCTTTAAAAAAAGTGTATACATGGTTGCCACAATTCTGACCGTTGTATTCATCTGAGGTAAAAAATCAATAAACATTTTATTCAGTATGGATGTAGCTATGGTCGACACTAGGATATTGCAAAAATATTGAAAAATAAAAGTTTCACAGCACTTTAAAGTCAAATAATCGACTTTTATTTTTATTTTTTTCTTAATTTAAGTTCAAGAAAATTGAAAAATCTGATAGCTTATAGAACTCTCTTATCGTTAGACGACTTCTTTGCCGAAAGCGATGAAAATTCTTTAGGAATGAAACAATGAAACAATGAAACTGCTTAATTGGTAAAAGATTGTCGGAAAAATTCGGCAATATATCATTTAATAATTTTGTCTCTATGCATTTTTAGAATTCGACAGAATTTTTTGACCATCCTAATAAACAAAAGTCTGTGTTAACCAGAATTCATCTGTGCTAGTATAACCTTGTTAAAATTCAAGCAGCACTAAAAAATCAACGATATTGACGTTACAGAAAACTGAAACTGTCCAATTACCTCGAAATGTAATTTTTAGATCCGTACTTCTCTTCTTCAATTCATCGATTCAATTAATACGGAATAAAAGTGGCAATGAAAATAGTTGAAAGCATCGGAATATCGAGAGAACATTTTCCCATCAAAACGGAATGGGAATATTTTACACGACCAACCTACGCGTAATCTCGGTTTCTCCTGTAAGAGACTTCCTTTTCCCGTTGCTACTTTCAACCTCTTATTTACAACGTTTACAGTTATTGCGGTTAAATATCTCGGCGCTCGCGATACGGCCAGGGTTATTAATCTTCTTTTGACGGGGAAACTTTCGATACGAACTTGTCCATTTATTTCCTTTCCCCCGACTACGGGACGTTCGATTTTCTCGCGAGATTCTTCTTGCATCGGCTTCGTGCAGCGAACGCGCTACTGCTTCGAAATTATGTGTTCGAAATAACGGGGCAGGGTCGCTTCTCTCGGCTGTTTACGGCGAAAAACGTTTACAGAGAGAAAAGCTTCGCGGGCATCCACGTCGAATGCTTATTCGACGCTGGAGAGCCATAGACGAGGGTGCAGCTATTCCGAGTGGAAATTTTCAATGAACTTCCATAACGCGAAACCGGATAATCGCCGGCGAAACGATAGTCGTTTGAAGGTCCACTTACTGTAAAATCATTTTCGATGCAGCCGCCGGAACCAAACACGAAAAGATTTTCTACTTCGATCGACTTGGCCGCCATCTACTAGTTTCTCATATTTATTTATTTATTTTTAGTACATAACTTTTAATATACATACCCCAGGAATTAGTGATAGGTTGACAAAAGGTGAAGTACAGTTCGTCCACGAAAAGAAGGCAGTCGCGTCTTTACATGCTCACTGTAGATATGGTCTACTGTCTTCTCTATCACCACACGTATTCTTCGTTATCAAACCACTGTCGATCTTTAACGTCTTCGGTTAATAGCGGACAATGCACGTGATTGTAGCGAGACTAGTAGATTGTAATTAGAACGAGAATGTAAATACTTGCGTGCCTTCTTGTCACGGACGGATAGTACTTCACGCTTGAAGCAAGCGAAAGACGAAAAATTATCCATGCCCTTAGAATTATTATTGATATTAATAATTACGCGATTAATATAGTTTTGTTCGCCAAGCAACTTACGATGATTTTCCTACGATAGTAGGTTGCGATTCCTAATAGATACAATTGACGTATTAATACCAAATAAAGAAAGTATTTCGAAGCAATTAATAGGACCATTAACTCCTTTCCTTGGAAGCAAATAATAGGTCACCCATCACACGTCTCCTTGCAAGAGGAAGTAGATTTAATTCGAATAGGAGGTACATAATTATGATGTTGCAATGCGGCAAGACGCAGAAAACGGCGTTAAACGCTTTCAATTTAGTCCCAAAGATAGTTCATTACTCAATAAACTTTACCAACTCGTCTACGTTTCATTATTCTTATTATCCGGTGCTGGGACTATCCAGATAATCGAATATACGAATATTTGTATAATGACGTCACGGATTATTCGCAATCCGAAATTTTTACCAAAAAATCTGGATATCCGAATATCGGTTGGATTTAGATAATTACGTTTGTAATACTAAATCTACGAAGGGGGTTAAAAATGACTTGCTTTGTTATTTCTCATAGGTAATCAGTACTCATTTTCAGTGCAACTTACTTTTTAATATTTTTTGTAACTTTTATTGAAATATTCAAATGATTAATTCCGTGCAGTGGTTTTCTTTTTTCTTGTTTTTTCTGTTAAAATAGTGTTTGTAGTCATTTTGACCTCACAAAACGTAGGTAAATTTTATTTTTGCTACGTTGCAGCATATCTCTCGATTACGTATAAAAACATGTAGCAGTATTTTCTGTTGATATGATTTCGTTTTGGTCGTATGAATAATAAAACGAACGATATTTGTAGGACACGAATAAACGCGTCTGCGGTGAATACGTTGTTGCAACGAATTTAACGTAACTAAAATTTATATTCAATCATATTTTCATGATTATTATTGTTACACTATTATTATTATTATTATTACTATTACTAAGTCTATTCTCAATTATCGCTAAATGAAACAGAAAAAAATTAGAAAATATAATATATGTTGTTTTTATTAAGTAAATTGTTTCTTTATAAATAAGTTATTTTGATCCAGCCGGTAGAAATAGTTAGGTATACGTCAAACATTGGTAGTTGTGGGGTTAACCCCTTGCTTTATCAATTTTTCTAAGACATCAGGGCTATCGGGATTATTTGTGTCTCATAGTTGAATAAAACTTTGATCCTCATAAGAAAGCATGGAGTTTTTAAATTTTCCTTACACATTTCTTACGTATCTCATGTCAAATATCTATTGCATTTTCAAACTGCTGATCTTCCCCTTTTTTACTATAACTTAAAATCATTCGAATATTTCTAACTCTAATTAATAAAATATGATTCTGCATTAGTTTGTTTCATTGAGAAAGACCAATTCCTCGATTTTTGATAGATTCTTAAACTTATATGTTCCATATTGCGTACGTTTATTCCGATTGCACGTGGGAATTCGAAGAATGCGATTACGACGAAATTCGCAAAAATAACTTAACTCGGGTTAAGATGTTTTTGCACCGAATGCTCCATTGGCCTAATTTCCATCTGCTTTTATTTAACTTCGATTAGTTAGGGGCTTTGTTTAACAGCCCACTTAGAAATAATAAATACAACAGTTTGTATTTCCACTGTAGCATCGGTTTCCCCGGCAGCAGCCACTGTAAACTCCGCGAGTATTCTCTCTGCGTTCTCCACTCTAAATATTTTCTAGGAAACTTTAGCTCGACGACACGCTGACCGCTTTTAAGAACCTCCAATAGAAACGCATGCATTCGAATAACGTAGCCGGCTTCAATGAACTCTCACGCACTTCGAGAATTCAAGCCGCGGAATAATTATGTTTTAACCTACAAAAGTTGTTTCATCGCGGCGCAATTAAAAATAGCCGTCCATGTCTAAATTTTAGATTTTAGTCGGCGCTACAAAGCGTTTGGATAATAACGGCGAGAAGTTTCGCGTTTTATCGACAACGATCCATCTTTGTTCGCAGAATCTGTCAATGGACCGATTCTTCTGTCTTCCCGTAGCAGCATCCCGAAACTCAGTTAATTATCGACCAACAATTATCGAATTACCGCGATCGATAATGCTTGAGGGGATCGCCAGGTCGATTGGCTTGGTGTCTAGCCTGTGGCTCGTTTTAAACAGGCGCAACTTTAATTATAATAGTTTACCAAGTCATCCTTAGTACAATCAAATTCTATAAAGTCGCTTCAAGTTCCTCACCTCGCTGTGTTCACGTAGAACCTTTTAATAAAGGTATTCTTTCAAGCTTTTCCATTCATGCATTATGCTTTGTGCTACCATAACAGAATGGAAACCAACGGAAACAATGAAGTTTCCCATGTTGCTCGGAAATACAAGTCGTGATACGTGGCACTCAAAGGGACAAGGGTCACAAAACTAGCGAGTCGCGTTGATTCAGTCGCACATTTCTTTCCGTTTGAGAGAACGGATGCTAACTTGTAGCAACGCGTAGAGGTAAAGTTGAATAAACTTGCGAAGATACTTTTACGATGCTTTAGTGGATAATAACTTCACTAAACAGTTCAAACTAGATTGAATTTCATTAAAAGCAATAACTGTGCGCTTACATGATCTAAGATTTTTCAGCAGAGATATATGTAAGTACATTATGGAGGGTTCGATTCGCCGTTTTAATTCGAATTCTTTAGCGAAATTTTATACGCTATGCTCGACTGCGACGTCTAACGTTGATCCGATTTCACAGCGAATGAAAATATTCGCTGAAATCCTCTTCGAGCAATCTTGACGCAACGCGTGTCTTGACATAATTCGAAATTGGATCTCCACGAGTTCGGAGCCTTCCGATATTTGCTCTCGCGAGCACGAAGCGCCGTTCGAGGGTGTATTAGTAGATAAAATAAAGGAAAGTTCCTCATCGTCGATGACAAATGCGACAACGGCAGCTGCCTGAGTTTAGATAGAAGTTGATCTGAAGTTAAAGATACTAATGTGTTTTCATAATTATGATTCGCTAGGAAGACTCGTCAAATTTCATTGAACGTAAATGTGTCGGAAATAAACACCGAGTAACTTCGTAATCAAATTGATCCGAGTTAAAGCGACAAACAAGAAGGAAGTTGCCTCATGTATACCCAATTAAATCGCGAAACGATGAAGTTGAACATACCCTGTTGCCTTCTCTAATTACTTCCCGTAGTACCAACGATAATTGTCGAAGTTTCCAAAAGACACGTGCTTGGCGAACAAAAACTGATTAAACCGAACGCAGTTATGAAATGTAATGAATTCAAAATAAATACCATGGAATAAGTAATTACGGCAAGTGGCCCAAGCTTTGTTGCGGAATAACAGAAGTTACAAGTTTTTACAATCTATTTAAACTCAAACGAGTCGCATAATCACGAAGACGGTAGAACAGAGCCGGTTCGTCCTAATCCGTTCCAGCCACGAACTTAATGCCCTAACTTGATTCATCTAATTCGGTCGGAGTAGCTCCCAGGAAGCGGTGCAAGCTTTCGGGGCCGGGCGCGGTCCAATTTAAGGCAATTATCTGGGGGACGACAACTGGACTTTGCCAATCAAGAATTTGTATTTCCTCTGGGAGCGTGCGAGGCGGACGGTAATCTTGAAAGGAAGAAAGTTGGACGTTCCGGCAGACTTGCTCGAACAAACGACACACGGTGAAAAGTTACGTGGCTCGGAGATCTTCCACACCGATAGATCCTCGAGATCTTCCGAGTAAAACACGCACTCCGCGTGACTCGTTAACGACTAATTAACGATTCGTGAATTATGGATCAGTCTGATAGGAACACGTACATACACGGTAAGTGACTTTCACTTTCGCTCGGGAGAACGAATGACTCACGCGTGACCCCGTTGCACTCGTTGGGTGGTTCTTGCAAGATTTCGATCCGAGGGAAAAGTTAGTTTCGCATGGTTAGGTTCGCGCTTCTCTTTTTTCCACGGCGCCAGCACCGCGCGTTTGATTGATGCGGAATTAACTGCTGTTGCGAAGTTGTACCGGACGAGGCGCCAACTTTCCTTCTTCCGGTGATCTTCCTCCATGGGTAAGTTATATTCTTTAGGTATCATTTTTATTTTTTAGTCATTTCGTCCTCCTCTTATGTGCTCGATGGCGGGTGGCTGTTCGAGAGGTATGTAGCTCTTCCATCAGGCTTTTCTCATTTGTTATGACCGAGGTTTGCTGTTTTACATCATACGTTTGCAGAGGTCGACTTAGGTATAGACTAAATAAGTTATAGCCCTACGGTGGCAGCTTTTATGAGGTGGTGATTTTGGGGGTAAATTTCTTTGCTTTTGGTTTGTGGCGGCTCTCCTGCACCCACCACTAGAGGAACATATGAAATAGGACATTCTCGAAAGTACTCGCTCCAACTACCTCGTCCATATATATACCGCCTTTAACCTTCCTTCCAATATCCCAACGTCTAAGGCAGGGCCTGCTAGGTAGCCTTACTGATGATGAGTCCACTAGCAGGCCCAGGACGAAACGCATCACCCTTCCTTTTCCTATCCTATCCCCTCTCTACAGCTCCACAGGTTTTTATGTGTACAGTAAAAAAATTATGCGATTTTAATTAATCTTATGGCAAAGTTGAAGATTAGAAGCGAACTGACTGATTTTTACCAAATTTGAATATATAATAAGTAGACTGCGGATGTGCAAAGATATATGAAATATTAATCACCATGTGCAGAAATATATGAAATATTGAAGATACAGTAAGTGCAATAATTCTTAGAAAAGATATGTTTGCCTATGGAGGGTTATGTATCGTTTAATAAACGAGATTAACCAGCAAAGGTTGTCAACAACTGTGTGCTAATTTCTCGAGCACTTATAAGGTAAATGACCCACTTACTGTCACTGTTCCTATAACTGCCATTTTAATTCGTTTATTTAATAGCAAAGTAACGTACAAAGAATCGTAAGTAAATAATTTTTTATACTAAATTTGGACTTCGGTTTGCGTAACGACACATAGACGTTGTACATTCGCTTACACTTAATATTTATAAATAAATATTCGGAGGTAAATGTGCTGTTGAACATTAAAACGTGACCAATGTAATTATAAAGTATGGAACGTGTCATAATTCAGGAAGGCGCAACGTTTACCATATATCTTGTATCTGTTACACAAACTGACGTGTTAATATATGTAAAACGTGTTTCTATTTAAATGAAAAGTTTTCAAGTGACAGTACGAAGGACATTGGACTTTGTTGTACATTTTCAATTACGTAATAATGAATTTATTACATTGAACATATAAAAGATAATATTCATAAATAAAAGAGGTGTTGAGCAGTATTAAGCTTCAAACTGGAACGATCTTTACGTTAAATACGTTTTAAAATAGTTAAATAAACTTACGGGATAACCTTCAAGTGGCAGTAATTGGTACATCTATCCTAGGCGTTACCAGTACTGAAAGGGTTAAGATTCAGTGATCTGTATTCGACGTAGCTCGATCGTTGACCTTTCTTAATAGAACCATCTCAACACCAACCCCTTTCAACTCCTCCGTTTCAAACGGTCATTGCCGCTGAAATCTAATTCGAGCACATTTCTCTCGATGCATATCCGAAAATAACGAGGCACCAGGTCAGTTCCCTGATTGCCTTGCGTTACACCGGCAGGTTATCGCGGCGAGTCACGTCGCTCGATGATCGATAACTTCGTCACTTATCGCATCGAAAACCGCGCTCGTCTCTCTCTGTGGGGCGAACCTAACCACGCCGCCTCCCTTTGTTCCCTGTCAACGATTACGTTCTCTCTGCGGCTGATCGATCGATCACGCAATGTAGTAATTACGTATCGTTCGCTAATGGTGTAGAAGAAAGTTTGGCAGGAAAGAGGGAATACGCTGCGTCTCTGGGAACCTTTCTCCTCAGGAACGCGCGCACACCGAACCTACTCTCTTCAGAGGGAAAGACAACTCTGTTGTACGCGGCACTTTTTGCGTCGGACACGCAACACGGCCATTTACCTCAACGGGAATCGTTCGGATCGTTCAATATCGTTTCGCGTATTTGCATCGCGAGCAGAATACTACCTTACATCCGCGTGGACTCCGATTTTTCCACGGAACAATGGGAATATCAATCTTCGCGACCAAGCGCGATTGAGTTTCTCGTTAAAAAAGAAACTTCACGGAAGTGGTCCGTGCTCCCGCTCGATTATCTAAGCATCATCGTGGCGAGGAATAATTTGCACCTCGGTGAAAAAGGGAAAAAAAAGAAGATGGAGATCTCTCTCTCTCCATTGGTTCAACGGAAAATACAGAAAATAGTGATACCGATGCCGCACCGAGCGCTGTTGCCCCCACTCGAAATATACAAGTCCTTCTGCTCTGTCCGAGGAAATTTATGCGCATAAAATCTCCATTCGTAATCGCTGACTTTTCCCTCGCAAACGTTGCCCCGGTGATAAACAAAATTTCGCCCGGGAAATGAAAAAATAACAACACGAGAAACATAAAATGAAAAGCCGAAAAAATCGGGCGATTTATCGGGTTCGCGCGATCTCCGGGTCCGCGACAATTTCGAAGCCAAATAGGATGCCCCGGTGCGTTTAAGTGGCTATAACAACGAACGAGCATTCGCGGAATGCACCGTGGAAAATTTTTCATCCAATCGGTGTTCTTATACCGCGTGAAATTACTACAAAAATCGGTGCACAACAAAAATTACGTGGTCGCTCGGATTATTGTTTATCGGTCACCTTTAACCCATTCTGGTAAGAAATAAATTAAAGGGCGCAAGTAATTAAATCACTTAATTTAATACTATTAGATGTTACTGAATACATATCGGAAATAGAATTGGCCAATATACGTAATTTTATAGTAACAATTAACATTGTGTAACAATTATTCATTGAAAATGGTAAATATCCACATATTTATCGACGGGGGTGTATATTTTTTTGCAACTTATAATTAGTATCATTTCGACTATCATTCGTATATAGTAAGAGACAGAAGTGAGTAAACACCTCACAAAAATGAAATTATAATATAATTATAGTATTACTTATAGAGAATACATTATAATATAATTGCGGTACTATTTACAGTAAATAAATTATACCGCAATCTTACTTTTGTAAATCGGATACTCGGTTTTGGCTCTCACCGTATTCTGGATATTTTGTATACGTCTGCATTTGATACAGTTTATAATGGGAATCAAAAACGAGTGTACACCTCATACAATGAAATTATATTATCATTAAAGTATTGATTACGGTGTAAGTAACAATGCAATATAATTGCGGTATTATTTACAGTAAATAAACAAACATTGCATATCAGTAGCACAATTATAGTACTACTTACGATAAGTAAATTATAATATAATTACGACATAATTTACAGGTCAATTATTATATGATTTCACTTTTGTAATGTGTATTCTTACTTTTCACTCTTACTTATATATACGCTCTTGTAAATTCCATCGTTTGCCACAAGTATACGTACATGTATCTTCTTTATAACTTAATACTATTTCCGTTATCATTTGAATATAGTACACTATAATTATCAGCATCGAGTATCCAAATATTTATACTCATACTGTTTCTACATTAATAAGAATCCCTCTCGTCTGTCCATAGCAAATGCTTCCACTTTTCAAGCGCCACGGCGGAAAGGTCAAGACTGATGATAAACAAATTTTCCCTTTGTGTCTTGATTAAATTCTCAAAGGATCAACTCCGTAAAGGGTTCAAGTTTTGTGGTGTGGCAACAAGAACAGTTTCATCCAATCCCTGTCAGAACCGAGTCAAAGTAATTAGGTCGAGAGCTGGAACCTCCTTATATACAAAATCGAGATGCGGAGAAGGTAACGGGAAGAACGAATCAGTACTTGAAACGTATACTATAGGGTAGTTTTCCAAGTAGTTTCGTGACTAGACTACGAATAGCCATGCAGATTCATATTTTTATGAGTATCAGAAGTAAAGAAATGGACCCAGATATGGGTTGCTCCATTTTTCAAATACAATAACTGGACTGCCAATATTTATACATTTGAGGATCTTAATGGAAAACAGGCTTAATGGAAAATAGAATATCAATCTTATTTTACTTTTTGCTTTATTAATTTGTTTTTACAGTCTTTAATTCATTCCACAACTTATAATGATGGAAAAAATGATAATGAATATAATAATAATAATGATGATAATATAATCCCGCATCGCACTTTCTATGAAAATGAGATTTTCTTTAATGCACTCTCCTCTAAAATGATGAAACTGTGACATTTATGGAAAACTTGAACGTAAAGAGTAATGCGAAAGGTTCACATATGCAAAAGTATAATATATACAAAATTCGAAGATGAATGTCATTCATCATGTTATATGTAATATGTTCAGGATGAAACTAACCCTTATTTGGAAACCATTTTTCTAATTCTGTTCATATTGGGTTAAATGAACAATTTTTGTGTTTTCTACGAGATAATTCTGTACTATTCTGCTACATATACCGTTCAAAACAATTAGAGTACCATAGAGTATCATTTTAATTCTTGTCTTAAGCTCAACCTTTTTCATCCTATCTAGGCTACAGATTTTTATATAACTTCATATTCTTAAAGACGCCACGAAAGAAATGAAAGCTTAATGAAAAACTCTCCCACCCCCTAAATACAACAATTTATGTTTTATTTTAGATCTATATATTTTTGCATATTATGTGCTTGCTGTGACTTTGTGTACAGTCAAATTTCCCATAAATGCTTAAAAGTCTGCAGTCTAATAATATCAATTTATCAATGTCAGGTCTCAGTTTATCGATGTTCGCTTGATATCAACTTGTGTAATATAACGATATAAAATTACGATCCTCTAACTAGAAAATAATAAATATCAATGGAAGTAGATTTCTGTGAAAACTTTCTACAAAATAAATCTAGCTGTATTTAATATTTGGAAGTGAAAATGTTCGTGTAGATGCAGTAATACAAAATTCAAGCGACCTGAATTTCTTTAAAATACAATTCCGTTTATGAAAATAAAAAGTGAACAAAATTTTCTAGTCGCACTACCACCACAACATTATTTTTCCCTGAAGTTATCAAAAAATCGATTTTAATATATTTTTGATAGAAAAACCGCGCGAACTTATTTCTGTGTCGAATAAAATAGAATCGTAAGGAGTTTCGGTTCAACCCAATAGCAATATGAATTTGCATAAACGTTTATATGTGTACATTAACTGAGTTTCAGAATACAGAAAGTATGTGTTTACTTGAAAAAAGTGATGCAAAAATATATTCGACCGAACTTCGACACTTAGCACTTGTATTCGAAACTTTAAGCAGCGATATCTCGAAAGCGAAAACATGTGGGCTTACGACGTTTTGCCTTACAGCCGCAAATATTTGGTTGTAACATATATTCGTCTCGTTTGGATCAGTTTTTCACTAACAAGTTCTAAGAATTTTGCAGAAGAAGAATGTTTCAACTAACAAAAAAAAAAAAAAACATAAGAAGATCACCGACAAAATGATGCATATGTAATTGATTAAATTTAATTTTGAGTTTACAAATAAATGACTTTAAAAATATTAAAGAGCGGGATGAGTATATGCTACAACCCAATATATACAACGTAATAGAACATATTGGGAGTTTGTACAAAGTTCGTGTTATAATGTATTATCATCAGAACCACCGAGCTATTAAATATTGGTAAAGATCGATGAAACAAAGTGATTTAAACGATTTGGCATTTTTGGCCAAACGCCTTAATTAGGGATGCGTGATATTCTGGTTGGGATAGGAATGTTTCATTGGATGGGGACTAGATCCCGAAAGTTTTGGGGATTCCCAAAAATATCCGGGATTTCCGAAGATATCCACGATTCTAAGGATTTTCGATATTTTCGAGAATTTCGAGAATTCGAAGACCATTTTGACATTCGTTTTGTTCAACACTTTCATGATTCTCGGAGATGTGATTTTCAACATTATCCCAAACATTTTCGGAATCACACATATTCGTACCCTTAACTCTTAACTACTATTACCGGTAATAATTAGTTATTCATCTCTGTATTCCTTTCTATATGATTTACAAGCTTATCATTCAGGATACTTTTCGATTATGGTATAATGTTTAGTTACCGAAATCGAACCTGGACCCCTTTATTATCGATGTGCAAAGTAAGAGCAATTAAATTTGACTTTCTATTCGCCATTTTTATGTCAATGATAACGTAATAATAGTTAAAAAAAGTTAAAGTTTTAATAGGCGTAGTAGTTAAGGATTAACCGAAATGTTTCTCTCTTGTAGAATTCCTGAAGATCAGAAAACGTCTCAAAAAAAAGGGATGAATTCACGTTACAATTGAATAGATAAATTTGTCCGATGTATGCGTGACAGAGGCTAGGTTTGGGAAATCGGAATTAATACCACAGCTTGCATGCGTTGCGTCATGTGTTTATGATACATCAATCGCGATTGAGGGTCAAGGAGCAGGGTGTCTAAGGCACGTGGTTAACCGCGACAGGTATGATTTCAGAGCAGCACTGCCACCTGCGCCAATTAATCCACAAAATTCGATGCCCACAAAACGACATAAATCATCCAAATACTTCCTGGTGGATTTTTTTTTAAAGGTAATTTTAAATGTAAGGGTCGTACAACTAGGATCTGCAAAAATGAGAACAAACTCACCAAGAAAATTGACTTTTTCCCTGGCTCTGTTGAGACATTTAACCCTTTCACTGCGGCGAAGTTGAATTCAGGAACATGAAGAAGTTGCCAAAATATTCAACTACATTATGTTACATTCATGTTCTTCTTCCGAATCTTTCCTATTGTTTAGATGCCAAAGAATTTCTGGTGCTTCTACGAACGATTCTAAATAATGTATCTCGTTTCCTTAATTTTCTTAGTAATATGTAACGATAATCCTAAAACATCTCATTTTCGAAGATTTACTTTTCATTTCTTCAAACTAATAGGGAAATTTAAGAGAAGGTGTAGCCTTCATGTTACAATTTTCAACTCTAATCCTCTACTACTAGAAAAAAAATGATATTTGAACAACGAAATTGTAATTATTAAGTCAGAGAGAGAGAGAGAAAGAGAGAGAGAGAGAGAGAGAGAGAGAGAGAGAGAGTCATAGTTATTTTATAATAATTTTGTCCAGCTAGAATCAGCATATTTACCAGTGTGCATCGTTTACTATAACCTATAAATACGAAATTGCATCCCACGACTCTTTTCTCTTCTTTTCTATGTGTCTATAATTAGGCATCATCTGCCTATTATTAGACATTATTGACATTATTTGTCAGTATTTGGCATTATTTACCCGTTAACGTTATTAAATAAAAAAATAATCTATTCGTAAAATTGATCTAACGAGTCTCTTAAAGCGAGGAACGCAGGTCGAATTTCATTCCACGAGAAACGATTCCGGATTCTGGTGGAAGGAAAATTGCCGGGACGAATCGGTTCGAAGAGCAACGGGACGACTGTGACAAATTTTTGCGAGGATATCGCGTGGCAGCGGAAACGATCAGCGATAGTCGAGGGTTTATTTTCGGTGGCCTGGGAAGTTAAGGATCGTTACGCATCACTCACGCGTACTGAAATCGCGCCGAAACGTGGCGCTCACCCTTGCAGGATGAAGGGTGCCGACGATTCGAAGGGACGAGTGAAACCGGAAGCGGAGAACGTTGAATGCCGGCAGGAAAATACAGGGATGAATTCTGATGTAATTAAACGAGGTTACGTGCCGTTGATCGTTAATATTGCAACGAATTAAGCGAGCGCCACGGCGCGGCGTCGCGTTAATGCGTATCAATTGTGGATTAATAGGATGCAACGTGACGCGAGCGACGCATTTAACCGACTGCGATTTTGTCCCGGGTAACGAATTGCAGGCGTTGTTAACATCCGCCACGAGTGACGTCTTTATTTCATCAGGGAAAAAGTCGAAATAATCGAAGCTCGGTATGATTAATTGAAACGATTTTCATTTCTAATGTACCTACATGCGTGTATGTTCCAAACACCCCACGCTTGAAATATGTATTTAACAATCTGAGAGAAAAAGGTGAGTATTTGAACGAATAAATAAAATTGCAATAATTTTTAGGCAAGCTACACTTGATGGACTCTGTTTTTTTTAGCTTAAATTAATATAAATTTTTGTTACCGGTATGCCGTTATAAAGTTCGAGCGCGTGTACGAGTGGAGTTAAAATAATCACCATGCGGTATGGTAAATATGAAATGGAAATTTGTTTGTACAAGTATTTATAAAATCAGAATATCATCGAACAGTATGCGCGTAATTCGTTGAGCGAAATATTGCGAAATTATAACGTCTCTGGATGGAATCCAGGACTCGTGAATGAGTTTCCGGCACGAAATATCGTAAACATCGCGTTACGCACGCAGCAAAGAAGGGAAAAACTGCTGACTTTGCCTCGTGCCAAGCGTGCCTGACCTTGGATAAGGGATGCCGTAGAGATATGTTTCTCTTTTCGCAACTGAGGCAATTTTCAACTTTACGAAGCAATCTACTATAGGATTGTTATAGATTATTTAAAGTTTATTACTACTACAGTGGTTAGGAACTAATTAAGCTAGACTATTCGATGAATTATCTCTTAACGCTAGATATGACTATACAACTTAACAACTTAAAACAACTTAAAACAACTTAAAAAAACTTAAAACAACTTCTCACTATCACGTTTTGTCAACTTCTATTTTCTTTCGGCTGAAAACGTCCCTTTTTATGAGTTTCTATTTCCCCACCACGCAATCTTTCTTCGGGCGCGTCTATGCCCAAATATGGTCATATGCGCTTTCGCCTACGCTTCGCACCCCCTTTTGCAATAGAACCTCGAGAGCGTTGCTGGGCCCGCTGACCCATTTGTTTTCCCCATCCATTTTTACCTGCAGGTCACTTTCACTTTAGATGACTATGATTTTCATGATACTACACTACTACGATCGAACGTTGTTATGAGATAATGAGAACTCTGGGACCTCTTTTACTACAAAACGTTTTTTCGAAATAGACTTTTACAGCCGCGGAAGAATACACGTACACTATGGTCGCTCGCAAGTTGTCACTAACATAAGTTACCGCCACGCTAGTCGCTGTTATAATCGTCTCTCGGGCCCTAAGGCATGAAGTTTATATAGTGGAATTAGGGTGTGGCATTCCATCCCTGAATTACCATATAAGGGCATTTCCCACGACGCTGGAAAATGTGGTGTTCGATTCCGGGAGAATTGACAACACGTAGAAATTAACTCTTAGAGGCTTTATTAATACGGCTACTGCACTCGACTAGTGAATACCGAAATTTGGCAGTTCTATGATTTTGCGGGCTTTTAAGTACTGTTGTTGGGGGTGACTAATGGTAAGGGCAATGATCGAGAAAGAGGGTGACTAAGGAAAGGTACGGAGTACAGGATGACTAGGAACTGAAATTGGGGTGTTTGTCAGATGCATTTGGTTTAGGATGAGTCTATGGTGTTTACAGTGTGAGTGGTCGTGTTGGTCATCCAACAGTGCTGGGAAAGGCCCAACGATTTTGGGGCTAGATGCCACATGCACCCTTATCTTGGTAGGCGACAAGATGTCGCGGCCTCCTGGAGCTGCAGGAGCTGCAAGGGTTGTTCAAGTGGCGTGGGAGCCCTAACAACGTTTCAATGCGAATGCGAATTACACGGGTAGGAAACGAAGCAAGGGAAAAAGGAAATCAAACTAAAAATTCTAATTTAACTCTAAGAAAAGTGACTAAAGGTAGAAGTATATTGATACCACTTCGTGTGAAATCACATGTTACGTTATATATACAGTGGCTGACAAAAGTTTTCTGCCAAAAAACTATAATTCTATTAGCAATATACTTCTTTCGTTTCATTCAGCATTAATTTTGAACAGAACTAGATACTTGTTTGATCTTAAAGATAATTGCTGTTATTTATTACATTTTTTTAAGCAAGCTATAAATTCCTATTCGGGGGGAAGCTTACTCTTTTGATAAAATAAATTCGCGAAGCCATTTAAAAATAGTGGATTACTTATTGGTACACCTAAAATTTCAATTTTAATTTTACCTTAATAAAATTCTTTTGACGAACAATTTAATCGGATTATATATTATAAGTGGACTGTGGATCTTTATACATTTACGCAAGAAGATACGAAATGCAAGTAACCTACAAGAATACTCGACATATTTAATGTAAAGTATAAATGATAATATTTATAAAATGAAGCTTTCTTACGAACCATTCCTTTAGTGTTGCTTAAATAGACACGAATTTGCATGTATTTGCATTACAAGCTGTAACCTATAGTATAATTACGTAGCAGATTTTTATTCCTAAGTATATTGTATCTTACTAGTATAATAACACTGTACTTTGACCGAAAACTTTTGGGAGCCACAGTATATCGTCTTCACAGCCTACTTTGTATACCAAAGGGATTTCCGACCCATAAATGATTAAACGAATAAATAGATAAGATAAATAGAAACAAGCAATAGCGTGTAATCTCACGCAGCGCGATATCAACGTATCCCTATCTTAAACAACGATTCAAGGGTAATCAATTCCCCTGAAACACAAGCCCTCACACCACCCGTCTCGTTCTTTCACTTCGAGTGCACCTCGAGTGCACTGGATAGTGCATATTTGACGTGCCATACCTCGGCCACGTGGAGCACAAAGCGTACACTAATGCGGGGCGGAAAAGAAGCCGCATAGAAGCCAGGGTCGGCGAAAATGAAACGAGGACAAGAGAGACGCGAGAAGAGGACGTGGAGCTTGGCAGAAGTGTTGCTTTTATCTCGCGTGTTTGATTGAAATAGCATCGAAGAGCGCGAAGATAGGGAGAAACCCTCGTCAAAAGGATTTCACCTGGCCCCGATAAAATTGAAAAACGCGACAGTTATCCAATTAAGGGAACTCGGAACCGATCGGCAGGGAGATTGATGCAGATTGCGGTTTCTGATACGGGGACAAAACAGCGGCCTGACGACCACGAATGATGGCGGCCCGGAACAGGGGGGAATCAGGCAACCGGAGGGGTTGTCGATCTATGAAGGGGTGGAAGAAAGGACAGTAACAACGCACACGCGTTGTTCGAAGCCGACCGCGTGGATCCGCGTCGATATGGAAGGCCACAGGAGCGTCGTCGCGGTCTCCGAGTTTCCGCTCGTTCCTATAACGTTGAATTATTGTAGACATAATAGGGCTGACACCGCATCGGCACCCCTCCTCGATGGGTATCGCCGCAACCCGTCCTATGCATTTACGGCCGTGGTTATTGACACTGTATTTCGACCCTGTCACATGCGAGCACACGTACCGAATACCATCGTTTCCCTCTCACCCTCTTTCTCTTTCGCCCACCCTCTGATTGTGTACGAACGATGTTACACAGGGCACAGTGTGCTGGTAAACTTGCACCGCTGAATCGATGGGACAAACAAATCCATCAGTCAGAAACTGGAACTAAATCCTGTCCCTCCGGCCAACCCTCGTCTTCTATTTGGCTAAAAGCCAACCCGGTTATTATTTCTGTCGCGTTCGAGATGCTCACTCGGTCTACTTGAAATCGTGTTGCCTTAACGCGGGTCTTCTATAGTTATCGTTAATAGAAATTGTTCAAAAGGAGTGAGAAAGAAGGAGAGAGGAAGGACGAAATTGGGAAAATGTAGAAGGTTAAGATTGTAACAAGTGTCCCGCGATCGTTAACGCGATTTTTTTTCTTATAATTATCGGTAGATCGCGAACCTTTATGCAAAGATTTCTATTAACGATGTTAGAGAAATGCAACTCGAACAGAAGGTTGTTTCAGACCAAAAATACAATAATTTGTACTTTAAAATGAATACTTCCGTGTATTACGTAGATCGCAGGAATTAATTTGTACACCTAATATTTAACAAATTTTTAGTTAGTAATTTGGGAAATCTAATCCCCTCCTTAATGCACGGCTGAATAGAAATAGTTGAAACAGAAGAGAAACAGAAAGAAGAGGATGAAATTAGAAAAGCGTGTAGCTAAGGGTGAAATTGTAACAAGTGTCCCGCGATCGTGAATGCAACGGTCGCTTAACGATGCATCAGGCGGCAGGAAATTTATTCCACTAGCGACGCTTCGCGTTTCCCCATACCTCTACATTTACCCAGCGGCACTCTTTCTCTATTATGCAAATAATATTTTCCAAGCGTACTCGATAGCCAGGTAATTTATCGGGCTCCGATTCAATCGACGACTCTTTTCAGTAGGTACGCGGGAAACTTTCCGGTAATCGATTTAATTAGCCCGAGAATGGAAGCAACATAGCTATTTGTGAAAGGGAAACCGTTTCGTACCCTTCGAGTCGCACTCGTTAAGAGCACCCTCGTTCCAGATAACTTGATTACCCGACACGTATCTCGCGTGCGCTGCGTGTCCTTTTCTTTTTTAAGAGATTGGATTAACACGGTATACTGTACGCGTGCTACGTATGCCGACCCGCGACGACACGCTTATCGACGCGAAAATTCTACGCGACTCGTGCAAACCGCGAGTCTTTGCGGATCTGGAGAAGAGCGAAGATATCTGCCCGTACTCCGGCAATCGTTTCGTCGTCCGTCTTTTCCCGTCCCCTTTCGCATCGCTGCATGAGTCGCACAATTTCACTTAACTCGATTAAACCGCGAGGCAAGCGCTTTTTCCCCTCTTTTTCTCGCCGCTCGGAACCACTGCGGTCTTCGTGATTTACTTCCGATATTGCCACCGGGACGATATTTTATCCGGGATTGAAAAACCAACGATAGCGTGATCACGACGTACGGAGAAAACGCGTATATTGGGGGAAGAGAAACGTGCGGAGAAAGAGACACGGATAGCGATAGAGAGTAACTCTCACTGCAAGATTGATCCTCATGACTTACGACACGAATGACTCATCGAGCAGAAACGTCCTATGTCCTATCCATTCGTCATACGTATCTCGCGTAATTATGCGTTATGACTTTGCGCCATACATCCCCTATTCCTTGCTAGAACACCAGAAGTTAATCCTATTCTATCCTATCATTGACAAATACCAGGATATGGATGTTCATTTGTGGTAATTATTAGGTTGTTCAGCAAAGCCATGCTGCAGACAAGAGGTATAATAATAAATGTTATAAATAGTATATATAGTATATGTGTATATTTCACGTGTTTTCTGAAAAATAGGTATATTATATATTCAGTGGCTGCCAAAAGTTTCCGGCCAATTTATAATTCTATAGCATTTCAATCGAAATTATATATTAATGAAATTTTTCCTATAAACACATTAATGAGATAATATTTCATAAGTTAATAATTAAACTGCGGATGTTTATTCAATTATGGGAAACTTAAATGTGCAAAAAGCTATAAAATTCCTATAACCTGCAGAATCTTTATTTATATTTTGTACGGAAACTCGTGAAATATTTTCAAGAATGCGTCCATGCAGGATTTTATAATTTTTCACCTCAATCACCAACCGGTTATTTTGAGCGTTTTCGTAGCTTTGGCGTTAAAAAAGTGAATCTGCATAAAAATCCGCGGTCTAATGATACTAAACAAACTTGCAAGTACTTAATTGAAAATTTTTAGTGCACTGGCGAAAGCAATGCGCCCCATCGAGTATCAAGCAGCAAGTACCGCGATCTTTTATAACGTAACGTTCATTGACCCTAAACTTTCAACATCAAAGCACTTTAACCGTGACTCCGTTAGGGCGGCCAAAGCCCTATACTCTGCTCGAAAAATTACACGATGCTCGTACACGCGGCAGAATATCCATGTGCACAAACAAGCCGCGAAACCCTGCACACTTCCTAACCCGCGGCTCGACCGCAGCCGCCTGCATCATTTATGGATCGAAAGAGCACTTTAAATTTCGCCCTCTTCTTTCTGTGGCGTTGTTCTAACTTCCGATTAATTATGCATAAAGGAAGAACGCCCGAGGACACATGCGGTTTGGCTGATTGAGGATCGATGAATAAATAAAGGGGCACGTTCCCCGATACAATTAAAGGTCTAGGATGATGTTTTATCGGATGCAACGTGCACGCTCGACCGCAATTTTATTCCCCCCCTATTGGCTGTTATAGCCTCAGGACCCACTTTCTCACCGCTGACTTCTCATATCTAACCCCTCGAGTGGTTACACAATCGTCGTGATAATTTTTATTGCGAAACACATCGGAAAATTCATGGTTTAGATAAGATTCTCGGAACGTCCCAGCGGGATAATCGTTGACACATCCTGGAACTTGTTTCCCTTCAACGCGTCGACACGCGATCACGTTAGAGTATACACGCTTCGGTTGGATTCTAATAAAGACATTAATTCGGTGGTCGGTTTTCTGTTGTGGCACGAGAAACATAGAAACCTTTCATAACAAGACCACTGTAAACTTCGCATTTAGCACATTGAACATTACGTTTTCTAATTCTGCGAGACGCATAACTTTTTATATGTATAATTTATTTTCAACGAAATTATTACAAAGTACGGTGACCCTTGGAAAAGCAATCTAGGTTTAGCTAATTGTTCGATGGGTAACTTTGGATTTTTCCAAAGATTGGGGAACGTGCAAAGGAATGTGAAAATATGAATTCATATTGACCTCGTTTCGTTTAGAATACGAACACGAAGCTGAATTTTTGTATTAATAACTCGCATAAAACTCACTCGAAATACGCTTAACACTCAAACTTTTAAAGGATTACCTATATGAGGAAATAATGATTTCATTGGAAAAGTCATCAACAAGGATGACATCGACTACGGATGTTTATGCAATTATGAGAAATTTAAATTTGCAAAAAAGTACAGAACTTGTATAATAGGTATAATTACAGTAAATGATTAAAGTAAGGTGCAAACTATAATAATTACAGGGCGAAGCTAATCTCTGTTTAGATACCATTTCCTTAAATCTGTCTATAAAAACATGAATTTGCATAAACACCCACAATTTAATGATGATTCAAAATATTAGATGGTTGCATAATTTCTGTCGTATTTCTTCTTAATATTTTCAACATTTCGTAATAGTAGCTAAACTAATTCAAGCAGAACATGTGTTGAATCCTTTGTTTACTATTGGCTGTTGTGATTATAATTTTTTCGAATGTCTTCCCAAAATTGTGGTGGTTTAAATTTTACCCGAAAATACAACAGAAATTATGCAACGACCTAATATTTATAGGACCTGTCCGAGAGAATTCCGAAGATAATTGCAAAGGCCTGAAAAGTCTACTTAAAAGCTCTAACGAGATAATCAGTTCGATAATAAAAAACGGATAGAGTGCAGTGCAAGGAATTAATAGCGTTATTTGCATGGATTGGAAAAAAAATTATCCCATTTCACAATTTCCATTTGCACGTGCAACCCACGTATTTGAGGCGGCCGTGATGTCGTTTCACAATGCATATATGGCGTCGCTCAACGGCGCGTGCTTAATTGCGACACGCTAAGACCGCGAAGGTAACTGTTTGAGGAAAGTGCTCTCCTCGTGCAGTCACTTGTGCGAACTCGCGGCAACGAGTGCAATCGTTCGTGTCATTCGATTTAGCTAAAGGCGCGCGATGAAGGAACGGCCGTAAATTGCATTAAATCTCCGAGCTCCGCGATCGTGCATTCGCTTTCCTCGCAAAAACCATCTTCGCTCTGCTGCCTTGCGGAGAATTAGCACTGAGTCTCGGATGCTTCACATTTTGACGTTAAACGTAACATGAAATTTATCCTTTAAATCGTCGATTGATCATTATTACGAACCAATAGTAATAAGTCGCGTAAATACGTTAACCTTTTGCACTCATTTAATATAGTATAAGGATTAACGAATTGGAAATGTAAGTTTTAGATGAGTTAAGTATATATAAGATTTAAAGCTATTTGTAGAAAGATTTTAAAGTGTTAATATAAGCCGCAAGGCATTGAGGGATAAATAAATGATAATAAATAAGAAAATAACTCTTTGCACTCCAATGAGACATTCACGATACATTTCATAACTCTGTTACTCTTGGCTCTTTATAAGGAGACATGCACAGTATGTATCTGTGTTTAATATTCTTTTTACTTCCATCATTTTTGGTGCAAATTATTATTCGTTTCTTTTTCCACGATAAAAAATAGAAAAAGGAAGATAGGTATTACTTACAAAAATTTGGAAGCGAATAAAAGTGTAAAAGAATTTGTGTTTAAATTATATAAGGACAATTTAGAGTATTATAAGTAGACTGCGGATGTTTACGCATTTACGGGAAATTGAAATTCGCCGAGGAGTGTATCACGCACGTTATATGTAGAAATATGCGAAGGAACTAAAGTGAAATACAAGTTTAGACGGTAAAACAGATTTCTAGTAAAATCCCATTTATTTAATGGAACTCATAGAAGTATAAATATGCATAAAAATTCGCAGTCTAATTGTAATACACCAATATAATAAAAGTACTGCCAGGTAGAATAATAAACGCGATAATGGTTCCAGATAACGGAATTATTTTTTGTTACATGCGTGATAACATTTGACCTAGTAAGCAATAATATGACGTCACATATGTGGGTGACATTCAACCGCAAAGCGTTACTAGTCCCATTGATTATCCTCCTTTGCTTAGTTTCGTGAATTTCAACGTACTCGTCCGGCCATTACGTAACAATCTACTCTTTAAATTAGATACCTACAAAAGCAATCCAAATTTCGCGGATCCTATCGCATGAAGTTGCAATTTTGCGTATGAAGTAGCAAACACGGTTAATCCATTTCCCGATTCTCCAATTAAACGTACAGATTCTATTATCCATTTTGTTTCTTCCAGTTATAATCAACAATTTATATCTGACCTGTTTTGATTAGTTATCTTTTCCTGTTTTTGCACCCTTACGTAATTATTAGGTATCTGCCCGTACGAATTTAATAAATTAGCATTATTATTACTATAAATCAAACGAGGATTTTGAATAACAGGGATCGCTGGAAACTCGGTTAGATCGGGCTGATTGGACCTGTTTCGATTTGTGCCACATTTAATCGAGTTTGTCATTAGCCATTAGTCGCTGCGTTCACTTTCGACGCGCGACAATTAATACGATCGCGTGCGAACGGCGTTCAATTACAAAAATTGCTCGACACCGTTGGCGAAACGAGAACCTACACCCGCATTCCCAGCTCCATCGGCGTTGTCATTGTTGACGTAATGAAGTCAAAATGAATTTCGCCGCGCTTCTCTGCCGCGCTGCACGCCCTCGTAGGCTCGCGATGCGCCTCGATAAAGTTATCGAGTACTCGTGAACGCGTTACCGTTTAACGCTATTATCGTAATTGCGCAGCGCAATACAACCCATCGTTTAGAGCAGCCCGTGCTCTGTCACCGTTCGCCCAAGAACTGTAAAATATTTTCTAATCGATTTAACTGATCATGGACGCAATAGAAAGCGGAGAGGAAGATCGTAAGGCGAACGAGAGAGGGGCGATGGTTGTGCACAGTGGACTTTCTGTTGCGAGGATGCCTCGGCTAATTGGACACCTCCATTAATCGGAAGTTCCGTCGTAAAACCCGTTCTTTCGCGGTCCATTCAATAGCGGCGCCCGTTTCCAGCGGCGAACACGGTTTACTACCCAAAATTAATCAGATCGAACTTTTCCTAGCCATTTGCAACCCTAACTCTTAGCTGTACTGGTATGTAATCCATTATTTGTTTAATGAATATATTTTAAAATCAAAATATGCTACCCAGATATAAAAATACAATAGGTTGATGAATTTGTTTTATCGAATAGTAAAGCCTCTATTTTAGTTGGCATTTTTAAGACGCGTACCTTATTGTGTTAAAGATGTATATGCTGAATTTAAAGAAAAAATGGGTTATACATTGGTACGGCTAATAATGTTAGATTACTCTAAACAAATTTATGGTTAGTATAAATAGTGCGTTTTATTATTTACGCATAGAAAAAGTGACTAAATTAATTTATTAATTGAAAGTTCTTAGAATAAGGAAGCTTGAGGACTGCGTAAATCATTTTCAGAGAAAAGTTAACTTACGCCGATTGACCTTTGAACCTTCCATTTATAGATTGACAAATTTTACGCCATGGTGGATTTTGCATCTTCGTGATGCCTCACGAACTGCACATTTTCGATTATGGGTTAAGTGTCAATAATATTAATTCGAATTAATTGCTTTAAAAATTGTCGAGTGTCCAAAGAATGACAAAAAATTCGACCACTGTTTGCGACATCAATCCACAAAGGGTTAATGTTGCTTTGATTATTCTGATACGCATAAACGTGGGCTCCTTTCATGGTAACGGCCTTGTCACGTGAGAACGCAGCCACGCGTCTTATTATCCTATAAAAATTACCTTCCGCGCCGGGAGCTTCTTATAAAGGTGACTTACTTTGCCGCAGCTCCACGCCGCGGAAAATTGAGTCGCGGCCATTGTCAGCCTCAACTCGAGACCGAATATATATGCGCATCCTCGCGACCAGCGTAGACGACTTTAATGTCGTTTTAACGCGTCAACGGGGAGTTATTGTTAGAGTGCATCCGCGGGCAAATCTGTTTCCCGTCGTGTGGCCAGCATCGGCTTTGCACGCGTGTCAGATGCGAGAGCTTTCGCGTAAATTTGCCGGCGGCCTCGCGTTTACTCCAAGGTCGATGGTTCGCGGTGCAACGATGAACGGGAGGAAAAAACCAACGCGTTTCCCGCGAATGAGTTTACGAGCGTGTCTGACGCTGTGGAAACAATTGCGCTCGCCACTAGCTGTTATATCTAACCTTTCGATAGCGTTTCGAATAATCGCGTTAAATCCTGATTTTACGCGACGGCAGGCATATTTCACGATGAAGGAGAACACGTAACGCCACGTAGGTGCCGAAGCGATCGCTAAAATTCAATGCTGACCGGTCAACTCTATGAACAGAAATGAACGCGTTGGTTCTTCAACGGGAACCATGGGAGGAACGGTATTCCGTTTCCTAACCACCTTTAACTCGTTTCTTCATGCTCCGTGTCTCCTCCTTCCCGCTCGTTTACTCCTTTCTATCTCTTTCGGTGCTCTCCATTCTCATTTTCTCCGCCTCTGCCTTGAAACCCCTCTCTCTTATAATTTTCTCCCCAACTCGAGCCAAGCGAGATCCTATAAGTCGCAATAGGGGAGTCTATTACGAAGAGGATCACTTCTGTAATTTGAAAACCCGTTTGATAAGCTTCCTGGGCATCCTGCGCTTTCCGCGTCCCTTTTTTCCTCCGACATCTATTCGACCACCTACGTCTCACCGCCCCCTTCCCTCCTACCATCTTTCGCTTGCAATTCCACACCAATCTATCGTTTCGATGCACTCCGTTTATTGTTCCTACCGACGAATGGCTAGTCGTTACTTGGACGTCTCCTTTCATTCTCTGTTCTTCTTCTACTGTCCTTTAAAGTGTACCAAATACGACCTTCACCCTGTTGGTATTACTCGCCGATAGTTGCAGGTAACTAAATATATTAGGTTATCCCGAAAGTTCTTTTCGTTTTATTGCTTATAAATATTAATAAGTGCAGAAAAGTTGATGCATCGTGCAATTTACTGAAACATGTAGAATCATTAATAATAATAATAATAATTATTTAATTACGGGTATTAGCCCTCCAGGGCACTAATTGTATATTATAAATACGTAGATATTATAGTTGCATATAAGATTCTAATTTAAGGCACGCAAAATCGATTTTTTAAAGGTATAAATAGATCCGGTAAGTAAGTGGATGGTGTTATTGAAACTATTGGCCGTTGCACATATTCTTTTGATACAATTTTGATTCTTCAACGCAATACGAAACTGACTGATACAAAAATGTTTGAAACATCTGAGAGCCCCAATTAGTACATTAATTTTTATCCGATCAAATAATGCAGGACAATCGATGTTACCGTTGATTATTTTAAATTATTCTCTTAACATCTCCGTTTATTATTTTTAGAATGACCTCGGTGCAATTTTGTCGCAGTCTCACATGGCCATTTCGTTTAACAAAATTGAAAACACCGAAAATGACTTTTGGGACCACCTAATCCTAATATACTGACTAACAAATTTGACACATTCGCTGTGAATGACGTCATTTGACAATTCCATTCATTTCACGTTTCATCATTAATATTTATTCCATTCATTTCACGTTTCATCATTAATATTTGTTCCGTACATTAGTAAATGAAGTTTGAGTTACAAATAATTTAGAGAACCTCCCCTATTTTGTGTTTCATTTCCGCCTACGCGTTAACCAATTTAGGACCAACGCTAACGTAACATTTTATTTGTAGTTTTTACAAATTTTATTGAATCTATGTTGAAGAAGGAATAAAAACAAAAAATTATTTTACAGATCCCTGGAATGCATGTTCGTAAACAAATTGATAAAAAACGGAATTCGGCGATGGAAATTGAATGGAAAAAAGTTCGAATGGAATGCAACGTCGAAACACGTTGGCCTTTAATGTGTTAATGGGGATTTGCCCCGTTTAATGAATAAATTAAATTAAGCTTAATTAAATTAAATATTTTACCAATCATTCCTTTTCTCCAACGTTTCAAATATTTATATTCCCAACCCTTTTTGCGTTGCAATAAAATTCTAACACGCAGAATAAAAGCCACTGTTCGTGGAAACTCGGCAACGTACCGTTCGTTTAGACTTTAGACTATCGAATGTTGGCGCAAATCACTATGAAAACTCCGTGCTCCGTGTGGAAGTTGCGGTCGAAAAGGGCGAAACTTCTAAGATAGTGTTGTTCTTGAGAATCAATTATTTAAATTGGTCTCAAAGCTGAGGGCATCTCGGAACGAGCGTAATAAATTAAACGTCGCCACACCCCCACGAGAACGACGTCGTTCACCAGCATCCGATCCTCTAGAGCATCGATCCTAACCGTTCGACCATCCTATCGAGCTTCTCGCAGAGGCAATCCACGCCGCTCTCCAATGTCTAATCTCGGCTAACGCCGGCTCGCTGTTCATTTCCCTGCAATTTCGATTTCACGACCGGGTCAACTTTGTCCTCCATTCGAGACTCTCTTCGATCCATTCCAGTTTCCATTGACCACCCACATGACAACATTCCGCCTCCCTTTCTCGATCTGTTCCGTAAAACAAACGCGAACAAGCGTTTCTATTCGTGTACACGCGCGTGTACGTGTCGCTGCTTTTGTTTAGCTCTGTGTACAAATGTGCCCGATGGAGAAAGAGACCGTGAGGGTGAAGTGAACTCGTTTCACGCTCGCGCGAACATTATTGAGAGAGTGGTTAAAAGACTCGATTCCTGATCCTTCTTTTTTGCCCGCGTTACCCGGCAGCCTGCAAACGTGAGCAGAAGGTTCGATTTTTCACTTTACCAAAGGATTAATTCGCTCCACTTTCACGCGGCTGTCCTGCGGAAACATCGCGCTGCATTTTTCATCCGCGTGACGCCGTCTCTCTTTCTTTCGCACCGAGCAAGAATTCTTCTCTCCGCTTGACGCAATCCATTCGTTCCCCACCTCTATGTTTACCTGCCCGGGTGGAGAAATTGCAACGACAACAGAAACAGGCGCAATTTTGTCACCGGCGAAAAGGTAATCTGCTCGTTCCGTCATTGGATGCTAAATAGCCTGGCGTGTTATGATCGAAGGGGAGATATAAGTTTCGACAAGTAGCTAGAAGAGATAATTCTATTAAAGAGTAGAAATTGTTTTCAATGTTTCCACGACGGCAGAAGAAAACCGTATTAAGGTAATTGTACTAGTAGATGCACACATTAACCCCCTATTGTATGAAGTTTTATGACGCATTAACAGAATATATGTATATATATGGCTGTTGCTCTATTTAAATATTAATATGGTAATGAAATGAATAACAAAATATCGACGAACAATGTTACTTATCGAATCTTATGACTGTTCCTAAATGGGAACTTCACACGTATTCAGGTACAAAATAGTCTTCACTCATTAAGCTATGGAAGATCTGAAATTACGTTAGGGAATGGAATGCAAAAAAAGAGGATTAAGATATGACAAATGTAAATCATACGGATATCCAGGTACTGGTACATTTACTTTAGTGTTAATTTTTCTCTTGCTAAAATTAATGTTGCAAATGACCCTGGTTGTTCTCAAGGACCCGAGAGACATTGATCGTGTCCCGTGGCAGTGTCCTGTTTTTGATGCAGATTGAAATTTATTAATGATCTGAGATTACGAAGTTTTCATTTTCCTGTGTCATGTAATGTGCTACTCTATGTAAGCTCGTTCGTTCTTTATGTAGTTCAAAGATATCGTGCCATCATCACACGTTTACTACTAATTAAGCGCCTTCACCAAATATTAGTTATTACATTAGCTACGCACTAGCATAAGTTTGATATCGTAAATGTTTTGCATGTAACAAAGACTGCAGAATAACCCCCCCTCGGAGGTTGAAACTGCATAAATAAAAAGGAAAGAAAAGGAATAATCCTTTCCATCCGATTCGCTAAACGGTATCTATTTATTCTTTGTCGTAAACTCGCCCCGTGAATCATTCTAATTAGCATGTGTTCACGGTGCACAATTCGAGAGATAAAGCTGACTTGCCTTGACTAACGAGTCGTAACCTTCTTCAATTATCCAGGACTTAATTCGATGTGTGCTTTCTCCACCTCTTCCGTCTACGCCGATCAGAAATGAAAATTACCAAGCGTCGCCGTCACCACTTCGTGCCTCGACCACCTATCTCTTTCCCTCGCGGATGCGGCTCGTGCAGGTAACACGGAAGTTTGCCACCGAGGTGGAAGGGTTGCGGACGCAGCCGCACCGACGGCGCCATTTTCGGAATGCCGCTCGTCTCCGGAAGCTGTCGCTCCAATAAATCAAGAGACATCTGCGACTTCTGAGACACCTTACTGCGAGCTCCGTCGTCACGTACGAAAACCTTCTCTTTTCCTTCCTCCTGCCGTCTTCGTTCAACCCCTTCCCCTTTCTTTTCATCGTTTCATCCGTTTGCTTCGTACCTTTTCAACCCTCATCCTTCCATTCCTCGAATCTCTCCTTCTTTTGCATTCTTCCTCTCGTTTTAACCAACCGACGACCATCTCGCTTTCACCCTTTCGGTCGAAACTAATATTATAGCTTCCCTTCTGGGCAGCATACTTCCACGAGAGGTAAACCGTCGGCTACGGGCGGTACCGCTGGAACTGCAACTCGAGAGAGATAGCGAAAAGAAGTTTGAAGAGGAGGGTAGCTTCCGATGTACTTCTCCTATGTGATTGGTGCCGCGGATACTGACCTGCAGATACACTTTGATCTAATTTCTCCGTATCTCTTTCTTCCTTCTCTCTCATCTCCTTCTTTTCTGTTCGTTGAAATCCAAAGTTGTTGATAATGTAAATGCTGATGAAGTTAGTTTCTCAGAGCTATCGAATCTTTCGCGGTTTAACTTCGTAAGGATCGATACATACTTGTTTAGCGAAGGATCGCTACTTGTCGCACCGATTGCATTTTTCGCGTACCAATAACCATGATTCGAATGCTGTGTTACGGGTTGACCGACTTTTCGAAACTACACCACAAGCGAACAATTTTTCATTCCTTCGCGCAACTTGACGCAACAATCAATAGGTATACGTGGTTATTTATGCCCGTGGAAAAGTTTCGCAGCTTGCATTACGATTATGAATATTCCAACAAGTTTCACGTGTCTCCGAGCAGATTGCTTCAGAGGGTTTTTCTTTGCGAGAGTCTCCCACTTGCAAGCGAGTCGTTGTTCAATCTTTCACTCCGGGCTGTTCAACTACTTTAGATTGAAACTGCCTGCCGGCTCGATCTTCGCGTTATACATCGATAAAAGGTACAGGTGCACGGCAATCTTGCCTTTGCCATATCTTCGTCGCTAATGATCAATTTACCTTGGTTCGAGAGCAAGAGAGAGGGAGAGAGAGAGAGAGAGAGAGAGACAGACAGAGAGGCGAATTTGACTGAGCAACTCTCTCGGCAGGCGAAGGAAATTGAAATCGTTTAATCCGAAATATATTCTCATCCGGCCTCTGCTACGTCTTGTAACTATCTCCGCCTTCAACTTTCGACCGTCGAACTTCGCTGCTTGTGTCCCACGACACGGATATTTTGCTAGTCCCGAAGAAATTTCGCATTACTCCCTCCTCCTCCTTTTTGGTCGAAACTTCCAACACTTTTATTAGGGGGCCAGCGAATGCTGGGCGGTAACTAATTAAGAATCAGCCAGATCGTTCTGATTAAAGGAGCCACGCCGCCGCTGTGCTCGTTTTCTTGTTTTAACCCGGTGAAAGAAGCCAGTCGTGGTGATGCAATTAAATCTTTCGTCGAATACGGAACGAGCATCGGCCTGGCGGTCCAAAGGGAAGGATCGATCCGGAAAAGAGGAAGCAAGAAAAATGGGTAAGACGAATCGCTTATGTAACGCGAAATAAGACGTTAAATTCTCGTGTTCTGATGGCAAGATTTATGTAACCCACCATTTACCGTCTACCTATTAATTTTAAAGATATAAGAATAGATTATGAGACACAAGTGGACCAATAAATATTAAAATATTCTCTGATTCATCCTTGTAAGTAAAAACGAGTATTATATTATTCATAGATAGAGAATAATTCATCTTGAAATTACACTCCTATCATATCCACGTGCTCGTAATTCAATCCACGAGAGCGTCCATGAACGGGAGTAACGAGTCTTAAACTTTCCACCGCAGTTCCTTCATCGATCCATTTCCTCTACGTAGAAGAGAATCAAGAGAGAAAGAGAGAGAGAGAGAGAGAGAGAGGGAGAGAGATACGACAGAGAAGTGGTGTATTTTATACCGAAAATCATAGCACCGGAGGGCGGCAGCGAATTGTCGATGGCGAGGGTCATGGTTTCCGTTTAAAGCGACTCTAAGCGGGCTAGGGTCGGTTGTTTATTTCGAGGAAGCAGGTTACGAGCGGTAATTAAGGGAATGTTCTGTAATACGAATGTAAACAGTCCAGCATTTGGTTGTAGCACCGCTGGAATTATACACCGTGGCTCACCCTTCAATTTTGCATTGCTTCACGAACGGACGCTCCGTTTCTACCCTAGAAATGCGCACCGATCTACGTGCACCGTCCTCTATGTACAGTTTACGAGGCAACAGAACCTTCCATCGAGAAGATACGCGATACTAAATACTCGGCTGTAAGTCTTTATCGATATTCGAATCGATTTAACGAAATCAATTTTAATCAAAATATCTATGTGTGTGTGTGTGTGTGTGTGTGTGTGTGTGTGTATGGATGGGCGTCAAAAGAGATTGGTTTATGTTGATTCCATTGGGTTCTATGCACGATACAAAGGAACGTTTACGAGGAGACATCACGAGACGGCGTGCTATGATTTCTTCGTTGGTGGAATTGAATCGAGATGAGAAATTCGGCGAGACGAGATACTGTCTATCGGGAATGAGATATCGATTAGCCTCGCGAAATTGTATACAGTGGCTTGATCAATATTCGATAGCTTCGATCTTTTCTATGGGGAATTCGTCGCGTTGAAACAAGGAACCCGTAATGATACGATAAAACGTTTTAACGCTACACAATTTTCGCGTATGTAATTCAACATTGTTACAAGAATGTTGAGAATGCGAAAGGATGATAATATGCTCCATCAGTAGCGTTCACTGTGAGTTCTGTGATTGTAAGGCAAAGTGACGTGAGTCACGTTTTCAAAAAATTGAAGTTTACGTTAGGTTTATATTGGACAAAATTACAAATATATTAGACAAAAAACTGATGATTGATATGTACTATAATATACTAAATCGGAGCCTGTTATTTACTGTTACCTTTAAAGCGAGCCACGCTGTTCGCTTAAATAACTCATAACGATGACTGAAATTTATGCTGAGCTTGCATAATGTTCTACAAAATCTAGTAACTGTTTAGTAAAAATATGTTATATCTACTGAAGCTTCTCTTAATTAATAAAATTCAATCTTGAATACATTATGTTGGTTTCAATTCTACCTTTAAATTCGTCATTTCATACGCAACGACCTAATATACTATTAATCATGCTAGAAAACAATGAAATATATGCGTTTAACAGAAAAAGTTGCGCGAAGATAAATTCCTTGTGCTCAAAAAATAAATGCAATTCGGTCCAAGTCTAACATTTAGTACTTACATGCTTGTATACAAAACTTTAAGCAGTAATATATCAAAAGTGAAAACTTGTGACTTACGTCGTTTTGCCTTGCATCTGGCGAATTATCTTATGCATATCGTAGAAGAAATAGGACAGAATCGCTTATGATCATCGAAACAGGGCAGACGGAGCTGTCTGAACAACCATAAGTCAATTTCGCGAGCGTCGGACGGAAGCTGCAACAAATCGCTCCTATCGACAGAGTCGGTCGTTTCGGAAATACCAAGGGGACTCGCCAGCAACGTATAGGCATGGAAAATCAATTGCCACCTTGCCAGGCGGCATCTTCCCTCGACGATCGGGTTCTCTACGAAGCCTCCAAACCCTCTGAATAAATATAACACCCGAGCGCCGTTCTCCGCGACCGCTATTCCCGCACAGTTTCGCGATGTATAAACGAAATAAATTATGCAAGCCAACGTTTCGCACTTCGACGCGCTCTTAACACGGGCGATTCAGCGTTTACGCGCAGCCACGAGTATCGATCGTCGATCTTTTGTATTTTTATTAGCGAATCGACCATTTTATCGGCGTATATTTGATTTGTGGCAACATCGTTTCGCTGCTTTGTTGCTGAACCGTAGCAACGCTTGTAACCCTCTATCGCGCGAATAGGAATAAAAAAACGGGTTACGTGAATACAGGTAACAGAACGGGAAATTCATGGGGAATTTATATGGGGAATGTAAATCGTGCTCGTAGCAATGGGAAGGATATAAGATTGACGGTGATGAAGAAGATTTAGTCCGAAATTTGGGGACTCTTTGTTAGGGATGAGCGATTCTTGGGAAAGAATCGATCCTTGAATCGATTTTGAATCGTAACGACAAAAATCGATTCACCAGAAAAATTGAATCTTGAAAAGTCGATGCATTGAAAATCAATTTCAAACAGTCGAACGATATACTATTTATACCCATATACATACTGCATGGCTTACTGCTTTGTCTCCCAATTTTGTGAATCGGGCCTAACATGCAATGCTTCGATTCTTATGACACTTTAGAACCGATTTACAAAATCAAATTTTTCATAAAAAAAATAATTCAATACTGAACGTATGACATTTATATCACTATCGAGATGCCAACAGTGTCTTATGATGAGATACTGCGTATATGCTTTTAACTCAGATTTGTATATTTATTTAGTTGTTAAGGACATGAAAAGGGAAGAATTAACAATAATTTATGTATACATTAATCATTCATAATAGTGACTTTGAATCGAAGATCGATTCGTAACTAAATGAAACGACGGAAACAGAAGGGAATTAACTAAAGTCTTATTTTTTATGAAAGTTCTAACTGACCATATATCATGTCCTCGAATCACTGAACAATTTAAACTCAATGTACCTATTAGAAATTTTCGCCACCGTGAAATGTTACATGTTGAATATTATCGCACTTATTACGGATCCTTTAACTTTTACAACCGTGTGTTTATGCTTGCCAACAACGTTCATATGTATGCAAATCTTTTCGATAATAATTCGTCTGGCGCTATCAAATCTTCGCTACGAAATATTTAAGTTTAGTCTATCACTGTTATGTGTATTCCTTAATTAATGGGTTTCTTTTACCCGTAAACAAATAAATAAATAAATGAAATGAAATATTCAAGAATCGATTAAAAAACAAAAAACGACTCTTCAAAATCGCCCATCCTTATTTTTTATTCGCATCGATCATCATTACTCTACTCCATAAAATTCTCCTAGGGTGAATCTCGTTAATTCAAACGTTGCGTGAAATCTAATTCGGCCACTCGTTAAAAATCGTTCAACAAACCGAACTGATGAAAGATAAATCCGCAAATGCAAATACTTGCGGTCGTGCAAGCGGTAGCCGCAAGGACCAAAGGGGACGTACACATAGAAACCGGCGCTCAGATACACTCACAGGCATGCACATTATTAAGAAGCGTTTGCAGAGAGTTGCCGTGCGAGTGGACAGAAGTAATCTCTTAATGCCCGTGGGTCCAACCATGCGTCCCATTGCGCTCCCCATTGCACGCAGCCTTCTTCGATGACTCCGTGACCGTGCGCCGCAGTCGCGTTATTGCGGTCAGGATATTAAATTATTGGCTGCGCGGTTCGCCGCTGGTAATATCGAATGCTCCTCTATTCGTATGAATATTAATGGGCGGTGTTAAGCGACGATGGCCGGGGCGCAGCTGATCCGCAGGATTACGCGATACATCGGCATACGTTCGAGAGAAAGGCAGACCTGTGAGTGTGCGCTTTTTCCGATACCATGCTTCCTACGGCTTTAGGCTAGCTTTTATTTCGACTACTTCGCTAGCGAGATAGCTCGACGAGGACAAAAATTTCACATGGTCGCACGGAGAAACGAGATGAATAATGTTCTATGGTGGGGAAAAAGAGACGAAAAGGAAAGGAAGAAAATAGAGAGTTGGGAACATTCGAAACTCTAAAAACTCGAAACTTTGGGATACTTTTATGATAATAGAATAACAATTTGTCACGATAAATACGAATTTATTTAACTAATAATCTAGTAAAGTTTGTGTTTAGACTTTCGACTCGTTTTAATTGTTGTTTATACGGAGAAAAAGCAAAACATATATTAATTGATATAATAATTAATACTATGCTCACTCATTTCTACGGATGATCCCTTCATTATAATACAATAGTAATCAAATAGAGAGAGTAAGAATGTGCGAAAAGTAGATACGTTAACATAAAAGAATATTAACGTAGAATGATAACGAAGATAATAATGTAAAAAATGAGGCAAGATAGAAAAAATACACAAAAATATTGATTAATGAATATATAATTTGTAATATATTTTGAATAAAGAAATGAGCTCTAAATTGGGGATTGTTTCACCCCCTAATTATTCAAACTTGTGCTGAGCTTTGGATATTTTACGAATCTTAGCATCTTATATACCTACAGCCTATATTTTTTCCACAGTGAAATTTCCCATAAATGCCTAAATATCTGCAACCTAATCATTATTCTAAAATCTACGTACTGCACAGGTGGCTGTCTTTTTGAAATTGGAATGTCAACACAATCCCAAAAGTGATTAGCAGTACTACATAAAGATGAATAATTATCGGTGAAAACCCTTCCCTTATTCATATACTCAAATTATAGCTAAATTTAAGCTTCATTTAAATATATTCGTTAAACAATATGATCTTCTAAAAGGAGTTTGTTAGGATTCTAATTCCCGACAAAATGGATGCTGAATCTAAACAAAAGGAGGAAAATGAGGATTCAGAGTTTCAAGAGTTTCGAGACCTCGCAAAATTTTGAATTCGACATTCTCGAATCTAGTAATTAGGTTTCGACCCATCTCTGCAAGAAAGACCGAGAAAGGGAAGCAAAACGATTGTTTCAATTCGTTTAATGGACATTGAAAAAGTGACGTAGGGTCGCGTGGATTGTAACTGAGTTTCGCGGAGACATTTTTGTCGCCTTCCATAAGGCGACTATCCATCCGAAAGGGATTAGATTTTCCACGAATTTATCGAGGCCCTCCGGAAGAGGACTCGTTTTTATTCCCGGAGCTGCGTGTAATTTTCGCCGAGAGAACGGTCCGTAGAGTGCCTTATTCCAGCCTGTCGTCGTGACCAGAATCGCGTGCCTTCGTCCGGAGGACCAGAGGGGATCACGAGCCATAGATCGATCATCGTTGACGTCTCTCTTGTCCGTTGTCGAAGTCTATTCTCGAAGGATCGTCAGGTGCAAGCGTGACTAATGGACGTTCGCTGAACGAAACGATCGTGTATACGCGACGATTAAAAGCGATCGCCGGAGGACAACGGGCGTGTTTCGCTTCGATCTAGAACGCTAATTGCCAGGACGAAGCGGCGATTATCGAGTTTATTACCGGCTGGAATTCTTCTCGTCTCGGAACCTGGGAAATCGCCGATCGAAATCGCGAATTCCAATGTTTCGATGACTCGGAAGCGTTAATTGTTCTCTCGTTTCACACTCGTCGACGGATGCGATCGATGGCTATCGAATCATTTTAACTACCTTCTCCCTTTGAAATTCTTTCGCGGATGCCCGTATTTTTCTTTCCACATTAATTAATGTGTAACTTTCAGTAGTACCTGGCGCCGCGCAGGTAAGTTTATGTAAACGCTTCGCGCAGCTATACTCGTTGCTTTTAAATATAATTCGCTGGCTGCGTATTTTCGAGCTAAATTCTCACACGTGAAACTCTCCCTTTGCAGCGGTGTTGCATTCTCCCGCTTTACACCATTTACCCTTAAGAAAACTCTGCCGTAGGAAAGTACGTACTCACACCTATTCGCAGAGGCGCCACTTAGCGTCTTTGATATACACATCTACTCCTTGAATCCTTATTTCCTAAATATTGCGCTTAAACTTCACCTTAAAATCCCCCGTGCTCCGCGCTATTAGTTTCTATTGTGTACATCTCCGATGCAGCGAGAATTTCTCACTTTTATTAACGTCATGCTTGCCGGCGCCATTTTCGCGAGCAACGAAAACGGGCGAAACATATCTCGCGTCGAAAGGATGAATAGAAATGTCGTTTATTCCTACGCTTGCCATCGAATTTTGATCTTATTCGCGTCTCTATGTAACCAATACGTACGCCGATATTTTTCCCATCGTGCTACTGTTTATTCGACGAAATAAAATGTAAACGTTACGGTCCGTGTAACTTTTTCGAACAATACGTACCAATGAACGCGAGTTTCTTTCGCCGTTTTGTCCTGCTTTTATAATTTTACATCGTGTATGATTGGAAAAAAATAGAAAGCCACGCTTCGACTGAGTAAATAAAACCGGTTAATAACCGTAGGTGACCGGAATTTCGTATTCACATAAATTAACTATCCCATCGGGACGACTTTTTTTTTGGTTGAATTCGTGTAGCGAAACAAATCATTCGTTATAATCGAATTATCGAGAAATCAATGGACTATAGTAAACACGTATGCATTTATAGATCTGTTTTAATCATTTCCATCGATCGTTGCGAGCATTCATTGTAACCACTGTTACACACCGTCGATTCTATCACGAAATTTTAGGCCGAATGTGGTAACAGAACAGTTGTTACAATTTTCGTGTTAAGGGAAAATCGAAAAAAACAGGATGTTTTATTATTTTTAAAATAGTTTTAAATTTCCGCGTATTGCTACAATGGTATATTGTTGCGATATGCATTATTTTATCACCAAAAGGTGATCGCGATATTACGATACTTGTTACAGTTATTATTTTTGGATGATCTGATCTAATTTTCGATTATTAAGAAACTTCGACACTTTTAACCATTTGCACTCCGCTGTCTCTTCTACGAAGACCCTCGGAATTTATTTCATACCTTCGTTGGCTGTTTCATAAAAAATGAGAAAAAGAGACAGACTCTACTAAAACTTTGGAAAGGAGTGGAAGTGAAGAACAATTTAATTTTGAATTAGAGAAGAATAATTTAAGCTTCACTGGAAATGTATGCTGGAGTTACTGGTAGGTAGTATTAAGAAATGTTCGGAGTGCAAAGGGTTAACATTGTTCAATTGTTACGGCAAATTTGCGGAAAAGCATCGATGTAAATTTATAGAATTTTTATAAGAAACTACGAATAAGTAATTTTGACCACTTTCATAGTTGTAGCGTTGAAGAAAAAAATTGCCATCTTTTAATGTCGAATATCCTCGGCATACACATCGAAAGGGTTAAATTGTTATGTTCTCGTATTTCCAGTCCTGTTAAAAAAAAAAGTAGACGTGTACTATCGTTTAATAAAGAGTGCATTCCAATGAATTCCAATCTCAATTTTGAGTTTATCTTAACGATAATAATTAAACTGCGGATCTTTATGCATTTATAAGAAATTTAGATATGTAAAAAGATGCAAAATGCAGATAGTATGGAAAAATACAGAAGATATTGAAAGTATAATAGAAATTATATTATTTAGGGGGCAAAACAACCCCCTATTTAGACATCCTTTCCTTAATTTCATTTGTACGGATCTAAATTTGCGTAAAGATCCGCAGTCTAATGATAACGTCAAGAATACGAGATGTTATCTTTGGCTTCCCAATCTTGTTCCAATTTTCCCTACGTATAAATATCTAAAAATGCGTGGTGCCTAATGGATAACCATCGCTATGTCTCAATGATCATTGATGGAAGAAGAAACAAATTTCACAAAGACGAATTCATTAGTCTCGAGTTTGTTGGTTTCCAGCGAGTTTCGTCAATGAGACCGTTTCCGCTTTTCATCGGCCGCTTTGTGCATCATTAAGTAGCACTTGTCTCGTCAGAAATTCCGAGCGTTCCACTGCGAATCTCACGGTCTTGAGATGCAATTTAAGCACGAGACTTCTTTCTCTCGCTCGCGCTTGTTTCCCGGATGGAAAGCCGTTTTCGTTCCGTCTTCTCCACGTGAAATATTTCCTTCGTCGTCCATGCAAATTACCGTGGGGAACGGCCGCCGCGCCCCGCGGTGAGATATGAATCGTTATTAAAGTAGGAAAAACACCAGGACGAAGCAAAGACAGCGAACAGAGGGGGTGAGCGGGGAAAAAAAGAACAGATGAAAAAGAGTAGAGTAGGAAAGAAAAAGGAGTCGGTGTTATCGGCTCTATTTTTTGGCTCGCGCAATATCCCTGTCGACCGATATACCTACGCGTTTTTTTCTTAAGCGACGCAAAATCGCTCGGACCCGCGATGTCTGCGCGAGAGGGCTTTGTCGCGATTGTTCGGGATACAACGACCGTTTGATTAAAAAGAGATTCGTCGCGGTGAATCGTCGAACGCGAACGCGCGGCTTTGTGCACCTCGTATTCGTCAGGATTACAGTCATATGCGGTGCGAGAACTTGGCAAACACGTCTGTCAAAACGCTTTTTTTTGCACTTTTTATTGAACCACCAGCACAGGCAGCAGCAGCGTTGCAATTGGCGGGCACGGCGAGGCACCTCGAGCCATAACCTCCCGTAACCCATTCCTCGCTTCTGCAACCCAACACCCATCGCCACCCCCTTGCTACCAGCTAGCCTCAATCTCGACCGTCGCCGGTGTCGATCCGACCGAAACATTCCGATTTTGCTGAGGGACGGGGAATCAGAGCACTCGGAAATTTAACAGTCTCGTAAAATTCGTGGTCATCGTTTGCAACGGGATACTCGAGCGGCGTGGGACGAGCCGCGTTACGCGGCGAACATTATGTTATACCCGTATTTAAGTAGATTTTATTACCTCGGATGGGAAGACTACGATCGGTCTCGTTCTCTCGAGCAAAGTTCGTAAACCACGCCCCGGCGCGCGCTCTGTTTACGAGAAATTCGCTATGGACTAACAGAGAATCGTGTTATTCGCCAACTTTTCTCGTAACATTCACGCTTTTTAAGCTCCGCTACGCAGCGAGATAGTTCGGAGTAACTGTTGAAAAATCCCTATCTTTTTTTCTCTCTCTCTCTCTCTCTCTCTCTCTCTTCTGTTGAATCAAGAGCCACCGAGTGTAGGGATTGTAATTAATGATCGAAGTAGATGTCGTGGGAATTTCAACGGGACGCATCTAACTTACTCTCCGTTGCTACGTAATTAACGAGCAAGCCTGTTCGCGCTAAGAGTTGCTCGTTTCTGCTCGCGATCCCATCGACGCAAAAGAAACACAGGGTGCATCCATTTACTGCGTTGCCACGTTCTCGGTAACAATGTAGAGGAACACGATAGGTGTAAAAGATAAGCGCTTGGCAGTCGGATAGCAAGCAAGAAAACTCTTGTCCAGCCTGCAGTCACGTCACATCGCGTGCCTCTCCAACCTAATAGATCCATCGCGCAACCGTTCCGCGCTGCAATGTATCTCGCGAAATTTTATTATCCGTTTAAGTGGGTTACACCGGCGTCTTCTCGAGTTTTGCCCGCGATATCACGCAACACTGGGGTAAACAACGGCGCAAAGCAGCTGGTGCAACGAATTAACATCGTAATAGAGAATAGAATTGAGCGTGGCAAATTGCGAGAACGGCTCGAACGAGATCTCAAACCGCCTCGAGTTATAATGAGCTCAAGTTTTTCCCACGCGAATGGAAAGTGGCCTGCCAGTCGTGGAATGCGGATCGAGCAAGCTGCAGACTCGAAACCAATTAGTCGATCGCGATTTTTCTTCCTGTTTCGCAAACGCTCGTTTCCTTATGCTACTTTTTATTATTTCTTCTTTGATACCTTTCACTCGTTTGAACGTTGCGCGATAACAGCAATCGCGTTAGGTTGTAAATATGTTCTAAGCGAGAGAAACACGAGGAGAACGTGACTCGATTACGCGACACGCTTCGCAAAACTTCGCATCTCGCTACGATATCTCGATTCTCAAAATTGTTATTGGGTGGAGTTTCCGGAAGAGTGATTCCTGGCGAATTTCAGCGATTGGTAAGTATGTGGTATAACTGGATATTTCGAGCAACTGTTTCTCTTTTCAATAATAGGCGGAGATGTTTCCCAAAAAAAGCTACGATGGACGCATACGTATAGGCAGAGTTAGGATCGAGAAAAACACTGAAACGAAGGCCGACCGCGTATAATTGGTAGAGAGAAATGTTGTTCGAAATGATGCCTTTCAAAGTATATTTCAAAATTATCGAAATCCGAGAGGAACCATCCTTTCGGAAACTTCGGCAAATATTGTAATAAATGAAGAAAAAAGTGGGTAAATGCCGTGTGCCGTGCGAATCAAAATTTAAAGCTGGCACAAGGATCGCGGGAAAAACGAAGCGTGAATGATTCATTATCGAGGATGGCTCGCTGGTAGTAATCAGCTTCGGGCGAGTTTGATTACGAATACTTGCACGCTGGAAATTGGGTAAATATTTTCGATTGCGCAGAATGAAATAACAATTCAATAAACTGTAACGCGTATCGTACTGAAAAATACTGAATTCTCCGTGCCCGGGTAAATGGGTTGCAGGGGTAGCGTGCAATAAAGTATTATATGTACGTAGAAGTCACGAGAGGATGGCGCATTTGTAATTTAAATAACTGCAACTATTGCAATATCGTGCTGGAATATTCCATGAAACCCTAAGCGTATCGGGTGCAGTCCTGCAACACAGCGTACGCCGGTCGGCTAAATGAATCGTTACCTATCGCGATTAATTGCGATTCTTCAAATATTCCGAGCCGGTATAAAAATTCGCCGGCGCTGATTAAAATCGCTCGCGCCAGCAGAAATAATCAAATCAATTTATAACGCTTCGTTAGTGCTTAAACTTGCTCTCTGCTTTTTCGACCATATAAATTATAACGCCGATCAACATGTTCCTTCCAACAGATATTTTTACTTCTGCTCGCGCTTCCGGTCTAATTGAGCCTCACAAATTAACTTTTCGACACATATCTTCAACGCGGTGATGCTCTCTCAGAAAAAAAAGAAAAGAAAAAAAATAGCGAGATGGAAAAGAAGCTTCTTTTGCGTTCGGTTCAGTTGATAAAAAAACAGAGTAATTACTAGTTGCGTTCAAGATAGGAACGTTGGCATGCTTTAAAAGGACGCAAAGAAGCGTTTGATCCATTGAGAAGATTCAGCTTACGTGGAAATTACTTGATAAGACCTAACTAATAGCACCTTCAGGACAGATTCTCGATAATGGTGGTTCGGATGGACGCAGAGAAAGCTTAACGTTCGTTAGTGGCGGGGAACGCTTTTGATGTTTTTTCTTCTGGCTAAAAAATCATGGGACATCGGCTCCGGCTACGATCTCTCGGATAAAAACATTAATTAAAACTACACGAATACGAGACAGGGAGAAACGTATATATGTATCCGCGGCTTGTGATTGAAACACGTGAATATTTTGCAAAAAGAAGCCAGGAGAAAGACAACAACTTAGCCGATAATAATAATCGATCTTTTCGATCAATTCCGCGGAACGGAGAACGAGACAAGAGAACGGAGGAATATTAAAAATAACGAAGCACTGGGTTTAAAGTTACAAGATCCCAATACATCTTTTTTCCTATGCAAAGATTTCGATTCCGAGCTATCGTTTATGAAAGTTTCGATTTTCTCGAATCAACGAATGGAAAGAAGATCGCTTATAGATTCGCCATGGAATAAATTTCTCTGCGAAGTTTACTATTGTTCCCGTCAAAACGAGTAAAGCTTTGGTTTGCTGGTTTCCTAAAGATTAACGAACCATTGTAATTTAATCGTTTAACGAAACGTTGCTGCGTACGAAATAACCAATGTTATACATCTTAAAATTTTATAGTCGCTAATTTGATCTAAATTTAAGGAGATTTAGATCTTCGAAAATCACATTTTTAAGGATTATATTTTGAGTACAAGATTTTTCAATCTAACGTCAAATTATTCATTCATAAACTATATCTTTGTATTGACAAAAAAGTATTTAATATTAACAGCAAGGAATCTTCCATTGCGTTATGGCTTAAGTTAAATTTCATACAAGAAAAATAATTGAATTTGACTTCTAGTATTATTCGTTTTGTTTCACTATCCTCAACTTTACTTTCAAGCAATTGGCGACATATCAATAGTGTTAATTTCAGTAACCTTCAAGCTTTACATTCGGATAAAATAAGTGTTACTTTGTACTGCTCTTGATTAATAAATCAACTATTGAAACACTTCAAGCTACGTAAAATCAACCATTTCATATAAGATCGACTTAATATTTTCTTTAAATTCAAATACGAAAATTCGATTAGTAAATTGAAAGGAATTTTAACAATCGGAACTGTTTGCACATGTCCTAGATAACAAAGATTCTCCGGAGTACTTTTAAACCAGCTGCAGTTCGCAATTTTCCAGAGAGGTTCGTACACGCCTTTCGATACCACGTCTATGATACGCAAAGTTTCCATTGTGGCCACAAGCTGTTCGTGGCCACGGATCCCCTGGCATGCGTTACAGGACCATTTCGAGGCATTATGATTGCGGAAAGCCGCGTGCTCTCCTACCAGTGCTACTCTTCGCTTGGGAGATTAGACAACGAGCAACAGCAAGTGTCAGTGCTTCGATATTGTTCTTCGACAGATTTCGTCGTGGTTTGTCAAATGCAAAGATTTTCGACTTCTCGGTTGTCAACGACAAACCGTAACGCATTACGTACCGTACATTAAACTGCACGCAAAATCCGTGTACACAGTGACTAATAGAGTTGATATAAAGACACCACTGTTATATAATTATTTGATATGTAGTTTTATTAAGCCTCGAACGAAGTCAATGTAAGAACTCAAATTGTAGCTTAAGTATGTCTCTGAAGTTTTATAGTTGGCTATTAAGCTTTCTTTAAATAAGAAATATAATGAGTGAAAGTATTCGATCAATTTTGTGAATCAATTTATGTATCTATGCGTTTTTTGAAATGTAACACATTATTTACTCGGAGCCGATTAATCACCTGCCTTGTGAGTTTTTCGGTAGCTACTTACATTAACGAAATTCAGTGCTTCAACATCGTATCAGATGTAAAATATTAGAGTATTATACGTTACGTGTATTTGGTATACTAATTTTAGAGATTTCGAAAAAACTCAATGAGTTAAACCAATCTTTATTGTCAATATCGCGTATATTTGTTCGTGGTTGAGTCGTAGTTATAAGACAAGGGAATAGTAAGATGGCCCAATTGATCCCAAACTTTTAAAAACTGTAATTTTTCGCGATTCAATCGTCCATACTAAATATTAGATGTGCCAATGAATAATCCACCTTTTGGTTCAACGCGACATTTATTTTTAACAAAATTAAATATATGCTCTGCCTTAAGTACGCTTATTATTGCTCTATAATACTTTGTTATATTTTTCCGTCACGTTATGGTTTCGTGTTTGAAAGAAAATTTGATCATTTGATAAAATAAATTCGTTAATGCATTAAAAAGTAATGGATTACTTATTGACTTACCTAATATATGCACTATATTTGAAAGGGAAGATGGATCGCATCCAAACAGTTTTAATGGGTAAAAGTCTTCCAACGAACATGTTAATTACTCTCATATTTTAATACTGTATCTACCGGAAGCTATTTTGTTGCCAGCGGTTATTTATTAGATATATTTTTCTATTCGAATGAAACCGTTATATTTAATACGTGAACATATTACTTTTAAAATAGTCCTAATATGAGAACTTTAAAAAATAATAAAACCACAGTGCCCTACAATAAGATAGATTATAATGGCACAGTGAATACTCCCAAAAATTTAATTTAAAAATTGCAGAGCTTTAGAAATATGCGCATAAATTCCCGTGCGATAACTAAAACTGAGGCGGCCGTAAATGCGTAGCAATTTTAACTACGAGCGGTAGGTAAAGTGTTAATTGCCGCCATGTAAAGGCTTCGTTGCACTCGACGCGAACGTAACGCGGACCACCATTTGGATTTAATATTTTTTAAGAAAGGATCCGTATCGAGAGGAGCCAAAAAAAATGACGAGTCTACTGCGAGAATCAGAATCTATCGAGAATGTAGCCGGATGCGCGACTTAAGCCAACTTTTCTACCCGATCAATTCGAACTCGGATATCCTATTAGGAAAATGTATTTCGCTTCGCCACCAATCTCTAATGGCGCCGACCAGTCTGTTCTTCTATCCAACCCCAAATTCTTGCGAAAATATTTTTATTCCCCGCCGCGTAGCGCTGGGAAAATCAACCCATGTGCTGATGCTTCTGCACGTCGAAGGGTTTACAATCTATACGAAAATAGCGCCGCTGGATCTAACTGTGGGCTAAGGTTAATGATGTTTACACTGTGAGCAAGAAGCACGAATTCACGGTTGGCTCAATTACAGTATTTAAAGAGAAACGCGATGAAACACGGTCTGTCACGTTACAAATAACACGGACGCTATCGTTATTCCTCATTGGCGGCGTACGAAGCGTTATGCCACAAGCTACGATGGTCTCTGTGATAATTGCGGAGTTACATGCCGGTCTACACGGAGAACGAAGTAAAACAGACGCCGGTATAAAATTGCACGCCTCTGGTTTCAGCCGCAGAAACAGCGGATCGTTGGAATTCATCGAAAAGGAAAAAGGGGGAAAAAGAGGAATGTTCGTACGTATATCGTGAACGACGTTTCAATAAACTTCGATAATCAATGATCATTCCTCGATGGAAAAAGAGAGGAACGGAAAAAGAGAAGAAAAAAGGCAGATAGAACGCAGCGTGTGCGTGTAAATCAGAAAGAACGCGCGGTCCGATTTCGAGTTGCAGAAATGATTTGTGTGTTTCGTGCTCGCCATTCCGAATAAAATGTTACAGAAACGACTGTCAGCAACGGAATGTACATCAATTTCATCTCCCTGTTTCCCCCTTTTTCATTCGTACTCCTGTTTTTTTCTCAATGGACATCCTCCCGCGTAAATCGGCAAGCGAAAACTTTTAAACGAATAACGAGCAGAACTAACGAAGGGTAGGCTTCCGGAGAACCGCAAAAAGGCCGCAAAAGTTGTTTCGTAAGTCGTTAACGTGTGAAAATTGCTTCTTTCTCTTTCTATTTCTCTCTCTCACGAGAGAGAGAAATTTTATTAAATTTTGGCAAAGCAAAGAAGACAAAGGTCGAAATTCTTGATGAAAATTGAAACGAACGTTGTCTCTGTTCCGTAATGTTCCCGTTAAATTTACAGGCTGATGATTTATACTAGTGTCGTGTAGTTATTAGATGGCGTGTTCTCGGTTACCGTAGCGAAATTTGCAAATGCAGAGAGCTGCATAGGTTCAGGTGTACGTTTTGCCGCGCAACCGTGTATTCGTCGGTGTTAATAGGAATTCGACAAGTACGAAGCTGCGTTGAATGCAAATTAGCCGGGTCGCTCACAGACGTTTGTAAACTGTGCAAATGATTGGTAGGGACGTTCGCCAAGAAAGTTCTTGGCAAACAGAAGAAGAAAAGTAACGTGGACAGCCCAAAATGATATGGGGACGAGTACAAATACGATAAATTCCCGGCAAACTCGCGATTGATTCGACCAATCGTGGGGATTGGCTGCGAGGCAACCAAAGTTTCGTTGTAAACGGCGAATTCGTGAAGATGCAAACTCGAATGGTGACTGCACCCGAATGAAATCGAACAAACATCCTTTTGAAACTCGATTTTACCTGCACTTCTGCTGACTTTCACGTTGAAAAATAATCAGCAGCGCATTTGAGTTTATGCCGATTTACATTATTGTAGATTTGTTTTTTCAACTATTAGGTGTACCGATGAATAATCCGTTTTTGTTGCCAAATTTAGTATGCATTATTAACAAGATCAAATACCTATCCTGCCTTAAAAATATACCTAGCCTTGTTCTCTAATATTTACCCATTATAAGATATATTAATCAATTCGTTCCTGCATCTTGGTACTATATTTCAAAATTGAGCTGTACGTTGCACTTATTACGGACATAGTGATTTACTTATTGGTACACCTAATAAATAATCATTTAAGTTGAAGCAATACAATATGTAAGGCATAATGAATGTTTGTTCGATTCATGCCGATTAGACCGTAGATGTTTATGCAAATCCAAACTTAGATGGCAATCATTAAAAGAACAGAAACAAACGAGAGATTAATTTCACACTCCAATTAATTATTATAACGAGTATTCTACTTTGGATATGTGCATGAATGCATAAACGTTTGCAGTCCAATGATCGTCAATTGTAAAGTTAATCTTGTACTATCGAGGTACTCGGGCGTCGTAAGGCTCGAGATAAAACAGTAATCGCTAACCACTTAAGAGGAATTTAGGAACTAAAGGAGCCGCAAAAACCACAATTTACTTCCGTATAACCTAATAATTCCTTACACTTAATTTAAATTAATGGAACCTGTATCTCTATCGTTAGATGGAAAATAGAATCAGTAAAGTTTCCGAAACTCCACTTTGATAGTAGAGGGTTAATTAAAATTGCATGACTTTGCATTGTATATAGAAGAACCTAAAGCGAAATTTCCCCTAAAAATCGCCGCCCTAAGCTATAGCCCACTTAGCCTATATCTAACTCCGCCTTTGAAAGTAATCATTAGCAGATATTGTTCAATCGAATTCACCTAATCCCTTAACGCGCAGCCTGTGTAACCTATAACACAGATTTACCAGTCTCGCGTTTCTTTGCACAATTACCATTAATAATTTACATCTCTATACAATTTTGTCCTCGCCACTCTGTGTATCTATATTTGTGAACCTCAACTTCATACACCGTTGAAAATATAAGAAACCCGACGCTATATCCTTGAACTATAAGTTTGCGCAATGAAATTTGATCGTTTTTGACGCCCAAACTGATGAATAATTTGAGCGTTACAGGATTAAAATTGAAACGATCGAAATGATGCAATAAATGAAATTCCAGTTACTGGATACCAAAATGAGAGAGGGATGAAAGAAAAAAATAGAAAATATTGGTGGATCGAATAAAAGATCAGAAACGATATCGCATTCTGTCGATACCAGTGACGCCTTGTAAAACGATGCAGCTGAGTTGGCGTCTATTGATCAAATGATCACAATGGGATCACAACAGGAACATGACCCACGCCGATACTACGCGTTGCACCGATTCGATTTCTCCGTGTGTAAATGGGGCTGTGGAGTAGCCTCCTCTCTAAAGGTGCACCAGCAGCCTGTACACGCGTCCATGTAAACGAGGACATATCCGCGAGCACGTGAAACCAAGCCCTCCTGCGCGCATATCGAACAAAAAGCCGAGCCCGGTTCGCGAACGGCCTGCCTGCGGATCAATATACGCACGTCGATGCGATGACCACAAATCGATACTTCACTGTCACGAGCCTCGACATATTTCGACCATTACCAACTCATTTTCACCGTGTTCTCTATGCCCAAGCCGCCAAAGCCCCTCTGTTTTCCCTGGTCACGAAAATTTTCGCTTTCCAACTTCTACCGTCTCGTTACTCACGCCACTGTTTCCCATCCCTTCTTCTAGTTTTCCGCTTCCGTTGCTTACCCTTCGTCGGTCGATTCTACACCTTCCTTCACCCAGCTTCTCCCCTTCTCGTATTTTACCCTACATACGCGGCCGCGACTAATCGCCCTCGAGAAATTCAATTTCGGCGATACTGATGACTGGCTTAACTCGCTAACCCTTCTATCTGCACGTCCGGGCTATGTCTATTGATTTCAATCGTCCACATTTGGAATAAATAGATAGACAGAAATATGGTTCGGTTCGCGGGTTTCTTTCGTTTCACGGAAACGAAGCACGCTTTTGGAGGACTTCAATCTGGATTCTTTCTACATGATGGAGCGTGAGTTATGGTCGTGTGATATATATTTTTGGGCGGACTGCCATCGATACGCTATTACGCTGGATAAATGTTTGACGAGCCACGTTTGGAGTAATCGTTCCGATTCCACGTCGAAACTTTCGGAATGGAACGCAAAGAATAGACTACCCTCTGACACGTTGACAACTTCGATGCACAGATCAATCGCGTTTAAGCGAGCAATCCTTTTGTGTCTTTTATGTCTTGTAAATTGTTTCTGACGCGACTATAGTTCGTGAGAAATTGTGGCTGGATTCTGGATTTTGCCATTATGAATTTGCATGTTTTATGAAACAATTGAATGTACCCAATAATCGACACGTTTTAGGATTTTAACTATGAATAAGTTCAGTTACTATTATGGAAAATACTAGACAAAATATAATCGGCTACAGTTTGTAAGAAAACACATAAATGGTATTAATTTCAAAGTGGAATATTAATTTGTAATTAAAATCATACAATGTGACGATTGCTGAGTGATTCAAATTATTGTTCTTTTCTTAAAAAGTAACTAAAGTTTTGCAAATGAGATTCATGCTCTACTAATTTCATATTATTATTATCGTCATCTCAACTATCAGGAATCGTTCTTCATCAGCTAAAACACTCTCAAAATCTTTGCAAATTACGCAATGCTAGATGCCAAGTCCCCACATTTGATTTTCAGCAAAGTAGTGAGCTTAACCCTTTGACTATGGCGCGACATTCGCTTGATCGTCGCTGTGAAGTGTAAAATAATAAAATGTTATATTGCTGTTAAAATAAACTTGCAAATATTTTTATATAATATAATGATAAATTAGAAAATTAATCATTGTTATGTTATACAAAAACTACTCGGCGCATGTGTACGTCTTTCGCAGTCAAAGGGTTAAGAAATACATCTCGAAGTTTCAACTTCCATCAATTTACGTTTAGTTTGATTACATCCGACTTCAACCAATTTAATTTAAAGCCAGCCTCCCGGCGTACGTGAATGCCTTGATTAGAATAATAAGTTGATTTCTCCATATTTATCTTGAATCCACCGCGACATCTCTTGAATTCATTAATTTCGACACGATTACATCGGTGATGTTCCGCGTCAAAGCCGATAATTGTGTGCGACGGGACTTCAGGTGAAAACGAATCGTTTCGAATCCACGTCGAATGCGTTTCCAACTGATACACCGAAGCCACGATCGCGAATCTTTCATGGGCTTGCAGCCTTCTGCGTTCCCGCCATTACCGCTAGCTACTTATAGCATTAGGTGCTTGCAGAGGTTTGCTAATTCCTGCTAGTCATGTGTGCGTAGGGGTGTGAGAAACGGGTATTAACGTAAGTATCGAGAGTAAGCACGTATACATAATTACATCTTCGTTGCCCGTTTTGGTTCGCACGAATTACTGCCCCGCTTATCTATTGTTAAGTGATTTCTGAGGCAATCGCGCAAAGTTAGTACGCGCCGATCGAGTGTATTTATCGACTTACAAACGTCATAATATAGGAACATAACAGATCATGTAGTATGTATAAGTACTAAAGCTGTAAATTAATTTAGAACGAACAGACTTGCATAGAAATTGCAAAATTTGGAAGAAGGCCCACTAAGGAATAGAAAGAACACAAATATTCGTCAATTTTGTGAGTGTCAGACTTGATAACAACAATTGTAGTGTGATTTGTCGTATAAATGTTTAATATGAAACAATAGTCAAACGTAGTTTGCTATAAATATTGAATTGCAACATACATTCGTCCCGTTTTTCTATCGTTCCCGAAATCATTTATTTGTAAATTAAAAATTAAGCTTCATCGATCATCCGTGCATGATTTTGATCGATGATCTTCATCGATCTTTTTGGTATCTCAAGGATTCTTCTCTTGAAAGATTCTCGAGATTTGAAAAGTGACATGAGAAAACGGAACCGCTATATGTTCCAACCCAACACATCTTATTAGCACAGCAATACAAGCGATACCAAGAATAAAATGTGCAATACTGCGACACAGAGAAAGAAAATTTTGAAACTCACGAATCCGTTATCGAATAACGTTTGTGTTCTAAGATTAAAGGAAGCAAATCCTCCACTTTCCTAACGGCAAGATCACAGTACGCGTCCCTAAATCCAGCAATCATAGTTTTTCGCAGTCGAATTCTTGCGGTCACCTATATCCCGCGTCACATGCACTCATATATACGTAACCATTTGCATTAAGTCGGGATCATTAAGTATATAGACGAACCCAGCCACGCGCGAACGCGACTCGATTCTACCCAACACACAGAATTAGGTGCGCGCATTCTTCGTATGTATATAGTCCTTGTACGAGCAGAAGCACACGTACAGGGACAAAACACACGTGCCAGTAGAGACTGTTACACATCTGCACACGTTTATACCCGCATACCTTAGGTCTAATTCACGGGGTGCGTACTGCTATCTCCGGAATGCGACCTTTCTTCCTGCACGGTTCATTTACCCCATTCGTACCAACGGAATCGCGAGGGCGGTACATTCAGCGCGATATTCTCTGGTAAGTATTCATTAAACCGGTCGTTCTGCTAGGAGCGAGTGTTAATAATAGTGGCAGACATACATATATACTGCGACACGAGAAGGGGGAGAGGCGTTAGGTCGAGAGGGGTACAACGAGGTCAGAGGGTCCACCTGTACCCATGACGTGCCATTTTTCAAGGCACACGTACGTACGTGTCCCCGTGTACAGGATTCGCGCAACCGATAAAGTACAGCCTGGCCCACAGGGTACTGACAGATTTCAATTGTTCGTCATATTTTACTGGCATCAGATACGGACTCCGCCTGTGGGAATTTATTAAAAGAATGTTTGATATTCTTTTCACTCGGCTGTGTTTTGTTTCAATTTTAAACGTCTCGCCATATCCGTCCGCAGTAATGGTTTTTTTCCTAATCCCTTGCTTTGTAATAACGAGTGTAGCTTGTGAAGCAGCTTATAGCCTAAATATTTTAGTACCTTGTTAGTTTTCATTTTTGTTTTCTACTCAATCGTGTGCATCTTTATATGTGTATCATTATTTATGCAAAAAAAGGGTTTTTACTCGTTAAGATGAATTAAGTTCAATTAAGTGCAACAACTATGCGCTGCACTTTTAATGAATTATAATTTTAACTCTAAATGCATTATGAAGCTATCTATGTTACTATGGTTCGTACAAACCAAAGTAACCGAATTTCATGGAACAAGTTCACAATTTGAAGATATCGTATCCTATTTTCGTCCATTTTACTGAATTTAACCATCAGAGAGGAAGTTCAGAAAGAAGATATAACAGAAACGCAAATTATTAACGCTTTAAGCGCTGGTTATTTTCGTCGGTGCATTTTGTGCCACCCAGTATATATTTATATATAGAGTGCGAATTTCTATGCAAATTCAAAATCACGTAATTACTGTTAAAGAGGTGGAATCTTAACAGAGATTTGTTTCACCCTCCTAAAATTATTACATATACCGTATTTATTCGATAATTTATACATTTTTTGCATACCACGAGCATACTGCAATTTTTTGGACATCCAAACATCCCACAAATGCATAAAAATCCGCAGTCTACTTATATATTTCACCTGTCCTCCAGACTTCGACAAATGCTCGGCACCCAATGTATCATTAAAGTGAAAGTACTTGAACCAGATTTGTAACGCAGAAGAATTCACGTGCATTTAATGCACGCCTCGGTGCACCTCTTTCATCCCTCCGGTTTCTTTCCAAATTACACCCATGTCAAACCGGACCACTTTCGCTCAGGCACCTATGGACACGTGCTTTGAATTCAATGCTTTCATCTGGAGCGTTAAACGCGACGAGCCAGGCAATCGACGAAATATTCGTAAAAAGGAAGTACGTAGGTAACGAATAATTAAGACGAGGTTCGGAACGCGTTAACGAGGCGCCTTTTGACCATGGAGGATTTCATCAGCGGGGGAATCGTTAGGATAATTAACACGCGACCGTTCCGTCGACGACTTCCGTCATCCGACGTATGGTAGGCATGTAACTGTTTATATTCTGTTCTGGCTTCGTGTCGCTAAATGCATAGCTGAAGCTTCAACGATTTGCGGGATAAAGACGTATATCGTGTATTAATGCCACGCTACGCGACACCGTTCACCTTTCACCCTTTTTTCATTACCCCAAAACACGAATTACAGCCACGTGCCCCACGCGAAAGTAACTATTTAAAAGCAACACGAAAGTAAATACTTGCGAGCTTATTATATCCGTAATGTTGGTTATTTCGTTAACGTGGTAGTCGAGGGTATTTGCAAGGAAAACGTAAGAATAAAGGAATGCATTACCGTATCGAGAACGAGTTAGACCAGATCTGATCAAGAAGGTGATTGAAAATTTCTTCTTCTTCGCTTTAATCATTTTGCTACGGACATGCCGTATCGCTCATGATTATGCGAACTACTTTAAAAGTTGATGGATAGTTTTACTAATTCAAAGGCTTGAAATTCGAATGGTTGGAAATTGAAACGTTTGGCAATCTAAAATCTTCGAAATTCAAATGATCAGGAACTTTAACGGCTTGTAAATTCAAATATTTGGAAATCCAAAACCTTCAAAATTCAAACGCTTGGAAATTTAATGGCTTGCAATACGAAACCTTGGAAATTTAATGGCTTGCAATACGAAACCTTGGAAATTCAAATGCTTGCAAATTCAAACATTTGGAAATCCAAAATCTTCATAAGTCAAACGCTTAGAAGTTTAATGGCTTGGAACTCGAAAGCTTGCAAATTCGCTATATGGAAATGCAAAATCTTTCATATTCAAACGCTTAGAAATTTAATGGCTTGGAGTTTGAAAACTTGGAAGTTCAAGGGCTTGGAAATTTGATGAGTTAGAATTCGAAAGCTTGGAAATTCCAACCTTTAGAAATTCAAAGGTTTGCAAATCCAAAACCTTCCAAACTCAAAAGCTTGAATATACTTAATAATTTCAGCTTTAAACACATTAAGTTACAATCAGTTAGCAATGAAAAAAAGTAGTGTTGGCTACTCTAATAAGATAAGTACTAAAAGTACCACAGAAGATTTCATATGTATCTTTTATACTTATGGTAAAATCTCTGTCGTTCCAACAATTATGAACATTTCTGTACACGTAGATTCTTGAAAATTCGGCACTTATTTGCTAAAAGTATGCGTGTAGACTCCTGTCTATAAATCACCAAACAGTTGTTCCTTTTAATTAAAATACCTATTCAAGTAAATGTGTAATAACATCTTAATAAGTAGCAGAATTTAATATTCCCTCTGCTATAATTAATTATCCAATAATAACAGCATTTTGTAATTCTAATTTACGCATTTCTCTTTGTTCCAAATTCATTGTCGTTTGTATATATATGACAGCATAATTAATTACATATGTAAATTATCCAAATATTTATACACGCATTGTTTCCATATTAATAAAATCTACACTTGTCTACGCAATAAAAACGATTTTCAGTAGTAAGCTACTGTAGCAAGAGGGATAAGCGCGTTCGAAGAATAAAGAAGTTGACGTCTTGGTTCACCATTGGGCGAAGGATATCAGAAACAAGATCCCCAAAGATAGATATGAGTAACGGGGCTCGCGGTTCTCCGGAATCGTTTATGCTTGTAATAATAGCGATGAACGACCGCTTTATATTCAACTTCGCTTCGCTTATTTAAAACACTTTGCACAGAGGAGCGGAATAAAGCGTGTTGCCAATAAGGCTTAATGCCCCTCCAATCCTTTGCCAAGTCGTTCTCGTAGTTGCGGTAAAGTTTTCCCGATGGTTCTTACGGTGCCCAGCAACGTTTATTCAATCGTTCCTTCAAAAAGTGACCTGAATCGAGCTCAACCAATGGGAACGTTGCTACGATATCCAAAGAATGTTCAATACGAACGATAAGACTAGCAATTTATTTATTGCGGGATTTCATCCCACGCAAAATTCTTGCGAAACCCACCTGCTTATTGACATTCAAGATATTACTTCTCAACGATCGAAGCTAAGCTTCCCCTAGCTTTTTGTCCCAAGAAAACTCGCGATTAACAATACTTTTATGATAATTTGACAGATGTTATTAGGTTGTAGTAGATAAAATTGCCGTTTCCGTAGCTCGAAATAGAAACGCTGTATCGGCGAAACAATAACTTTTATTGCATCAAAGTATACACCACTGACGTTTATGACTTTTTTTTTTAACTGAAATGACTTTAACGAAACTAGAAATTGGAACACATTTAATCCTTCGTGGACGGGAGTTGCAAATAACCACCCAAGCTTTTTGCTCTTTCGGATATACGTCGAGCTTTAAAGCAACAGATCCAAAGTAATATCATTCACAAACGCTAATATTAATAAATGGACAAGAATTCGTTAAATCTCGTCCTCAAAAGGTTAATAATTGAACGAAAATTGGTTGAATATTATTTTGCTCCGCCTTCAAAGGGTTACAGAAGAAACAATCATATGTGGACATAAAAATAGTAGAAATTATTGGATATTATGAATATTAAATGGAGTACTTTTTATCTCTTTGAAGCTTTATGTTATCGAATACCTTTTCCTATATTTATGCCGACCGAATACCCTTTCCTCTCTATTACTTTCTCTCTTCGTTTTTTTCTCAACATTTTGCACCTCAAAAATCTTGGTCTTTTCAATTGGTTCCATGTTATCGTGTTTGATCGAAAAATTTTTTGCCAGTGGTAATATTATCTTACACCTTTTTTACGAAAGGACAAAAGACAAATTTTATTAATAACTTCGTTATTAAAACTCCTGTTTTTGTTACGTCACGTTACTCAGTAGTAAATTATGCTGTTTTTATAACTTAGAGTTACCGTCAATTTCACACAATACAATTTAACAGTTCACAATATCTCATAGGCGAGACACAAGTGTGCCCTCTCAAGACGAGACAGTCCATCCTATCTCCTCCTTTATCCAGCTCGATGACATAATCGATAACGCTTAGTGTCCCATTCGATAGGGACAGGCTAATGCGTCTCGAACGTAACGAGCAATATCGAGATCTATGAATTACTCGTTAATCTGCGATGAATCACCGGCCGTGTCGATATTCGTGCTCCGAAATTCTTATAGGACCTCGTAACTCTTACCGAAGAATAGGCCAGCCGTCTCGAAAGCTACAAATTGAAGAATGTGCATTACGCTATATTGTACTATATTCTGGGTGGAAACTCTCAGTTGGAAAGTAACATGTCTACATATACTTGCAGCCAGTCGGATTCCTTTCCACGTCCGCGTGTAAGCCGGAGAACAAAACGGAGCGACGTGCATTTCCTCGAACGACGCTCGCATCGATTGTCGGATTTAAGCGTGTACTCTGTCCGTTCCCCTGAGTACATTTTCCATTCTGCCGTGCTACGATCTCCAGCCACAGAGACGTATTTACAGCTAAGGCATTTTTTTTTCTTCCCGTTCCGCAACAGAGAAATAGTATTTCGAGCACGGTGGGGCGAGATATTGAAAATGTTTTATCCCCGATATTGATGATCGATGAGGGTGTAACGCACACGTTAAACCGCGAGGCTATGGTGTACCCCCTGTGTACCAAATGCGACGGCTGGCCGATTCGTTTGTCATTAGTAGATTGCCGATTGCTTTCTTGGGAGGGAAATTTGAATACAGTAAAGCACGACTCGACTATTCAAATTTCGTTTAGGGTAGATGTACCACTTTAAAGTTCGTGCGTTACTTTATTTAACTATTTTAGAACGCATTTAGCATAAAGATTGTTCCAGTTTCGAGCACAATATTACTGTTCAACATCTCTTTTATTTATGTAGGATCTCGCTGAGCCTTATCGCTTTGTATAGCCGAAAAAAGGGAACTGCGCCGCCGGGGCGGGGATCGAACCCAGATCTTCGGGTCACTAATCGATCGCGTTAACTACTATACCATAGCCCCACTGGGCCTTTACTTTATTAGGCATATACCGTCTTTCTCTATTGGGTCTAAAAGGATCCATCATCCTACATTTACGATCATTCTTTTTACATATTCAATATGATAAATTCATTACTACGTAATTGAAAATGTACAACAAAGTCCAATGTCCTTCGTACTGTCACTTGAAAACTTTTCATTTAAAGAGGAACAATTTTTATACATATTAACACGTCAGTTTGCGTAACAGATATAAGATATATAGTAAACGTGGCGCTTTACTGAATTATGACACGCTCCATACTTTATAATTATATTGGTCTCGTTTCAATGTTTAACAGCACATATACCTCCTAATATTTATTTATAAATATTCAATGTAAACGAATATACAGTGTTTATGTGTTGTTACGTAAACCGAAGTTCAAATTTAGTATGAAAATTTGTTTACTTACGATTCTTTATACGTTACTTTGCTATTAAATAAACGAATTCAAGTGGTAGTTATAGGAACAGTGACGGTAATTGGGTCATTTACCCTATCCGAATATAGAATGATTCACTTATTTGAATGAACTTAAACTGCTCGTCTAACAATGTTTATATTTTGGGACACGTTATATTATATTTTCTTCGCTTCTTTATGGAAAAGATATGCATAAGTCGACAACTTAACTGCACGAAATTATTAAAGTGTATATTGTTAGCCTATCTGATGCACGGGTAATGATGGATAATTAGATTAGCGTAAATAAAATTATACAGGTACTACAATAAATATTTGCACGCTACTGTCTTTACTTTAACATTTAAATGCTAATTAATTGGGGCTGGATAGATTAACTTCCCTATCATTTAATGGCAGCATTATGCGATTATAAAAATGTACTGTTATGGAAATGAAACGTAGACACTGATGGAAAAAGCGACTCGTTGAAAATTTCTGGTATGTGTAAATACTTTTTGTAGCCATTTTATTAAACCTACATTTAGCAGTAATTGTATTCGTGTATAGAAGCGACTTCCAGAAAATCTTTTCGCTTGTAATTTTATATTTTCTGAATAAACCTGCGGATTTATATGCGCATTAATATCTTCGTGTACGCAATTATAGAAACAAAAGCCAAATAGAAATTTATTTTACCCTGTAAACTTTACATATACGATACACTTTATTTTTTATATTTTGTATATATTTGCGTATTATATATAATCTGAGTTATTTCGCAAATTTATTAATTTTTATTGTTCCACAATACGATAAAAAATATGCATAGCAAACTGAGGTGAATCGGATTAAAATAAAAATACATTTGAGAAAATTATCGACAAGCGATTGAGTTAATTGCGCGAAAGAGATATGAGGTGGTATGAATGAGTAATAAAACATGAACTGAATTCTTGTTTCGATCCAATTCGTCCCGAACCACCCTAAATATTTGATATTCAATTCGCCAGAGAAAATACAACAAAACTGTACTCTTTATAGCATGAATATAAAACTGTAACCAGACATTGAGGAGTGACGGACAAAAAAACCAAATTGTTTTACATGATTTTAACTTTCACCCCGAATTAAATCTAGCCGAATAAAATCAACATTCTCTGCTTTTCCCTTTTACTCTTCGTATGTAAATTTTAGTGGTTGACTATACGTATTCATTCTAGTTTTCCATGTTTCCTGCATCGAGCAATTAGCGACCAGCTAGCTATCGTCGAATTCGAATTCGAAAGAATCCTACATGCATACCTGTTACGTACAAACCGTGGCGTGGAATTCGCCAATAAACGATGACACGCAACACGAAGGAATTGAATAGAATCGAAGAACTGTTACATGGCGTACGGCGAACTCCGTTCGCACGATGTCGCGGTAACGCAATAACGATTCAGCGAATTTGCGAATATTACAGCATCGACAGGTTAGATCGTCGATTGGTTGCAGTTTATCTATGCGAACGCGAACACGATCGTGCGTTGCAAGAACTTACCGTATTTTGATAACCCGCTTTACTTTGACCGAATCGAACGCGTTCACCGAAAATGAATGCGTCAAAGGAAGAACGCAACGTTTATCGATTCGACCCGGTTTCCTTGTGCGAGACTTTCTTCGTCGAACTTTACTTTCCGCTTTGTTATTCATACTTTGATTATTGTGTAAAAATGCCGGCCACCTTCCGGTACTCCTCGCACACGTACGCGCACAGATTCCTTCCGGTCGTGCAAATTGAAAATTCTTTATTCATGAAAGACCAAGAGAAATCGCGACGCGGCGAAACGAGTGAGAGAGAGAAAGTATTTCCTTTGAAGTTACGACTTCCGCAGATGATACTAAAACGTTTAATAAAGTAGAGGAGGCAGTTTTCGCTCGAATTAGGATAAAAAAATACTGAAATGGTATAACAAACTGGGACTTTTCGGAAGAATATCCTGCATGTCGCCTTTCGTATGACGAATGGGAATGTTTGCATCGAGTCAAGGTTGCAAATGGTTCATCATAAATTCAGCAGACTCTCGAAGGTAAATGTAACAACAAAAACGCGTGGGTCGATTGTTGCGGAAGAGGTAACGAACGATAGAACGAACGGAATATCGCGTTCATTAATTGTAGATCTTGTATGCATTACTTCCGCGTCCCTCGCTTAAATAAAATTTAATACGCGCGAACGGCGGTTGCGCGCTTTCGATGCTAATTTATGTTAATTTAATTTCCCACCCTATAAATTCCGGCTTAATTGTATTTTAATCGAAACATACTTTCAAATCTCTTGCACGCGGACTTGCTAACTGAAAACATTTACACTGCGCGCCGCGCCATCGCGATGGAAGTTCCATTGACTTATCATTGCGATACGACCAGACGAACGCGAAACCTTTCTTTCCAATGGGACGCAATCACATCCTCGACATCCGTTTATACTCTTATATTATGCGTATAATTCGACAATCAATTCGTTAATTGATTGCAAAATTTACCGTTTCCCTATTTTCGTCATTTTATAGATTCCTCTTTGTGTTAACCTTCATATAATTACAGTATGAATTCTTGGATGAACTTTTATCCCGGCTATTAACGAAGACTGACGGTATTTATTTGAAAATTGTCCTCGATGAAATTTTGATTACGTTACGAGACGGGAGTTATTGTTGCATCTGAAGATAGAATGCGGTGAACGAACGGAGGAGAACGGTCGGTGTTGCGGTGTATCGTTCCCCGAAACTGGCAACAAGCATTTAGAAGGATACGAAACGCGGTTCACCGCAGTTACTAATTAATTTCGAGCGGTAAGCTGGCGATTAACTCGGCGGTAATATGATCTTGTAGGCCACGAGCACCTAAGGATTGACTAATATGCTCGATCAGGTAAACGCGACGCTGACGTGGAAAGTTAAGCGATCGTTTGTAACGGTAAAAGCTTCTACAAGCACGAACATGTGTAGCAAGGTAAAAAACAGTAGATTATCATAACAGAAATTCAAACAAGTCTTTCACTACGATTTCAATATTTATACGCAAAGAGTGAATTTCATTACTATTCGTTAATTCGTTTTTCGAGAAGAAATAACGCTTTGTGTAATTAGTGTAAGTACCGCGGTCTAAGTACAGTGGAATCTGCTTATTGTAATCACATTGGGACGTGCAATTTTTGATAAGTATAACCCGCTGATAATGTAAAACAGAGGATACAAAATTTTCGTTGTTGAACTCAATTTACTGCATGCAATTATACATGACATTTGTACATAGTTCACTTAGTATACTATTTAGATTTGCCAATTGCATACGGATGGTCACAAGTATTCGGCCATGTAAAACACTTACGCGGCCAAATACTTTTGTGAGTAATTGTGGTTCAAATCATACCTAGCGCGAAAATTGTCATAAATAGACTGCGGAAATTTATGCATTTATGGAGAATTTAAATATGCAAAAGAGGCACGCGGTGCATATATCTAATAGGTAAAACTATATAAAATATTCAAAATAAGGTACCCGTGCCAATATTTAGATGGTGTAATTAATTTCTATTTCCATTTCATTTCCTCATTCTGCATAAACATCTGCAATCTAACTATAAGCTTTTCTCTGTAACCGTTGCTTCGTACTACTCAAAGCAAATGTCATCTTGATCTACTATATCTATATTCTATTTACTGAAAGGTAGTACAATAATAAAGATCGAGCTTTTAAAGATATAGTAATATTACTTTTCATTAAATAATACCTTAATGAAAACTTTGTAATTGATTTTCTCGAAATAACATTTTGGAGTATGTACATATGTACATCTTTTCCATCCAATGCCTCAATAATTTTTATGCCACTTTGACTATTCCACGTATTTTTGCATAAAATTCCCCACAAATGCATAAAAATCCGAAGTCTAACGATAACAATAGCTGATCGATAATACCAATCATGATTATAAGAACCATATTCCACTGTATTAATAAAATCACCTATGCAAGAAAGATGTTTATATTTTTGTTTGTAAGTTCAACTGCTTCGAGATATTCAGATATTACAGTTAACTTTGTGAGATGCCTGACGAAGGGACTGGCACTGATGAGGCCACGGTTAATAACCGTAAGAGGATAACTGTCGGTTATCCTTTGTTCGAGCTATCTACGTTCGCATAACGGATCGTCCAACGTAATCATAATTAGTATTAAAGGATCGAACGTTACGACTACGATCAATTAATCCAACAATTGCAGGAGATTAACTTTTACGTTACGACAAAGTTACGATGTGAATCTGCACGTTGCTATTGCAACAGTGCAATGTGTGCTATATTGCAAACTACTGTTCTTGTAATCTGTGCCAGTCATCCACATTAATATTCGAACACTACTTATAGAGAAATTTACTAAATACGAAAGTCCTGATTTTAATAAACGTTCATAAGCATAAGCATAAGCATAATGAATTGTACATGGAGCAATTTTTCTGTCGGTAGGAAATCTTTTTGAGAAGTTGAAATCAGTTGCCTAAAACTTCAGCATATTTTAATTGTTTAAACGCAACTATTCCTCAGATCTTTTTTGCAATAAGGAGATAGAATAATAAAAACTGAACATTTCTTATGCGAAAAGTTTTGCCCCATCTCGCACCGTTACGAAGCTGTTTTTAAGAAACCAAACAGCAAATAGTATTTTAGATTGTAAGAACAGATTTCAACCTTGATTTTTCCTAATTTCTAGTACTCGCGACGACTTTTATTTCCTCTGTATCTCTGTAAGATGTATAAGATGTATAAATTGCTCCGTGTATAGTCCATTATGCCCTACAAGCATGCAAACTTTCATTAGAATCAGCACTTTTGTATTTGGTGAATTTCTCTGGAAGTTGTGTCCGAATATCAGTCTGTTAACTACGGGCGATGAGTTAACTCGTCCTACGAATTACCAATATTTTAGACGTAATACTTTATTTTCTCGCTAGAAAGTCTTCACTATCCGAGACATCTTTCCATTTGTATCAAAAACACCGTAGTTTACGTTTGCATTTGCAGCAATTGGAATTCCCTCTATCAATGTTGGCTCCGTTTTATTAATTTATAGTTCTGCATGCCAAGGGGATTCCGACTACGATATTATGCAGTTAACCCCTTGCCCTACGATTATTTTATTATCTACGTGTACTAACGTTAGCTGATCGCTGCTTCCTTATCGTGTTACGTACAAATCACTTAAATATTATAGGTAATGTAAATTCGGTAATCTTCAACCTTACAACGCAAAGCCAAAATTAAGGTTCGAATTAGATTTCATCTTCAATACTATGCGTTTTTGTTAAATCTGTGTCGCAATTCATAGCACGATTGCGATTCGTTATTGTAGGTCATGGGGTTAAAATCGTATTGTTATCTCGATATATTGGGGAAGCAAATGTTTGAAAAAGTTTTCCAACGATTCTGTTGCGGGTCATCGAAAACCGCGATAAAAAAAAAAATTGGTCGATCAAAATAAAGCGTGAATACGTTTCGTTGCGAGTGAGCAGCATTTCTCGAGCACGTTTTCACATTTCAACAAAAGGCGACTTTTATTTACGTTCACCGGTCGCTCCCTTATTTCACGGGTGGCGCCGCCACCGCTAACAGTGAATTATTCGCGTAATACGATGCCACTTTTTTTGTGGTACGAAGAATGTGACGGAAGTAATCCATAAAAAATGCTACGCGTTCAATTTAACCGTTCCTGTGCACAGATTCTCCTTGTACACAGCAATGAAAAGGTTAAGGTAATTTCCAGTCGCGTTTCATGCAACAACGTCGTCTTTTTACCTCGCTGTGTTTATATTGTGCGCTGTGCGTACTTTCTCGTTTACCTTTTCAACGTGACTCTCCTGCACGAGTCACCGCGAAAAATTCTCCTCACATATGGCGAGGTTCGACCTCTGTTTCCAACGCGTTTCAATTGCCGGAAAAGTCTCGAGTTTCCCCGCAGTTGATCGAGTGTAACAATAAAGCGGGCCAGCATTATTGTCATAATATAATAATGATCGTCTCAACAATAGCTGCGCAAGTGCACACAGGTTGTTTAAGCGGTCAGTATTGTACTATTTTTTGTTCTCGAATCAGAATAACCGTAATCGTTGTAAAAATAGTTGAAGACGCACAGCGCGTCTCAGTAAATCAGCAAAAAAATCAGTTTGCTTCTCTAGATAGTATTAAGATGAAAATATGTGTTAGTAAAGCCATTTACGAAGTATAGGATAGACCACTCATTTATGGAAAACATAAATTTCAAATTGACACGCTGATCGTGTAAAAAAGCAGTGGCTTTTTACGCCCTTTACGATTTAGAGAGCTGATTTAAGAATAGTATTCAATTCAACCATCAAAGCTGATGAAGTTAATTCTCTATAATACAGAGTGTCTTTAAAGTTACATACCTATGTATTTAAATTTATTGAATTTTATCTTATTTGCATATCCTTCTCTTACAGAAAGTAATTATTAATTTCTGATTTTCAGGTTGAAATAAAAATTCTGACTTACAATTAGTTATAATTCCTTGCATCGCGAAAGTAAATAAAATTCAGGTTATCAGCGAGATAAATGATAGAATTTCAATATATATGAAAATATACATGTATAGACATTGTCATAGATCTGAATTTTAGAGATCAATTATGTCGAAAGCAATTGATATTCGTAATACCTCCATCATTTTAAAGGCGCGGTTGTCTTAGTCTACTTGAAAGTAGTAATGTCCCTGGATGATCCTATATGAGGATAAGTAGTCTACCCTACGCTTCGTCAGTGGTGAAACGAATGAACGGTCTTCAATTATTCTGGGAGAGGACACTTCTCGACTGACAGAAATTTCAGTGGTCGCGTGTCACTTGATTAACCCATTTGCATCATAGTACTAAGTACGCGACGAACTGAATAAATCAGAAACTTTCGATTATACTTAGAAATTACGTGTAAAAATCAAATTAGATCACAGCGTTACACATATGAACAGTAAATAAATTTAATATGGAAGATATTCTATCTTTTGTCGGTTAATATGATAGCCATTAAAGTAATTGATATATATTAGTACATCGCAATTACAGGTAATACCAATATCAATACTCGAACGTACCACCAATACTCACCAATCATATACTACTCCGCTCGCAGATGCAAATAGGTTAAAGTAAACATCCTGCATCATAAAGAGACTAATATTTTATTATTTTCAGCGGGTCATATCGTTCGAGATAAGTATTCTTTATTTTTAATTAAAAAGGGAAGTAAATATTCCTATAATGTTTTGAAATATATATATATGCGTATATTATAAAGACTCAAAATTTGATTTTTGACCTTCGATTCGCTCTTAACTCGATACATTGTGTGGCGGAACTAAAACAAAGCGGTTGTTTAATTATCGACGAAACTTAGACAGTTTGTCGCGATTCGGAATTTTTCGCGATCATTAAAACCCGAGAGTCGGGGATTGAAATTAGATCCTCGGGTGCATAAAGGAAGGGTATAATTCGTAGAAAGTAATTGAAAAGCTTGGCGTGCAAACGATACCGCGGAAAACCATGTCACAAAGGCGCCATCGGCTTCTATGTAACGCGAACACCGCAATCGTTTCAATGGTAGAGAAAAAGGGGCCGTGGTATACGATGCGCGTTCAATGGCATATCGAGGCGACTTAGAACACGGTATTTCAAGCATATATAGAATAATCACATGTCGGTAATTGCGCAGCGCGGCACGAAATATCAGCACGTGGCAAATTCCTTCCGTATAACAGCTCGTTCAGGCGTTGCGGATTTTTGACCGATTCGGTAACCTTGTCGACACCGTGATAATCAAAAGCAGCGTTCATATAGCTGCTGTATTTTCGTCATGTTCTACTTTCAAGGCAGGGACACACTGTTGTCACGCCACGTGAAATTATATGATTTCAGTTGACAATCGCACAATGAAAGAAACAAATGGCAACATAAATTATTTTTGCCACTTCTTTCCCTCACCTTACGATTGTCAACCGAAATCATGCGGATTCACGTAACGCCACAATAACGTGTCCTTGGTTTTTACACGTATGAATGCTGCCAAATTAGCGAATCGCTCAAAAAAATCGTTCATTCATATTATTCGTTCAAACATGAAACGTTTACGGCACGATCTGGTTCGGACAAACATTGTTGTGTATTATTAACATACGACATATTTATAGCGTTTAGACAACTGTAGTTCCAAGGTAAAACGACGGAAGTCACGTTCTCAAACAATTGAAATTTATGCAACAATTGTGCTCGAAGACATAGAATGCCAGTATTTATCAGACAAAAACTAAAAGTCTTTGAATTTTATCACATTTCTGTCTATTCGCATCGCGAGCGGCCGTAAGACACCGCACACTACTTCGAGACTTTAATGAAGTATGACTTCCAAAGAAATGCCTAAGAACGAACGCTTGAATGAGTGAAGCACATGGCTAAGAACATTAATCATATCATGCATTATTGGCATGAATGAACATTCAATTGTACGAATAACGAAATCCGTTAAGTTCCATATTCGATGATGTTCAACGTGAAATAATTCAGAATAACATAGGCTTCTCGAAGCAGCATTAAACGTAAAGGTTTCAATGATATTCGGACACGAAAGCAGACCATTAAAATTGATGTGACTGATGGTAAAAGTATGATGCACTTTCCTTAGAAGAAAACAGTGCCGTAAATGTTTCGTGTTGGAACGAATAGTATGTACAACTCAACCCTAATACAATGAAAAAAAACAACGCGGAACGCGCGAGTATGGAAAAAAGAAAACAAAGGGCACTCACCGAAAATACCGCCGACAGCCGCAGCCTTGAAGACGACCCATAACGAGTAGGTGTAGATAATCCGCCCCCGCAGCCACCAATCCATGGTGTTCACGACTTTCGTCCGGCCTGTTGCGGGTGGCCCGTCGTTGACCCTAATCTAATTCGATCAACGCTGATACCAGATACACGATCTCGATATTCACGTGTCTTTTTCCCCTTGCTGCGCACCAAACTGAATCTTCCACTCGTGTTTCGTCTCTCCTCTATTCACCGCGTGAACGACGATCGAAAACGGAAGGATCATCGAAATCGCGACGCCGGTTCACAATTATGACCGCACCTATTGTTCACTCGCGAGTTCGCGATTTCGAGACGGATCATCGCGCGCGGACAAAGCGAGCAAACGGCTCGCATAAAGCAATCGTCGACGGTTTAACGTGACACGATGTGGAGCCGATACGCTGCTATGCAGGAAGTTTCGTTACACTTATGGTTAAACGTGTAACGACGACTATCGGACACGAAACACCGCGGGCACGCAATCCTCGGTGGAATACGTGTTTCCGGGACTCGAGCTACAGGACTATCCAGAGGAAAGATCGAATTTTACCCTCTCTAATGACACTCACTCGGTTGCACACTCTTTACAATACTGTGTCGTATAGACACGCGAGCGCTTTGGCGCTTGCGTATGTTGTCCGAATCGCGACCGTCAAATACTAATGCCTGTACCCTATGTGTCGACTCGACTTCAACCACCCTCCCGCCCCGAACAAACTCCCCTGTGTTTTCCTCTCTTTCGGCCTTTGTCGCGAGTCCTGCTTGACCGTCACTATTTCACGTTTTCGTTTCAAAGGATAATCGTTCACCTTCAACTTCACTTCTTCCCTCTTCTCCTCCTGCTTCTCTTCTTTCTCCTGTTTCTTACTACTCTGTCCTAATAGTGCCAACGTCCTCGATATCTTATCGGTAGAGCAGGGTGGCGTAGCACAGGACCGGCTCTTTTACAGGAAGCGACGTTCGCTCCGCTATTTCTGGAGCGAGCAACGCAACCCGAGCGATGCATGGTTGGCGTGCACCGGTCACCGGGCTGCCTCCAACCGCAATTAATCAAGGTTTTAAGCGCTTTCTTGCGACGACTTAGGAGCACCGATCCACGGAAACGAGCCTCTTCGCAGGAAGGGAGATTCTTCTTCCTTCGGACGTCGAAATTCTCTGGCGCTTTGCACGGAAAACACTGCAGAGAGGTGGAAATTATAATCGGCGATTTCGAGATCCTTTTGGGATGGCTCTTTCGAACTGACGACAAAGCGATTACAGATTGTTGACTAATCGGTTATATTATTCACTAACGTACGCACACATTTATCCTTTCCGCTATTAATTAAAGACACTGAGAGATAAATGACGATTATTGAATCACACGCATCATATACACACTACTAACTATCGGAAATGTCAATGGCAGTGTTCGAAGAATCGGGTTAAAGGACACACACAATGGTCGCCTCTAATCGCGAGAGATCCTCAAATCTCGGTTTTCTTGTCACACGCGTCCCACAACAAAGTACCTTCTCGTCGCACGTCGAACAGAACATCCATCGTAGTCTGTATCCTTTTCTCCCGGGCGAAAACGGGTCGCGGCAAGTTCCGAGAAAATCTCACAGACGGTCCGAGAAGACAGAGGGAACAAAGCGCGGTCGACTGCTATTCGGCGAGGTTTCACGCCATCCCTCTCTCGAAACCAGAAAAAGGATCTGCTCCAGCCTGGTACACGTTACGACTACTCACGGTCCGGGGAAAAGTTTGTACATCGACTGGAGGGAAGAAGTTTCCCGGCAAGTGCTTTTTCGTGGTCCGACTTTTCGTTCCGCCTCAAAGGTGGAACATAATCAAAATTTCTACGTTTTCAAAGATTCTGCGTACCTCTCCGCTTGTCTCTCCTTTCTGTTCTTCTTTCGACGCGTTTCTTCGACTTTCTTCCGAGTTTCCACCGAATCTCTTGCAACCGTTCTCCATTCGATTCGAGCAGGAGTTACACTTGCCCACGCTTTGCTCCAGCTGTGGCAGGATGTTGCACCACGCACTTCTTCGATCTCAGCTGCAGTACGCCGCGTAAACACTGAAATGCAACGTAGAGACTAGTAGCTGGTGCGAAGAAGGTGGAACGCGAACGTTCGCCAGGAAGGAGCAACGAGGAGAGGTTAAGGTGGTAAGCTACGACATAGAAGAGGAAGGGATAACTCGCGGCTGGAATCAGGAGGCGAACACAAGCAACGGTGAGGAAGAGAGAGAAAGAGAAAGAGAAAGAGAGAGAGAGAGAGAGAGAGAGGGAGAGGAAGAAAGAAAGAGAAAAAGAGAGAGGATCGAAGTCAGAGAGCCGGTCGTCGAACCGGTTTCTTCGCAAGAGATCGCAACGGGCCAATTGGAAATACCACTGACAATGAGTCCACTGGTCGGCCTCTTTACGATCTCTCGGCGTTCACCTGACGATCGAGAGTGTGTTCACCGAGAGTCTAGATCCGGATAAAACGAAGGGGCGATCGAGCACGGATCCAGTTCTACCACTGGCTAACCACCCGATCGAGAATTTTATCGGTCCCGTCGAGCAAACCACTATCTGGACTCGCGATCGTGGCTTGTGAGTGCTCAAGGTCACGAACCACCAAGGAGACGCATCGTACAGACGAGTATCACCTGGTTCGATCCCTCTTTTCCTCGATATCGACCTCTGTCACGGAAACGTCGTTGGCCACGGCTCCGTAGGAAGCGAGGAACGATGAAGATAACGTTCGAACGGAGTCACGATGAAAATTGGTAAGGTGACAGAGGGGGGATGGGGAAAAAAAGATCGATGCCGATAGCTCTGGAGGACAGGGAGCATTGACGCTCTGTTTAATAACTTCTTTCTCGAGGGCGAACGGTTTCATATTTTTACGAGCTCGCGGAAATTACATTTTAATCGACAGCACTCGTTTATCGTACTCTAGCACTACGAAAGTGAATCGTCGAAGCGATCCGTTATTTCATTCCCGGACTTCGGCTTCTAGATTGTCCTCCAGCGAGCATTCGATCCGTCCAACGAAGATACATTTTTTACAAGCTTCGAGGGGGAGAGATTGTGCGCGAGTCATTTACATTTTCCCCGAGAGAACAAGCCGCGGGAATGGACAGTCGAAATCTACCACGATCGCTGCACTCGCTGTCCAATTTTCGATTTCAAATGACACAGGCAACGCATAAATTTTGCATCTCCTTGTTTCCCCTTCCTTTCCGTCCTGCATTCTTTTTTTTTTATCCCGCGAATCATCCCGTTTTCGCTGACCCGTCCTCGTCGCAAAACATTGCGTCAACGGCCGTAATTAAGAGTCGATGTATAAGCGATGTACGTTTTATTGATATTTCGCTGACGAATATTATCAGCTAATTAATAAACATGGCTGGTAGCGCGATTAATATTTTCATCGCTAATCTAGAGAGCAGGCTAAAATAAAGTGATAGCGAGGATTTAGAACGCGTACGCAATTTCCTCTTTGATATTCCCGTCGAGGGACCAGAATCTAAATGGCGGAAATTGATCAGGCGATTAGATCGGCGTGAATTCGCGTTAAGTGGCGCGATTCGATTCGTCGTGACAGACGGAGCAAACGTTTGTCGCGGCATTAAGTGAAAATCACTGAATCTGATTGGTATTCGCCGATCGAGAATGCACAGCCTGTGAATGTTCACAGCTTTCGCGTTCTGTCACGCAACAGTTTCGAGTGATTAGGAACGGGACGACGAGTCGCGCGAGGAAACGAATTTTCGAATCATTAATTTAAAGGGTGAAAGGTTGAACAATGCGGAGGCGGGAGTTCGCACTTTTAGCAGAAAATTACGCCGGAGAAAACGAGCGGTACTTTCCAATGGGACATATCAAAAAAAAAGGAAGGACAAAAAAACAGAGTAAAAAATGGAGGGAAATGAAAAAGTGTTCGTCCCGGTTGTCATCGCGCAATTTTCTTCCAACCCTTGCAGCTCTCTTTCTTTCTCCATCTCTCATTCGCTTTTTCCCTTCCCTCTCCTTTTTACGAACATACAGAAAACTTATTAAAAAAAGGGGAGCAGAATTTTCCATCGGAGCGCCTGAACAATCGGTCCTCGGAGAAAAGCACGAGCTTGTTCTCCGCTCCGCGTCTCCTCTGGAAATATTCTTCGACCCCCGTGTATCTATGGTCTCGTACCTTCCCGTCCCCGTCCGGTTTCAGGCGCGAACACGCCGAGATACGATCTGGGGGAAAGGAACGGAACAGACGTTGTTGAAGATCGCAAAACACGCGCGGCCAGGGATCCTAGCAGACGCGGGAGATCCTTCGGCCGTATTTTTTACGCCTTTTACGGCGTCTGCTCCGGAGCAGCCGACTTAATTTCACGCGACACGTCGTCGGGTGACGATCACCCGTCGTCACGATCGTCACGACCGTCACGATCGTCACGATACCCTAACACGATTTCTATCCCGATGACATTGTGTACCCTGAACCTAAACCCAACTACGATCCGACCAGACGTCCACGACGTCCCGTTTACCACACGACGTGGTGCGTGTGTCCGTCGATCGGTCGTCGAACGAACGATACAGAGGCTACGATAGCTGAGCTCTGCGACGCTGCACGTCCCACAGAATCACGATCCGCACTGGTAGGCCATCGAGCGTTAGGGAAACTTCAGCAACCCTCCGACATCCTTCCCCCACTACTTCAACCACCACCACCAGCACCATCGGATTCCACTACCACCAGCGGCAGCTTCACCACCACCACTCGGCACCAGCAGCTCGGTGTCGCTGCTACTAGCACCAAGCTAGACCAACGACTACAGACGCAAGGATGTATACGAGATACAATACTCATACCAGCAGCACCCGTTCGGTTCTCCAGCGACGAACTTTGCGCGCACGCTGCTATCACCCTCTACACTCTACGTCGACGGTGTGCGCGAGCGCACCAGGTACCATTCACCCCCACCGCTTTTCTCCATCTAATCCACCCCCTGTCCCCGCTTTTTCTTCGCCTTTTCCTCCTTCCACCTTTTCACATCTTCCTTTTTTTTTTAACCCTCTACCTTCCTCCTCTTTTACCCCCCTTACTCCTTTTTCTACGTCTCTTCCTGAGCCGCGTCTTTCGGATTACACCACGCTGCATGACGATTTCGGACGAAAACATTGTCGAGTGGTTGCTCGAGACCCCGAGAACTCGAGGATCCTGAAAGTGTTTCGAAGAAGACCGCGCGCAGTCGTGAATCCGTGCAATCGTCGTGTGCGAAAACGGATAAGAAGAGGGAAGAGCGGTGGATCAACGAGAGAAGTGACACTGTTCGCATACCGATCCGATTTGGTTGGAAATATTGATGCACCCGTCGAACCCCTTCGTTTTTTGAATTCCGTTCTTTGATTCTCGTGCCACGCCGGAGTCCCGGAAGGTTGAACGCCAGTTTTCTTTCTTAGCAGCTAGCTGCTGAGAAAGAATCGGATTCTTTTGTACATTATTTCCCTTTGTTTCAGCAGGGAACGGATCATGGCGTTGAATTATTAAATCGAATCCATTATAGCTTCAACGCGTAAGATTTTCTACCGCTCCTACGCTTTTTATTTTATGCGCGCCAATACACAGTTCCCTCGATACTCTCGAACGGAACCGTTGTCGCTTAATATTGCAGTCTAGAAAAATTCATTCCGCTAACTTTGACACGAATACTACGATCCGTTCGCTGGCACGCGATAAAATTATTTGTCGCCGCGTAAAAAGAATAGCTAGCGAGTTTGTTAAGCGATAAATTTTATTGAAATCTGTCGTTTTCAATAAACGCTATTAACATCGTTCTTAATGAATTCCCGCTACTTCTTCTCTCCTTTCCCTCACCGCCTCCCTCGTTGTCATCGCGTTACGTTTAAACGGTCTTCCTATAATTTAAACAGATCTGAACGAAGATAAGGTACGCGATTCAATTAAACTGAGAACGTCCCCTCTGTTCTCTCGCGAATCCGTTCCGAGCTGACTTCGAACTTGTATTTCACCGAACTAATCTCGCGAGAAACTTTTTTCACTGCTCCGCTAAACGTCTTCCGCGAATTTTTCCAAACGGATCGCCTGTCAATTTGCCTTCCCTTCCGTTTTTAATTTAATCAGCAAACAATCTCTAAAAAGGTAATGCAATCCTCTTCTCAAATTAATTCACGTCGATCGCTTGAATAATCAAGGAAACGCGTGCACTCGACGCAGAAAAATAGACAAGAATCCCCGCCTGTTCCCTACAGAATCAGTGTCGCGATGAAAACGCGGAATCGTTTCGAAAAGAATGGCCACTGTTCGCGGCCTGTTTGTAGATCGAAATTGGAATCGGAAGTTTCCAAATACGCGCAACCATTTCGATTTATATGGAGGGATTGCGAATCGTTCAGCACGCGCCAAACACGACGGACCGGATGCGCCCCACGAGTTATCTTCGCGGACGAAATACATATTCCGTTGCTGTGTGCAACCATCGAATGCGTACGTTCTTTCGCGTGTTTCTATGCATCATCTGATCGCGATCTGCGCAACGTTAAACCGTAGCCAGTCCTCGGCGAAACGTCGCGTCGAGTCGCGTCGCATTAATCTAACGATGGGAACGCCTCGAACGGTAGCTACGCCTAAAGGCTAATGCACGACGTTAAAAAATTACTCGATAATCCTTTGAACGCTACAACCCCGTAGCGTATACCCACCGGGAATACTACAGTTAGATAACAAGAGAAGTTTACGGGACAAAGGAGAATTTTCGTCGGGAGGGAACAGGTCGCTGTGACGATAACTTTTTCATTGTTGAGTTGAACGTTAAATTTTCAGCGAGCTCTAGCTGATGCAGTTCGATCGAATTTTTAAGTGGATTGTTTAGAACGTCGTCGAGCATCGTGTTGTTCCTTATGGAGGAAGAAAAAGACATAACTCGACTCGTAAATCCTGCTCGGTTTCTCGAGGAAAAGCAGCGAACGACTGATCTGAGAGCGGAAAGTAAATCTTCTATTTCACATTTGCCCATTATCCGTTCGGGCGTTTCACAATAAAGCGTTATTTTCCTGGGAAATATCAGACTTCGTTTGGAAATATCATACGCAAACAGAGTATACGCGCAAGCGGACGAAGCGTCAGCTGCAAATATTGGGAGCGAAGTTTCGGAATATTGCCAAACAAAAACTGCACAAACAGCGAATAACCATGCGTATTAAAATGGAATAATAGCAACAATTGCAGGTCAAAACCCGGTTAACCATTGTTGACAATCACCACGATAACGCGCACCTTCCGCCGACCCGTTTCTAATTCCGATCCGAGCGTAATAGTTATTCGGAATGAAAACATCCTCCGAGCAAAAATACGTTTTTGCTTTGGATTCTTGGGGTATAAACAGTTGCGCGAGAGCAACGTTTCCAGCAAGCTTTCCACATTTTATTCTTATTGAACAAATAAACTAATAGAGCAACTAGATACGAAGTTATTGCAATAAGCTAACAACCATCTATCGTGATTATAATTAAAACGCGTAAACGCAAGAGGAATTTCTATTGGCAGTCGTCAATTATATGGTAGATTAACAGAATATATATTGAAAATAATTGAAACACGATTATATACGGCACAAGGTAGGGGTTGCTTTATCGAAACGTCGAAACCTCGAAACCTTTGGGAACTTCGGAGAGTTTCGAGTTTCGAGAATTCGAAATTTGGTACTTTGTTTAGAATTCGAAACTTTCGAAATCTGGTAGGGATGGGATCCCAAAAGTTTCGGGGTTCCCGAAAATATCCGGCATTCCTAAACATATTTGCGATTCCCGACATTTTCGATATAGATTACCATTAACTGCCGTTTTTATTTATATTCATATTTTTATAACCACTAGATTGCGGATTTTTATGAATTTATTGGAAATTTAAAGGTAGATGAAAGTTCAGAAGGCTACGATCCGCAAAATTATAGAAAATATCCAGAATATAGTAGGTATCATGATACTTATAATTAGAAGGCTAATAGGCCCTATTTCTTCAAACTTATTTATAAACATATGAATTTGCATATATTAACACTGCTGTTCTCGTTAACTCTATACGACTCAATATGAACATTACGTTTTATTTGTTATTATATCTCTAAATATTTCGTCCCGATATTCAGTGCATTTAAAATTTCGATAAGCCTCGTACAAACAATAATATTCCTGAAGTGTCGAATATTCATTCATCGTTTCAGTATAAATCGAAGAAGTATAAATGTGAAAGATATGTAAGGAGAACGGCAGAGTTAAATACAATGGCTTTCCCCAAATAGAAAAATACAATTACTGATCGTTGACAATAAAGATTAATAGGCTCCCGGTCAATGAGCTGGGCATTGAAAAGTCTACTAATAAGGCTTCCGATAGGCAAAGCATTAATAAGAAAACCCGTTCGTTATGGGATGCTCGAACGTATAGACAAGTTACAGCTGGAAATTGAAAGTAGCAGCAAAGCCGGAGTAAAGTCTGGGTTAGGCCACCTAATCCAATGTTTTACAGGTTTACTGATTGCGGTGGAGTACGCTCCACGGGAGAGTGAATCTACTCCCACGTGTCCCCTCTTTGGAGGCCGGTCTCTTCCATTTCCTAACTTCCATCCCTCCCCAATCGTTACCTCCAATCTTCGTCGTTCTGTCTCGCTTCCTGCCCTAATTCTCCGGCAAATAAACGCATCATTGAGCAGCCGTAGATTTACCAATCAGGCCGATGCCTTCGTACAGAACGACAGAATCCGTGCGGAAGCCCGCACGATTCGGAATAGCAATGAAAACAGACCTTTAAATCTACTCCTATCTCTCTATTCCACCGTACCTGGCCGCGCGCGTTCAACCCTTTCGTATCTACGTTTTCGGCGTTCCTCCTTTTTGATTTCCGACCTGCTGGATACCTCGGTCGACAGGAATGTTAACGCAGACTGTTGATACCTCGTGCCCTTCTTCCCTGGTCGTTTTCATTTCGATCCTCTGACATATCTACCACCGTCGATTTTCGTTCGTCACGTAGAATTTTAACGTTTTTATCGATAGCTTTGAGAGGAATTTTTATGGATGGCAAAAGTATAATATTGTACGAAAATTTTGGGTCATTCGCGTTACTCGTTTTATAGTGACAACTAAATATGCTCTTGGGAAGCGTTTGTATACGTTACTATGGGAAAATGAGACCTTAAATATCGTCTTCATTATTAGATTGCGGATTTTCATGCAGCTTCATTTCTTTATAAGCAAAAATAATGAAGCGGAAGATAAAATGGAGGTAATTTCACCCTCTAATCATTAAAATATGTTTTTTAGTCTAAGTATTTTATGTAGTTTTGTACACTACGTATATTATGTACCTTTCTGCATGTTTAATTTTCCCATAGGTACATAAAAATCTGCTGTTTATTCATTATGAAAAGTCCTTCATGTTTTTATTTGATTAAAATATCTTTTAAAAATTCTATCTACATTAAATTGTGTTTAATGGCTCAGGAAAGAAAAAGGAATGAAGAAAAGAAAACTAGTTTCTTGAATTAGCGAAAACAGAATGATAGTAAATACGAAGTAAATCTATTAGAAACTTATTCAATAGTTTTCTGAAAGATACAATTGCTGTAGAAAAACACAAAATGGAGTTATTCGACATATTAATCCTCAAATATCTTCGCGGGGTATATTTCTACGCCACGCGTGATATTTTAAGACAAAAAAAATTCAGGTAGCAGTATAAAAGTGAGATTTTAGTTAAAATAAATATTACTTACTTTTTTAATACAGTTCATTTTGTTCGAAGACTTATCAGACATTTATTTTCCCCTAAAACAATTACTTCTAAATATGAAGGCTGCACATGTATTCCCAGTTTTCGAGTAACGTAAATAGACTTACTATGTAAGTCTAAATAGCAAAGATACTTAAGAGTTAATTATTCAAAACGAAACAATATTCCTTATCACACCTAATAATTCCTGCATTTAATGCTTCTTAGAAAGTACACATATATACCATATAATTAAAATAATAATAATTACGCATACATTCATTTGTAAAATAACAAAGAATTATCTTGTATAGCCGTACGACTTTTGCACAGTACATCCACCTAGAGGAAAAAATAATTTATGCGACCAGTTTAGTACATAAATAAAGATGAACAGGGTTCATAGACGTATCAACGAAGTCTCCGTGTCAGCTCGCGTTTACCTCCCATCTAAATCGCATCTCTGCTTTTTATCCGGAAGGCCCTCGATTAATTCATCGTCGGACGATCGTTAAGAGGCAAGGCAGGGATACGCGGAACTCGAGGGGAAGCGTCGCGACGGGCGAATAGCAGATGGCGGAATTTCATTTGGACGAATTAAAGGTAGTGAGAAAAAGTCGGTCCGCGTAAGCCACAAAAAATTGTACAGTGATAATGGACGCTTCTTGCATCCCGTCGCACGTTGCGTTAGTTACACGGTCGGGCGGATGGATGGATAGACGAATGGTTGAAAGACTGCCTCGACGGATGTCCCAGCTATCGATTAAGGGAGAGATGCTCCTCCACGGACAAAGAGAAAGTTGTAAGTTGATGAAGACAAATGGTAATCTTCGTATTTTTAACCCTTGCCTTTCGGAAGTTATCGCGGCTAATGAAAAGTAACCGCGTGCCAGTTCCTATCTCCGTGACTGTCTTCCTTCGTGATGAGAATTATCGTATGATTCATGTACAGTTCTGTCTCGTGCATGTCTTACAAAGGTTTTATTTAAACCAATAGAAAGAACAATCCAACGTTCTCTCGACGCGCTGTTGGAATTTCTTTATATGGAAAAATGATGAATTCCAATGTGGTAGTTACCCATGGGACCGAACGTCCGGGTATTATGCGAGGTGAATGCGTTATAAGACACCGGAGCAACGTGTAAAGAAATACGCGAAGACCAGTGGTGAACATTCGTCGATAGCTAATCCTGTTCGTTCATTATTCACGCTTCGGTAGATGAACCGATTTGATTTCTCCTACTGACCACACGATGCGGTACGTTTCGAGTTTAGACTGATTTTATTATCATGCAGAATGTTGCACGAATCTCTGTTTGGCACGCGTAAAGTTACTCAGCATTAGCGTGTCGCGCTACGAACACAATACGGTGCTATTGTGTGAATTCACACTTGCCAATTCGACCGATATGTAGGTTCAAGATGGCGGCACCCGAACGATTTCATTATATAAAAGCTGAAAGGGTTTAGTTCTCTATATAAGGGTGTCAAAAAAAGGGCCCGAAACTGTTTAAAGATGGAAGGTTGGTATAAAAATGTAAATGTCAAATGTGGTTTATGGTTCGGAATACATTGAATGTTAAGGAACTGGCTCATTAGAAGTACATTAGTTCAAGGTTGTCAATCAGGAATCACTACTATCAACAAAAATTACATGTAATAAGTGCAAATGTAATAATAACTAAGCAATTTAAGTAAGTAAGTAAGTAACTTATTTTCAATATTTCTGTACAGTTCTTGCATTAACGTAACACCAAATGGGTCTTTCTCCCCATTTTTCCTATTAATTTTATCATTATGTAATCGGCTATCTCCATATTTGTCGTTAAAAATTCGCTCGCTCGAAATCGACGTTGGCCGTAGTTATTATACATATATACGATCGTGCGTTAAAATATCGCTGGACCGCTACGAGCACTTCGCGTTTCAGCGAATGGATACATCAAGACACGCGTTACCAGGGTATACAAATTAAATCATGATGCAGCCTTCGTCCACGGTGCATCGCGTTAAATGCCGTAATAGTAGTTTAACAGCTCGTAATGCCGCCGCTATTGCGCGTGTTAAAGGAAAATAACGTGTAGCCTTATTGGTGGGGGTATCAGTTTTCCGTGGAAAACGTTTTAGAAGCAGTCCGTTGGTACTTTGCAAGGTCTCCTCGCAGACCGCCGGTAAATCCCACGAAATTTTTTACGAGCGGCCCGCGTTTGCAAACACGTCGTAATTTCTCGGACGGGATATAAGCCTCCCTTCCTCGTCTGTATGTTAAGAGACGGCGAGCTAAACTCGCGATGCTTACACAGGTTTACTTCTGATTTATTCGCGTTCCGCCATCGCTCTCTCGTAGCCCTCCCATGAAACTATGCGACATCTTTCCCGGATCTTCTTCTTCTTTCTCGTGACGCTCGTCGCGCATCCGTGCATTTCCACGGATAAATTTAATAGTCCAACGTATCTCGCGCGTGAATAAAATATTTGATCAGTTGAGCGTCGCCTCTGGTCAGCAATCCCGGTCGAGCTAAATTCGTTCGATGCACACGCACGCTGCATTGACCAGTTATTTTAGCCCTTCGGTCATCGAGTGCTGTAACCGGGTCGATCCGAACGATCGAAATACAGAAATTCGTAAAGGATCGGTAAACGAAATGATACTGAACGTTCCCTTTCCAAAAAAACACACCAGCTGAAGGAATACTCTGTATAAATATTACGTTACTAACGCAACTGCTCAGGCTAGTTGTTTATAGAAAATGTCGACCGGGTTCCCTGAACAGAAAGTATTTTACAGAAACGTGAAAAGCATCGTCTATGCGTTCCTTCGAATCTTTCACTTCTATTTCTTTGAAATTAAACGCGAAATACACATTAGGTAACCTAAGAAAACATTCGTGGCATTTTCAGATTTTGTCGTTTGCTAGATTGTACGTACAAGTGGTCTTAAACGTATTCGGCTATCTGATGTCGTTTGAGAAACCTTAACGATTTATGATTTATTCGTATTAGAATATATATTTAAAAATAGTGCCGTATCATTTTGTTCAAGTAACCCTCTCATCAATCTCGAAATACATTTTATATTATTATTTTCTTTATTGGCGTACAACGTTAAATCAAAATTAATGAATGCCTAAATCGGCCAGATAATTTTGTGGCCAAATGTGTATGTCTGTTAACAGGAAATGTCATGGGTAGACTGCGGATCTTTATGCAAAGTCATGTATTTATAAATATAAATAGAGAAATGGAATATGAATAGAAATTGGTTTCACCTTCCAAATATCATAAAACGCATTATACTTTTGTATATTGTATGCATTCTTTAGATCTTTGCACATTTAAATTGTCTATAATTACATAAAAATCTGCAGTCTAGACGCGGGTAAACACTCGGATGTTTTTCACGGTACATACCCTAAACACTTTTATGACATTCATTATACCGATAATCCGGGAAAATTCTGACTTGTAAAATTGACCATAATTGTACTGCTCGAGTGTTTTATAATAAGTGTTTTAACATTGTTAAAAATGGTTCGTCCCCGTAAATAAAGTATTATACCCAGAGTGGGCCACCTAACGTGATCATCTTTACTATTTTCGTTGTTAGTGGACAAAAATGAACTTTTTTCTAACACAGAAGAGGCAGAAAAAAATCAAATACCATCAGCTTGAAGATCCCTCGAAATCGTATAATCTACAACAACAAAAATTTGGATCGGCCTACTAATAACGGAAGCAAAATGATTGAGTTTGTCACGTTAGGTGATCCATCCTGTATATTATCATATACGCGCACTTCAACTCTAATAAAGGAATAGAAAAGTTGATAGAACTTTGGAAGAAGATAATACAAGCTGAACGTGACAACTTTTCTGAACAAAATATCGTTTAATTCACTTTCCGTATCATTCATTTCTATTTCTATTTTTATTGATTAAAACGACACGAACTTTCTTGGTTACCTGATAATTCCTCTGATGTACATAATTCGCAAAAAAAGTATTCGCCAGGTGCATTAAAGCTTCGCAGAACCTGTAACGATCTTGAGAGCAGGGTACATATACTAGAAAGATCGTCACCCGTGTTTCCGAACTGGCTTGCGTTACCTTGAATGTGAAACGAAGTTGAATCCCGGCAAAGCTAAACCTTAACGTCTCGTGAATTCTTTCCGCTACAAAGGATACCCCACTAGAGAGCAGACAATAAGTTTGCGGAAGAGGGAATCGAATGTTTCGTGCCGATCAGAAAGCTTAATACAACGTGGAACTACCAAACAAATCAATATATCGAAATACTCTAAAACAGTTGTATCAAACTCATATAGGAACACGGGCCACTAAAAAGAATTTTGCAAAGTTTACGGGATTTAGATAAAGAAATGTCTACTAAAAACACGTTAGCAAATAAAACGGCGAATGTACAAGTGACTATAAAATGACGTACTTTACAGTATACCTATATTCATTTGTTAGCAACATTCTTTTTGTTTATCATTGTTATCTAATCCGTCTAGAAGTTTTTATACAAAGGGTGTTTACCCGTACATAGATAAATTAAATAATTTGCAATGTTCTAACAGCATACTTTATACATTCTTTAAATTCCATTTTATTGTTTTTATATAATCAAGTTTAGCCTTCGGCCCGAACCGCATTCTATAAAGTATCTTGCGGGCCGCGTGTTTCACACCACTGCTCTAGAATCTAGAACGATGTTTCCCCAACTTTTTGGACCCGCGACACGCTTTTGAAATTTAATAATTAATTTTTCACGACTCACCCACTTATATTATAGAATACAGTCGTTCAGAGAAATATTCAGACATAAGCATAGATTTGGTCCCCATTTTAAACAAACATATAATACAATGGACGAAATACTGTGTATTTATGTAACGAAACTGCAAAAGTTTTTAGCTATTACAAACGGTTGTTTAAATAATAGAACAGAAACGCAGCATTGATATCCGAATACCTTTGTGACCGACTGGAGATTTTAAAAGGAAAGTGAATTGCATCCGACAATTTTCATTAGATGAAAGTCACCTAATAAACATGTTAATTACTCTCGTATTTTTATTTGACGCGACACACCTAAAAACATTAGTGGATCACAATTCATAACTAGGGAATCATTACTCTAGACAAGTGTTTCTTTAGTTACGATCCCTTTTCATAATAATTAAATCATCTGCGAACCCATTCCCCTAAATCTTCTACACAAGACAAGATAAATTTAATAAATTCAGGAAAGCATATTCAAAATAGGTATTCTATCTCTCTTTCATAAAAGATCAGTGTTATATCATTAATAGAATAAAGTAATGCAACTGTATCGAAATGAATAAATACCAAATATCGGTAACTAACCGTTTGCAATCCAAACTTCTTTAATTGTCAGACCTACTACTAATTTCTCACGTTTGTGAGACTTTATTGTGAAAAAGGAAACTTTCTCTTTATTTGTTTCAAAAGAAATGAAAATTAACCCGGCTGCGATCCTTGGATTACTTTTTATCCAATCATGATTCCTCTTTTTTAAGAGATTGGAAGGAAATCGCTACTAATAAATGTAATTCCTAGCTCCAGTTTTATACTGATTTTTTGCCGTTCCAAAAATTGGTAACCCGTTTCAACGGAACGGTAATAGATATAATTAGATTTACAAATTTAGAAAATCGTTGCAGGTTAAATTCGTAAAATTTGTTATTGTAGCTGAGAATGCAGTGCAAAGGGTTTAAAAGTCAACTCTCCAAACCCCCGAAAAGCATTTCTCGTCCCATTAGTTGGAAATCAGAGGGACCTAAAATATATTTCAATCCTTTATTCTACTGTGACATTATTTCTCGCAAAACATGTTCAGGGTTCAATTCTCATTACAGTAGATCGGTTGGTTAATTAAAGCAGCACTTGTAATTCCCCGACCGAAGCAGACGTAAATTAGCCAGTGTTCGCTTTATTGCCCAGTCTTCAATTAACCGGAACATCAACAGATGCTACTTTGCTTCCGCGGAAGCATAACTCTCGCAAATTCCGAATTACAGGAATCGTGAAAGACGAACTTTAAAAAAACGCGCAAGGAAGTGAAGTAAATGTATATGACGTGTTGAGAGTAGTAAGGGCGAACTCAACAATCAAGTGTTGCGAGAAAAATGCTTCTTACCAGCACCATAAACGTTGTAAGAAATAGTATTCTATAAAAACTCAATATTTACACGGAGAAGAAGGACGAAATTCACCAAACAGATTAATAGGAATGTGAAGGAAGTGGTCCAAATTTGGGCTACTACTTTTGTTTTGAAGATACCTAATTGTTTACGTATCAATGTATATCCGTAACATGTTACCTTTCCGATGTAGAATTGAAATACGTCGGACAAAAGTAATGTTTACTACAAATTACAAATTTAAAGTAGCAGTGAAAATTTTCATTATTGAAAGTGTGGTCCAAGTATGGGCCAGTCATAAACTAATCTAAAATAAAACTGAAAACTATTGCTTTGTTTCAGAAAACTGTTTTCTTTACCGAAAGTGGGTAAAAAAAGCTCTCAATGTTAGCAATATAGTGCTCTTAGTAAATTAATTCTTACTTCAACAGGTAATTATTAGAACAACGAAACAAACATAACTGTGAAAACGTTTACGATCGAGATTCATAGCAATGACACTGTTTCCAACGGAACACGTAACTACAACAAACGATGGCTACTATATCTTCTGTACACCTTTATTTGTTCTTTAGTCGTAGTTCTTCACATTTCCTGACACAGGGCGACACTTAACGTTTAACCGCTATTGTCGGTCTGTGAGACCGCTAATAGTTACTCATTCATCTGAATTATTCTTCCTGCACAATCTAGAAGCTCATCATTTTGGGCATTTTTCAATTATAGTATAACGTTAGTTACTTAAATCGAATTTAGACCCCTTCGTCGAACTTAATATAGCCATTTCAATTGACTTAATCGCGTCTTCATAAATGCAAATGAATTTAATGTACTTTTTAACTTTTTCGGTTTACATCGTACCGTTAGGCGGGACATATGTATGTATGTCGTATTTTATTGAATTCTTCTATGTTTAACGTTGTTACACTGTTAGTTTTCTTTATTATTATTGTATACTAAATTATTACTAAACCCATACGTGAATAAATAAATAAATTATTGACGTGCAAAGCAAGAGGTGATTATTTTATTCGCCACTTTTATATCAACGATAATGTACGCGGTTTCACAGACCGCTAATAGTAGTTACGTAAGTTTTAATAGATGTAGTTGTTAAGGGTTAATAAGCATACACTTTAACTAGCCCATAATTAGATTCTAGCCCATATTTGGACCGCTTCCTCTATCTCGGATGCCATAAGTAATTTTCTAATAATTTCTGATAGCGTCGAGTTCACCATTCCTACTTTTAACTCCTCATATTCTCTCCCCCTTTTCTTTATTATCCCTTATATCGACACCGTTTCGCTTACTCGTGTCGGCTTTGGTAGCGAGGCAAAAGTCTTTCCGTACTTGCGGTGGCTCTCAAAGTAAGTACGTATTCGTCCTCGAAACGCAGGATCTCCTCTGGGTGCGTTTTAATCACACGCGAGAGCTCCGTTGCGACTATATCACTCGTTCGCGTTCGTTTCATCATAAAAGCGACCGGATAATGCGGCGCTCGGTTCCTTTTCAATATCCACGGTTATGCGTGGATCGTAAATGAATTTACGATTCGACGTGCCATAATCCCTAAGTTTACACCGCCATTAACAAGTCGAGTGGTCTCGTGGAAAAAGCTTCTGTTCGGCTTTTGAACGATAAAGTAGCCTCGAAAATTGCCGGTCGTCCGGGGATTTCGTAGCAACAGCCGATAAAGCGTGCATGCTCGCACGCGAGAACCGGAAAAAATAAATGAAATGTGTTGCTAAACGAACTCATTAACATTATCGTTCGTTTCATTAATTCCCGGGTTACTCGATTGCCGGGAAGCCTTGGCCATCGACGATCGATAACTAATTTTGCCGGCTGCCACAGACTGAGATCGCCGTCACCAGAAGCGTTCGTATTTTTCGAAACGCCCCTGCTACACGCCGCAAACATAATGAAAACTAACTGCAGTGTCTTGGCTATGCTCGATAAGCGAGGAAAAATTTGTTTAGAATACACAGCAGGTAAATTTGTAGGTCGATTGGAGCGTAATACAGAACTATTGCGGGCAAAGGATCGCGCTTGGTTCGCGGTAAAATTTACAACTTCGGACGAACACGGTATTTCAAAATGACGCGGAATTTATTCGCCGATAGCTGATCCGAAACTTGTATTTTCGAAAAGTTTGCCAGCATTCAGAAGCTAGCTTCATATCCCTGCTGTCCTCCGATCGAATCGTCGAGTAGATCGGAAAAATTTCGTCCATCCGAATCGTCTACGTCTCGTGGAAATCTCGTGTGGCGACGCACCGCGCGGATTATTTATATCGTCTTCGCGACGTCGGTGACGTCGCGTCGGCTAAACTGCATCGTCGCTGAATAACAGAAAAAGTTCGCGGTTCCCCGTAAATTGTGCAAAAAAAAAAACGCTCGATCGATGACACGCGAAATAGCTAAAACCTGTGTAAACCTGTTTTCTCATTAACCCACTTTCGCCTCATTTCTACTTCCATATATCATCGAGCTCGCATTTACGGGTTTCGCCACTTCGCACTTAAATTAAAGTGAAATTTCCGAAAATGTTGGTAACACGAGCGGTAAATTCGTGATTGGTTCTTCGCGGTTGAGTTTGGAGTGCACGAAGTGTGTGAAGCGAATCATGAGAATCAGGGTAATATTATAATAACTAGCTACTCTGCGACGCTAACTATTACTTATTAAATTTCAACTATAGTCTGACCAGCGCAAACTATTATTCCTAGGTGTCGAGGTAGCTAGGTGTGAACTACTTGCCGCTGCTAATTAGCAGCTATTACCTGCCTGCCGCCAACTATTAACTGTCAGCAACCACCTAATACTATCACATCCGACGTGTGTGGTACCACAGGTTGAGTACTTCCTTCCTGCCACCGATATTAAGCACCATTTTCCCAGAACCATCGCTAAGTTTTAACTGTTAAAGGAAAGTTAGACAAAACGGAGTAGTTTGACGACACCCGATAAAGAATACCATGATTTTTGCAAGCGGCTATGCTTTTGCTATCTTGAATTGTTTGAAATATATTTGCGATGCATATCTATAGAAAATGTTTCGACTGTTATCGATAAAATAGCAGCGCGTACAAAAGCAGGTGAAACCAGACCTTTCAATGTCCAAATTGTTGAATTTATGCACGCCTTATGTTAACATCTGCACAAATTTACTTGTAAAACAGCTGTTGAGATTGAACTTATTGTTAGAGTTCATTTTTCGTCAGATATTCATAGAAATATAATTATTTTCTCGTCCCCTATTATTTTTTTACCAATTATAAAGTACAAATACACGTAGAAACCTAGTAAGTGACTCTATACATTTATTCGCTGACTGAGTATAAGCTACTGAAAGGCAGCCCAGTTATAACATTACAATAAAAGTCATATATGTACGTACGATCAAATAACTAAAAATATATTGCTTAATTGATCGGATAAATAATTCAATAAAATAAATAATATATCTAAATTAATATCATGTATTAATAATAATACACTTAATTTGATATTGCACATTAATGATAATAAATTTAATATAAAATTGTTAAATGTATGCGGTGCTACGCTTCGAACAAAATTCTTTTATTATAACTAACGTCGGCGAGAATGCCATTTGATGGTGCATAGCATCGTGGGAAGTCCCTTGTCAATCGTACATTTTACCTTTGACGTTTAAGTAGCTTATTTGTTAATATAGCGCATACCTTCCTTGGAATCAATGTGGTCCCATAATAAATAACCGATAGGCGCTATCATTCCTTGGAATTAATGTTGTAAACAGGATGCGTGATGTGAGTCCAGCGTTATAACTATTATTGCGGTCTTTCATATCTACGTTTAGGTACAGTTCTCCGCTCGCTTGAAGGCACGCGGGATGGCACAAGAGGATTCGGACCGCCCATTGCCACTCTTAACCCACCCTGAGCTTCCCATTCCAAGCCTTCGCCACGCAGTGTGACATAGTAGTAAGAACGGAATTAAATTGCATCCCTATCCATAGGGATATAACTATTGTATAGTAGTAACATGTTACATTACGCCAATGGCGCCCTGTTCGCCGCGTGTTCCCATTATCTCTCTCTATCTCACTGCCTTCCTTTTCAGTCAGTCCACATGCGTGTGCAACTGTCGCACCGCATAGCGAACTAGAGTTCAATGTGTACGTGGGAATAGGTGTATTCCTTCCAATTTTCTCGCATACCTGCCGCGTGCCTTCAAGCGAGCGGAGGACTGTATTCATTTTCGTAACGCGCGTGTCACCTAGAGTTCATTCGTTGTGAGTCCTGCGTTGATCGCAATGCGAGAGTAATATGCGTTACTGTAAACCGGAGTGTGAATATACTATAACTGCGTTGGTCCTCTTTACTGGAGATAGAGCAAAAGAGACCACGAGACGATTCCTTCTCGAGATAACCTTCCGACTACTCTGAACGGTTAAAGATTATAAACAATTCCATTTCCAGTGGAGCATTTCGAGGGTGGGATTATCCAACTTATTCTCGAAGGGCTAAAGCTGCTTCACTGCCGTTTCAGAGCTCAGATCAGCAAGTCGCGAGATGCGTGAACGGATAGTCCGTGGTGCAAAGTATTGAGATAGAGTTTATTACAAGTTGTGTGCAACTTTGTTAGAGTAAGAAAAAGATTCAATGCCGCGTATTCCAATTAAATTGTGTATAATTATTCATTCGTGTATTCTTATTATATTGTATTCTCATTTTATAATTTTACTGTTTCCATAGTCTCATTACTTTACATATTTTAAATATTCTAATTGTTCTACGTATTTTCCGTATCCTTAATGTTTTGTATATTTTGATCTTTTCTTTTCGCTAACATCCGAAAACATAATTTCAAACGTTTCTTCTTGCATTCAAATTATAATCTTTAATACAACCATCTCTTCTCCAGTGAGGAAGGCCTAGCAAGCAAACATCTATAGCAATCGAGCGAAACAAGGTTTCTGTATACTAGATTCACAAACAAATAATCTGATTGTCAATTTATAATTTGGTAAGTTCCATTTTATTTCACCATGCAACATTGTTTTCAACAAGTAATGATAATCAATGCGTAGTCATTACGGGATTTCCCTAATTTATCGTTGCTGAGTTGATATTCATAATTCCTACATTGTTAAAGCAAAATATTATGTCACATATTTTATTACTGTATATGTATATTTCTCTTCGTATATTTTGTAATTCATTATAATTTCTATTTTCCAAATTGCTTATTAAAAATATGTGTTATATTGACTTTATATCCATCTATATTTGATTCAACTCTTTTCAACCTTTATGTCCAATAACATTATCAGCCGCCAAACATAATTAACGACTGCACTACCAAGGGCCCGTATGTGACTGGACAATCGCGAACCCAAAATCTTTCAATAATTTGGTATAATAGTTCCACATTTTATTTCCTTTCCTGTCTGCTACGTAAATTCGCATTATTGTTCCCGCTCGAACACGTCTAAACGTAACAGCGGGATCCCGGTTGCGATGAAAATTATTCCTGGGAATCGGAACGGGATCTTAAAAATATCTACGACCCCCGACATATTTGGAATTTTTGAAGACTTCACACAATTTCGGTATTCGTTTTGTAAAATGTTTTCATAGTTTTTCGACATGGGGACAAATAAAAATGTAGGAATGTGCAGGATCCCAGTTGGGACATTCTCGGGATTCCCGGACACTTTTGGGTGATCCTGCACACCCCTAAAAATTATACATTTGTAATAGATATTTTTCTCTTTAAGTTCCTCTTATTATATTCACCTTTAGTAATATTTCTCTTTTGGTAGAAGTATCTTTACTACCTGATAATATTCTAATTATTCGGTCTTTGCTTCCAAACGCAATTCTATTTTATTAGACAACTATACTATTGAACTACTGTACTACTAAATAAATAAATAAAGTACGAATAAAATTTTATTCACAACATTTAATAAATTTTAAGCTTATAATTTACGCTTCTTTGTATGATGTTTATTCACTGTGGTCAATTACTGACTGGTTTATCCTACCACATTTTATCAAACTACTCTGTTTTGTCCATTCTTTTCCTGCCTAACTACGACGAATGAAAGGAACTATCACGTATACGTATTCGTAAATTCGTATATTAAGAATCTCAAAACAACCGTTATTAAAGAAATTGTCATTCGACCTCGTAAATCGATAAAAATGGGGACAGCCCTGTCTATCCAAAGTTATTCATCAAAAACTAGTTTCCCAAGTATCATGGTCCATTGGAAATGGAGTCTCGTTGGATTCCGTGGCATCAGCCTTGGTACACTGGAAACGGAGAAACTGGTGTCTGCACGAAATTCCGCTTTGACTACAATGCCCCAAGGGTTAAGTACCGCAGGCACAACGGACATTGTCGTTCCAGAACTCAGGCAGTTAACCCGGCGCTCAAAGCTTCGCTTTGCAAACGACGAAAGCAGAAAATCTACTTTCCCCAACTTTTCGAACTCTTTGCTGTCCGTCCTCTTCCTACCCCTTTCTCGTCCCATTCTTAAGTAAACCGAACGATTTCATTTTTGAGACATCGTTGTGAAATTTCGTGATCCAACCTTTCCCTCTACTTTTCCTCCGCGATGCTTTCTTCGTCGTATAGCGTAATGTAGCTGGAAAGCTTCCCTGACGGACGCAAATTGATTAAGAATATTAAAAAAACAGGGCGCGTGGTTGGAGTTCTCGCCACCCTTATCTCGCGCACACGCCGTTGGAAGATAACGGAGGAGAAATTAGTGTCGACATAGAGTTTGGTTCGGAGTACAATACCCAGGTGGATTAAGTATCGTTCGCACATATCGTACAGGAGAAGTTACCTCGGGACTCACAGCTATAGATTGCGAACTGCCAAACTGGAAAAACAAGTTGCTCCAACTTTCCGATGCCCTTTGTTCTTGCTCATTCCTCCGTGCGTCGGAATCACGCGAATGAACGCTTAACGGAAACTAAACTAAAGAATTTTCTTACTTGTGCAAAAAGAACATTTGAAATCACCCTGCTGCCGACATAACGAGTGGCTTTGTTTGATTCAAATGAAAAGAACGGGCAACCACGAGGGAATCATGATATATCGTCGAGGTAAATTATCCGCACGGAAACCTCGGAACAGTAAATGAAAAGTTTGATCGGCAACCCAGATTTATTTAGTGTCAAAGTATATTTAAATTTCCTGCAAATCATCGGTGCCGAGTATTATTCACCGCGCGATGTCTAACGAGTCAGGTGAAATGGTTCGGATTGTAATTTTGGAAATTCTATACGCACATATTGGCGACCCCACTCTTTTTTACTGATTTGTTAACTCTTCAGCCGCGGGTCCCGTGGAAATCGCGCCCCACTTGTGTTTCGTTTAACCCTCCGCGAATCAGGTGAATAAAGGTCACGTCGTTAATCATATGGGGTTAATATTTTTCGGAATATTATCTAATTACAAACACAGGGTGTTTCTGAACTGATGGTATAAACTGAGAGGGCGTGAATCTATGTGAAAATATACATCGAAAATGTAGGGGAATATTTTTTAGTAGGAAGCTTCATTTCCGAATAAGTCGTCCTTGAAATTTGATTCGTGAATTTGAAAATATTACAGCATCTTTAAAATCGTTTGGTTTAATTTAACCACTATATAGTTGGTGGAAGATTAATTTCGATGAAACATGCCTGGATATGTTTTGCAATGACTGCAGCGTTGCTTTAAAAAAACATGTTGAATGAAAAGTTGGTGATATTGCCACGGGCCACTTGGAACAGTTTTTGGTACGGAAAAAATTCTATACAGATGAAATCACAAAGGTAGGCAAAAAATGGATAAAGATTGTCGAAAAATGTGGCGAGTCCATCGTGCGCTGGTGATTATGAAAGTGTTGTAAGTCAAAACAAGAAGGAAAAAAAAGCTTCCGTATTTTTTGTAATATAAATCAATGTATCATAAAGAAAGTAATAAATTCAATTTTTTTAAATTCTTGACTTACACCACTTTCATAATTACCGGTACATGTATGAAATTACATCTAAATAAAGAAAATCGTTTTTCAATTCGACTAACTAAAAGCACACGTGTTCCGTTCAATCCAATATTAGAAAGATTTTTTTTTACATTTTCCGATAAACGCGATAATTCTCGTGTCAACTCTCCCGTAATGTATGCTAAAATCAATAAAATGTCCCACTTCTTTCGCGAGTTTTTGTTCTGCTTTTGTGGATACATTACTATATATCGGTAACATGTCGAATAACCTGCGACTAGGCAGATAACGTTAATCATACGAGATTGCTCGAACAAGTGAATTGATACGTCAATTAGTAAATGCAAGAAGTTTTAGTATTAACTGCTTTAACATAACTCGATAGCAATGACACATCATGTCATATATTTGCTGGCAGATTGCAAGTATTTTTGTCTTTCGATTAACCTCCTGCACTACAATAACGCATGTTGTATGAATGATGGTGTAGATTAAACAAAAATGGATAATTACTAGAGATGAAATTTAATTTGAACACTAATTGTATCTTTGTCTTACGAAATTGGGAGTTATTAACACGTTTAGGATGCCAATGAAAGTACAGGATGGTTTAATTTTACCAAAGCGAGTAGGGGAATTTTTCATTCATGTCATAAGAAAAAGCATCTGACACATGCTTGTATTTGTTAACTGTATTTGCTCAGTTAACTTGTTAAAATAAAATTTATTGCCCTGCTCCGTAATACATCTTATACTTTTTACCTTTTTATTGATAACCACGATTTTTATTGTATATATATATACAATAAAATATATATATACACAATAAAAATCGTGGTTATCAATAAAAAGGTAAAAAGTATAAGATGTATTATATATATATATATATATATATATATATATATATATATATATACAATAAAATATATATATACACAATAAAAATCGTGGTTATCAATAAAAAGGTAAAAAGTATAAGATGTATTACGGAGCAAGGCTATAAATTTTATTTTAACAAGTTAACTGAGCAAATACATATATATATATATATATATATATACATATATGTCGTGAATGGAAATTCGCCAAAATTTGGTTTCGCACTGATCGTGTTAACACTTAACTTTTCAATTTCTAATTTTTTCACCGTTTAAATACACGTATCTTTTGTGTAGAAAATGATAAAATAATATGATGACCCACCTGTGGATCTGTGGCCTGCTTCTGCTTTTTTGTTTCAGCCCCGAAATGTTACAATTTCTCCCGTGTATTGAATACTTTTATATATTTTAACATTCTGCACTATTTTGCACGATTAAATTCGCAGTCTAGTAACAAAATAATCATATGACAAGGGGTTAAATATAAATAAACTGTTGATTTAATTAGATCAAAGGCATTTTATAGGCGGATCACCGAAATTGTGAGCCCGTTTTACAAAACCTACCATTGATGTTCAAACAGCTTTGGGCAATTTATAATAAATTAGCGAATAAAGAAAATGTTAATTACGTGGAGGAATCCCACGAGATCCGACAGTTAATACTCCGCACGTAAACTTCGCAAAGAGAGCAACAGAAACATTATTATGCTTCGCCATTCTCATCCACCCTCTCTCGGTTCATCTCACATTCGGGGCTAATACTATGGCGATATTGCTGAAGCTCGAAGCAGAGTAAAAGCGCTCCAGCCATATTGCCAATTCGTTCTTCCAGATCCTGAAGGGAACAAACTGACCAGGAGGTAAAATTTCAAAGCCGGGAACCTATAAAACGTCCTAAACTGCAGAAACGTGCAAATAAGCGAACGCTCGAAGGGTAATTCATCTTCGATAAATTGTTTTCCGGTTCGGAATTAACTTTGCGAGAACCGGAGAACTGTATGAATATTCCTTGACGTTAATTGCGAACTGTTCGATCCCTGGGTCAAATAATTAATTAAGGACTTCCAGTTATTCAAATCATTGATCTTTGCTGGCAAATACTACAATCTTGGGGATGATTTCCAATTACTCAAGGCTTTAGCAACACCCTTCAAGTTCCTCGCGCTAAACACTAACCGAGACTTGGGATTACTCTGCAAGTTACTGACACTAAATCTTAAATATCTTGCCCTTCGCGTAACCCTCCAAGTTACGCGCATTAAGTATTAGGCTGATGCATATTAAATATCGTTTTTTCAAAGTAAAAAAGTTAAACGTAAGTAAATTCTTTAAAATAGCACACATACGCTTGCTGACAATAGTTAAAAACAAAGTAATTATTTGCAAATTTTTATATGTTATTCACATCCTGAGATACATGGATTAGAATTAAAAATAGGATAACTTATTGCTTATTGATGTATGTAATGTTATCTTTTCATACTATTTTTAATTCTCAGCTGTGTATTTTAGAAGATAAAGAATATATGGATAATCGTAAATGATTACTTTCTTTCCCAACTTTTGTCAGTAAAACATAAATAATTTTTACATGATTCTATATATTTTCGCCATAGATTAACTACGTTCATTATTATATATTCGTAAAAATCACCAACTTCAGGATTCTCTGATTTTCTTCCTCATTGTTTGTTCCGTAAAAGTTATTAATTTTAATAATTAACGAGAATAATAAATTGAATCAATATTCAACTACGTCTTTATTTATGTAATGCTCCTCAAACTTCAGTTTTAATAGCTTTCATGGTACATTTGTTAAATTTAATCCTCCATAAAAAGGTGCTGAAATATTCAGATTATTTATGATATTAAATACTGAATTATTCACAATTTTATTACCGTACACATGTATCTGTATCGCATATGATTTTTTCTCCTTTAATGTGGCTCGTTATAATTAACCATTTTACAAACTAAAGACAATAGTATCCATTCGTTAATCTAAAACTTTACAGAAACATTTCATATACATCAACCTAATATTAATCCTAAAACACAAACGTTGTTTGGTTACAAATTTGCAAGCTGCCAAAACATTTAAAAACAAATTCTCAGACATGTATTTCACTAATTAAATTACTTTCAATTTTTTCCATAACTTTTCATGCAATACAATAAGAGATATCGAACTGAAACTACGAATCACGTTTTGGTCTAAACTAAAGCCAGTCAAGCTTGGCAGAAAAGGTTTTCTTTGAAAGATCCATCTATTAATAGATAATAAATTCAATTTCATTTGGAAGTACTTTCACTATTTGTATTTGGCTATACCTTACTGCTATAAAATTCGATACGAACCTATGGGATAACCTAATATTTGAATACTATTTCTTGGCACCACCCTTTAACTTGTTTCGCGAATTTTCAAGTATCCGGATCCTGGCGCCAAGCTCCAAGTCCACGGTACCAAACACCAAATATTCACCCTGACATGTAATGTTCTCATACCAAATAAAGCGAAACGATAACACCTTTCCGATTGTTTTATTTTGCTTGAAAATCAACTGAAAAGTTGAAAGTTAAGTTTGCATGGTGCAGACGAAAGTTTGCACTGACGGGGAATATAAGAAATCCGAAGGTAATTTCTGAAGCTGGTGAGAGTTTACAAACTACTGTTATACATTATGTCTGTGGCATGCAGAGTATCCTTATTATACGTTCGGACGCGTAAGACTGTGCCAAAGGTCTCTCTAGTCCACTCTTCGAAACCTTTCTACCTCTACTCTCTATTTCTTATTGTTAGCCGTCGTACTATAAATTTCTCCGACCACTTTTAAGGCTCCAGCCGGCCGATGATTTTTCTCTGGATTATTACTGAAATTACTTTACTCGGTAGCACGACCAAGAAAGAAATTAGGTTACGCCTGATGCTAACGGAGAACTTTCAAAAACGGTATCGCTGATGTAAAAACCGGCCATTTTCATTATTTGAAACTTTACAACATCGATGAAAAATTACCTAACGAGATCAGGTAAAGTTTATCGCACAATTAATTCAACTCTTCTGAACTCTTCGAAGTTCTATTAAATCCAATTGCATTTTGTTTTGTTCTATAGAAGTCTTATAACTTTGAGAACAAGATCCTTCAATATATAAATTGAGATATGCATTTACAAGTATTAATGAAAACCATTTTATGGTTTCCCGAAGCCAGGACATCTATTAGAAAAGTAATAACGGGATTGGATGGAAAGTGTGATCCGAGGACTACAGCAGGGTTAAATATCTTTTCTAGCCCACTTGTTTAAGTATCTCCTTACAATCATTCCCAAGTTTTTCCATTGTTCTTTAATGCTTTTTTCACTATTCGCGGTATTACCAATCTGTAATTGCCTTGGAATTGAAATGTACAACAATGAATCGGTATTAAATACCGTCTGATAAAAGAGGAACTCTCCCCGCACATAAACGGAAATAGACGTTAACAATTGAAATGGTGTTTCACAGATGAGGTACGAAACAGACTTATCATCTTACGGGACATTGTGCCACATGCTCTGAAATACTTACATTTAAAAAATCAGAATATTCGAAAGAATATGTCTCGTTTTATTACCTGGCAAAGAATGTAAGCACTTTTAAAATATGTTAACACGCAAAATGTAAAAGCAGTCGCAAAAGGTATACATTTTACGTAAATTAAATGATACAAAAATAAAAATGGTAATGGAGTCGCGAGACCATAAAATCGTGTAACAGAAAACAGCATTGGATGATAGTCTATTCTGTACCTCGCCTGTGGTTTAATCTTTTCGCTTAAAATTCAGCTAGAAAAAGGAAACGTTTTGTTTGGAAATGGTTAACGATGCTTGACACGAGAAAGAAAGGGACACGGGACAATACGATCGGTAGAAATTTAATTCGGTAGGATACGGCAACGGGGGATGAACGCACAGGTCTAAGGAGATAAAGCGCGTTTCGAGGGAAAGCGATGTTTGAATCGTGGTTAATAAAATCGTATGAATATTCAGCGACGGGGAAATAGAAGTTCCCCGGAGGATCGAAACAAAAAGGTCATACGGATTTGCCGTTACAGGTGCCGTTCCCTCTGGAAAATTGAACTTCCGAAATCCCGCGTGGATTATTCCTTTTCCCCGTTCATTTTTGTCCCACGCGTCGATTTCGAAATGGAAGTTGGTCGATTAAAATGCCATCGGGCACAAAAATCCCTTCGATCATTTTCCTTCTCTTCTTTCTAACGCGTTCGTTACGCGTAAATGTTCGCGAATAAAAATATACGACAACCAACCACGATTCATCTAAGAATATTACTCCACGCATCAAAGATATCACGTTCGCGATGGCGCAAAGTGGTAGCAACTTCTGAGTAATTATTCGCAAGCTTGTTTATCGCGAAATTTTAGAAGCGTTCGAGTGTTTGCGCCAACCCTTGTTTTGTACTTTCGAGAAAACTTACCTCAGCCAGTGTAAACAATTCTCACGATTTCTGCAAGGCTGCTTTCTGTTTCGCTCGGCCGACGATTGGTCGAGAAGCTTTTAGGTTGGAACGCAACGGATCGACACGGACTCGACGGGTAACGATCGGCTTGAAACAGGATTCGAAGCTGCGTTAGACGCCGTTCACGGCCGCTATCGAGCATTTCGATTCAGGACGGCGCTTCTTTGTTTGCGAAACAAACACTGGCGATTTAGAGATCCTACGCGAGACTAAATAGACGCCGCCCCGGCGAGGAACGGATTCCATTGAAGTACCGTCCGTCCGTGGTAAGTTGGCCCAGGGGTCGGCATAGGGGCAAAGGGGCTGTACTGACGAAAATGCGAATATGATTCGTTAGAGGATCAGCGTTTATGACACAGTTATATGCATACGTCACACGTATTGGCATCATTGGCCGAAACGTTCGTAGCGAAGGCGGGGACGAGTCACACGGGCGAACAAAGCTAAGCTTCGCTACGCGCTTGTGCCAGCCCCCGGCGGCCAACTTACCGCGGACAGCCAGTACTTCGCGTTCTGCCCTCTCGCGTCTTGCCTGTGCGTCCTAATCTCCTGTTTTTCTTTATATTGCAAATCCCAGATCTTTTCTACTAACCTTTCCAGTATTAAATGGATGGAAGAAATCGGCGAGTTTCTAGACTCACTTTCACGCATGACGTGTACACGTGATCTTTAATATCAATACCGGCTAATCGTTACTAGATTGCGAAATTTCATGAATTTTGTGGTGAAAATTAAAACGTGCGAAAAGCTGCAGGATGAAGTTAATAAGGTAAACATACGCATAATATTTGAAGTACAATTGAAATTATAATATTTAGAGGATAAAACAAACCCCTACTTATGCCCAGTGCTTTAATGTTAATTCGTAGAAGTATTGTTAAACACTTTGTACTAATTATTCATTTATTTTCGAAAGACTCGAATTTGTAAAATCTATGTACAGTCGAGTATTCTAAAACAAACTAATTCGTTTATTATGCAATATAAAAGTCGTATAATTTGTAATTGTAAGCCAGGTGGTTAGTTGTAACGTTGTTCGTTATAAACCACCCCACTGTATCGTGTTCAAAATTGACCACAAATATACTGATAAGGTTAATTTGCACACATTACCATTGTCTATCCTGCCGTACGCTTTACAACATAATTTTTCACCCGATGAAACGCGGATCTTTCACGTAGACCGCGTACTAATTTGATCAAAACACACGGAATAATTCGAAAGCACCCTATATTCACTATGAATTAATCGTTGGTGTAATTGCTGTGTTCCGCATGGGCGCGTTCCGACGGTTGCATCCGAGAGTGAGATCTTCGCCGGCAGTGGCGGAAATAACGGAAGCGAAGAGACGAATAACAATTTAATTGGACTTGCAGTCGTCTAGTAGTTTCTAAACTCACCTCTATTCGTAATTAGGCTTGCGGCCGGTCGCGGTAACCGCGGTTAAATAATTCAATCCTCCGCGTCTGCATGTGGCCCAGGGGTTGCAGAATATCTGCCACCTGCAACGAAATTCCCAACATATTGGTACATAACTGGCTATTAAGTAGTTGCTACAACGTAACACTATCGCTCTGCGCTCTGCGATAAGATCGTGAATTATCCTGACCATAATCGAATGTATCCTGTTTGTAATCGAATCTGTTGAATGCGTTCGTTTGATGGTCAGCATCTAGCCTAGATACATTCGACATTTCTCTGTACTAACGCAATATCGTGATTAACATTTCGTATAAGATGACGAATGAGTTTTGGGTCCAAGAGAATTCACGCAACATATCCGAGGATGCACAAGTTCCGGTTATTACGAAACAACGAGGAAAGCTATTATTTCGGGGTACTTCATGGAGAGATTCGCTAGATTAGTTATTGTTCTGCTTGTTTCTATTCATAGGCGAACTTTCGGATGGACACGAGTGCAACCGAAGTGACGGGCAATCAAAGGGAAATATTATGTCCAGCGTGTACGAATGTAATGAATCAACAAAGAGAAAATAATCGGGAGAGCAAGCCGACATCGTAAAACGTTCGCGGAATGGCGATACAGATGCAATGGGAGCCCGTGTACGCGTAGACAAAGCATTTTGACAAATTTATATGCTAATCCCGTGCGGTTGACGAGCCTGAGATTAACTTCGTACTCCAGTTAGCAGTTGCCTACGACCTGGCACTTTATTTTCTGCAGTTGCTCAACAAACTCCGTTTGCCACTTCATCTACGCCGCGCAAATTTCCCGCGAACATTATATTCCGTGGGGTCAAAAGTTCATTGTGAATTGGATAAATTTGATTGGAAGTCCGAGTCAGCAGTCGGCTACCTATGCTACGTGCGTCGAACTGTGTGTTGAAGAATTTTTTTCTATAGAAGCTTCCGCTCGCTTCTCTATTATCCAACTGATTCCAGTGATTGGTTCTTATATCGTATTGAAAATTATTTATATACAGGGTGTCTCAGAGCTTTTCAGGCAAAACTTAATTAATATATATGCTCCGCGATTGTAAATAAATAAAAAGTGATATGCAAACATAGGTCGTTTGATGGCGCGTTAAAAACGTTATAACAGAAATATGAAATACGGAGGGAAAGCACCGCTCCAACTTTCAAAAGTTTCACGATTCTTACTACTAATTTCTAGAAGTTAAAACTATTACGCCAAAGCAATATACGCATATATTTTTTAATCGAACAGCATTTCGTGTAGCACGTTGATGAAACAATGGCAAAAATTATTACATCGCAGTTAGAACAACTCGTAACTATGAATGCTACACGTAGCAATATGGTACTACCATTTATTTTAGTTATTAACAATGAAAATTTTATTAGTGATCAGAGTTTTAATTCAATCGAGCAGTGTTTCCCAATCGGTGTGTTGCGAGGATTTAATTAAAATTTCATCTGTGACAAAAATATTCAATATTTTGAAAAATATGATTCATGTACTAGTCATCAGTAATGATTGTCCTATAGTGCGTTGCTTCTACTGATACTACATAGTTATTACATTGAGTGCAGAATTTCTTTCTAATAATTATGGTGTGTCGCAAAGATCTAACTAGCTTTAACCTTTTGAAGACTAAGTAATTTTAGGAGATTCGCGCGTTTCTAGATTTATTTTCACGGATCACGCGTATACACGATATTTAATATGAATATTTTGATCTTTATCAATCACTTCGATGCCTCTAAATTCATATTTGCTCAACATTTTACATTAATTATTTATTGCGTTGAAAGACTTGAATTTGTATACTCTACGTGTTATGCATACTTAAAATCGACCACATATATGCGTTCATATGTAGCTCTCAAAGGATTAAAGTATACCGCTCCTAAAAAGTTTGGGAAACACTACAATAGAGTTTAGAGGAACAAAAAAGTATTCAGTAAAATCCATTTTCAATATGCATAAAAATTTGTTAAAAAAAAGTTCTATTAAATTACTCAAATTATACATAACATTATACAATAACTCATTATTCTCCGTATTGCTTCTGAATATTTCTCAAATATTGCTACGAACTCACCGAACAAGTTAATATAAAATATACTGGCAAAATTCTACGCAAAAAAATCTGGGACGTCCTGTGTATGTACTCGTGTCGCGTAACACAGCATTTCCCACGTTCGAATGCGATATTAAAACTCGAAATTCCAATAGAGTGATTGATCGATGAGTAAATGATATCGTATAAAATTATATCTCGTGTTTCGTTTATTTGTTTGCTAGATGAAACGAGATAGAAGCAGATGGGTAAAATTTCGATCATCTTGGTGTCGGAGTTAAAACCACGGCCATAGGTGTCCGTGAGAAGATTTCTGGTCGCCTTGGCTCGGAACAGTTGCTAGGTGTCGAAAATTAAGGTCGACGAGGACGACGTCTTGGGCTGAGTCTGTAAACCATCGATGAGCCATGGAAACGGTCTTGCCGGGAACTTTTATTGTTATCCGAAAATACCTTGCTCCACCCTCGAGTGAAATGGATTCGAGGTAGTGCACGTCTGTGGCGTATGATATCCTGTTGGAACGGTAAATCACTTTCACTTGTCCACGTCCCCTTTCGTGATCCTTTTATCTTGTCGTTTTTGATGAAAAACGGGAATCTATTCTATCATCTTTTTAAAATCGCGACGCGTTCGTTTAAGACATCCGTGCTCTAGACGTTGCCTCGGATAATTGTGTTTTATTTAATCAAACTTCATTTTGTTAATGGAAATTTAAATCGCATCGTGGTGACAGGATATCGTAAAATTTAATTGTTTTCTAAATAATTCCAATGCCACGTGAACTCGCTTGGAAGTATTAATGGATTCGTAGTAAATTAAATTTTATTACGGCCGCGCACGTATCCTCGCAGTGTTTGTTTACTAGGTATCATCGCAGATACAACGGTGGATCGTTAACAATAGCACACTAAAATATTAACTTTCACAACAGGTAAGTATACTTGACACGATGCTTGTGAAAAGTTAATACCGAAAGATTCCGAATAAATAAAACGGGAATTTCAGTCCTGCCGCGTTCATCATTCCGAAACGCGACACGTTTCGTTTCTCTACATGAAAATGCAATTTAATAAATGCAATAAAGATAACACAGGATTCCGTGACTTCCGAATATATTCGTTCGGATAAAACAATTTGGGTGGAATTTGGAGTATATTCAATAAAGGTGCACTTGTAGTGGTTCAAAGCAAAACATAAAGCACCTACAATATTATGCTTCAGGTAGCGATTAATAGTATAAGAAATACAGACATTATCCTTAACTTATATTCAAGTTCATATAAATGCACGAATAACAAAGGCAGAAGTTGCTTACGTTCATTTTTAAAGTCAATTTTCAAAACTTCCAGCCTACTATTAAGCACGGGGTTAGGTCGAAAATGTTGTGGGGTTCCATGTTAGTTATTGGAACAGAAATCTTCATGGTGTTGATGAAATCATAGATTAGAATAAATATTGACAAATTTCAAAAAGAAAATTAAAAGCTACTGTATAAAAAGTGAATAGGTATTGTCGATTTTTTTCAGCTTTTATCAAGAGGATGGCCTAAAAGATCGAACTCACAATATTCGTATGTAGTTGTTCTTTTTTATGATTTGATGTAAATAGTTTCTGCCTTTTTTATGAATTTATATGACCCTAAATAAAGCTGAATAATTGAGATTTCTTTCTATTTTCCACATTGAAATAATTTCTATGGGAACACCATTTTGAATCGATTGAGACAACCAGAGAAAGATCATTGAACGAATTAACATGTTCCGTACAAAATGCCGAAAGAGTGGAAAAAATCGGTCAGTACTACCATTGTATAGCGAAGAATCTGGTCCGATTGTGTATCGTACTGTATAAAGTATTTTATTCATTTCATTGTTGTACGACATTTCATTACTCGATAGCTAGCGTTCTAATTTGCTTGTATGCATTGTATTAAATTTTCCTGAGGCGCTCAATTTACGGGCTTTAGAAGCACGTTAGGCGAGCAGAACGGAATACGCAATGGGTTAAAAGTTATTCCAGACATTGCACACTAACAATCATTCGAAGAACAAAAGGAGCCATGACAAATATCTGTTGGAAGCAATGGGAATTACTTTGAAGGAGTTTCAAGAGAAATTGATCAATAGATAAATAATACGGGTTTCATTTGACTTGCCCTAAAACTGTTTCTACCGAGTAGCATAAACTAAACACGTCAATGCATTTCCTAATTATCCCTTGGTGAATTTTTTCAATCTTCCCCAATCGTTCATTAGCGATTTTTCACGCATCCCTACTTGCAGTAGAATTCGAAATCTCCTAGCGGAAGTTTTCATCGACCAGGGCAGGGTTTTAATTTCAAATTTCCACCCCTGGCGGTCCGCGTCCGTATATAAATGATGCAATTGCCTTCGGTGCAGACGGGTGAAAATAAATTACGTTCCCCCTGTAGAATCCAACGCGTACAGGCCGGACGGTGCAAATTTATTTGCGCGAAGAAGCACGAAAGAGTGAACCGAACGAACCTTCCCTCGTTTCGAAGGGCCTGGCAATAAAGGGATCACCCGGGTCAGGTTAAGACGATTTATTGTCTAGGTAAGTTTGCCATATTCGATAAAAAGCCACCGCGTATTTGCCGCGCTACACGCTATAAAGAGGGGGTGGCAGGATAGGGACAGATAAAGTCAATAATTCCTCGCGTTTGACGCGTGGCTTATTGCTCCCGGCTCGGGGAAGAATCGCGAGAAGACCGAGGACTCCCGTTCGACCATTTGTCAACGATATTTTACGGTTGGATACTGCCATTTCGAGTCCGCACGGTTCGTGCTTTCTTCGGGTTGACCACCGTTTCGCCTAGGGTTCCTTTAATTTGAGTTACAAGATTTCCCTGTGATTTATAGCGACTTTATTCTAAGATCGTGCTATCAACGGTTGAATCGCTACTCGATTGCCTTCGTATCCCTCGATAAAGCTATCGAGAAGTGTATGCAAAGTGGGTGAAGTAGATGGTGCGAAGTAACGACACATGTTCCACTGCATGGTACCATAAATACACTGAATCGTATCGCGTGAGACTTGGATGAATTTTACGGGAAATTTGTATGAACGCGCGAGTTCAAATTGCTCGTTACTTTTTTTACCCGCAGAGTTCATAGCGTGCAAGAAGAATTTATCACATGAAAAGAATTTTAACAAGTACTCTTCTGTTCGGCAATAAATCTACGATGACCATCGATCAGGGCAAGTCAATCAAGTAGTAACTCCGCGCCGAGGTTGTACAATACAAACAGAAGTTGAAGATTTATTGCGCCGCCTGTCTCAATCGCGTAAATTGCATTCGATATAATATCGGATATATTCTTTATCCTTTATTGTATCAATCTTTATCGATATGGAATGTATAAGGAGAGGCAAAACGGATGCGTGGAATTGTATTACCTTTCTTCCTAATGGACCGTATAGTATCGCGTTTATTTAAAAGAGACCCGAGGCAGAAACCTTCCTAATGGTTTGTCTTAAAAGATAAAACAAAATGTCGCTTCGCCATCTGGCACTGCGACAGATACCACGTACATATTTGCTTTAAAAAACTACCCCTCAGACTAATCCTATTCTACTTTATTCACTGCAGAGACACACGAATGGATACCAACAGCCGAGAACCAGAAAACCCGATCAATACTTCGGAGCTTACTTTCTGTCGGTGCTCTGCTGTAAGCACAGAGCAGCTTTCGTTCGTCGTTTTATAAGCTTTTGCGCCCTACGTTCTGAAATACCGATCGTGTGCAGCATAAAAGATCGTGTAAGACGTGTAAGAAGTAACATAACTTACAATAATTGCTTTTACGCTTTTAATTTTGCTGTTTTTTAACACTGCAACTGCTGACAATTAAAGTGTATTTATTTGTATAAAGGAAGTTAAAGCAATAGAAATTTGAAGAAGTATATAGTTTAGTGGAAATAAATCTTTATTCAACCCCTTTACATAAAATATCACAGCAAATTTGCAAAAGTGCATCGTCGCAAGCTTACACAATCTTTATTTGACCCCTGATCTGTATATTCATATCAGAAACATATTGTTTCACATTTATATTTGCAGCAATTGAAATTCCCCTAAACAATATTAATTTCTTTTTATTAATTTTTATTTCTGCGTATAAAGAATACTTTAACTGAAAAATTACCCAATTAACAGGTTGAAGACCAACGTGTTTCAACGCAGCATTTCATTTCCAATTTCTTTCTAGCCAAATTACGTTGCTGAATCCCATTTCTTACCAATGCATTTGTGTTTTAAATAATTTAATAATCTTTTCGTTATTATTCTTTTTTCTGCATAAGCTGTACAATTTTATAATGTTTGAAAAAGCTACAAATAAAATGTTGCGTTAACGCAACGTTGATCCTTAATGGGTTAATCATAACTGTTAGGCTATCATAATAGTGGAATGATTCCTTTCAATAACTGCAGAGACCAGTATTTATGGCTTGATTTCACCCAGAAGATCGTTCCTGTATAAAAACCACAAATTCGCAGAACTAACTTATTCGTTGGACTGGCTTCATATCAGATAGACCGTGAAATTGATCAGAGTACTTCTTACTTGCGAACAATCTGCATTTCGAGAGCTACTAGTTGATATCTTCCGTTAGCTTAGTTCGTCTTACTAAGATTTTACTGAGAATTTTCCGTCATTCGGTATGTCGAATTTATTTTAAGTTCTTCCACTTGGTTGGCTGAATTTATTTGAGTTTTTCCACTTGCGCGGGTTATTTATGCTCTACCGACAATAAGAATTTTTTCTCGGTTCGGTTGGTTAAATTTTTAAGCATCGACGAAGGATTATTTTGCGGAAGACATCACGTCTGATTACTGTCGGGATTACTCATACACTTGAATTAAATTTCTATCCCGTTGCAGAAGAATTTGGCAAGCATTAGCGGCAACCGCGAGAGAAACATCGAAATTGTAAAAGCAGCTCAATGAAATTTGTAAATATACGTGTAATAGTAATAAATAACATATTTTTCCTATCTACGTTACTCATACGTTTCATTAATATGCAGTAGGTAAACCTAAAATAAATCCAAGCATTTCAATACCTAGAAGCAACAACAGTTACAATATTACTCAACTTGGAAGAGTTTCCTTATTATTTAATTTCCCCTCAGAACTGCCCTAAATTTTTAAACTCTTTTATTTTATCCCGCTATATATTTAACCGTCAACAGTCCTTGAGCTATTTTCGATTCACACATCCGTTTATGTTTATGTAGAATTTTTTATTTTTAAGAAGAACACAAAGAAATCGTAATTGATATGTATAATTTTAAGTTCCGATATTTATGTTGAAGCTTCTTTTTCTCAACATTGTGAAACATTCCTAAAGAAAATAGAATATAATTGAATTGGATAAAATCATGAAACAATTGCAGGGTGTAAAATCGAGGCGATTAAAATTCTAACTGCTACGAATTTATAGTTCTATACACTGTGATATTTTCCTAAAGGCTGCCTTTCATTTATTCCATTAATTTTTTGCATGCAGAGTGAACCTCATAACGTGACCACTTCTGTGGAGCTGTGAAGAGAGGATAGGATAGGAAAAAGGAAGGGCGTTGCGTTTCGTCCTGGCCCTCCTGCTAGTGGACTCATCAGTAAGGCTACCTAGCAGGCCCTGCCTTAGACGTTGGGATATTGGAAGGAAGGTTAAAGGTGGTATATACGTATATGGACGAGGTAGTTGGAGCGAGTGCTTTCGAGAAAGTCCTATTTCGTATGTCCCTCTAGTGGTAGGTGCAGGAGAGCCACCACACTTTAATTATTTCCTTTACTAATAAACCAATTAATATTGTTCTGTATTAAAAAGGAGGCATTGAAAAAGATCAAATTCAATCAGCTTGAAGATTCTTCGAAATCATATAATCAATGATAATAAATCCTGATGGATCTACTAATGATAAAGATAATTGAGGTAGTTACATTAGATGGGCCAACCTGTGTAAGAATGTAACTGTGATCTATTTCTTAATCTCACTTGTTTTTACATGGTGTTCACCCGTGAAGTAAAGTAAATAATTAAATAAATGATATATTTTAAATCATTTCGCTTTAAAGGTTCCGTTGGTAACTTTTAGGTACCAGCCATTCTTACGCGAGAATTGTCACAGAGCTAAGTATGGTCAATGTAACTACTTAACCCATTCACTGAGTCGTTCTTTAATCGGAATATTTTTAGGGCAAGAAGGTAAAGATTAATTATGGTAGATTAGTTATGAATAGTACAATATATAGTAATGTATAGTACATTAAAAGTGAAGAGTGTAATATGATTTCGTATAAATCCACTCAGACATTATAAAAACTTGGACTTCTTGAACAAATTAATTGGTACGTTCTAAATATTTGCAATCTAAATAACAAGCTGACTCGCCTTTCACAGTTAAGTGGTTAACAGTATATTTTTCAATGGAAATACGTTTTCTTTCGCATTCTATTCAAATTTTAGCGCAACGGTTCAAAAGAAGCACCACTTAAATGTAAACTTCGGTTGACTAATTTTTTGTACTGCATGTATACCAAAGTGCTTTGTTTTACTCGTTGATAAAGCATTACCATTATTATTATTATTATTATTATTATTATTATTATTATTATTATTATTATTATTATTAAATACGAAGACACCCTTAGGAGACACGAGAAGAACGACGCAGAGTTTTGCGTGCCCTGTGGAGGAATGGCGACGCGTCGCGTGAGGAGAGCCAACGCGGGCTCGGCTCGAGGCTGAAAATAGCTAAAGAGAGACGCTGGCTCGCTAGCTCGCTCCATTCCGCTCGGCACCGCGCTCTGGCAGAACCGCTCGAGCCTCGATACGAATTTCGTCGGTGGGGCCCGACCGTCGACAGAGAAAAACCGAAGGTTCCAGCCACCCCGAATCGACCGGACCACCCCCCCAAGTCTCGATCCAGGTCGATTCGGAGATCGACTTCAAGCGAAAGTGAGTGTCGTCATCTTCGCGAAAGCACAGTGTTTGGTTCTTTTTTTCATAGCAGAGGTGAATTTTCCGAGGCCAGTTGGTTTCTGGCCGATTTGTCTGTTAAACGGGCACAGTGAAGTGGCTGAAAAAAAACCGTGCAGTTGAAAGGTAATGCGGCGTGCGTTACCGGTTGCATTGCGGACACTCTGGAGACCAATCGACCTCGATGCATTTGCATACGATATGCATCGAGAAGAGTGTGTGTGCGTGGTTGCGTACGGGCGGGCGCGATACGTGCGGGCAGGGAGCTTTCTCGAAAGTTTGTGCCTGTTTTAATTACGGAGCTGCTCGAGAACAGTTTCTCTTTTTCCACGATGGTGATCCCGACACACGGTGGAACGTTTTATCGTTCGACGAAGGAGATCGATATCCTATAGGGAGATTGTTATATATTTGTTAGGTCCTCGGCTGTACTTTGTGTGTATTCTGGCAAGCAATTTCCAAAATTGCGAAACGCCAAAACGAATACATTGACGCGGCTTCATCCCAATGACAAAGTGTATTTTCTCGCTGCTGGTCGGCAAGAATTGTCCGAGCAAATATTTAGCACGAGAACGCACAATATTTTCTGTTGATCTGTTGCCAGTCGAAAACTTGGGAACGCGTTCGTGATTTATCGACGGGACAGCGTCCATCGAATGCTCCTCCAACGATTCCTCGCGATCGCGACACACTCGACACTAACATCGTGATATCCTTAACCTTCGATTAACGCGTTACCATTTCTAATTCGAGTATAGGCACGGCCAAGCGCACACCGATACTTCAGTGAGTGGTAAATGCATCTATTTCTGCCCGGTTGCTGGAAATAGATACGAGAATGAAATAGGTTCGGCTCGGAGCGTATGCGTGTTCGCGTTGCCGATTGCCGCGTTGTCATCGTTCGTGATATTGTTTAATTAGGGTTCTAACGCACCAACAACGTATATTCTCCGGTATCGATCGAAACAACCAACTGCGTTCAATCGGAAGGCTTTTACGGAATTGCATCCATTCTACTTCGTTGGTGATCAATTTTATTTTTAAAGATTTCTAATCGTTTAATAACCGATGATAAATTTTGCCTACGCGCTTACAGTCGCTCACAAAAGTCTACGCACGCCCATTAAAATTTGAAATGTTTAACTATGCTGTTCTCCTTACATACTTTTCGCATTCATACTTCTTCGATTTACACTGAAACGACGACTGAATATTATTATTACAATAATGAATATTATTGTTCTTACGAGGCTTATAAAAGTTTGAAATGCATAGAATATTGAGAAGAAATGTACAGAAATATAGTACCAAGTAAAACGTAATCTTCACGTTGGATCATATAAACCTCAACAAAATAGCAGACTTAACAAACACTTTAAAAGTTTAAAAAACAACAAAATCTTATCTAATAGACGTATAATTTTACCTAATAAACAACATCAGTGAAAATGTTTGAAATTCAATTATTCTGCAATGGATAAGTGAACGAAGACTCTTATGAGTGACTTTACCTCGTTTTATAAATTCGACGTAGCTTTTGAAAGTGAGAACGCAACAGGAAAGCAATTCGTTCGAACGAGTCTGTTCGTTATGTCTTAAATTGCTCCGGACTCCGGAAGTGCCGCGGGGGATGGTCGGTTGCTCGACACTATTTTTACTTAAACCCATCTCCCGTTCGATTTATATCTAAATATACGGGTTTCCGTGCTCAAACCTTTCCCAGTTTGATTGACGCAAGTTCACGCATCGCCACGGCAATTACGTAAATAGTAAAGCCGATAATACCGTTGTTCATCGTCGTTGTCGTGATTAACGTCGTCGTTACGAGCAATCAGAGGATCTATAAGAAGAATACTGACTGCAATTACCTTACCCGTGAATCATCCCTTGCAAAAATGACTGACGCTCTTTAATCCCTTGCCTTGCAATAACGAGCACGACTGGTGACAGAGATTGTGGCCTAAATATATTAGGAAGACTTTGTACTTGTACTACTAAGATCGAAAGTTATCAAATGCAAATTACGTGTATTAATTCAATATTTTATATCTAATGCAATGGCAAGGCAATAAATAGCTAATTCAAACTTTGCAACGATTAAAAATTGAATAAGGCGGTTAAGTTAACTTTCACTAAATAATATCGTAGTTAGAATTATATCGAGTTTAACACGAAGGGTAGCCACGATTCTAGGTCACCATAATTACTTTTCTCTATTTTGCATCAAACTAAACACAATGAAAAACAGAGACTTCGCATCTCGTTAAGCGAACTTCTTTTCTCTGTTTCTATTGAGTTCGTGGAAAACAATGCTTAGGTCTTAACACACTTCCTGCTTCTTCTTCTTTCTTGACTTCTTCAAAAGTATCCCAAGAAACGGAATATTTAATTCATCTTTTCTAAGAAGTTTCAAAGGCCCCCAAATCTTGAAGAGAATTCCTAAAAGATTCCTAAATAATTTCTAAAATCTATCTACAGACAGTCACGGAAGTCTACGTACATACATGTACTACATTTTTCACCGTAATATAATTAGGAAGTCATTTTAGAGTAATCAAAATAGGGTGAAAATTCATAAAATATAATATTACAGACGAATAAGGTTCTTAGAGGACGTTTTATAAAGGAAGTATTCTTAATTGCACGAATGAAGTTACTTCTAAAAGTGTCCAGAATGTAATTCTATTTATGCCAAATAAATGATAGAACGTTACAGATGTATCCGAAAGTCTAACAAAGTACAAATATAGCTGAAACAATTTTCTATACTTCTGTTAAGGAAAATGCAAAAGACATCAGTATATCTTGCCAATTTGCGCAACTATAATTAATAACTAAATTGAAATGTTCTTCAAACGATCGAAATTCTTGCATTTCTCAAAATATCTGAAATTTACAGGTGCACGTAGACTTTTGCGACTGTATATTACTCTGTTATTCTCAGCATCTCCGAGACATTTCATCCCCCAAAACATCCGACATTTGCAAACATAACAAATCCATTAAATCCACGAGTCGCTCGATCCTACGTTCCTCGCGATCCCCAAAATCCGAGTTTCGTAACTTGCTTCGAGCAAGTTGGAGAAAAACAGCAACACAAAGGGGGTGTACGCGGTGCGTCGTATCTGTAACGACGGAATTTCGAGCATGCGGAATTTGATTGAAGGAAACGGGCGCTTGCGCAGGGGTTGGCGAGGTTCGCGCGAGCCATTCTCTAGCCAGTAGTGGCTGATCATTGGTGCACCATCGGAGGTTAGGACGTCGTGGACACCGTGCTGGTGGTGCTGGTCGTCATCAGCCAGCGTGAAAAGTTCTGCACCGGCAGCCGAGTGTGCCACCGGACGGAGAAACATGTCGGATCATGACCGCGTGTGACCGTTCATCCGCGCCCTATTGACTACGAGGCTGGCGACGGTGGACGAGCGACAAGGAGAACCAGGCCAGATCACGAGCGAGGAAAATAACGCGAGGGAGAGTCGGTGAACTGGGCTCAACGTCAGGTTACGTGAAAACGTACCGACGGGATGGCTGACAGCGAGGGTGGCTCCGAGCAGGATGATGTATCATTCCTCCGCACGGTGAGTGTATCTTTCTATTAATCTACATACTCAGCGAAATCGAGAGTTAAAGACCCGCACGTCTTCGTTTTGTAACGAAATAATAGTTAACGTTGGAAAATTCTTTTTAAGATAGCTTCCATTGTGCGGCTTTAAGAAACGACTTGAATTTTTTCCGTACAGAAAGTAATTTTCGTTCCGTTAGAATGTGATACCGTGCAAACGCTGATGCAACGAGAAAAACGTTTGATGAATATTAAATGAAGCACGAATCACGCGATACTTTCGTGCAAACGTCGCGCGCAGGGAAGCTCGATCTGCTGGAGCTAGCACGTGGGAACGGTCGAAAAGCGCGCGGTGTTATGGAAGGATCGCGCGTTCCACGATAAAAGACCGTGACAGAGTCTAGAAGAGATCGGATACCGTTCAAGCTTGAATGCGTTTAGGTGGGGGAGGAGCAACACCGTCTAGTAGATCCTCTTAGGATGCGTTTAAAGTTAGCGTTCGCGGCGTGCACAAGGTGTTTACGGTAATGTTGTCACCTGTGTGTACACCGTGGTGCTTCTCGCATAAAATAGCGATTTTCCGTTGCAAAGGACAAGCATAGGGGGTTGGAATTCAATGAATCGTGGAAGCACTTAAAGTTCCTGTGCTCAGCGACCTTGACCTCGTTCGACCCGCAAGGATCAAGCAGTAGCATAGTGACCGAGAGGGTAGCTGCAGCCTTGAGCTTCCATAAGCTGCACGCGCTCGATGCTCGACTCTTTAATACCAGCCCCCCTCCCCCCTGCCAGTAAAAATACATCTCTCTGATGCACGCGGTCCTGTTATCGGAACCGTTTACAAACATCGACACACACGCGCGTCCATCGATTTTCCCTCGTGTTTTTTTTCCCCTTCCGCCTATTTTTCTTCTCTTCTCTAACGTCGCGCTCTCTTTGTCTACAAACAAAAACACGTATATTTGTATTCCATAAAATACGAGATTTGTTTGGTGAAATTACACACAGGACAGGATTGCATCGAATAGAGAAAGATTCATGATTCGCATTTCAAACGGCGCGGCGCTTCAGAGCTTCACGATAATACGACTTTTATAGGTTCCACCGATGCACTTCAGGATTCCAGTTCCGATTCCTATCGTTTCCTGTTTCCAATCACTGACTCCTTCTTCAGAGTCGCGTCCCTTTGTTACCCAAGAGTATGAAGCTTGTTCGCATTTTTATTCGCTTTCAACTCAGCCTTCCGTTGTCCGATTGATACCACGCCAGAGGAACGAGGCTCTTCGTTTACACCGAGAAGTTATCTCCTCTTCGAGCACCGCCGTCTTACCCTGTCCGCCAGTTTATAGTATTTGCTTCTCGAACTCTCCGACATGGAACACCATTTTCTACCAGCTGCACGAGCCACTTTCGTCACGTGCCTTCCGGGTTTCTTGAAGTACATTTCCAGGTAGAAGATGAGAAAAGGATTAGTCGACAAAATCATTTTCCTTCGCCTCCTTCTACGGGGTTTGCAGATACATTTTTTCTTCCTCACAGATCGCCTGCGACATCCTCTTCCTCCTTTTTCGACCACTGCGCTGTTCATGTCCTGATTTTCTTCTTGATGAACATCGTGGAGTATTATTTTTCTATTAAAAGAAGGATTAACATTGGAATTGTCGCACTTACGAATCCTTTACGCTTTGTTATTACTAGATACATCGACGAAGTATAGGGTGGACTATTCATTCTCATATAAAATCATCTGGGGACTACCTGAACCTCTTACCATTCTAGTGTCACACGCGATAGTACTAGTGTAGACTAGAATAAGATAACTCTGCTTTTAAAACGATGGGAGTTGTAAGTAAATATTGCGATAAGCAGTTGTTTTCGGCATAGTTAATCTCTAAGATGTGTGTATATACTGGTGAACAAAATTATAAGACGCCTCGAAAAATTCTCGGATGAGGGCTATTCATTTTATATTTATATTAACCCTTAATTATTACACCTGCTAAAACTTACGTCTGTAAGACAGATAATAGTTACCCATTTATCTAAAATTTTCCAGGTTCGATTCCAGTAATCGAACGTTATACTACAATTGAAAAGTATCCAGAGTGACAGGTTCATAAAACATGCAGAAAGTAAAATAGAAATGAATAAGTAATTATTATTAGCGGTCTTACAGTCCAATAATAGTAGTTAAAGGTTGAACTGCGTCACACGTGAAATGAAATCATTTATGGTTAACCAATATCTTCATAAATTAAACAAATATCCAATTTAAATTAAACGAATACAAATTCACTTGGACAAAATTATGAGACGCTATTTTTGGTAACTAAACAAATATACATAACTAACCAGAAGTATCACTTTCTTCTGAATCTCAATTATGTTTTACTACTTCAAACATTCGATTTAGTATACTTTTGTACAATTTTGTTTATATAGGTTTGGTCCAAGTCTGACCGGGTGCGCAATTTATGATGCTTCCTGTAAATGAGTGGCCTATCCTATAGTTAGTCAATGCTAGATATAAAGTTCCTGGAAAACTATGGACCACCTAATTTGCGAAACAATGTGTTTCAAGTTCTGTTTAATTTGTAATATTATTAGGCAGGCTGTTAAGGAAACCTATTCGTGACCCAGAAGTTTTTATAAGGAAATCTTTCAGCCGGGTTGTTCCAAGAAAAGAATCGTCCAGGTTCCAAGGTTTCCAATGAAATTACTATGGTACGAAGGAATACTTCAAAGGAGAGGTTTCCTCAAGTATGGATCGTAATAATCGACATTAATTACTTTCTTTTGTTTCCCTCTTCTTCGTCGTCTACACAAATGTGGTTGTTCGAACGAATCGAAGGAAAGTGACGAAGAAAATTGCATGCTAATGAAATTATACGATATCGCGTATCTCCGTTTCAAAGTGTTAAACGATTGTAAGTGGCGTTCGTGACTCAGAAACATAACCGGATGTGTATTTGTTCAAGCAGTGGGAAGAAGTAATGTTATCGATCCTCTTTCGAATTTTGTCCTTTCTTTCGATGCAAAACTACGTTCACTCACAAAAGTTAAGAAGTAAAGTAATTGCTTGAGAATTTTTGTAAATTCTTTATCTTCTAACTCTGAGATACATTGATTGGAATTAAAAACAGAATAACTTATCGCTTATCGATGTATGTAATATTTACATTCGAACTGTTCCCTAAACTCGGTATCTGATTATTATATACTAATGGGCACTTTGCGTACCTTTATGCACATTCATACTTTTATTACCAACATTAAAGAAACAGAGTGTAAATGGACGGTTGCTTCGCCCTTAAAATATAATAATTTTTACGACACTTTGAATATTGTATGCATTTTTGCATCCAATGTGCATTCTATGCTTTTTCGCACATTTAAATGTCTCATATATGCATAAAAATTCGCAGTTTACTTATCGGTTTATCCCATAAATATGAATAAAGTATAAATAAATTAAAACATACTTATCTTTTCATGCTATTTTTAATTCTAAGCTTCAATAGCTACAAAAAGTATTCGTACGCACACATATACACACATTTTTCAAGTGTTTTCTAATCAGATTCACCATTTCACTTCTAGAAGGCTACATTTTTATTGTCATATAAGAGAATTATTGAACGATAAAATGTTCGATACGTTCGCGCTTAATTAATTTGTACCTAGATGCCTTCATAAACACAGGAATGTGTAAATACTTTTTGCAGCCACTGTATGTATCTCAGAATACACAGAATCGAATAGTAGCTTGCTTTAATCGAGCAAATCTATTTCGTTGGCCCATTGCACGAAGGGTTATGGCGAACCGCATGGAATCTGGTCGATTACTTCGTTTATGAAATCGCCCGGGGAACAAATTTCCATTTGATCTCTGATAAATTTTCATTGAAACGAACTTAGGTAGCGGAGGTAAGGTCAATCTTGTTTTACAAGGACGCGATTATGTCGATTCAGGGATGAACAATTTATGGCACGATTCTAGCGCAGCTAATCTAATCCGATGAATCTCACCTGTCGTCGTTTGAATGTTCATGAGCGTACGGTCGATCCATGTCCTATTGCTGTGCTTTTGACGTTACGTTTTACTTGAAAATTTGACGTGTGTAAGCGAGATCCAAAATGTCCAAATCATCGAAAACATTTGAAGTTTTCATAGCTAATTTCGCTCGCTAAGGATCGATCGTGCCATTTGAATCGAGCATCGAGATCGTAACGCTGATTATTTCTACGCGTATACGGTTCTCATTTCGCTGACATTGAATCAATAAATTCTTTTTGATTAACCCGATTCATCGCTTCGTTTCACGTTTCGTTAACTGTACTCCAGTTTATCCGATTAAATAAAATTTATGACGACACGTAAATCCGCCCGTTTGAACGATTATAGATTTTCATATTCTTTTCGAAATTGTCGTTGGCCTTGGCGCGGAAACGAGAACGGTGTAAATTAATTTCACCTCGCTTCGAGGAAATACGGAACTCGGATTGTGATTGAATTTTCCAACACTTTTCCGCCTCCCCAGCTGGTAATCTTAAACTCAACTGATAGAATGTGCTTAATATCATGTTACGAGTACTTGAAACGCATAAAAGTGTGCGAAAGTTATTTTTAGTGTAAAATGATCGGTAATAAATGAACTTTTGCGAATCTTTATGCAAATTCAGAGTTTCACAAATAAAATTGAAGATAGCAGATCGAAGTAAGAGATTCTTTCATCCCGTAAATACTATAATTTGTATTTTACTTTCAATATTTTCTGCATTTTTGCATAATATTTGTAATCTGTTACTTTTCACATATTTAAATTTCCTATAGACGCATAAAGATTGACAGTGTAGTAGTTATACGTATCTTATATCTAAATTATCGAATAGTTAGTCTGAATGTCTAATGAAGACTAGAACGTCGTTCGAATAATTATGAACGGTAATGTATTACTTCCGATTATTTCTCAAATATCCCAGCGAATCTTTCCAACTTAATATATTGGGTTGAACGAAAAGTTCGTACCGCATTATATTTACATTGTATTTCACAAAGCTTTTTAAATATCCAACGATTAGATCTGAATGTACCTTAATTCAGTTGTTCAAGTTCAGTTTAAGAATGGCTTTGGGGTATCAAAATACTTCTATTATAACTACAAAAGCTAACTATAACAATATAAATTCGCCACAGTCAATAAGGAATTGGCTTTCCGAAATTTTTTAAAATTCGGTTCTGTAGTTACAAAATCTGCAAAAATGTTATGATGTATAACTCTCATGTTACTGGATAAAGCATCTCCGATTTTTCTTACAACTTTTTATACGATAGATCAAAGAAAATGGAGCTTAAACTGTAAATTACGTGTCCGTCTGTAACTATTCTAATAATAGGAATAGAGGCTTCAAACTTATCTGAAAAGATTTTATTTGGAAGACCTGTTTATTAACACGTCACAAATTCAATTTCATTTAGTGATAATCTTCCTATGCCTATTCGGCTATACTTTTTCAATATGAAATTCGGCACGAATTTTCCGTTAAACCCAATTTATTAACATATTATTATGCACATTTTGTTCCTTTTGGCTCATCGAAGTTTCCCCATAAGTGCATAAAAATTCGTAGCTTGGCGATGAAACCGTTAAAAAAGGAACGGTCTCGGAGAATATAAAGATGCGTAGAAAATTGTGTCGCCGCGCCGTGCACGGCTCGCTGCTTTGTAATGATCATTAATTAAGTCAACAACTGTTGGCATCGTGCGGCGCCACTAGAAATTTCTGTGCCCACTTTCGCGGCTCGCTTGCACTTACACGCCGCTAGATTCTCGAGTGGCAACAAACGGATGCTGATAATTAAAAATAATAATTAATTGGTCCGTTTAAATCGACTGCAAGCTATGGGCTACCTATAGATTCTCGGCTCTCTTCTTTAAGAGTGTGGCGATAGTTAATTTTAGCAATCGACGTTGTATTGTTCCGTATGATCAATACAGCTTGTGTAGATACCTCTTCATTAAAGATTCCACGTTGAAAAGCGGCCGCCGAGTTAATAACACTCTTGGCTTCTGTGAGGGCTTGCGTACAGGAACTCAAAGAATGTATCATTAACGTGGTAAAGCGATCGCGGCCCGTTTCGTACTGCTGTAACGAAACAAGTGGCTGACACAATTGCTTTAGAAAGCGCTAAAAGCTCCCCCGTAAAATGGAGATATCGATCGGTAATTAGCATTGCTGTCGCTTAAATTGAGACATTTATTCCCTTAATAACGTAGAATTACATCATCTATATAAGTAAACTATAGCCTAGGACGGCTGCTTTTACGAGGCAGTGTTTTTGAGGAAAATTGCGATGTAGGTTCTTCTATACACAGTACGAAATCATGCGATTTTAACCGTGCGAGGCATCCTGGGTCTTCATCTTTTTTTTTTTTTTTTTTTTTCGTATTAAAGGGGAACGTATAAGTTTTACGACACTGCCAGCCAAATATTCGAAAGAAGGTTTGTAAATACATAGAGGACTTTAACGTTTCCAATTTTTGGAGCCATGAGCATACCCTAGTATTTAAGATGATACGAGTGGGGGTGTTCTAATTATAAAATCAAAATATATCTTAAAGTATAGACTTCGAGCTTTAATTTAAACAATAAATCATGATTCTCTGATGATTTTTGGTGGAATTACAATAATTCAAGAATCGACCATTTTTCGACCAAAAATTAGTGATTTTCAAGCGAGTGTATACACAAGTAACACTCTATCAATTATAAAAAAAAGGAGCAAAGGGTAACAGAAGAGTTATTCATTTCTATTGATTAAAGCTGAATAAATATTTGTGGTTACTTAACAGATTCCATTTCTTTAGTTATATTTTCGAGAATATAAATTTCCATAAACATTCGCAGTCTATTAATCACGAGTCGAACAAATATTCACCAATTTCTCGCACAGTGTGTTATTTCAACTAAAATAAACATTATAAAATATGTTATATACATCAAAATGTGATAGGTCAGGGCAGCAGAAATTTAACCGTTTAACGAAGTGAGTATCACAACTATGCTTCTTTGTATAATTCTACGCTATTATTATTAACACTAGAACTACAAAGACAGACAAAATGACTGACTGTAAATTTACCATCAGAATGATACATACTTTCAACGGTGCATCTTCTAGAACGTTTCATGATTTTCTGTACAAAATATAAACGAAGATTTATTACGCTTCAATTACATACGTTTCGCAAGTGTCTACCATTTTTATTTCTTTGGTATAAGAAAGTATACTTTAATCGTTGGTAGTTCTAGCGTTAATATTTACGACTCTGTCCCTTTTTCTTCTTTGTTTTCTTCATCTTAATGATACGTCATTAAAATCAAAGATAATACGATACAATATTTCTAAATTATGAATATACATATACCATCAAATTTCGTCACTTTGGTCGACGAATTGAGGAAAAATTTAAGCATCAAGGGGTTAAAGCCGTCTCTGTGTAGTAAAATAACTTGTAGCACTATGATACGAAGAAATTTATAAGGAATGTGAAGTAGAAACCCAAACCAACTCTTATGGCACGCCCAGGATATGGTCGAATTTCGGCGAAGGTCACGAGACCGGAACATTCTCGATTCTTACTGAGAAGCTCATATGATTTATGTTTGCTAGTTGCTGGGACGAAATCGCGCTGGATTATCCATGAAATATATAGACGCACCCTTGACCCGCGCCCGCAACACGTTGCAGCTTCGATCGCAGTTCATTCCGCAGATGGCGAAAATAATTGCTTCATTCGGTTTATTATGCGTCTCGTTTACACCCGCTGGATCGTTTACGATACACACATACATTCGCTATTCATATTCGGATGGAACGTTACGCGGAACGATGATTATGATTCGCAATAAACAAGCCACGTCCCGCGCTCGAATCGGCCGGAAATTATGCTATTGTTTCTACGGACAATTCAGAGGAGAAGGTGAAAAGAGTCATTAGCGTTCTCGTTCAGCGAATTTCCGCCAATTTTCGGCGGCTCCGCTTCCGAACGAATCTCGCGTGCGTTTTGGTGCCACCCAGCAATGCTTTATGTTCATTCGCCCTCGGACGCGTATCGGGTATGCCATCCGTGGCATGCGTGTTATTCGCAGTGCATTTACAAACGGTCACGCGTGTAACGCTTATCCGCGTGAAAAGTATGCAAAGTAATGGGACCTGAGCGTCGTTAATCTTGACGTCGTCGGGGCGAATTGTAAAACGAGAAACGGCACGGAATTTTACGAGCTGCGGGGACAGTACTCGATAGGTCGTCGTTGATGACAGAAATAATCTTGTTACGTTGCGCTGTTCAACGTTGATTGCAATTATATCCGAGATCGTTTAATTGCGTTATGGAGCGTACAGCTTCCCGCCGCGCCGATTGCCTGACAGACTCGGTCCGCTAATTCACAGCACACACGTGGAAATTCGTATGAACCGTTCGCGTCCGTTCGAAATTCTAAATCTGTCCGCGATCGTAATATGTTCGTTTAAAAATACATTGCTACATTGAAGCTCGGTAACGATTCTAAACGTGGCGTACCTTTTTTTTCAATCGTACTGATGGAATGCAAATGAAGGAGATCTTATTTAGCGAAATAGGGACCGACTCGAAGATTATTCCGTGTAATAATAATTTTCAACAGACCTGCGTTTCAGTTTCACGAAATCGTGTGATACACACTTGGAGTAAGATATGACTCACTCACAGAGCCGTCATTTTATATCGAAGAATGCCATAGCTACCTCTTAAGTAACGCTTCATGTCTGCGTAGTAAAAACAGTGGCATCGTTACCCTGACAATTCGCTTTGAAAATGTTCAGATTCCCCAGTATGCTTGTATAAAACTAGTAGCGAGCATTCCTGAGACAGTCCAAATTGGTTCTGGCACCGTGGGTAACATCTGCCGTTTGGCTCACATCATATTTCAACGTTTCGCAAAGGTCGTCGTTATGGTCCTCGTGTTTTCAACGAATCTATCAATGAATCGTTTTTTTCAGCGCGCCACCTTCCCTTTCTGCAATCCCTGATTATTAAACTGCGAAACTTTATGCAAATTCATATTTTTATAAAAGAAGTTGAAGAAGTGGACATTAAATGCCGATTAATTTGACCCTCTAAATATTAGGTTGCTTGGAAAGTTCGTAGCGATATTTAAAAATTATTCAAGGGCACCATGTAAATAATTATTATTTTATTAGACAATTTTACATGTTCTCTGGCGATTTTATAATTATTATATATATTGTTTTATAATTCTAGCTTTTAACAAGTTATCATCCTTTTAAAAAATAAATTCTTTCAACTAGTTTTTTCCTGATACTAGTGTATTGATAAGATTTTACAAACATTGCAATAAATTATAAAGGATGCATTGGATATAATGAGATTTATTAACTTCTTACCGAAATAAAGTTATTAATTATCGTAGCCCTTTTCTTTAATCGACTTTAGATGCTATTTTATTAATTATGGCACTTAAATGGCCAAATCGTGAATAATCTTTGTTTAAATTAATAATAATATCACTTAACAAAGGCTCGATAAGATGGTTTCTTCCTTATCTAACTAATTACACAACAGAATTTACATTATCAGAAACGCTACGAAATTTCCGACCGACCAATTATTATAAGGTGCGCTATACTTTTGATATTTTGAACACTTTTGCATACTACGTGCATTCTGTGCCGTCTTGCGTATTTAAATTTCCCATGAATGCACAAACATCCGTAGTCAAGTAATAACACTTGACGCTATTTTAATTAAACACGAGCGAACTTATTTAGTACCTTATTGCTAAAATATATACAACGATATACTTTTAAAGAAATATTTAGAAATGGATCACCGTTTCTTAGTCGCTAACTTCCTAAATTAAATCCCTCGGAAAAAATTAAGATTCACTTGGAAATTAAAACTACTGTACCTCTAGCAGATTAAGAATTGTATTATCTGAAAGAAATATTTAGAAACAGATCAATGTTTACTAGTCATTAACTTCCTAAATTAAATCCCTCGGAAAAAATTAAGATTGACTTGGAAATTAAAACAGCTGTACACCTAGCAGTTTAAGAGTTGTATTATGTGGAAGGAATATTTAGAAATTGATCAGCGTTTGTCGATCGCTAACTTCTTAAATTAAATTCTTTGCAAATAATTAAGATTGACATGGAAATTAAAACTGTTGTACACCTAGCAGATTAAGAATTGTATTATCTCGAAGAAATATTTAGAAATTGATCAACGTTTGTCAGTCGCTGACTTCCTAAATTAAATCCCTCGGAAAAAATTAAGATTGGCTTGGAAATTAAAACTGCTGTACACTTAGCAGTTTAAGAATTGTATTATGTGGAAGGAATATTTAGAAATGGATCAGCGTTTGTCGATCGCTAACTTCTTAAATTAAATTCTTTGCAAAAAATTAAGATTGACATGGAAATTAAAACTGTTGTACACCTAGCAGTTTAAGAATTGTATTATCTCGAAGAAATATTTAGAAATTGATCAGTGTTTGTCAGTCGCTAACTTCCTAAATTAAATCCCTCGGAAAAAATTAAGATTGACTTGGAAATTAAAACTGCTGTACACCTAGCAGTTTAAGAATTGTATTATGTGGAACGAATATTTAGAAATTGATCAGCGTTTGTCGATCGCTAACTTCTTAAATTAAATTCTTTGCAAATAATTAAGATTGACATGGAAATTAAAACTGTTGTACAGCTAGCAGTTTAAGAATTGTATTATGTGGAAGAAATATTTATAAATTGATCAGCGTTTGTCGATCGCTAACTTCTTAAATTAAATTCTTTGCAAAAAATTAAGATTGACATGGAAATTAAAACTGTTGTACACCTAGCAGTTTAAGAATTGTATTATCTCGAAGAAATATTTAGAAATTGATCAGTGTTTGTCAGTCGCTAACTTCCTAAATTAAATCCCTCGGAAAAAATTAAGATTGACTTGGAAATTAAAACTGCTGTACACCTAGCAGTTTAAGAATTGTATTATGTGGAACGAATATTTAGAAATTGATCAGCGTTTGTCGATCGCTAACTTCTTAAATTAAATCCCTCGGAAAAAATTAAGATTGACTTGGAAATTAAAACTGCTGTACACCTAGCAGTTTAAGAATTGTATTATGTGGAACGAATATTTAGAAATTGATCAGCGTTTGTCGATCGCTAACTTCTTAAATTAAATTCTTTGCAAATAATTAAGATTGACATGGAAATTAAAACTGTTGTACAGCTAGCAGTTTAAGAATTGTATTATGTGGAAGAAATATTTATAAATTGATCAGCGTTTGTCGATCGCTAACTTCTTAAATTAAATTCTTTGCAAAAAATTAAGATTGACATGGAAATTAAAACTGTTGTACACCTAGCAGTTTAAGAATTGTATTATCTCGAAGAAATATTTAGAAATTGATCAGTGTTTGTCAGTCGCTAACTTCCTAAATTAAATCCCTCGGAAAAAATTAAGATTGACTTGGAAATTAAAACTGCTGTACACCTAGCAGTTTAAGAATTGTATTATGTGGAACGAATATTTAGAAATTGATCAGCGTTTGTCGATCGCTAACTTCTTAAATTAAATTCTTTGCAAATAATTAAGATTGACATGGAAATTAAAACTGTTGTACAGCTAGCAGTTTAAGAATTGTATTATGTGGAAGAAATATTTATAAATTGATCAGCGTTTGTCGATCGCTAACTTCTTAAATTAAATTCTTTGCAAAAAATTAAGATTGACATGGAAATTAAAACTGTTGTACACCTAGCAGTTTAAGAATTGTATTATCTCGAAGAAATATTTAGAAATTGATCAGTGTTTGTCAGTCGCTAACTTCCTAAATTAAATCCCTCGGAAAAAATTAAGATTGACTTGGAAATTAAAACTGCTGTACACCTAGCAGTTTAAGAATTGTATTATGTGGAACGAATATTTAGAAATTGATCAGCGTTTGTCGATCGCTAACTTCTTAAATTAAATCCCTCGGAAAAAATTAAGATTGACTTGGAAATTAAAACTGCTGTACACCTAGCAGTTTAAGAATTGTATTATGTGGAACGAATATTTAGAAATTGATCAGCGTTTGTCGATCGCTAACTTCTTAAATTAAATTCTTTGCAAATAATTAAGATTGACATGGAAATTAAAACTGTTGTACAGCTAGCAGTTTAAGAATTGTATTATGTGGAAGAAATATTTATAAATTGATCAGCGTTTGTCGATCGCTAACTTCTTAAATTAAATTCTTTGCAAAAAATTAAGATTGACATGGAAATTAAAACTGTTGTACACCTAGCAGTTTAAGAATTGTATTATGTGGAAGAAATATTTATAAATTGATCAGCGTTTGTCGATCGCTAACTTCCTGAATTAAATTCCTCGCAAAAAAGTAAAACATTGAATTGTTAAATTTAAAACTACTGTACACCTAGCACTTCGAAAACTGTGTATTATCACAAAGAAATATTTAGGATCGAATCAGCGTTTGCTAACCGGTAACTTCCGAAATTAAATCTCTCGCAGAAGACCAAACAAATGAAATTGAATTAAAAATTAAAATTGTAGGAGGACATGGTATGTCTGTCCTGCACAGCAACTGGTGAAAGAGTTTGCCTCGCAGCTGAAGGTTTTGGTAATCGACACTGTTTCCTCGAGAATATCGCAGACAAGGTAAATATGGAAGATTCAGCGGCTGCTTAATTTTACGTTACCACTACTAGCAAAATAGAGTGTTAACCCTTTGCGGGCGAGTGTCGAAAATAACCGTGTCCAAGTCTTTACAATTTTTCGGGCACGTGTCCATTCTTAAGGCAAGAAACTTAAATTAACCATTTGCGTTCATAAATTTCTCTAATTGTATGATTTACTAGTAATTCTAACACGTTCTTGTGAGCATTTAAAGTATCATGTATTTTGGAGAAGCGGAAAGTTGTCTTTTAATTTGCTCCGTTTTGAAAGAAATGAGAATTGAACTGGCGAAAATAAATAAAAATCTTCTCTGAAGAAATTTATGCGTGTCTCCATAGCAGCGGCAACGGAATGCAAAGGGTTAATGTTATTGATGGACACTTTTATTAATAATTTTACAAGAATTCGTCAAGTCTCGTCCTTAAAGGGTTAATAATAATTGATTGAAAATTTGTTAAACCTTCCTTTGCTATGTCCGCAAATGGTTAACGCCAAATCGTTTTGTTTACAATTGTAGAACATACCGCCTGACCTGTCGCAATGCGTATTCGTAATAGAGCAAGCTCTCTCGGTGAGGGCTTTGCAAGAATTGGTTACTGCTGCCGGTTCCGAGACGGTAACGTACCACTTCTTTATCATCCTACACCGTACAAATATTATCTTATCATCTACCACCGAGATTATCGCTAGAACATTGCCAAACAATTTTTCCGCTATTTATTTTGTAACTCCGTGAATCCGTAGAACGATCCTTTTTTTTCCTGTGCAGACGTTTTTATCAAATTTTCACCGTATACGTAATTTGCCGTTTGTTAACCGTGGCAACTGTTGCAGCATTTTTGATTTGCACGATGGACAAAGGACTCTCCTCTGCATCATGCGTGAACCGATTATCTTGACGTAAATGACCTCTGTACATAGATCACCTGCATAAGAGTGGGCCATAAATTCTCCGTTTAATTTCATGTGTATGCAGAAGAGATTAATCATCATTATTGTCCTCTTTTCTTTTTTTTTTTACTGTACAAACGTACCAAACTAAACTGAACGATGCACTTAGAAAGTAGTAACTCGCGATTTGCGGCCAGTGAAACAACACTTTGCGTTTCATTCAACGCTCTGTTTCCTTTTTTTTCCTAAGGAAAGGAACACAGAATTTTCTGAATGCATCCGCACGTAACCTTGTCGAATAATTGTGGCATGCATCCATGTAGCCGTGTAACACGTCACACATATTGTCTTTCGTTTGTCCGTATTGTTTTTTTGTCCCCTATGTTGTACGTCCGATTTTTGTTACACCAATCTTTTTGTCCACGTTGAAACGTTGCAATTAATCGCAGTACAAGAATCATTGAATGCGTGACTCGAAATCGCACACACGTTTACCTATCGAACGACATTGTAGACCTGTTCTATTATTCTCTCTCTCTCTCTCTATCCACTCACGATTGGCAAAGTAAAAAAGATGAGATTCACAATTGCTATGTTTCTGTTTGCAGCAGCAAGAAAAATTAGTAAGTATACCTTTCGTATCACTCCAGGACACCGTTCATGCTTGTGGGTAACGTCATTTGCTTGCATTTTCGTTTCTTTCCATTTTTTTTTCTTATTTCTTATTCTGTTTTTTTTCATTCTCTCTTTCTCTCTTTCTCTTTGTCTCTCTTTGTTGACAGTTCGATACTTTTCAGTTCAATAATTATTGTGCACCTGCGCTTTTTATGTTTAACGCTGACACGTTACGTTGTATTGAGTTGTTCGGAAAATTCGTAGTGCCTTTGGCAATATTCACTTCTGCCGTGTAGTTGATGGACTAAAGTGTGATTACTTTTTACGAGCTTTACTTCAATAATAGCACTATTAATCTGAACGATTACTGTTCCATCTTGGGTCACTTAAAGTCCAATAATAAAGTCCAACTTTTTTCGTTAGACACTATACTACTTAATGTTTTAATAATGAAATAGCAAAAATTGTTAATTCTACTATTATCATTTATTGTAATGTTTGTAGAACTTTATTAATGATCAGAAGTTGAACAGCTTGGAAGCCTAAAAGAATTGCTTGCATGGGTTCGTTTCAGCGGAAGAGAGTGTGCAAACAGTGCAAACTTTTAGGAAAAGGGAATTATGAAAGTTCTTGATATTCACACGATTATCAAACGAAAAATACTGCACGCAAAATTCTTTGCTAAAATATGAACGTGCACATATTACCTTAGAGTGTCTCTAAAATATTTCTACGAACTTTCCGAAAAACCTAATTATTGTATGTTGATCACATGCATCTACGGCTGCATTTTGTTCGTTCGATTAACATGTAACCAATTCATGGGTTTACTTTTCCGATCGTACGAGCATGAATACATGCCTGCCGTTGACATTTATTCGTTAGCAATCATTATTTATGGCCTTCTCTTATCGGTCTGCTTCTTTACTTTCATCTATGTCTTTTCTTCATTTTTCTTTTTTTTTTCTTTTCTTTCCTTTGATCCAGTTTCGATCTACGAGTATCTGAGGCGTTTTGTATAGAATTATCGATTTTGTTTTACAACACGTTTGTGGTACACTTTTAGGGAAAGGGTACGGGATCTGGACACAGAACATTGTTGTACGGTAACGCGATTTTACTGAGGCATCTGAACAGCGACATGGTAAATACTAAAGATGGCAGAATAGCTATTTTCAAGAATATCGAATAACTCGTTGTATTATCTTTCAGTATTTGGCGTGTTTATCGACCAGCTCGTCCAACGACAAGTTGGCTTTCGACGTAGGTCTGCAACAGCATTCCCAAGGTTAGCCGAAGGAACGCGATTCAATTAATATCGTCTAATATCAATTCCTGCCGTTACTATGCGCGCGTGATTAATGATTTAGGCGAGGCTTGCTGGTGGACCGTGCATCCGGCATCGAAACAGAGATCTGAGGGTGAGAAAGTTCGAGTTGGTGATGACCTCATTCTAGTCTCCGTAGCCACCGAAAGATACTTGGTAAGCTACCGAAAAAAATCAGGACAAATTCAACACGGGCACGATGAAAAATAGGGCAAGAGCACGCTACCATCGCGTCGCGTAAAATCATATCATTTCAGTTGGCAATCGTAGAGTGAGAAAAATAGATGGCAACACAAATTATTTTCGCTATTCCTTTCTCTCGCTACGATAATCAAGAACAAGAATTATGCTTAAAGTCTTGAAGATTTTATCGAGTTTGACAACATTTGTTTGAGCATTAACAAACTGAGATAATACAAGATTAAATAAACTTTCAAATAATTGTATCGACACCTATTGAAGCGTGCTAAGTTTAGATTTGTAAGGAATCTCTACGGCCACCATAATCCGAAGAAGGGTGAAAATGGTATTTATAAGTCGCATACAATGCAGATCCAATAATGGAAATTATTCCTAACGTCAATATTGTATTTAATTTTCCGTACACACGCACTAAATTTTCCAATGAAGAAGCATCGAATTAATTTGTACATCGAACATGTTACAACCCAACAAATCCTCTCCTTTTAATACCAAATCCATTCACAGTCTATCAATGCTTGCACAAAAAAGTCGCTACAATTTACTGGCTCGCTGTCTGTGATCAAAATCGCTCGTCACGCTAAGCATTCGTGTCATCGATCAATGTGTCTGTTTCCTTTCAGCACACGACGAAGGAGAATGATCTATCAGTGGTTAACGCTTCGTTTCACGTGACTCATTGGTCTGTACAACCGTACGGCACTGGTATAAGTCGGATGAAATACGTCGGTTACGTATTTGGTGGCGACGTTCTGCGATTCTTCCACGGCGGCGACGAATGCCTCACGATACCATCTACATGGAGCACAGCGCCCAGTCAAAAGTACAAACTCCGCAAATTAAATCGCATTCGAAACTATAAGTCGCTTCTTTTTCGCTCAGCCAGAGAAAGAACTTTAACGATGTATTTTATGAATCGTCGCGTTCATTGCTCATCGAGATAATTCGATTAGCACGGCTGAGGCTACGTAAGGCTTCGCTACTTAATATGCTGCTTACAGTATAGTGATCTACGAGGGTGGGAGCGTAATGAGCCAAGCCCGATCCCTGTGGAGGCTGGAATTAGCGAGAACCAAATGGGCAGGTGGTTTCATCAACTGGTTGCATCCGATGAGGATCAGACATCTAACTACCGGACGTTACCTTGGCGTGAAAGAAAACAACGAGCTATACCTGGTCGATAGGTGAGTATTTATTATTGGGAAAGTTCAAAGGTCGCGTCAAATGACGCGCTGATATAGCAATCTCGTATGAATACTTTCAATGATGAAGGAACGAAGCAACGATCGAGACTTCGACGTTCTGGCTGCGGCAAGAGAAGGATGATCAGAAGATCATTCTTGAGGACAAAGACCTTGAGGTGATTGGTACACCGATTATCAAATACGGCGACTCCACTGTTATTATGCAACATTCTACTACTTGCCTCTGGGTTTCATACAAGGTGAACTTTATTTCATAAAAAAGCAAAACATTCACATGCATGAGATCCCAAGTGTTCCGAATTACACAAACTCTAAACGGAGTTTTTATCAATGTTAATAAGCATGGTTCTTCTCTTAATTTCTTTTCTTCTCTATCTACTTTTAAACGAAGCGTTATACTACTCATTGCTTCCTACTACTAATCTATAAATATCTGATGTATATCAAAGGGTTTCATACTCGTATATATATATACAGTTACTCAGAAAATTGAGCGCACACCTATGTTGCCGATGCAAAATGACTAAAAAGTAAATATACACACGCACATGTTGAAAAGTATAAAAACTCGATATATTTCGCATATTCTGACAGACACAGTACGTAGAAAAAAATTCTTGAGATAAAATTATATGTACTTAATAAGACACGTAAAAGTAGAACTTTTTTTGCTGACGCAAAATTGTTATTATACATATAGATACATGGTAGATTACTATTTTGTTAACCACCTTTAATATTGGCATGGTTAATCCATGGCATGGAATTAACTAATTTTCCATAAAGAAGGTGAAATATTGTCCTGTTTTTCTTTTAATTTCATTTTGAAATCTTCCCTATCCGTAATATGTATAATTTATCATTTTGGATTTCAATTTTTCCAAGATACGTTCCAATCGCGTTAATAGATTGAGTACACTGAAAATTAACCATTTTTTAGCCATCTTTTTCATCGAGTTTCAAGGTGTACGCTCAATTTTGTGAGTAACTGTACATATATATCTAAATAAATGAATAAGTAAAAACAAAATCATAGAATGCGATGCTCTTATAGAATGAAGCATTAAAGTTGTACGAATAATTCTAGAGAAATTAGAACCCCTAACAATGCTATTGTAATTAGTTAATACGCAGAAAACAACAACTTTGAATCACTGATTGTATAAAAGATTTTTTAGAAAGAAATTTTCTGCCGTCGAGCGTCCTAGCTCACCAACAGTTTTATCATTGGATAATCTTGAATCACCAAAAATACATGAATAATCCTTCTTATACATAATTGCCGCTAATACACGAATGATTAAAGCGCAATAAATATTTTAAAGAGCGCCTACATTCAATATAATACATTTCTTGACAAAAGTTAAGAAACAAAGTAATCAGTTGCAAATTTCTGTACATCCTTGTTCTTCTAAGCAACGTAGCTTAAAATTGGAAATAGTATTCAAAAGTAATATTACATACATCAATAAACAATAAGTTATTCTGTTTTTAATTCTAATCCATGTATCTTCAGAATTTACAAAAATTCTCAAATAATTCGTTTGTTTCTTAACATTTGTCAGTAGTTTTTATATCTTATTATTGAATATATTTTATTACACCACTTATTTCTATTATTAGTTACCTTACATTGTACCGTCTACGTAAAATTTCATAATAGGCGTATATATACAGAGTGAGTTTCGTAACTTGATCGCGTCCAATAACTTGTGCATTATTGCACAATGTTTCATATAAAAATTGCATGATATCAAATGGTATTACGATACTATATGCTTCCCGTGATACTATGCAACTTTTATTTGAAACATTTCTATTGTAAGAAATAATGCATGAATTATTTAAGGTGATTAAGTTGGAAGACTCACCCTATATATACAGGGTGGACCACCTATCGTGATCATCTTAATTAACATTGTTATTAGTAAATCGATCAAAATTTGTTTGTCGTAGATTATAAGATTACGAAGGGTCTTTAAGCTAATGACATTTAAGTTTCTGTATGGCTGCCTTTCGATAGAAAAGAATTTCGATCGGTCTTTTAACAACAAAAATAATTGAGATGGTCACGTTAAGTGATTCACCTTATATATAGCATATACATACAATTGTATTGTCATCCCATAAGTAATGTCATTAGTTGGATGGGCTTAAATAAGGTATTTAGATTTTTTTAAGAGGAGATCTAAATATTTATTGAGAAATCATAGGAACAATTTTCAATAAATCGATGACTAAAAGGGAATGTGAGTATGAATAGTTTGAGATTAAAATTAAGTCAAGAAGCGACATTATTATTTATGAGATGACTTAATATGTGAGATTTTGCTATTATCCGTGGAAAGATTTGGAACCGAAACCTTCCGGTTTGACTGTAAATGCTTTAAACTTTCTGCTGAATATAACTCGAAATTTACTGCATAGAAGAAAAAAAGAGGAATAGATGCAAATTGCCACGTTCGATATTGAAATTTATTTTAGTCGTACGAGACGAAGAAGAAGGGTGTGGGAAAAGTGGAAGAGAAGCAAGCCGTCCTGCACGAGGAAGGAAAAATGGACGACGGTTTGGACTTCTCTCGATCGCAAGAAGAAGAATCCCGTACAGCTCGCGTAATCCGAAAGTGCAGTAGTCTGTTCACTCAGTTCATCACGTGAGTATCTATCGTTTAACTACACTAGACTGGTTCACATTAAAATATGGAATTAAAAATGGTAGAGGCTTGGATGGAAGCGTACAGAGCCGTAACAAAGCGAATGATTAATAACGTGGACAAGCAGATCGCTAAAAGGACCGAATATGTTTTAGAGGCCTAGAGACGCTGCAAGTAGATAGAAGAGCGTCTATGTTCTTCCAAAATGTGAATCTGAACGAAATGGTGATGTGTCTGGAAGACTTGATTAATTATTTTGCTCAACCCGAGGACGACATGGGTAAGCTACCTATTTCATTAGATTTCTGCGTATGAAATACCGTTTTCTCGTAGTTTGAAATTAACTACTCCTTCATTAGGTGTAGAAATAAATTCGGTGCTTTTGTACTGAACTAGTCAAACTTATATACTCAAAACCTGTATCATATTTCACGGAAAAAATTTGTTGGTTGCCTTACAAATAAATAATAATTATGCAAGATAATGGAGATTACTTTAGTCATGGAAATTATGTTTGATTCCTCTAAATTAGCATTAAAGTTTTCTGGAAGAGAGGCACCAAATTAAAAATTAATATTCTAGGTCTTAATAGCAATTTTCTTCACGTTCATAGATTTTTAATTAAAGAATTTTCAAATTCTTATATTCCTTGTTATTGTAGAAGTTCCAAATCTTTTTCCAGTAGTGCATGTATAATTTTTTGAAGAATATACTTTGTTTAACATCCTTACTTTGGAAAACGACATTTCATATGCACCATTCTAATAATAACGTAGAAATTCCCTATTAAGACGATAATTAATACGTGAATGACCGTAGAACACGAGGAAAAACAGAACAGATTCCGAGCCCTGAGGAATCGTCAAGACCTGTTCCAAGAAGAAGGTATACTGAATTTGATCCTTGAAGCCATCGACAAGATCAACGTGATCACATCGCAAGGATTTCTCGTGGCGCTTTCGGGTGACGAGAGTGGCCAAGCCTGGGATCAAATATCTGGATACTTATATCAACTATTGGCAGCCATCATCAAAGGAAATCACACGAATTGCGCACAATTTGCTAACAGTAATCGGCTAAATTGGTTGTTCAGTCGTTTAGGCTCGCAAGCTTCCAGCGAGGGCACCGGAATGTTGGATGTGCTTCACTGCGTTCTTATCGATTCGCCCGAAGCTTTAAACATGATGAGAGTAAGTATAAATTCGAATTAAATGCTTGATAAAACGTTTCAACTTGTAAAATTACAATAGAGGATCGTTATATATTAATCAAGTAGCCAAAAATGTAAATATAGAAAGGAACGGAATTCGCTTGTAGTCTCTTGGGAAAGCAGTAAAGTCTATCCTATTTTATACTATTCTATTGTAGAATTACAATAACACTTTAAATCCTCGTAGGACGAACACATTAAAGTCATCATTTCCCTGCTCGAGAAACACGGAAGGGATCCGAAAGTATTGGACGTCCTTTGCTCGCTGTGCGTCGGTAACGGCGTTGCAGTTCGATCATCACAGAACAACATCTGCGACTTTTTGCTACCAGGAAAGAATCTTCTACTTCAGACGCAGCTGGTCGACCATGTGGCCAGTGTTAGGCCAAATATATTCGTGGGGAGAGTCGAAGGTTCGGCGCTTTATCAGAAGTGGTACTTCGAAGTCACCGTGGATCACATCGAACAGACGACTCACATGATGCCTCACTTGAGGATTGGTTGGGCGAACATTGCTGGGTAGGTTAAACCCTTGCTTTACGATTATATTAATAGCTATACTAGCATTAGTTGGCCACTGCTCTCATATTACGTCACGTACAAATAATTTGAATATTATGGGCAATTGTTATTTAGTGATCTTGAATCCTATCAAACGAAGCTAAAATTAGTGTTAATACTTCTTCAGTCTTCCAAATTTAGTCCACGATCTACCTTTCTCTTTAATTTTATTACCAAGTTAATAAGTACAAACTAAACGCGTGGCAGTATTTATAATTTGGTGGTAATAAATTTTCAAGTATTTATATCAACACCCATTGTTTACACGTATGTATATGTTACGACAAGTGGATATAATTTGTATGTTATAATTATATTAAATAATGTGCGCCACTTTTTTAGAAGTAACATAGCAATTGTAGCAATTGCATTACATTGTCGCAGCTTCAATAACTTTCCCCTTGGTCAATCTTGTTTATCTGAATAAAAATGTGACCGGTTAAAGCGGGATCGGATAACCGAAGGTTTACTGCACTTACTATTGCAGCGTATCGTTATTTTAATTAATATTGAAAGAGTTAAATGCCACTAGGGATCACCGACGCAACGCCATTAAATCCCAAAATGGTACAAAATTTTAGCAAAGTATTAGGTGCGTCAATAAGTAATCCACTACTTTTAAATGGACCGATGAGTTTGTTTTACCAAAAGATAAAGCATTTTTAGGAACAAAAATTCTTAGCTGGTCTGAAGAATATCCTAGACAATTATAATAACAGCAATTATATCTAACAATAAGCTATAAAATAGATTATTTGTCGGTCTGTCACCTAATATTAATACTTTCTGCACAGATACATGCCGTACCCCGGTGGCGGAGAGAAATGGGGAGGAAACGGTGTTGGCGACGATCTCTACTCATTCGGCTTCGACGGTGCGAATTTGTGGACTGGTGGCAGAAAGACGCCAGTTGTTCACAACGCCACAGAACCTTACATCAGAAAAAGCGACGTGATCGGCTGCGCGTTGGATCTAACTGTGCCCATAATCACTTTCACCTTCAACGGAGCACCCATCCTGGGATCCTTCCGAAATTTTAACCTGGATGGCATGTTTTTCCCCTCGATTAGCTGCTCCTCCAAACTATCCTGCAGATTTCTATTAGGTGGCGATCACGGTCGACTCAAGTTTCAACCACCGGAAGAATTTTCACCCCTGGTGGAAAGTTTGCTACCACAGCAAATTCTATCCTTGGATCCCTGTTTCTATTTTGGAAACATGAACAAAGTGGTTCTGGCTGGTCCATGGCTTGTCGAGGACGACACAGCTTTCGTTCCTGCTCCAGTGGACACATCCATGATTAATTTACCGTCCTACGTTGAACAAATCAGGGATAAACTGGCTGAGAATATCCACGAAATGTGGGCAATGAACAAAATCGAAGCTGGCTGGATTTACGGAGAACATAGGGACGATATGAGGAAGATCCATCCGTGTATCGTTCAATTCGAGAGGTTGCCAGCTGCGGAGAAGCGTTACGACACTCAGTTAGCTGTACAGACACTGAAGACTGTCTTAGCTCTGGGATATTACATTACAATGGACAAACCACCCTCTAGAATAAAGACACTGAGGCTTCCAAACGAACCCTTTCTGCAGAGCAGCGGATACAAGCCTGCACCTTTGGATCTTAGCGCTATTACTCTCACCCCTAAGATGGAAGAGCTGGTGGATCAACTCGCGGAGAACACTCATAATTTATGGGCCAAGGAAAGAATCAGCCAAGGCTGGACCTATGGTTTGAACGAAGATTCCGAGATGAAAAGGAGCCCACATTTGGTACCTTATCCGAAGGTCGACGAAGCTATCAAGAAAGCTAATCGCGATACTGCCAGTGAGACGGTGAGGACACTTTTGGTGTATGGATATATGTTGGAACCACCTACTGGAGAACAACACGAAGGTGAGATCTGATTCAATTTTGACTAGTTTTTGTTTATTATAAAATAGCGAGTTAAACGTAAACTTTGTGCATTTTTAATTAACATTCGTGCAATTTTATTTTATTACATTAATTTCCGTTGAGTAAAGTTCGTGCATTTTTATTTGATTACATTTAATTCGGAATAATTTGTATTACCTCTTCGAGTGTCATGGGTGCATATATGCGTCTGAAGAATCAGTTTGTAGTTTAGTTTATATTCCCGATGAAAGGAAAAATTATCTGTATTTAAGATAGGTGTATACACTTAATAAGTTCTATTAATTATTATTGCGACAGCAACAAACAAGATTTCATTTACTCCTCATAGCGATAGCTACCGTGAACAGCATGCCATCGATTTAATCTAACAGATCGTCTTCAGAACTAAAGAACTTCGCACTCAACGAGTTAATATCTATTACTTTCTGAATACTAAACGAAGATGTAAAAGTAGGGAAATAATTGTTAATTAATTATGTAGCAGAATGATAGAAAATTGTTTCATAGAAGATGCACAAACTTCCTATTCAACCTAATAGTTTGAGTAATAACATTGTTACGAATTCTTTGCTTTTATAGCACTACTTCTGGAGGCCAATAGACTACGACAATTGTCGTTCAGGACTTATCGGGTCGAGAAACATTATGCAGTCAGCAGCGGAAAATGGTACTTCGAGTTCGAAGTCTTAACCGCTGGACCCATGAGAGTAGGTTGGGCCAAAGCTGATTGCATGCCTGGAAGCATGCTGGGTAGCGACGAGAACACTTGGGCTTTCGATGGCTACAATGTAAGTATTCATCGCTTCATCATCACCATATCGATCACTCTATCGTAAACTTCGATTACTAAAATTACTGTATAAAGAAAGACTAAGTGTTTCCAATGCTCGCGTGAACGAAAATAGTAGAATCATAAACGAGTTTTGCACGACAAATTATCGATTGCAGACAGCGTTCACGGTAAGATAGATGTTTGTTGATGAAATTGTTTCTGATTCCGTCGTGATTGACGGTCAGAGGTGATAAATAATTGATACCAATGGTGAATGTCAGGTAACTAAAGTACACGCCGGTAGCCACGAGTCGTTTGGTCACAGATATCAAGTGGGCGACATAGTTGGATGTTTCATTGACGTCGCAGACCGAACTATCAGTAAGAGTTCAACTTATCCAATAATCCGATCTACAGGTCCACTATTTTTTGAGTTTTCTCGTCACTACTGTTGTCTTTGTCTATATTTGTTCTTTTTCCATGTTGACTTGGTTGTTTTTTCTGCGTTTCCTTGTTCGACGATCGAGCGAAATTCATTGGAGATTTCGTTCGAAGAGTGTGGCTTGAGATTTTTTAGCGACCGCGAGGAGAATCCGTGGAAAACGTTACTTGTACAGTATCCTGGTCAAATGTGTAATCATTTATCGTATCTCCTTTCGCCTCTGTTCGAAACTCAATTTCGCGCCCGTGCATAAAAATACGCGTACACGTACACTGACACGCATTAAAAAAAGTACAATCAGTCACTATTGTCTACATACATCGTTAAATTTGAAATATTTAGAAAAATACAAGAGCTTCAATTGCCATAATTAATTGACCCGTTAATTAAAATTAGAGGAATTGTCAAAAATAGTGATGGTTTCGTTATTTATATATAATGAAATATACATAAATTAAAAATACAATTTCAAGAAAATTTTCATGCGTGTATTAAAACATAAAAAAACTTATTGTTACAACTGCACTAATATTTTGTTAGATTCCGTAATGCATTTGTTACGCCCTATACCTTGTTCAGTATAAATGAAATTACATCTTATGTATACATGTACTTTTAAAAGCAATTTTATTCATGCAATCAATGATGCTCGTTTTATGAAATGCCATTGCAAGAATCTTTCAGATTTGCAATTTTATCTTTCATGAACTTTTGTACCACTTTTATTATTCTAAAATATATCCTAAAACATATAAATATTTGACATTTAAAATGTGTATACAGACATTTGTGACTGACTGTATGTCGATATTAAACGATTTAATCGTAAGGTAGACGAGTCTTGGTTCGCGCACGAGCCACGGATGAAGATGTTGAATTGGTGAAATTTTATTTTAAAGGAGGAAAAAGTATACTCGGGCACAGCCGAGACATTTGGCAAACAATGGCAGGTTGGAGACGTTGTCGGGGTTTTCCTGGATCTAATTGACCGAACGATTAGTAAGACGGAATCTTTCAAGCGAACGCTTCAGCTGCCATTTCAAGCTATATACATATAATTTGATCCAAGAGATAGATTACTGGATACAGAAACGTGTCACTAGTTGCACACAAAAATCTAAAGTCAAACAAATACTCGACATCAACTATGCTCTTGTTTGCACGAGACGTCATTCACTCGTTCCCAACGTCAATAAGCGTATCGTACTTTGTACAGTTTGGACGAGTGTCTGCTTAATCAGCGAAACTTTGCAATATCGTTGCACACATATATTGCGGCATTTGCTTATGCAATCGGAGAGATGTTGATTGTTGTCAATTGTTTCTTCACCTTGTCGCATTGTCAACGCTTTCACACACGTTAGATTCTCATTCATCTTCAATCAAGCTGTACATATTTCTTCATACACGATTAACATCGAATTTGTTCTTGTATTTTTTTTTTCGTATCCAGTATTCTACTCAGCTGATGTTACGTAACAGCAACAATGCTTTCATATCTCATACGACTTCTATTTATTAACCACTTAAAGAGGGTGGCTCTAAATTTATGCGAATTTCGAAATCGATGTTGAATAGGTTTGAGAAAAAATACGCCTGTTAAAGACACGCGCGAATATTTTCCTAAACTGAACAACAACATAAACTATCCTTCTACTTTCTCTTTATAATTTTTTCCAATGTTTAAAGTTTATTTATATATTTTTTTAGTGATCTTTTCAAACGTCCTTTCACCTTGCTTTTATGTTTTAATATTTCATGGTCATTTTACACCAGCCCTCTGTGCATGAACAACATTTCTCTCGGACAATTTTCGCACTTGCTTTGCGTAGTTGTTGCATTTTATCTATGTGCCGTGTCTTCATAGTTGCAATTAATTACATAACGCTTCCTTAACCCATTAAAGACCAACGTCGCGTTAATACAACACTTTATTTGTAGCTTCTTCGAACTTAATAAAATTGTGCCACCTATCTGGAGGAAGAAATGTTAATGAACAAATTACTACACGGATCCTTGAAATGTCTTTTTGCAAATACATTGATAAAATACGGAATTCAGCGATGTAAATTGGCTGAAAAAAATTACAAATGAAACGCTGCGTCAGAGTACGTTGGTCCTTAATGGATTAAACTGCTAGTCGGAATAATTATTTACCCTTTCTACTTGAAACTAATTCCTGTTGTGTTGGACATATCTCTTGCTAGTAGTAATTCTGCGTAACTTTGTACACTTATTTAGCACGATAAACATCATCGATACAAATACCGTATTACTTAGGCTTTTCTCTGAACGGAGAACTTCTGATGGACGCGCTCGGTGGTGAAACGTCTTTCGCGGACGTGCAAGGAGACTGTTTCGTGCCAGCTTTCACCCTTGGAGTTGGACAAAGGGCAAAATTAACCTTTGGACAGGATGTGAACACCCTAAAATTCTTTACCACTTGTGGTCTGCAAGAGGGATACGAACCCTTCTGCGTGTAAGTATTGCTATTTAACCGTTTAGCAATAGCGCAGTTTTCTGATCCGCTCACGCAAACGAAAGAGATTTCCATTCTTTATCGAATTGGTTACATTATGCTACTAATTTAATTCACAGTTTAAGCCTTTATTTTCCGAACATTGTTTAACCCTAGATAACTAACCATTCGTAAGGAAATGACGAAGCTAATATAAAGGCTTCAATATAGCTAATATTGGAGTTACGTCGCGAGATCCTCCGTTTCTGACTTTTTCTAATTCTTTAAAACAATGCAATGTGCAAATAAAAATAAAAAATAATCGTTCCAAAGTTGTTTTAATTAACAAATTCGATACCAAATGTAACTTTTTTTTTAATTCTTGTGTTTTATTACCTTATAAAAGGTTTTAATTGATGTTCTCATTTTTACGAATGTTTAGTAATAACGATTCTCACAGGATAGCTTAGTTACGATTAGTAACACGACGAACATTATGCTTGATGCTCGACACATATGTACATTAAAAAAATCATTTCAGGAACATGAATCGGCCAGTGACTTACTGGTACACCAAGGACCAACCGATTTTCGAGAACACAGACGACATGGCTGACACGAGAATAGACGTGGCAAGGATTCCAGCAGGTTCAGACACGCCTCCCTGTTTGAAGATCTCGCATAACACTTTCGAGACAATGGAGAAGGCAAACTGGGAGTTCCTCCGACTATCCTTGCCAGTTATTTGTCAATCAACCTTCGTTTCGGAAAGTGAAAAATTGAGAAGATGGCAGGAGATCAAAATGCGGCAGAATAAATTACTGTGCGAGCAAGTGGAGCAAGCTCAACAAGCGGCGCCTTCTGCTCACATGGAGCAGATCATGAAGTCTGGTTTCAGCATGAGCGATATTAAAGGTAGAAACTTATATAATTAAAATTTTGTAACAAATATTGGTTTCACTATATAATTATACTATACAGGGTGATTTTATCTAAATAATTATTATAGAAATTAATGTTCGGAATAAAAGTTTCGTGGTATCAATGGGGGCATATAGTACCGTAATTAATGCCTTGTTACTTTGCTTATTGTTGAGACATTTTTTTATATAATAAATAATGCACACGTTAATTGAGGTAATCAAGTTGCAAGACTCACCCTGTATATACTTCCTGACGAAAGTTAAAACACAAAGTAATTGTTTGCAAATTTCTGCGTATTGTTTGTCTTCTGTGATACATAGCTCGGAATTAAGAATAGCATGAAAAAATAATAAATCATCAAGCTAATAATAATACATCAATAAACAATAAGTTATTCTATTTTTAATTCCGTTTCATGTGCCTGAAAGGACAATGACTTTAAAAAAATTCACAAATAATTACTTTACTCCTTAACTATTGTTAGTAGGTGTATATAATTATCGTTTCCCGTTTTTCCTTTAATGTATTCTAATTGGAATGTTATCTCTGCTTCAGGATTACAAAGGAATTATTCGGAGGATGCAGTGGAGGCTGACGAAATGATGAAAGAGTCGCCGATTCCGATGCAAAGAAACAAGCCAGCGAGACCTCCAAGAAAGGGTTCCTTGTACGGATCACGGGCAGGAAACATGGACAACGCGATTAGCGAAGTTGATATGAATGGATACGGCGATATGAACGGCGACGTTAAGGATGATAAGAAGAAACGTGGGCGTTCACCGTTCCGGTTAGTACAAATAGATTCTTTCGAAAAATATTTCGTGGCGAAAACGGATTTTGATATCTGAGTCTTCTTAGCAAACTTAGCAAAGAGATGGAGGATGCGCCGTAAGTCGAATCAACAAACCGAATATAATTAAACACATTCTAATCTTTTTTTCTTTTTTTTTTTGTATCTTTCTCTTCTATTGCAGTAGAGGAAAGGAGCAAAAAATTGATTTGCAATTTTACAGGTTCTTTTCGCGCAAGGCGAAGTCTCCGGATGCAAAATCGAAAACGCCCGAACCGCCAGTGCGTTCCGACGTCTCCGACAAAAGCACCAAGACTCTACAGATGAACAAAGCAAGTAGCCGGCCTCCCCAAGTTCGAATATCAAACGTAAAACCATTTATTTATTTATTTTTTTTTATTTGTTCGGCCAATAACCAGCTGCTTGATCAAGAATTTTCATCCTGACTCGGTTGCACAGCCTAAACGAGAAATTCTTTCAACAGACGGATTTAAAGGTGGTGCCGCCTCAGATTCCAGAGCGCAACGCCCCAAAAGCAATGTCCGTTTTGAGCGGAAGTGGCGTGGAAGCGATTGGGAACGAGATATACGACGCGGAATGCTTGAAACTAATGAACGAATATTTCTACGGGGTGCGAGTCTTCCCTGGACAGGATCCAACGCACGTTTATGTCGGCTGGGTTACTTCTCAGTATCACTTGCACACGAAAGATTTTAATTTATCGCGTGTGAGGAAGGGTTCCGTGGTTATTACCGATGATTATGATCGTCCTATTGAACAGTACGTTTAATTATCCCCTTACTATTGGGCTGATTAGTAAGTTCGTTCGCGTTCCATTAACACATAGACTGCCACGATGGATTCGATCAATCTGATCAAAAATGCCAAATCATTTAATTTTGACCAATAGGTATTTAATAACTTGATGGTTCTGATGACAATACATTATTATACGAACTCTGTACAGACTCCCAACATGATCCTTTACATTGCATATATTATAAGAAAATTCGTAGCTGGCAGTAAGTGTGTAAAACTAGTGACAAATGTAATCACTAAACTACGGATGTTTATGCATTTATGGGAAATTTGAATATGGAAAAAATACAGGATGCACATAATGATCCAAGAATTTGAAAATATCCAAAGTATCGAACGTTGCTACACCTAGAAGATGAAATAACCTTCTGTTTAGGTTCCATTGCTTTGATTTTACCAATAAATAACTGAAGTTGCATAAACATCCACAGTCTACGAATAATATTCCTCATTCCTTAATCCTGCTATTCTCCTTGCGTCTACATGACCCACTATGAAGATTATGTTTCACGCGGTATTACATCTTTCAGATATCTCTTCTCGATACTCAATGAATCTAAAATTCCCATAACTTACATACAAACAATAATATCCCTAAAGTATCTTATATTTGTTCATCGTTTCACTATAAATCGAAAAAGTTCAAATGTAAAAAGTTAGTGAAGAGTAATATTCCTTAAAAATGTAACGTCACCTCGAAAGGAACGAATTTATTATTTAACTCAATACGTTTCCGAATAAGAAGAACTTTCAGATAAGACTATAATATGTCATTATTACAGAGTCGATAGACAGAGTTGCTACATGGTGAGAGCAGACGAGCTTTATAACGAAGTAACCCAAGATGCTTCAGGCAAAGGAGCTTCCCAGGGAATGTTTGTCGGTTGTTTCGTGGACACAGCAACCGGTTGGGTATCCTTCACCTGCGAAGGCAAGGAAACCAGCCACAAATTCAAGATGGAACCTGACACAAAATTATTCCCTGCCATTTTCGTGGAGGCTACCAGCAAAGAGATCCTTCAGATCGAACTTGGAAGAACCTCAACGACGTTACCTTTATCTGCTGCTGTGTTACAAAATTCCGAACGCCACGTGATACCACAATTCCCACCTAGATTGAAGGTTCAATGTCTAAAGCCTCACCAATGGGCAAGAGTTCCCAACCAATCTCTTCAGGTGCACGCGTTGAAGCTGTCTGACATCAGAGGTTGGTCCATGCTTTGCGAAGACGCGATTTCTATGTTGGCTTTGCATATCCCTGAAGAGGACAGGTGTATGGATATCTTGGAGCTCATCGAAATGGACAAACTTCTCAGGTAAAATTTGAAACAATTAAATAGATATTTCTTTCATTTAATTTGAGTTGGATTAACGTTTTCTTCGTTTAATGGTTGCAGTTTCCACGCACATACTTTGACGCTGTACGCAGCTCTGTGCTATCAGTCGAATTATAGAGCGGCTCATGCCTTATGTCAGCACGTCGATCAGAAACAATTACTGTACGCAATTCGAGCGGAATACATGTCCGGGCCCCTACGACAAGGATTCTACGACTTGCTGATCGCACTACACCTCGAGTCCCACGCGACCACCATGGAGGTGTGCAAGAACGAGTACATTATTCCTTTAGGTAAAATCTGCTTCTTGAAAATTACACCTCATAAGGCCTCTGCATATGATTAAAAATGATATTGACCGTATAGATTGACAATAATATTGTCAATACACTTTAATATTTTGAAGATCGTAAATGATTAACGCTAGAATTATCGACAATTAAGATTTACTTACTTCTACTAGTAAAATGAAAATTATAAGAACTTGAAATAATATAGAATACAATGGAAACAAATCTTTATTCATTCTCTCAATAGGAAGTCACGGTAAATTTGAAAGATACATTTATATGAATTCATGCCATTTTTACGAGAAGTTACAAATGGGTCATTTTAACCACTTCGGTAGTTCTAGTATTAATATTATTGACAATATTATTGAAAATGCTTGTATACCACTTAATTGAATTTTTGTCAGTTTCCTTTAAAACCATATATGCCACTTTGTGCGTACACAAATCAAGTTAAAAACAATTGAATGCATACTGTGAATATTAATACCAGATATTGGAGCAAAATGTCAAAATTCTCATCAATATTCAACCTCAATTCTTTGATATCGACCGCACACAGTCCAGAATATCATTGACTAAGGACAGGATACACCACTTATCCAATACTTTTATTTGTCATCCGGATTTGGGGTGCATAGGCTCCAAATCCATTTTCATTTTTACCTTTTCGATTGTCTAACATGTATAACCTTTGCGTTTGCTCTTACATTTTGTATATTAAAATAATTTAGAAGTGTTTACATTCTTTGTCAGATAGTAAAACGAAAAATATTCTTCTGAAAAGTCTGAATTTTTAGGGTATTGGTATTTCAGAGCATGTGAGACGAAGTCCCATAAGATGATCGGTCTATCCTGTACCTCGTCTGTGATAATATTGTCTATTCACTTGTCTATAGCAATATTAATATTGTCTGCAATATTCTTCGATACTTTTAACAATATTAATCGTATATGGAAGCCTTTACGAAGAGTCAGTGACTAAATTTCGTCCGATACTTAAAATCGTTGTTGTATTAGGTCAAGAACTGAAGGACTTATACGAAAACGAAGAAATGAAGCACAGCCTCAGATACCTAGAGACCGAATCGGTTCGTCCTCAGATGAAAATGACGGATATCAGGTAAGTACCATCAATCTAAAACTCCTGCACCTGAACCCCATGACTAATAGTCGACATCAAGGGAAATTCCTTCCAGTGATCAAACGATCGAGAACATAAGGAGCCTCTACAGCCCGCATTTCCCTCTGGATGTGGTGCGGGACTACGTGATGACGGCTCTGAACGAAGCCGTGGAAGTGAATCAAGTGCACAATCGAGACCCCATTGGTGGCAGCAATGAGAATCTTTTCCTGTATGTAGTCTCATGAATACGTGCACGCCTGGGCTATGCTGCAATACTTAATATCTTCGTCAACGATAAAATGGAGGAGAATGCTTTCAGGATAACTTGCTTCTAGCTGCGCGCAGACTCTAATCTATCCTTATATCTTCGATTTATGTACTTCTTCTCTATTGCAGGCCACTTTTGAAACTCGTGGACAGGTTGCTGTTGGTCGGAATGCTTAGAAACATAGACGTCGTGAAGCTCCTTATTATGGTTCACCCTGAGACTTGGGATCCAACTTTTGACAAAGGTTTATATTACACACCACGCTGTTTACGACTTTCTGAATAGTTGGTACACAGAGTGCGTTAAATTCGCGAATTACAGAAGGGAAAGACGAGCACAAGAAGGGATTGCTTCACATGAAAATGGCCGAGGGAGCGAAACTACAGATGTGCTATCTTCTTCATCACTTGAACGACATCCAGCTGCGACATCGCGTCGAGTCCATCATCTCTTTCAGCCATGACTTCGTCGGTGACCTCCAGTCCGATCAACTTCGTCGTTACATCGAGATCAAGCAATCCGATTTACCATCGGCAGTGGCAGCCAAGAAGACCAGAGAGTTCCGGTGTCCACCTCGCGAACAAATGAACGCAATTTTGAGCTTCAAGAATGTGGACTCTGCGGAGGACCCTGAGAATACTCCTTGCGGCGAAGATCTGATAAGCAGGATGAACGACTTCCATAACAATCTCATGTCCTACGTGTCGTTGCACGCTCTTCAAGAAGCGGCGGATGCTGCAGAGGAACCGGTAGAGGAAATTCAGAAACCTGGTGCGATGAAGAGGCTGTTTAACTTCATCAACGCAGTAAAGGAATTGGAGGAGGAACCTAAACCGGAACCTGAGCCAGAGAAGAAAACTCCAGAAGGTTCGTCTCACGACTTGAAATTAATTATCGCGATAATATTAATTATTTCCGTACTTTAACACTTTGCAATCCAAAACTGTTTTAATTCCTTGACTGCGGCACGATATTCACATGATCATCATTGCGGTGTGTTTGTGTAATTATAAATACACACACATGGCTTACATGTGCAAAATAGTTACTTCTAAATAAATTAATCTGAAGAGAAAAATAATAAAATGTTGCATTACCATTAAAATAAAGCTTCAAATATTGTTATACAATAATGACTTCGGAAATTAATGTATTTTGTATTATGCAAAATCTACTGGGCGTATATGTACACTTTTTATAAATATTCATGGACATTTGGAACGTACATATATATATACGCTTTTCGCAATCAAAGGGCTAATAATATGATCTAGCAATAATTCGGACACGTTTTTATAACTCTTGTGAGAATTCAAAGTATCACGTATTTCGGAACGGAGAAAATTTGTCTTTAATTTGCTTGGTTTTGAAAGAAATAAGAATTGAATTGTTAAGGATAAATAAAAATCTTAAATATCGACTTTTGAGGAAATTTATGTGTATTCCCATAGCGATACCAAGGAATACAAAAGGTGAAATTAAGTTTTGCTCTTTTACAGAGGTGTTCCGCAAGGTACTTATAAAAACCATCGTTAGCTGGGCGGAGGAATCCCAAATCGAGACTCCAAAGTTGGTTCGAGAGATGTTTAGCCTACTAGTTCGTCAATACGACACCGTAGGCGAGTTAATTCGAGCTCTAGAGAAGACGTATGTGATCAACAGCAAGACAAAAGACGACGTCGCTTTGATGTGGGTCGGTCTAAGCCAAATTCGAGCTCTGTTACCCGTACAAATGTCTCAAGAAGAAGAGGAACTCGTTAGAGAACGACTATGGAAATTGGTGAACAATCACACGTTCTTCCAGCATCCAGATTTGATCAGAGTCTTAAGAATTCACGAGAACGTGATGGCGATCATGATGAACACGTTAGGCAGACGTGCACAGGCACAGTCGGATGCTCAAACTCAACCTCAGACCAGCGAAGGAGAACCAGTCTCTAAAGAGAAAGATACTTCTCACGAAATGGTGGTGGCATGCTGTCGATTCCTGTGCTACTTCTGTCGAACATCAAGACAGAACCAGAAAGCAATGTTCGATCACTTCGACTTTCTACTGGAGAACAGTAATATTCTTTTATCAAGACCATCGTTGAGGGGTTCGACGCCATTGGACGTGGCTTACTCTTCTCTTATGGAAAATACAGAACTTGCTTTGGCTCTCAGAGAACACTATCTCGAAAAGATTGCTATCTATCTGTCTCGATGCGGTCTGCAATCGAATTCAGAGTTGGTTGAGAAGGGTTATCCTGATCTGGGATGGGATCCGGTAGAAGGCGAACGATATCTGGACTTTTTGAGATTCTGCGTTTGGGTCAACGGTGAGTCTCAAGTTCACCTTTTACTCTTTCTTGGTTTGTAAGGCAAATTTGGACAGAACTGGGTAGTTTCGTAAGATGCCGAATTCTGTAGCTTTTGCACGTGCAATTGAAACATTTTTTATATGCAACACAAATGCATTGGAATCAATTGAACGCGGAAAGACATTTGTAATGAAAAGCAAAAGGAAGGGCACATTGTTGCAGGCGAAGATATATAGAAATTACAGTGACTCACGAGATTGATCGAATACTCCCATCAATTATATTTCTTATTTTATGAAAATGTAATCGCTAACAGTAAATCTTTGGGGACATACTTAACGTACAATCACAATTTTTATAGTGACCTTGTTCCAAGTCTAATTCTCCTATGAAAATTATATACAAAATAATCACATGACAATGGTACCATTCGATCAATTTTGTAAATCACTGTATATTTTCAAAAAGTAATTGTATTCTTTTTCTTAAAACTACAATATAAGTAATAAATATAAGTAATATCTCTTCGTTCTTCTCAGCCTCTTTATACTGTTTTTTTTCCACTTCGAAATTCATCGAATATTAATTTTTTCATCTTACATCAATTTTCTGTTTCAACGTACAAAAATTGTAGCATTCACTATCCCCTTTGTCTAACCCTGCTTTGTCCAAGTCTCCCCCACAAATAATTAGAAATTGTGTACAAACAATAGACTCTTCTTTCCAGGTGAAAGTGTGGAGGAAAATGCGAACTTGGTGATCCGTTTGCTGATCAGAAGACCAGAATGTTTAGGTCCGGCTCTTCGTGGAGAAGGTGAAGGCTTATTGAGGGCCATCATAGACGCCAACAAAATGTCTGAACGAATCGCCGATCGTAGAAAGGTGCACGACGAAGCAGAAGGCACGACTGTCATGCAGTTCGAGCATCCACTTCCCGAATCAGACGACGACGAAGACTACATCGATACAGGAGCCGCTATCCTGAACTTTTACTGTACCCTGGTGGATCTGTTAGGCCGTTGCGCTCCGGATTCTTCTGTTATTGAACAAGGTAAGTGGAAATGGAATATCTGTTCCTTTCAGTATCGTACAATGTCTTCGTAAGTATCGCAACTCGATGACAACACACACACGCACACGTGCTCCATTTAAGTTGATACGATCTTCAGGAATTTACTTTCATTTCCAAACTATGACCTGTTCCATCTGGAGCTCCTTCATCCCTTCCATTCAAAATTCTCTTTCTAATAACAGTGTTTATTTTTTGACGAGCAACAGAGGCTGCTACAGAATCCGTTGGTAATATATAAGAAATCAAACTTTTCTTTCCTCTATCGATCGAATTTTGTGAATAAGGTTGCAATGAGAAACGCTTTCAGGGAAGAACGAATCTCTTCGAGCGAGGGCTATTCTCCGATCCCTGGTACCTCTCGACGATCTACAAGGCGTCCTGTCTTTGAGATTCACACTTTTGAATCCGGCAGCTGGTGAAGAGAAACCGAAAAGCGATATGCCTTCTGGATTGATTCCCGGACACAAGCAGAGCGTCGTGCTATTCTTGGAACGCGTTTATGGCATTGAAACCCAGGAATTGTTCTTCAAGATACTCGAGGAAGCTTTCTTGCCTGACCTCAGAGCTGCCACCATGTTGGACAGGGTAAATAGGACACAAATTCGTTATGTATTAGGTGGGTGCATATGAAATGTTGCCTTTCGAAGTAACAACATTAAGCATAAGTAGATTCTTCAAAATATTACACGTGTATATTTGATTAACATAATTTTTACATGATTTTATGTACTTCTTTCCAGCAGTTAATTAGTCTTATTATTATCTATATAATTACAAAAATGACCAGTTTCAGGATTTTTTGATCTTCTTCCTAATTTACTATCCAGTAAAAAATTATGTATTAAATTTTGCGAATTAATGTTGGACTATTTTGATATTTATATAATCTTCTTTAAATTTCAGTTTCCATAGCTTTACGGTATATTCGCCAAAAATGTACTTCCATAAAGAATTGCAGAAATATTCCAGTTATGCGTGATATCAAGCACGAAAGGTTTCATAATTTTAATACAACACTCACGTATCTATATTACAGCAAATTCTATCTTCTTTAGTGTGATTTATTATAATTAACCATTTTACAAAATTAAGAGAATTGTATTCATCCACAAATCTTAGACTTTGGGAAAACGATGTTTCATATGCACCAACCTAATGAATAGGCAATTGAGATCGTTAAGATATTTTTAATTTTAATTATTGCCGTAGAACGATGGATACGAATCTGATATGGCGCTTGCAATGAACCGTTACATCGGAAACAGTATTCTACCTTTACTGATCAAGCATTCCAAATTCTACAACGAGGCAGACAATTACGCCAGCTTGTTGGATGCTACGTTGCATACCGTGTACCGATTAAGCAAGAACAGGATGCTGACGAAGGGTCAACGTGAAGCAGTGTCGGACTTCCTTGTGGCATTAACCAGGTAAGCACGACTTCCTTGCAAATGCCATTGAAATGATTAACGGAATCGTTTTGTTGCTTAACAAGAGACGTCCACGAGTTAAATGTCTCGTAAGTTCTATCAACATTATTCTAAATCGCTAATTCTTGCCTACGAATCACAATACTTAGTGCTATGAGGGTAACTGCGCTTACATAGTACATATTCACTGACCTCGAATATTTTTTACTGCTATACAATTCTTTTAATTTATGCTTGTCTTTTTTAGTCAAATGCAGCCCAGCATGCTGTTGAAACTGCTTCGAAAATTAACCGTAGACGTGTCCAAGCTATCGGAATACACAACCGTCGCTCTAAGGGTGAGTAACAATCTTTTATAACTATGATTAGCAAATCAATTATTTTAGGTAGCCTGTAAACTACCAATACGTACTTATATTTATTTTTAATCGCCGATTTATTAGACAATACTTTTTATGATTTCTCGATTTCCCGATTTTCCGGGAAATATTTTGATTTCTTCTTTAAAAAAAAGTTGGATACGCTCGTTCAAAAAAAATCTAAGAAACAACGTTACTTATGGGACGACCTTAATACTAAAACTTGTCGAATCCAACCCACTTAACTTTTAAATATACATTACAATATAGGAAAGTGAGACGTGAAAAATTGCCATTTTTAACCCTTGTCTGCTACACCTATTAAAACTTACGTAATTACTATTACCGATCTATGAGATCGCTGATGCTTATTGCATTATCGTTGACATAAAAGTGACGAATAAAAGATCAAAATCAATTGTTCTTGCTTCGAACATCAACAATGAAGTGGTCCAAATTCAATTGCAATAATTGAACGTTATACTATAAACGAAAAGTATGCAGTGCGACAAGCGCGTAAATCATGCAGAAAGGAAAATAGAGACGAAATAGAGATGAAGTGAAATGAATTAGCGATCTCACTGACCGACAATAGTGGTTAAGGGTTAAAAGTACGTCTTGGGTCCAACAAGTTTAAGGATCACTGTTTTGTAACATATGAAATAACGTACAAACTATATGTAAGTGATAATATTTATAATGTTCGGATAGTTGCTGACTCTGCATTACGATCGTTGCGCGAAATATTACGGTTCCACCGGTGGACAAGGTGCTTACGGTGCATCCAGCGACGAAGAGAAACGCCTAACTATGGTTCTCTTCAGCAACATCTTCGATTCGTTATCCAAAATGGACTACGACCCGGAATTATTCGGAAAAGCTCTGCCTTGTCTCACAGCTATTGGATGCGCGTTGCCGCCTGACTACTCGTTGTCGAAAAATTACGATGACGAGTGGTACGGAAGTAAATCTGCATCTGCACAATCGCCTGATGGACCTTATAATCCTCAGCCAATCAATACCTCTAGGTAATACATCATTTCATATCGAAGATCATATACAAGAAGATTCGTAATATAAGATGCATTACTATAAATTAATATTGTGTTTAATGTTGCAGCGTGGTGCTCAATAACGACCTCAATCAGATCGTGCAAAAGTTCTCCGAACATTATCACGATGCTTGGGCCAGTCGGAAGCTAGAGAATGGTTGGACTTACGGCGATCAGTGGTCTGACACCAACAAGACTCATCCGAGATTGAAGCCATACAATATGTTGAACGATTACGAGAGAGAACGATACAAAGAGCCGGTTAGAGAAAGCTTAAAAGCTCTGCTGGCTATCGGGTGGAGCGTTGAACACGCAGAGGTGGATGTACCTTCTACCAATCGTAGTTCCATGAGAAGATCATCGAAAAGTCAAGTAAATAACGATCTTATTTATTTTGTATTTACGATAGCAAACATATAAATAGGGACAGAATAATCAATTCCTCGTTAAATTCTCTAGAAACTTCAATACAAAAATTACAAAATTGAATGTCTACAATCTTTAAATATATAAAACAGGATTTTTTAAGAGTTATATTATAAAAAGAAGTAGGATTGTAACATATATTCGTTCAATTTTATTAGTGGCTTTAAGATCACTTACTTGTAAATTCAGATGTAAGTTCAATCTAATGTGCATGTGCCACATTGATCAATGACCTTTTTCCTAATTTCTTTTATAATTGAAACATTTCTTTCTTATAGAACTTCTGAGACTCGAAAGACATCATAGGAAACCCAAACAAATTTATGTTTCAACCTAATATAACCAGCTGAATTTACGAGTGTTTCCCTATTTATATGCAACGCCTCTGTAGATCGACAAGCTGTTTAAATATGTTCCTACATAATCGTAATGATATCCTAGGGTGATTCAGCGAATCCATTCAACTACAACCCTCATCCAGTTGACATGACGAACTTGACTCTGAGCAGAGAGATGCAGAACATGGCAGAGCGTCTCGCAGATAATGCGCACGATATTTGGGCAAAGAAGAAGAAGGAAGAACTCATTACATGTGGTTCGTAGCGAGCAAAAATCAAAAGAAATTTATCAGTTCCAAAATTAGAGAGAAATATGTGACCCGTGACGAACATGATTTTTATAGGGGGTGGTATACACCCTCAACTGGTCCCATACGATCTTCTGACTGATAAGGAGAAGCGAAAGGACCGCGAACGCTCTCAGGAATTCCTCAAGTATCTACAGTATCAAGGTTACAAGCTTCACAAACCTAATCGAGGTGGTGAGTCCGAGGTTGCAACAGCCGGAGCTTCCGTGGAGTTACGATTCGCCTACTCGTTGCTGGAGAAATTGATAGCATACTTGGACAAGGCTACTATTAACATGAAATTGCTGAAACCGTCTGACACGTTCAGTCGAAGGAACAGTTTCAAAACGTCGACGAGAGACATCAAGTTCTTCAGCAAGGTTGTCTTGCCGCTGATGGAGAAATACTTCAGTACACATAAAAATTACTTTATCGCCGTGGCTACAGCTACCAACAACGTTGGAGCTGCCTCCTTGAAGGAGAAAGAGATGGTGGCAGCTCTATTTTGTAAATTAGCGAGTCTATTGAGATCTAGATTAGCTGCCTTTGGTCCAGACGTGAGGATCACGGTTCGCTGCCTTCAAGTGTTGGTCAAGGGCATAGATGCAAAGAGTTTAGTGAAGAACTGTCCCGAATTCATTAGAACGTCCATGTTGACGTTTTTCAATAACACCGCGGACGATTTGGGACACACGATCCTAAATCTTCAAGAGGGTAAATACAGCCATCTACGCGGTACTCATTTGAAGACTTCCACGTCCTTATCCTACATCAATAGCGTGGTTCTACCAGTGCTCACAGCTATGTTCGATCACTTAGCTGCTTGCGAATATGGCAGCGACCTACTGTGTAAGTATTGAATTTTCCCAATTGGACCTTCTTCAATTGTGCTGACAAAAGTTACTTCATTTGTGTCTCCTTTCCTTTGAACAGTGGACGAAATTCAAGTAGCATCCTACAAAATGCTGGCATCTCTCTACACTCTTGGCGTGGACGCCTCTTTAACGCACGATAGAAAGTACTTGAAGACAGAAATCGAGCGCCACAAACCTAACTTAGGTTCCTGTCTAGGTGCCTTCTCCAGCTGTTTCCCCGTGGCCTTCCTAGAACCTCACCTAAACAAACACAATCCCTATTCCCTTCTGAATCGTATCGCAGATCATTCCTTGGAGGCACAGGATATCATGACAAAAATGGAATCGAGTATGCCTACTCTGGAGACTATTCTAACGGAAGTAGATCAATTCGTCGAGTCTGATAAAACCTATAACGATCTTCCTCACGTGGTTGACGTTATTCTTCCTCTACTGTGCTCCTATCTACCATTCTGGTGGGCTCAGGGCCCAGATAACGTGAATCCAACGGAAGGAACATATGTCAGTATGGTAACCAGTGATCACATGAACCAATTACTGAAGAATGTACTAAAATTGATCAAGAAGAATATCGGTAACGAGAATGCTCCCTGGATGACTCGTATTGCTGCCTACACTCAGCAGATCATCATCAATTCATCGGAAGAGTTACTAAAAGATCCGTTCTTGCCTCTTGCTGAACGAGTCAGGAAACGTACGGACACCATGTTCCATAAAGAGGAATCTCTCCGTGGTTTTATTAAGTCATCCACCGATGACACGTCACAAGTTGAAGCACAGATTCAGGAGGACTGGCAGCTTTTGGTTCGCGATATCTACTCGTTCTATCCGCTTTTGATTAAGTACGTTGACTTGCAGAGGAATCATTGGTTGAGAAACAATATACCGGAAGCGGAAGATCTCTACAATCACGTAGCAGCGATATTTAATATCTGGTCCAAGTCGCAGTATTTCTTACGTGAGGAACAGAACTTTATATCGGCTAACGAGATTGATAACATGGTGCTGATTATGCCAACGGCGACCAGGAGATCTACTACCATCTCGGATGGTACTGCACCTTCTGGAGGAGGCAAGGTCAGTATCATGATACAGTGAAACCCCTGTTATGCGGACTTTGTTAATCCGGATTATCCTTGTCTCAGAAGCACGAAACATTTGAGCCGGATACGCGGGGTTCCACTGTACCAAAGTTTTAAAGCTTCAAAGTTCCATAATTCATAAAATGATTCGATCAACAGAAAAAGAAGAAACATCGCGACAAGAAGAGAGACAAGGACAAAGAGGTACAGGCTTCGTTAATGGTAGCTTGTTTGAAGAGATTGCTACCGGTTGGTCTAAACTTATTTGCTGGTCGCGAACAAGAATTGGTACAACACTGCAAGGACAGATTCTTGAAGAAGATGCCGGAATACGAAATAGCTGAATTCGCAAAGACACAATTGACTCTGCCAGATAAAATTGACCCAGCTGACGAAATGTCGTGGCAACACTACTTGTACTCCAAGTTAGGTCAAAAGAAGGACTCCATGGAGCCGGTGAAAGCGCAGCAATTAGAAGACGTGGTCGCGAGGATCACTGACATGGCTAAAGTTCTCTACGGTTTGCATATGGTAAGTGTAGAGTCATTCTATTGAAGTGTAGCCGTTTAAATTTTAGTACTCTACGACCATTCTCGGATAGCCGAAGCTTGTTCGTTCGGAAGATTTATTCGATTCATTTAGTAATTTTGTGTTCTCGAGTAGATAGATCATCCGCAACAGCAGAGCAAGGGTCAATATCGATCCGTGGTGTCGATACAACGTAAACGAGCCGTGATTGCTTGTTTCCGTCAAACTTCCCTACATTCCCTGCCCAGGTATCCTCTTTTGGTTTGATTCGCGTTACTTGCGTTCCGTATTTCTTTTCTTCATAATTAATTAACCCTCCGCGAACCAGGTGAATAAAAATCACGTCGTGAACCATGTGTGGTTAATTTTATCCAGAACATTATCTACTTCCAAACACAGAATGGTTCCTGAACTGGTGGTATAAACTAAAAGGGGATGAATCTATATGAAGATATAAATTGAAAATGTAGTGTGACATTTTTTTGTATTAGGTTGCTCGATAAGTTCATAGCGATATTTAAGGAATTCCAGCATCACGTTGGATATTGTATTGAGAAGTTTCGTGGACCTTTCCCTTAACAAATTTTCATATTTCTCGGAAATTAATTCCTCCTAGTAGCTTTCTGTTCTTGTAATGTATTAAATCCCTGGCCGTTAGTAAAATCTTCCTTGTTAATAACTAAAATATGTAATAATATAATACTGCTACGTTTAGAATATTTCAGTTAAGGTTTAATCATTTTCCCGTCTATTCATCGATATACAAAGTCAAGCACCGACTCGTTAAAAAACGTTTTCTTTTGACCAATCCAGGATGTCCCTCTTTAATTGTTGCACTTAAAATCTTCAACCAGACACAGCATCCGTTCCAATTAAGAACTTTACTACTTAACAAAAATTCATAAGAAATAATCCTCCAGTTAGACAATGCGCAAAATGACTTAATGCCGATATTGTTGTAAACGCTACGAACTTTCCGAACAACCCAATAAAAAGCTTCATTTTCGAATAAATCGTTCTTGAAGATTCGTAAATTTGTAAATATCACAGCAGCTTTAAAATCGTTAGGATTAATTTAGCCCAGCGTGGTTCGCGGATGGTTAAACGACAATAATTAATTATATTTCTGTTGCGTAAATTTAAAATTCCTTTTGACTTTGAGTTTCGTTATCATTACATAAACCAGCAACCAGTGTTTCAGTTGTAATGTTTCTAATGAAAGCTTGTCTAATTGTAAGAGTAGCGAAAATTAACCATCGACGATGTTTCCTGTAATTATTTGTTAGTGATCTAACAACTATAGTTGTGTGTGCATGCTGCTAAAAGGCAACGAAACCTCCACCATCTCGCGATGGCTGGAAACGCGTGTTGTGCGCGGCAAGAAAGAGGGCAGCGATTGCATGTCTTCGTAGCGAGCCATTTTACAAAATACGAAGGTAAAATAACCGTTTAGTGATACCTTAATTTTCGGTGATGGGTAATCGTTCCGTATCGTATTTCAGGCATCGGGCTATAAATATTTTCGCGCGAACGTACTACGAGCTCTGGTTGCAGGATGAGAATGTTGGCCAAGAAGTCATGATTGAGGACCTTACGGTAAAAACATATGTTCTACAGAAATATTTCGTTACACGTTTGCTATTATACTTATTTATTTCTATTTGTAGTCTATACTTTACATTCACTTCTTTGTCTTCTGTAATCTGTAATCACACTTTGGACGCTAGTGGGTTTTTACTCATATGCAAGATAAATTATTGTTTTATATTCGATTCTTAAAGCAATCTTTCGAGGACGCTGAATTAAAGAAAATGGACAAAGACGAGGACGAAGGGAAACCAGATCCACTCACGCAACTGGTAACAACGTTCTGTCGTGGTGCCATGACGGAACGATCCGGTGCCCTCCAAGAGGATCCCTTGTACATGAGCTACGCGCAAATTATATCGAAATCTTGTGGCGAGGAAGAAGAAGAAGGCGAAGACGAAGGTGGAGGAGGCGAAGAAGAAGGTGCCGCCTCGATCCACGTTAGTATTTTTTAATACTCATTGAACACAAAAACTTGTGGTAACTCTTTTAACTATAATCAATCCTCTTATAACACGGTACTTCAAAAATACGGTTTTGATATAACAAGTTGCAAAAGTTGCGACATTTCTCTGCAATTAGCGTGTGATCCCTTTGGTATAATGATAAAATATACATAGTATGATATCAATATGATACAACGATACAGTTAACAATATTAAAATTAATGTATATTGGAGTATACTTAGAAGTTTACGTCGAAAGGTGTACGTAGAACAGAAGAAATCAATTTTTTCGCACCTAACAGTTAACAAATCTAATGATTCTATTGAGGTCGTAACACGAAACGAATTAGCCGTGTTGTAGGAGGGTTAGCTATACTATACATTTACTATCTAAACATCCTTTTATGGAGAATAGCAATATGAAAGATTAACTGGCGTGTTTAAAACTTATTAACAATTTCGTGTCTTTTTCTCACGTACTAACCCTGTAGAAGCGGGGCCCTAAGCCACTTATGGTAAGGACAAGTAGTTGTTTGCAAATATTCAACTGCTTCTATACGTATGCTCGTTCGTTCGATCTCGAAAATCTGATGTTACCATTGTTAAATGCAAGACGAATTACCCAAAATGCCGTTCATCGTAGAAGCTAGTCAACCCAATCGAAATTTATTCTATTCGTACTCGAACACACATGTACCCGATTTGTAAATATGCTTGCATCGGAGGTGGCCAGATCCTTGATCACTTAATACAATTACTACCTAGTACATACCCCATTGTATCCCCTATCGACAACAGTTTTCGTATCATCTAACGTTACGAGTATTCCTACTATCGCTAATAACTACTGTGATGCTTTTCTTAATGCTCTCCCTAAAGAGACCGATGCACAAACTCATGGTAAGGAAACCAAAACCGATAATAGTCTTTGACGCATCGCGGTTTCTACATTCACCTCAAATCGTTCGCTCTTTAGGAACAAGAAATGGAGAAGCAGAAACTTCTTTTCCATCAAGCGAGACTCGCGAATCGTGGCGTGGCAGAGATGGTATTGCTTCACATCTCGGCGTGCAAAGGTGTTCCAAGCGAGATGGTTATGAAGACTTTGGAATTAGGGATTTCTATTCTACGCGGTGGTAACATAGAGATCCAACGAGGAATGTTGAATCACTTAAAAGAAAAGAAGGACGTGGGCTTCTTTACTTCGATCGCTGGTCTGATGAATTCCTGCAGTGTGCTGGATTTAGATGCTTTCGAGAGAAACACGAAAGCAGAAGGATTGGGAGTTGGTTCCGAGGGTGCTGCTGGAGAAAAGAATATGCACGATGCCGAGTTCACGTGTGCCCTATTTCGATTTATCCAACTGACTTGCGAAGGCCACAATCTTGGTAAGTTACAACCTTAGCTGTATCGTTGGATGCAAGAGCGACTTCAGGGTATTCAGGTCCTTTTTGGGTAAAATGCATAAATAAATTTCTTATACATTTTTAAATATACCCTTGAAATTGACGAATCTATGGTAGAACAGCACATTTTCAATAAATAGCATAGCACATTTCAATTGTACTAAAGTAATGTATAAAATTAGGAAAACTGCAAGATGTTAAAAGTCTGTATGATTTTTTAAATGAAGAAAAAATAGATTGGTTTGAAAAGCAGTTCCAACAGGATAACGAAGATATCACCGAAGACGCAGAATTATATTTTTTCCAACATTATAAATATCTTTAAATATTATACAAACATCATAAACAATGAAACAAATGTTACTAAACATCACCTTTACTATATTTTTCTATTATGTGTAAGAAGGACCTGTGAGCTGGCCATAAGTGAAATTAAAGCTACTAATTCATTTATTACGTAATTCGCGTTATACTAATAACGATGCAAATCAGAAATATTGAATTTTTAAACACCCTGGAGAGTTTTAAAACAACTTCACCACGTACAAGGAATATTTAACTATACAGTGTTCAGACACACTATTCCCGAAATTCGATTTGGTCACTCAGGCCTCTCTTGAATTCAACAGTACAGTTTCAGATGACTAGAAATATGATTAATGTAATTTTCTGTGTATAGATTGGCAGAATTATTTAAGAACGCAAGCTGGTAACACGACTACGGTAAACGTGGTCATTTGCACCGTCGATTATCTGCTACGGCTGCAAGAATCTATCATGGACTTCTATTGGCATTACTCCAGCAAAGAACTCATCGACCCTGCTGGCAAAGCTAATTTCTTCAAAGCTATCGGCGTTGCCAGTCAAGTATTCAACACCCTCACTGAAGTAATTCAGGGACCTTGCGCACAGAATCAACAGGCTTTGGCGCACTCTCGATTGTGGGACGCGGTTGGTGGATTCCTCTTCCTGTTCTCTCACATGCAAGACAAGCTATCCAAACACTCGAGCCAAGTGGATCTTCTGAAGGAGTTGCTCAACTTGCAGAAAGACATGATCACTATGATGCTCTCTATGTTGGAAGGTATTGCTTTTGCATCGATAAATTTTGCTGAACCTAATTCATTTCGACAGGTGCTTAACACTAACCGTACCGGTATTTTACATGTTTAATAAATCTTTCTGAGTGGGAGAAGAAGCGAAAAGAAATACAAAATATGAGACTCTAGAGTTAATCGGACAACAAAAGAATTATTGTTTACTTTATTAACAGACATAAGTTCCTTGATGTATAAAAAAAAAATCAAAAAAATAGTAAACATAAAAAGTCTACATTGCAGCGTATCTTAGTATATACATGAACATATATAACATAACACATATTATAATAAATGACAATAAAATTGTCAGAAAGTTGAATGAAGGAATGTAGAATCTTATATAAAATATTTTAAAACCGGGCATAGTACGATTAATGTTAATTGTTTTTATTATTATAGGTAACGTTGTCAACGGAACGATCGGGAAACAGATGGTGGACACGCTGGTAGAATCTGCAGGCAATGTCGAGTTGATTCTGAAATACTTCGACATGTTCTTGAAACTGAAGGATCTGGTATCCTCGCCTAGCTTCTTGGAGGTGGATCTTAACAGCGATGGTTGGGTGTATCCTAAGGACTTCAAGGAGAAAATGGAACAACAAAAGAGTTACACCGAGTAAGTATTACTCTTATTACTCGTGCACCAAGTTTGAAGACCAAAAGTAACACAGAAACATTTATTACAGCGAGGAGATCGAGTTCCTGTTAGCATGTTGCGAGACGAACCACGACGGTAAAATCGACTACGTGGCTTTTATGGATCGTTTCCACGAGCCTGCCAAAGAAATCGGTTTCAATCTTGCTGTGTTGTTAACCAATCTGTCGGAGCATATGCCGAATGAACCGAGATTAGCCAGGTTCCTCGAAACAGCAGGTTCTGTGTTGAATTACTTCGAGCCGTACCTCGGCAGGATCGAGATTCTTGGCGGAAATAAGAAGATCGAGCGTGTGTACTTCGAGATCAAGGAATCGAACATTGAACAATGGGAGAAGCCGCAAATTAAGGAGTCAAAAAGGACGTACTTCTACAATACCGTGGTAGAGGCTGGAGAAAAGGAAAAGCTGGAGACCTTTATTAATTTCTGCGAGGATGCCATCTTTGAAATGCAACACGCGAGCGCGTTAATGGCGGTGGAGGAAAGCGGAGGAATAGGAAAAGCTAGGGAATCCTCTTATACCTACATGACGGACGACGACGAAGAAAGAAATAAAGATCCAATCAGAAGAGGCATTCAAACATTCAAAGACGGCATTTACTACTTCTTCTCCATATTCTCCCCCAGCAATATCAAAAACAAGATCGCCGAGATGCAACAGATGACGTTCCTGGAACTTTTTATTGGCTTCTTCAAAATGTTCTTCTACGCGTTTTATTATTCTGGTTTTGGCGTTGGTTGTGTGATCGGATACTTCATGAAGTTACTATTGGCGTTAATGAAAGGACCGCATGTGGAGGAACCTGTAGTAGAGGTGAAGGAAGAGGAAGAGAAACCAACGAGACATTTGCCTGCTTTGCCGCCAACACCGGATGAGTCTAATCTACAGGTTCGAAAATAAATATGACGGCCGACTTCTACCGATAGGTAAAAACTAATCAGGGATACTAATCCAGATTTTTCTATCTCTTAATATAGGTACAAGCATTCGGAATAGATATAACGAAAGAAGAAGGCGGACAGATAAAGATCGCACCACATGAATCGGCAACTTCCACGCCGCAATCGAGTATCGAAGAAACGGGAGAAAGTACACCGGAAGAAGCTACTGGCGAAGAGGGTGCGAAAGCTGAAGCTGGTGGAGACGGAGAATCACCTGTGTCATTGGCCGATTTGTTAGGGTAGGTTTAGAGATTCGATCACAAATCGACGCGAAATATTTCGCGAATTTTTCGTGGCATCCTAAATCTAAATTATATTATATACAGTCACTCACGAAAGTATTCGTACACTCTTTATAACTTCAAAAATTAAATTTCAATAAGTCATCTCATAAGTAATATCGTTTCTTGACTTAATTTTAAGTGCAACCTAATAGTGCCTATATTATGTATTTTTAATCGTAGAGAGTGATTGTATAAATTATATTTCTCGTAGAATATCAATTAGTATGTCTGTATTCCCAATTTGCCATGAATTCGCTGCCGCTGCAAATGTTTTTCGTCTGTGAGAATCTTAAATATTACTTTGAACATTGATCGCAGACTTAACATAATATTTATGCTTATAAACAGTGGAGAACAAGCAAGAGCTCAAGCTGCAGCCGCGGCGGAAGCAGCGGCCGCTCAACAAGCAGCCATGGCTGCGGTCGAAGCAGAAGCAAAACAGGAAACGACGGCAGAACCCTCGGGATCTTCTATCGATTTCTCCGAGTACACTCATCGCATCGTATCTTTCTTGGCTAGGAACTTCTACAATCTGAAATACGTGGCCCTGGTTCTCGCTTTCTGTATCAATTTCATGCTGCTGTTCTATAAGGCGAGTATAACTTTTTTAATCTTGATGAAACTACAGTAGACTCCTGTATGAAATCACGTTATAGGAAATCGTGTTATACAAGAACTTTCCTCGTATGACACGAAAAATATAAACAACGTTTAGGATGACTATTATTGTATCAAATTTTGTTTTCTATGTTTCACTTATTAAGATACAAAAATGTGTTTGTGAAAAGCACATATAGCAAATAGAAGCAGGAAGATAACTCTATTGAATTCTGTTATATGCATAATATATTGTGTCACTATTGGACCATAACTATTCACTGCTTCAAATCAAACTAAATTTGTTACCCCTTGAAAGGAGACGTATAATGCTTGATATTGTATTTGCATATAAAGTACTATCCGTCCGCCACAAGAAAGCACATACATCTTTAGCTTGTTATAAAAATTTGCGTTGTAGAAGCTCGAGTAATACAGGAGTTATTTTGTATCACAGCAAAGTAGGATCGCATTTTCTTATTACAAATGATTAATTACAGGTTTCTTCTTTGGGTACCGAAGGAGATGAGGAAGGAAGTGGTCAGATAGCCGACATATTAGCGGATATGTCTGGCGAGGGTGCATCTGGTTCCGGAAATGGCAGTGGTGCGGAAATAGGAAGTGGCAGTGGTGAAAATGAATCAGAAGAAGATGAAGATGCATACGCTCTGGAATATGTAGAGGTGGCAGAGGATTTCTATTACATGGCACACGTTATAAGGCTTATGGCTATGCTCCACGCGATCGTCTCTCTCGCTATGCTGGTTGCTTACTATCACTTGAAAGTTCCATTGGCTATCTTCAAACGGGAAAAGGAAATTGCGCGACGAGTGGAGTTCGATGGTCTTTATATTGCCGAGACACCGGAAGAGGATGATATCAAGGCACATTGGGATAAAATGGTGATATCAGCGAAAACCTTCCCGGTGAACTATTGGGACAAGTTCGTGAAGAAGAAAGTCCGCCAGAAATACAGCGAGACCTACGATTTCGATTACATCAGCAACTTGCTTGGCATGGAAAAGACTTCGTTTAGCCAACAGGAAGAAGAGGGTTCTGGTTTGATTCACTTGTAAGTAAATTTATAATGTTTCGTCTACAATATTCAGTGGCCATAGAAATTGCACCTCATTATAAATATCAATATTTTTAGTTTAGCTTTCATATGAGAGGTAAACGTCTGCATTATTCGCCATTAAAGATTTGCTTTGCATTAAAGAAAGTATAATTTATTATTTGACCGTGGATTTTTTTGCATTTATGGGGGACATAAATGTGCAATAGGGTGCAAAATGCTCTCCTAAGAAAAATATACAAAATACGCAATGTGTTGTAAAAACTACAATATTTAGAAGGTGAAACAATACCCAATTTATGCCTCCTCTTTTCATTTCTAATTTTAACAATACGAATTTGTAGAAAAAACTGCAGTCTATTTATTAAAATGAATCAACTAGCAATACAAAGTAAGCAAATCTTTATTGAATTTGTAAGTAATATCCACTTTTTAAGGAAAGATGCAGGTTCATTTGTCACTATTGTAATTCCTTCTGCATAAGTTCTCGATTGCTATGAAATTTGTATTTTTTCCAGCATCGTCAACATCGATTGGAGGTACCAAGTATGGAAAGCTGGAGTCACCATCACGGACAACGTAAGTAAACAAGTAACACTCACGAGGTTCAATTAATTCAGCTGCCTTAAACAATATTGTTTGTCCGCAGGCGTTTTTGTACAGTCTTTGGTACTTCACATTCTCGATCCTCGGGAACTACAACAACTTCTTTTTCGCTGCTCACTTGCTGGACGTTGCTGTTGGTTTCAAAACCTTGAGGACTATCTTGCAGTCCGTAACACACAACGGCAAACAGCTAGTGTTGACAGTGATGTTGTTGACTATAGTCGTGTACATATACACGGTCATAGCCTTCAACTTCTTTAGAAAATTCTACATTCAGGAAGAGGACGACGAAGTGGACAAGAAATGTCACGACATGTTGACAGTAAGATATCGAAAAATGTTTCAACGCCTACATAAATTTGTTAAAGCAATGATCAAATTTTAATATGTTTTTCGTATTTCAGTGTTTCGTATTCCATTTGTACAAGGGTGTCAGAGCTGGTGGTGGTATTGGTGACGAAATTGGCGAACCTGACGGCGATGATTACGAAGTCTATCGTATTATGTTCGACATCACTTTCTTCTTCTTTGTCATTGTCATTTTGTTGGCCATCATTCAGGGTAAGTTGAGAAGCTTATTCTTTCTTGATTCCACGATCCTAATAATTTCGTTTGATCATAGGTTTGATTATCGACGCGTTCGGCGAACTTCGAGACCAGCTCGAGAATGTGAAAACGAACATGGAGAGCAACTGTTTCATCTGCGGCTTGGGAAAAGAATATTTCGATACGGTACCTCACGGTTTCGATACGCACGTTCAACAGGAACATAATCTCGCTAATTATATGTAAGTCATCAAGCATGGACTAAAGGTCATTGCTCACTTATTAACACAACACCAAAACGACAACGTTAAGTTATTATCACGACCCATACAATATATCAAAAACGCATTTGTCGTTTTAAATATGTTGAAAATCACAATCAAAGAAATGACTGTAGTAGCATTACTATTCGATGAAGAGAAAAATAATAAAAAAGGGGGAAAAAGATACTGGGAACACAAAACTCTAAAATTAAGAAAGAGCGAGGGCAAATTTCATACATTTATAGGCAATTAAGGCGCGGACATACTATTGTTGTATCATTTAAAACACATATTTTCATAAACGCGTAGAGAGTGAGGAAGAGATGGCAAAAATAATGTATGCTGCTACCTCTTTTTCTCGTTATATAATTGCCAATTGAAATCATGTGAATTCACGTGATGTTACAATAGTGTGTTCCTACCTTTATACACAATTATCGACATGCTACCAGTAAGAAAACGACTCGTTGTCCACCGAATATCATCATACAAACAACATACGATCGACGTTTAATTAACGAAACAGTCATGCTGAATTTGTCTATTACGGTCTGCTGTCGTGCTTGCGTTGTGTTGATAAATGAGCGTCGACTTTAGTTCGTACAACTTTTAATCGAAATCTTAGCTAACAATTAATTATGATGATGGTTCAAATTTGTCTAGGTTCTTCCTCATGCACTTAATCAACAAACCAGACACCGAGTACACCGGTCAAGAAACGTACGTGTGGAACATGTACCAACAAAGGTGTTGGGACTTCTTCCCGGTGGGTGATTGCTTCCGCAAGCAGAACGAGGCGGTAGAAGAAGAGGCGAAGAAGAAATAAACAAATTTTTCAAACTTATGTCGTTTTACGTATAGCTGAATGACCAATCGATCGATTTATCAAGGAGAAATTCCTTTCCTAAAACGTCTTCGATAATCGTAGTCTCTAATTTCTACATGTAAATGGGGATGATTAGGAAGAACAACATTCGATAACGTATGACTTCAATTTTTAAGATGCTACACTTTCGCTCTCATGTTGACAGATAAACTAGAACGTTGAATGCGTGTGTACCTTTTACATTCGACATTTATCGTTATTCCAAGTTTTACGCGAACTTTTCAACACTTCATGCGACTAAAAGCGCATTAATTAGGATTTGTGTGCGAGTTGCACGCGTACGGGATTCGAGGATCGAGTTTCGAAGGAAACATCTCTGCGCGTGAACGAGCAAAACCGGGAGACTGGTGAAATATTTTTCCAACCTATTTTTCCAACTTTGTAAGGGTGGCTGGATATCGTGTAATCAACAGTTTCCTCTTTAGATAGGTAATTTGCAAAGTGTTGTTGATCATCGACAAAGGGAACCGACTGCACAAATCTACATTATCATAAACGTTATGATTGTCTTCTTTTCATACATTGAGTGAACACATTTTGTGCATAACAATTTAAATCATTAATGTAATGTTTGAGATATTATAAGAGTATTACGTAAGTTAAAGATGTTTAAAAGTTTATATCAAATGTGAAAGTCTCTGCAACTACGTGGGATCTTTTTAAAGATTATTAACGACTGAAATCGCGATATAATCAAACATGTCAATACGTTGTAAATAACGATCTACGTCGAGATTACCTGAGAATAAAGAAAGACATACTTCTTTACCTAATTGTTATTCGCTTTGTCCTCAACCCTACATCGAGTCTCATACTCGATGAAGTTCTAACTGCAATCAATGTTAGTAATAATTCTAAGCACACTCGTAACTAAATTCCCATCGATTAACCCTTTCGAAATGCCACCTTCTTTATCATCCACTGGTAGTCACTATTAGCTAATGATAACACAATTGGAAAACCTCGTGGATTATTCCACATTCCGAAATCAAAGCACATTCCGAATCGATTCAACGATCGAACTTCTGCTACCTGATATTCTCTTCTTCCTCGAGACTTCTCCTAGAAAGCCTTCAGCCGTAAGAGTCTTAAACAGGAACTTTCTAACACCAGCTAATAAAGAAGTTCAAGGAAGCCATCCATCTCTAACGATCGATCGATCTAGGCAAAGTTCCTGTCCCGAACGGATGCAGACGAGGGTGGTGCACCCACATCGATCTTGCTGCTTCCGGTTGTCGAGACGCAATCGATGGGGCGCCAGAGAATAACGGAAAAGACGTCCATGGAACAACGTGTTCCTCGCCGTTCCTCGTCGCGTCCGCAAAACGAAAAACACCGGTCCCTCCTTGTGAAGGACCGATGGAGGGAAAGAGGTCGCGCAAGCGCCCACCCTAGAACGCCGGTGGTTAAGAGCCTCGGGGCGAAAATGCACCCTGGCATGGGAGTGTCAGCGGGCGATCGTCGCTGCGGCGAAAATACGGCGATGCAGCCCAGGAACGGGGTCTGCGACAAGATCGAAAATTACATATCGGAACTCGGGCAATGGTACGTAAGTAAGGGATAATTGACCGATGAGTGGGATCTTCCGAAAGGAAACCAAACGTCGATCCACCCTTGAACCGGCTACCGTTCACTGGTGCCGGGTGGGGGGTGAGAAACTCTGGGAATAAAAGTGGCGGGTGTTTTCGACGAATTTTGTCGTGTACCATTCATGCATGGAAAAACAATGTTTCGGTTTGAATCGTGCAATATGCCGTCTTTTGTAATCTGTTACTTTGATCGAACGTTGTGCTTTTGTTTACTTCGGTTAAAGGAAATTTGATATGTTACGGAAAGAAATATAATTTTTTTTTGCGAGATTTGTGCGTGGATCATCAATCGATGGTCTGTATGAGACTTAGGTAATACTGCGTTTAGTGCAAACTTATTATTTTTTCTTTCAATTTACGTCGTCGTCAATAAATTCCCCTCAGTTTCACCACATCGCGTAGAGAAATATATTTGTGGTTAATTGTATATTTAATAGTGTAATTCTGTTACGAATAGGTCAGTATGGAGGGCGATAATAATGGGACAATTCTTGTCCCTAGTATTATGCTTCATGACGCTTGCAAATCACCACATCAACACCGCGTATCAGCTCGCGCTCCCAACCGGTAAGTCATTAATTAGCGATCGCATGCATAAATAATTGGCGAAGCGGGAATAGTGATTGAACAGAGTTCGTTCTGGTATATTGAACAAAGAAATGTTTCCTGCGGGATAGGACAAAATCTACCGCATTACATTATGATGTGCCTTGTATACACTACCTGGATGTCCTGCAGAGGGGTAGGGAACGGCCTAATTTCAGTCATAAGAGCCCGTGGATGGAGGTACTTGTTGTTGGCTTTCTTTGACGTCGAAGCATGCACACTCATAACATCCTCGCATCAATTCACAAGCCTAGCTAGTATACAGGTACGCGCTAATGATGTCGCGCGGGATTTGAACGTTACACTGGTCAAAGAACGATGACGAAGTTCTCCACTTTCGTGCGCTATACGTTGTTGAGTGGGCCATTAATTATTTGCGCAAAACGGTTGACAAAAAATTTGTTTCGCAAAAATTTTACGGAACCGGTTGCTTCCACCGTAAAGGAATAAAAATATTTCTTTCGTGCGATAAAAATCATCCCCGAGCCATGAGTGTTTTTTAAACGAGTAAAAGATATTTCTCTCGTGGTTTACTTGTTTCATAAAATCTTCGATGCTTCCGTTTATTTATAGCGCACGATACACGGAAAGACTGTATTGAAAATAAAAATGGTTTATTCTTGAACAACGGCGCCGTGCTCCTCTTCGTTACAATGAGGTGCAAACGTGCTGTACGCGGATGTTGATGCAAGTTTCGTGGAATAGCCGTCAATTAAACGGCGTAGTATTCGTGGTTGCGATGAATGGCGCGTAACAGCCATTGTATCGGATACACACTACCGACAGCGGAAGGAGGACGCCGGGTCGAAGACCCAGCACACTCACCCCTCTGTGCTATTCTTAATCGCACGGGATGCGAGTATCGTGAACTTCGTCATTGTTATTCGATCTCCATTGAAATCTTAACGATCTAAACATCCACGTTGATTATAGGGAGGAAATTCTGTTTCAGCTACTCGATTGTGTGGCCATACCAGTTTCATTGGCTTTATCATGTTTGTACCTCGGCGTGAGGTACAGAATGGTGCACATAGTTGGCGTTTCCGTTTGTTTGATGGGGGTGGGATGTTTGGTTTGGGCAGGAATTGATGACAATAAAGATCCTGCGTCTACAGGTGCCTACGTATAGTCAGTCGCAAAAGTCTGCATACATTTAATAAGTTGAAATATTTAAAAAAATTGCAAGAATTTCAACTATTTCAACACCATTAGTTTGTAATCTAAATTGGATCTATTCTACAAAAATGAATCTGTTTTTGCAATCTGTTCATAAAAGTATGCGAGACAGTTCGAGAATTTAAGAAACTGAATTGAAGTACACAGAACTTTTTGTTATATCTATGTTTATATATTGTCTCTTTTTCATCTATCTCCGATGTGCTTAGCATAAACAAAATAACATTTTTTTTGCGCTTTTCAAAGCAATTTTATTCATATAATTGATGACGTTCACTTTATGAAATCTCATTTAAGAACTTTTCTTATTTGTAATTTAATATTTTATGAATTTTCGCACCATTTTTACTATTTTAAGATATATTCTAAAATATGTGAACAATTGGAATTTAATGTTTGTATGTAGACTTTTGCAACTAATTGCATATAACAAGTTCATTTCAATATTTAACCCTTTGCATTTCGTTGGTGTCACTATGGCGACACGCGTAAATTGTCCCGGAAGTTAAAATTTAAACTTTTTAATTATTTTCGTCAATTTAAATTTCATCTCTTTCAAAGCAAAGCAAATTACACCCTTTTCCTACAATTATTTTATTACCTACGTGTGCTAGTGTTAGCCGATCATTACATTCGCATTTGAATATTACAGACAATTTTTATTCAATAACCCCCAATCTTATAAGACAAAGCTAAAATTAGAGTTCAAATGAAATTTCACCCACCATGGTATCCCTTTTTAATGAATCTACGCCATTAATTATAAAGCGCGTGTAACTCGCTATTATAGGGCAAGGAATTAAGGGCAACCATTTGCGAAAAACATGACACTTCACATTCTCACAGGAGCCAGAAAAGTGTGTTGGAAGGGTCGATTATTATAGCTATTAAAAAAGTTCCGGAGTTCAGAGGGTTAAAATTTTCTCCAATTAGAACGTTTACCCAATTTCGGTTGAATGAATTTTTAAATTTCAATTTTCCGTGCGAAGGAAAAAATCAACTTGTCGGCGATATGCTATGCCTTGGGGGCGCGGTATTGTTCTCGATAACGACGGTGCAACAAGAATTGCTCGTTAAGGCAGTCGATATTATCGAGTACTTAGGCATGATTGGATTCTTTGGTACCATAATGTGCTTCATACAAACGTAAGTCCTTCGTCGGAAAGAAACATTTACCGTATAATGCAATCAATATCGTCACTGTTGCAGGGCTATGCTGGAGGGTCTCAAGATAGAATCGTTTCAATGGAACAATGTACCGATAATCACGTTCTTAGTAGTTTATTGCATCACACAATTTGTGTTCTTCTCATTAGTGCCTGTTATACTCTTCGAATCCGGTGCAACGGCATTGCAATTAGCATTGCTGACCGCAGATTCTTTTAACGTTTTCTCCGGCATGTTAGTCCATCAATACAAGGTATCTATGATCGCGATACCGGCTCCGCTTCAGTTATTGGGACAATGGGGAGAGGCGAAACATTTACAATGGTTTAAAGTGTCGAAAACTCAACTTTCAAGATATTAATAATTAATAAAAATATATTAAGGCTCAAATCATGAATGCTTTCCCTTATCTCGATCAAAAGTTTACTCTTTAAGGATTACGATCGTGGTAGTCCAAATTTCTACGAATTCATAGTTTTTGATATATTAATCAATTCTCTGAAGCGGATTTTAATCAAAGAATACGCCGAAGTCTTCAAAATATCGTATTGCATTGCGCTAAATTCATATTCTTCTTTCAATACATTTCCATTTTTCAGATAAAACATTTCAAGTGTTTCAAGACGCCAATAGTGTTTCTAATTACTAAACTTAATCGTCAAGAATCATAATAAACTACGCGTAAATATCTCCTCATTGTCCCTAAAATAAGGTAGTGCTAATATATCTCCTTTAACTTATAATACCATCTTCCTAAATTTTGTATCGCAAAGGGGGAACCTAACGTCATTGTCCTAATTCCTCGTATGTATTCGAAACTATGTTTCATAGAGGTGTACAAGAATCCGAAAATATCTAAGCTCCGGAAATATCGGGATTCTCGAACAAGTCCATATTCCCGAGGCTTTTGGGATCCTCCAGAACATCGAAATTCCCGACACTTTCCGGACTATTGGGAACTATCAAATTATAAAATATGGAGCATGGAGTATGAAACAAAAATAGTAACCAATTATGTGATATACATTCTTCTTTCGTAATGTTACAACACTTCAAATAGAGACAGTTGGTTTTATTACAACTTAAAGTTCCTTTAATTTTCCGAATGAATCCCGAAATATCATTGGCGTTTTCGAAATTTTCGGCAATCTTGCCAATCTCGAATTACGAGATATTTTCGGGAAGCCGACCTGGTCTCGATATAAATTCACGACCTGAACCGATATTTTCGTGTTCTTGCACACGTCTAGTGTTTCACGAACAGAATTGCTTGTTCCAACAATCTAACTGACGGACAATTCAGAGAAACATATGCTAATAGGGCTCCTTCCATCTGTTCCAGTTTCACGCATTGTATTTCGTCTCGTACACGCTCACAATGATGGGCATATACATCTACGCGATAAAAAGAACACCGATGTCATCGAACTCGCGGAGACAACACGCTGAACCCTCTGCTCCAGATTACAGGTAATGTTCACAAAACGATCTACCAGGCGTCCCATTTTAATTCCCGAGTAGGTATAAATCGGAAGAATATAATACGTTTGATTGCAAAAATGAAATACGATGGGAAACGTCGAAAAAGATTGGAAAACATGAAAATGTCAAGAAAGGGGTCAGTGGGTGGTGGTGCCAACGACACTTCAAGACGATTCGCGTTTTTTTTATCGTTAGTTACCGTCTTGATGTATTTTTGTCCCAAGGGTGAAAAAAAATACCGAAGCATAAACTTTCAAGCGTCCTTGACGCTGCGACTTGTGAACTTAATCGATTATTTCAATGACCTATTAACCTGTTTAACCTCTGCTCGGTAAAACTTTGTTTATACATGAAAATAAATTACTCTGCGAACTTTCTTACAATAAAGCTTCCACGGATAACGTAACTTTACATTATTTATCGAGAGACGATTAAATAGACTTTTGATGAACAATCGTTATTAACCGATTGCCTATAAATCGACGTCAATAGTTCCCAAACTTTTTAGACTCGCGATCCACTTTTGAAAATGGTTATTTTTCGCGACTCAATCGATTAGATTATAATGCATATTTTAAAAGGAAGATGTATTAGACCCAACAATTTCCATTAGGTAAACGTTTTCTAATGAACATGAAAATTACTCTAATATTTTAATATTTCACGCGATCCACCTAAAATTATTTCATGACCCATAGTTTAAGAACCATTATTCTACATTATTCGTAATAAATCATCCAGAAAAGTAAATCATGTTTTAAATCCTTCTTTTACTTTACACGTTTCAATACGATAATCAAAACCAGTAGCTATACCGAAGAATCTAAGTTTGATCTGACCGGTATCTTATGTGCATCCGCTTAAAGGTTGATTTATACTATCCAACACGAAACGTTTATAGCACGATTCGGTGCAACCAAATGCTATTCGCCATATGTACGAAATGCATTGCGTCTGGACCGATCCGCGACGCTATACAAAGTATTAAAAAAAGGATGTTTCAAGAGTTTTAGGTCTTATAGTAGATACTCAACTAGTGGAGTAAAAAAAATCCAAATAATCCTTTTGACGAAAAATCGATTTTTAATATCTAAGGAGATTCGATAACGTGAGTGAGATGCTCCGCGACGTATTGAATGTAAATAGAGAAATTGATTCAGAAATACGTTGAAGGTTGTCAACGCAAAATTATTAGACTAGCACCAACATAGCTTACTTCATAGACTCAAACGTGATACTAATTTTCTGTCTTCATTTAGCATTGAGCATCGCGAAGAAACTCACTCACGTTATCGAATATTCTTAGATATTAAAAGCCGATCTTTCGTCCAAAGGATTGACGTTTGGACCTATGTTGATTGGAAAATTTTTACTCCTCTCACTGATTGTGAGTATTATAAGTTCTTAAACGTTTAAAACACTTTTTTTTAACACCCCGCATATAAACATTCATATGTTTTCTTCCACACAAATGTTTAGCTGAACCGAATCGTACCATAAACGTTTCGTGTCTGAACCAAATCGTGCTGCAAATGTTTTGTGCCGAAACGGATAGTATAAATCGGCCTTAATTGCTAACCGATAGATAATGCGTTAATATCTCCTCTTTTCATAATTTACCCCACCCCTGTTGACTTTTTGTTTTGACCAACCTGACAAGAAATTAACGAACCATTGAACATGGATTAAAGTGACGTCATTTTAAGACACATGTCTCATCCCGACGTCGGGGAAGTGGAAATGGCGACAAGTTCAGGAATGTCTGGCGTGAGTGGCACCCTCGACGTAAGGGCGTCAACCCTCGGAAGCGAAAAGGAAACTATAGATGCGACAAGTTTACCACCGAGCGTTAGCTCTGACACAGCCTTCACATCATTTTATGGCAGTTACTACGATTGAGAGAAAGAAGAAGCGTAAAAAACGAAACGTAGAGCAGAACCAAGGAACGTATATTAACAGCGCTCTTGTTGAACTTTTACACGAAGTTTTAAACGAACGATTGCGAGAAACGTTCTTTCGGTTTCTACGACGATACCAAGTAAGGGTAAATAGAGATCTCTTCGTCGATTAATAAATTTATAATACACGTTACAGTGTTCTGATTAGCCGGTCGTTTTTCTAAGAATTTAATCAACCGTCTTAAATATCGATTAGCAGCGTATAAGCGCGATCTCTGTTGTTCATTTGAATGTTTATCGAAATGTAAGTACTATACATTCTTGTTGCTCAAGATGATACTTTGTAAATGATAATGGTTCGTACGATGTAATGCAACTGATTGTTACTAGATCTAAATACTGAATGATGATGTTAACTAATTTCTCGTTGTGAAATAATAAGTGAGAGTCGGTGATAATTATTTTTATGATTCTTATTATTATCTTGTTTGTTCGTAAATGCACTAGGCTACATTTACATTCTATCGTCCATACACGTGTCAAAATGTTGTTTCACGTATTATGTATATTTTTTTGAAGTAAAGTAATAAACGAACGATAAAACGAAAATCCTATGCTTCTCATTAGGGGTGCGCGGATCCCGAAAGTTATGGGATTCCCGATAACATCCGGGATTTCCGAAAATATCCGTGACATCCGCTGTTTTCAGGATTCTCAATACTTCCGAGAACTTCGAAAATCCGAAAGCTATTTCGATAATCATTTTATTGAGTACACCTCGGTTTCTTTTTACGCGGTGGATGCGTACCGCGCAAAAAAGGGTACACAAAAAGACTGTACAAAAGAAGACTATGCAAAATAAAGAAAACGCGCAAAAAAAGGAGCCATCTAGACAAAATACACTGTTTGAAAAGAGATTTGTCGAAAAATAAAAAACTAAGGCAAACTATACGAAAATCAATTTAGTATATAAAGATGCATCCGATTAAAATGTTTTATTTAATAAACACATTTCAAAGTACATACATACATATGTGACTGGTACCAAATTCGTATAATTACTGGATGTGTTGTAGGAGAATTTAGAGACAACACAGCTACACTGTACAGTCCATCGAAAAAAAGATGAATTTGAAATATTGCTTTAGAAAACATACGATTTACACATTTTCTATGAATTAATTAGTGTACGCTTTTGTGTAAAGGCAGAGTGTATATGTAAACAAAACGTGTAAAAAAAGCAGCAGCGTAAAAATAGAACGTGTAAAAAAAAACATATAAAAAAAGAATGCGTAAAAAGAGACTGAAATGTACTTTCATGATTTTTGAAGATGAAGAAAAATCTGAAAATATCAAATCGAGACGAGATGAGCATTTTTTCCCTGAACCCGAGATCTCAAAAATTTACGAGAAGCCCGAATCTTTTTGGGATCTTGCACACTCCTACTGATTCTTTTCTTTTCTCCCCTTTTATTTCTTTTGGTTCCATATGTTTTTTTTTTTAAAGGAAGCACGTTTCGGGAGTTGTTTACTATCCAACCAATGCGACATCTGTTGGCTACGCTACACAAAAATCAGTGACGATGCCGCAATGGCGGGTTCCATAGAGATTCCACTTCGTGACACAGACGAGGTGAATATTTTTCTTTTTAAGCCCCGACTTTATTATTTTGCAAGTATTGGGAGTAAACTAAGCAGTTCCTGTTGCACATCCTTTAAGCACAACGTGAAATTCTTTCGAGACTCATGATAAGAAGAAGTTTTCCTGCACCTAACCTCTACTAAAGTTGTTTGTGGAATAAATCGTACACACTAGTTGTAGCTGTATACACAACGTCTATTCAACACATTAAAATTTGTTCTATGCTACGAAGAATAAATTGCAGTTGCCTCACTTCTTTCTCAATCACTTTATTTTGTTTATATTGTTTTCAGTATGTTACACTATTTTGTATCATGTACATTGTAGTAAAATGTTGAACCCTAGCTGTTTGTTAATTGATGTTTCCAAATAAATTGCATTTTTAAGCTATCCTTTTTGTCTACTTAAATGCCTCCCTATATCACTGTATTCGTTGATTTTATACAAGCAATATGTTAATCTTTGAAATTGTATTCTGTTAGGTAATTGAGCTCTACCTTGATCAATTACCAGAAGGTGATGAAGTTCTTGGAATATTACGCCAAGAACATGCACAACTTAATATTTGGGTCAATTTGGCCGTACGTATTTCAAAATTAGAAAGTACAAGTAAATAGGTACAATAGAAAAGGAACAAAACGTAAAACATATTGTTTTTTTTGCAGCTTGAATATTATAAACAGCACAAAATTGAAGATTTTATTAAGATACTCGAATCTTCTCGTATTGATGCTAATATTGATTACCGTGACTATGAGAAAGATCAAATGCGTGCACTTGACATGTTGGCTGCCTACTATGTGCAGGAAGCCAACAGAGAAAAGAATAAAGACAAAAAAAGAGATCTGTTTACAAAAGCCACACTATTATATACAACTGCAGATAAGATCATTATGTATGACCAGGTATGTCTCACTTATAGTAATCCATTTAACGCTTAGCTGATGATTAAAAGTTAAGCATTATTTATATAACATTACTTTTGTTATAGAATCATTTACTTGGCAGAGCTTATTTCTGCCTCCTGGAAGGAGATAAAATGGATCAGGCTGATGCCCAATTTAATTTTGTTTTGAATCAGTCTCCAAATAATATTCCCTCCCTGCTTGGTAAAGCATGCATAGCATTTAATAAAAAAGATTACAGAGGTGCCCTTGCCTTTTACAAAAAAGCATTGAGGACAAATCCAAATTGTCCAGCTGCTGTGAGGCTGGGAATGGGGCACTGTTTTATGAAATTAAATAATCAGGAAAAAGCACGTTTAGCATTTGAAAGAGCTTTGCAGCTGGATGGTCAATGCGTGGGAGCTTTAGTTGGCCTCTCAGTTTTAAAACTGAACCAACAACAGCCAGATAGTATCAGAACTGGAGTACAAATGTTGTCTAAAGCCTACACGATTGATTCAACAAATCCTATGGTGTTGAATCACTTGGCAAATCATTTCTTCTTTAAGAAAGATTACAACAAAGTACAGCATTTAGCGCTACACGCGTTTCACAATACCGAGAACGAGGCTATGCGCGCAGAAAGTTGTTATCAATTAGCCAGAGCATTTCATGTTCAAGTAAGCCTCCTTTCAGCATGGAATCAACTTAAGGGAATATTTCTGTCTAAACCTCCTTTGGTTACGTATATTTTGAGATTTAAAAAAAAACGGTATCACATTTTAGTATCAGGCTTGAACTAGTATCTTTTGTCTATATTTCAAGAGTATACGTCTGCATGTGCATGTAAAAATAACGAATATTAAGGAAGTTACAGCTGCTTCAAGGCAGCATGTTCCGAAAAAAGTATCGTCATGGTTGCCGTGATTTCGGCTTTCCCACTTATCCGAAAAGAACAAACAAAAAATCAATTTGTTCATCTATAGCTCGATCCAAAATTATGAGAAACCATTGAAGGATAAGAATTTGGTAACACTTTAAAGTTACAGAATCGGTTTTTCGTGTCTTCGTCAATATTCTCCTATAAGTTCATTAATTTTACGAATAAAGCAATTTCCCTTGCTAGAAATATTTTCGAGGGGATATACTTTCAGAAGATGAAATAAAAAAAGTCGATTTTTGTAAGGTTCTAGACAAAAATTCCCTGTCCCTTCCTTAAACACTTATGGAGGATTTAACGAATGATTGAATAATTTCAGGGCGATTACGATCAAGCGTTTCAATATTACTATCAAGCAACTCAATTTGCTCCACCGGTTTTTGTATTACCTCACTTTGGCTTAGGTCAAATGTATGTTTACCGCGGTGATGCGGAAAACGTAAGTATAATGTATCATTATGTCCTATGGCTAAACTGCGAATCTTCATGCAAATTTATATTTTTGTCAACAAATTTAAAGGAACAAGATTTAAATAGAGTGTTGATGTACCCAAAAAATGCAATAATTTTTATTTTACTTTGAAAATAGTGTATGTTTTTGCATATTTAAATCTCTCATAAATGCGTAAAAATCTGCAGACTACTTATGGTGAAGACTATAGATATGGAATAATTATTGTCTTTTTTATTATAGGCAGCGCAATGTTTCGAGAAAGTGTTGAAAGCTCAACCAGGCAATTATGAAACGATGAAAATTCTCGGGTCGTTGTACGCGAATTCGAGTTCTCAATCGAAACGAGATATCGCTAAAAACCATCTTTGGAAGGTAACCGAACAGTTTCCTGACGATGTTGAAGCGTGGATTGAGCTGGCTCAAATATTGGAACAAAGTGACCTTAATGCAGCCTTAAACGCATATGGTACCGCGACTAGAATTCTAAAAGAGAAAGTTCAAGCGGATATACCGCCTGAAATTCTAAATAATGTTGGAGCTCTACATTATAGGTATGTGCCATATGTCTGTAATTATATGGCAAGTTATATTTTCAAAGCACTGGAATTTATGCAGTAATTGAGCTCTACTTTGTTGTAAAAGTAATTTATTGCTCTCATTACAGACTTGGAAATTTAGAGGAAGCTAGGAAAAACTTAGAAGAATCCTTGGCGCGTTCTAAAGCTGATGCCTTACACGATTCGGTGTACTATAATTCAATCGCGGTTACGACGACTTATAACTTAGCGCGCTTGAACGAAGCTTTATGTATATTTGATAAAGCAGAAAAATTGTACAAAGACATTCTAAAGGAGCACCCGAATTATGTAGATTGTTATTTACGACTGGGCTGTATGGCTCGAGATAAAGGACAAATCTATGAAGCATCTGATTGGTTCAAAGATGCTTTGAGAATAAACAATGAACATCCGGATGCATGGTCTCTTTTGGGTAATTTGCATTTGGCTAAAATGGAATGGGGTCCCGGTCAAAAGAAATTTGAAAGAATTCTAAAAAATCCAACGTCGAGTACCGATGCTTATTCTTTGATCGCATTGGGCAACATTTGGTTGCAAACATTGCATCAAAGTGGAAAGGATAAAGATCGAGAGAAGCGTCATCAAGATAGAGCATTGGCTATGTATAAACAGGTATCGCAATAAAAAATAATATATCTTTATGTTTGCATGTACACATTAAAATTTGTAGGTTTTGCGAAACGATCCTAAGAATATTTGGGCAGCGAATGGGATTGGAGCTGTGTTAGCACACAAGGGTTGTGTAAATGAAGCCCGAGATATTTTTGCTCAAGTCCGAGAAGCGACAGCAGAATTTTGTGATGTCTGGTTAAATATTGCGCACATTTATGTAGAGCAAAAACAATTTGTTAGCGCTATTCAGATGGTAACTTTTTGTTCCGTATTTAATACACTTAAGCAGCCATACTCAACCTTTTCTTTCTTAGGTCACACCCATATGTTTACAAGATTACGTGAGCCGCAAGCAGAGTTGGGCATATTTTATTCGAATAAATTATTGGAATAAATTCTTCTAATAAAATTTTATTCGAATAACACATTGAATAAATTCTGGAAAAATGTTATTCGAAGATTTTATTCGAATGATGCCCAGCTTTGATCGCAAATTAGGACGCTATACATCACAAGCATTTGTTTAAAAATTAGTGCAATATTTAATGTCGTGGGCCGCAGGTTGAGTATTGTTGCACCAAAGTAATAGCAATATTACTATCTCATAATGTTTTTTGCAGTACGAAAATTGTCTCCGAAAGTTTTATAAGTATCATCACGTCGAAGTTTTACAGTATGTCGGCAGGGCTTACTTTAAGGCTGGTAAATTAAAGGAAGCAAAATTGACGTTGTTGAAGGTGAATATGTTTAACCCTACTCTCTTTACATCTGTTAATGAACGCAACTAATAAATTTATTACATTTAGGCAAGGAGAGTGGCTCCACAGGACACTGTTTTGTTGTACAATATTGCACTCGTTCTTCAACGTTTAGCAACGCAAATTTTAAAGGACGAAAAATCAACTCTGACAACTGTATTGCAGGCAGTTCATGAATTAGGTCTTTCGCATAAATATTTCCAATACTTATCGACCCACGGGGACAGAATGGAACAACTTGCAGAAACTGAAGCTAGAAGGTGTCAAGATTTATTGTCGCAGGCACAATACCATGTTGCTCGAGCTAGAAGATTGGATGAAGAAGAAAAGATGCTCAGAAGGAAACAAGAAGAAGAAAGGTACTCCTATCAACGTAACTAGCATACGCAATATATCAAAGATCATACTCTATTCATTTTTATAGGCAAGCGTTTAAAATGCGACAAACGGAGGAACAACGGAAACTTGAAGAAATGCGACGACAGAAAGAGGAGGAAATGCTGCAGAAACGGCAAGAATATGTTGAAAAGACAAAGAATGCTTTGGTATTTGGCGACATGCCTTCCGAGAAGTCTGGAAGGAAAGGAAAGAGGCCACGCACTGATCAATATGTTAGCGACAGTGGTGGCTCTGGAAGAGAGGAAGGTAGAGAAGAAGCTCCAAGAGAAAGGAAACGCAAAAGGAAGGCGAGTGGTGAACGTAAGGAAAGAAAAGGCAAGGGCAAAGGCAGACGCAAGAAGGAAATGGCGAGCGGAGAAAGCGGTAAGATAATACCACAATTTTTTTTGTAGGTATAAAAACAACAAAAATTATAAAACATGTTTTACTGCTCGATATTTAGGTTCGGAAAGCGACCGACCTAAACCGAAACGCGGAAGGAAGGCTGGGGTTACTAAAAGGGACAGAGCATCTCGGAAAAGCACAGCTGAGACTCCAAAGGGCAAGATGCCCTTGTCGAAAGAGACAATATCGACAAGTGAATCTGATAGCGATTCAGGAGGTCTTAAGATTGCTAGCGGGTAAGAATTATTCGTGAGAATTCAGGAAAATTAGAGTCAGAGCTGTATAAAATACGTAACTGAAATAATAGGTAACGTAACGCGAACCCATTGCACTATAATGACGAGACCCATTCGTAATGAATTTGATTTAAACACAACAGAAAGACGCTGCATTTGCAGTTCAGTTTAATTTCATCTTCAACTATTGCCCCGGTATACAAGATTAAATATTGTTGAATACCAACTAATTATAGTATTAAAGTCTTTCACATTTCACACAGTGTGAATGAAGGCAATTAATAGCTAATCCAATTATTTCTATCCAGCAAGAAGAGTTAATGTATAGAGCATAAAAGATAAAATTATGATGTTTCAATATTTCTAAAATCAGCTGTATCTATTTCAAATACCTATTTTCCCCAGCTCTGATTAAAATGCACAGTAAATAAACTAACGACATTATGTAATTTGTTTTGCAGAGGTGAAAGCGGTAACGAAGGACGTGGACGCGGAAGCAGGCGAATCATGTCCGATTCCGACGGTTCTCGCGGATCGCGTTCCAGATCGCGATCAAAGTCCAGAAGTCGTTCCAGAAGTAGTTCACGATCGCGATCACGTTCACAATCGCGATCCCAATCCCGATCTGTATCGCGTTCGCGGTCTAGATCTCGTTCAGGTTCAAAATCAAGAAGTGCGTCGCGATCGAAAAGCCGGTCGAGATCAAGATCAGGTTCGGCAAAGAGTGGATCGCGTTCGAGGTCGGGATCTAGATCAAGATCGGGGTCAAGAAAGAGTCAATCGCGATCAAGATCGCGCAGTGGTTCAAGAAAGAGCGGATCGCAAGCTAGATCAAGATCGGGCTCTGCAGCTAGTGCAGGATCAAGATCAAGGTCGCCTAGTGGTTCCAGAAAAGCGTCGCGATCGAGATCAAGATCGGGATCGAGAAGCGGTTCACAATCGGAGGGTCGAAAGTCGAGAAGCAAGAGCCGATCGAAATCTAAATCTGCATCGAGGTCCAGATCGCGATCGCGATCGGGTTCAAGGTCAAAGAGTGGATCTCGAAGTCGCAGCCCCAGTGGATCGGCCCGGTAAATATTAGATTGGCCAAAAAGTCTCGTCTTTTTTTGCTGTGTGGCGTTAGTATTGAGATACATACAGTCAGCCACGAAAGTCTACATACACATTCTAAATTTCAGATTCTTACAGTAGCTACAAAAGGTATTCACACATTACTGTATTCATTTTTGTGTTTAAATATTTATTAACTAAGCTCAAATAGTACTCTTATGCGACTATATAAATTTATCATTTTACAATTGAAATATAGAATCTAATAAAAAATCTCCTTGTTGAAGAATTGAGGTACATGCGAATATCTTTTCTAGTCATTGTATATATTGTAGGGGATATTTCGGAATAATAAAAATGAGGCAAATGTTCGTAAAATATAAAATTACAAACTAAAAAGATTCCGAGAACACATTTCATAAAGGGAATATCATTGATTATATGGATAAAATTGCTCTTGAAAGCATACAAGTTGAAATTTTATTTGTGCTAAATGAATTATAGGATGTCACTAGTGAATGGTTGAAATTTATTGATGTATATAGATTGTTGCGACTGATTGTAATTTAATATGCCAATAGCTTCTCAAACGCAAGTAGGACTAGAAAATAGACATTTCAAATATTTAATATAGCCTTGAAATAGAAGAAAGTGAGATACGTTTTCAAGATATATTGCATTACTACTGCAAACTGTAAACCTAACGTCGTAGTGCAAATTAAGAAAGAATAGTGCGAATGGTAATATGTATTAACCACTTGGCATACAATGGCGTTTGGAAGACGCCATTAACTGTCCCCGGCAAATGTCGTGCATGAGATGATTAAATTATTAAACCAGGGGCACTTAATTTATTATTTAATAATGTTATTTAATTATTGTCTGTTACTATGGTATATCAACCTTGCGAAATAATATTTAGCAATGGAAATATTTCATTTTGATTCTAAGCTTAAATTAATGTTCAGTTGAGCCAAAGTGAGAAGTATTTTTAGGATGCATCGAAGTTCATTTTATTTGTATGTCAAGGGGTTAATATTGAAATATTTTCACCTTCTGGGCTCTTAATCAAATTTTTTAATTCGCAAGAAATTGGAAAATCTGAAAGCTAATAGAACGCGCTTACAGGAGTTTCTCGTTGGAAAAAATTGAAAATCCTCAAACGACTGTACCATGAGATTGCCTAATATGGCGAAAATTTGTCGAACAAAGTCAGCAATACATCGTTTAATAAAGTTTTGCGTTTATACCCCTTTAAAATGCGACAAAACTTTTCGACTAGTTCAATAATATTAAAATTCACTCACCCAAACGAAGAACTGCTTTGATGATTTCTTTGATGATTATTCATGTGTTGGAATTATCTTGTTCCAGATCTGCTACTCCAGAGTCCAGAAAATCCGTTTCGGGTAGCGATGTTGGTTCCCGCCATTCGAGCTCAGACCGAGGCGGTGGAAGCGAAAGTGAATAGGTTTGATTTTACCATAAAGATCACTAGCAACGCGCGCAGAGAGTTCACTTTAACCGTGGATTACATACTTTTTTGTAAAAACCAAATTTACATATGAAACTTCCGCGAGAAATTTCTTACGACGCGTTTTAAAGCACCGTTCGAATCAAGGTAGAACCGTTCCGCTGAAATGACGCGCGAATACTGGTGCGCATCTCTTATGCGCAGAACATTCGAGATTACGAGTAACTTCGACCCTTCTCGATACTATTGAAGCGCGAAGTTTCGAAATGACTAAGCGAGCTTGAAATAGAGTGATTTGAGACATAGTTGCACATCAATGAAATGTTTTCGTTTAATGTTCGTGGTTTATCTGACTATCCTTTAGTTTCAGTTTTTTAACGATTAAATATCGAGACTATATAATTACGTTCTTCAAATTATATTTAAAGAAAAGGAGTATTAAATCATGACGTAAAGCAATGATGATAATTTTATGTAAAATCACTACGAGTTCATATGTAAATTAGTTCAATTTGTAAACATTTTGCTTTTTGATTAGAAGTCTGTTGATAATTTGTACTATAATAAACAGATAGTTTTAATTGCTATTATTATACGCATTGAAGCAATTCAATGAAAAAAAAAAAAAAAAAAAGAAATCAGGAAAAATGGATGATATAGTAAATCATTTTTTAATTATATTAGCCAACATGATACAAGAATAAATATATTAAGGTTGTGTTAACAACGAATAAATTGTTTTATATCAAAAACCGTAAATAAAAAATTATTGAAACTGATATCTCCATTTTATTCGTTTTGACCTTACGGATCGCTAGAGCTTACGATATTATGAAATTTAAGCTCTTGAGCATACATAATCTATAAAATGTACATCCTATCCATACATCGACAGGAAAGATCCTAAGCTAGTTTACCGAGAAAGCAAAGCAGAAAAGAGCGAAGATATATCGGCTTTATCCGAGCTACGAAGATTCTGAGTGCTCGAAATGTTTACTCTTTCGATTCCACCCTCAAAAGTGTGGATTTATTCCACTACTTTCCATGCTCGACTATCAAACTCTTATCCTTGTCGTGTTCCTCCTAAAACCTTTTCATATAAAAATGTTCAAAAAAAGCTTCTTATGTAATCTTTGCTCTTCGCAAAGTCACTGAGGACGTGCCGGAAGGAACGGAAGTTTTAATCAGCGCTCGTGAATTTTCACGCGGTAACTTATAATGTATGACAGATATTCGAGATATACTCGCTTCCTTGGCGAGTTTCGAACTTTCGGAAGAGAATTATTTACTATCTCCCGAGCACCTTGAAACCAGCTAACAAAATACTCTCACGAGTGTGAGTTTTGATTAACCTTCCATTTGCATGTTGCTACTTTCTCCGTTGATAATGATTTTTCTCAAAATACTCGTATATGGAACAAATTTTCTAGGTCATTTCGCGCATGGAATTAATTCAGCTGTTACCCTGAAACAGTTACCTAATCTATCTGTCAACTGACCGATTTTTATTTCTGTTTGTTTGAAAAAGGAAACAAATAACGATTACCGTTCCCTGCTACGGATACGTGATACACGGATTACATGAAAACGGATATACGTGACGATGCAAACAAAGGGCATAGCCGGATAAGGGGGTCAAAAGTGCCCTTAAACCAAATTAGACTTGTGATGCACCATTCGATAGGGTATCCAAAAAAACCCCTTCACACAAAGTTTCAACCCTCTAGCCCGATCTGGGGGGTAGTAATGGCGAAAAAACGAAATATCAGTTTTTGGCATATTTCTCCCACTTAGTGGCGAGTAAAAATTCTAAAAAAAATCTGGCATATTAAGTATATTGTGCCACATGTTCGAGAATTTTTTCGTATTTTTTTGATGTAAAGCTTGGGTACGAAAGATGAAAAACCCCAAAAAAATCAGAAAAATGCAGATTTCATAGTGAACTAGGAAGAGCACCACTTTTATATTTTGACCGTAACAACATTATAACATAACTATTATCCTCAAAAAGTTTCATATTTTTTTGAAATCAGCAACATACTCGGAAAAATGAAAAACCGATTCTGTCGACGTATTTTGCACGAAAAACTAGTTTTTACATTGAATATTTGTATCCTCTTTATTCAGTATGTATATTAAATGTTTCTAAACATTTCTGCATTCGTCCAAATGGTGTACAATGGGAAGAAATTGAATTAATTCAATTAATTGATTTTTTACCGTGTCCTAGATCATGTGGAACAGGTAAAGAATTTCCAACAAGTTCGGTGGCGGAGTGGTCTAGAGCGCAGTTTTAGTTGTGGAACCGCTGCGTACTTTTTTGGTGTCAGTTCGAATCTTGCCTAAGATAATTTTTTTTTTATTACATTAACGATTTTTTTTTATCCTAACTGTATAATATATGTAAATAGTATGTATCGTAAAACATTTTACAAACATCTCAACAATATTTTAACTCTAAATATACATATAAATAATTAAATAATAATTGCGAGCCACTTTTAATTCCATTGTTTATCTAACCTCGTATTCTCTGAGTTAAACTTAGGTAAGCTTTAAAAATCTCTGTAACAACGATAAGTGAAGGGAAAGAAATTCTTCCTCATTCAAAGATTTATTTTTTGCATTTCCTATCACCTTTTCAATACACAAGACTTACTAACAGGCAATGCGTCGAAAGAATATAAGTATTTGCCATCGTATATTATTAATAATGTTATGAAGGTGATGTTTATGACGCGGATAATTGGAACCATTTAAGAAATAATGGACGAAGACAACAATGTCCTTTGTTTGAAGGATACAAACAATATTGTTCCATATGAAGTCAGATCGCGCTACATTAATAGCAAATCTTACCGGTGCTTTATTCATTATAAATCAAATTCAATTGGATTTTCGGCAATAGAACGCTACTGTTGTGAATGTGCAAATAGTAATCGTACCATAGGATGCTGCTTACACGTAGCAACAATAATTTATTACTTATCGCACGCACGGTACCTATCCACAATTGTCAGACCTACTGAAATATTATGTAAAATATTTAACAAAGGAAATATAATACCAGTGATTAATGACAATAATGACGAAGACTGAAGATACTACATGCGGTTCTTGTTCCAAACTGTGAAAAAATAGAGATAATTATCTTTAATACAAAACCGATTATATACAAGCAGAAAAGGATAAGCAATTTATTAACCAACAGAACATGCGAAAACAGAAATGGTGAAAAGAAGAAGTGCTTAGGATGTATCGTCTTTGCTGCAAATCACACACATTTAGTAAAGATAAGTATCTTTAATACAAAATTGATAAATGTAGCAATTGAAAGTGCCTCACAATTGTTACTTAATTATTTATATGTATGTTTGGAGTTAAAATATTGTTGAGATGTTTGTAAAATGTTTTACGATACATACTATTTACATATATTATACAGTTAGGATAAAAAAAATCGTTAATGTAATAAAAAAAAAATTATCTTAGGCGAGATTCGAACTGACACCAAAAAAGTACGCAGCGGTTCCACAACTAAAACTGCGCCCTAGACCACTCCGCCACCAAACTTGTTGGAAATTCTTTACCTGTTCCACATGATATCGGACACGGTAAAAAATCAATTAATTCAATTAATTCAATTTCTTTCCATTGTACACCATTTGGACGAATGCAGAAATGTTTAGAAACATTTAATATACATACTGAATAAAGAGGATACAAATATTCAATGTAAAAACTAGTTTTTCGTGTAAAATACGTCGACAGAATCGGTTTTTCATTTTTCCGAGTATGTTGCTGATTTCAAAAAAATATGAAACTTTTTGAGGATAATAGTTATGTTATAATGTTGTTACGGTCAAAATATAAAAGTGGTGCTCTTCCTAGTTCACTATGAAATCTGCATTTTTCTGATTTTTTGGGGGTTTTTCATCTTTCGTACCCAAGCTTTACATCAAAAAAATACGAAAAAATTCTCGAACATGTGGCACAATATACTTAATATGCCAGATTTTTTTTAGAATTTTTACTCGCCACTAAGTGGGAGAAATATGCCAAAAACTGATATTTCGTTTTTTTGCCATTACTACCCCCCAGATCGAGCTAGAGGGTTGAAACTTTGTGTGAAGGGGTTTTTTTGGATACCCTATCGAATGGTGCATCACAAGTCTAATTTGGTTTAAGGGCACTTTTGACCCCCTTATCCGGCTATGCCCTTTGTAGATTTTCTTGTCGTATATCGAAAATCTACATCACATTTAACAACTGCAATTTTAAAGTTAATAACGTTTATGCATTATTCATTTTTGTTGCGTCAATACCAATAACACATACGATCAAATTTTATTCCATAACAAGTCTCCATTGAAGCTGATTATATAAATCTTTTCCGTCAATCATGCTCCGTTAATTCATCAAACATTTTCACAGGAATTATCGATAATTCTGGTCGCGTTGATGCGGCAACTTTTTAATACATTTTCCCTTCGGTAAATATAATTAAAGTTTCTTTTTCCCCTGGAACTTTTTCTCAACCGATATGAGATACAGCAGCAACATCCGTACATTACACACGATCTATGCTAATCTATTACATATTCTTAGGGTAACAATGAGTTCACGAAATCCAAGGAACTCGTAGCTTCTACAACTTTCAAGCCTGCGTTCGACCTCGTTTTAAAAAGATGCGGAATGCAATATTTCTTCTGCACGAGAAGACTCGAACGGTGTTATGTAGATGCTAGTGACCTATTTATAAGCCGAAAGATCTTGAAAAATGTGAGTCATTCTCAATCACCTTCTCCCGTATCGCCGTTTCTTCTCGCGTCAGAATAAATGCTCGTACAGTCTATACTTTACTGCCTTTTTCGGCAGAATTCAAAGTTTCTTACGAAAGTTCTTGTAAATGTTGCGGCGACGTTCGCAAAAGAGTCAACTCTAAAAGCTTCCAGCCCTCCGAGTTTAATTAGTTTCACAAGCTAAACACAAGAGAGTGTATGCAGTTGCAGGCGCGTCAAAAGCACTCCTCGTTTATGCATTATTGTTCGGAGAGTTGAATAACGATTCATCGATGTACCTTCCACTATCGGAGTTTGATCTTCAAGCAAGAATTAATATACGAGGCTGGATATTAAATCGCTTTTTGCTACAAACCGCAAGAGTTTCGAGAGCGATTGATGTAGCCCCGGTGTCCTTTGATAGAATATGAAAATACGACCACGGAAAAATGGATAACTCTTGGATCTAAGCATGGTAACGTACAAAGGGAGAAGATGAGGGTCATAGAGTAAAGTGATATTCGACATGTTTTTCTCCTTGAAAGAGAAAAGACGTTCCTTCGTTCGTGAAACAAGGTTTCGTTCTCGAGAATGTTTTCCAAAAGTTCGAGATTAAAGGTAGCTGGTGATATCCTTTCTATTCACGGGCGAAGGCCAGCAGAATATGAGTTTAATTGTGCAAGAATCAAACGTAGATAGGGCTGGAAACGAAACCGTGAAAGCAATAAGATTTAAATTGGAATTACGAGAGTACTAATGGCAACAACAATCACCATTCTGTTTGTCGTGAAGGCCAAGAAGCGCATTTTATTTCAACGTTTTCCCAGTTTCACAGACGAGTCTAGATATAAGACACTTCGTTTGCTTTTGACTGCGACGACAACTCAAAATTAATTATTACCTCTTTTCTGCCGCGCTAACCTTGAATTTATCCGTCGCGTTTGGCGGTATTATTCAATCAAGTAGTAATTATCAACCTCGAGAAACGAAACATTTAATTGCCATCTAAACTTATATTTCATTCGCTACACGTCATTCCAAATCCTCTTCTGCCCGGATTATATCTGAAATGTTTCCATCTGGAAATATGCGTAAATTAAAGCACCCTCATTTCCTATCCGACTGATTTTAACTTTCTGAAGAGACTCAAATAAACTCCACGTAAAATACTCTCGTATTTCATTCGTTTGTGATTGAAGCGTTGTAAAAACTAGACCCGATCGTCGGTTGCACGCATTCATCATCACGACTCCCCTTTACCTACGTAACAGTCATATAATTCATCCACAAAAGGGTTAACGTAATCCGCAAGAGGAATGGGCAAACTTGCCAGTTACACACCAGCCGCAAGAACGCGGGCATACTCATCGTACCGCACAAGGTTGCAATTACAGTTTCGTATACAAACCAGTTGGCTGGCTCCTTCGCGTAATCCATGTCGTCGGGCGTATGTATGTACAACGGAGACATACACAGGAGCCTAGACGTCGAGATAGCGAGAGCTTTACGGAGTTGATACCATTTACCCGAAGCTAATTCTGGTTACGTGACTGTCCAATTGTTCGAAAACCTACTGTTTCCCCTGTATTGGAAAGGTTTCGCTTGTCGTTAGAAAGAGTGAGGTGCTTTGATGTTTCTGACAAGGACTATGTAATGATCTACCTTGACACATGGTACCTGCTATAGAGAGATAAAGCGAGATCGAATTATAATTTTCGGAGAAACAAGGTAGAAATGATTGAACACACACGCTGATCTAGGCGCCATTCACAGTAGAACAGTCCATTATTGATCAGATCGCACCGAAAGGAAATTGCGGGATTGAAACATTCAATTTGAATGTTTTGCGTTAATTGTTTTGAACTAAGTGGAGCTTAAAGCGAGCTTGGCTTAAGTTATCGCCACCTCCATTGATCACTTTTGTGCTCAACAATAAGATAAATCGGATCGAAGCACGAAGTCTTAACAATGCGCTGCAAATTTAATTTTTATTTACTTATTTATTTGTTTAGACGGATGTAAATCCATTTGGGGTACAAGATAAGATTATTATGCACTGGAATGACAATAGTAGAACAGTTTGAAACAATAATACGTACAAATTTTGCTTTTCATTTTATTTCTTCACTTTAGTACGCTAACATTGGAAGAGGAATTCTTAACAAATTTTTTAACATGAGAGAAAATGCAATGAATGGAACTCGCGTGTTTTTCAAAAAACATCCTGCTTGGGCTTCTGCGATAGCAGAGCTTGGGATAATGGTAACCACTGCGCTATATCAGCCACGATGCATTCAGGTCTGTATAAAAGTTGCAATAACATGACGTATAGCTCCCATAGTTTCACTCAGCCATTGATACCGATATTGGTGCTCATACTGCGAGTAGTCTGGTAGCAGCGCAGATGCACCAGAACATGGGATATCGCTGTGGAATCGTTCGCAGTAGTATAGGCCATTACTAGTCGGACAACGCGGTCCGTTCTATTACACGTCCTACAAGAGATACCCAATTGTCGGTGAAATATTATTGGGTCGCTAGATCAATCGTAGCTATTGATGTTTCCATATTGATACACGAGATATACCTTACAGGTTTCGATGAATACGCAGCGACATGTAACTATGAATATTAATCTTAATCACTGTTGAATTGTGTATGGAGAGCAAATATTGGCGCGTGGCGCCGTTTCAATGCGCTAAATTCGGCATTTATAGATTTCGGAAATAGTTTCACATTATTATTTAACCATTTGAGTGCTAAGTAATTTTGGAAGGTCGCCGCGTTTTTGGATTTAATTATACAAATCACATGGACACACGATTTTCAATATCAATATTGTTATCTTTATTAACTATTGCAATATTTTTTAATACATATTTGATGGACGTTTCGTAGCGATCATTGGTTTAGCACTAGAAGTACTAATAATTAAGGCGTACTTATTTGTGCCAAAGGAGTTGAAATAATAGGTACTTGGAGAAATATATTCAAATAACTGTTTGTCCGTTTACCAAATTTGGCATAGTATATAAGTAAACGAACGAAAATATAGACCATGCAACATAAGTGAAAAACACACAAGTCAATTTTTATTAATATGGAGTAAGCCAAATATCCATAGTTGTTGATTCAACTATACGTATGTATTCTTATTTATTATTACATGCGCCAGGTGCCTCAGATGAATGAACATTTATGCGCTCAACTGTACATAATGCAATTGAAATAATTATCCATTCTTCTTAAGTAAAATCACAGCAAATTTGCAAAAACTCATTGGTGCAATTTTCTATAATTTTTATGAAAAATTACAAACGTGTCATTTTGATCACTTTGGTATTGCTAGTGTTAAGAGACTCGAATTTGTAAACTCTATATATCGTACTCAAAATTAGCCGTGCATATACAGCCATAGTACTGAAGAAGTTAATATTCTTGTATGTATATTTATCCATGGACAAAGTTCAACTTATATATTTAAAGTTAAACGGTCAAACTTCTGATACTCGAGGAATTCATATTTTACGTTTAGCAGAGTTCGCTCGAGCTTCGTTTGAATTTTTTTTACCTTAATTGACGAGGAAACTTTTACCTTATTTGAAATTTGACGAGGACTTAATTATCGGTCTAAATTTATTGACCCGTAAGATACAAGATCCGTAACAGGAACTCAGCGTCGATAAGAAACAAAAGGTCACAGACAGAAGATTCCGACCTAATGGCCGGTGAAATGGGATACCGACTTGATCTACAGCTTTTGTAGGGTCACTGACTCCTCCTGTGTACACAAAGAAAGGTTTAAAGTTGCACGAAATACTCGTTTTCGATTTAGAAACAAGTCAATAAAGGAAGTAGCCGGTATTCCTTCCCTTGTTTCACACCCGTAAACGTATCTGGCTATCATCCTGACCTAATTCGATACTTGTCTTATCATCTTCCTGGCGATAGGGTAAAAGCTCGGTTATTTCAGTTACAATTTAGTCAGAAGTTGATGTTTGATCGAAAAAATAACGGCAAACATAAACCACTCAGAGGAAGTACTTTCACCTACAGGCCAGCTATAAACGGTCCATGCTTCCACATAAAATCATTCAACTAACAATAAGACCATCCTGGATAATGAAGAAATTTTCCTGAACATAGCTTTTTTCACGTCAGCGACCGCTTCAATCTTCCCAACAATTATTTCGGTGAAATGAAAAGAACGTTGCGCTTAAACGAGCTTGATTAAAACGACAAACAAAGTCTTTTCTACTAGAAAAAAAAGATTATTATCGTAGCATCTGTCCTAGTTAAACATTTGTTTTAATCAACAAAACTCTCCGACACGCAATCTCTCTTACTTTCTTGGAATATACTTCCGTAATTTCTTTATCTTCTATTTCTCGACGTGCTGCAGACAATTTAACGGGGAATTTTTTGCTGTCGTCCTCGTTGCATTTCGAAAGATTAGATTAGAGAGATCAGAGAGATCAAATTACATAGTTACATACAGGAAAGTTAATGAACGGAAAAACGTACCAACGCTTAAATTTCGATCTACAATTCGTTTAATCGTTCGACAGAATTCCATTGAATGGAAAATCTGTCATTCAACGGGTTCCGCGTTGAAGCATGCTAATTCTTCTGTTGAAGGCAACCCAATTTCGAGGCCGCGATTTGTTACTATCGTCGAACATCTTGTTTCAAGCATCAGATTCTAATTAAACATGCAAAATATTACAATTCAACGGCAATGTATTTAAAACCAAATTGATGTTTGGTTTTATTAAAGATAAATGCTGAATTTAACAAGATAAGTGGATAATTTATTTATACACCTAATATTTTGAGAATTGGAAAATCTCAATAGATTTAACTGAAGTCGTAGTTCCGCGTATTTTTTTTTCTTGTTATTATTTAAACTATCCTAATTATTCGGATATTTTAACTATCCGGATTATTCTATTACTATCCCGAATATTTGAATATCCGGATTATCGGGATATCCGAACCATACGCTCAGCTTTACAGCAAAACGTGGAAGCGTCATTTTCTTAATCAGCGTAAATATTCATGTGCTACCTAGAATTGTTGACGTTGCGATTCATGTGCCTGGGAAGTTGATCAGTAAACATAACACGACGAATCCTTTGTCTTCTGGTATTTCAAGGAACTCGTGGATCAAGAAATTAATGGTTATGAGAAATATCATTTAATAGCCTCTCAATTTATGGAAACATTTCAGTGAATTAAATTGTGAGCGCGGAGGATAAATATTATGGCGTAATTGGAGGTATTTTTGAATAAAATCTCGCCGCGTGGAAAACATTAGCAGTGGATTAACTTTATTCATTTGACGTTTGCGATTGCCAAGTGCGTGCGCTTCCGACCAAACTTGAAAGTTACACAACGTCCATCGACGATGCAAATAAATATCTGAACCCATTGATTTTGATGTTTTCATTCACGGTTAACTACATTTACGCACGAATGGCGACTAAAGGAAAGAGGAATAAAAAGGGCAGCGGTAATAGTCTGCGCGTTAATTAACAGTCAATCTACATTCGGTAAATAGAAGAAGTGTAAGTTTCAATTAAACGAGTCTGGCTTTAAATTTGTTTAACTTTACAAGAAACCGAGAACGCTTCTTCTCCATTAAACTAACTTCCAGAGTGCACGTTGCACTCTTTCCATTTCGTTCTGAATTTAATTCACCATGAGATAATACGATGTACTTACACTGCAGTCCAAAAATATTGGAAAACTTGGCGAAATAATTCTGAAAAAGTGTTTGGAAAAACTATTATGTAACTTTTAGAATGTCTGAAACACTTGGATAATAAAAAATTCAAGTGTTTGATATTACAACAAAAAACTCACCAATCATGTGAAATAAAATTAATTATTTTTCTCGTTTATTAGTCGCTTATCTGAGTACCACAAATTTTGATAAATTTGTATTATTAGTTTCTGTATTACAACTAATATTATTTCGTTCCACAGTAGTTGTAAACATTTCCACAAGGTAGATCAAGTTTTCAAGTAGTTCTTCGATTCCGAAATGTGACCAGCAAACAAACGCCACATTGTAAACTTCTAGTAAATCAAGTACAATAGATGAAGTACAAAATAGTTATACATATTGTAAAAACGTTATGTATTAAGTGCATCAATGAATAATCCACATTTTACTTTAATTCAGCATTTATTTTTAATTAATTTTACTTTATTGCATTTGTCGGATAAGTTATGGATTGGTGATTAAAAGATAATTTGATCATTGAATGTAATAAATTCGTCAATCCATTAAAAAAATAGTGGATTCCTTATTGGTAGACCTAATAATATATATTTTTACTAGAAACTTCGCTCGTTACATTAAACGGGACTGAAAGTGTCTGCAAAAATCGATGCTTGTGCACTGAACGAGGTAACCAATCATATATACTATCAATTCTACATTCGTTTCCTGTCCTTCTCATAGTGCCCATCATCTTTTATTTTCACGCCACGATCATTACCATTCCCACCACACAATGTCGAAATGCAACGAACGAGGTTTTCCTGCAATAATAGTCATTGCAACGATACAGGTTCCACTGTAATAATATCGTAAAACTGGTGAAAGTTACAGTTAGTCACAAATGTATCCTGCCACCTTATAAAATTAAAACTATATCCATTTATTATTCACATTATTTATGTTACGTGTTTAAAGGTACCGCTTCATAATTTTAGTTACCCTTTGATTGCTGTGGATGGGGACTATGCATGCATAATATGCGTTTGGGGATTACACAAGACACAAATGAAAATTGTTAGCGTTTAAGACGAATACAAAAATAAAATCAGTAATTTAATAAATTATTGTAGCATATTAAGTAGCAATTTAATCAATAAAAATAAATAGTAACTTAATTGCACGTTGTATAATTAATTAGTAGCTGAACGAAGAATGCCGAGTGAAAGAGTATTCCACAGCGAGCGTTTAACCTTGGAGTACGCCGCAGTTAAAGGGTCAAATGGACTCTTCATTGGTGTTAATAATAAATTTCGCATTAACTTTCTCTTCGTTGACATATAATTTTAAAAAGATTTATTAGAGGTCTAACATGGCTGAATACTTTTCTGACCAACTGTATACAGTCCACTGTACTAATAATAATTACTGAGGATGTATTTTTAAGGAGAAAGCAGAATAAAATTTATCTGAAATTTGGCGTGGCGCCTAATCTTTTCTTGCTACCATCCCCTTTATCGCTTCAATTTCTGCAGCAGAATAAATGGACAATTAAGAGTCGGAACCTACGTCGTAGTATCTACACGATCGATCAGAATTCCGTCTCTCCACTTCAGAAAGGGGAGTAGAAGCTGACCGCAGATAGATTGCCAAGCTTTGCCAAAAAAAATGACAGAAAAAATCCGGCTCCCAGTACACGAAGATTCCATTTGCCGCTTTATCCTCTTCATTGTCTACATCTCCGACATTAATGAATACTTTAAACAGTAAAGCAGGACGGATTTTTACGTCACAGTATTCTGCCCTCGTTCGACTCGTTCCGGAGATTAAATGTAAATATCAAATACGATCTTATGGCAGTTGGAATCCAATAATTTTATTTCTTCACTCGTTGCAGTTTTATTTTATCCACGGGTATGGAAAACCTTTCGGTTCAACCTTGTCCCGATCTTCTTCAAATATGTGTAGTTATCAGTGTGACATTGAAGAAACGCAAACGATATTATGGAAATATTATTTTGTACGCTTTGTGCTTCTATCCGTGCTCTCGACAAAGTGCAATATATTCGTAAAGCGTGCACGCGTTTCATGCTGCAAAGGCAAGGAGGAAGTAGTCTTCGGGTTTGAAAATATAATTCCGGGTGTTGATCAGAGCCGGTAGAAAAGACAGAAGGGGTGAATTCAAGCCAACTGAGAATATCCTCTCCTCTTTAATAACTGGCACACTCGCGTTCCCGTTCTTATTGACTGCATACACGTAAGAATGTGTCCCGGTGTCCCGGGGGTGAGGTTCTACCTATCTTTTGTATGGCGGAACAAATATTTTCACAATTTTCCTAGCGCGCATTTCTTTCCGACGAGGTAACTCGAGCATAGCGTCGTCTAAATTTCCCTGTACGGCGAACATTTTAACTTTTTCGCTATGACGAACGTGCATATATTTCTCAAAAAATTGTACAAAATTTTATATTTTTAGAAAAATTATATATTTCCTTTGTAGCGTTAGGGTGGTGCATATGAAACGTCGTTTTTTTGTAGTTTTATAATCTGAATATTTGAGCAATTCTTTATGGAAATTGTGAATGAATATTGTTCTATATTAACGTTTGAATGTCTCTATTAATATTTTTAAATATCATTAACCATGTTACACCTAAAAATCTACCAATCAAATAATTGGTCAGTACAGAGAGACAATTTTTCGATTACTGTAAATTGTAACATTTCTACTATTGCGGATTATCAAACCTTATTACTTAATTTCCTAAGAACTTTGCTCCTTCTATTAAGTACTTCATACTACAAGTCACTTTATTGACCCTTAGCACTCAGGAGTTTTCAAAATTGCTTCATTCTGATAATTGAGAGTTGCATGTCGAATATAAAGGGTTAATCAATGGTCTGAAGTGTAAACAATTTTTACTTAATTTCTGCTTAGGAGTCAATGTATGATTGAAAATTTAAAATGCACATTCAATCGAATAAATATTATTTAATCCTTTACATTTAGAAATTTTTGAAACTGGTTCATCTTGGCAATTGAGGATCGCCTCTCTATTGTAAAGGGTTAAAATTTAAATTTCATCGACTCTCAAGTCAAAGTAAAAATACTTAATCCTTTGACTGAGAAAGGTATATATATATACGCCTGGTAGATTTTGCATAATACAGCATCTACTCATTTCTTAACTTAACATTGTAAAACAATATTCGAACGTTTATTTTAACAGCAATGTGACATTTTACTGCTTTACACGTCAAGTTAATTTGTTCACAAGTAACTATTTTGCACACATAAACTACGTAGTCATTTTTAATTAAACCAACGTTTCACAATAACGATCGTACCGCAGTCAAAGGGTTAAAGTGATCAGTACTGGGGGACTTCTTCTATCCACTGGAAAACGATCTAGCAAGAGAAACATTACAATAAATTATGCATTTTGATAAGGTTAGTTTGTTGAAATCCCTGCGGACGAATACGAGATTGTTCCCAGAAATCGAGTACGAATTATTCATGCGATCTTGATGTGACTTAATGGTTCTTCGATCAAGAAATCGAAACAAATGCGACGTGGACTCGCATTCAATCTTTCAGCCATCTCCGGGAACACCTTGGAATTTTTGAATAAAACTCCGAAATAGCATTTGCATTGGAAAGCGAAGTACAAGTGATCTGCGCGAGGTCACCGGGGTCTGTTTTACAGCAACGGACCGAAGGAATGCGTTGGAAATAGGTCGGAGGAATGGCTTTCAGTCCCCAAGGAATATCGAGTGTGTTGGCCCGGAGATAAGATGCTCGTTACAGCGACTCGCAGGTCGCCGTATTCCAATATTCGCGACATTTCGAGATCGGCACGCTCGTCCTTGACATTTGATTCTCTTTGAACATATCGAGCTTCCTTGTTAGTTTATCGTTAGGGGGGCAACAATCGAAATTTGCAGTGCAAAGGATCAATATTGAGCTCCTTTCCCTCTTTTCGATACTTACCGAAGGCAAGTGGCGAAGGTAATCGCATAGCTAAGTAACGAAAAAGGAAGCGGGAAACTACGAGATCAAAAATCAGAGAACATCGTGTTCAATGCCGCGATTCTAATGCAAACAGAGCAGGAAGATACACAAAACAGTGGCGCAGAAAACTGGTGTTTCGAAGAACTCTACAGGCGTGATTTCACCGAGAGGCAACATTAAAGGCGGGGACACACTATTGTCACGTCGCCTAAAATGCATGATTTCAGTTGACAATCGTAAAGGCAATATGCACCACAATGATCAAACCATTATTGCCATTATGGATATACGGCACAGCGACTAAAAGTAATCGAAAGAAAGTTAAAACCGCGTAATCAAAACTATTGAGAGTGATATTCGATGCACCATGGTATGTGAAAAATGGCAACATAGAGAACACCTTGGACATTCCTCAGTTGAGGAAACTCTTAAAACGGTTAACGAAAAATACTGGGCTAGAATTCACATACACCAAAATCCGACAGTAGAAAGACTGCTTAATTCTCCAGTGACTCCGAAAAAGAGGGTAACAAACATGTATGAATGTAGAACGAGCCAGAAGGTTAAATGAGTAACTGATTGTAAGCGAGTGAGGAGTAAAATACAAATCATGTAAAAGATCACGTAAAATTAGCAAAACTAGTGCACGAATAAAAGGGACTACAAAAATAAAATCGTAGAGTGAAAGAAAGAGGTGACAAGAATAATATATCTCTCACTATACGATTGTCAACTGAAGTCATGTGACTTCACGTGACGCGACAATAGTGTATTACAGCCTTAACACTATTTTCACCGCCCGTTTGTAAATACTTATTTTTACCAGAAAGGATCATATGGCCCCTTTGCATTTGGCTGCAAATAACTGTGGAAATAAATGTTCGAAATAATAAAAAATAATATTTAATATTTCTAGGTTTTTTAATTTAGTAACTATAAACGAGGTAGAAAAAATTCAAATTTTGAAAAGGGTCATTTGATCCTCTTGGCAAAAATAGTGTTAAGCGACCTGTAGTATAGTACTATTCGTCCGCGACAAGAAGGCACGCGAGTATTTACATTCCTGTTCTAATTACAATCTACTAGCCTTCCTACAAGCACATGGATTGTTCACTATTAACCGAAGACGTTAAAGATCGACAGTGGTTTAATAACGAAGAATGCGTGTGGTGATAGCGAAGACAGTGGACCATATCTACAGTGAGGACGTAAAGACTCGTCTGCCTTGTTTTCGTGGACGGACAGTACATGTCGTTCAGTGTCCCCTGTTTTGAAGTGAATCTTGTCAAAAGGTGTCGCATCAACATGTCAAAGAAAATGTGAAAAATAAATTCTCTTGTGGTACTTGCAATTAGATCGGTTAGACTCCTAAACTACGCTACGCGTCGTTTTATGTCACTTTATTTGAAAGACTCCACGTGGCGTGCTACGCGTTGCCTAAATGCTGCTGCAATAGTATTGCGCCTTAACACACTCGCTTTGCAGCCTATTGTGAACTCATGAAGAGAGCTAATAAAACGTTTAGAAACTTTCGCGGAACGGATTGAACTGTTATCTAAGGAAGAAGAAAAGAATCAGATTGAAGAATTACAGTAGACAAAGGTACGTCTTTTGCAGTAGAGTCGAATGGAAGAAAGACAAAGCGATTGTGACTAAAAGGAAGCGTTTTAAAAGGCGAAAAAAGGAAACGATACGAATGATGTTCTCGACGACAATGGAAAGTGTATACGTTTCTGCAAGAAATAATGCGCTAAACGGACTCAAATAAAACGATACACGCTACTGAAAGAGTGACTTTCCCCGGCTGAGAAACACGCACGAATGGGTTAAAAAGGTAAGGAAGGAATATAAGAAAATTAATTTATCTTACATTAATCGGCTACATGACGTTTATTCTTTGGAATGGTTGGCAATTTATAAGAAAAGTAACGCGGGGACAAGTTGTCAAACGGAATCGAATCGATTCTTCTAAGAAGTTCATTCATACAGTTTGAAAATTGATTGCCCGTTCGTGCTCGGCGGAATTTAATTTCGAAGCTCATCTTCATAGCAAATATCTCGTCGGCGAACCGTGTCGTTCTGATTGAAATCGAAATTCGATTTCGATCAGAATGGAAGTTGTTTAGCGGAGTAACAAAAGATTCTTTTCTCCACGTCACCATTCGCGCGTTCAACTGCATTAACTGCAATATGTATGGTAATTGCAGTCTGAAGAAAGTCCAATGAACGCGGCTGTCCTACGAAGACATTTTGGATCACAGCGGCGCTGGAATTCGCGAAAAAGTCGTCGATAATCCCTCGTTAGACATTAGAAATCGCTCAATTTATATCGCGATAGAGAATTTTCCAAGTTAGAACGCGTTGGGAAATATTTGTCACGATGACGAATTTGATTCTTGGTGGAAATTATTCGTAAGTGAAAAGGCGCATTCCGTGAGATAATCAACTATACCGCGAGTAGTATCGCGACATCGCAAACAATGCACCCGCTTGCTCGAGAATTCACGATAATTCGGTTCGCTGAGTTAGTTTAAAATTTAAGCCCACCTGACTCCGGGCAAGGTGAAAGGGAAAATTGAAATATTAACAGAAGGGAGAAAGCCGACTTTTCCACTTGCGACAATAAACGTCACGAACCAACAACTATACGCGAAGTTTTAATTAATTTCATTGTGACGGATAGCACGGTCGTGGCTCACCGAGGAAGAGTTACAGTTCGTTGTCTCTTCCTTCGAGCTTGGCACGTTCTTAAACATAACAATCCCGAGAGAACAACTCTGCGTTCTAATGCCCGCCTCTTCGTGCGGCTGTTTCACAAATAGGCAATCGAGAGAATGTGTCGTGGAATTGTTTGGTGAAATTAAAGTCCTTGAAAAATGAAGACATTCTACTGCTCTTCGTACACGTTTTCGTGCAACAGACTCTTTTATAAATTGGTCTGGTACAGGTATAATTTAACTACAAAGTCTAGCTTTACAACTGCAACACCGAATTTGTCCTTTACGCGTTTATAAGGAACTGTAGATTCTCATTTAGATTCAGAAATTCATGGGAAATAATCAACTGTAAATGCAAGAAGATAATACGATTAGAAGATGAAAAATGAAACTTAATGACAATACGATTAAGAGGTGAAAAATGAAACCAACTGAAATGATGTAGTTCGAGGCAACTTACTATTATTATAAACTCGAATTTGCATTGAAATATCGTTGAATTATCTTCGAATTGCATTTAATCCTCAGCGACCACCTCCATACGATGTTTGGAATTTAATTTCATTTTATAACGACGTTTCTGAAATTTCATGGGTTTCAGGTGCCAAACTTGACTACTTTTTATAATAGAGTGTTATATGTTATACGTAGATTGCGGGATTTTATGCAAATTCATATCTTTACAAACAGATTTAAGAAAATGAAATCTATACTCAGATCAATTTCGCCCTTGAATTATTATACTTTACACTTTACCTTGAATATTTACTTTAATTTTACCTATCATATGCGTTGTGTATATTTTTTGCAAATTTAAATTCACCATAATTGCAAACATCCGCAGTCTAGTTATATGAATGCAACTATATATAAATACATTGATTCTAAACCCACGCAAATCGTTTTATTTTTCACATTTACGTGTATTGAACGTCAAGCAAAAATAAATGCGTAGAATTTTCTGTCCAATGGCTTTAAATTAAATCGTAAGCGGAAAGGTTAATAAACATTCATCACAGAAAAAGTTATTTATTAGTGATCATGGAAACACGTAGGTAGTTTCCATGCATATTTCAAATATTTAACTTGTGAACATAATTGAATAAGTAGACTGCAGATATTTATGCAAATTGGTATTTTTTTAATCAACGCTAAAAGAATGAGCCATAAACAGCAATCTGCTTCACCCTCTGAACATTATAATTTGTACTTGACGTTGAATACTTTGTATATCTTTGCGTGTTACTTGCATCTTGTACTATTTTGCATGTCTAATTTTTTCATAAATGCATAAACATCCGCACTGTATTAACAAATTTATCAATGTAATATCCACAGTGGCTACAAAGAGAATTTTTCAACGTGAGAATTTTTTATCAGACTCTATATTTCAATTGCAAAGCAACAAATTTGTATAGTCGCGCAAGATATAATATTTACTGATGGAAAAGTTCATATGTTTGGATTTAATTAATTGATACTTGAATAGGAGAATAAATTCAGCGCTCTGCAAATACTTTTTGAAGCCACTGCAAGAATATCTTCTATTTGCGTGAGCGAGACATAAAACCATGCCGTCGTTGAGGGGTTAAATAACTTTGAATGACCTTTAACCAGCCCTATTGACCCAATTCTGTTAGTTCAAAGTACCTATTTAATATTTGAGGGTGCAGTGAGGGATGCGCGTATTTTTGTTGCTTCGCCATTTGCATGTAGCAAAGGAGAGCCGTAAATTTGGTCCTGTGCTCATTACACTATAAAATTTACAACTATGCTCGACGCTGGCGAACGTTGGGTCACGTTCAAATTTTTCAAGCAAACCTCAATGTTGCGTTTAATTAATGTGAACGATCGAAGCGATCGTTAAATCTTGTACGAAAACTGTAAATGTCTACGGCGTCTCGGTTGTTTGCAGAGGTCCAACGACAAACAGGACTCTGTCAGAATAACGTATAAAGCGTACTAGGTGCTGTGAGATGAAATATTTAATTGACTGTGCTGCGACGCTCGAGCAACGTCGTGGATAATCAACAAAAGGTTGTACAATAATTAAATCGTGTGCAATATTCGGGATGAAACAAGAATTTAAGCAACGTAGTTAGATGTTGCAAAAGTAAAACTCGTGCAGTTAGTTACGATATAATTCTTCTCGTTTATTCATCTGAGTAATTGAAGCCATGAATTACAAAACAGCATAAGTCCACTTGCTGATACTATCCTAATTGAAGATACAATTCTTTCTAGTCGACTCACATTAACCCAAAAGTGTTTAAGAGAATGCAAGATTTAATCTCTAAAGACGTTGCGTATACGCATCATTGCATTTCATTTTAGTAAAACTAAACAATACGTATGTTTTTATTGAGGAAAATTGGTTTCAACTTTGAATATTTGTTCTTGTTTTAGAAACACGGAAAAAAGTGCATTTTGTTTATTTTAAGTTTACAGTTTAGCTTAAAGCCGATTTAATTATACTTAGTACAAAATATGTTTTTCTTACAAGCAAGAAAAATTGGACTTAAAAGGGTTAAGAATTGGAGCCACGCATTCTAAAACTGTTCAACTTCATCAGGCCTATGCAGTGATGGGACTAAGATTTGATCGATATTATTAATATTGCTATGTCTAAAATTAATACTCGAGTACCAAATTATCGTACAGTATGTCTCCACAAACATATAACATCGATTGAGGTAAAAAAATTCGTATCAGTGCATATCAAATGCATTATGTTTGATATATATTTGATTATAATAATTTACAACTGGACAGAAAGAAAACAAGGTATCGTTAATGACGATATAAGAGATATTTTATTGTATTTTGAAACTTATTTAATATCATAACAGGATGCATGGGAATTATTAACGAATAATTCATGGGATTGGTCTCATCACTAGACTTATGCAATAACATTTAAGGTAATGTGAAACTTCCCCTTTAAGGAAATCTCTAACGATACTTAAAGGGACAAGAAAAAGTAATGAAGAATTAAGAAAGATAGGCAAAACGGAAGTTGTTTCTCTCAAAGTGTTTGTTGATGTATTTGTGTCCCTTTGAAATTCATGGCTGCAATTAACTCTGCTACGGTCTTCAAGATTCTATTCAATCCAATTACATCCTTCTCCCTTTAGAAATGGTTTGTAATTATCGTAGAAAAAAAAGGAACTTCAACACAGAAATTGTACGTTAAATTTACGAATATTAATAACAATTTTTTTACCCTCGTCTCTAAACAACCAAATGTTTTAGAAAAATAGGAACGTGTTTAGGTAAAAAATAACCCGAGGATTGCAGCAAGGTTAAAGAAGATAAACAAAGAGAATATTGTTTTTCTGTAGACGTTGATTAGTGGACTGTGTAGAGTACTGTATTGAAATTCGCAATTTCAATTAAGAGGTACTCGATTTTCACCTCTGTGTTAAATGTAGCTCTTAACTTAGCATTTCGAGGGGTTTTTAATCGATTTTTTAATAACTACGGATTACACCTGTTTGGGACCGAATTGATCCAGCTAAAAGCCTAAATTTATTAACCGATTCACTATCGGGAATTACCGTGTCGCGCGTATCAAAAATTACAGAAGAGCTCCCTTTTTCTGGATAGCTAATCCTCTGCCCAGTTCATCTATAAATTATTGGCACCAAAAATTGCGCACATTGAGCCGTGGCTTATTCTGTTTAACGTTTCGCCTGGGGTCGATATTTTAATCTCCACCTAACGCAGCTTTCTAAATTATCGATTGTTTACAGTAGACTAAAGCTTATTTCAATTGAAAATCGTAATTCCACATCCTGGTGACCCTGGCCTGTTTCGCTTATCAGATTGTGAAATCATTAGAGTTACAGTTGAACTGCACCATCCACGTGCAGATGAACTACATCAAATTACTCCGACGCAGCCTTCAGGAATTACGTACGTCCTCCCTACGAGCAAGACTAGCTTCCTGAAGTCCAATGATTGAGTTGACAATGAAACATTGTCAGCGACTAGTACAACTTTAAATTAAATCCAGAATGGCGCGTGTGACCTTATTCGAACTTCGAATTTTGAAGTTCTACTACGTGTGCAGGTTCACCGATTATGAATCGTAGTTTAATTAGGCAATGCTGAATTCATAGACTATGGCGCATAAGTATTAGATCACTCATAAATGGACGGAGAACTTTTATGCTGATTTGTATGTTTACAAGCGCAATTTGAAGATATGAACTGCAATAGAGGTAGAAGAAGAACAGCATTAAAGGAATTAACTATTATAAAAATGAAAGGAAGAGAGAATTAAAGGGATTAACTAGAATACAAATGAAAGAAAGGAAGTATTGCAGAACAGAACTGTAACACAAATGGACGAAGAAGGAATTAAAGAAATGAAATATAAAATGCTGCGGTTCAATTTTGATATTTTATTTATCTTTGCACATTTTTTCTGTTCTGCAATTTTTGACAAATTTAGATTTACCACAAGTGTATAAGAATTTGTAGTCTACTTCTAAAAGAAACTTTTGCTATTACTTTATTTTGACAATAGAACTACTATACAGTTGTCAAAATAATATATTCATAATTTCTCGTCAAAATCGTATATGTTTGTACCGATGTATTTTTTAAAAATCGTCCTGATTTTCGATAATATAAAGAAAATGAGTGAACACTTATTAGCATTGCATATAAATTTTTTCAAACATCTATCACAGAGTTTTACAACCATTTTTGTGCCTCGACTCACTTTTGTAATAATTAAATCATTTGTAACCCCTCTCTCGCAAATCCTGCCTCATGTAGGGTAAGATAAATTTATTCAGGTAAAGAAAATACATTGAAAATAGGTATATTATAATATTAACTTGATATTTAATTACCTCTCCTAATACATATGCACATATATTTAATGTACCGAAAAGTATTTAATATATTTAATTACTTTAATCTTTAATTACCCCCCCTAATTCATATACATAATATACTTAAAAACATTTAATATACCTATTTAATTATTTTGTATCTAGGAACGTGTGATTTCCAAAACAACACTTCGGGATCCACCGGTTGGAAAGCAGTGATCTATCACTTTAATTTCCTTTGGCACACATAGCTATATCTTAATTACCTTTGAAAGCTTTTACATTTTTTTAAATCGAAATACATTAGCGGTAAAAATTCATTTTATAAGTGATCAAATACTTACGAACGGTAATGTGGAAGTTATAATAGCAGGCGCTGCTTGCAGAATATTGGAAACGCTGCTTTCACTGTAGTTTGTATAATACTTACGATAATGCCACGATTATCGATGACGCTTTTGCGCCAGTGAAGCTGAATATAATAATTACGAGCAGCGAAGGAAATAATAATTGTAGAAATTTGATACGAAACCCTTAGCGTTGCCTTCTCGTCGTACCTGTTTCATATTGAAGTTCATGTTACACCGTTGAAAAATGTTTTTGCCGCTCGTAACCTACGATGGACCGAGTTATCAATTTTTAAAAACTTTTTCGCACAACGCATGTATAAATTTACCTTATGTACGATTTTTTCGAGAGGAAAAATCCACATACGGAATGTAAAAAAGGACTACGGTTGCAACAAACGTTTACCACAAAAATAACGAATTATTGTTGGCACCATGTAGCTTAAAAATTGCAGTAGCATGGGAAGCACTAATTTCAGTGAAATCTCTCGCAAATTAATCGATTCCATACAATTAATGTGACTAGGCTGCGAATGTTTACGCATTTATTGAAAAATTAAATATACGAAGATCTGTCGAACATATGTATGAGGCGTAGTAACGGCGAACTCAACCCTATCAAAAATATTTTTTACGTTATTAAATTGATTTATTGCATTTAGTAAAACTATTGACGAGTATATTTAGTATATTTGTTTGTTTTAGGTGTACAAGTAATTGATACGCTATTTTTGAAATGAATATAGTTCAAATTTAATATATGTTAGCCAGATATAAAAGTAGGTTAATGAATTTATTTTATCGAATAATCGGATCTCTGAATTATCGAATATGGAAAATAAACGAAAAGTATTTTTCTCAAAACACATGTTTGTTGAGTTCGTTTTACTATCCGCAACGTTTCATATGCAAAATATTCAAATTAAAGAAGCTATTATAATATTTAAAGATTGAAACTATCCCCTATTTAATTTTACTCCCTATTTCAGTTTCTAAAAGAGTTAATCTGCATAAAGATCCGCAATCCATTAACTACACAGGTGTTGTGTACTTCGAAAAGTAAAATTCTCCGCTGCCATTTATAAACGCGAATTAACCATGCTAAATCTACGTCGCTCATGGAATAAAAAAAGGTGTTCCGTAAAACATGGAAAATTAACACCTGTTAGAGAAACCATTTTATCTACGAAATGCATCGAAGTTATGCGTGTCAACGTTGGAGAGATAATAAATTCGTTCTAGCGTCGCCGATGTTTAAAGAGGAGCGTTAAAGGGTGGATGGATCTCCTTTCAAGGGCATCTCTGCGCCACGCCAACAGGTAGCGGATCAGTGAATCAATTAAAATGGATTTCTGAACGCAATGCATATTTATGTTTTTGCAGAATAGACGGAAGAATTTGAATTTTTAATACCATCAGGAATTTCTGGCTGCGTGTGGAGGCCACGTGTTTCTTGTTGCGAGTCTTGAATAATGCGAATGCCATAAGTTTCCGTAGCTATGCCGTGTTTATGCAACATCACGGCAACAATCATTTCTTCTTCTTCTCCTCCTTGAATATCTCAGACGCTACGTATAAAATAAGCGCGCGATCATCTTTGCGTATTTCTGAAGAAGGGGTGGATCATGCCATGATAACTATTTGATACAAGAGCGGATTTAAGTTTTCTCTACCTTAGGCTATCATCTCCCCTCCCTCTTTCAACTAGATGCTTGTTTTAGTTGAATTAATACAGTACAGAAGAAGTAACGAATATTTGTCCAATTCACGATGATTAGAATGCGAGTGTTTATGTAAATCTTTATAACCGCTATTAGGGGAGCGAGATCAAAGTAGAAATGAATTATGACATCTAAATATTACAACGAGTTCCTTCGTTTGGCTATTTGATGTATTTTTACATACAGTGGCTGCCATACGTTACCGGTCAGACTTAAATTCTCTTTCGATTTAAATTACATATTCTACACAAATAGAAGAAATTTGCATATTTCAACTTATTTCTTGCCAATAGTTGCCAATAAAGAGTTCCTTCTGTTCTGAATAATTACTAATCGTTGTAATAAAAATAAATTAGAATCCATGTGTTGTATGGAGGTCGTCGCTGAAGGGTTAATAAAATTCTTTCCACAAGCAATTTAATAGGATGATAACTCATAAGTTAGAAATATATATTTTATTAATATTTATATCAGCTGTACCAATGAATAATCCACTTTTTTTGTTAAATTCTACATTTACTTTAAAAAATATTAAGCACTTGCCTTGTGTAATGTTTAATGTTGTTTTTGATGCAAACTATGGACCATTGCTTGAAAGGAATCTGGATCTTTTGATTTCATAAATTCACCGATGCATTTAGAAATAGTGGATCATTTATAGGTACAACTAATAATAAAGTTATACTTTGGCCGGCAACTTGTGGCAGCCACTGTATACCACGCTCTGTGCGCCTTTTTACGTATCAAAATTCTTCATAAATGTATAAACATTCGCCGTCTAACGATGATCGGTTAGAAAATTAATGAAAATAACCGGATTTCGAACGGAACGTAGAAGAACTTAGAGTGAAATTTTTCCCAAAGTGCTAGCGCCCTGTAAAAGCTGTCGCTTTAGGCAACCTATTTAGCTCGCACGTAAATTTCATATAATACAAATTTCACAGAGCAAAAGAAGATTTTGCGGTTAAGAAATACAGTGGGCCACCTCGTTGACTGAACACATTTGCACGTCATTGTAAGAAAGTGTAGATGCAGAGCACAGCAGGGATGTACGACTGCATAAATAATATGGAGCGGCTTATTCAAAGTGTGCTCGGTAGACGAGATTTAAAAGAGAAATAGAATGCTTTTTTGCTCGGCCAAGCTGCAGCCTCAGCCGTACAAAGAGCACGGAGGCTGCAAAAATTCTACAGGCAATAGGAGAATATCCGAGTGGAGTGTTTTTCTCAATTTAAATGATATATCGTGAAAATAATTGCGCTAGAAACGTACAACAAACACGAACAATTAACCCTTGCTCGTACGAATCCTCTGTTTACCGCGCCGTGTTTTCCAGCCACGAGAATATAGCAGCTATCTAAGCAAAAAATAGCCACGAGTTTAACTTTATCGCTCTCGGAAACGGACGTTCACCAATAAAAATGCGACGAGCGGTCGGTGAAATTTTGAAGGATGATTTAATTCTCTCCGCGTAAGGTCTTAACTATAGTCCGCCTTCGTTTCTTCTCTTTTTCATGCATAATCGACCTCGCAGCAACCTTTGCTAATACTTTACAGAAGACCATCGATCGCGTCGGTTGAACTGTATATTTCTTCTAAACCAGCAAATTGACTTGTGGGTCACTTAAAAATAGTTCCCTTATTACAACAGCTACTTTTAACCGCCGTAATTTCCTTCCATTTAGCGTTTTTGTTTCTATGCAACGAGGCACGGGGTACACAGTTTTCTCGAGGGCCACGATTACTTGGATCTCCTCGATCATCCATGCATGGCTACGATCGATCATAACGCCTGTTTGCAGAATCTATAGCAAACAGTAACAGAAAAGATAAACACGTAACGGTGATGTTTGTATTTCGAGGCGCAATGTTTTTGTACCTACGTCATGCTAAACAATTGACGAATTCGTGCGAAACTATTGCATGAAAATTTGCGCAGCCTACCGAAAAATGTTGAAGTGCGCGCGAAGCTACCGCGTTGGGAATGAGGGAATTCATAGCGAATGAAAAATTCATGCAACGCGAAGAAAAAAAAAGAAAAAAAAAATTGTCACCCGCCGGAAAGGAGAAGCTTTTAAACATTCTGAAACTCTTTACGACCAGCGGAATTTCATCCCCTTGGAATCCAACACTGAAAACTCTCTGCAGCGGACTAGTCGTGTGTCAACCGAGAAAATGGAGAACAAGAGTAAATCAATTAACCCGCCATCGGTGCAATTTAACGTGTAAGACGTGATACTGCAACCTGATAATTGCTTAAGTAAAAATTATTACGTGCCGCTAAACGGGAGAAAGTTTCGTTCCAGGAATGGTATGGGTAATTTCTTCCAGGGAATTTGAGAAACATTGAGATGAACGTTATTACTAGACTACGCATTTTTAAGCGCACATGTATACCCAAAGCTTCCTCAGAAACGAGTGATCCTACAACAAATAAATTACACCGAGTGTCTTCAAATGATTTCTGGTATATCGACACAAATAATGTAACTAATTGCATCAATTTTTCTTATACTTGTATCATAAATCGTTTTTAAAATCTCAAACGATATCAACCCCCTCTTCCAGATCCGCCAAATCAAAATTTAATCATCATATCTCCTTATTTTAATTTAAATCTTTAGCCAAAAATTCACCCTAAATATGAAACTTGTTTATTTAATTTGTGGAAATCAATCTGAAAAGGATTAAAGAAATGGACGGTTTAGGTGGAATTGCTACTAAGGTCGAGCCCCCAATCACGGGGCGTATCAGTGAGAGCGTCTCCGATCTGCGCGTCACGCTATTCGTTGGCCAGAGTGGCGGGGTACGTTCAGTCTGCTTCGAGCCGCGACTGCGACAACTTGCGCTACGACCGGCTGCCGTGCCGAAAACAAACCAACCCCCGAGATATATTATCGTTACAATCAAGCAAAGAGTCCGACTAGGTCGTCCTATTCTATCGAGACCGCGCCGGTTTCGTTCGACGATTCGTTTCGATATAAAAGAAGAGTATCTCAGTTCACAACTTTTTATCAACCCGCGAGTAAGGATCTCTTTGACATATGATACCCACGGGAAAGCGAGAAACCTCGCGATCCTACTCCTTGGTGGACGTGAACACGACACCACCGTATTTGCGCACGGAGGTAAGTCGATTTACAACGTATCTTCGTTCAATTACCCGACGCGACGTCTGCATGCATATCGGATACAATTGACCTGGAGGAGGATAGGCGAAGCTTTTATTTCGAGTGAAACTTTTGCCGAGACTATTTGTGGCAATTTTTACCTGGTGCTATTCTTTGAAGAGTACTACAGCGAACTGTTTTAATTGTCGTATAACGAGTGTCCAGTGGCACAAAGGATGCCATTCTCCTTTGGAAGAACGAAACGCAAGGTTCGAAGTAGGATAAAGCAATTTCGAAACTAGTCTAACTACGTTCCACCTCGAATGGATAGCTTGTGGTATAGAATAGAGGATCGATTGTGACAATAGCTGCATATACAATTAGCATTGAGTTCTCGCAACGATGTTATTGACATGGAAACAAAAAACGGAAAGTAGTGAATAATTCAATGAAATTGGTCGAGCATTCAATGCAGCTGGATGAGCTTCTCGACACTATTGTTTAATAGTAAACCCCTGTTTTCAGTATTTCGCGAAAATACTCGGAACGAGCGACGCACTGAAGTTGCTGCATGGCAAGTGCTAAATATCTGACGTGTAATTATGCCTCGTACAGGAGGAGGCTCTTTAAAGACGTTTGTAAACAGGGGAACTGCTTGGGCGTTGACCCTATTCTTGGTGTGCTCGCGAAAGCCTTGTCCTAATTTTGTTAATTTCCATTGGCAGCGGATTTTCGTGGCTTAAATTTCATTCTAAAGTCGAAGATGTTTCGCGACGGAAATTTTGGCGCGTAGGTGAACCAAGAATACAAATATTTGAGGAGTTGAAGGCGTCGAGTATATGGAATAGAGCAAATAAAGGGGAATTGTTTCGAAATGGGAAGAGAAAAATTGATAAGAATTGGAATAATTAACGGAAACATTGTAAAAGATTAATGTATTAGATTAATGCATATAAAATGTTATTCAAACTAAAACTTTACACGCAAGTAGATTTTTTAAAACGACATGTAGTTAAATCAAATAATTTTAAATGATCCTGCGTACTTTTCACATGAATTAATTAGATTCGTTATTCTTTGGTCTATTTTTTGGTCTACCTCTTGATTTCTCGTCACTGTTGAATTTCATAAATCGACATTTTACTATTCTAACGTTTATATAAGCTTCTCTAAATGTTAACTTTATATTATCAATAGTTTCCATCGTATATTTTACAAGTTTAGACTTCTATAAGGAATAATGTAAATATCCTGATTATTCGTGATGTCAAACATTAAAGTTATCACAGTTTTATTATAGTTGCTCTTAATATTCTGCACACTTATTTTATGTATAGTAAACTTCTTCTCCTTTAACATTAGATTTACGGACATTGATAGTGTAATTTCACAGGTTCCCAAAGATAAATATATTATACATAAATACTCGAATTTAAAAAGTCGAAAAGAGGCGGAATGAATTACGATATATATATATATATATATATATATATATATATATTCATATTCCTGTTTCAATCAAAGTCAACATAAATTGCTGAAGAAGAATATTTACGATTTTTGTAACTTTAAGGATAAAATTCGAAATGTATCAAATTTACGAGTTTCGTACATCTAGTGATAATGTGATTTGTTACAATTAACGATCGGAGGAAAGTAAAAGAACGGTATTTTCGTGTTAGTCTCGGACATTACAGAAACATTTCATGTGCATCAATCCAATATTTCGATGCGCGTCAAACTCACATTACACTATAGTAGATGGTTGGAAATTCTTGGAATTGAAATAAGAAAATTACGCGCATCCCCAGTAACTTTCCCACTGCAACGAGTAATTGGTTATAATTGTTTAGCGTGGGCGTAGAATGCATAAGGTGAGCAAACTTTTATTTATAGAAGTAGAAAAGTATTACTGCAACGGGTACACCTTGTTTAATTTTACTGTAATGCACGAGTGGGCGAGTATCAATAGAATTTCAAGGATGCTTGTCCCGTATTTATTGTTAATATTCATGTCTGTGTACGTAGCTATTTATCGCGTACGCGTGGCACTTGCGAATTTAAGCGCTTTCATCGCAGAACGTTGCATACCCTTATTGAATCGTCGATTCTATATCGCATTACATTTTTTTTTTTTACACAAATTTTCATCCCACGCTGCAATCCTTTGATCGATCCACCCGCGGATGGTTCAATGTGCATTCGCTTTCAAAAGATAATAGAATTTTTCCTTCGCGATCGTTGTAATGCCGCACGCGCCTCGTTCAAAATTTGTTCAACATTTTCTTAACGATTTCCGTTACAAAAGTTTCTCCTGGTAACAAATTTCGCTTCGCGTGAATCATATATAAATTGTGATATAAAGAAGCGAATTCATTAGTGGTATTAATAATTTTATTACGTTTCGCGAGCTTACAGACTGCATATTGCAATTTACGAAAAGCCAACTAATTGGTCTCTCGAGGTAACTTAATAAATACGAAGAGAGAAAAAGTGAGGGAGATATAATTGTCAACCTAAATTTATCTTCAAAATTTTGTTGCACCAGTTACTTGCCATTTGTTAATGGCTCGACGTTTCTAAAAGGTCACAGATGTTTTTTTTCTTTCTTTCGCTTTAAGTCCGCCGATTAATACAATTTTTTCATCTCTCTGGGAAAACGAGATGGAAAGCGGTGAATCTCAACCATCAGCATTCAGTATCCACGACACGGATGTAGTACCGTGAAACGTGCGTTCGTGCCTCACGACAAATTACACTAAAAGGTTCCTGCGACTTTCTAGGGATTTTTCATAACAAGCTGCCTAACGTCGCCTTTGCCTTTTGAAGCGTGTTCTCCCTGATGCCTGCAAAACGAAAATCCTGGAATTAATTTGGTAGTAATTTAAGTAATTATGTTACTCGTATGCAAGCCGGCTTTAATTCCGAAGCTCTAAGTTTCACGAAATTTGTATTCATTTAGATAGTTCCCTTCATTTACCGTATAATGATATCTACCTTCATTTAATTGTATTTATTGTTAAACTTTTAATCTACCAGTCATATTGCTCCTCTGTACGCGTAGAATAAAATACATGTACAATACATATAGTAGAAATCATGGTACTTGATTTATATTATGCAAATACAGATATAATCAATTCCATAATTCATCGGACACTTAAATCAATTTAGAATAAAGAAAGATTAACCTTACAGTTAGAAAATAAAGCTGCTATTTGCTAATTATTTACTTCGGGGAAAATATTAGATAATCCTGTATTTTTAAAATGCTACTGAAAGCCTAATTCAAGAAACATTTTGTTAAAACCTAACACGTGTTCGATGATGAATATTGCTTCTCCGTAGTTCGAGATTAACGAATGAATACTATTATTTTAATTTTGTAAAATGGTTAATTGTAATAAACCACATTAAAGAAGAAGAACGTAGTTGTAATATAGAAATGAATGTGTTCTAAGTAAATTGCGAAAATTTTCATATTTCACACCACGAATCATCGGAATATTTGAGCAATTCTTTATGGAAGTCCAAATTTAGCAAATATATAATGAAAACTATTGAAACTGGAATTTGAAGAAGATTATATAAATAGAGAAATAGTTGTACATTGATTTGTAAAATTTAGGAAGATTAAACAATCCCTAGATTGGTGGCTTTTATAAATATATAATAATGAAGTTAGTTAATTCCTAGAAAAAAAGTGTACAGAATTATATAAAATTATTTGAACTAAATATGTGCGTTGTGTTTTAAAGAACTCAGTTAGTTTACTTGCTATTTGCTTTGAAAAAAGAACGACATTTTATATGCGTCAACCTAATGTTAACATAATGTATTTACTATTTACTATTCATATCAGAAGTTTTGCATAGTTTTGCCAGATTATACGGATTCCGCACCTTTCTGCACCCTTAAATGTCCAATAAATGCATAGAAATCCGCGGTCTAGTCGTGAGTTTATATAATGTTTATAAGAAATTACAGCCCGATGATTTCGATCACCTTGGTTGTTCTAGTGCAAATATACACGAGCCCATTTATCAATTAATATTCTCGTCTGGTAGACGCTAATTACCCATTCCACGATCATACCATACGACCTCTTGTTTTATGGATGGCGAGCACCGGCGTTGCGCGACTCTCGCGTCGCGACGCGAAATTTTTCATTTATATGCCATGAACTTTTCACCTGGTTGCCAACCTAAAGAAAGCATACGTTCTTATGGAATTGCAAGCGGTAGGCGCGCACATATTTGTGGCGCAAATGGCCGCAAGGTAATCAGGCCTATTCACCGGTTCATCTAAATCTAAAATGATAGCTGGCTAGGCGCACTTTTCTACAGGTCGCGTCGTCTGACGCGTGAAGGGTTTATACTACTGAGCCACGCGACACGGTTTCTCGGAACGTTCTATCGCGACTGGCCGCGTAAAACCGACTGGATATCAACTAAACGCATTAAATACTATTTTTATTTGCACGATATCGACCGCGAATCGCTGGTACGCGAAGCGGTGCAGTGTCAGTCACGTATCGCATTTATATCGCAATCGCGGAATCGATGCGCTGATATTTCCGAAATCCCGTCGCTCTAAAATTAGTCGGCAAACATCGACTGTTTGTGCATTTGTGGAAATTTGAAATGGTCGAAATGGTACAGCATGCCCATAACGTGCAACGATATGTAAAATGTGCAAAGTTATCACTTAATCCGCGGATCACGGAAAAGTACGTTTTGTTTATTCGGTGTATGTTGTGATTTTTCGACCAAATCGTTATACAGTCAATCGCACAAGTCTACAAACACCTGTAAATTTCAAATATTTACAAAAATACAGGTTTATTTGTCATTTGAAATTGGACAGATTGTTAAAAAACAATGATATTTTTCCTATTTGTTTGCACAAAGTATACATACACCATAAATACGATTTCACGATAACTTAAGTACGAGAACTAAAATGTACAAAAGTTATTGTTATAACTATATTTATATTTTGTTACATCCTCCGATGCATCTATGACGTTCTATAATTAGTTTGGTATAAACAAAGTTGCGTCTTATATTCTTTTAGGAGCAATTTTATTCATGCAATTAATGATGTCCTCTTTCTACAACCTTTTCTGGTATTTCTCCTCTGTTGTGGTTCTCTACTTTATGAATTTTTATGTGATTTTTATGAATCCAAAGCATGTCCTGAAATATATAAATATTAGAAAATTAAAATGTGTACGCAGACTTTTGTGACTGATTGTATATACGGATTCTCCAGTAAAACGTGAGCAAAAGTAAAAGAGAATCAGTTGAAACCGACGTACATTGAAAATTATGTAAAAGCGTGTGCAAATTATGCAAATTAAGTGGTAAAGTAAATGAGAGAAAGTTTGACAAAACAGGATAGTAAATGCTATAATTTTTGCAAATGCTTTTGCTTTTTGGTAGAAATGTCTTACCGTCTTCAATTGTTTGCGATATGTTTGCGTTGCCTGTGGAAAATATTTCTACTGCTATCGATATTAGTAGCGGCTCGTATAAAAGCTATAGATTTGAGTTCCCCGTTTTATACAACTATCATCTATAGGTTATCATACAAGGTGTGGCAGGAAAGCAATGAGTCTTGATTGACTTGATTGTCTTCAAACCAATTGCATTTCTTCGAGATGGAATCCAATTCTTGGTAGAAAAATAGCGAAAAGTCGTACAAAATGAAAGAAATTATTTCGTAGATTATTTCATAATACTTGCGTCAGGTTGAGTAACAAATTTGTTCGTGTTTTATTAAAACAGCCTCAAGTATTATTACTAGACAGCGGATGTTTGTGTATTTATGAGAAATTTATTTAAATTTATGCAGAAACGCGCAGGATGCACGTAATGTGCCAAAATGTACAGAGTATCTAAAGTATAAATTATTTTATTTCGAGGATGAAGCAACCCTTTATTAGGGTTCCATTTCTTTAATTTTCGCAGATACAAAATTAAGCCTTCTTTTATTTCTCACAATTTTTTAGTTTAAGAATGAATTTAAGGAAAGGAGGATTAAAAGGGATCTGCAAATTTTATATTAATAAACTTTTGGTATTGCACACCGTTTATTTATCATTTTTAGTATCTCTCATTTAGTATATTCTTGAGTACAAAATTCATTACTGCTGAATCCTGTGTGTTTTTTCAGATTCTGGTAATTTTCCTAATTTATAATATTTACAAAGTTAATAATATTCTTCATTTCTTAATTTCAATTAAGCCACGAACCTTTATGCAAATTCATATTTTTATTGGCAGAATTAAAGGAACGGAGTTTAAACTGACGATTGATTTACTCTTAAATATTTTGCATATTTTTGCATATTGCGCGCCTCTTTTGTTTTTTCGCAGATTGAAATTTCCCATAAATGCATAAAAATCCTCAGTCTATACATAATATTCTTCAAAAAGTAACTTCGCTGCGAGACAGACGAATTTATCGCCCAACCTAATATCACATATAAATAAAAGAAAGAACAATAAAGGGTAAAATTTTTGCATACGTCTAGTACAATCTCCCACTGTTTACACAATCGACTGCAGTTGAAACCACCAGGTCGATCGATCAAAAATAGACCAATGGGCAGCTTCTAGTCGAACGATCAGAAGTCGTATCAACTTGATTGACATTGTGTATACACGAACGACTTTGGACGACTTGAGGTTTATCGACACGGTTAGTCGACTAGAAGTTGTCTAGTGTAACCTCGGTATACGAATTCGACGACATTCAGAAGCACGGATTCCTTCTATACCTTTGTTTTCGCACAGTAGATCTGGTCAGTCGACGAAAGGCACATCTAGTTGAGTTTCATGTGCGCTTGAATTCCTTGGATTCCTTCGTCTGACCGTAAATAAGTTCGCGAACGCTGCCCGTGCACAAGCACGATACTAATTGAAAGCGTAGGGAGCACTAGCTATTCGACAAACCTTCTACGAACACAATTCATAGTGCATTGCAACAACGTAATACCACGCCCACTCCTTCTGAAATTATCATGTAACTGTTTTCCAATGAAAAGGAAACATAGATACATTTTAATACGTTCCGTGCCAAGTCCTTTTTGCATAATCTTTCATTCCGGCCATTTGATGTTTCGACTAAAGACTGATTCAGTGGCGACAAAAAGTATTTTTACACTGCTGTATTTGTTTCGTTATTTAGCTACTAATTAATTAGGTCCAACTAAATTAAATTTTTCATCATTTAATTGTATCCTTACGTGACTGTAAACATTTGTTGCGACGGGATTAAAGTATAGAACCTGATTAGAAAGTGCCTAATTGAAAAATGCAAGTGTGTACCAATACTGTTTGCAGCAAAGTGAGAAACTTTGTAATTGTCGAAATAATTACTAATTTTCGTATGTTTTGTTTTTCCACGATTTTCCTCAACGCGGTGAAATCCAATCATTTAAAATGAATCTAAAATTCCAACGCAAACGTAATTACATTACCAGTGACAATATTCTCGTTATTTATATCAATTATTTACCAAGGTTTCCAGAAGTTGCGAATCATGAAGGTAACGTAAATTTCAATTTCGATAATTTCGGAGAAATTTGTAGGAATGAAAGAGAACTACATGCCCAGAGTGAAATGTAGAATAATATAATAATAATAATAGTCACTTATTTAACGAGTAAATCCTTTGTAGCGTACAATACATTTAATATGCAAGTACAAACTAAGAAAATACGACCATGGCTAATATATTAATTAATCATCGAATTTCGAAGGGTTTCGAGGTTTCAAGGTTTCGAACGTCCCAATCTCTAATAATTATAATATGTGATTCCATTTTGGGTAAATTAATCATTATTTATCGATGTTCTATCGAAAGTTTGTATTGTCGTTAAACGTCGAGAAACTCGCGTTTCTATGTGTACCCGATGCTAAGCTTTCCGAAATTTTCGAATTCTCGGAACATTATGCAAACTTCGCAGAATAAGAACGAGTTTGCGCTAATATGATAATATTGTCCGCTTAGCCGGAATCTTATTAACACAATTGCTTTTGTTAACACACGTTGCTGTAATTCTATATTTTTTTTTTTGCCATTTAGTTCTTTTCCCTTCCTACAAATTTCTGCGTAATTATCGAAATTGAAATTTCTGACGAAAGATAACTTCTCTAGCGATATTATTGGCCGTGTTCCGCTCAAGGAGACCATTTGCATGCGAACGTTACGTGTAAAATGGAGCCACTTTCGCGCTGTGTGCAACTCGTTGGATTAAATAAACGGCCGACGTTGAAATTATTTGTAAACCGCACAGGGTTGGCGGCAAGTACAATGGCAAAGGGTTAATGTTACATGTATTTACGCGGCATAACTCGACCCATCCGCATGAATTTTCATCGCACTTCAGAACTGAACAGTAAATGGCCCGAATCGCACATTGTGCCTCACTTTTAACTCATGGAATAACGTGACTGGAATGCAATTTCCATGCCGCCACTGTGAACTTTTCATTTCAATGAGAACACTGAAACCGCGAAATAAAAGACGAACAAAAGGGAGAGGGTTTAGAATTCTCATCTTTGAATGGGTGACTTGCCCTATTAAAATTTCTGTTTACTTTCACGCAATAATAGTCGGCTTACACGGATAAAATACATAACCTTTGATCGAACAAAGATGTCCTTCGATATTCTTAACCCTTTGACGCTGGTTAAACGAAGGCGTAAGCTTCGCCATGAACAATACGTTTATACGCGTCTCTGCTTTTGCTTTTCGGTGGAAATTTCTTACCGTGTTCAATTATTTCTCACAAGTTTGCGTTATATGGGAAACACCTGTACCGCCATTAATAAAATGGTAGTACATGTAGACACTGTAGAATTGAGTGCATCGTTTTGTCAAATTACCCCATTTTGTTCAACCTTCCACTATTCTCTCTTCCATTCTCTTTTTCTTTCAGCTATATACTTTGTAAAGTTTTCGAGGATATTTTTGGGAAGTAGTCGTCTACTCAGGCAACAATGAACGAACATCACTTGCACGAGGATCTAAAAATAATGTAGCGCAATCAAAATAAGAGGCGTTGAGGATAGTAAGTGGGAACTCAACACTTTCAAAACTAACCTTTACTTTATTAAATTGATTTTGTGTTACCTAACGCATATTCCTGTTAGACCGTTTTATAGATTTCGTTCCTCTTTTTTGTATAAGTACAGTGGAAGCCGGTTACTGTAATCACGGATAATGCTATCAATCGGTCATCGTTATCACAATTAGTCAATTTTAAAATGCTCTACATAAAATTAGTTAAAAGTAATTCGTCTATTATAATCAAACTTCGGTTACTGGTGTCAATTATAATAATTGTACTTGAAGACGAACGATAAAAATTCTTAACAAATTCGTACAAAGTGGACCTTTATTTCAAAACATACTCTTTTAAACCTCTATAAACCTGTGTTTTATTTGTGGAGCTGTAGAGAGGGGATAGAATAGGAAAAAGAAAGGGCGTTGCGTTTCGTCCTGGGCCTGCTAGTGGACTCATCAAGTAAGGCTACCTAGCAGGCCCTGCCTTAGACGTTGGGATATTGGAAGGAATGTTAAAGGCAGTATATATACGGAGGAGGTAGTTGGCGCGAGTGCTTTCAAGAAAGTCCTATTTCGTATGTCCCTTTAGTGGTGGGTACAAGAGAGTCGTTACATATTTATTTGCGAGGAAATTGTTTCTTTATTTATTACCTGCAAACTGGGAAATAATAATTGTTGTGAATGAAGCATTTCCTAGTGATTTAATAGTATATCAATACAATATAATTATATAATAACTGCAAAGTAAAATAGCTTTGAAAAAGTAGCTTTATATTTTACAATACATGAATACGTGGCCAGAATTATTAGAAAATGCGTAAATACATAGATCTTGTTGTGAGGCAATCTTTTTATCTTTTCAAAGAAAAAATAATGATAGTACACCCATTAAACGGTATACATGTGTCATAATTGTTTATAATAAATTGACGTCAATGATGACAATTTTATATTCCCTGTGTAATGTTATTAGCCGTTCATTTTTATAAAAAATTACAACATCCAAAGTGACCATAATAAGCGGATTCTATTGAATTAAACTTTTATAGAAGAAAAAATTGTTAAAGAGTTTACGGCGCTGGTCAAAAGTATTTTTCTCAAAACTCGTGTTTGTTGAGTTCGCCCTTACTACCCTCAACGCCTCATATCTGCAAAAACGTAAATCTACGTTAGCCATCCTGAGCATTTCGCATGGGAAAACGTAAATCTACGTGCCCCGTCTGTTAAGCGTTAAGGGGTTCACCGGTGAAACAATTCGAATCGATTTCGAGTAGGTTTCTAAGAAGCGGCCAGTATCTGACGCGATATCCAACTTTCGAGGGTGGATGGAAGCAAATAAATGGAGTTCATGTCACGATAGGCATCTTTCATCTTTCCAACAGGATTAAAACTGCCGGCGTAAAATTAAATAAATGCGTTCGAGCAACTTTTTTTGAAAGAGAACCTCACCTCTTGGTTTCATCGGCCAGACGTTTGAAAAGGGAGAATGGCATTTGGACGTTTAACAGATGAAACGCTGGAAGCTTCGGTCGATTGCCTGTAGGCTTCGCTCACACGCGCAACTTCGCTTGATTGTCACGAGTATTCCCCTTTTTCAGATAAATATCCAACATCGCCGACACGCTTGAACATTATTTTGCTTTTTTCACTCCCTTCGAAAATTTCGTTTCATCGGCTGGAACAATGGGAGCCCTTCCTTATCTTTAAACTTGTGGAATTGGAAAATGAATTGGGTGTATGAAAAATATTAGGTGACGGAAAAAGTTCGTGCAGATTTATGTTGCAAAGTTGAAGCAAAGTAAAATTTCATTGAAGGTAATCTCATTTAACGATGTAAAAGACGGACAACATTTTTCAATGACATCACCATTATTGCAGTAGTTTTATCAAATATTATAAAAATTCCATTTTAATATGTTCTTGATAGATAACAGGTTGATTTCTATTACAAGATTGAAATGGTTTAACCTGCTTTCGGGCATAATTTTATACAACAATGTAAAAGGTGGATGAAATTTTTTAATAAAACCACCAATATTGCGGTGGTTTTGTTACCTGCTATAAAAATTCTATTTTAATATATTTTTGATAAAACTCCATGATTTATGCTACAAAATTTAAATGGTTTAAATTTCCTTCACGCATAATTGTACTTAACCCTTTATAACCCGAATTTTATTCATCTTTACGACGTAAAAGATTACAATTAAGTCAAAATTACCATTTCAATCTGAAAACCAGGAATTGATAAATACTGTATAATTGCTTGATATCAATACAATGGTAAAAAAAAGGTAAAATGCGGCAGTATAGTGATATGCAAATAAGATAAAGTTTAATGTATGATTATGTAACCTTTAAGTTACATGGTGGTAAGTTACAAAACTTTAACGATGTAAAAGATGGGCAAAATTCTTTAATGATACCATCATTGTTATAGTAGTCCTGTCAAACGCTGTGAAAATTCAATTTGAATACATTTCTGATAGAAAACCCTCCCGACTATTTTCTGATACTTACAATTGGTAATATTAAACGTATATTAAAGTTTTACTCGCCTTGTTCTTCTGTCTTACCGATTTATATGCTTTTTGGAAAGGAAAAAAGACGAATGAAAACGTTAACGATCTCGATTGTTTATTTCAAGATTTCCGTCAAAGCAAAATGTCGTTTTTGTTGTCAAGAATATGACTTTTAGTTGATCGATCGCTTATCGCCCGTTAAAGTAATTAGCGCTTGAACGCTGCTCGCTCTATCCTTGATACCTTTTTTCCTCTACGCTTTATTGTCGGAAATTTTGCCGGCAAAATGTACATCGATAGTTTCCATTACCCTCGGTTCACTGAAAACAGAATCTCTGAACTTTGCACGAAGACTTCGTCATTAATCAACTTTCACCGTAATAACGGCGCACTTGGGGCTACCAAGCTTTTCCTTGGCATAAATTTAATCGGTCCCTGTTGTTTTCCATACTTCTAACCGAAATCAATCGCTGCATCAGCGTGTGCAATCGCGCGCGGAACGACTTTGCCATAAAGTTGAAGTCTTCTTCTCATCACGAAGGTGTTCATTTCCACCAGGCCACCGGAATAAATTTCCTAGCAGATAGAAGTAGTCATCCTGCATCCTCTTTCGTGGTTTCCCCGCTCGTTCGACTTTCATTTCTCCAACAATTTCCTCTCGCAGGGTAGTCAAGGATATCCTTAACACTCTGTGGAATAGCTAATCCCTCTCTAACAATCCTTCTAATTCGTATTCCCTCGACCATTCGAAATACCTTTCACTGAACGAAACTCAATAATCTCGATCGATCTTCTTCAAGCTTCTTATCACGGATTGAAAACAGTTACGACATCGGTTTCGGTTCCGAGAACGGTTACGAGAAGCGAAGTAATTTTTAACTAGTTACGAGTGAAAATTAGCAGTTGAAAGGGTTCCGAAAATAACTGTTTCGATCTATCGTACATCGGTTCTGATTGAAGTAGTTATAAGGTTAAAAAAAAAAATGTCATAACCAGACTGCGGGTGTTTATGCAATTATGGGAAACCTAAATTTGCGAAAAGATACAGAACGCATATACTAGGTAAAATTATAGAAAATATCCAAAGTAAAGTGCAAAGTATGTAGGAATGTTGGATTGCAACAAATTGCACAAGTTTTTAATGATTAAAAACATGAATAGTCTTTATTAATGAATTATTTAACTTAACCCTAATGTCTGTTAATACTCTCGCACTTTAACTCGCCCTCTGCTCACACGTCCTCTCGTTATCGAATCCCTTTCTCAACTGTCCTGTCTGCTTTTCACGCATTACATCTGCTTACATGCATTCATTCTCTCTTCTTCTATCTCGCGGTTCCTTTCACTTATCTCAGACATTCGGAAAACTCAGTCAGTCACGTACACCGAAATTCTTACGAAGCCACGAATCCTCCGTTCACACGTCAAAGTCCCAAAGTCTCGGTCCCAGACGCACTTCACTCAGGCGCCAGTTCATAAACATACACTCGACATTCTGTCTCCTACAAATATAATAATTAGAGGGTGAAACCAATCTCTGTTTAAGTTCCGTTTCTTTAAATCTGTTTATAAAGATATGAATTTGGATAATGATCCGCGGTCTAGTCGCAATTATTATGGATACATTGGTTCTTGCTCATTTCGGTTTTGATTACGGCTCATCGAAACCAATATTACATTGGTTCTATAACTGCTCTATAATTATTTTTTGGTTCTATATCGACTACGGTTCCATTCTTCGGACCATAAGATCAATGCATTCTCATATTGATTATTAATTTTATACTATATATTAACCCCTTGCCTTAGAACGACAAGTTACACTCGTGGCATAAATTATAATCTAACTAGAATAAATATTCTCAGTATTTGCAAGAAAAATTGATTTACCTCCATTAACTTCTCCTGCACCTTTAAAAATTAGTGTAACGAATACACGTAACGTATAATATTTTAATATTTTGCATCTGTTGGAAAGTTGAAACAGTGATTTGTTTTTGTTAACAGGCATAGATATAGAAGAATTCGTAATGCAAGAGGTTGAACTACGAAACTAATAAGACGATAAATTAATAACAAACCGAAACCACTTGTTTTTAACCCAGTATTATAGAAGGAAAAGCACACCCTGTCTTATTCTTGTGCATAAAATAAAATCGCATCATAGAAGATAGGAGTCATCGATACACACAAGAATTATCAATAGCAGTGCACGTAGCGATAATATTGTTGTCGAACGAGATGTTATTCGTAAACGTAGTATCAGTGCATATCGTGTCATTATCATTCGTCATTAATACAAACATTTTAGGAATGGTTAAGCACACGCTCCATAAATCTTTAAATTCAATTTTCTCGAAAACCAAGCTTCTTATGAACAAATTTTATTCTACATTTTTTATTTATTCTCGCATGCAGATTGATTCCATTTTCTGCTGTACCACGATTACTGGGCCACTCTGTGTAACACTTTGAAACAGTTACATTCAGTTCCCGTTTCAATCCCTGCTTCCTATTTCACAAATCGAGCGTGTTGATCTCCTTCTGTGGATGGCAAATTTCTTCCCAAATTACCAGCTTTCGCGATAATGCAACGTATCGATCTTCCCTGAATCGCGTCGCCTTCTTAGATTCCTTTCCTAATGAAGGCACGAGTTTTAAGGGGTCGTTTCACGGGTTTGTCACGAAGATTGTTCGTCTGGAACGACTTATCTCTGTCTCGTGACAGCCGAAACCGTCTGGAAAAATCCGTTTTCGCGGTGATACTGTCGCAATAGGAATCGAGAAGAATCGCAATGTGAGCACGCGCGCAGAGATCTCGCTGAAATTGGCCCCGATTCCATGCCGTTAAACTCATCGTGCCGTTTCCCTCGTCAGCTATTCGCCACGGATGGAAACAAATGGATTTCGGCAAAATGATGGAAGAACCTCGCCCGTAGGAAGGTTGAAGGATAGCTGGGAAGATGGAGTATGTTTAGTGGTCCTTTTCTGGCTTAATCGAATCCCTCTCGTGAAATAATTCTATCCGGAGCTCTTCGAGAAGTAATCCAACACTTTCATTTCGAGAACGGCAGTACGTTTACAATTTAAAACTAAAGCGGGACGTGTAATTTCGGGAGAAGGATCTCGAGGCACGTTAATAACTTCCGGGGGAATCGAGCGAATCCTCTGTCTCTCGATTCGAACATAACGAAAAGACGGACTAATCATCCGTGGATTAAATCTCCCCTTCTGATTTCAAGTTACTACTGAGATTTTCATCGGGGAAAGTAATTAGTTCCTAATCCATCGTCCCTAGACAGATCGCTTTTAATATGTTAAAAGAAATCATTGTTGATTGAAGTGGATCAACTATTGAAGTTCCGTGAAAACGTAGATGAATGTTTCTGCTTTTAATATGGGTTGTAAGCGAATCTAGCAAGTGGTTGCCATTGAAGAATTATTCATAACAAAAGCAACTTCTGTCTGTCAGTATCTATTTTTTTTTTTTTCAGAAAAAGCTGTACTAATAAATAGTCCATTTCTTTTATCAAATTTTTCATTAATTTCTAGCAGAGTATTCCCTCTTAAAAATGAATATTAGGTAAAATATTTGATAATATACTGGGTAAAATATTTGATAGAATATTAGGTTAAATATTTGATAAAATATTATGTTAAATAGTTGATAAAATATTAGGTTACTTTTGTCGCGAATCTTTCAATTGTCGTTGCAATTGTCCGGCACGCGATGCATCGGTTAAAGCGTCGCCATATATCGAGTTAATAATTTAGACAGCGTAACGAATTATTGGAGCGATTAATAATCGGAACGCAATGGTAACGTTCGGTTAATTAATTTTCAACCGAAGAACGACTCGCGCAAAAATGCGACCATATTGACCGCCAGTGGCAGGAATTTCGTTTAAGCCCATACTGCAATTGACAGTTAATGGTTCACGCCATTTGAAATGTTCTCTGTGTGCAGGTTCCTGCGCGTTTCATTTAGTATTCGAATTATCGCCACCGACCATTCCGTTCTTGTTACGCTTTGTTCCTTGATAACGCTTCAAGTGTCCATTATATGATTACCATCGCGGGATATTCATCTTGACGTTACAAATTAGACGTCAGGAATGTTCTATTTCTCCTCGTAGTACTTATCATTAACTCCATAAAGGTATTACGATCGGAAAAACAATTTTGCAAGTGAGGTGTAATACAGTGTAAAATAAACTAGGTGCACGTAAAAACGGAAGTGTACAAATGACGACGTCCACGTAATTTCGATAGAATTACATTGAGTTTTCAGTATAGGAAATTTATCTTCGTGCATTTTTTTTGTGGGCACATAGATTTTATTTTCTTCTGCTCCTTTAAACCCTTAAGTTAGAATATTAAAAAGAACTATCGTGAATTTCACTATGTCGAGATTTTAAATAATGATATTAGATTTTAATATATAATGTATAATTACAGTGATACTGTATATGGTATAGAAGTTCAATATATTAGAACATCCCATAAGTAATGTCGTTTATTAAATTTCGTTAGACAGTCAGATTTAAAATTTTGTGAAGGAAAAATGCAAAAATTATTCTCACAAAATAGGAAAAATCACAAACGACAGTGTTGAATAAATCGATAATTAAAAATAAATGTAAGTATTATTAACTGTGCACTTAAAATTAGGTCAAGAAATAATTCCATTTGCAGGATGACTTAAAAATGTAAAATATTTTACAAAAACTTCAAATGAAATTGAACCATTGAAGTTAATGCATAAATTGTCATCATAAGCGACCAATGTATCAGCTCTCTCTGCTTTAACTGTCCAATTTTTTGAAAATATGACTTACGTCGTTTTGCCTTGCATCCACGGATGTACTACCAGAAATACTGTAATATTGAAAAAGTAATAAAGGAACCAATATCACGTTTTATGTGAAAGCTTCAGGCGTGCTAACATTTTTGAGCGAAGATATATGCAGCCAGTCACAAAAGTCTACATGTATCTCTAAATTTCACATATTTAGAAACATACTGGAGTTTCGATCGTTTTAACAATGGTGATTTAATTTATTAATTAAATTTAGTGATTGTCGAAAAATAGTGATGTTTTTCCTGTTTGTTCATAACACTATCGATTCAAAACAATTACGTGGTATTCATGGACATATCAATAAGACAAAGGAAAGTGTATATCAGTGACGATGAATGGCACGTGGGCCGCATATGACTTGCTATAATTGTTTAACTAATTTTAATAGCCAAAATAAAATAATTTTCTCATTCACGACAACACGAATCCATGAATTAATTTTCGAAAAGGTCAGATATTTCAGTATAAATAATAAGTATGATAGAAATGATATAATTGACAGCAGAGGATAAAAACGTATTCATCACTGGCTTGTGTTATTGCATGTTTCATGATACACATTTTGTTTGAATGCTATTCGGGTTTTCGTAATTATATTTAAATAGGTATCGAACATAATACAATTGATACGTATCGATACGATAGCTAATTGTTTCAATACGTGTCAAATCGTTTGCAAACGTATCGTACATGAGATTGATACGCAAATATGAATTCTAAACATGAACGTATGAATGATACGAAACATGTCTCAGTCCCATCAATAGTTAAGGGTTAAAACTTGTAAGTAGATTTTTGAGGCCGATAGTACTGTTATGCCGTGAGGATAAGGAGGATCTCTCGGGACTCCGTAGTCTTCTCCACTGGACGATTAGAGTTGAAGAGAAATAAACCACAAACGGAAGTGCACAAGAAAACTTTATTGAGATTTCGGATCTCGTCGAAGCACTACTGACGAATGAGCCCCGAGCGCAGCGAGGCATGCGTTTTTATAATTTTATCTTGAAAAAGGAGTCACCGGACTTTAGTCATCTAGGCCCGATGCGTCTTGTAGGACGGAAAGGGCAAAATGCGTTCTACGATGACGCGGTCTATTTGATCAAAATGACCCAAGGGATAGCCTAGCCGGTGACTCAGTCTTAATCTTAAAACTATATTTATTTGGTACATAACAGTACGTATAATATCGATCCATCGTTGAATCAAATAGATTAATCTGCTACTTCCGAATCGGACATACAGTTGCTTACAAAATTGAGCGTACACCTATGTTGCCAATGAGAACTAGCTAAAAAGAGAATATACACGCACATATTCGAAAGTAGAAACGCAATATACATATATATGTATCACAATCGCATATTCTAAGAGATAGTACGTACAAAATTCCCGAGACAAAATAAATCATTCATATATACTTAATAAAAAACGTAAAGGTATAACTTTTATGCTGACACAAACGTGGACGTAAGTACTCATCGATATTTTCGTTACTATACACATATGATACATGTAGATTACTATTTCGTTAACCACCTTTGATCATCGTGGCACAGACGTAATTAATTTTGTATAAAGGAGGTAAAATATTGTCCTCCTTCTTCTTGTAATTTCATTTTAAAATCTTCTCCATTTGTAAATGTATAATTTCTCATTTTGGATTTCAAGTTTTCCAAGCGACGTTTAATCGGATTTAGGAGCGGATGACTGAGTTTAATAATATGGGCACATTGAAACGTAACCATTTTTAAGCCATCTCTTTCATTCAGTTTCAAGGTGTACGCTCAATTTTGTGAGTAACAGTACATATATGTATATCGTTTGCAACGGGCCATCGAAACGACGCTGACGGTATTCGCATTACTCCTATCATTAATCTACAACGAAGCCTATTTAATTGCAAGCGGAGTAGCTTAACCCGGATTCGAGAAAAGTCGAAATTCCGTTATTCCTTTTTGCAAGAAATGACCGCAAGATTCAACAAAAATGCGAACCACTTTTCTGAGCATTTACTTATTAATACAATTCTTTCTCGCGCTAGATTTACTCAAGGTGACGTTATATATGTATAATTCTCTGGGCAACAGCTTGCCGGACAAACTTTTGATTTAAGACCCTGGCAAAAGTTTTTCCCAAGGTAGCCAGCCGAGCGACCTACACAGTGGCATAGTTCATTGGACTTCTTTTTCGATTCGTTCCTGGGGAATAGTTTTACAGGTTCTACGAATCGTTAATTTAATTAGCGACGTTAGAATAGAAAAGTCGTTCAAATTTATGCTCGACCTGCGGGTAACGACTCGAAAACCTGTCCCATCTGTCGCGGCAAATAAAACGAATGTTCCTCTGGCGATTTGACAGATCAAGTCACGACGGTTGATTAGCTATGTGGATCAGAGCAAAACGAAGCGCTGATCGACGAAAAAACCGATCACCTCGCTTCTTTCTGATTAACAGTGAATACAGAGCAAATATGTTTACCTTTGTAGCTCATTAGTCGAGCGAGGATTTTTATACATTTTTGGGAAATTTAAATGCGCAGAAAAATACAGAATGCACATAATATGCAAAATATTAAAAGTACAATAGAAATTATATCCAGTATTTAGCTAGAGGGTGAAACAATCCCCTGCATAAATCTCACTTCTTTAGCTTTAATTTGAAAAATATGAATTTAGTAATAAGTAGACTGCGAACTTTTAGGCATTTATGAGAAATTTAAATGTGCAGGAAAATATAGAATGCACGAAATATGCAAAACTATATAAAATATTTAAAGTAAAGAACGGATTCCTTATTATACTTAAAGAATGAAATTAATTTCTATTCGAGTCCCATTCTTCTGATTGTGAATTTAAAAACATGAATCTGAAAACAGCTGTGTACTTATTAGTTTATACCTTATAGTTCATTATCAGTGTTCTATTACTAAAGAATAGTACCGGAATGCTTATTGATTTGACTTAATACGATGCATTAAAACGAATCAAGGCAATTACTTATGGTTTCTTTCATTTGTAATAATAAATATTTATTTAGCATTTATTTATAACTGTTCAATAAAAATGTTGATAGGACGAAACAAAAGAATTAGAGTCGATCTCTATAATAATTGTAGCCATTGTTTCGTAGTATAAAATGTATAAATTATTTAATGATTTTCTGCTAAAATTCTACTGAATTTCTCACAAATATATATAAATCTTCACTCTAGTCATTAGCGTTCGTTCCGTGAAAATTAATTCCGACCAGCTTGGCACCGCCGTATAAAACTAACACGACAGCAAAGTATTAATTTTAAAATTCAATTACGTTACACGTGTTTAAGATTCTCCAACTTCATAAGCTCCTATGTATGCTTCAGTTCAAGTGTATGAAGCGATTATACGCTTCTTGTCACCGTCATGCCCGTGACACGTCGTTTCTACGATAATTTCGGAACATTTACTTAAAATGATTTCCATTCGACTTACGTAATTCGTTGCCTTTTCCTTGTTAAAACGTAGCACCGCAGACGCTAATTACTAGCGACCGTGCATCCTCTGTGAAGCTTAATGCCGCCTACGCCAAGTTATTAAATATCCGATGATCTACACCGAATGCAATTTGCCGAGAAAAAAGCTCCTCTCATATGTGTGTGCGTATGTGTTATGTACGCCTCTAAAACACACGAGTCGAAGGGAAAAGTCGAGGGAAACGCGGTAGTTTTGCTCTAGTGTTCGCGAAAGATCTCAAGGATCTCATTTATCAATAACTTCCCTGGAAACTTGACTAACTTTCGAAGATTCTTCGATATTTCGAGCTCCCACTCTAATTTTTCTATAATTAATAATCAGACTGCGGTTTTTATGCGTTTATATATAAGACTTAAATGTGCAAAGAAGTGCAAAGTGTACGTAATATATAATACAAAAATTCATAGAACATCCAAAGTAAAATGCTGCCTTCCTAAGTTAAAATTTTCTATCTCGCACTTTTTTCATTTTTTAGATATGTGGAAGTATTTGAAGTTCAACAGGTTTGTCAATTTTTAGGTAAAATTAGATTATTCTAAGTACTTTGCAGGAACTTTTCTTACTGTTTTCTTACCGAATTTTTTCAGTCATATAGAAATATTATAATAACGTTCTTATAGCAAGATACTTTAATCGTTTGCAGACAAATGTCGTCAAATGAACATTGATGCATTTTTGATTTTTTGGTCGCAAGTCCATTTTTAAAGCAAGAAATCGCAATTATTAATGTCACCAATAAATAATGTTGTTAATAATTGGACGAGAATATGTTAAGTTCTAATAATTACGTTAAGAACAAGGATCGCAATATTCATTTTCAACCGGATAATGTGAAAAGGTTTTTGCAGATCGCACGTCAGTGACTACAGGTTAAAGTCCAATTTCTTTAACCCCTTGCCCTACAATAACGAGTCACGCTCACTCTATAAATCCTAGTGTAGATTCAACAAAAATTGTTATTATTAAGGGTGAAATTTAATTTGAACTCTTATAAGATCAGGGGTTATTAAAACACGAATTTCCTATAATATTCAAATGATTCAAATGTGGCATGATATGAAAGCAGTGATCAGTCAATGCTAGCACACGCAAGTAATAAAATCATAGGGCAAGGGGTTAACTGTATCTCGAATGCTATGAATCCGCATAGAAATACGAAGTCCAGCATTTCTCATAGATAACTACAAACAGAATGTTATCGAGCGATGAAGATCGTTTAACGAATAGGATGGAGATGAACGGGGGTCGACAGCGTGAAAATTGAATTACGATTCTTCCGCTGGTTACGCGCCAGCCTTTATTAATTAACGATCCCATTTTCCCCTGTTAGTCGGTCACGTCTATGATATTAATCGTTCTTCGAGCAGGACGCGACTAGCTTACTTATCCCTCGTGCAATTCTATGGAAATATTCGTCGCGATCAGGGGCATGGAATCGAAAATGAACGATGCAGCGAGCGCGTACGTATCTGGGTCATCTTTATAAAAGCTGGTTTATTACGTACCTGGCGTGTCCCGTGCCTTGCGGGAAATTGATTCCATACTGTTGATTATCTTTTCCAGGCTAAGCGTACACCGAGGACCGCACGTTTCGTGCCCGTGAACACTTTGCATGCCGGCCGAGTAAAAATATTTGATGAAAGAAGTAAAGTATGCTGATTAGCTTCGGCAAAAAGTTTCGTTAACCGATGCTCCGTGGTTTCTTTGCGTACCTGTCGCTCCAGGGCAACACAGAGCGCTTGCAATTCGTTTCGCATGCCGAATATTTCTGGATTACACAAAGCGCTTGCAATTTATTGCGATACCAAATATCCCTGGATTAGGAGTTCGTACTATTGCGTTGCGTGGTGTATTTAGAACATTTTGCAATACTGTGGCATTACTTAATTGTCAAATTATGTAATATCCTACGTAATATAATATTCTAAATTGTTAAAGTATTCCGTGCTTGACATTTTGCTACGTTTCGGTTTAAACATTCTTTGATCGTTCATAAGAAAGCACATTTTATCCGCACTGGAAACTCATAGAACTCCTTGTGGTTAGCATAATCGTATCAACCGTGTTCTGATTAACATTAGAACTATTAAACTGGTCAAAATGACCCAGTTCTCATCGCAATTGTATAAATTTACATCGATACATTATTGCAAATTTGCCGTCTTTTTTAAATAAAAGAATTCCGTGTTTGAAATTTTGCTACGTTTCAATTGAACCTTTTAATTCTGGCGGAGCTGGTTGCGAAGTTATAAACGACGTTAGTATCGCAATTGGCGTCTGATTATTTTCATTATGCTTTTAGTTATGCTTACGTTAATATAAAGTTAAAATTTAATAAATTATAACACGTGTGCATAATGCCAATTGAATCATACAAGGCCCGACGATAAAGTGTCTGGACTGTAGAAATAAGAAAAGTACAAATAATGCGGGTTCAAAGATGTTTTAATTTATTGTTTAAAATGACCCTCCATGAAAATAATACGCCATACTCATTTCCAATATAAAGTCTCCAAACTTCTGTTAAAGTCCCTAATTGGAATGATATTCAGAACACACGTTACATTCTTCCGACTATTTACACTGTTATCTTTGATATCTACTTCAAAATCAGGAAACGGTTTAGAAAAATAGCAAGACAATTAGGTCGAAAATGACTCGAAGACCACAGCACACTTAAACGTCAATTACCATTAGTAGACTGCCGGTTTTTATGCACTTACTAAAAATGTAACGATGCAAAACTATATGATCTGCAAAACTATACAAAATATCCAAAATATAGTAGAAATTATAATACGTAGAGGGTGAAAGAGCCCCCAATTTAAATCCCATTTCTTCAAATTTATATATAAAATTATGAATCTGCATAAATATCCGTAGTCTAATCATTAGTAACTGATGGTAGCTAATTTTACTAGCTGATACCATATTGTAACATGTTCTAGTCGTAAACTAATAGACAAATAAATGTTTGTTTTGCAGGGATGAGAGTATGCCCCTATGATGTTGCATCGAAGCACATCATCGCGACGCTGTAGAGCATCGCGAAATATGACAAACTATGGGCACACGTCGACGATCGTTGTATCAAGAGGACGACGCGCCAGCGTGGCAACCGACAAACCCGTCGATTTGCCACAAACGAGTCCCCGAGGAACCATAGAACGTCAACGATCACCTCAGACCAGCTTCGTTCCCGATATCGATCTTGAAACGGAAAACGACGATGAGGTAGTTTGTAATTGTCCATTCCTTCTGTTAAATTTACTTTCATCCCTCCTGTGTATTTGTATAACCAATAGTGGAGACAAATAGTATGCGCATAAACATTCTGATTACAATAGAGAACCTTTTCGAAGAGTTTAAGAGTTCAAAGTTGCGAATGAACTTTGAATATTTCGAATCCTTCGAATATTAGAATTACGATCGCAACCTGCCGTGACTACAAAAAGTGTTTGCACATACCTATACTTTTCAGTGCTGCGTTGTTCGAATAGATTCAATATTTGAAGCGTTTCGGATAGCAAAAGCAGAATTAGCACTTTTAAAAATATTTTTTACTTTATCAGATTGATTTATGGCACTTAACGCATATTCCTGTTGGCGGGTTTTGTGGATTTCGTCCTTTTGCTCCGTATAAATACGAAGTTCTTGTATAAAAGAGCTTGTTAGGGCGTTTACATTGTCGCTGAAATTTTCACCAGAAATTTATTTATTTGTTTATGGACTAGGATCCAAGGTACGCAACTAAATACAAAAGTGCGATTACATATAATAAAATAAAGCAAATTAATTACATAAAATAAAATAAAATGAATTAAGTGAGCAGTGTGCAAATACATTTTGTAACCACTATAAATTCGGGGCTGGAAGATACGAAACAGGAATCGATACTAATTCACAACGAGTAAAGCATTTCGACGTTTACACAATCCGAGTCGAAACGTTGCTTGGCAATATTCTCCAACAATATGCATTTTCTTATTCCCCAGTTGTTCTCCACTTGGAAATATAATTGAACTGGATGTTGCAAAGTTACAATGGAAAATAGGGCAGAGATATTTCGCGGTCTATGTTCTATCCGAATCACTCGGAACTTCTTTGCATGCATTCGTTGAAACTGTCCCTAAGGAATCCCCTGCGTTCCTATTTCGCTTCCTTTTCAAAGTCCACTTTTGTGGATCTATTCTCGATCTTGCAGGGAGTCCACTACAGGCCTCTGGATCGCGATCAATATGGCGGATCACGGAACATGTTAAACCAAAAATTTGTTCGAAGTCCACGCAATTCCCTCGTCCCAGATGATAACTATAAACTTCCTCGGAACGGTGCTAGAAGTCCTAGAAATAGTTTGGTACCCGACAGTGCTTTAGCACCGGATACATTGTACAGTTCTCATCATTCTTTGGTCTTCGATGCACCTCTGAGCCCAAGGAATTCATTGGTACCAGTGGATATTGCGCGTAACAGAAGTCCGCGAAACAGCCTTGTTCCTCCAACCGGTTCAAGGACGTCTCTCATGTCGGAGAATGGAAATCCGCCTCCGGTAAGTCGCAGTCCGCGACATTCTTTGGTACCCAATTCTTCGAGAAGTCCTCGCGGAAGTATCACAAACATGGAACTAGTGGACCGTAGTCCACAGAGAAGCCCACGAGGTTCCACGGCTTCCGAATACTTGAATCAAAGCCCTAGAAATTCGATCATTCCTTACGAGGCGAACAGATCTTCGCGAGGAAGCATCGGTTTAAACGATGCGCACAGAGGATCGATCGGAGCACACGAGGATCAGAGAAGCCCACGGCGAAGTATCAATCCTGACATAATAGACAGAACTCCGCGAGGAAGCCTCAGTGGCTTGCAGGAGAAGCGAGCCACAAAGGCATGCTTGATGACACAAGATCCGAGGAGAGCCTCGGCTGATCAAGGTGAGAATTCGTTAATTTTCGACAAGGGAATACTATCTGCCGGTATGATAATCGAATTAGCTATGAGACTCTGGGAACACCGCTACGTGATTCAAAATTAGCAACGATGAAGGATAATTATTATGCACAGGATTATTATTAGATTGGGCATGCTTATGCGTTTATGCTGAACTTGAATGTGCCGCAAAATATAGAATGCTGTTAAATGTAAAAATGTAGGTTTAGATTATTATTATTGGACTGGGGATGCTTATGGGTTTATGTTAAACTTAAATGTGCTATACAATGTATTAAATGCAAAAATATGAAAACTATCAAAGGTATTAGGTTGACCAAAAAGTTCTGCCGTATTTTAAGAAGACAAGATTTTAGAGTTATTTTTAGAGACAAAACTTTGATAAACGATGTATTACCAAGTTGTTTCGCCAATCTTTCCTCCCCTTTCATCCCTGATGAAGTGTCATTTTTTTCAGCAAAGAACTCGTTTAAGTGATTTCTATAAGCTTTCAGATTCCTCAATTTTCTTGCAATTAAATGATTTGGTTAGAGGACTAAAAGGAGGAGATCTTACAGCATTAATGTATTCACGATATTTTTTCTTGGGTTGCACTGCATTTTTACGTTTATAGTATAAACGAAGGACCGACAAATAATTGAGGTGCACTTTGAACTATTCTGTAAAGATACTTCTGAAATTGTATTATAGCAATTTACGGACGGTTTATTTGTGTTTATCTTTAACTCTTCGTCAGCAGTCACTCTTTTTTACTAACGTCAATAGTCTGGATCACTTAAGTCCAATAAATCTTTTTTAATGTTCTAATTCTTTAAAAAATCTACAAAAATGTAGCGTTACTCCTCGAAATCTCTAGAATATTACTTAATAGTGTTTATTCGTAAAAGTTACACAGTTCTTTTTTTAAATAAAGTCGAATTTAAGCTAAAAGGTATGCGTATTTCATAAGGAATATATCTTAGAAGGTTCAAACTGACGACGAAAGTTTAATTATTAATGTTTAATTTCAAATTAATGCGACAGTCTAATTCTTGCGAAACACGCGTTAACAGGTTATTTTGTTAAATGCAGCAACAGAGATATCAAAATAAAATAGACACAACGAACACTAGAAATTTAAAATTTACTAAAAAAAACTTTTTAAAAATTTTCATTAAAACGCTTTCATATTTCGAAATTCATAGTATGTGATATTATTAATGAAGTTGGCCCAGCTGTTGTAGTATCCGCAGTGTATGGGAAATCATTTTGAGCTGCATTCTCAAAATTTTGACTTATCGATCATATGAAACTCGGCGGTAGCCAAACTTTATGTGTTCTTCGGCGAACTAGTTCAAGGTGCACCTCAATATCTCCAGCAGTTTCCTTTTTTATAAAGGGTTGAAGCTGTATATTTCTTTTGTAGCAATCTTGTAGTTGAAGGAAGTAGATTTGAGGAAGATGGAGTAGAATAAAATAGAAACAGAATGTACCATGGTACAGGGTTTCTTATGCGAAGACGTATTTCAGTAGTTCGTGAACATTTCCCGCTTTAATTCCCGTGAACTGAATATTCGGATCTAGTTAATTATATAAGAAAACAAAATTCAATAGACCGGGAAGGTTTCGGGCAAATGAGATTTCGTAATTTTCAAAATAGCCCACGATAACACCATTAATATCGCAGTTACACTTTCGGATATAAATATTAAAGCTACACGGTCGAGCGCAGTCGTTTCCGAAACAATATTATCGCTCCGTGTGAACGTTTATATTTGCAAGGGCCGATGGAACAAGGTTAAATTTCATCCGTGTTACTCGTCACTTCGCGAAAATTAAAACCGTTCTCACGTATGAATGCGTTTCCGAGGGCTCTTTGTTCGGGGAAATAATTAATCGCTTTCTCGTGAAATAATTCTCTCGATTCCGTTTACTCTTAATGTAAGAACCCCTGTATATAGCATCTCGTAGTAAATGTGCCGCGTCTCTTAATTACTCTCCTTCGTATCTGGAATTTTATAGCAATTTCGCGCTCGTTACTACACTCTTGGGCTATTCAATTCTCGAGGATAGATTAAAAATTGCCCAAATTCAACGAATGGTATTCAAAGCTGTTGATACAAAATTACGTGAAATTCTTTAATAAACTATAGACGATGGCTAATTACTTATTGGAACAATTGAGACTTTAATGGCATTTAGAATTTCGTAATTTCTTTTCCTAACCCGACCACATGATAGCAGTATTCGTATTGACTAGCTAATGCAATAAATTATGATAAACTACATCAAACTTAATACACTGGCCGATTTCGTTTGTCATTATTTATAATGGGTAGCTATTATAAATAGTGCTCGTATTAATCAATTAGCCCATAACATATATACTAAAATACAATAGGAATGTATATTATATTTTAGATGAAAATATGCATGCTAAGAAAATAATAGTGCCATTCAAGAACACCCAACATTCCACTATCGTCCAACGCCGATTATACTTATCGGAGAATGTTTTTTTCAAAATGTTGTATTTTACAACATATTTCAATCTCACAAGAATCGAATAGGCAATCCTTAGGTGTAAATAAATACCCATTCTTTTTTCATTTTGTTTAATCCTGTCAATATTTTAAAATACACTGCACCTTAGATACTTTACTCATTTTTGTATATTAAGTGTCACCTGCATTTCTTCAAACATCTAAACTTGCTATAAATGCATAAAGATCTGCAGTGTATCTTTTATACGTTGTTTACATTTTATAAAAGTATATTGTAATGTTTGTAATTCTTCAAAGTCGCGACGACTTCAAATACCGCAATGAAGCGACGTATAATCGAAACCGTGTACCCCGAGGGACAGCTGTACTTTGCGATGTGTCAGTAACTCGACGCGATGTCTCAAGGGGGCCATGAATTTTATTCGTTACACCGAGCAAATTGAAAGATTTCCACCCGTAATCCTAGCACCGACGAGTGAATCCGATCACTGGTTGATTGGCAATGAGACCAGTATTCGACTTTCGAATCTAAACCGGTCTAACTGATATTACAATCTTGTCAGTGGAGATCAGGCGAAGATGGAAGGTACTCAATGCTATCGTTCGGCTAGAAGCAGGATTTCTTGTGCTAATAATCCTATCAGATCACCGAAGCTATTATTGGCGACTGTAGCATGGATAATGATATGGCCGAGTTAGCGTAGCGAGGTTTAGTCGGTTTAGACACAACCGCATTAAGCTGGCTATGCCAATCCCGCGAACGTGTATGCAACATTCCCAGACAACGAGGCTTGGCTTAACACCTGCTAGGCACCACGTAAATCCAAGATGAGAAGTCATCATAGAGATACCTAAGGGATGAACATCCTGACAGATTATGTCTTTGATAGCTTATACAGTGTGCTGTAAAAATCGTGGTACAATCGATTCGATAGTGATTCCTCGTGCAAAAATGGATAGAAAGAAGAGAATAACATTTTTTTCAGTTAAGACTTCGTTTTTGAGAAAATGAGTTTAAAAAGTCCATCAGCTACTCGTGTACCGATTTCTAAGATTCGACTTGTCGGATTTCTGTTTCTTGTCGTGTTTATATTTAAAGAACACAGGGAAAAACTTGATAAGTCTATTTTTGTCCATTTTCTGTTCTTCATATTAGCTGGTAGCTAAATGGGAATACTTTTATATGACAGAGATGGAATGGCGACAATTTTGACAAGTTCTAAGATACGGTCATTTTTTTGAACCAATGTACAGAAAAACAATTTGACAAGTCCACAAGAAACGAGAAGTTTGTAAGAAAAATAAGGGCAAAAATGCTGTAATTTTAGAACTTCTAATACTTGAAGAAAAACGCACGCGTAATCTAAAATCCAAATAACAAAACAGCCTTAACAGTATTAGATTGATTTAGAACGTTTCGAACGTGAAACTTGCTCTCGTGTAAAATTTAAAAACTTATCAATTTTTTCCCCTGTGGTCTTTTCCAAATATAGGCAAAGTGATAATAATTGCGGTACCATAAGAAGATTCTGTCTAGTTTTTACATGTTCACTAAAATTACATTTGAAGAGAGTTTAAACTACTTAAATTTTGCAATGTAACGTGTCCGGATTTTTTTTCAAATATATATATATTAAAATTGTAGCGTGGATCCGCACGAACATGTTCCACCATCTAATAGAAGAGTCGCATGCGACTTACGAGCCATGCTTTCACCTGCCTTGCTATATAACAAAACGGTCATAGGCACCATTGACGTCACCGTTGAAGCAAGTAAAAGAGAGTCACGGGCAGATACTTGGCAACACGACCTATAATAAACGGAAGATTGCGAGGAAACACGGACTTATTGGAGCATATCCGTGAGAGTCAATAAATTGCCGATGCGTTAAAGATTACGCGCCACTCTTGTCACTTCTCCGTCTCCGCGAAAGAGAGTAATCGACTTTTTTCCAGCAGCCTGCATCCGGTAGGACTCGTAAATTGAAAGCGCGCGATTTATTGGCGCGGCAGTAACGGGATGCCAGAATGCAACGAGCTCGCGAAAAAAAAGAATTAATAACTGAATTTTGTCGCGCGACCCGTGTCGAGGATAAAAGAATTGAACCATTCGTGTTTCGTGAACTGTGATCACTTGATACGATTCGTCCCGGTGTGTCCGTGTTTTTTTTCCCTATGAATACAGTACTCGAGAGAATTAAAGGATTGCCTATTCGAAACACCTTATTGGTTGCTCTCCGATTCGTCCAATGCTTTGAGGTTGGTGCGCTAAAATTGGTTTGCAGAAAAGGGTCACAACCAAAAATGGATGGTTCCCAGAGGCTCGATTTATTTTAGACTTTTGCTCGTACGTCCCCGTTTGTGGAATTTAATATACGACAGATATTTTGATAGCAAATTGAGAGCAAAGTGAAAAACATTTCTTCTACGAGTAGGGCACACACTTTTGTTTGTACAGTGGAATCCGAGTATTATAATCACGGATAATGTTATCATTAGATTGCGGATTTTTATGCTACATTCTATTTTACTTGAAAAGATTTGAATGGAGGGTTATTTCACCCTCTGAATAAAATAATATGTATTTTACTTTGGATAGCTTGTATATTCTTGATTTTTTGAATATTTAAATTTTTTATAAATGCATAAGAATCCGCAATCTAGTTATTATAATTAGTCAGTTCCAAACCACTCTAATAAAATTAGTTAAAAATGATCCGTTTATTATAATCAAACTTCGGTTATTGGTATATGGGCCATTCCACGCCAAATCGATCACTTTTTCCCCTCGATGTCCTGGATTTTGTTCAAATTGAAATATGCCGTAGTCTATGTTTAACTATGGGAGGCCGATTTCGATGCTCCTTGGCTTAAATTAAAGGAGAAAGTCCCAAGAATATTATTCTACAGTCTTTTGCAACTAGCCCTTGTAGTTCATTTGTTATAAACAAATATATCGCGACATGGTAGATTACTCAGTCAGTATCCGAAGAAAAATATTAATTTCTCAGCTCCTACACCTCCGATTTCAATGTTCCTAGGCACAAATTAAAGGGGAATGTCCCAGGAACATTCTTTTGTAGCCTTTTGCAACTAGCCCTTGTAGTTCATTTGTTATAAACAAATATATCGCGCGATGGTAGATTACTCAGAAAGTACCTGAAGAAAAATATTAATTCCTCTGCTCCTCGACGTGCGATTTCAATACACCTTAGCTTAAATTAAAGGAGAAGGTCCCAAGAATATTATCTTGTAGCCTTCTGCAAGTAGCCCTTGCAGTTCATTTGTTATAAACAAATATATATTGCGTCATGGCAGATTATTCAAAAGGTACCTGAGGAGAAGTGTTAATTTCTCAGCTCTTAGACGTCCGATTCCAACGTCCCTTGGCTTAAATTAAAGAAGAAAGTTCCAGGAATGTTATTCTCTTACCAATTTGCCGATAAACATTGTGGTTAAATTGTAGTAAACAAATCTTTCTTATTTTTTACAGCTACTCAAAAACTATACTCGAGAAGGCTTTAAAAGTACATGAAGATTATTCTTTGGACTTTTCTCTTTAATTTGAGTCGCAGATGATCTAAATCGGACGTCTAGAAGCCGAGAAATTTGTATTTTAAGCAAACTGCAACAGGTTTGTCCGATTTTTGTCTGAACAATGAATAATTCTTGTTAAAGAAAAACATTAATTTCTCGGCTTCTAGGCGTCGAATTTGGATCATCCGCGACTCAAATTAAAAGGAAAGGTTTATGGAATATGTCCGATACACTTTTAAATCAATTCCATGCACAGTTTTGAAGTAATTAATAAAAAAAGAAGGAAACAATTGTTTATAACAAACAAACCGCATTATTTAGTTCTCGAGCTATCTATAGGTAAATATATTTAAAGAGTTACGTGGTAAATCGTGTGAATTGGTGTTTGCGCAGGAATAAACGGTAATAAAACTTACTCCTCATCGCGGCAGAAGGAAGTACATTCGGGAAGTGTGAAGTCGGGAGGAAGTGCTGTCCAGATCAATCTAGGATATGGACCGACCACCTTCGAAGATTCTAGGCGAGCTAGCAGCTCCGTGTCGCAAGTATGATATTATTAATATAACTCTGATACCGAAACGCCATCGAATATTTACGACAACGCTAAAAACAGTAATCTTAACGCGTTACTTACCGGATAGGAATGAAGCGGATTGCACCTAAAAGACCGGCCAATTTAAGCTTAGATTCTATGGCAGTACTGCTTAGTTTTGGTTATCAATAGGGCTTTTCTTAGGAACTCTGGTATTTTATATTAATTCTTTTACCTCTTGCTATCTGTCGTATTGATCTTTAATTTTAAACATTGAACACAGAGAATTTTTTATTTAAACTTTTACATTATCATTTTTCTAGAAAGTCCGCTAAATCGCATTACAAGCTGTATAATCTTAGCGATACAAAATTATTCGAGTGCCATACTACCTATTTCCTTTTAAAATATTTATTATATAGTATAGGCAACTAAGTCGTGAAAAATGACCGTTTTCAAAATTGGATCCTGGGCCCAAAAAGAATTGGGAACTGTTAATATAGACAATGAAAATCCAATCTATAAGCTACCAGTAGATAACATTTGTCGATGAAAATCTTATTGATTAGCCTTCTAAGTAATGTGTTAACATGTTAATATAGAATATTTATTACCAGAAAATCGCGATTATTCAAAATATTCGAAGGCAAAAATACAATACAATTAAACGTTAACGAGAAAGTTAAAGTGTTTCCTGTTGTGTATCGTAAGTTTCTACTTTCGTTTCTGGAAACGTTAAAGCTACTCGCAGTCTTCTACGAAAATTTTGTTAGGCAAGGCGGTGCAATTCCCCGAAAGCATTCCCTACGGATTCATTCTTTCCTCCCTTGAAGTCAAATCGCTAACCTAAGTATAATAGTATACTATGATATTCCCAGGTTACTTCTTATTACTTTGCATTTGTGTAGTATTCGTTACATATTAATTCACGAAAAGAATCAGTAATTCGCACGATTCTCTTGCCCTTTTGAGCAAAGTTCGCTACATAAAATAATCAACATAGGCAGTAGCACATCGGTAACAAATACTTTCCGGGAGAAAGAACATCACGATAGATTAAAACCGTGTTCTCTCGTGACGTTGGTCCAGTTATTGAATTTCGTTAAGCATCGTTGAAGCATGGCCAAGCAACGATACGTTCGTCAATTTCACCGCGGGATATAGTCGTGTATCTTTCATCCTGTCGCATACTCCGTGACCTTCCATCCGCTGCCCTACGTCGCGTCGCGTCGTCGGCAGAGGAAATTTACGAACGATATAACTAACTGCCTCGTGGCCACGTAAGGAAACAGCCCCGGGAGGACCGAAGAAATAGCTAGATCGTAAAAAATTGCCGACCTCTAGACGCGACGGTCCACCGTTGGATCGAAACGGCAGCTTTACAGCCACGAATTCGCGTGATCACTCTGCGACTGGAACGAGTAAACCAAACTGGAAAGGTGACTCATCAGTTTCCTCTTTTTTGCCTAACTTTCGAGGCATACCTAACACGTTCAGTTTTATGAAACACTGATACAATTTTTCGTTCCATCGGTCAAATTCGCAATTTTCTTTCTTAACTTTCAAGGCGTAACATACGAACGTTCAGTTTTAGAAACATTGCCGTAATTTTTGGCTTCATTGGTCAAATTCGCAGTTTTCTTGGTAACTTTTAAGACGTACGAACGTTCAGTTTTAGAAACATTGCCACATCTTTTGGCTTCATCGGTTAAATTCACAGTTTTCTTTGTTAACTTTCGAAGCAGACGAACGTTTGGTTTTAAAATCACTGCCATAAATTTTGGCTTCATTGGTCAAGCCCGCAGTTTCCTTTGCTATTCGATGTCTGACCTCGCACACTGTTTGTTGCAAAACCACCAGAAACAATTTCGTTTTCCCTTGGTTTGACGACTAGAAGTCGTAGATTTAGACTTTCCTACCTTTCCAATATTTAGGTTTCTCGTAGAGTTGCTAAGATTGAGGGGCTCAGTGGTAATTAAGCACCTAGCACAGTTTCATAATTTCGGATGATGCGTATTATCAAGTATCCTGATGGATGCAAAATAAAACCCGCAAATTTTAGAGTCTTGTGCACTTGTGACTGTTCCATTTTATCATAAATTACAATGTGCTAGCAGTGAAGAGAAACAGGAACACGAAAATGTAGATGAAAAATTATATTAAAAAAGGATAACACATTTAATGCATAATTTAGTAAAGAACGTAATAATATTAGGTTGGTGCACATGAAATGTCATTTTTCGAAGTAACAACGTTAAGAATAAGCAAATTCTTCAAAACGTTACACATGTACATTTGATTAAAATAATTTTTACACGATTTTATACACTTCCTTCCGACAATGAATTAGTTTCATTATTATACGATTATTAGAATTACCAAATTCAGGATTCTCTGATGCTTCCGTAAAGAACTGCAGAAATATTCCGATTATTCGTAATGTCAAACACAGAAGTTTTCACAATTTTAATACAACACACACGTAACTACATGACAACAAATTTCTTTTTCTATAATGTGATTTATCGTAATTAACCATTTAACCAAAGTTAAGAGAATCGTATTCATATCCTAATGTTAAACCTTGGAAAAAACAACATTTCATATGCATCAACCTAATACAATGATTTTTTTTAGCTAAAGTTTAATGGTAGTCGTCACTTACTAACCCTGGCATAACGTTTTCGATCAAACGCGGTGATATAAAATTAGCTAAAAACGCTAAGGTTTTCGTGCTGCAAAGTGCTATACCATAACTGTGTAACCTGATAGGGAATTTATAGAAAATTCAGAGTAAAATTGGTTAATAAAAATGTCCCCAAAGTGAAAATCAACTTCCAGAAATAGTAGAATTATTGAGAAAAGAAACTTCATTTACAGTCCGCGGAAATCTAGCAATATTAACGCCACAACGTATTAAAACAATCATACGTGGATATAAAAATAGTAAAAATTATTAGGTAATATAAATATTAAGTGGAGTATCGTTCATCTCTTTTTAGGGTTATGTTATTGAATACCATTTCCAATCTTCATGCCGATCGAAAACTCTTTCCTTCCTGTTCCTTTTTTACTCTTTCCCTTTTCTCACTTATTTCATATTAAATTTACTTAATTTTCCCATATCATTTTTATTTATAGGGTAGCATTTCGCATTCCGAAAACCTTAATATTTTTAGTTGGTTCTGTATTATCGCGTTTGACCGAAAACTTTTAGCCGGGATAGTACTATCTAATTTATGCATCGTTTAAAATGAATATAATCTCGTACAGGATTGTCTGTGAAAACGCAATTTTTCTTCAATGTATTTTCTCCTGAAATTATTACTTCTAAAGCTAAACACTTGTGAAACTATAATGTGTGCTTGACCTTCACTGAGCCCCCCAATTCAACCTACAAATATTACAAATCAATCGACGTGAACGTTCGTGTTTATGTTTAGTTTTCAGGCGACGAGTCGCGCCGGCTTTTCACCGCCGGCGCGAAAATGCCGGAAAGCACAATCGAGAATAAAAACATCGGTGTGATAACCTACGGATCTGTAGTGTTCCAATTGAAGGACGCAAATCTGGAGGCGAATAACATCTTCGATTTCGTGTATCGCGCGTTGAAAGTGGTTTACAGAACCAGGGTCGTAACAGGATTGCTCATCTGCCTCTGCACGGTCCCGGTTCTCATGTTGATTTTCGGTAAGCGAACAGAACTCTGCACACCATTTTCATCAAATTCCTATCCTCGAATGTTTTTATTGGCCTTTCGGAGCTTGCTTTGTAATTGCAGGGCCCGAAAAGTGGACGATTGTTGTTTCAGTATCATTTTCGTTTCAAATTAGAACATTTCCGAATGTCAAGGAGTACTTTTGGGCTAGTTTCTGCTACATATTCACGCTTCTTTCGTTGCGAATTAACCCTTTGACGACGGACACTGGAAGATAAAAATTCAACGATTAAATTCTTCGGTGGCTATTCTACGATTAATGGAAGAATAACAATTTACTTTCTTAAAGGCATTTTTTTTTATTATTGATTATTTGAAACCTCATTCGCGGTTTATTTCTGCTGTACAAATATCTATAGCGATTACATAATACTTAAATTATGGTTATTCGCTAAGTTATGTTACTCTGAATTTTAAGATTACAGTTTTCCAAAAAGGTGACAATATACGAACAAGCTAGTACGTTTGATTCTCTGTTTAGTAAATGTAAATTTAGGGGAAGATATAGGTTAATTTTTTGGAGTTGTCTTGTTAATTTCCATCGTTGTGAATTAAATAGATTGCATTGCCATACAACGTGGTTTGCATCTTGAACTGTGTTTCTTTATTTACATTTTGGGTCATTAATGATACCTCTAGAGGGGAGAGACGAAGCTAAGTTGTAATAGCATAAATGAAACAATATCTGAAATATTTTAGTAGCCCAATATTAGATTGATAAGCTAGGAAAGTAATTCCTCGCCCTACGAATTTTTCAACAGCTGCACGAGATAGCAAAAACCTGTTTCCTACTTCAACACTGTACCAGATACGAAATATTAAAATATTGTACAGTATTTGTACTTGCTATAGTAATTGTAAAAATTCCAAAGGAAATTAAAGGGAGTAAATTAAATTTTATTATAAATATCGCAAGTATTTGTTCTGCTTTATCTATAATGTGCGTCACTAGAGTGTGACTTGCGGTTTTATGGCAAAGGGTTAATTAGGCAAGTAGTTTATATTATTGTGCGTAAATGCATGGCCAGCATGAGATACCGAATTCGTCGTCAGACGGTTAATAGCGCATGTTTTACTAAGAAAGGAAATTGAACGGCTCGGTACAAAAATCAGTCAGCTTCACTTTCGCCAAAAATCGATTCTTTATTTGATTTCTAAAGGTGTCACATTTCATGCAGTTGAACTTTTTGCAGTCAAATAACCGTAAACTGATTTTTACAGCAACGAATTCGGATCACTAGTAGATACTTTTGTCAATAATTGGATGAAATTATTCAATGGCGAATTTATTGGCGCATTTTCTAAAGCTTAATAATTTTTGCATGACATATTTTCTGGGACGATTTTGCTATCTAATTATTAATTCAAGTCCTTTTGGTATCAAGTCTATTGTTACTTTTAAAATAATCTTCAACATGTGGATATCCTTCCATCAATTTCTTTTGTAGATCCACTTCACCAATAACAACAGATTAGTCTTATCGCTTTTAAAAATTGAATGTTTAACGTATAAATTCCATATCTTTTTAAATAAAATGTCTAAAAACTTATTTTATTATCTTTTTATTTTTCATATCAACGATAGTGTTTTACGTGCGTGTCAATAATTTTCTGACTCGCTGTAAATTAATTACACATTAATTGTTGGTTGTTCTAATGTTAAATGTCGCTATAATGAAAGTAACTAAGTAGCATTTCAATACTTTTACGCGTAAAATGTTGTTAATTTTAGACTCTTTTTTCTTATACCAAAAAGTTTCAAGCAACGAAGCTGACCGATTTTTCCACCGAATTCTCCGATGAAATTTTGAAAGAAAAACGTTTAAAGTTCGGTCTCACGATTAGCAGAGCGTGCTGCGAATATTTCAGAAAGCTTCTATGCACACGTCGAATCGATACTCGGCGCACAAGCAGTTATCAATAATTAGTCACGAAGCTCGGTGAACTGTCGTTGCTCGAAACGTTATCACCTATCCTGGCTTCCACCTTTATTAATCCAAGCGGGGTTGACTTAACGGCTAACGTGGCCGTAATAAAGTAGAAATCCTGCGAGAGTTTCTCCTTTACCCGGGTGTCGAGGCAAAGTTTCGTAATTAGCAAAAGGTGTAATTTTTTAACGACAGCTCCGTGTTACAATGGCAATTCTAAGAAATGATCCCTCTGTGCCCTTGCAATGAAAATGCATCCGATCTCTCGAACGTCCGCGATGTCCGTAGCGAAAGGAAATCGTCACGATACATTTGCGTGCACGAAGCATTTTTCTCCACTTTACAACAATGTGTAAAATACACGCGGTTGGAATTTGCATACGATTCGACGTTAATGCGACGGAAGTGTTCCGACGACGTTGAAGGGTCTTATCAAACTTAGTCGCATTAAAATCTTTCGTAGACCGCGCTGTCCATTTGAATACGATTCTAAATTTCACCGATGTAGTACAGTCCTAAGTAACGTTGTTTCTTGATGTAATTTTAGGTATAAACTATTCACAGGGTGGATGCACCATTGATTGAACACTTAAGTAAATCGTTGCAATTGAAACCAGTTGTTTCAATATCCAAACTTTCATTTAAGCCATACAAAAGGATTAAGGAAAGATAGAAAGTATAATTAATTAATTTATCAAGTAAAAAATAATGATTTCACCAGTGAATGAATATCGATAACTGTTCATAACAAGTTAAATATTAGGTTGCTCCAAAAATTCCTTTCGTTTTCTTACCAAATGTTAGGTGCGGAAAATGTTGTGCGGCGTATAATTTATTAAAGAGTATGTAATCATTGTGCTTTTACGTTTCTTTCCATTTTTTCTCTAATAGCCTCGATACCATCTTGCCTAAGCCAAAAACACAGGAATTAACTTTTGGGACAACCTAATATAATAAACTTTATCTCAAGTTAACTTTAACATTAATAACCCGCATGTTTCTCTTGAATTATGATGAATATTAAAAAGCTCGTAATGACTTGCCTTATAAGAATTATTACGCGAACCGATATTCATAGATGTACTGTTACTTCTAAATAACTTTAAAAAAATTCCTACACGTGTATCTTACTAGATAAAGTATCTTCAATTTTTTATGCGATAGATAAGAAAGATGGATCTTAAACTGGTTTCGTTTCGGACTATAGCTACCCTAATAGTAGAGATAGGGGATTGAAACATATTCGAAAAGGTTTTCATTTGAAAGACTTATTTATTAACATGTTGCAAATTTAATTTCATTTGATGGTATCTTTACCATGCTTATTCGACTATACCTTTTCAGTATAAAATTTGGTACGATCTTATCGGACGACCTAATACAAATACACCGCCGTTCATGAATCATTGAACACTTGTTACGTTTTACTAAGCACCTGCTGGATTAGCCTTTTAATGACATTTTAAAGGAACAGTATCATTTTGGTACACTTTCTGACGTGAATAACCGAAGACCACAAGGAAAGCACTTGATAAGTCCATGTGAAACAAGTAAATAATATGATAATTGCACAAGGTATTTTAATGTTTAAGAATTTTATCATTTCGCAGCGTCATAATAATAAAATAATAATACTACAATTTATTATTAATATTTTCATTATTATTAATATTACAGGTCATTTCGACTCTTTATACTTATGATATTAATTTTACTTATATGATTCTTTTTGTTCTTATTTGATAGAGAAAATTATTACCCATTTTTTTTGTGACATGAGAACTCCTATATAAACTGGAAAGCGGAATACCAAAACAGTTTTATAAATATGTGATTGATTTAAAATGTTTTGAACTATGTAACTGCTCTCCACTAAATTTATGAAAATGTGACTTACCAAGTTCTTCCCCTGTGAACTTCAATTAACCCCTTGAACGTTATGGTTCATCACTGAAAGTGCATTTCACAGTGGCACCAATTTTTTCATAATTACATATATTATATAATTGTACGTAATACATTCATTACTATATATTCAAATAATAAACAAACTTTATACTCTAAATATTTAAAAGGATTTTATATAAAAAAAGTGATGAGAAACATGCTCAACGTCGCTTTTTTATACACATAACAATTTTTATACCCGCTGTGTATTGACTTTAGCCATGACGTACATATACGACATAACCGCTTAAGGGGTTAATAAATAGTGGCTTCATTTTCCAGCCGTAACGTAAATTTTTCTGTATCCCAAATTCTGCAAGCGTCTAATGAATTATGAATGAGAGTGTCCAATGAATTATGAATGTAAGTGTACTTTCTGTAGCTACTGTACGTCTTTAGAAAACGGCAAAACTTTTTAATCAACCCAATGATTTAGGTCAGTCTATCCACAAGACAATGGAAAACGAAAGTCGACGAATCATAAAGAATAATCATGTTTTTCCTATCTAAATTATGTACGCTTGCTTACGGAGTCGCCGTTAATTAAGTAGCTCTCTATACCCACTGAATTACGATAGCTAACATCAGATATTGTCTAAATTAATATACTATCGGTGTAGTCCCAGTTAGCCGTGCAATGGTAATACGAATACCAGATTCGAATCTGGAGCGAAACGTAGGCAAAATCCAGATACGAGTCGGGACTCGGCGAAACGCGGGCATCGTTTCCAAACTATTATAATTGACCCTGCTTGGTTTATGACACGCAAGCCGCGTGCTACTTACGACATGCAAAGCTCGATTTTTCACCGATTCCATTATAGTTCTCGCTGTGGTCATGGATTCACGCGAGTCACCAGGACGGCGCGGCGCGTTCACCTCTTTCCCTAGTATACATCGTTCTCCAAATCGATAAGAGCACGCGGCCTGTTCGTAGAAACAGGAATTACACTCGGTGAACGTTCCAGCATGCATTGGGTTGTTCGACAAATTTGTAGCAGTTTTGATAATATGGTGAAACTAATAGGAGGACGTAAATGTTCGGATAAGGGAATTTTCGGATAATTGAACAAACATTTCTTTGATACTAAACCTCACTTACAGAATATCTAGCAAGATCTTGTCCGTGATATTTACCAAATGCATCGTATAAAATAAAAACAAAGAAAAACAGTGGTATCTAAATGTAGGTAGTCTTTGACAGTACGCGTTTATTTTGAAATTCCTAACGCTAAAACTACCAAACTGGTCAAAATGACCGGTTAGTAATTTACTATAAAAATTGTATAAACGTCCATCTATGTATTTTTAAGAATATTCCATGATTTTCTACACGAAAGATAGATAAAGATTTACTTCATGTATAACATATAGTATTTTAAAGTAAGTATAATTTAGTCGCTGGTAGTTTTAGCGTTAATATTGTTTCTATTCTTTCTATTCTGTACCACGAAATTGACCATTTATTTAGTTTCAAAATATTTTACGATATATCTAATTATAAATCTTGATTAAATGCTATAACTAAGAAATTGAAGAACGGAACAGCGGGAAGTTCGAGTACTAAGTTTAAATAATAAATATGCACGTTTACGAATAAAATAAATTAGTAAAGTAGGTCTGAATTATTTCGGGACAACGGAAATTGCATATTAAATAAAAAAAACATGATGTCCTTAAGAGGTTAACCTTTTCGTCACGTATATATACATATATACGTAGCTATAAATTGGGGCATCATTTGCCAAAAGCACACGCATATCATTTTTATAATTTAGAATTATATGTATTCTCGTATATACTAATATAGACTCGGTATAATTATTGCTGCAGAATATTTGAATATGTATACCCATATCATTTCCATATTTACTCTGCGACGGTCTTCGAAATTTGCAAGCCGAATTATATGCGTGCATCTTTAGAAATGTTTCCTCATTTTGACGAAAGCAAACCTTTGATATAAAATTGGAGCTAAAGGTTATATTATATACAGTTAGTCGTAGAAGTTTATATACATTTTTAAATTTCAAACACTTAGGAAAACCTGAGCGGTTCTATCATTCTAAGAATAATACTGTAGTTACTAAGTGTAATTGCACACATTATTAAAAAATAGTGACGTCTTCTTAATATTTTTTGCAACAAAACATACATAAATCGAAAACTCGGCTTCACGAAAATTCACAAACATGTGTTAAAGTAAATAAAACTGATTGTTACAACTGCAATCGTACTTTGTTAGACCTTCTGGTGTATCTGTGACGTTTTATACTTTACTTAACATAAATAAAATTTGGATTGTGGACACTTTTAACAGTAATTTCATTCATGGAATCAATGATGTTCCTTTTATAAAACATGTTCTAGAAATTTCATTTGTTTGTAATTTTATATATTGTGAATTTTCGTTTTATTTTTATTATTCTAAAATATGTCCTCAAATATATAAATATTTGATTACTAATAGCACGTACTAGTAGTGATTTTTTAGTATTCCTATTCCAATTAACACGTTCGCTACCACCTTGTGGGGAAAAATCATTACTTTTCGAATTTTTACAAAACGTACTGTAAATTTTCACTTGCACGCGCTTAAAATCCAATAAATATGAATAGAATAGAATATAACAGAATAATTTTCCAATGCGTCATACATACGAAATGTGTGCAAAATCTAGTTTTCCAATGCGTAGCAACGAAATTGGTGCATCGCACATATGCAATGCTGGTAGCGAAACGTGTTAAGGGATCTTTTTAAAAAATGGGAAATTTTTGATTAACTGATATAATCGTAAACCAAAGACTGCAGCTAGGTTAATACGAATAAGTTTAATCTATGCATCAGGAATGCTTTCAATGTCTATGTGCCGTAACGAAAGAGTTAAACTCACTTACAATTAGACCAATACAAAATTTGACTAGGCAACCGTCAGAATTTTCCTGTTGTCTAACGTAAAGGTTTTCCTTTGAACGTGTTTACGAAGTCAACTGATTCACTTGAACATCCGATAGTTTTCCAAAGAATTGATAATGTGTTGAAAAGAAATGGGAGGTAGATTCGGGCGTGCAAGGGTTCGCATGCCACGTTATCCTTATTTATTGTTAGTTAAGCATCGAAATAGGACGCGACACAGTGAGTGGAAGTCAGGCAACGCCATTACCGCTACATTATTCAACGCAGTCCGTGCGAAAACTTTTTGATATCGATCCACGCGATACGTTTGTTCGCCCGCCGCGTTCGGTGGTATATAAGCACGAAAAGGGAAACGATTAGCGGCGTGCGTGCATGGCACCCAAAAGGAAATGACGGAATGTCGTTTCCGTGGGTACGATTTGTCCTCGTTTTGTTACAGGTTGGAGCTTCTTCAAAGACTGTCCGAAGGAAATAAATATACCGACTTACATGGTGATAGGAGGAACGTTCGGTTCAATCTACATGGCGTTGCTCGTGTACACCCAAATACGCTCTAGGAGACCGGAAATGCTCACAGCTCCGTCGGAGAGATCACAAATTTCTTTTACGAAATTAATTATTGTCATGTTATCATGTTTCCTAATGTGCTGGTTCGTGATAGGTAAGTAGCAAAGAAACTCGGAGCATTATAATGAGTACAGTGATACCTCGACTTACGTTCTCTGAATTTGCGTCATTTCGCACTTATGTATGTACGTCGTTTCTATCGGGGACGTTATATCTGGATTGAAAAACCTAATTTTGTATCTACGTGCATAATTTCATGAAGATATTGAACCTATATAAATGCAACGCTGTTTATATATGCTTAAATGGAAAATCAATAGTGTGATTAATTTAGAAAGGTATATTTGTATGTTTATCGGTGGACTGCGAGTTTGAATGCATTTGTGAGAAGTATTTAAATATGCAAAAGTTTATGGAGCGCGCGTAATATGCAAAATATCCGAAGTGAAATACATATTATTATGTTTGCAGGGAGAAACAACCCTTTACTTAAATACCGTTTCTTCAATTTTGTTAATAAAAATACAAATTTGCACCGAAATTCGCAGTCATCGGCTATCAAGACCGCGGGTACCTTTATCCTTACGTTCCAATCGATAAAAAACAATCAATGCCAATTTGTAAATAAAATTTCATATCGTAAAGTTTTATAACGATGGATTGGCACTTTTTAAAACGAATAAAAAGGTAAACCTCGCAAAACCTGCGTGAGGAAAGTACATATGTACGTACGTACATAAAGTCTACATTTACTTACGTTTTTTTCGACTTGTGTCGATTATTTTGGAACAAATTAGTACGCAACAATTTTTTAAACACCACGGTGTCCGAATATTAATAAGAATCACTGCAATATTTTTCCTCCTATTCTTAGGAGGAGTACGAAAATTTTCTTAATCATAATATTCCTCAGAAAGTAACATCACCGCGAGACGAACGAATTTATTACTCAATTTAGTGCGAAGGTTCTTTTTGTCCGCTACTGGCACCCGGATAACTTTTATCTCGCGCGAGTCTCTTCTTTTAAAGAAACAGATTGTTCACGTGACTCGACGTTGATCTCTTTTATGGTCTTTGCATTTTAACGCTTTTTTCCCCAAGCATCGTGTTGCACGCTTTAATATCTGACACAAGTCGCACTTGCGAGCCATAAACTCGCGCGAGGAACACAAAGTTCAAAGTGATTCACGTTCGAAGTAAAGTTTCCGGTATTCGATGGTAGCTCTTTCGGCAAGCGGCGAAAAGTTCGCTCTGGAACTATTCAATTCCGATACTTGCGACGCTGTTTAAACGCGTTCGAATAGTGCGAAACGACGCAAACAAAAGCGATCGATCGATTTCTGCCTGCGGGTAATTGCTCAAGGTAGGTGGAAAGTTGCTCCGAAGCAACCTAATTTTCATTCGTGATCGCGCCTAATTATTAGTCCACTCGCCGTCGTACGTTTCCAGACGTAATTGCGTCCGTTTAGAAATGTAACAAGCTTCCAACTTTAACTTTAACCCCGTTGCTTTTCTGTACACGCGGCGAAATACTTCGTTGCCGTTGCTCTAAGTGTGACACGAATTCGCTCGTTACCGCGCCCTTTTACGATTCGCAAGTTTCTGCGAAGAACGAAACAAAATTCGAAGGTTAATACTGCGACTAATAACTGTCGTTTAATCGTCGGATGGAGTCATGGGTGAGACTTAAAAATTTTTCGAAAAAACCCATAGACTCTTGTAAGCCATTCTTTGGTAAATTGGATCATATAAACATTATCTTAACTAAAGAAACGTTTACTCGCGTTTAATTTTGTTACTTTGACAAAGCGACGTTTTATATGCATTAACCTAATGCATTCCTTTTTGTTGTTTTTCACGATTTTCACGATACCATCTAAGGGTTGAAAAATTGCACGAGACCAAGACGATTTAAGTATTAGCTAATTTTTCTGAACCTTCGAAACAATTTAACATTTCTAATTCACCTGATTTGTAAAAATTAATGAACCAACTATTAATTAATTTTAGTGAATATTCGATAGAACCTAACATTTCTAACCAACTTGATTTGTTTCTGTCGCAGGCAATTATTGGATACTGCACATCATGTGGCCGCCACATAAGTCCAAAATGCACCATCCAAACGAACATTGCCATGAGATACTGTACTGCTTCTCTGTGGTGCATTTAGGCGTCGTCTATACTGTCTTTTTAATCACGCTATTCGTGATCACCGTGCTGGCGTCCTACAGAATTCGGGCCTTTCCTTTCTTTTAACTTGAAACCCTTCTCGGTCCCACCATGTATCCCTGGCATTATACAAGCATTTCATCCTGCCCATTGCCTGAAAGGTAAGCCATGATCTAATCTTCTCCTCGATCGACTGATAGCCAACCGTAAATCTTCAGTGTGGTGGAATCATTGCGCTCGATTGATCCATTCCTTTGTCGCGATACGATTCACACGATACACGTCGGTCAGATCGTGGGATCACGAGACTGCGCAATTGGTAGTTAACGATGCGATAAACCACCGTGTTCTAGATTCCGCGATACAAATCCGTGCACTCGCGCTTACGCAACTATCTACTCGGAATTTTACGTATCGAAATCGCGATCAAGGAAAGGGTTTAGAGTGGAGTTAAAGAATACAGAGTAAAATTATGAATGACTCTCTGTAAGATGGAAAAAATATGTGTTTCAAGGTAGCGATATAGACGAGGACGTTCTTTTTGCCTCTGTTTTCTATAAAATCCATCCAGTAGAGAGCTTTCAACTGTTCCTGGGTGCAAAAGTTCTACATTATAATGCTCTGCTGCTCTGCCAATATTGATATTCCACTAGGATGTCTGTTATAGAAATTGATTGTTTCTCGTACGCCAGCCTATCCGAAAGTTTAATCGAATTAAGTGTAAATGGATGCTATTCCTATCGATTTACACGGTTTAATCGAAATTCTACTTAAATGATTTCAATTTCGTTCAGTTTACTCGTCACACAAATTCCAATATTACGATACAGTTGTTATACTGGATGAACGCAAGAATTTCAGGGTTGCTAAATGTGGATAAAATTGCTTATAACAATTATTGCATATATATATACCGTTTATTCGTGATATCAAGTCCTGATATGAATTAAAAGAATGGTATCCATTTATTAATTTCCAACTTCGGAAAAACATTTCATATACACCAACCTAATATATAGTAGTAGGTATAATCATCTGTAGCTTCCTCTATTTTCATACATTTTTGGCTCAAGAGTTTCCAGACGCAAAACGATAAATCTGTAAATTCTTTTCCTTTCTTTTTAAATGTGAAACGTAGAAAATTTCAATATTCAGTCGTGAGGTTTTTTATCAGTACAGCGAGTTCAATTAGGTTCATTTTACCACAGAGTTGGATGCTATTCAGTTTAATTAGATGCTTCGTTTGTTTTCAAGCAAGCCATAGATAATTAATCGCAGAGTGGTCTCATGAAAAAATACTCCAACACGATCCACGGATAAGGAAATTACGTAACACCCTCCGTAGCATCCTTTCAAAGATAGGTGAAAAGGGGTAGAACTAACACGTTATGATTCCCAAATATTTATTTATCTATTTCTTACTTATTTACTAATGAACGGGCCAAGGTCCTTCGAGTGGACAGAGTTATGAACAAAGAATTACAGTAACGGTTCGATAACAACGCTACGAAGGATAAAAAAAAAGGAAAAGCACACAACATAAGATTATAAATTATTAAGCAGTCTGGTTATGGAGCGTTTAAAATCTGCTGGATCACGGGTGAAAAGGTCAACCCCATTGGCATAGCAATATACTTGTTGTTGACATCCATGAAAATTTTCGTAAGCTTGCGTAAAGCAGACTTCTTTACGTATCTATCTCGTGACTCAACGTTTGACAATAGGATTCGAATAATCTCGCTTCGGTCAATGAGGTAAGACGTCGGCGAAGTTGTTGCCAGTGCGGCTAGGGAATTCTAGGGAATTGGGTCAGCGTGCATCGGCGCGGGTGTTCCGCATGCGACGCGAAAGCCAAATCTTCTATACCCGGAAAGCAATCAACCGGCATACGTTCGCTTTTACGTATACGTGCACGTACATGCTACTGGATGAACGTGCAAAATAGTAGGTCAACGAATTTGGTCGCGTGTCGGCGCGAGAGGCTCATAAATACTCGAAGAGGTCGCGAGCAAGAGCGAGCGTATCGCGCGTCGATGAACCAAGCGTTTCCCATTTCGCGTGCTCGCGAAAAACAGTCGCTTTTTGCTCGTCTCGTTTCCTCCTGTCTTCGTGTTAATCGCCGGCTTGCGTGATTTGCGATCGAGCAAGGAAGAATTATGTGACACGTACAGTGAGCTTTGTGCGTTCATCGATCGGGTTCTAGCTTTTTTAACCCTTCCGTGTCGTCTCTTGGGTCATTTTTAACCCACTCTCATTTTTATTCAAACATTTGCCAGTTTTGATACAGCTGTAGAATTGTTGCTGATATTTATACGTTTAAACTTCATTTTCTATATTGAAGCTTCCTTTTCTCAGAATTGTAAGTCTATTAGGCGACTTGATAGGTGGAATTTGGTAGGATTCTGTGTCGGTCCTAAGGGCGAGAAAACGGTAACGCGTGAAATGGAAGAAATCTTGACAGTGCCGGTAACTGGGAAAGTTCCCACAAAGAATATTTTCTGGAACGTAATAGCGTACGGACGTAGCTTAGTTCAGTATGTACTATAGTTGCGAGGGGTAGCAGACTGCTCGAGAAAAGAGATCGAAGAATAATTGCTCGATCGAGGCTACTTGGAAAAGTCTGTTCTATGGATACCGAGTGGTATTCTGAAAGGTCAGCGTCGCGTCGTACGGCCTGCAACTTTTGTTAGACACTTATGATACTAACCTACCGTAATAAAAAATCGTCCACCGAGGACAGTGAAAGTTGGAAATATTATTAAATGTTACGCATCGATTTTGATGAAGCGTTGCCTCTTTTACCATAGATGCACTGGAAATTCAAATATTTACAAATAAAATTAAAAAATTAGATTTAAATAGAGGATTGTTTTATCCCTTAGATACTGTAATTTGTATTTTACTTTCAATATTTTCTGTATTTTTGAATACCATTTGCATTCTGTAACTTTTTACATTACGTGTATTTAAATTTCCTATAAACGTATAAAGTCTACTAATTCCGCAATCTACTAATAAATTATTGCATCAACGCACAATATTTTATGCAGTTTAAAATTCCAATCATTTTTCGATTCTTTATCTATTCTGGAAATATCGCGAAGATAAACTGACGCGTTAACACCTTAAATTAGGCCAACGTTTCGATTGGTTATTTGATAACTACAACAGGCAATTTACACTTCGACGTTCCTTAGAATATTTCTTTGAGCAAAGTAATTGTTCGCGATTGATCATCGACCCGCATTGTCCTGTTTTTTTTTCCAGATACCAGCAACCACGGGCAAGTAGTGCCTGATAGAATGGTGGAATTTCAACATGGACGATAGCCAGGCTATCGTTCGATACTCTCTTAAGACCACGTCGTGGAGTGGAACTGGAGGACTGTCACGAAAATCATGATAGCCACGAGATAATTTGTAAATCACGATTTCGAGTCCTCGACTTGCAACGAAAAGGGGAAGCACCTCGAGATGAACACGAAGTGCAATGTCCACCGGGAAATAGAGAAAAAAGTGACGAACTGTTGTACTTGGAGATCTTACTCGACAACTCGTGACTTCAAAATTACAAACATTAAAGCTACGCGAAGATTGCTGAAAGCACGGCACACGACTGAACACGTATTTCGGTAAATCATAGCCAAAACTCAGAGAACATATTAAAAACAAAGGACGGATGTTTGCAACAAAAAAAAAGAAGATTTTTCCCTAAAAACTAGATTGACGAGAGAGATGGCGAAGAGGAATCGATTTCGGAATGATTGGACATTCCCCTGACAAAACGCAACTATCCATTTCACGAAACGGTAGAGAGTAATTGCGACACTCGTTAAAGCCATTGGAATTCGCGCATAGGTGTTAACCTTGCGTGAACTTTTCCTCGAATCCATAGACAAACATCTATCGGAAACAGTCGAAATTTTATCGCCAGGATTTCGCGTGAAATTCTGTGTGTGCTTCGTGGCAATCGTTTCGATAAGAACAGAAAAAAGAGGACCCTTTTCGTAAAGGAGATTACGAAAAGGGGAAAAAGAGTTGGATCAATGTCGACAGAAGGAACACAGACGAGAAAGGATATTGCTTTCTTATTGTTACGAGGAGACATGTATACGTATACGTAACAGCCTGCCACTCGATCTGACGCCTGAATTCACTTCACCAAATCAAATTCGACAATGCGGCATTCCTATGGAACAGGGTATCCAGAAGAGAAAGAAGGACAGAGCCACGAGAAATGTACAAGTGATCTAACGAGAAAATGCATCAGACTGCAGCATCTGTTTGCCATTCTTATCTTAGCGTTAAGGATCATGCGAAGGGAGTCGACCGGCTCGCAAGGAAAGCTTTTATCGGAGATCTCACGAAGAAATACCTATGTCTGCATGCGAAAATAGTGAACGAGAAGCAAAGCTTGAATCGCGTTCGCCGATTCCTGATGATAACGTTTGTCGGAGAAATTGAAGGTAAGCGACACACGCTTTCGTTGTTCCTTTATTACTTTCGGGATCTTGGAAGGTATTGCGCTTGACGAGGCTTAAATATCAAATAATATAGATGTGAATATTTTCGATTATAGAAGATACATGTTTTGATTGGTACTTCTGTGCAGAACCATTCGATGAGCTTTTTGCTACATATCGACTGGTTAATGTTTAATTGTCACGTGAAAATCCGTATTCAAGAATTTCGTTGTATATATTACCTTTTATAGATGTTTTTATCGGCGGTTATGGAACTCCATTCATTCTGTGAGATCGGTATTAACGAATCGCGTTGCTAACACTCAAATTCACTTAACTGTTAACTGATATCGCGCTCCTTTCTAGCCTTTATTACTTTTTTTTATTTGTTCTCTTTTTTTTCTATTGTTCAGCTACAACGTTGACTCGCTTTGATTGCTGATACTGTTTACATTTGCTGTCAGAGCAGATGTAACGAAGCATTTTATTCGTACAAACACTCTTCGTAATTTTTCATTCTCGCAGACTATATGCGTCCGCAGTTAACAGTTAAACTTCAATCACTACAATGCCAAAATGTTACCAGAATACCCAAAAGAAAAAAGAAAATCGTAATTATTGGTGTTTCGTCGATCTATGTCAATCGTTTCAGCTCGACCTGACGAGAATTGTGATGTTACGGTGTTAACGAAAAAAATGTGTTTACCAAAAAATGATGTGTACCGTTCGTGTCTGTAACTATTCATATAGAGGCCCGACTATAGTAATGAATTTAATGTAATGAGATAAAGCCTAACAGAAGGCGAGTTGTCCGTAAACTACTTTAAGGATGATGTTGATTCGTGTCGTTCTTTTCGCGAGAAAACACAATCGTGATGATTCTTGTGAATTCTCTGAAAATGCCCTCCTATATCTGTAATAAAATTGCTGTGTCTAGTTCACCCTAATGACTGTCGACTAAAAAGAGAAAATATCTCGTTCGCGAGAAATCCCCCGAGGATAAAAGAAACGCACGCGAGGCGGAATGAGATGATTAAGTGTCAATTAAATCAACGCATCAGAGATTTCAATGCATCGCCGTGGAACGCGAACGGTCGATGACACTTTGATGTATACATTACCTACGCATATATATATATATTCTATATATGTACATATATAAATATCTATACACATATACTACGCTCGTACGCTAATCGAATAATCATTATCGAAGAATCGACCAATGCAAGAAAAAGATGAAAGATCGATAGGTATTTTAAAAGGTACGCGCGCGTATCGAGCGGGTGATTCCCTTTCGGTGGGTGCGTTGTCTATAGATGACTGTATAGCTTAGAAGAATGCTCATCGAGTTACGTTCGACGTTCATGGTTGCGCGGCGATTCGAAAACGGGTCCATACTTATAATCGTCCGTACGAGTAAATGTTACTAATATGTAATCGTGTACACTTCGTCGATGTTACAACACAAAAAGACAAAAAAAAAAAGAACATGTGTGTAAACTGTGCGTCTTAGAGAAATGTCTTTGATAATCGTGTTAGCGATCGATCTTTTGATTCCTGGTCGAGATAGCGATCGATGAAAGAGGGAGAATATAGCACTGCGCGTAATGGTAAAATATTTATTTGTATTATTAAACTGATATATATATATATATATGTGTACATGTCTACATATACATCTATATATATGTGTGTGTATATATGTATGTATTATATACATATATATATATATATACATATATGTTTGTCGCTGCAATTTCATTAATGAGTTTGTGGCATTTTATTTAGAAATACACAGATCGCGTATTAAATTGCTAACAGGAAATCGGTGCTCGATTTCGCGAAACCCCCGCGTGCCTGGCGAACTGAAATCAACTGGAAATTTCATTTCCGAACTGTCGAACGTGCACCTTCGTCGTATGTTATGATTTATGAATGCGAAATTCTTCGCTGTTATCTGCTAGCTATCGGAGACTCATCGGGAAAACGCTTGACGACTGAATTAAATGTAGTAAAATATCGTTCTGGCAAACTGCATCTCTTCGTGAATTCAATAAACAAGTTTGTTCAGCAACGGCAAAGCCAAAATGAGACCGCTACAGGCGCCAGGCACGATTGTCGTCCATGTACACAACGAAGTACAAAGAAACGGAAGAAACAACTAAGCAATGGCGCACACACACATACACACGCGCGCACGCGCACACACACACACAATCGCACATATCGCGTACAAGATAAGAATGAACTCGCAGGCGTTCGGAATTAGAGGAACGTGAACGAAAATGGGACCTGAATATGTAGCTGCGTCTGAAATTTGTTACGTGACACGCGCTAGCCTGGTAAATAATCGAGAGATGGAAACGTTCGACTTTATTCTGCACGTTAGCTCGCTTAAAGGTGGCATTTCCTATAAACGACTGAACGCATAACATTCGCTGCATGAACGTGGAATACTTTATGTGTTACATCCTCCTTCAGTATTGTACAAAAGTCCTAAGCCAAGTTCTTACTGACTTCAAAGTAGCAATTAAATATAATTTTGAAATGCATTCCAAAATTCTATCAGGTGTACAAATAAATGATCCACTATTTCTAAACATGTCGATGAATTTATTCTATCAATAAATTAAGATTTCTTTCAAACAAAAGTCCATAGCTTGGATCAAAAGTAACGTTAAACAGTACAGAATAAAAGAAATTATGAATAAGACAGGACAAGTATTTGATATGTTTAAAGATAAATACAGAATTTAACAAATAAAGTGGATTATTCATGGCTACACCTAATAGTTACACAAAAATTAATTTTTAAATAGATGTTATTTTCATTGTACTAGTTACGCATGCCTTTATTTGATTATTGAATATGTTTCCAGGAATTTGTAATAAATACAATATTCACCGAAATATTACGAAACTCACACAGACTTATTCGGAATAAGTTAGAAAAAGAAATCAGATTCGTGGATTGCCGAAAATAGAGCATTAGGAAATGTCGAATATGTTTATTAAAAACTTATGCAACAGCTTTTTGAAAAAAGAAAACTATCATTGTAGGCGATGAAAATAGAGTTGCATAAAATATTAATTATTCCAAATTAATCAGTATGTCATGAAAAAAATCGCAGACGTAAGCGCGTTCGACATCGAACCTTTCGGAGTGAGTATTCGCGTGTGGTAGCTCGTATCGATGAATCTTCGTTCATAATCGTACCAAAAAGTCAACGAAACGTACAATTCCGGTGATTATGGCGCGGTTGGCGCTAGTGTAGAAATAACCTTCACCGGACAACTCTTTTGCCCTTTACCTAGGATAATTAACAGCACCGAAATCCTCATGGGCTGCTTTGTGACAGCTCGTCACGTCATATAACACAGCTGCACACGTCGGCTGTTGATTAATCATCCACAAGTTATCATTATCGCCATTCGCGACCGCATAAGTGTGTATAAATGTATGATTGCGTGAACTGTGCACGTGTTTGTAACACTTGCTAAAATATTACGGAGAATTTCATCGAGGAATCGTGGAAATGTTACTCGTTTCACGGTAAAATCTATTCTTCTTTATCATTGAAATTCAATAGTTAAACGAGTCAACGAGTACAAATTTTGCAGAGAAAAATAACCATAAAAAGCAAGATCGATCGTGAAATTCGCCAAATTAAAATAGATTCGAGGGCTTAAGAATGCGACAAGGATTTTTAATCGGAAGCTTGCCATTTTGATAGTCACGTGGAACCGACAGGCAGCTCAAATAAACCGTCTCGATATCCTTTCGGTGTGACAATATTCACGAAAATATTTTTCGCGAACGCGAAATCAGTAACGGCATGTCAACTTAGAGGACATTGAAATTTCAATTAAAACGTTGCGTGATGACAAATATCAAATTAACCGACCAAATGCGTTTTCGATTTGAATTAACGTTTCCATGAATCCCGATAGCCGATAAAATGAATGTAATATAGACCTATATACGTATATATCTGTACGAGAATCGAGAAAGGAGAATCCTGTTATTTCCTAAAGGCGACCAAGCTACGGTAAACCGCACGATTTCCCTTTCGCGGATTCTTCTCAACCCTAGCGCGTAACAACTATACGATTGTGTTAATACATATATCTAATGTTAATGTGTCGTTGGATTTATATAGAATAGAGAGCTTATTTATTTTTATACTGGATGGTTTGATAGCGTCCGATATATTTAATTGAGTAATGCGCAAGCGGTGGTGATATGCTGTTTACTATTATTACCGCGAGGTTTATTCGTTTGTCCAGATTTTACTACACATGACTCATCGATCAGTTTGCCGTTGATTTTACCGATGATTAACTGGCCACCATATTGACTAATTAATTACTATACGTAAATGTAGTAACGTATAATACGTATCCATAATTATACGCGTGTATGCCTACGTGGGTAGAAAGTCATGCATTGCGTGACGTATTTCGGTCAGATTTTAGAGTTGCGTGAAGTGCGTTTAGTCGTGTCATAAATATTTAGTAGGGGTTAGGATTATTTGCACGCACTAACGTCGCGAACTGTGGTCCAGGCTTTAACGTAGAATTCACTATTGTAACACGTTCGAGTGTTTCCCTCCTTGGCACTTGTAATAGCGATGGAAATCGTCAACCCCCATACCAATGAAAATTTTATTTTCACCCCAGCGCAATTCTCTAAAACCATCGTAATTTCTATATCTATAGACTAACATCTGATCGCCCTTTTCAATGCTCTTTAAACTAATTTCCTATTTCACGATTCAATGCCGACATTATTCCGTTTTCTGTAGGAGAAAACGGAAAGGTTGCCAACGCTATTAACGGTGCCGATCGAACTATCGCATACATCGATTACATTTTTCTACACCATTTGCACTATTCCTATGAGTGACTGTGACTCGTGTCGTTTCGATATTAATATACCTCATAATCGTCTATGCATAAAGAGGACATGAGGGTAGGGATCGCATCGTGTGCAAAATCGACATCGAAAAAGGGTACCTGTCGCCAAGGGTGGTGCCATGTTTCGCGCCACCCTGCAAACGCGTATCTTCGGTGAACATCGCTCCCACGCAACTGTTAATTGGACCGCCCGATTAAAGCGAACGAGAAGTAAAGTTAGAAAAGAAAAAACACAAGAAAAACAACATGCAATCCTATCACAGCGGTGTACGTTGCAGCATGCTCGCGAAAATATGTACTTTGGGATTACTAGATAGCGTCGTGCCGCTATTGATTTTCCACGATCTATAGAGGGCAACAGAAAAACGTCTTATTTTCTTCCATTTTGGTTAACAATATAATCGCGGTTAACAAATATTTCTATCCATAGCGAATGGCTTTTTTGAGGTCGAATATTGGGCGACTGGAAAATAGTAGAAATGGATCGATACCTATTTGCTAAATTCGCGAAACTCGAATCCGAAATCTTGTGAGATATCGAAACCATCGAAACTCGCGAAACCTGGAACTTTCAAAAACCTAAATGCTTATTTTCCTCCCTGTTGTTTCTAAGAAGCTTGCATTTTGTCAGGAATTAAAATCTTAAGAAATTTCCTATTTAGGATATCTAGAAGTTATACTCATAATTGAAGTAAATTAATAAGCGAAACAACTTCGTAAGATAATTATTAATATTCATAGGTATGTTTCGTTTTTTTCTTTTGTATAAACTACGAATAATGAAATGCCGTAATCGCACCAATTAAAATCAGTTTGAAGTCTAAACGCAAACGCAATTAGATTGCTAGTTAAATTTAATTAAATTCATATCATGGTAATGTTCTCGTTATATAGGCAAATTATTTCATTTTATTTTATTCATAAACGGGAAAATCGATTAGTTTACAGAGGTTATCATACTTGTGCGAAGCATACGAAATGACAGAAGGCGTTAATTATTGGCCAATGTGAATAATCGTAACCCTTTCTTCGAATCTTCAAATTTAATTGACAATATATTTTTCTCTTTAATTCTTGCATCATGTTAACAAGTGTAAAATTAAATGCGTAGCAGTATTCAAAATTTGATGAGACAACATAGAATTTAATAAGTTTTCAAATAATTACATCAACACTCATTGAAATGTACCGAATTTGAATTTATGTGGGGCCTCTGCGGCCCCAGAATCCGACGAAAGGTTAATGGCACATAAAAATTAGGTTTCGAAAGTTTCGAATAAGAAACATAACACATTAGAAAAACTTTCAAGTTTCAAGAATTCGAATCTTTTTAAATTTCGAATGCTTTCGAGGTTTCGCGGTTTCGGATATCTCATTCCTACAAAAAGAAAAAAACGAAAAAAATAAGAAGGGAACACCCTGTTAATAGTTAGCCACCCTTGAAGCCATCAAGCTCGAAGTAAGTAGTCGCGCCTTGATATTCTTTTGCGAGGTCATTCAAGCAAGCCCAACGCGCTTGTTTATCCAGTCTCCCCGGTTGACATCACCACTTAACGTGCTCTCATTTGCCCGAGAAATTAACGTCTCCGTGCGATTCATAAAGGCGTGCGACATCCGCGTATCGATTGCGCGTCTCCCAGGGGTAGTTCTTCTCGTCGACCAGCCAAAGGAAACGAAATCGCGCCCCGTTGGTGGGAAAGAATAAAGTAGCACGCTGTGCGGAGGATTAGCGTGCTAAGCGACCTGAGGAGGCGTTTCGATTAGGATTGGGCAGGACAAGATGACCGAAATACATGGATCGGGAACGAGACATCGAACCGCGGACTCGTCGCTACCGACATCACGACGGCATCCACGACGAAGACTTTTCCAATGGTCCAATCACCGCTTTCGAATTACCATCGATCGCGTCACCGGTGACATTTCCATTGCCTGACGCGAACACACCGCTTCCCGAGACCTACGCTTAAATCTACAAGCATGAAGTAATCGCATCTACGCACTCCTAATCGCGAACAATCAGCGAGAAAAATAGGTATCGTCGCCTCAAAGGTAAAGTAAACCTTATTGGAGATCTAGCATGACATCCAGAAGGGAAGACATCGAGAATTATTTTTTTAGAAGCGTCAAGTTTCGAACTACTCTTTACCACGACCAATCGAGAACTTGTACCCTAGAGCGACTCCTTCGAAGCGACGATACTATCGATCAATGAAAGAACCTTCTGGTTAGAAGACATATGTGTACTTGACATTAATCTGAATTTCGTTAACCTCTGATGAGATGCAGTTTCGAAGGCCAGCAACTTGGATCATTTCCGACCCGGGCGAAATTCTCATTGTTCGTTATCTTCGGTAGTAAACGGTTCACCGAAGCATCACTTGTACATTAAACCAGAGACCCCAAAAAGTATTTCAGAATTTTTACAAATTTTTTTAATGTCCGAAGCTATGAAAAAATGATATTCGAGCAGAAACGATCCAGGTTGCAGCTCGTGTTAATAGAAATACAGCTTTCAGGCGAAGGGTTGTACTAGTGGATTAATTTGATTATAAGGACAAACGTTCTGAAATTTACAGCTTGTTCGAAAAATGCAGCAAATAACAGCAACTATGTTAAATTCGTCGCAGAGCAGGTGTTTCACTTTGTTAAAAATAAATACTGAATTGAACAGAAGAAGTGATTATTTATTGGTACACCTAATAGAAACAAAATTTAGGATGCTATAACCGGTTGAATTTACGAGTGTTTCTCTATTAACATGCTCGCCATTGTATGTGCCACCATCTCTCATAGAAGTTAAGGAAGAAATTTGCTGATTTTTCGAGCAGTTGAACGAACAATAGCTCATGTAACGTTCACATATCGCTTTAACGGTAGATGTACATCCATCGTTTACAGCTCCACGCGTGTTACAAATCTTTGTAATGTACTTACACCGAAGGGAGTATCGCGGCAACGTGTCGCGATTCGAGCGTGTAAAGCGGTCTCTAAGAACGTGGTCCAGGAAGTTGTACATCTTCTACTGGACACGCGGTTGCACGGCTCACGTAAGGGATGCGCATAACCATCCTTTGTCCTTAAGTCTCCGCAGAAACCCCTAACTTAACCCATCCGTCACCTTGTTTATAACTATATCGCGGTAGGTAGATCTACGAAGTTACATGGCTACGTATCATCGTGGTCATTAGAAGACTATGCAAGAATTGATATACAGCGAAATTTCCGTATCCGTGACTTTCATACTGCACAAATTCTAAAGAACAAAATCATAAAATACGATCCTCTTATAGTTACACGGACGATTAAGGAGATATTAAAATCTCTGTAATGCGAGCATAAACATTTAGGACGCAGAAAGCAACAACTTCTAATCACTGTGTTTTCTTTACAAAAGATTCATATGTTTTTGCAACGATCTTAACATTGATTTATTCGAACACGAAGCTTCGTACGAAATAGTGTCACTCTACACATTCGATTTATTATTTCACATAGATTCGGTCCCTTTTGGTTTGTGTCATCAGTTTGGTAATACTCTGTGTAATAGAGTTCGCTATTATCCGCGGTTTAGTGTATGCGCGGAAAGGCTTGGAACCGAATCCGCACGGATACGGAGATTTCACTGTATATATGAACCGTTGTTCAATTAGTCAATTTTTTGACAATTTGAGATAATACTAGATTTCGAAAGCTGAATTCTCACTCTGGTTTACGCGAAAGTTATTTAGGTATATCCCCATTCTTTTTTGATAAATGGTAAACGAAGTGAGCATAGGACACTCGAATGGCGTTAAGGATATGTGCAAGAATGGTATAACTCAAAAAACTATTGAATAAAACGACCATGCACCCCGATTTTCCACAATAATGGTATTATTATCATCTCAATTGAAGTCTTGAAAGTGGCTTACAAGATAAATATGTAATCATTTTTTTATATTATTACATCGTTCGGAACTTATGCTTCATCTTTAACTATCCAGAAATGAACTTATTTGACTTATACCACTCTTGCATTCAACGGCTCATACATTTGCATCGGGTTTTGTCGAGAACAACGTAGAAATGACCTTGAACAGGGTTACGTAAATAGTTTCAATTGAAACAGGCGTTTTCCTGTCAATAAAGGTGTTCGCCGTTTGAAATAAATTCGCCGTCGAATTGCAACGTATTATCAGCACGTAACAGGCGGCGAAGCTGCGCGCGACACCGTACAATACGTGAGCTTATCGCCCCGACATGTTTCGTTAAATTAAATTACCCTCGGTAGCAGCGAGACCACCGGTTTCTCTACTTCCATGGCCTACACGTTGTCACCCCTGCCTGACACTAATCAAATCTGGTAGCAATACAATCTTCCGTGCGCATTCCATTTACGTGACACGCGCAACATTCGCGTGGTGGTTGCATTAAAATCGAGAGAAACGCAGTAAGAGTAAAAGGTGAGGCTGAACGAGTGAGAAGAGATGGAGAAGAAAGTTGCAACGCGTTCCGTGTCCCGTGGAGGGGAAACGTACAACCGAATAATCGACCAGTGCCGGTGCATGTATATCGTTAGATTTGAGAGTAAAAGTACGAATATAAATACGCGTGCACGTAATCTCTATCGTTTTCGAATGAGGAATCGACGATATGTAGAGAGAGAGAGAGAGAGAGAGAGATTCGTTTAATCGTGTATACTTGCGATGTTAGCATTCCATTTGTGAGCGAGATGACTGTAAGCGGTATGGTGGACTCATATTGTAACCCATTTATAACGTAACCGCCGAGTACTGGGAATAAAAGGTATCTACGTCGTACGCCTGGTGTCTATATTCTAGCCCCGACAACCGCAACCACTGCCATCCCCAAGATACATCCCGAATCATCGTCCATTTTCGGGCTTCTCATTCCCATTTCCTGTCACACATATCCCTGATAATTTCGATATTACTCTCGAGCACCTAGGGTAAATGTACCACGTACTGCCACTTTAAGGTTATCGCGTAACTTTATTTAACTATTTTAGAACATATTTAACATAAAGATCGTTTCAGTTTGGAGCATAATATTGTTCAACGTGTCTTTTATTTATGAACATTTTTTTTTTATATGTTCGATATAATAAATTCATTACTACGTAATTGAAAATGTACAACAAAGTCCAATGTCCTTCTACTGTCACTTGAAAACTTTTCGTTTAAATAGAAACACGTTTTCCCTATATTAACACGTCAATTTGTGTAACAGATATAAGATATATAGTAAACGTGTCGCCTTACTGAATGATGACACGTTCCATAATTTATAATTATATTGGTCACGTTTTCATGTTCAACAGCACACTTACCTCCTAATATTTATTTATATGTATTAAGTGTAAATGAATATACAATTTTTATGTGCTGTTACGTAAACCGAAGTCCATCCGAACTCCGAAGGAGTATGAAAATTTCTTTACTTACGATTCCTTCTACGTTACTTTGCTATTAAATAAACGAATTCAAGTGGCAGTTATAGGAACAGCGACAGTACGTGGGTCATTTACCCGAAATCGCGGAGCGAAAGGAAGGTAAAAGATTGAAGGTAATTGGAAAAGTTCAAAGGTACGTCGGCCTCCCCCATACGGAAAACATTTTTCTTTGATACCGCTCTCGAAAGTACGGAATTGAATTAAAAAGGAGGTAGAACGACGAGGGTGGATGATGTGTTTGTGGGAAGGTGCTTCTTAATCATGCTAAAAGGAAGAGAAACGAAGGGGAACGTTCGAAATTGGTTGGTGGGTGTGTAGCTGTTCATTGAATTCGAATTTTACAACGCCATCGGATGTTGCTAATAAACATAGGGAAAGAGAGAGAGAGGGAGAGAGAGAGAGAGAGAGAGAAATCGAAGGGAGGACACCGTGGTTGATCTACTCACGGAAAAGCAAATCAGATAAGCAGAGGCTGTCAATTTAAACGTGCAATCAGGTACGCCGCTTAGAGGATCGTAATTGGGCACAGGTGAAATTTGCTTCGTTTAAACGCGATACGAGCGATCGCTCCAATCGAATGTTCTAGCAAGCCAATTATTTACATTGGTTATTCAATGCCGCCGGTGGTGTAAATGTGAATTTAGATTTCACACTTCGGGTGTGAACAATTATGAACTTCGATGTTCCAGTGAAAGGTGTAATCATTTCATTCATTTGCATTCCGTCTAATGTGAACATTCAAAGTGAACAATGAACGAAGGAGAATTCTGCTCTACTTTTAATGAATTGCAACAGTGACTCATTCGTAGTGAAACAATAATGGCTACACTGCGGATTTTTATGCAAATGCATATTCTTGCAAGCACAATTACAAAAACTAGATATCAATGGGCATCTATTTCGCCTTATAAATATTTTGGTACAGCATAACTTCCTGAGATTCGCGATATATAAATTTGGCAACCCTTAAAGGATTACAGATGATAACTAAGAATGGATAATGTGTAACCTTGGCCTGAAATCTCTAGAAACTAGAAGAAACAGAAACCAGGTATCCGCATCTTCTTTCCTTAATTAATTTCTACGCCTCTTTGAGAATTTTTAGGCATGCTCGGACATTTCGTCCAAATTGTTATACGACACGTCTTATAAATTCGGATCCAGTTTTTCGAATCACCACGATGGCAAATCATTATTGTACAGCAGCTGACATTTCTCGTGTTACATTATTAAGATTTCGCGCACAAATTTTGAATCTTTTATGAAAACCGCACATCATCGACTCTGTAAACTAATGGGATTGTTTTCGTATAAATAAAATAAAATTATAACTAGATTGCGAATTTTTATGAGAATTCATATTTCTTGCAAGCACTGGTAAGAGGAACTGGATATCAATAGAGATATGTTTCACTCTCTAAATATTATAACTAAACTGCGGATTTTTATGCAAATTCATATTTTTATCAACGAAGTTACTGACAAATACAAACTCGTTCAGAAACTAGTGAATAGCGATAAATGGATACAGCCATAACAGATCTTATTGTAGCTGGTTTTGTCCTCACTATTTCGCTCGTCAACATCTTGAAAACTAATAAAATGAATTCAACTATCGAACTGTTGTAAATACTCTAACTTTCATCTTTCATATTCACTACGAATGAATCATCCGATCATCATCCGCGATGCACATCCAAAGTGTAAAGTCTAAATTCACCTTATCAACGAATCGTCGCAAATTTAGGAGTTTCTTCTAGTTATACGTATTACGAATGCAGAGTTATGCAAAGCCAACGAGTGAATGAAAGCAGAAAAGTTGCAGGAGGTACATACCTCATTGAACCAGAAATCAGCCAAGTTTGGGGGCGCTGCGTAGTTGCCCTGACAAATACCGAATTCAATCTAAATGTAAATATACGCCAGGCCATATTCCGGAAGGACGTGCACGGCCGCGAGAAGGAAAACGTAGAATCAACGAAAGGTGAATTCGGTCTTTCGAAAGTTTCTATGAACTCTCGCAGCATCTACTTGTGTGGTTACCCATGGCAATCTACACAGAGATTCGAGCGCTCGTTATTTCCTGGAGAACGTAATCGATAATGGGGGTAGGTAGGGGGTGATAGGGGTGTCTAATGGCGCCATGTCGTGGAAATCGCGAGAGTAAATAATTCCTTGCGGTCATCGGACCAGGTTTTCTCGGACGTTTATTCGAAACAACGAAACGAAACGGATGTTTACGAGTCCTTTCGTGGATCTCGCGTAAGACGTTTAAATTCCATTGATGGAAAATCGTTGCGGCATTCAACCATGGCGAATAAGAGGATTATCAATGCGGATGGCTGGCGCCAAATAACGTTGGAAGCTTAAAATGCACACGAAAGCGATGCGTAGCCATCGCGGGTGAAGTAGTACCGCAGCGAGTACGAATAAAGTATATTATATTTGTGCTCAAAACACGTTGATAATAATCAGAACCACCAAGGTCGGCACATTTTTGCAAAGCCGAATATATTCCCTTGCGATACGATTCGATTCTCGATTTTCAGCCGCATTCCCGGGTCGTTCAGTTTTAGCGTGATTTGAATTTTTATTCAACCGGACGATAGCCAAAATCACCGCAATTTCCACATTTTTGCCGGATTCCCCCGGAGGCGTCGCGAACCGCTGCGAATGTAGAAGCTGCGTCGGAAAATACACGCGGAAACAGGTTCCGAAATTTTTCGCAGCCCGAATATTGGCACTGGATTAGAGTGTTTGAATATTCAGTTAAGAGGAGAATTCGTGCGAATTTTTTATCGTTGAAAACAAGTGACACCGGTCGAGGTTAGAGTTAAAGGCTGAAGTCTGGCTAGGTCGCATCCTTGGACTCGTATTTCCCTTTCGAGTAACTCGAGTGGCTGCATTTCAGGGTTGACATTTGACGACGCGACAATTTTATTCGAGCTAGGGCAATTCTACTCTCGCCACGTGACATATGACCTAGAAAAAAGAGATCGCGACAAAGGAGCCCGACCAGGAATGCCTGAGAGAGGTTTAAATCCTATACGTCTGTATGTATATATATGTATGAATACGCGACCATGTACGATCGTCCTGACAGCCGTTTAATCGGGGTGCCTAACGCTGTTGCGGTCGACCAATTAAAATTGTGGGAACAGGCCGGAACGAGTAATTTCGGTGCGCAATTGTTGTTCGTTGCGTGGTGCCATTATACCACGGAAATCGTGTGACGGAGCGCGGGTTTGTTGATATTATAACGATTTATTGTCATGAGAGCTTGCTGATTGCATCGATTCTCTCCTATCTGCAGCGCAATTTCGAGTTTCGTAACAACAATAGCGTGGCTGTTAAAATTTTCAATGCAAAGAATCTCGGTTTAGCTATTTTACCTTAAACTCTCTTTAACCGAAACTTTATTAGGTGTACCAATTAATTCTGAGCCTTTGGAATTTCATAAAATTGAATATTCATTTGCATAAAAGCAAACACAGTTTTAATATTAAAAATTTTCAGCCCTTCTCCGTTTATCAGGTCAATTTGTCACTAGTAAAATAGAAAAGTAGCGATCTCGAATTCATGAAGGTGCCATGAGTTTAAAGATTATGGCTCCGAATTAATTTGTACACCAAATATTTGTTTTTGAGAAGCAAAATTGTAATTAATTACGGGTTCTCAAGTTCTCAAGTTCTCAAGTACGGTCAGCCACAAAAGTATACAGACACATTTTAAATGTGAAATATTTACGTGTATTAGGACATATTTTAGAATAATAAAAGTGGTGCGAAAATGTATAAAATATAAAAATATAAATTTCTACAATTAATTCTACAACTAAAATTCTCGCGTATTGAGATGAAAAATTTATTATAAAAAAATCTTCCGTAATATTCAACGTTAAACCCTGGGACTAATTCTGATTCATTTTCAGTTAAATCAAGTGGAGTTCGATTTAATCGAGACAAAATTCTAACTATAAAACCTGAACGTGTTAAACTGTGTTTGAAGCTCAGTTACCCAATTTTATATAACGCTGTAACTGTCTCGAATTGCAAAGTCGCCGTTTATTTCGTGGAGTTAGCTGTTTATTTTCACATCATCGCCTCGATGATGGCGCCATCCACAAACGCAAAGAGATGGGACTTTAATGTTTCATGGAGGCAACGATCCAATTCGATGGAACGCATTATGGAAATTTATTACGCGACATATCGAAAGAGGTCAAGGTCGTGAAAAGTCGAGCACCGTTCGAAACGATCGGAGGTTAAGGCTACTTAAATACCTGAAATCCTAATCGCGCAGTTGTCCAAGTTCCGGAAGTAATATCACAGTTTTACAAAGTCGATATATTATGAACCGAAGAGTGTCTAGCTTCGCGTTTCGTTGCAGTTTCTTACCTAGTTAACGGGAAATCGTGAGACTCGTGTTTCATTATCAAGGAAGTTTCAAGGCGGAGGAAAATTTCACGGAATCTATATTTACAGGGAAGCGGAACATTGATAGGTAGTTAAAAGTCAAGGGAGTTTCAATGTGTAATACAGCGTAAGCAGAGGGCGGTTCACGTGGAAATTACAACTTCGAATAACTTTTGCCGCTCGAATAACGTTGCCAAACAATGATAACAACTTGCCTGGGTTTGGATACGTTCGGTGATGGGTGTCTATATTCTAAACGTTCATCCGAAAGTGTTCGAACCACTTCGTCAGACATAATTCTACGCGACTTTTGCGATAAAGCCTCGAGATTAGCTAAACAAAATGGTATCAACGTTTGGCGAACACCGAGAGAACGTTTCATTCCAGATATCATCCACGGACACGTGAAAGAAAATCGTGGGTGGAATTTAACCCTTTGCGAACGGAACACAATAATGATAAACGAATCGCTCGATCATTTATTCATTTATTTAAACGGGATAAGATGCATAAGTGCACAATTCTACAGGAATACAAAAAAAAATGTATGAAAAGGGAAAAGCAAGGCAAAAGAGTAAGTAGTGGACGTAATATACAGAAGTGTTATATTAGGTTGTTCGGAAAGTTCGTAGCAATATTTGAGGAACGCTTAAAGGCAATATATGGACCGTTTAATTTGAAAATGGTGTAAATCCATTTTTTTCTATTTTAAGATATTAAAGGGTTTGCGTTTGCCTCTATCGAAAAATCCTGATGGGGTGTACGCAACTTGTGGACGTATTTGTGAGATCAAATAGGCGTAAGTTAATTCATCAAATCGTTTCTTCTTTTTTTGACGATTGACTAGGCCAGTATTTTTTTTCAGATGCTTGAATGGATTTAAACCACTTTGAAAATAAATGTTGAGACCATTCTATTCATAAGCGAAATTTGAATTGATAAAAACACCCGAACATTCTAATACACGAATATAAATTATTGTGAAATAAATAGCTCATATTATAAGATATATAAGTTTCTTGTTTTCTCAATTTTTCGCTAAAATAGACACCATTTTCAAAATAAACGTACCGCATATACAGTTACCACTTTGCCCAGAAAACTAGAAACGATAGGGCGACTATTTGCTGACATGCAAACGATTGAAGCGGAAAGTTCACGAGCAAAGTTTCACTACGACGAATGAAGAAAGATACGGTTTATCGAGGGCGCCAAAGGTGTAATCAGAATCAAATGATTTCCTTTCGTAGCGGACAAAAAGGTTGCACTCGGTAGCCGGCCAGATTTTATCTCGGAGAAGTTAATATTCTATTGAGCACGGTGATTGTATATTATAGTGGAGTTTATGATTAAAGAGGTAATACTGCCCGGTGTCGCGTTACTCGCCATATTGGCTTGGGCGCAACAACCGGTGCAATACCTCGACCCCGTAGCTCTAGATAAAGCGGTATTGTACAGAAAAGTTTTTCTATTACAGGTCACTTAGTGGACCATTAACTGACTTTAAGGGGTGCTTTATGCAGGACAGGAACAGCGACGGAGCACTTTGTATCGAATAGAACGGCTTTCACTCGTTAAAAGTAGCCGTTCTTCGAAAGCGGCACACTCAACTGCGAATCGATTGTTTGCGCGAGATAAACACGGACGTTTAAACACATAGAGTAATTTGCATGCTACAACTATTTGCGAATACTTTCGAACGGGCGGTGTGCGAATGAAAAGTCCACAAAATGGATCGTCAATATCAACGGCGACCGTTTCAAATCTCTTATCATTTAACCATGAAGCCGTGCAAATTGGAAACGCAAATTCGCTGCCGGCAAATTGAAACTTTCCGCGACTCTTTCTCTATCAGGAGTCACGTACAGAGCGAGTCGACTGCACCGTGGGATGTTGTCGCAGGAACTCTGCAGGAAAAAGACTGCAATGGCGAGCTTTAAACGTTTCAGGATCACCTAGGCGAATGGCAAACGAGATTAAGTCGAGTTATCGTTGCAAATTGTTTCATCGATGCGACGTGAAACGAGGATCGGTCGCGTAGGTTCTGGCTTATCGCAAAATCTAGCATCTGTCGAAGTGCACAACGTTCTAATTCAGTTACTAAATAACAGAGACACGGAGCAATTCGACGCAACGGGGAGGGTTAAACGACGTTGTCAAAACGAATTAAGCCTCTCAGATGGATCTCCGTTGTGGATACCGGCGTTTTCATCCGAAACCACGAACCCGAGCTTTCTGCAGATGGGGCGCCGTGATTGCATTCGCCTGATCCACCGTTTAACCTCTTCGATACATCGATAAAGGAAGGGTGGCAATTCCTATCCCCGGTATCTCAAAGAAACCTTCGATGGAGACTATGAAAGGACACATTGTAAGGAACAGGTAAACCCTACAGGCATCGACAATACGAATGGCGCTTGGATATTGTGTCTCGTAGTGGTCGATCCCTAAATCTCTCATTGTTCGCGACGACGAGACTTATCCGTTGATGAATCCACGCGTCTTCGGTGAGGTCGGTCCAGAATCGAGATCGATTGGCCTCAATAGTTTACACGATACACGCAATTTATTTAAAATAGCTCGTGTCGTTCGTAGCTTCTGTTGCTCGCTCGCACGCACTTCATGTTCGTTAGCGAGCAATTTGATTTTGTCTCTTTGTTTTTTCGTTACATGGAAAACACGCGCGTTGCACCGTGTAACGAAGATTGAATGTGTCGATCGAACGAAGCTCGTTGCAAAATTCGTTTTCAGTGGAGAATTTTGTTAGAGACGAAATGAATACTTCGCAAAGAAGAGACATAGGTTATTATAAGTTACCTTAAACCGTGGAAGTGTCCTCTAGAATTATCATGGTCGTAGTGAGAATTAATAAGTTTAGAGTTCATGGCGGAGAGGAGAAATCACGGGTTGACTGGTTACGAACAGCACTCGTAAACACGTGGCTGATGGCCGTGTCGTCTCACCTTGAATGTTTGCTGTCAGCCAGATGGAAGTTTCTCGCTCGACTAAATATCGCACCTCTCTACGCAGTTATTGAATACGCTAGCTGAAACAGCAGCAAACTCGGTAATTAATTTCGAAATCAATGTTTCACACTTCAAACTTTTCATCACTTTAATGTCGGATCGCTTCAAGGTCGGAGAAATAGCGAGGCGAATAAATTTACTGCGAACCATTGAGAACGCTTCCGAGTATTTATTTGGTCTAAAGTCTGGAAGTTAATTCGTTGCTTTTTTTCATTTATTCATAGGAAAATCATACATCTTTTATTCTTGGAAATAATCGTCGTTACTTTCGATCCCCTGTCGAGAGAAAGATGGTGGTTTCGATACCTTGAAATCATCGATGCTTTTTTGCATTTTCCTCGACGTTTTAAAGTGCGTATCTTCCAAATGATGTTAGAGTGATCTGAAGGCCGCATGCGGAAAGATTTCTCATGTAATATCTATCTTTAACTCAGAATGTTTTCGTTTTTATCAATAAATAATCAGATATTCAAAATATTGCCGAAATTTAATTTACAACCTAATATAAGTGATGTGGTATAAAGTCACCGAATCAATTTCTGGACCTAATAATTAAATAGAGAATGAAAATTATTCAACTGTAAGTTTTATATAGGAAAGAAAAAGAAACGCCCATAGTAAGTCACACGATTAATTCGTTTGCCCCACTAATACCTCCACTCTAGAGCAAATTATGTTGCCGCCAGCCCATATCTTCACTCGAACCAAGTTCATCTTTCCATACCAACCCCTTTTGACGAAACCTGTCGCTAAGGCAAGACAACTGCCGCTAGAATACCCAACGTACGGTAGTCGGAGAAAAAACTATATTTATGGTTCCAACCCCTTGTTTCTTGAACGCACTTTGGCCCCGGCTCTGTTTCTCCTATTCGAAATCGCTCAGGCATACATCGAAAGGCGATTTGTCGGACGCGGCACGCCCACCGTGAACAGCACACGCATCCAGACGATCCGTAACACGACCGGAAAGCCGGATCCGTAGGCAGTCGGAACTTTTCAGACTGCTGTTGCCTTAAGACCGCAACAATCCCTGCTCCATTGTCACACCCCGTTACGGAATTGCATCGATAGTCAACCGTGCTTGTGAATACATTACGACAGTGTTTCCCAACCTTTTTAAAGTAGCGACACACTTTGAAGTTAGTTAGGTCTCCGAAACACACGATAATTAATAGAACTAAACTCTGCACTCAATGGAATAACTGTGCAATGGCAATAGAGGCAACGCACTATAAGTATGCAATACTGTTCACTAGTACACGAATCATATTTCTCGAGATATTGACTATTTTTACCACAAGTGAAATTTCAATGAAATCCTCGCGACACATCGGTTAGGAAACACTGCAAGGGTGATATGAAATTATTTAAAGTGGTTAGAATGCTTTATTTGTTCCTTAAAAATTTCGCTGCAGCTTGTTGGAACTGAAAAATGAAACCATAGGAAAGAAATAGCTTTAATTAATACAACAATTGAATAAATATCTATAAATATTTACATGCTTTATATAGTCAATTATAATCCCAATATTATTGTGCAAATGAAATAGATGAAATAATGTACTTCAGAGAAGGAATACGTACACTCTTAACAAGTGATTGTCCAAGGCGTTAAAAGCATAGGTATATATATATATATGGCGAAAGGGTTAATTTTTAGGTGAAGATAATTTAATGTTGTCAGATACTTGATCATTAGACTACGAATCATGATGCATTTATGGGAAATCTAAATGTATAAAAAGATACGGAATTCATATAATATTTAAAAATGTATACAAAATGTTAAGATTAAAGTAGACCTTGCAATATTTAGCGAGTAAAATCAATTGATATTTAGTTTCAATTTCTTTATTTGCGTTTGTGTAAATATTGATTTGCATAAAGATCCGCAGTTTATTGATTATCCATATTCTGCAGCTGACTGGCTATAAATTAATGATGTATTGACAACATAGGCACAATAAGTTCGACTTAGTTTTTACATTTAAAGTTACAAATGGAATAGCAATCTTCTCCGTGATTCTCCCCTGCTTCATTTTGTATATACCAAGATCTGTTCGTATTCCAAGAACTTCACTTTACTTCGCATTGTAACTTTAATTGCGTTAATCAGATTATAATAAGCGTGAATGAATTTTTTCGAACATTTGATTTTTTCCATTAATGTATCACTAGATTGCGGATCTTTATGCATATTTACCTCTTTACAAGCAGAAGCAATGAAATGAGCGTCAAAAAATGGATTATTTTCTCCCTCTAAGAATTATAACGTCTGCATTAATTTGAGTATTTTATACACCTTTGCACATTGTATTTATTGCATATCTTTTCACAGTTTACTTGTTACCTTATTGCTCAGAGTTAAAAAAAACTGTCGAAGCTCAGTAATTCATTTCCGAAACTTATTCCGAGTCTGTTTCATCAGTTAAAACCTGCAAGTATTAATTTCAATATAAAAAAAAAGTGGCTCGATAAATGGAGTGCTTTCAAAGACGAACATTTCTTTTACAGCGAAGTTCACTTACTTTTCCAGAAAAGTGAGGAAAAGTTATAGCTAGCGATGGAAAGTATTTTGAATAAAATAGGTCATCGTGTAAGTGATATAGTTTGTTAGATTTCTTTAACCCTTCTTCGTATTTGCAAGTTTAGTTCAGAATTTACTTTTCTCTTTAATTTTATCACCATGTTAATAAGCGCAAGCTAACTGCGTAGCAGTATTGAAAATTGGATGAGACATAACAGAATTCGATAAATTTTCAAACAATTATATTAACGCCTATTGAAACGTGCTAAATTTGAATTAATGCGAGGCCACTGAGGCTCGCATAATACGAAGAAGAGTTAAACAAATGTATTCAAAACTGTTTAAAGAATAAATCCAAATGTTTACTACAAAATCGGAGAAATCATAGAAAACAATGTTGTACGAATCGGTGATTAGAAACAAATCTAATAAGTATTAATAATTAGCATTTAAAATGAAGTCAAGAAACGACATTACTTATGGAATGACCTAATATAATTTAACGTCTCTTTAAAATAAACATGCTTTTTTGTAAGAAATCCCTCAAAACTGACCGGAACGCGTAATAGCATCGAAACGATTAACGATCTTCGACACAAAAGGGTGGATTATTCAAATTATCTTTTCTGAGAGCAACCTAGTTGACTCTTCCATAAACGTGGCTTTGAACTTAATCCATCAAATCCACAGTAATAAGTTCACAGTAGCTGAAAACAACACAGGACAGAGCTCACGATTGCATGCGCGTCGTTACCGATGCAATTTCATTGTCCACCGCACGCAACGAGCGTGCATGCTCGTGGGAAACACGGTTCACGCTCGCGTGAACCATCCCGTGCAGATTTATCATCGTTTGGGCAAAGATTCAGTTTAACGTTTAATTTAATTATATTATAGTCGGCAATTCGATCTAGCAAAGCTACCGGCGCGTAACGCCAACGATTCTAAATGTAACGAATAAAATCGTTTCCATGCGAGTTGGTTTGTTACTTTAAACGCACGGTCAATCATTACCGTCAGTTTCGTTTCCCGCGCGATTACTTTGGAAACGTAAACCGTCCGGAATGTACACACGTTGGAAAACGCAACTGCTTTATCTGAGAAAGGTAAATCTCTGCCTGATATTTGGAAACGAGTAAAGCTCTTGAATAGCCACGTAACACGCATGCGATGACTACAGTTTCAACCCCGATTAGCAACGTTTTGTCGCGCCAATTTTTATCGTTCCACTTATCAAATTCGTGTGTTTGATTTTGATTCACGGAATGGGGATGGAAGGAAAAAGTTATAACAAAAGTTTTACGAGCAATAGCGTGCTGAAACGGCCGGCTTCTAAGCTAATATCTTACGGTGAAGTTTATACGAGGCCAATTTCCACCTCAAAAACATCTGTTTTCTCGTAAACATACATGAGTTATACGGGTACAGCATGGTACACACGGGAACTGGGAAGAAAGTCAGGCACACCGTGTGTAGTAGAGAATCATCTGGAGAGAAAATAGAGTGCTTGCGGAGTCAAGAGAATAGAGGGGATGGACTAGAGGAAGGGCGAATCAGGATAACGTGGAGGAAATCAGGAAGGCGAGAAACGAGCGAACGAACGGAAGGAGGGATAGAAAGAGCGCCAGCAAAACTTACCCTAGCTTTATTGATTTCGTTTTCCCGCAGTCGAGGGTGGCTATCATTGGGCATTAGTTCCCTTTCTTCTTTGCTAGTAGTTCGTAGGGCGAATGTCGCTAGACAAGGGGTAGAACAAGAGGAAGAGACGCAGGATGATTGTTTAGAGGACGAGGAGACTTGATATCTCGGCCTCGATGATCGACCCGCAATTTCTCACACGTAGGAGCCACTCGAAGCTCGTTCCAGCTTCACGAGGAATCCACCCTCCTCTTTCCTGGGCATCTCGTGCGGCTGTTTGCGTGTACGTTCCCTCGCAACGGCCACGTGGAGCCTCTGAAGGTGGAAACGACCTAAACCACGTACCACAGAGTACGCAGAAAATTATAATTTCTTTCGGGAGGAAACGTAAAGCGCATGTTTCCTCTGTTGCGTCATATTTTTCGAAGAATACACGATGTTCGATGGTGGGTTGTTTTACCATTATGCAGATGGATTAGGTTGGTGCATGCGAAATGTCGTTCTTCCAAAGTTTCAGAGTAGCAGATGGGTACTATCATTTTAACCCTGTTATTCTCCTCGCTTACTTTTCACATTTATACTTCTTCGATTTACAGTGTAACGATAGACAAATATGCGACAATTCAGGAATATTATTACTTATATTGAGGAAAAATATTTAGAAATATATTATCAAATAAATAGTAGTCTTTTCATTGGGTCCTATAGAGTAGAGAAGAACAACAGGGTTAAGACAAGACGATTAGCAATCGTGATCATGAGGTACACAACACCATAATTTAATGGGATATAATTGATTCTGTAATGTAATTATAGTAAAACATGTAATAATATAATGAATGTTTTGTTAAATGAATTGAAATTTGATGAAGACGAGTTAAAGACCTTACGGTATTTTTTTGTTCTTCTAGAAAAGCACAACAATTCACAATACTTCTTTTTGTTATGGACACTTCAATTGTGAAAACTGCAGGATTTAACATGTATTTATGTATAACTTTTTTGCTTTGAAAAAAACGACATTTGTGCCAACCTAGTAGGTAATTGGGTATACAATATTGACTTTCGATTAATTAAACCGGCGCAATTCTTGTTCTACTTTATTTTTCATGAAATTTATCTTTATTAAGAATTATTGGGATATAGGCGGGAAAGAAGGCGCCGCGAAAGCAGCCCCTTCTCTCATAATGGCGGCTGTTTGCATATTTTTCATCCTTTCTCGTGGTTCGTTCCACTTTTACGATATCCGCTGGATTTCTTTATGGCAAAAGGGAGAGTCGCTCTTGAACTTCTTTCTGTCGCGACAGAGGAATATATTTCCCGTCGTGTGTTTAACTATTGGAGGTACAAAGGATTCCTCTTAGCGATTCTCCTTCTGGGAAGTGTTCTTTGGCTGAATAAAATTTCCAATTTCTAATCTATAGCCGCAGCACAGTGTCGCATTGCGTTTCTTACAAATTAAATATCCGTTTCTCCGCATAATTCCGTTAGATGCAAAGCTGTTCGTAGAAGGAATCTATGGATTTTCGAGCGAAGGCAGCTATTTTCTCTTTGGAGATCATTGTCTGTTTCGCTGGCCGGAATAAAGTTGGATGGCAGCGCGAGTTCTCGGGAACCAGGCACGCTGTAATCGAATTCATGCACCACCCTTAACTTCCAAAATAACACGCTATTTCTCGCGCGTTGGATTTACTTTCACGAACAAAATACGACCATGTAAATTCTACGTGGTACGAGAATCCGCCTAGCTTTTCACGCTTCCTCCGCGAGCTGAAAATTTTAGTATCTACACGATTCTAGTAAAAAAGGCGCCTTGATGAAAAAAACCGAATGGTACGCTGAGTTTAATTTCAACCGAGCATAATTTGCATCTTGAACCTCGCCACCGATCCATGCACGAACTTCGAACAACCAAAGCATAATGGCTAACTTTCGTCGATGCAACGAATTCAGAGCCACTTCAATACGAATGTGGATGCTGTGAAAAATAAACTATACGGTGTTTGATTTATTTTCGTGAGTCGTATTCTGAATTCCGAGTTCATTACGATCACGCGAATAGACGATGGTCTTATCATGCTTTTTAGCTCTGTTGCGGTCTTCGAGATTCCATTAAATTCAATTGTATTACTTTATCTTGAGGAAAGTTTTATAATCCTGAACAAATCATGTTCGGCATAGAAACAGAACTTAACGCCAAATTTACGGAACCCGTCGATATGACGAATTTTAAATTTCATCCTCGAATTAGTTGCAGCATCGTGGTCATCGTTAACCATTATGACAGTCGACGTGTTAATTTTCATGGTACGTGACTTATACATACCATTTCTTTAAAAAAAAGAAAAAAAAACAGATTTCGAGTGAATAAAATCTTAAGAAATTCGAACATAAAAGCACCGAATGAATTTGTACATTTAATAGCAATCTTGTTGTATTTCTCCCAAGGCTAAGAAACGTTTTAGAAAACGAGGAACACGGTTAAGTCGAAAATGATCCGAGGACTGCAGCAGGGTTAACACGAGCAACGACGATGACGCAGACGTCCTCGAATGTTACTCTGACGATGAGACAAAGTAGATTACCCTTGCGAGCGATTTGCGGCAGACAAAGCAGATTTACTTCTGAGAAACTTCAGGTTTAATCCTTCGGGAAGGAGCGTTCATCTAATGCTGACTGAGGTTATTTGTCCAATTAATGTTGCCCAACGTGGAGGAAGCCCTGTCACCAGTGACCAGAAAATTTCGTACTATCCTGCACTTGCCAGTCTTCCATCATTTACCGTTCTAATCGTGGAAACCGTATCGGGACGTTTCGCTTCGACGACAATTCACCGATTTCTTGCATCGGCTTCGGCGATATCGTGCTCTTCCACCGACAGTTTTTATCCTTACACGACAATCGATCGGTTTAATTGCAATCAGCCATTCGGAAAGACGAACTTTCTAGCGTCGAGTGGATTAACTTGGTCCAGCAGCCAGAGAAATTCAACAGCGTAATGTTTAATCGAAGGTTAATTAGCTTTTGCAGCGAATTCGCAATCGGAACATCGACGATAATTCAGACGGAAATGAGACAGAAACGAGAGCTCGATTGTTTGGAAGTTTTGGATCGAAGGGAATGAGACGGTGGCGGATTTTGCAGCTTTCATCTGCACGATTGCTTGTCTCCCTTTCAAATATTAATATAATCGTTCTTCAGAATTTTAGTCGACTTGTACTGAATGGGAAAATTACATACTGTATAAATTTCTAAGCTGAATACTTTCGGATATTTCTACAGGGGAAGAACAAAGTTTTTTATTTGGGAATATTAAACATTCAGATCGTCAGATTTCGAAAAACACAAGAGTGAAACAATTTTTTGAAAAGCAAATGTAAGCTTTTCCAAATGTTAACCGTCTTGTATTAAAAGGGGGAAGTGCAAGATGTGTAAAATTGTATGTAAGCAGAAAATTTTTAAATATTTCTGCAAATGGATAATAAACTATTTCAGAGTGTTAAAAATTCAGATCCTTTAATTTAGGAGACACAAGAGCTAAAGAATTCTTTGAAAAGGAAACGTGCAATTTTTCATCTCCCTTTCCAAATATTAATGTAATATCAATGTATTAATGTAAATAGTAATGTTAAACAAAGTTTATGGAACTTTAATCGCTTTGTGCTGAATGAGAAAATCGCAAGATGTATAAATTTGTATGCAAGTCATAGATTTTCAGATATTTTCGATTGAAAATGTTAAAAATTCAAATCGTCAAATTTCGGCAACACAGGAGAATCGAAGAATTCTTTGAAACGCGAAGAGCATTCTGATTTATCGGCAAGATATTCGAAGCGTTATCTTTCAGGTTGATTCGCGCGAAAATTCGCGTCACGCAGAGTTCGCAGAAAGACACTGAGAAACGAATGCTCAGTAGAAAGACGTGCCTTATTGAAGAAAAAAAAAAAAGGGAAAGTGCAAACAACGAGGCTCTCCTCGGATATCGTTTCGATGAGGCTGGCGAGATTGATTCGACCCGAGAGAGCACGAAACCAGAGGCAAAAGGACGCGAATAAAAGAACTAATAGAAGAGAACACGTGCTGGAGATCGTGCCCGGTTGGAATTTACACATTTCGAACGGACGTGCAAACATCCTTTGCCGTTTAGGGCTGGATGGTAGAGCGGGCAAGAAAACAAACGAGTAAAAATATGTAACTCGAGAAAAACAATATGAGGGGATGATATCGCGGGAATGAAACCACTACAGAATTACTCTGTGCTTTTTCTTACGAATTTTTTGGCACTTCTCGTGTTGAGAGAAACACGTTCGGAAGAATTTTTCACCCTGGTAATAGATGGCTTAGCTGCTGCATCAGTTTCCTGTCACTCCATGCGAAAACCTAATGCAGAAATCGGCAATATTTGCACTGCGACGCGTTACCTTAATTTTGTTGAAGGGAAAATTGTAAATTTAACCCTTCAGCGACGGCCTCCGGTAATTATTTAGGATAAAACAACCATTTGTTCGTGATTATGAGAAAGCGACATCAATTTTGATAATTTATTCTTCAAGTAGTGACCACCTTTTTAATATTACTAGTGGTGACGTGACGATAATTTGTCGAATCCACCGATGGAACTATATTCTACTTGTATTGATACACTATAATTTGTTACTCTCTACATGATTTTATTATATTTATAACACTTTATAGGCAAACTGTATTTTCGTTAGTATAACTACAATGACAAATTTTATTTCTATACACTTAACCATAATACATCGATACAAATTATAAGTTAAACAATAATACAAATTAATAATTGACTGAATAGAAATTAATTCAGCTGTGCACATAGCAAATTGTGCAGATTTTTACCAGGCAGAATGCAGTAGTTATGGGGAGTCGATTTGATGTTAAGTCACCACTATTATTGCGGAGTCAATTTAACGTACATCACCAGCTAAATGTGAAATTATATCATATTAAATTAAATTATTGAACCATGTTCCCAATTTCTTTGGGATGCATACAGCTCCTCCAATCGCGTCAATTGAACAGGAATCTCCTCGTTGAATGGTTAAAATAAACTTAACACACGTTTACTTTAAAACATACATAATTTTAAAGATTGATTAACGCGGGCGTGTTGCCGATCTCTGTCCTAATGTATCAGTTCAACGTGAAAGTCAACCTCGTCGTGATTTCACGGAAATTCCTAATGTCCGTGAAACGTTAATTGCTAAAAATCAATGCAAGGACGAATTCGCCTTTCAAGCGAATTAACGCTGCAACCTTGTGATTTCTTTCTTACTATGAAAGTTTTAACGAAAATACATCGATTCCAAAGGCATTCGTACGGGATACGTAAGCACGACAAAGAACCACCTTTCCATGAGCAAAGGAGGGAAGAAAGAAGTTTGGCACGAGTGTGGGTCATTAACTAGATAGACCACGCGCCAATGACCCGGTCGAATGGCAGGACGAGGGTGTCCGGAGAGTAGAAACGTCAGGGAAAAACTTCTTGGGGGCGCAACGAAAGGAAAATCTTCGGGTTCTCGCACAAAAGATCGACATATGTTCTTGGAGCGTGCTGGTAGCGAAGGGTCGAACTCGATTGGGGCTCCACGAAAAATATTCGGCGGCTGTAAAAGATGGACCGGTCCAGGATGGGACAAATAGGTGTTAAACTAACCCGACTTCCTGTAACTTCTGCGAAGTTCGCGTTGTGGAAAGCCAATGCTTCGGAAAATTCCTAGATTACTTACATTACTGGTGAAGTATGGAACTCACTGTGGATGTGCATGCCCCGCTCGGTTTTCCTTCTCCACACTCTCGTTCCGCTTTGACCTCTTTCACGTTTCCTTCTACAGTTCACTGTCTCTCTCTCTCTCTCTCTCTCTCTCTCTCTCTCTCTCTCTCACACACACACACACACACATTCTTTGGTCAAAGTCTTGGCTATAAGTCGGCCCATTAACTTGCTAGACACGCGATCTAGCTTGTCAGCTTCTTGCAATGCTTGTATACACGTGTAAGTAGTACGATTCGCTGTTCATGGCAGCTTTGCAGTTGTAGTTACACGAAGGAAACGTTCTTTCAGGGCAGAAGAGAGGGTCTGCGAACAACGACGTTTGTGGTTGGAAAATGCTAGAAGTGGCCGGAGAACTGCGAACATTCTTTCGCTTCGCATTTAATAATAAATTATTAACGATGAATTAATCGTAAGCGATACAGACGCTGTATAAACACGCTAATGTTCCATTTTATCGCGTTACTAATTCAACCGATGTTCAAGAGGGGTGCACTTTGCAGCGAGAGCACTGCAAATCCACTATTATGAATTTCGAGTAAATTAGACAGAACTATTTATAAAATTATTGGTTTGATTTAACATGGAAAGACGAACGCTAATTTAAACTTATATATTACCACACGATAAACAATGGTTATGGAATTAATAAGTTCTCATTTGTATTTGTGGCGAATTTTTTGAATTCTGGAACTGCATCCGACTTGCATTAAAGTATACATTCAATGGTTGCTTTTTGCTAAACTGTGTACGATAAACATCATAACCTATTGTTGCTTTATTAATCAAATATTGAGAAAATGTGTTGAAATTTTTGGTAGATGTCAAAAAATGTTATTATTTTTGTGCTTGCGCGTCATCATCGTCTGTAGAAATATAAATATAAAATATACTTACAAAAAACCTGTTTGTTAGGTGATACGCAGTTGGTAGCTAATTGCATTACGCCTTTATTTGTATTTTGCCTTTCTTGAGTGGCGAAGGTATAGTGTGTACTAAATTCTGGGGTCCAACCGATAGATCATACTTGCATCAGACGATGTAGAATATTTTTTTACATATATTGTGCTTCATAACTAACATGCACCGCTGATGCTGGAATGTTTTCAATTGAAGTGTGAAAGGAAGCAAAGATAGCGAGGCACCAACCATCGAACAAACGCTAATCAAACAGTTGATTAATCATTCACGCTTCGAATTAGCTGGCTGCACAGATACAACTGCAATTACGTGTCCCGAAATCATGTAACTTACCCGCCTGCGCGTGTCCGTTCGCCATTGGGAAGTTTAATGAATCGCAGCCCATTCGCGTAGCCACTTAAATCGAAAAGCACGAGTGCGAACACGGTCTTCCCCCTTTCCCATACGCAAGCAGATAGGGCAGCGTGTCGAGAGAATCGATCTGTTGGCTGCTGTATTCCAGGGAAACATTAAATCACACGGCTGAACGGGCGGCCATCGACAATATGCTACTTGTTTACTAAATCACTTCTCATTGACTACTTCGCCAGGCAAATAACCGCGAACAATAATGAGGGACACTTGATTGTGCAGCAAAGCCGAAGACGCGTGCACCGGCTGTGTGTTCTTCCGCCGTCCCTGCTTTCGATTGCACGTTGAAACGCGCGCGTGTGAGTTGGGCGAGACCGTGTAACGTGCGTAGGCGCGTGTTTAGATATCATCCCACGGGAAGCAGCGAGCAAAAACCATGCGTATTTGACGAAGCACGCACATCATAAGCCTGTATCGCAGAATATTATTAACTCTCGAGATAACGAGTAGCAAACAGAAGGTTAGGGTAGTTTTTAAAAGGCCGAAGCAGCGTTGAGGGAGAAGTGTAGGGTGTTTCTTAGAAAATAAAGGTTACTTTGAAGGTGAAGATGGATGCTTAATCCTTTTCCGGGCAAATTTTTCCACGACTATTCGTTACAATTTAATTTATTTTAATTTAATTTATTAAGAGCATAAAACCCTTGGTATGCAATACAGTGCAAAACAGATTTACGGAGTACGCATTAAAACAGTATAAATTCTGCGCTTGAAAGTATCTGTTGAGCGACAAACACTTGTTGTAGTCATATATGGTGTTGTAATTTTCTGGCACTAACAACCCTTAGTATTTGGTTTCTATTTGTGATTCACCAAATAAAGCAATCCGAGATATCACCAGATTCGATCATATCATTTAGAATTGGGTATCCAAATAGAAGGTCCGAAAAATCCTGCAACTCTTAATTCATTAATGCACAATTTTTTCTGCAATTTTCAGACCAAAGCAAGCAAATTTTATCACATAAATTAATAATATAGAAATATTGTATCATATTTTCTTCAATTTTAATGGTGTACTATCAAGTTAGAGAATGGCAAGAGGAAGACGCGACAGAAACGCAGATTATTAATAATGATCATGTACAACTGTACAAAGAAACAGAGTATAAGTGAGTCCTTGACACTCGCCGGTCTGTCTATTAATAGGTTAAACACAATAGTTCCGATAAATGGACTGTTTCGTTGAATGGTGTAGTTCAAACAATCGTTTCTGTTATTTGCGTTGCGGTGGCAAAGCATCGCAAATCGATAAAACTCTTAAATCAGCAATTAAGTCAGCGCAATTCCTCCGTGCGTCCGACTTCGATGACATCAAACGGTTTTTTATAATTATCAATCCTGGTCGCAAGAAAGGTAATTATTTGACCGCAAATACCACTCGTCGACGTTATTTATTTAATCGGCGCAGAAATAGGACGCTAATTTGCAATACCTCTTGTGACAGTGACTCCACGGCCAATAATCCTGGCGGTAAATTAATTATCCCGAGCCGATTGTCGTGTTCCGTGTGCAACCATTCGCCATTGACAAACATTCATGAGATCTGCATGACAGACGCTCCGAACGATGCATCTTCTGACGGTTTTCTCTTTCCGACATATGATATCCAGGCAATTCGAAATCGAGAATAAAAGAAACTCACGATCGAATCGTCTGCTGCCAACTGTTACGTCGCATATTGTGCCGGCGATGAGTATGCAAAAAAACTGGTCGAAAGGAAAGTTGCTCGGTCATTAATACAAATTTGTCGTAGCAACGGCCACTGCGAACGAAATCGATGACGACTCCATTTCCGTCGCGCCTTCTCGTTTCATCGAGCCACGCAAGGGTCATCGATGAGCAACGACTAGGATCATTAATTTTTTCCTCCCTTTTTTGCTACCTTCCACTGTGTGTAGCCACGTTCCGAATAACAGCACGCGTAAACATATTTTTTCGAAACTTTTTTGGGATCTGCAAACGCGGAACGATCTCAATGACCGTTGTTTACGTGCGCTACCAATTTTTTTGGTTTGTTCATGTAAATGCTGACCCATTTCATTTCGATCCCGAGTGGCGTATACGCGCACACTCTCGCTGAGTTTTCATAGGTTTGAAACGAAACGGGGACGAAACGTTATTAAAGTTGTATTTAAAATGGGAAACTTTTGGTCGTTCGACGAAAAACAGACGAATGGGAGAGTTCTAAGTGAACGAGTAACAACTTGTTTCGACCTTCAGACGATACGATTTTTTGATCGGATCACATCATTTAAATCTTCGAACTCTTATAGCGTCGAATTTCTAACGCTTTGATTTTGCAAACCTTCTAATTTTCAATTTTGCTTTGAAGTCTCAAAATTTGTTACCCTGAATGCTTTGAATTTCCATAGCTTGGAATTACCAACGTTTTCAATTTTTAAAACGGCGAATTTGCAAAGTTCCGAATTTTTAAAAATTACGAATTTCAAACGTTTCAAATTCCCAATATTTCGCACTTCTAACACTTAAAATACTGAAAGCGCCGAATTCCCAATGCTATGAATTTCCTGATCTTCCAATTCTCAATTTCCAACTAAAAGTTCCTTAATGTAAACGCAGCTTACATCGCGTTCGCAAAATTTAACTGGTGTTCAATATAAACACTGCGTGGATATATAAGGCGCATTAACACGCGTTATGGTAGGACGCATTTGAAACCAGAAGCATGACGAATTGTCGGATCGCACACGTGCAGCGTGCATCGCGCGGAGAGGGTGCTGCAACCCCGTATTTCGTTGTTCCATTTCCAATGGCGCCGCTACAAACAGATATCGAGGAAACTATCGGTTCTGCACTTCTACCGTTGCTCTTGCTTCAAACGGTCGCTTGCCTCTTGTTCCAGCGAGCAGTGCACACAGTTTGCGTTAGTTTCCAGGAAATTTGCAATGATGCAGCAGGATCGAAGCACCTTCGAGGATTTCGTAACAGGTTGGGTCAGTATTTCACGGTTATCTCTGTATCTCCGTGTAGGTACAATTATAGAAACCGTTCAACCGTGAATTCTAATTTAGGCACCATATTAGTTTGATTTCTGCTACTTAGGGTTTCCACCCGAGGATTACCCGAAGGGGTTTATTACTTTCTTTATCAAAGGTTGCCTACATCAAAGCTTCTTAAACTGTGGGTTGCGAATCCCAAGGATTCGTAAACAGAGTTGTTCATAAAAAGTATCTCTTCACTTTCTAAATGTTATAGTTGCTATTATGCTTTGGATGTTTTGTATACATTTGGAGATTGCGTATGCTCTGCACTTATTGGTACCTTGAAGTTTTCAATAAATGTATAAAAATCCCCAGTCTACTTATAATGTTTACGTGTCAAATTCTCAAATATTAGTATGTAAATATGACTACAAAAACTATTTCAATCTAAGACACTCAATGATTTATGTAGTTACGTTATCTACATATATGTACGTAGTGACAAATTTCCTTCGGCAATAACAGGTCGCGAAGAATTTGTTTCGTCAGAACGAAAAAGTTGAAGAATCTCTGGCTTAGATAATTGCAATGGGGTTATTTGGGGCTTCCTAACGATAGGCCCTGCGCCATTGCATCATTGACATGGATTGGACGCGTCGCCTCATCTTTTTCAACTCGATAGTTTAGGGGCGAGGACACATATTGCGTACGCTTCGAGGACTCGTCCAGGGTGACGTATATTTGTTTTCGCTTGCTATGCGTTTAATGTTCTACGGATTCCACGTGGCGTGTCGAAGAATAGCGCAGGCGTGCAGGTGCGTCCGGACGATACGCAAAGGGTGGCCCGATGGCACGGAACGAATCGTCCTGCTCGCCTCCCACTTTAATTAAGAATTAAATTTCCCTACCTACTCGACTCTTTTCATAGTACCGCTTCGGTTGCTGCGGCCCGATCGTTGTCGCCGTTTAATTTGTCGTGTGCTCGACCAATGACGGGACAAATTCGATCTAGCCGCCCTATGCAACGAATCTGCCGAGGATCCACGAGCCATTACGGCGACAAATAATTGCATTCTTCGCGTTCCACCAACGTAAAAACGAATTACGGTGCGCGCAGTGAAAAAGAGGACATCGTGAACGGTAATAAATACAGCGCTCGAATACGCTGACGATATTTCAGTACTATTTATATCAGAATTTGACCGATATTTGTCGGTACAGCCCGACGCGTTTGTTGTAGTTCCAATTATTATTCCATGCAATTATAATCGCGGCTACGATCTCTTATTTGGAATCAGCTGCAATCTATTAAATCATTGATTGTTCTTCACATTGGAACGGCCACTTTCAGTTACGGTAGAAATATGTATGAAATGGACAATAAATACTTTATCGTTCGCCGTTTAACCATTTCGATATAACGGGTGATTACAGTTATCCATTGAAGCTTCGCATTAGTTAAATAATCTGGTTTGGTATAGTAGTAGAGCTTAATATTACTAGTTTAGTAGTTGGTTTAGTATTCGTTAACACTAAAATTACAGACAATTGAAAGGTAATTACTTATATCAACGGAATCAAAGCGACGAAATGCTGAAGAAATATATAATACAATGTGAGTAATTACTTAGGTGTTCTCATAATGGAAAATTGAGACAAATATTCAAAAATGCACTCGTATATAATTATACAATTTTTATGAGAATTTATGAATTAACGCTAGAACTACTAAGGCAGTCAAAACGAGTGGTTGCTAATTCGCCATAAAAATCATACAAGCTTGCAGTGGCGCATTTTTGAGAGCATTTCGTGATTTTCTGTATAAAATATGACTAAAGATTTATTTTAGTTGCATCGTATATATAAGATGTACCAATGAATAAATCACTGCTTTTATCTGAGTCAGTATTTCTTTTTAACAAAATAAAATACCTATGCTGTTTCGAAAGTTCCTGCTAGAAGCTCGATTATTCGATATAATAAATTCATTAAACTATTCTTATGTCTGAGTAACATATTTTAAATTTAAATTATATTTATTAAAAAAGTAGTGTATTATTTACTGGTATACTTAATAATTGAAATTTAAAACATATATGCAGACTTGCGTGACTGACTGTATGTTTCAGGAAACTCGTCAACTTATTTATATTACGAATGTCTGCAAATCTAGTGCTAATTAGTCGTGCTTGGTTTTCGAGCATAACGATTCGAGTTAGGTTTCCATTCGCGCTACCATCAATTCCCTTCCAGATTGATAATCTAGATGACAGATATCGCACGAGAAATCTGCAGCGGAGGTGATTCAGTGACCTTCTACCGGCGGGATTTTCATGAAAATTCGCCAGACGCGGCTACATTTTCTCATCATTCTTCACTGTCATCGATCTTGCATGGTCGCGCTTTCATAGGTAAACAGAGCACGAAAAAACGTGTAATTTCGTTGCAGTTGCATGCAGCTAAATAAAGGCACTCGCCCGTCTGCGAAATCGCACGTTTTTAAGTAACTACGTAGCTGCGGCCTGTCCTGATGACGCGTAATAGTAATATATCATAATTTTGTAACTGGTCTGAAAGGACCAGCGAAAGGGGATCTGGTCTGGGGAGGGGGTCAAGATTGAATATGTTTTGTGTATTCATAACCCGACAATGGACACTTGAACCTGCCTTGTTAGATGAGAGCAGTGAAGCGAGAAACTGGGTGGAGTCGGCACCTATAGGTCGTTTCAGGATCCGTTGAACGTTATTGATGGTCCCGCGAACGGGAGCACCTCTCGGTTTCTCGATTTACGAACGTATCGTTTGACGTTTCGATGATTCTCCGTAACAAGATGATCGAATCGCTTCACGATTTACGAGAGGAATTTCAAGAGCTTCGCGTACCATTATATAAATTTCGAGCGATTAACCCTTTCGCTACGGCAAAGTTGATCGTCGACGTACCAAAGATGCACGAGAAAATTCAGTCGTGAGTCTATAGTGTAACATTTACTATCTTGCAAATTATTCATTGTTTAACATTAAAATTACCGATGACTAAAGTCGGTAGTCAAATGGCAAAACCAGATATGACATGTTTTCGTAATTTTTTAGTATGGTGATTTGGATGTTTGATGAACTGTGAAAAATCAGTATGCTTTTATAAAGTACAATTTGTTTTAGTATCTATAGTAAAAAGTATTTTCTAATCATTGTTCAATTGGTATATTCACCTTGTTTCTCCTATAAACGCGAGTTTCTTCATTTTTGTTTTTTTCTCCAAACACGTGATAAAGAGATATCATCTTCTGCAAATTAATATCGATCTTATTTAGATACAGGTGGAAAAATACGTACCTCAACCTTTGCCATCTGCCCACGGAAATGCGGTTGTTTATACGAACGAAATAAAAATGGCAAACGATTGAGTAAAACATAACACAATTGTGTAATTAATTACAATTTAATTCGTGTCAATGCTAATCGTGCTGCGCAAAACGCATACAATTTCAACGAAAGGAGGACGCATATACCTATGCGTCTTCTGTGGCAAAAGGGTTAAGAAGCGCATTGTTGCATCGTGGATCCATAATTACAGCAGACGGAAAAGGTTTTCTGTCACGTCTTCGAACGAAACACGGTGCACACGTTGATGCTTAATGTAACGAGATGCTCCACGAAAGGAAGTCTCACAATGGATTTGCCCCGTAACGTCGAAACTGTCATATCACGCGTTTATTAAGGCTGCAAAGTTCTACCGGAAGATTAATGCGACCGCCAACCGGGTCTCCTACTGCCGCGTAGCCGTATAACCATCGTGAAATTATTAGTTTTCGAGGTGCGATGAATATGCAGAGAACCGGTGTGCCATCTGATGAATCTGTGGGTTCTCATTGTAATGAATCAACGATGATGCGATATTAATATCTTGGATCGTACTGCAACGTGACTGGTTACAGCCGCAAACCGCCGATTTCGTTACAAATGGTACTTTAAATGACTCGAACGCTAATGCAAGTTAACTTATCACTTCGATGATCGAACCTAGCGTTCGGACCGTCATCGTTACTATTGATGATATTCAAACGATTCGATACTGAAATACTCAATGGAAAGTATCGAAAAGTACTGATATTTTAAGTACTCGGTATCAATTTTCGATACTGATACTTATTCAAGTGATATCTAACCAATGCTATGTCAATAGTCGTTTGATATTTCATGAAGGTATCGATACCCTTACATTTTCGCGACGTATCAAAGGGATATGAAAAACTATTTATCAAGAAAATCGAGCGTATCTTATTGTTAGACGATGATCTAGTAAAATCTAATGAAATATCGATACTTGCCTTACAGGTATCGAATAGGTATAAATACTTGCCTTTAGGTGTCAAACAGGTATCGACACCTTCTGACACTTACGTCTTGGCGCTTTTGGTCGGTATCAATTCTAACGGAAATCGAAACGAGTGATGATCGCAGGAATGTTTGAAACATTCTCGAAGGCACGTTTGGAATTTCGGTTGCTTAGATGTTACAACATGTTGAATTCCACACGGTATTCGCGAAAGCTTCGCTTGATTGAAACACCCAAAAATACCTCGCCACGTATCCCAGATGCTTCTGGCCCCATCTGTATCCGCGCTAATTGCACCTATCGTATTACTTCCTTCGTTTTTAATTTAATAAACTTCGCGTCATCTCCTGAAAGGAAGCAACACTAATGTTACTTTTCGACCTTGAAAAGGACAAGGTAAATCACGCAAACGTGTGACACGATCCGTTGAAGTGAAAGAAATCTCATAATATATAACAGTAAACTCGTTATATTTAACACTAGACCTACCATAGTGATCAAAATGACTGCGTTCACATTTACCATACAAAGTATATAAACATCTTTTATTATATTCTATAATTTGACGTACAAAAGAAGATTTATTGCACTTAAATCGCATAATAGTAGCCTTATGTGGCTATACAAATTTATTGTGGAAGAATTCAAATATAGAATCCGATTAGGAAGTGCATAAGTGAAAAATTGTAGATTTGTACAAATACAAAACTTTTTGCAATCACTGTATAATTCCATTAAAATTATTCGCTTGGTCGTTACTATGTTACTGATCAACATTCCAAAGTAGCATCATAGCTACCTTTTTCTTTAGTTTTGTTTACATAGTGGGGCACACATGCCTGATTTACCCTTTACCAAAGTGAATCAACTTCATCACCTCGACTAAGCCGATCCTAATAATTAGGATCCCAATAAGATAACTAATAATTTAACTTGAAGAAGGCAACACAATTTAACAATTTAACGTGAACGACTAAAAAATTCTGATTGTTCTAAGCTTCATAAAACATTTCACTGCTCCTGTGGTAAGGGATTTGCAAATAACGAAATAAAGAAAAAGGTTCCTTTTCCCTCAAACGGATTGAAAAGTACATGAAAAATATAAAACATGGAGCGAGTCGAAGTGGAGCTTTAAGACTGTAGCTTTCCTGAAGGTTTGCCACGAATCACCGCCAGCCGCCACAAAGTTTCATCGTTCCAACGAGGGAACACCAGGCAAGCTTGCGGAACTTTGATAAATAAAAATTTATAACCCAGCAGGAAAATCTTTTTGGCTACCAGGAAAAGATCTCTTGCGCGAATTCTCGGAAAGACGGAAAGCTTACGAATATTCGGGGGATGAAGTTAATACGTTGTAACGGCGGTCCTACAATTGTAAGTGGCACATTTTCGAAAGCTTCAAGGTAATCTTCCTTGAATTTCGAAGCAACATTTTTTGTCCCTTTCGAGTTCTATTCTAGAACCCCGCTTCGTCGAATGGTAATCCTCGAAATAATTTACAAACAACAGTCGAATGACAGCGATCTGCTCCGGTATAATTGTGTTTCATTGCTCGAATCCATTGTTACGGGTCTTTAAAATGGAATTGCATTATCGGAGTTTCCATCGAATACAATCGTAGGCGATTATATTCTGATATAAAATAGCGATCCCCAAACGAGAAACAATTTCTACGTAGTAGCCGATTCTCGGTGGAAATATTTGAGGTTCGCTGTAAAGTTACGAGCGAATAACGGTTCCTTTTTACCCCGAGAATAGGAAGAAACCCGCACACGGAGGGAGCAACGTGTCGCCTACGGGGTTTAAGAATGTCCGACAAATAAAAATTTACGACTGAGAAAGCGTGCCCAGCACTCCGGCCACAATTCCCTCACTTATATTGCTTATAAAATCAGAACATCGTAAAACTATTTAGCTTAAATACGTATTTAATGGTCAATTGAGGACCTTGCGGCAAGGGGGAGGAAACTCTACTTTTGACAGATATTTAGTTATTACTTGTAGGTAATATTAGTAAAAAAGGGTTTGCATTGTTTGGTGCAAGTTAATGTAACTGTGATAAAAAGTAAGCGATTTGTTGCAAATTTTGAATCTGTCTTTATTACCATTTCGTATAAGACAAATAAGAATGATGTTGCTTTTTGCTATCGACAGAAAATATCAAAGTATTTCTTCTGTATTTGATTAATAAATCAATGGTAAATTAATAAGCTGTATTTTTTATTGTGCATTGATAATTTAATATTTAAATGCAAGTTAGGAGCAGCTTCAGATTTCAAAATTTCATTAAAGATTGAAATGAACATTTATCAATTCAATAGCTACTATTTATAATTGTTATATGAAGAAATATATTTTTTTCAGTTAGTGTGTTCTTTTTAATGTGATGTCAAGGCAATAATTTTATAAAGAGTTGTTTCGAAAGGGAAGCTATCAAAAATGGGGTTGTTCCACTTTACCTGCAAGGTCCTGAATTATTATACAGCCAGTCACTAAAATCTACACACATAAATCTACATTTAAAATTCAAATATTTACATATTTTAGGACACATTTCGGAATAAACGATGCAATGCTACTGATAAAGTTCATAACAGTGCAATATTAATTGACTAGAATGCAGTTTATAGTTTAATTAACAAATAAATTACTACTCTTAAAATGATAAAAACTCTTGTATTTTTTAACCCTGATTTTCTACTTACTTGCTTTTCACATTTATACTTCATCAATTTACACTGAACAGATGAATGAATAAACGACACATGAAGAAAAAATATTTAGAAATGTAATTCCAAATAGATCATAATCTTCGTGTTGACTCGTGCATACCGAAGTAGAACAGCAAGGTTGTGCAGACTTTTGTGACTGTCTGTAATTCTAATCTTTCGAATAATATTCTCCAGTTGTCAGGTTTTGTTTCCCCATGCCAAAACGGCACCAGGGTTGATACACTATGCAAATTCACTTCGGTTGCCCCTTTCTGGTTAAAACGGACGTCAGAATGGGATAGCCGGGCAGCAATTGTACCACGAACTATACACTTGGCTGTATTACCGTAAACCGGGTCAGACTCAATTACGATCCGTTGACCCATAAAGTGCAAAAGTAAACTTGGCGTTCTTCGTCTGCCGTTTGCAGATTCGTCGGCTCCAATTGCGTTTAATTTGTTTAATGCCCCGCCCACGGGGCCGATTGAATCGGTCAAATGACTGATCGCGGGTGCCGTTGTGAACGACCTCGAATTCTTGTTCGCGTGATGATGGTTCGACGCCATCTTGCTAAAACCTGACACGAAATGGCGCCTCGTAAACTTTTAAATAGTATACATGTTTTCACCGAACACGAAAATTACTATTCGAACAGCTAATAATAAGGTTCGTGTTATCGTTATGTTTGCGTAATATATTTTGTATTTTTAGCGGCACGTATTTTTAAAAAAAAAAAAAGAAAATACATTCATCTTGGCCGTGTCACTTACTCCCTGTAACGAAAATAAATCTCGCCCCTTTCGAGTCGCATGCGCGATACACGAGAAGGTGAAAAAGCATTAATGCTCGCCTTTCAGCGACAGCAACGTTATTTTGCACATGTAGCGTCACAGGTGCAAAATAACGATATGCCCACGCGTGCGGCTGTCGTTTGAGGATGGAGCAAGTGATTATGCGTTCTGATCGTTGCATTGCTCTTCCGCGTATCTCGTACAAAATCGTCAGGAAGAAAAGGAGAGAGGAAGAAAGTCGTGACGCAGTTTCACGGCACAAAAGGAAGCTCATTTTGAAAAGAAACCTCGAGGAGAGTCGCGACTCAAAAACAACCAATTCCGATTTTATGCGCAATCTTGGAGCAACTCGCTCGTTTGCCAATTAGTCTGATGAAAGTGTTACGATTTTTCTATTTTTAAATATCGACGATGAACCGTCGAGTTCCTTGGGGATCAGGTACCGAAGCGAGGAGAACACATTTCTTGGTCGATTTCCGTGGCTCATTTCATCTCCGTGTCTAGTTTTTTCTTCAGTGACGACGCCGCGTTATAGAATCGACCTTTCCTCGAGAAAGAGGAGACTTATTAATTACTTTAAAATCAATTTCCCCCATTTATTTCCGTTGCCCTCTGGTCCCGGTGACGTAGATATCTTTACTTTGAAAATATTAGTTTACCTCTCGCGACGATCACAAGTTTACACGCTGTTTCAACCACATCGGTACTTCCTGTAATGAAAAAATAATAAAAAAGAAGAAAATTACTTCGTTGTAATAAGATTCTTGTAATCAATATAGATAAGAGTTTCCAGCAACGATCCAATTCCCTTGGCTGCGGATGTAGGGTAGTTGCACCAAATGAGTGAACAATTAAGGAAATCGCTGAATTTTTAGGTCAAATTTCAAGGGTTAATAGCACTAATGAGTATCCTGGTCATTCGACCCCGATTCTTTAATATTTGAATTTTTTCATAAGATATACAAAGAAACTTAAAATAAATAGAAAGTACGACTAATTAAATTCAAAAGCAGGAAATATTGATTTTAGCAATAAGTGAACATTGCTAGCCAATGAATACCAGCAAAGAAACATTTCTTTGTATGAGAACCAACGTATAATTATTCAGAACAGAGGAACCGCTGTTTCTTAATTACTAAAGCGCGACGTTAATTTCTATATTTTAAATTATACCACATCAAATTGAATATTTGAACTAGTGTAATAACTCCTTCCAAATTCACATATCTCTTGCATCTGCATAAGTGCAACGGGAGCTTGCTTCGTCCGTATTATGTATAACATGAACTACAGTGTTGCCTTGGATATTGGCCGAAGTTTGGTACCGAATCTGGCCAAAGTTGAAGGGAGGTAGATCTTTCAGGAAATCCTGATAGTCTTCTTATTCATAGAGAGCGAGTGAGATAGAGATACACAGCAGGGCTCATCGACAATTCACTGTAGGTGTAAAAACATATGTACGTGGCCAACGGGACAGTTTCGAAGCCAGTTCTAAGAACTGGTGGGGATAGCGCCCCGGCCAATATCCAAGGCAAAACTCCGGCCAATATCCAAGGCAGTACTGTATATCTTAAACACTTGTAATCGCAATAACACATATACATATGTATATCTTACGATTAAACACTCTCTCGCACAGGAAATACAAACATCTGAAAACCTTACCATTACAGAAGTTTTCACGATTAATACAAACCGATACAAGGGATTTCTATTCCATCATTTACCTTTCTTTTCCTTTTAATACTTTACTCGTTTCTGTAATTAATGTACATTTATTTGTGCGTGTTCATTTACTGCTGCACGTACGGTATAATCATTGGTGTAGGGTTTAAAGCGTCGTTGGTCACTTTACCAGTCCGTTCGTTCCATCCACCCCTTCGATAAAGGATCGACTTTTTCGGCAGTCACCGAGGCCTCCCGCGGTGGCAAGTGCTTCACGAATGACATTACTCTCATCCAACGTCTACGAATGAACCGTTCAGCTCCCATTCATTGTCGCGACACTGAATGAAGCCTGAAGAGGCACTTGGCTTTTGCGCGAGGATCGCCAAGAAGAAAATATCCTCGAGAGAGAAGCTCCGATCGTGTTTTTACTGAATGGCCGGTGTAAGGTTATCCCTTCTTTCTTTCTATTCGTTCCTCCCACGATTTCTTCCTTCCGTTTTATCATTGTACTTCAACTCGCTACTCTGTATTCCTCAATGAGAGTCTCGCTTTCGAGCCACCTCCTCCCGTGCGAGAAATTTGAATTTTACGTTCCCTTGGTGTACACTAGACCAGAGGTCCTTCGGGTCTTCTAGGTTACAGGTACTCCAAGTCACAATGGATCGACTCGAGAAGCCGGCCGAAGATCTTGTGAATGAAATCCATACTAGCGAAGAAGAAGGCGAGAAGAACGGCCAGTCTTAACATCTGGTCAGGCCGACTTACTACGAGGATAATAATGGCCTCTCGGGGATCATTGAAACTCGAAGACCTCGGCCATGCATCCCTCTCTTCTTCTTTATGGTGGTTTATGGCACCCTGCGAAAGATCCTCGTATCGCTTGGCCTGCAACCTGGCTAAGGACACGTGTTCTATAGCTTCAATGGAAAATCGCGTTTACCATAAGCTCACAGGATCTATGACGCTCTTCTCTCTTCCTTCTTTTCTCGCCCTGTGTACACCGGTTCTTAACTCGGACAGCACTCGCTATCGATTTCGTATTAGTGGCCGTGTAGGTGAGAATTTCTTTAAAAACATGATCGTGTCGTTTGATAAATTTAACTTGCGTTTAAACGTACGGGTACAGTCGCAGAAAGTTAAGCGAACTTAAAAAGCATTGAGAAGTCATTAGAATCATTAAAAGTTATTGGCTGCTTTGGAATTTTGAACGATAAAGAATTCGTATATTACAATTTACAATTGTAGATGCAGTATTGCTAAATGAACATTCAAATTTGGTGAATTAAACTTGTTAATCGTTGCTCTAACTAATTTTGGCATTAGTGGTATTAGCTTTTGTAATTCATTTGACGTTGTTTGTATTTTATGCACGTTGAAAATGATTCCACAAGCTAGATTCAAGCTCTGAGTGGAATTATTGTATTTTTTCCAGCAAATGTAATGGAAGATTGGCAACTATTTAACAAAATTCACCAGCAAACTGCGTAGCTTACGAATATAAATAAGAAAAGTATTTGTACATTTTTCAAGCTGGCTTTTTTTAATTAGATCCTATATTTCATTTCCATGACATCAAATTTTTATAACGGCATAATAATACTGTTAAATTATGGGGATAATCAACTAGTACTTAAATAAATAAGACGGTGTACAAATATTTTTTATAATCACCGTAGATATTAATCTATTTTATCATTTACTGCTATCAAATTTACGCAAGATTATTATAAAAACATAGAATTCCTCAAATTTCTCTAAGCGTTTAAAAAGCCAAAATTTATACGCGGATTTTCAACTTCGCAGAGAATCGACATTCCTAATCCTCGCATTATTCAAGGGTCAGCTATACCTATGAAGAAGGGATTCTGTGCCTTTCGCTTCCGTTGCTTGACACTCTCGAGTGTGTGTATCAGTGGAGAACCTATCATCTTTTATCTGAACTCAGATAAAGCTCCATCTTGATCCAGAAACCTTCATCGCAGCTTTTGTAACTTTTATGCTTGGCGAATAGAAGAAGAGGGGAAGAGGGCAACGATACAAAAATCGTCGAAGATTTTGGTGCACACTAAAAATTCCACGTTCGCAAGCAATTATTGCCCTCGAATTAACTTCCTTTACCACAAATCCTATAGCAATTCCTCGTGTGTAGAAATAGAACTCGATCATTCGACACGTTAATCCACCGTTAACGATGCGCCCGACAAACTATGCAACCGATTATTAGGATCGCGAAACGTGATTAATAGCGGGATTGGGAATAACTTGAATTTATCGTGTCTGAAATGCCGGCTGGCATCCAACCGTAAGGGAATGATTTACTAATCGTTGCCTGCGGCCCGACGATTTGAAATTCGAAAAATGATGTCGATTGAAATTGAAAAACATATATGGCGGAATAAATTATACTTATATCCCCTCCGGTATAACCGAATCGACTTTCAGGAAGTTGATAGTGGGATTTAGGACCCTCGAGGAAGTTGGTATCTCATTTCTGTCGTCTTTCGTACAAAACACCAACTTTGCAATCTTTCTTTCCACTGTAGTGATAGGGAACTCTTTGAATCGTTGGTAATTATCGATGTAATGGGGTATTTTATGATGAACGACGTTACAATGAATGAGTTCTATAATGAACGGTGTTTCACATTAACCTATTTACACCATGTCTCTAAATACGCAACTGATTCCATAAATCCAGAGATTCTCAACTAATATTCGGGACATACTACCGAGTATCGACAAATATTTTTGCTTTCAGGTCTAATTTGAATTTAATTTGAAGTACAGACTTACCATTGACGACTGAACAACGATTAGAGATAAAACTTCCTGGTGATGCATAAAAAACTGCGAGTTTTTCACATACTGCAAACAAGACGCTCTCAGCTTGTTTCACATTCGTCAATAAATGAGCCGTTCACAGACCAAACCGATTAACTCTACTTCCTGAATTTTTTAAAATGTTATACTTAACGTTTTATGTTGAAAGTAAATTTCCTTAACAATTGGGCTTAACACCACGAAATAAAAGAAATGCTTTTGACCATGGAATAATGAATAATTTATAAAAAAAATAACGATTAACTGTAAAGATATATTGCTTTATGCATTTTATATGTTGCTACAATGAAATCTTCGCTCGTAATAATACATTTCACAGCGTTTATTTGAATTTAAATTTCAAAGAAAATTTCTCATCAGTTTTCCTGCGTTTCGTTTTGTGGAATTAATTGGCAATGTGAGCGGCTGAAATAAATACTGTCGCGCACGTATTTTTCCGCATCTGGTGACAAGTGACGGTCAACATGTGCAAATTATTCCGCCTGCTACAATGCTACATTAAATTCTATAATGCACAAGTTTCTGGACCGGATTAATTCGTTATAGGATACCCTGCACTACATTTCAAAACGGTAGCTTCAACGAAAAAGAAAAATTCTTCGCGAGTTCTTCGAAAGAATTTCCGATAACCATTTCCCGGCGGGTTTTAAACATTAATTTCTCTTAGCAGATTTCTCTAGTGGAAAAGCGACAAAACCTTTCATCATTGATTGAATTCCTCAACGCGCGAGTAACATTATGTTGAGAGGATATCGATGTTTCATGAAACACTAAAGAAGGTAAATAGCACCGAAAACCTCGACGATTTCCATCCTTTTGTGGCAGGCAGATTCGTGGTGAACTCGCGATTGGTTGCCACGCCGTTTATTCAACTATAACAACTATAAAATTTCCACACTACCTTTATTCAGGGCGGCTCGCATTGCGCGATGCGGCGGAACTCAGATTGTCGGCAGAATCGTCGCGTTTTACGGTTTTCCGATAAAAATGTTTGTCGGAAGGAAAACTTTCTTCTCTCAACCTTCTATAACCCTACGTCACTTAAAAGTCAAATACCCACGCATATAAATTTATTGAATTTTATCTTATTTGCACATCACTGTGTTACTGTATTTTAATTCATTATCATTTTATTAATGCCAAGTAATTATACAGTAATTATTAGACTGCGGATAATTTATGTATTTAATGGAGATTTAATCCCTTGTCCTACAATAAAGTGTCACACTCGTACTATGAATTTTATTATAGTACAGATTCAACAGAAACACATAGTATTGGGGATGAAATTAAATATGAACCCTATTCTTGACCATTTGTTATAAGATTGGAGGTTATTAAACAAATATCATCTATAATATTGAGACAATTTGCACGTAATATAATGTGAAATCAGTGATAGTATGTAATAAAATAATCGTTGGACAAGGGGTTAAATGTGCAGAAATGCACACAATCTACGTAATATGCCAAACATCCATTTTAAAGTACAAATTATTGTATTTTGTCGGTGAAATAACCCTCCATTCATTTTACAGTTCTTTAATCTTGTTGATAAGATCATAAATTTGTATATAGATCCGCAGTTTAGTAATTATTAATTCCTGCCATTCAGAGTGAAGCGAAAATGTTAACACAATCCTTTCACGTTCGATGTTGCATACACGCAACATTATATATTCTCGTTTCGGTAAAAGTAAACCACAAATGATCTGTTTAATGAGGAAAACTGGTTGCAAAGAGTGTTGTGTTTTCTTTAGAAAAACAGGAGAAAATACATTTTGTTAAATCGTGATTAAATGTGTTTTGTGTAGAAAGTATTTTGTCCAGAAATTGAGAACAACCTTTGGTCCTTAAAGAATTAATTATAATTTCTTCCACGGTAAATGTAAACGACATTCTGGTTACAGAGTGTTAATTGGGGACACTGCTAAATTCAATGCAGCTGGTAGACACAATTTTTGCATGCGAAGTTTTAGTATTCTGCTGTATAGAGGACGAATGCTTGTATTTAAAAGTACGTACTGTTTTAAAAAAAAAATAAAGCAGGACTCTATTTTCTGAATCAGCGAGGTTGTTTGAAAGGATTCGGTGGATCCATCGGAGAAAAGGCTGAGCTTTGAATTTCGTGGCGCATCGCTTGAGAGAATAGCGATGTTTTGATAAGAATTTCCCAGGCCCGCCACGATAAAGCGGAAATTGCCGACGGAGGCTATGGAAATGGAACGAACAGAAGTGTTCTGTCCGCTTTAACGTGCCTTTAACCTTTTGCCTGTGTGCGACGTTTCGGTTCATGGGCTGTGATTACGTTGAATTCGCTTCGGATTTACCAGCATCTCGTAACTGTTACAATTCTCCTACGAAACGTCTTACGACTGTTCCACTGCTAATTGTCCCTTTCAAACAGCGCGTTTAAGGGTTATCGCTGATCCAATAACAAATTACAGCTTGGTATTAAATCTTTAACGTCTGTTGATAAGATACACGAGTTATGTTGCGATTAACCGAAGAAGTGTCCAGAAACTTCTGTTAGATTATCGTTTAAGAGGAATCGTATTGATGGATACCATCTAATACCGGACATCAGTGTTGGACAACTTTCATTCTAAGTAGCGAATAAGAAATGACAAATAAGTTTAATTTAGTTGACAACAACATTAAATGAGTTATTAGTTATTCACGAACAATAAATAAATTGAAGTTATTCGTCATTCTCTTATTCGTTGCTTACGATTGGAATGAAAGTCGCACAACACTACGCACGACCAATGAATCGATGTCCGCTTGCGTTCCATAGTCCGTAAAGATTGCGAAACTTAAACGACAAACGCGAATAGAAAATGACGAATGATGAATAGTGAATAAGAGTTCTCTAAACGTATAATGAATGAATAATTCGAATAATAAGTAACCGACTAACAATTAATTACTTATTCGTCGCAATACATAATTTTTTATTTATTTAAAGAAAATCTGAAATGTCCAATAATAAGGGAACTCGCTCTAATTGCTATTTAAAGAGAGAAAAGAAATCTGGTCGTGAATTAGATCTTGCAAGAAGAGAAGAAATTCCGGCAATTCAGCTGAAGTGAAATGAAGCAGCTGCGAGCTGAGTGGACAGGATATTACTGCTATCTTCGAAAAAGGTATTAGATGCTGGACCATGGTCCCTGAGGAAGCACTCGATATCTTATCGCCGAGATCAAAATGTCATATTGTACCACGGAGAATCGCAATCGACGTAGATTTAAAGAAAGTTGGCAATTGAAATCTAGATTCGCAATACCTGTGTAAAAGTTGAGTGGGGAACTGAGGGAAAGTGTGGATAGAAGGCAACAACGACATCGGACGCTACAGGTTAGAATATAGACACCATAAACTGTTGCAATTTGGTTACGAAAGACACACCACGTTTGTAAATTTCACTGTATATTTCACAAAATTGTACCGCTAATGAATACACGTTTTTCAACAACGAACGCCGGAATAAGAAGAAGGTACGACTTCGCATGAGTTATCGGGATCTTTACAATTAGCGCCAATATTCGATTTAAAGATGTCGCGATTATAGTTATTAGTTTCAACATAAACACAGATATCTTTTGCTATCCTATGTCAAATTTCGCTCGACGTCGCATTTTATTCATTGGATCATTGGGAATCTTATAATTATTATTCCTATTTTATAGGTGTTCGTCATCCTTTATGAAATTATTCTTTAGAAGAAGGCGATTTCAACTGGAAATTGATTATTGGCAAACTACGACATCGGTGATTTCAAGTACCAAAGATTCTTGCATTTATGTGGTATCCCGGAGTGAAAGAAAACTCTCGAGAAACTCCGGTGAAAAAGACTTACGGCAGCTGCGAGATTTCGAGGCTCGTTGCACGCCGATTTCCTGCGTCAGGGCCGAACGATTTGTCGAGAGCACACTGGGACTCCATTTAGATTTGATACGCTGAATCTTGGAAAGATCCTTGCGGCAAGCAACCAAGGATTTCACGCCTCTCGAGAAATACACTGCCTCCTCTTCTCCGTTCGATCATCTACATGGAATCAAGGGAATGGAACGAATACACGCGTGCTTGTACGCGTCTGCCTTTTCCTGTGTGAAAGGGACTAACGCGACGGAGGGTTGAAATTGGTGAATGCACTCAAGAGTCCCGCGACGCTCTGTTAGTTTTGCGGAGAACGCGTGAAACCGAACGAAATTTACGATAAATCGCAGATGCAACTTACGCAGCCTTCCTTTTTCCTTTCTGTTGAATATGCAGGATGCAAACGGAAAACGGCTAGGCCATTCTTAACCCTTTGCAATCCAAGTTACGACCGCATATTGATTCTAGTTAATCCGCTACCATTTAGTCACTTTCCGACGGTATTGTATATATGCATTTCTTTATTGATTTCCTGTTAGGATTACAAAAGTTCCATTGTCTTAACAAAAGTAAAATCTTTCCTCTTTAGCGTCACACGTATTATTATCTATTATCTATCTGTTTACGTACTTATTAATTATATATCTATATGTCTGTATGCCTATTGTTTATATCTAGGCGTAAATCTGCGTTATTTTTAAAATTACCTTAATTGCTACTTACAGCTAATTATCTACCTACTATTTTCTGTCATTCCTTACTCTACAGCTTTAGCTTCGCTATTGCACTCTGCACTTCTCCCTCTGTCCCGACGATATTGTATGGCTTACATTTATTTCGATATTTCAGTATGTAATTATCCCTTTCCCTACGGCGAATTTTAATCAAAGATTATGCAGAAGTCGCCAAAATACTAAGTTGCATTTCGTTAAATTTATAATGTTCCTCCAATTTTTTCCTATTCTTCAGATATCGAAGAATTTCAAGTGTATGAAGACGCTAATAATGTTTACAATTGAAAACATTAATCGGCAGAAATCATCATTAACTTGCCACGTGCGAGTTTCTTAAGCGCTCATAATAATGAAACGATTAATATGTAAAAGATAAAAGCGCGCACAGAAGCCACAGTTTTTACGCAATCGAAAAGGTAAAAATGAACATGGTAATGGGGCTCACGAGCTCCAAATCAAGTAACAAAAAATGGCATTCGATGAGCGGTCTATTCCACTTTATACTTGACTGTGATGGAACAATATTGTCTGTGCGATATAATTAAAAACATTAGTGTCAAGGTTGCATGATTATGCCGAATAAAATTGCGTGATTAATCGTCGAACGAAGAGGTTGGTGGCAAATTGGAAAGGCCATACGAAGCTCGATCTATCAACAAGCCTGCACAGACAAATTTGTTTTCACTCTGTTACCGGCTACCCTCGTCTCCCCAATTTGTCAGAATACCAACGAGACACCAGGACACCGACAATGCCAAACTGTTAGAAACGAGCGCCTTCGCTTCTACATTGTGGCAAAACACAACTCGAATGCAGAGTAAGAGGGGGGCCGCTCGGTGGATAGACGTTTTCGAGAACCAGAAGAATTCGAATGGTTAATGGTTCTGCTGGCTGGGTCTGGTTACACCTGGTGGATACCTGCACACCGCGGGGTGTGACGTAATTTACTTGGTCACCCTATTACGGACACTTTAACCCTCTTCATTTTATCTCTTTTTCATTAACAGCTCCAATAAAACTTGTGAAAAGCTTCAAATGCACTCGGCTATAAAAGTGGCCGTTTAATTCTATTTTTACTATTATACTTGGACAAATCCTGTTAGATACGGATTGTAACTTGATTATTTACACCGTTTTCGATGAGCGTCGATTAGCGTTGTTTGAAGGTAGGAGGTCGGTAACTTATGACACAAACGTATCACGTTTTCCTGTGCATCAGCTATATTGCATTATGACCCCGACGGAATGGCTCACCATAAACATCATCAGTATTCTGTTGCCCGATAAATCTGTACCTGACTAAATTTAATCCTACTGGTGGCGGCGCGCCCGTGCAGACCCATAAACCGAGAATTACGTTCACCCGGTTTCTTCGGTTTTACGACTTTCATAGCCGATGTGGTAGCTGACCTGACCTAGTTAATTATTCGTACGCTTGTAAAGTCGTGATCCTAAACATGATGCGGCAAATAGCTAACGTGCCAGATCGTTGGTCACGAAACGGGTCTTCGAAGCGTGATTTGATCGAGCACAGAACCGATAAGTTCTTGTTTTCCAAACGTCCCGAGTCTAACGAACACGAAAGCGCAGTGAAAAGTCACGGAAGAAATTATAGCAACATATAATGGACTCCATCCACGTAACTTGTATCGCAAGCTGTCAGGAACTGTCAACAGAGTCGAGTTACTAATTTAGCCAATTACGAGATCGGGAATCGAGAACAGGGCACAAGTCACACAGGGTGGCATGGCGAGCGCTTATTAATTTACGTTCTCGTCGGAAGAAAATCTCGTTGGGACGGGATCAGATTGTGTACCGAGCAAAGAACACGGGCCATCGAGTTCCCGATGGTATCTTTATAGTGCATTATTGCAATAAGCACTTCTGTACACAGCCAAGGGTAGCATCGTGGATGGTAACAATGGGGGCACCCACGGGCCCTATGGATTCGGCCCGCTCGACCGTCCTGCCGCGCATTATCGACGCACAATAGCTTGTGCCTCGATCAAACGCGCGTCGAGAATTTGCGCCAACGATACACACGTAACCGAATCCACTCGGCTACTTTTCACCGGCTCTGACATCGAGTTTACTCTTTAGTAGAGACCCTTTATGCCTATGATCGCGGATCATCCGCGTTATTTGTGTGCTTATCGAACGGCGAATTATTATAACCATGGCCTTCCTTCCTGGGTAACGAATATTAGATCAGACTGTAAAAGCCGTTAAACGATGCTAGAACTACCAAGGCCGTGAAAGTTACGGGTCACTAATTTATTATAAAATTTATATAAATTTGCAGAGGCATATTTTTTAGAACGTTTCACGATTTTCTGCGCGATATATGAATAATGGTTCGTTTTAGCTGCATCATATGTATTTATTAGTCGTCTACCACGTTTATCTCTTTCATATAAATATGTGTCTATATTTTACTCGCTGGTAGTTCTACTGTTGATATTTTATACGGTGAACTCTCGTAAAACGCGGAGGATATTTATGTTCCGTGGTATACGTACGGGACATGCATTATCAGATGAATTTATGTATGCAAGAGTAGACGTGTCCTTGAGTTCTAGCGTTTATCGCATATTGCTAACAAGATGTGGGCGAGTTTCAAATGTGGTTGTTAAAATAGCAATAGTAGCAATTAGTTTTTACTTAATTAAAAGTTAAATACATTTGGATCGTTAACCCATGCCCCTCGTATGTCAAATTGACACACTGATAAAACAACAATGAAATGAAAAGATAAATAACTAAATTTGCCAATTATTTTATTCGAAATAAAGGAGTAAATATTTACAATGTAGCTTGCTCTTATTTTTCGTTGCATTTTACAAATCCGCGTTTAACGGGAGTCCATTCCACTTTAATATTCTTACCGTGTATCTTTTTTAAGGTACGCACTTGCCGACGGTTTTGCTATGTTTTGCTCTAGTTTCAATAAACTGTTCGAAGGTTGATGTCCGAGGTCTTTTCTGCGTTGATTAAAAATTGCACGCTGAACGCTTTGAAGTTGTATTTTGAACGTAGGATAGAAATGTTTGTATTAAAAACAAATTTTGGTATACGATAAAAAAGTAGTATAGGAATATGGAACGTAATATCGGATGAATGTTTCTCTATAATAAAATGCAACGGACACTCTAACCTTTCAGGGCACCGTTTCGATCGTTTACTTAGGCTCGTTCGGAGCACTTAGGATCATTTCGCTCCTTATGGGCAAAGAAAAAATTATAACCATCGGCCTGAAGCGATGCGCGTCATAACTATGATCCCTGTTTACCGAATGAATGAGCCGTTCGCATAATGCTCGCACGTTTAACGAGCCATTATACGATCGTTCCTCGGCTTCTCCAAAGCCATACAAACAACGTTTCTGTACGAGCTGTTTGCACAGAACCGTCGCAATATGTCAGAATTGCGAATATGGCACCAACTTTTCCTTTATTTTAAATTTTCCCCTCGTTTTAATTTGTTAAATGGAATCAACAATTTTCGGTGTTCTTTATCTGTTCCATTCGCCGATTCTACTTTCACGGGGAAGCTGTCTCGATTTGTCATTTTTGCAGGAAATTAAGAACGGGAACACGTGAACGTTTCAGCTTGCTTCAATGTGGAACGGCACTCGCGTGCTCCCTCGCGATTTTTCCACCTTGACAGTTCCACTACTTCCTAAGAAATTTTTCAATTTGACGCACCTAAGAAATGTATACCGTCTGTTATTGTTTAGAACACTACGTTATGGCACGTCTAGTACGTTGGTATTTTTGTTGCTACATAAGGAAGATACATTTCTTTATTTCTACCATTATATGGATTAAGTTTTAACTATTGTTATTATGTTATTATATTCAAAATAATTTATTCGATTCATTAAAGAATCTTTATTATTTTCAATAACTTTAAAAAAATGTGTTTAGTACATTTTTGTGTACAATCCAGCTAGGATCTCTTCGTTATTAATGTACAAAATAAGAACTTGTATTCGGCGTTTGCATGTATGTGTATGTACGAAATAATTCAATAGACATTAATAGCCTGCGAGACCATCTCTATTAATTACGCAAGTTTTAATGTCTATAGTAGTTATGGGTTAATCCTTTCACTGCTGAGTCCGCATGTTGTACGGTCACTCAGAAAAGTAGGAAATATTAATTCAGTGACTACAACACATAAACAGCGAGACTCGTTTGGATCTTAAACGATGAATTTTAAGAGCGTTTATGTTTTCCTTATTTGATATTGGGTGTACTAATTAATCTAAAGCCTTTATATTTAAGCTCTTGCTATCTTTATCAATTCGAGATCAATTTTTCTATATTTCAAGTAATGAATTTATTTCGCAAAAGTGTGAAAATACTGTAAATGTCGAATATTGAAACTGTATCCCGTTTTCTTATGAAACAGTGAAGACTCAAGATTAATTTGTACACCTGCGACATATAAAAGCACGTAGAATTTGTAAATTCGATTTTCTGAGCTTTATACTATTTGGAACGATCTTCAACTGCGACACATTGTCATTTTAATGAACATCGAAATGGTTAATAAACACAATTTTACATATACTCAGTTCTAGTTTTGAAATGAAATCTCTAGTTTTCCCTAACAGTGAGAAATAAATCTTTCCGAGATCTGCCCATGGGCGTGCAATTTTCCCAACTGCCAATCCCCCTGTCCCTTTCTTAAAAGAGAAAAGGCGTCGTACTTTAACGCTCCGAAATTGCCCAGTCGTTTCAATTCCCCGCAAAATCTTCGACAGCATAGTACACCACCTATCAGAGCTTTGCGCTATACAACACATATGTAGGTCACGTTCACGAATGTACATTTAATGAACAATTCTGAAATCTATCCTAAAAGCTGCAGTATCGGCAAAAATTTCTACCTTCAAATTCAACTATCAATCTTTGTATCTGTCTCCTGTATCCTAAATCCCAATTCCTCTTACGGAATGTTCCATTTTTTCCTATGGAAAGACGATGCTCTTAAACCTTTGTGCAGCCTGCAAGATTTATCGCAGCCCGAGGAAATGCGGTTAAATCTTGCGACACGTAAACCCTATAGACATATGTACATTATTTGCACGCAGAGTAGAGCTTAGAGGGTTGTAATGGACGAGTCAAAACGCGAGAAGCTTCATGGTGCACCCCCTTCTAATCCGTTTAACGCAGCCAATCGGGCAACCTTGTGCACACCACGTAAATGTAAATACGAGAAAAAGATCTCTCGGGTCGACGTCAAATATCTACGGGGGGTGAACCTGAGTAGAATGCGTGGTTGGTTCTGGGGAATAGAAAAATTGACCCTCGTCGCAAGGATTTTATTGGGTTAGGTCTATAACGCCGCTGTATTTCCTCATTGATATAACCACGTCGCGTCGGTCTGTCAAGAAGGATTCTCTTTCCGGCAACCACGCAGGGGCGCCAAACCTCGAGTTTAATTCACTGAATTAAACTCCTTTTTCGTTTACGACCCTCGATATCTCCTAAAACTTTCTGTATAATTCTTCGCTTCACACCTGCATAATTTTATTGCTATTCGGAATATTTAAAAATTCTTTCAGCAAAATATTCTAGACCACTAATTTCCAATCGGTGGGAGGTTGTAATTTCCTACATGCAGGTACAAACATTGCATTAAATTAAATTATTAAATGTATTCAATATTTTTAAATCAGGAAATAGATGAAAACGATTTTTTGGGCACAATTGGAACGAGTATTCCTTTAATTATTGGTAAAAGATTTAAGAATAAAATAAAATTTAAATTCAAAAGTCATTAGATGTAAATGTAAGAATATCCCTTCATTAAGTTTGTGAATATTTTGTTTAATGTAATATTAGTTTCACCTTTATCAAAATTACTTATGTTTACATTGTGGAAGTTGTAGGTTCAATGAATTATTACTTAAAACCTTATAAATTATACTTAAATGAATTCATTCCATTTACTATATCGATATTGATTACTGTGTTCTTATAAAAGCAATATTTCTCCCGATTTACGAGAAGAATAGTAAAAGTGCTTTACCGGAAATATCCCGTACTTCGATCGCAAAGATCTAAAAACAATGCGTATAGTAAGCACTGTTACTTTATGATGCATTTCTTTAGATACTTCTTCCATGAAGCTTCCCGTTCCCAATTACTTTAACCCATCGGAGAGCTTTTTAATACTATCCAGAAGCAATTCTCCGTAAACTAAAGATTAAAGCGTCGAACTTGATCGTTGCTGGTCGTGCTTCCTTCTTGACTCGCTTCATCGTGAAATTAAACGAAACGAGTTACGAAGTCAGCGAACCGATGTCAAGTGGGCTCAAACGACTTGGATAACACGATACGTTATCGCCGACATTACAAGCAATTCCCCGCCTTCTTGAGAAACGTCTCGCACGTGAAATCGAATATACTCGTGTGTACTTCGTACAAAGCTCCACCGCTTGATACACATTCAGTTGCATTCAATCTGCGTAACGAGGGGATAGCAAGAGGAAGAGACAGAGAAGGCACTTGACGTGGCTTTAACGGTTCACTTGCCAGGTCGAATCGTCGAATTGAATCCCGAACAAACGACGGTGTACCCGATACGTAAACACATGCCACGTAACAATGCTATTAAACCGCAGGGAGGCCAATGAACAGAGCCACCATTAATTAAGTGCACTCTTATGGACGAGTACCTCAGATCGAAAAGAAAACCAGCCCCTTCGTACCTCGGAGGAACTTGGCTCGAGCTAATTCATACCGTCGGTATTTGAGATGATTTACAAGTGCCACTCTCAAGCGATGCGGAAGAATCTAGCCGGATTTCGTTATCGACGCGGATTCCACTTGGTCTACCAAGGCATTTCTTGAACGGAGCACGATTGGTCAAACTAGAATGAACCATTTTTCAAAGTTAATCGAATGGAAAGACACATTGTACAAACGCAGTCCGCGGGATCGCAAGTCAGAGACGTAAATGAGGATAATTGAATGGCTGATGCGGAAACTAAGTTTTCCTTTTTAACCATTGCTGAAGTGTGCAAAATGGCGGAGGGAGATTACAAATATTATAAATAGATTGCGGATGTTTATGCATTTATGGGAAATTTAACTGCGCATAGAAAGTGCAGGAAATATTTAAAATAAAGCAACCGTTATTACGTTTAACGAGTGATCTTAAACGATATTTATGTACCATTTCATTGCTTGTGTTTTTATGCATTTATCGGGAATCTGAATCGATAAAAAGGTACGGAGTTATCACTGAACATTCTCCAGAATCATATGTCGCTTCAATGTCTTCAACGAGAAAGTTGAGAGGTGGAATTTCGCGAAAGTTCGTGAAAACGCGCGCCCTTGCGAGACAACCTTTCGACCCTTGGAGGAAGGAAAATAGGTCGACCGAGAGTCGCTTCACCAGTAGACCGGGTCTCGCCTCAGCCATGCGATAAGCTATCAGAGGCAATGCAATCTACGGCAGACAGTGGTGTTATGGAGAGGAAGCATGTATAGGGGGAGCCCCGCCAAATACATATCCTCTTATCAGCGATAAAAGAAGCGATTTCGATGACGAGGGAAAGCGAGATTGCTAAATCCCCGCGAGAAAGATCGCACGGTTCTTCGGAGACGAGATTATCAAAAGGTCAGCTCGGAAACGAAATTAAAAGTCCGCGGGAAATGAAGAATCTCATGGCATCGATCGCTGAGACGGCGATTAGCCGAGAAAGTATTCTCGTTTAAGAAACAGCGGAGCATTTAGAAGTTTCTGGAGTTCCAACTCTTAAGCGAGTGAACTATTAGTCCGTAATTACAGAGATCATTTTAATCGCTGAACTCTCAAGAGGATCGTTTCTCGGCGCGTGCCCACAGCAAACTTTTAGCCCCTGCGGGGAATAGAGAAGAATTCCTTAAATAATTCCCTACAAATGTCGAACGAGGCTGCGTGGAACGCATAACGAAGATGTTCGGTGATCTTTTGTTTTGTTGATTCGCAAAAGCTCTCGAATGCTACTTGACCTTGGCAGAATCGAGAAGACACACGCGTTCCTCCCGCGGGAAATCATAAAGTTTTATAATATACGACGAGTTTTTCGTATAAACATCAACTTCCAGTAAAGACAATGCCGATTGATCGCGGAACTATTAATCATTATCGTCGTCGGTTGGAACTTCTGCCAAAATAATCGCTCGGAACTTCCACCCAGCTATAAATCATGCGTGCAGGCAACTTTGCCAAACGTTTACCCTTCTGCACAATGAATGGCCGACGATATAATTCTGTCCCGAGTGCAATTAATAAGCGTAGACAGCTAACGCTTGTACTATGGTCTATCAGCGGCTAACACACGCGACTGTACACGGAAAAGTGAAATTAACAGATGTAGATTAGTATGTAGCGGTGGCTACGACTTTGCGACGTGGATAGCAAGTTTAGTGGCATTCGCAGTTTTTCCGCGTACAAGAGTGGTAGGTAATTCTTTCTAAAGGAAGAAAAATCCTTTAACCCTTCTGCTGCAGCGAATATTAATCCGAGGGATATGGAGAAATCGCCAAAATATTAAATAGGATTATGTTTTCCGTTTGTGAACAAATGTCACAAATAGCAAAACAAATGTATTATTATTTCTTGAACATACGCTGGATCGAAAAAGTTTCCTTACACCCGACTGGAATTTTTTAGTTCATTTACTTTTCCATTATAATTCCAAGTACTTGTGAACATCTTTATTATACCCATTACGATGTACGCGGTAACGTTTCAATTCTTTTAGCGTTAGGAGCTCTACTGTCTTTATCAATTATAACCCATAAGAGGAAAGTGTTTTTGACTACACTGCTAGGTGTACCAATAAATAATTCACATTAGTTGTCAAATTCAATACTTATTTTTATCAAGCACAGGTATCTGTACTGTTTTAAATATCATTGGCGCTATATCTTTAATATTTACACATTATAAAATAAATTGATCAATTCATTCTTGCATATTGGTAGTATATTTTGTACTTTATACGTATGGTGAATACTTATCGGGTGTATAGAAAGTATTTTATATCAGTCGTCGATATTTGTCGATTTCTAAAGCAAGAAACTCAAAGTAACACCAACAATACCAGACGTTGATGTTAACAATTGGACAAGAATTTGTTAAATCCTGTCTTTAAAAGGGTTAATAACTGAACAACAATTCGACAAATATTTTGTTCCATCCGCAACGAGTTAAATTCATATTCTTCTTCCAATTCTTTCCCCTATTCTTCAAATGACAAAGATTTCAAATGTTTCAAGATGTCAGTAACATTTTTGATAATCGAAATTAATCGACGGATGAAGCCAATGGTACGCTATGAGCGATGTTTTTGAACGCCTATAGCTGCCAATAGGAATGAAAAGATTAATAGAGAAAACTGGAATAAAACGCGGTAAAGATACAGAAGTTTAGAAACCACATTCGTATGTATTTTGAAGTATTCACCGAGTATTCTGTGCGAAATGTATAACACACACACACACACAACGTCGAACTCGTGTGTAGTTGACAAAACGAAACGAGACACACGCGAACGGAATCAGTTCGAAACGTGAATTTTCAATTTAAAGTTTAATTAAATTTCAAGTCCGTCTGTTCGTCATACGGTTCGGTTAGCGGGATACGGTTTCCGTTCGGAGAGAATTCGTATGGCAATTTTATTTCGTGCACGGTGAAAGCCTGTGTCTTTCTTTCTGCGAAATTCTCAGACGCAACCAATTCTCGTAAGCAAGATTCGAAGAGTTCGCTATCTTCCAAGAAAGACACAAGCAGCTACGAAGTGGGAATCAAGAAAAAGGTCGTTATCTGGAACTCATTAATGTCAGGTTCGGATAGAAAATAGAAAGACCAAGGCAGAACCGTAATCGTATGGCCGTCGTTACGCAGAAGAGAGGTGCTATTTTATTTACGAGAAGGTGAATTGAAGGGAAAATCCCAAGCTAATTAAATTGCCCTCTCACGGGGCAAAAAAAACCGAAAGCAACTAAATAAACGCCAGCTTTCACCGATTCTGTGCAAACTTCAACAGTCAATAGAAGTAAGAAAGCTACCTGCAGCACGTAAATGGTACCATTCTCGATCTTTAATTAGCGTTCTAATCGGAAAAAAAGATTATTACTTTCGCGCGTTAATTTTTACCACACGTTGCATCTCCATTAAAGTACGTTTATTAGAATCTGTTATTTGAGCGGGCAAAAAGTGTATCCTTCTATTGCCAACGTTTGTAGGTTGGATTCGAAGGTGCCAATTAACCCTTGTTCCACGGATCGCACATTTGCAGGCTGCAGGCCGATTTAATGGCGCGATTGGTCTCGCTAGCAAATAAAATTAGCATAGACATAAGTGGGCACGATTTTTTATAGTCCGTTAAAGCATCGTCCCTCGGGTCGCTGCTCATTGTGGCGCTATTATGTCACCGTCGTGGAGGGACATTAATTCGCCGTCGAAGGGTGGCTGATGTTATGCAAATTCCTCATTAACAGGCTAGCACTTGAAACGCGACGATGTTCGTCGCGTGTAACGTGACCGTTCGTCGATTCTTGTGGCACGGTCCGCTCGTTTAATTAATCTTGAAATGTCAACGATTTTAGCCACCGCGAATAATTGCGACGCATGCGTGAGGCACCACCATTTGGTTTCTAATAAATAAATATCGTAGCAATTATGAGCGTTGATTATTTTATATTAGGTGTGATGAAAAAAGTTCAGGGACTTTTGTTATATAAACTGTTTGCTTGCAGGTGTAACAGAATTCACAATGAATCTCATTTAACCTTTTGCCTTATTAATCATACCAGGTGTTGGGAAGATTAAGTTGGATATTTGCTGCTTTAACATCGCGTGGGACACAAAACGTTGATATACAGTCAGTCACGAAAATCTACATGCATACCCTAAATTGAAAATGCTTACATATACTTTAAGACGTGTCGAAGGATAATAAAAATGGGGTGAAAATTTATGAAATATATAATTATAAACGAGGAAGATTCCTAGAAAACGTTTCGTAAAAGGAGCATCATTGATTACTGAACAAAATTGCTCTTAATAACTATACTAGATATAATTTTGCTTATCTTGAACAAATTATTGGACGTCAGAAATTCATGAGAAAGGTTAACGAAGTATGAGTACAATTATAAAAATCGGTTTTGTATACTTTAATACACGTGTGTATATTTTTATTAAATCAAGTTTTCGGTTTACGTACGTTCGGCTGTAAAAAATTGAAAAAAAATATTAACATTTTTGAATTCTGATTAATAAATAAATGAATGTTTTGTTACATTAATCCAAGCTCTTGTAATATTTCAAATATTTAAAATTTATGGGTATATATAGATTTCTGCGACTGACTTTACACATATTACATGTTATAGTTTGATAACCCGATTAGACCTAAAATTTCAATTCATTAGAAATGCAGTAGGTATTGCATTTATGTTACAATCAACTTCACGAGCCACACGCGTTGTTATAAAGCAAGGAATTAAAGTAGAATCTTTCTGTACGTTTACGTTTTCGATTTGACAATTATTTCTTTCTGCGACACGAAACGTATCCCTTTGAATACTCGTTTTGAACGTGAATGAGGGAAGATATTTACTGGCGAGAGAGCAACATTTTAATGGTCCTCGATGCACTTTTTCCAAGTTCAAAGCGAAACATGATCTCTGCTTGTTAAAACCAGGTATCATTAAAAATCGAAAAAAACAAAAATTCTCAACGTACAACAATAGGTGACTACCCATCAACCGCGCAATTGATTGTTTCGATATTAAGAATACACTTAGCAAATAGAGGAAGAATGATAACTTCAAAATACCATATGTATATTTCGCTTCTAGTGCGACTTGTTGCAAAAGTCTCCGAGTTTTTTAATCACACAGATTTCACGTTCGGAGAAAAAAAAAAATGAAAACATCCAGGTCACGAGAATTTTATTGCTCGTTTCCTGATCACCGAATGAAAGGGATGTTAATTGATTAATGTAGCGGCACATTCTCAAGATATCTTCGCGCCGATATTCCGCTGATAACGATCACTATTATCGCATTGTCTAAGTACCGGCGGCTTCTCAGGCGTGTCACCACTAATTGTCGCTTTCGTAGGCCGGGTGTCCCCACTAATTGCATTCCTTACTCAATTTCCATTACAGAATTGTCTCCGCTGACACGTATCTCCACGAGGACTGACAACTTTACAGGCGATCCCGATGCCAGTGCTGGCTCTGATCAAGATACCGTCGGACGAAGGTGTAGTCCGCGCTAAGTGATGTCTTCTCGTGTGCCCCATTGTTGCCGAAACGGTTAAGTTAATCCCGTCGTTCGATCCTGCCGATAGACTCCGGGGTTAAATAAGGATTAGCGCGGTGACTCGACGAGATTTAAGGACGAGCTTGTCGATCGCCGAAAACGGATCCGATCAGCGAGCCGTCGTTTCTCCTCTTCCCCTTCCGAAGCTAACCAATCGCTAGATCGGATTTTGTCGGGCCGATTCACGATTCGCCGTGGAGAAGTCTCCCCCCCAGCCGCTAGATTGGTATCAGAACCCGTTAAAGTGACGTTAAAAGGCGTGTAAGAACGCGTGGTCACTTGGAAGATCGTCGAACGGGAAACGTTTGCCTGTCTTCTCCTACAATTTGTATACTTCTGTTACGTGGGAATGAAGAAAACAGGATCCCCTCAAGGCACACTGACCGATTTAACCCGAATCTCTCGACTAGAGCTGCGTCCGAGGGAAAATCAATACTTGGAGAAACTTCACGGAAACAATTTTCAGCCACGGAAATATCCTCCGCTTCCACTAGCAAGAACTATTGTACAAAGTCGCCGGATTTGTGGTCAGGGAACACCGTGAAAGACACTGGCGAATCCCTTACAGGCGAAGGACGTTTGCAACATTAGTCCACCGAACTCTCTCTGCTATCGTTCGAAATGTCAGTCATGTTCGGAATCCACAATTGCCCGGAGTCTTACTCCAATCGAGATGACGAATCCAGTCAGTCGATAGAATAGATTTTGCCTGGCTCGAGCTAGTGTGTAATCGTGGAACGGCTACAAATCTCTCGCCCCTTTATGACCAGCTGAAGGCTGTTCGTCGGGTTTGCAAACTATTCAAGGGTTGCTCTCGCGTTCGTTCACTGAGGTGACGACACACAATAAACGTTTTTTTTCTTGCGGTATTATCACGATGCAAAGAGAATATCCTTTTATGAAAGGGGAGATTGGAATTAAGTGGCTATTTCATGGTGCTAATTGTAACAAATAGCACGAGCAGATTTTATTACCGCTATCAATCTCGACACTTTTGTTCTTGCAATTAGTTTCCTATTGTAATTCGTACCAATTCATTTGTGTGCGCATGTTGAAACCGATTTGACCTAATTTCTTAAAAAATTGAAGCAGCAAACGTCTTCCAATAACTTTTCATTCACTTATCTAATTAACAAAAGAACTTTATGATCGTGGTGTAACGAGAGGTCAAAGATAGCTAGGTGTACCGTGTAATTTAGTTATACGGTTGCATATTGCACCAAACGCGATACGTATCTTATTATATCGTGGCCGTGCGGCGAATTTTAATGAGAATCATCCGACATGTTACGTTTATTCTAATCTAGTGTCGCTAAGATTATCAGACACTTCGACGCGTAAGATAAGAAGAGTCGCGCGTGTTTGTACTCGTTCCTTCTACACCATACTTCGTCTACAGTTACTACGAGAGTTTCAGAATAGCTTCTTGAAGGCGAAGGCGAATGTTCACCTGTGTACTCTACGTGTTTGCGTATCTGTGTTACTTTCATTCAAGGTTGCATCTTCTACACACAGAACTTTTATGTACAAATGAAACTAGGAATTAGTTAAATAAGGAACCAAATGAATGAATCATCAGTCGATAGTTAGAAATATTTGACAAAATTACTAACAATTCAAACTCCGTTTAAATTAATGGAAACTTTTAAATTATACGAAGCAATGTTCAAATACCATACCAGTTATATTGGATTCTATGAAATTATTAACACTTAACGCTAGAACAGTCAGCATTGAATGTGTAATTCTGTGGTTGTAAGACAAAACAATATAAATTTCGTTAAAAAAAAAAAAATTTTAATTTATGGGTTAATTAAGTTTTAAAATTTAAAACATAGACTGTAGGTACTTATCATGCAAAAATGCACGAAAGTACATTTCTTATGTTTAAAATTGAAAACTTTGAACAGCAATATTTCGAAAATGAAAACAAGTGACTTATGTCGTTTTGCCTTGCAAACACAGATTTACAAAACGCTGCATTTGTTACTATTTCTACCCGTTGTGTAATATTTAAACAGTTCAATAACAAAACTAACTGTCAGTCACAGAAATGTATAATATTTCACATATATAAAATTATTCAGAACGTTTCTTGCAAATAGACGGCATTTAAAACGAGAGATCTGAAATCCGTCATTTCGTCGGGTTTAGTTGCACTAGTGTCAATTTACTGCCCATCCGCGGAAAGAAGGCAGACCAGTATTTACATCCTCACTGTAGATATGGTCTGCTGCCTTCCCTATCATCACTCGCATTCATTCGGATTCGGTTAACAGTAAGCAATGCATGTGATTGTCGAGTAGCTGATACATTGTAATTAGAACGGCAACGAAAATACTTGTCTGCCTTTTTGTCACGGTTGGACAGTACGTTGAAGATGATGCTGAACAGTGCATAAATTGCAATTGTGCATCAAATAATGGAATTGTAATTATACGACGATGGAAGGATCGGATATTTAATATTTATTTTAGATTACACGCTTCACACCAATGAAGATAATAATTGGATGCGAAAGTGTGTTACAATAAGTCGTGACATTCTGTAATAAGCAATATTTTTCATGAGCGGCTCAGTGGTCTAGGGGTATGATTTTCGCTTTGGGTGCGAGAGGTCCCGGGTTCAAATCCCGGCTGAGCCCGATTTTTTTTCTTTTCATCTATTAACGTATTTTTATTCGCAGCACTCCGTACTTCATATCATACATAATACAAATGTTTGCCTCAAATAATAATACAATTTTTTACGGTCAAAGAATGCACTCATTAAGCGCCGCGTATGTTCTCGCGAAACAAAGTCACATTTAAATTCTAATGACCAGTTGTTTCGACACGGCGCTACTTTAAAACGAAAATATTTTAAAACAAATTATGACAATTATATAAAATTTTAACTGCACACGATTTTATTTTATAGTATTTAATATCGTTATTATTTGCCGGAAGCTAAGTATTCATATGGATTTTTTTCGGTCATGTTTTCGTGAATATATTTTGAGTGAAAATAGGACATCAAGGGATATTTTCGTATACGCCACGTTTATTACGCGTGTAAAAGTTTAATGCACCGAATATTTGCAATAACCTCTACGCGGAGGTTTTTGCGTATCATCGGATACCTAATGCGAGAAGGTTAGATGGTAACGAGCGCCAAGCTCGTAAATCAATCTGCGCCACAGACACGGCAGATGCTCATTTGCATTTCAGCATTTTATTATTGCACTCCTAAGCTAAACCCAATACACTGTCCCAAGCTTTTTGTACTCTTTCAGATAGTCATCTTATGCACCCAAGTATTAAATCAATCGCGCACTCATGCGAAATCTTATGAATCGCTTATTCTATTATTGAAGGTAAACATAGCTACTGAGAAAATCAATACTTACCAGTATTAATTCACCGGTGAAGAAACAAAATTCAGTAAATTCAACTATACTAATTATAATATTTTATAGTCTAGTTAAATAATTAGGCAAGAATAATTAGGCGAAAATTCGTTAAATACTATTGTGTTCCGACCGCAAATGATTAAAATGAAAAAGAGATCTCTGATTTACATACGCATATATCTGGTACTGTTTCAGATTTCTGCAAGGGAGAAACGCACTATACAAACATGTTGGGGGTGTAATAAATAAAATGAATGCAAAGGATCAATTTCATGCACGGAAAAGCAGGTGAAATTGTAATGTTGAATGTATCCCGACGTTATTACAACCGGCTTCCTTCTTCGTTCTTGATTATTAACCCTTCGGGGCCTGGAACGTCGACGTTTCCGATCGTCACGCTCGGCCAAATTTTTCGGTTAAACCGAATCGATTGAAGCCTGCAGTAATTTCCTGAAAGTTGCAGTAATTTTCAGAATTAGATGAACGCAGATGCCCGAGAACACGCGTGTTTCATGGTTTAATAGGAAAATCAAACAGCATGCAGGGAAAACGATATTGTAAAGGTTGGCACCTGCTATGGATAACGATCGTCTAATGACTGGTCGAAACCTTGTCTTTATTCTTCGTAGAAACTTACAAAAACGGGGTCACTTCGCGGAAGTTGCTGCTTTTGTTCCATCAAGTTTAGCAAGCTTGTAGGTAAAATTCTGTTTTTTACTTAGTATCAGATAAAGGAAATGTTACTATAATAATTAGACTGCGAATATTTTAAATGAACAAAGAAATACAAAATATACGTAATGTGCATAAATATGCAAAATATTCAGAATACAAATTATTGTATTTTGAGGACAAAGCAACCCTCTATTTAGGATCCACCTCTTTAATTTTTTAAATAACGATGTAAATTTGCATAAAGATCAGCAGTCTAATAGTAACTATTATATCTGTGACGAGATATTTCTTTATAAATAAGAGGACAGAGTTGGGCAAATCAACGATTTACGATTAAATTTTTGTCTCAATTAATAATCACAATTAACAATTAATTTTCTACTTTAATCGCTTTCACAATTAAAGATTAATTTTCAGCTTTAATCGTTTTCGCAATTAACAACTCAATTGCTACTTTAATCGTTGATCGCAATTAATAATTATATTCTCACTTCATCCGTTAATTGCGAATAATGACTAAAAATTATCATAATTGACTAACGATTAGCTACTAAAATTCTTATCTAGTAAAATTAGAATTTCATATAAGTGTTTTTCCAATATAGTCATTCAATAATCATTTTGAAATTTGAAGGAAATTTGTTCAGCTCGGACGATAAAAATAATTTGTAATGGAATTTCGGTTACGCATCAAAATTTCATTCAAACTCCATTTAAATATGAGCAACTAATAATTGATTCAATTTATCAATCAACGTATAACAATATCAGCTGATTGATTAAATCAATAACCGAAGTTTCGACAGTTAATTTCTTCAGTCGACGGCTGACGATTAATTTCATTAATCTATTAAATCAGTCACCGATTTGTCGACGATTTATTTTTTTTAATCCCTAGGCATTAATCAATCAATCAATAGATTAATGTCCAACTCTAGAGAAGGAAAGATTTTCAGCAACACTGGAAATAGGTACGTACTTTTCGATTCAGAAATTCCCATCGATGACAAGTCCTCGTGTTCGCAAGTAATGAATGACTATACGAATATGCACATATTATATCCGAGAATTACATTGAAGCTCGTGTGTTCGTTTTAAATGAAATTCAGGTAAAAGATTCCGATGTTTGTGGGCGGTACAGTGGAATTATTCTCACGTCATTGGTCGAGTATAGTGCGCGTAGCTGCGGTGGCTAACGTCGTTGGTAATGCAACCAATCGTACAATGCGGCTGCTTTACAATGAGAAAGCTGCACCGTTGTAGACGTTCGCGTTTCCTGAAAACGTTCAGGTTTTATGCGTTGTCATCGAAAGGCGGCGGACGTCAAGACGCGGGAAGAAAGGACAAAATGGAGCGCGCGCGAGTGCATCAAACGACCCGTAATAATTTGCCTTTTATGGAAAATATTTGTTAAATTTTACTATTTGACCCAGGTTTTAATTTTATGATAATAGTGAAATACGCGAATGGTTTACAAATTCTGATGGAATGTCCGAATGGTGTTTTCCGGTTGTAGCGCGATGCGTATCTATTATAATAAATACTGTTGTATGATTATGGTACAAAATGTACACTTAAACTAATGGTAAGAGGTGATATATTACAATGAAATATAAACGTGAATTAATGTATCTTGGCACGCTTCACACAATAGAAATCGCAATCGCACGTCTTATCAACTCGCTTTCTAATACAATATTTATCGCTTCATTCTAAAGGCCGATTTATATTTCCGTTCAAACACGAAACGTTTACAGGACGATTCGCTTCAGACAAAAGGATGTCATATTTATATCATTAGTGATTAGTAGATTGCGGATTTTTGTGCAAATTCGTATTTTTACTAACAAAATTAAATGAAGAATAGTACCACCCCGAAAAGACAATATCTTGTACAGTTTAGCATATGTCACGCATTCGGCTCTTATTTGCATATTTACATTCCCTATATATGCTTAAAAATCCGTAGTGTAGTCAGTCTATCTTTGGCAACATCAGGTGCAGAAACGATGTTTTTCTTGGGCATATAAAAACTATATATAATATCTAAGTAATTCTAGATATCATTATGCATTTTTAAATATGCGTAGGACACACGTCTGTCTGCTAGCAAGATATCATTTGAACTAAACGCACACAATACTAAACCGCACGTTCAGTCACATTCCGATTCCGATCATGCGTCGCTTCGGTCAAACAAATTATTCTCCATAATGTTCAACTTCCAATACGCTTGTGTTAGAACCGCAACATGTTTGAACTGAGCTGCAACGCTATACATATATAAGCATTTGTATCTTTTTGCCTATACATATTTTTATTTGTTTGAATCGTATCGTGTTGTAAACGTTTCGTGTTAGAACGGATAATATTATATAAATCAACCTTAATTCGTGCATGACACGATGCCAGTTTTCAAAAACAAATCAAGCATTAGCTAACCCAAGTCTAATGGCGGCCGTGAATCAGCGAGATCAAAGTTGACCCAAAAGTAAATATTTTAATCCTGACCCGGTTTCCTCGGGGGGTGGAAGAGATAATTCCACATCCAACGGTCGCATATTTCCATGAGAAAATAATAAAGGCAGCCCGTTTTTTGATGTCACCGTGAAACCGCAAACCGCGCTACGTGTATACACATCAATCTGTATAATTCTCCGTTGCGAATGAAAAATTGATCCAAGCACGCTCGACGCGAATAAATTCCACTGCGAAACGTTAAACGACACACCCTCCATCCTGTTTTTCTCCGTATGGCAGAGAGAAGAAGCACGCTTTTGTGAAGAATGAAGAAGAAATTCGTTGCGGCACTCGTGCAGTGCTCGCGTTGCACGCTAAAAGGGATTCTCAGCGTTGACGTTGAAACCGCGCCTCGCCATTGTCCCTTCGTACGGCAAACAGGGAAAAAACGGTTTCAACTTTCGAGTGGCCGCTCCGTCGTGTCGGTTCTCTGTTCGTCTTGTCACCAGTGCTCCCCCTTCGACGAGAACTCGAGAGGCCGAGGCAACCCCCGCCATTCTGCCAACCTCTCGAGTGCTGTCGCGCTGACTCTTTTCAACTTTGATCGAGCGCCTCTTCAGTGCGCATAAGATGAAATGAATTAGCGCTCCGGAACCGGAAAGCCTCCGTTCACCCTCTCGCTTTTCTCTCTCTTCGTTTTTGCTACTCTTTCTCCTTCTGCTCGCTGGTTCACCCTCCCTTCCGTTCGTTTTCATTCGTTTGTTTCCAGGCGCGAAAAAACCGTTGCGGTTTCCCTCCCCGAAAGGTTTTGCGACCGCAGTTTTCCTCGAGTGCCGCGAGTCGCTGGAACTCATTAATATGGCTCCTCTCGGTGAATCCCATCACAGCGCGGGAAATAATTGAAAAATTCTAAGCCAACGTGGAAGGAGAAATATTGTACGAACAGTTTGTTTCCTCTTTCAGATAGTTTATCGCCGTTATATCGAGTCAACTGTGGCGCTTGATCCTTCTTTTAGGTTGAGTTATTCAACATCGCAGTCCGGTCTCTGTTGGGATATCCTCCGATCGATTCCAATATCGTTTCTCTGTTCATCGATACCACTGGGTCTAATAGTAATCACCGTATCGCCACATAATTACAATTCCAATAGTAATCAGTGGAACATATTCGCCAACACAGCTGTGTTTCCATTAATGAAATAATATAATCAGTCTCCCGAGGTTAACGCAATTAAGCCATCAATCGTGCTGTAGTGTATTTGCAAACTTTCGAATACGCGTTTAAATCGAGACGCGATTCACCGGGTTCGTAGAAAACCGCATTAAATGCAGCGTGAAAGATACGCAAGTAATAACATTAAGGCGTCTCGAGCACACTAGTCGCTCGCAGGACAAGTTTATTTCGTTTTACCTGAAATGTCCACGGCACAAAGTCGAAACGTGTCTAATTATCTGACTCCTCGTTAGCTGAAATCCCGCTAATTCCCGGTGTCCCTGGAAATTCACAGCGACACATTTAGTTTCTGTCTGTCTCTGCCCGCTTCGCTGGCTCACGGACAGTTCAAATGTTAATATATTTGTAAAGGAGGTAGCTTGCCGTATCTGCATATCACTCGCATTACTCAGGCATCGAATTGAATTGGAGGCGTGACGAGGCTGAGCACGCGAGGGCCCGGAAAATTGAATTGCAGCTCGACCACCGGCGACGATGCAGTTGCAGAATCATTTAGGTCGATACAGAATTTACGAGATGCGATTCGGCGACGTGAAAGTCAGACTGCAAGTGTGCCGTTCGATCATCAGAAGTACAAACGAGCGAATGATGCGCCACTTCGATAATATTAACCCTTACACTGTAAACCGGTGCCAAATTGACTCCGGTGTTATTTATCCAAAACCATAAACTTCTCGTTTTTTATTTTACACAATTGAAAAAATAATATAGGTACTTGAATACACTGTTGCTCAGTTTTTCCTTTTTCGTACACAATTTAGAATGTTTCTGGATGCTACCAGAATCTTTCGAAATTTTTTTAAAGACTTTTACCCGCTCAAACATTCATGAGGTTAATATGACCCCCGATTACAGTATTACACGAATAAAAGGATTAGAACTATGTTACACGTGGTATACATCGCAATTTACAGTAATACCTCGGATTTATATTAAGTACCTGTAGTGTACTAATTGGTCTAGAGAAAAAGATGTAAATCAGGGTAGACTTCATGTGTGCATGCCATATATATGTATGTATCTTTCCGGCGTAGTTTTTGCAATTTTAATCTTTCTACTAATTGAAGAAGTTCTCGATCCATCATCAAAAAGTTTTGTGAAGATTAATTTTGTTCGCAAATTTGCAATGAATCCTTTTTCCATTGAAATATGAAGATAAAGCAGCTGCGATCGTGGTATTTGACGAGTAAACTGCGGCTCTTGGAACTGCATTTCTAGGAAATTTAGCTGCTTAGGGAAATACAGAATGCATAAGATTTGCTAAAGTATACAAAATTATTCAAAGTAAATTGCAGCTTAACATATAGAGGCTGCAATCAATTTCCATTTTGATTCCACTTCTTTATTTGTGTCTATAAAATTACGAATTTGCATAAAGATCCGCAGTCTACCGATGAGTATACGAAATATAACGTTGTTAAATTAATTATGTTACTAGCTTCTGATATAAACGTGTTCAATACCTTGGCGAAACTATGCACGTGGACACGGAAATAAGTTTTTGACTGAAGATGTAACGTCACTTATAGAAACTACGTAAGTGTAGAACTACGCAACTGCAAGTTGGAAGGAGGTAAATCGAAGTACTACCGTACTTTAGCACGTTGAATACCGCGCCGAATTTGTAACTTGCACGTTACTGCAGCTATTATATATGCTTTGAGGATATTTTGTAATTATACTGCGGATCTTTATGCAAATTCGTAGCATTATAAACATAATTAAAGTAATAGTGGATAAGTAGACATGTGTTTCACTCTCTGAACGTTATAACGTGAAGTTCATCATAGATATTTTGTAGATTTTTATGTACAATAGTAAAAGTGCATTTTGCACTTTTTCCTACATTTAAGTTTCTCATAAATACATAAACATTCGAAGGCTACTTATAATATCAATCAGACTATAATAATACGTATATAAGTATAAGACAAAGAAATTATAGAAGAAAAAACGATTCGAGTACAAAATTCAGCGCGACTCATCGATGACTCACTCACGCGGCACTTAATTTGTTAAATTGTATAGTAAAGCTTACGTTTTATAGTCGAATTTTTTGATTCGTACAGTCTACGAAATGTTTGCAGCATGACGTGAAACGAACCTAAGGGAAGCTGATTATCTGTGTTCTGAGAAAATCGCATTTGGAAAACAAGATGAGTAGGGACCTGAAAATTCGCTGCACGCTAAAGCAAATAATGTGATTACGACAAGGCTGCAGTGCACCGTTTCGTCAGCTTATTTCGTGCAAGGAAAAACAAGTTCTTTTGTCCTGAGAAATACATGAAGCGAGCGAGACAAAGTGCGACATTGCGCATCCTGTAAAATGTGGAACATTCGCTACGGAATTCCAATACCTCGTTGAAAAACTTTCCTACTATTCCCGCGTATGCCGTGGAAATTGAACACTCGAAATTTTTCGGCTGGCAGGAAAACTTCACCGTGAATAGGAACGATACTTTGAAGGGTATTCGATTGGCTCTCTCGAACAGAATTTCGGCAAATCCTCAAGTGACGTGCGCGTTAAATTCTCAGCAAGTTAACGCTGCAGCGTCCCACTAAACGTCCTTTAAGCCGTCGGACAAGGCGGTCCTTAAAAGCTTCGAAACCTCTCCTCCCGTCAAGAATGAGGGAAGCAAAGAAAGCGCAGAGGACGCGCGAACTTGACAATTTTTTGATTCGGACTTTTACCGGAGTCGGTCATTCATTCTTCTCGCGAATGAATGAGGCCAGCACGGAGGCCGAGAAGTTCGGTGAAGATCCGTGAATGGGCCCAGGAACGTCGGGAACTGAAAAAAAGGCAGCCGGTTTTCACGTTCGCTCACCCGCTGCGAGCACGAAGGCGACACAAGTGTCCCATTGTCGATCGACGAGGATACGAGAGTGCCTCCGGCCATTGTCGTCCCGCTCCTTAACACCATTAACTACGTTTTACCTTAAATTTAACCCAAAGTGGGGCCCTCTTGACAAATTTCCAGGATTTACGGCATCACGGCCGATTTCCCGTCGACAATAACTGCGCTCCGGTCACCGCGAGTTTGGCTTTTAAGATCTTTCCAGCCTCCTGTCCTTCGCTCTCTCCTTTCCTCTCACTACGTTCCATCTTCGTCGCATTTAATCCGTTTTATTGCGGCCTGGCAGTCGGAAAATTGTTTCACCGGAAGCTGGACACAATGCGATAACTCGCGCGAGTTAAACGGCGCCTCTTTACATTCGTAATGCCAAGAGGAATTAATGGCGACTGGACTCTCGTACGCTACGCGTGCTTATTTACATGAACCCAACGTGGAATTTTCTTGACAAATTTGTGGATGTATCTTTCCGTGGAAAGTTGGAAATTTGTTTGCGGCTTTGTTGGTTGCTCTCCCATTGAATGACGTTCTTTCGCTCGAAGCGGCGCGATATTTTATGTGTATCAAAAGAAATAAGAGACGTTTTTCTTTCACGAAGATTTGTACCATCAATAAATTTACCGATACGCCTCGACCTCGATAGATAAAAACAACGTTGTTCTCTGCGAACTTTTTTTACGGATAAATAATCCGAACGATATAATGGTAACCTTTTCTGCAAGTCTCGGCAATAACTTGTAGGAAAATCAATAGTCGTAACTATATCAGTGATTTGCTAGAAATACCTACGGGGTCGATATTTGGGTTGGAACACATCGCGAAATTGAAACGAAGAACCATCGTCGTGTTTTACGTAATAAAATAGTTATCGAACGCGCCGACTATTGAACGTATAATTTTCTTGAACTAACGGAATTAATTAAAACGTCGTGCAAGCGTGCGAGTCATTACCGTAACGCCATTAAATTGCTGAATTATCATTTTCGCGAAATAAATTTCGATAAAAATGTACCGCTGTTTGCGTAACGTTTACTGAGCTAATAAACAAACGGGAAAATTGCTATGCCGTAACGGAGCAGAATTTATTATCCAGGAAAGCAATAGGATTCTGCGGAATATCCCAGAATGAAGTGGTATTCAAGGTGGAAATTCAGAGATAAATTTCAATGGACTATTTTATTCGCCTTAAAATAATATTAAAAATATACATGGTTCTATCTTCCGCTGAATCGTACAAAAATATATATACAATATTTACAACGCTTGCCTGTATTTTATTTACAATTATGTCGATTGTACTATCGGTACACACGATGCTGTGAAATGTAATCTTGGAAAATTGCTCTACGTAGCAGTGATGTTCTACGAATTGACAATTCTTTCCACGGTGTGCTTGGTGCAACCTATATTTCTGAACACCGGGCCGACAATTGTGTCCTGAATCGTCGTCTGATAAACGGATGAACCATCGATTCTTTTCTTTTTATCTACCGTTTCCTCCATCGCGTCACCGATGCTCCTCTTCAAGCCTCTGAACAAATTGTGAGCTTCCCTCTCGTAACCAGAACGATCGGCCATCGTGTGCTCCTTCGTAAGATTTAATTTCTCTTCGGTTTCCTGCGGAAACCGCTGCGAATCATCTGTCGTGTGCAACGATAGGATTGACTGTTCGATGCGATCCACCGTGGAATTCGACGATTCTTCGTGGCCGATCGTATCGACGGACTTGTCAGTCGCATCCGTTTTCTCGTTTTTCATCGACTTCTCATCCTCCTGGTCGCATTTTCGACTGGAGGCATCCTCGCTGCAGCCATCCTTCTTTTTGCCACACGTTCTCAGACAGCAACACTTTTGACTCTGACCGGAAGGTAAATCTTCTTTCTTGTATTTCACTCTACGATTCTGGAACCAGATTTTCACTTGTTTCTCGGATAATTTCAGATTCGTAGCGATCTCGATTCTTCTAAGCCTCGATAGGTACATATTCGACGAAAATTCACGTTCGAGTTCTAATAGTTGCGTACTGGTGAACGCGGTTCGAATCCTTTTTGAGCTATTGTTGAGAGAATTCGGTGACTTCGGGGGCGGTGTCGGGGTGCTGTTTCGCGAAGGTGATTCGTTCGGCGCTGAAACATCTAAAATATGCAATAACATTAGCATGAGACGTTCTGTAGAATATTTACAGTGAAATTTATCTCTTGGAAAATGCGAGAAGATATTTACCCGATAGCCTGCTCGTGGAAGTATTTAAAGGCGATGGAGGACTCTGTCCAGGAACAGGAGGCAAGCTTGCCAAAGCGGGTGGGCTAATCGGAACCGGAACTGGCATAGCCGGTGGCCTCGGCACTGGTCTGATCGGTTGATAACCCAAACCCAGATTGAAGAAATTGAACATGTAGCTGGGTAATTGATTGCCGTAATAAGGCAACGGGTACGCAGGTGGCGAGTTGTTGCCGATCAATGAGTCCACCAAGAAACTTCGCGACATGCTATTGGTTTATCTTCTATGCACGTTGAATTCAATTTACACGATCCTCGTCGATTGGGTCGAACAACACTCTACCCGATACACTAAACAATCCAGCGGCCACTGAAGCGTCGTTGTACACAGTTTTCCATCGATTCACCGGATTTCACCTGGTCGTTTAAACGTTGCTGCGCGTATCTCCGAAGCTGTTGGGAACTTTTAGGACGATTCTTGTAGGCTCTCGGGAGACCGTAGTGGATGCTCAGATGCAGCAAATGGCACAGGAGAACTTTCCAGACGAGATCCTCATCGTTCGATAGTATAGCGTACTCTGCACCCCGAGCGACCACCGCACAAGAATATATATGGGGTGTTAACTCCACCCAGGGGTTGGTTTTCTTCGGGGCCCCTTTTGTACGGGGCCCCGCCCTTCTCTAGAGTACCCCCTTTCAGTTCACCCTAAACGCACGCGGGGACCAAGCGACTTGCTTCCCCTGGGATCGACACTGAGTAGGGCATTTTCTCGCAACGCTAATTCGACGGGTGGCTAATATGTCCGGAAACTTTATACTACCTCCGTACCCATCTTTCCACTATTATTGGCCTACGCACCCTCTAACCCCTGCGATGCTTCCTCATTATTCCCGGACGCATTCGTTCCTCGCGATGATTTTGAAGTATGATTTTAAATTGGCGGAAACGATCGTCCGACGAATACGTATACCAGAGGGTTTTGCTGCGTTATTGCGGGTATTCTGTTTGTTTCTTTGTTCACGGTTGGTACAATGTTTTCATGGTCATCTTTGCTTGCCTCTTGTTAATAATTTAAATATTTTCAATTCAGTTTTTATGCGGAGAAGGTGAAAGGTAGAAAAGGAAGGAGTTTTAAGTGACCATTTTTGTTGGAACGAAAGCAAGGAAATCTGAGAGCTCTGCTCCTTTTTGTCGTCGATTATCATTCAGCTTCTTGTGGAACGTGCTGAAGAATCTCTGCAGGCAATCAAGATAAGCTGGTGGGTGGAGACGCTTCAGTTAGTACAGGTATCGAGCACGGTTAAGGAAAGTGTCATTAGTGGTTTGCAGGAACGCAAAATTGGAAGAGGTTTTAAGCCAATCAGAAATATTCAAAGAGGCAAAGTTTCGCAGGTAACGTTCTTGATTTTTCACTTGTTCATTCCTTCAATGCCGTTTCCGACGAAGTTGCTCCTTATAACAGAATCAAACGAAGAAAATCTTGGAAAAGTAATTTCGTTAAAAGCAGCTTATTAAAAAGTTCGGTCAATTAGTCGAAAAATGTGTTTACAATTCTTGACAGTCGACGATTTACACAGGCAGCTATTTCACGAGACGTAGCAAAGTCTTTCGAATAACAAGTTCGCATCGATATTCAATAACTCGGAAAATCCAGATCGAGTCTTAAATTGACCTGAGGGGCTGCTGCATTTTTCCCTTTCCGTCGACAAACAATTTGCATTTCCGGATTTTCTATCGCTCATCGATGGTGCGCGTTTCCGATAAAACTTATTCCGAGATTAAACACATAAAGCTAACATTTCAACCATCCTAGCTCCAAACATTTGCCAGTAGAATCAGTTTGAAAATCCATCGACCCACGTGGAATTCAATGTTTCTCCACGTTCTGCGTGTCATTAAATTAATTTAATGCAAAAATAGCTTCTCTCGGAGTTCAGAACTGCGAATAGACAAATATTTGCCCATAATCGGCGAAGCTTATACGTAATCTAGCGGACAGCGTGAAGTTCAAAGTGTATTTCGCGGCAAAGGCGTGGAATTGTACACCGAATATTCGCAGTTGCGCGTTCCGCTACTCCACGGCCGAGAATTTTAACGATCTCGGTTATGCAAACTCTTAAGCGTGCTCGATCGATGAAAATGGGGGCCAGCTTTCGGTTGTCGTTCCATGGAGACTCTCAAACAATTCCTCGATTACATTTCTCAGACCGGAGGAATATTAGATTTGTCTCTGAAGCACAGTAATTCGGATACTTGTGCCAACGGTACGAACGACGTGAAAATTGCCAATGAATTCGAGTTTCATTATCTTGGCTAACAACTCGATACTCTTAATCGTCTGTTCATTAAGGTAGGAAACGAACAACGAACCGTGTCGGGGAAGAACGGTGTTTTGCTAATGGACGCTTTAATTCGGTCTGCATGGGCCAAAATATTGCTGAGCACATGTAAATTGCTGCAAAGCCACGGGCTAATTTCTTGATTACTCGTGGGTGCTTTATCGAGCGTGTCGTGTATAGTATCCACGGTGTTCACAAAGCGGAAAATTAATATTTAACGTTGAAACAACCTTTCGAATGGCTGGCATTGTTGTTCTCGGTTTCCACTTCGACAGTCCAGCAAAATTTTCGTGCGCCATCCTTTGCACCTGTCACGATTCGTAAAAACTTTTTTTAGTGATATATTCACGCTAATAGTGGGGTCACCAGTGAATTTACTCCTTACAGAGTGAACTTTCATTTCAGTAGAGACTTTCTTCACGCCATTCAAAACAGTGGAAAGCTTCACTCCAATTCATAGGAGTGAATTTACCAATACTCTAATGTTCACTGCAATTAAAGTGAACGCCCTAATGTTCATTTCAATTTAGAGTGAAGTAGATGCAGTCGGTAATATTCCATAATAATGTATTCCATTATTTATAAAGTAAGGCGCCTTTCCAATAGAATATATAATTTGATTTATGAAAATGATAATAATTTTTATCTTACTAGAGTGTATATTTCATTATTTTATATGTACTATTTGGAAGGCAGTCTACTTTACACGCATTACTTTAACGCGTTAATATAAAATGCTACCAGCGTTAAATAAATAAAGAATATTCACCCCAGTTACACTGAGAGTTTTACCTTATTATACACTTTTTACACTGGAAAAGTCACTTTACTTTTAGAGTTAATATATTCACTCCTTTAGAGGAGAATGTAGTGTAGGAGAGCTTGCAAACGATAACGGTTTAAGGCGATACCAAAGAGTGCGATTATTTGTAGTTGAGTTTATTATAAAAGTATAAGAGAAGTTAATAATTAATTGTATTCTATTGATTGAGTTATTTTGAGTTATATTATATTATATTGAGTTATAGCATTGTATTATGGGCTACGTTTATTTATAATATTGTATAGTTTCGGTTGTGGGATGAGTTATTTATGTCTTTCATTTTAAGTTTAATCATAGTGGAAGTATTTATTGGGGCAGTGGGTATAAGGAATATAGGTGTGACGGTATAGTGTAGAATGATAGGAGGGATGGAGAGGATGTTAATTGTATGTGATTGTTTAATTGTACGTAATCTAAGCTATTCTATTCTATATTCTATTCTATATTCACTCCTTTAAAGAGAGAAAATGTACTACATTTGGTGTCGCAGTTCTTTCACTCTTCGTTAGAGTGTTTCACTCTCTTGGAGTGGAAATCGACTCCCAGAAATTAAGGGAATAGATTGGTATGAATTGTCGCTTCCTGTCTCGTATCATCGCGTGTATCTCTTGGTGATACACGATAACGACGGCGACGTTTAGACACGCGAACGAGAACTTAATTTATCTGGGCCGACGTATAGGATGTTTCAATAGGGATGATAGATCCTTGTCAGTTGATTACAGCCATGTTTGAAAATATTTTGCGGTCGCATTTGGGTATTTTTGTACTATATTTAACTAGGAACCGCTATGCAATCTAATAACGCATCGAAATCGTTCGAATTAATAATCGAAATTTGTTTATTATCAAATATCGTGAAACGAAGACGTCGGTTGAGCTCCGAGATCGTGGGATTTAAACAGCTTTCGGCTATTTTGCACGTAGCATCATAAAAGCAAAGTACTCTGCCAAAAGTAGTATGGCAAGGCTGAACAAAACTGGGTAGTTTGACAAAACGGGACGCTCAATTCTATAGCTCTTGCACGTGCTGCTATTTTCGGTCTTCTATACGTAACACAAACGTATTGCACACAATAAGATACGGTAAAGCATTTCCACTAAACAGCAAAGGCAGAAGCAAAAACACGTGCAAAACTAATAGTATTCAGTGCAGCGTTTCGTTCAATTTTCTTCAACCTACGTAACAAACAGACGTAAAAGATATCGAAGAAAATCAACAAAGTAGATTCTCAGGCATTTGATTCTACTCGCTTCGCGTTACCGAGTTGCACTAATCCAGGGCACTTATCGCGAGTACAAGCACTCGGAGCATCGAAGCAAAGGAATTAAACGCGTTATAATGCTGTGGCGGTACACGAGGAAAGACCAGAGAAAACATAGCCGTGATTTTAACCCCGAATAACGCGACTAATCCCATTACAATGTTACCAAGGCAGCGCGAGGAGGAGCGCGCACCGTGCCCCGGAAATCATATTAAAAATCGGGGTAACGTTATCTCACGACCGGCTCGTGAATAACACAATGCGCATTTCTCTCTCTTTCAGCATATGTCCGGCGGATCTTGCTGATTCGAAGGGTTGCCGCACCCTCCGCGAAGGGTTGCAACCGCGCCACCCTTCGTACGCTCACGGAATAACGCAAACAAAGTTACACGGACCCGTACGTAGCGTTCACGTGCATCGTTACCGGCGTACCTCGAGTCATTACGGCAGAAGGATATTTTAATTTCCTACGTACGACCCCTCCTTAAGCTACCCTATTGGCTGGTCCTTTTATTTGGGGCGTGTCCTATCTCGAAGAAATTCGACGTCATCCCGCTTCTGCTTCGTATGTCATTGAAAGCAGATAAAGAAGAATGATTGCATTTTGGTTGGAGTCTTTCGTTTCTTGATGAAAAATGGATATTAATTTTGTGATACACTTGACAAGTAAATATAAACTCGTGTACAGTGACTACAATAAATATTAGTACAACACTCTACCTTTGCATTTAGGTATTATTTAGTATGATTTATCTGTATCAAATTTTATTTCATTTAACGAAATTATTTAATGCAGTCGCATAAAGATATTATTATATCATAGAAAATTTAATATAGTTGAACATATTAAAGTAGTCACCTAACCCATTTGCACCATACAAAAGAACGAAGAATATGCCCTACTAGCTTGCTTTTATAAACTCCAAGTACGAATATTTCAAAAGGTAGTAAAAACTAAATATTTCCATGATTTGTGGAAGAAATAAATAAAGGAGTTTACATATACATAATATGACAATTATTTCACGATCAAAATCTAGTGCTCTGCAATAAAAAGAGAAAAGAACAAGACAAAAGTTAATTATATAGAATGGAAGAAGTTTTAAAAAATGTGTAACGTTGATACAAATATATTTACTACATATATATATAATAATAATTGAGCGCAATCTAGCCGAATTAGTATATGTAATATGATAGAATTTGTAATGGTCATTTACACACATACTCTCCGGTGATAAGAATCAGAAAAGTTGCACGTATGTATATGTTAATAATGCAATTGAATTAAATGTAAAAATACAGTGGTGTGTCAGTACCTTCTGTAGCCTTTATATACTTTAGCCTTTATATATTATATACTATTTGTATATAATTTAAAAGCGAAATATCCTATGTATACTGATTACTTTGTTTAATTAGTATCATCGTTATCGATTTGAAAATCCTAATTGAAAGACGTCCTATCTGTGTTAATACCGTGGTTAATAGTTTATTCGTAAAGAATAATCGCTCGGATTCGCAAACGTGCTATCGCCTTGATTACCGAAACGAGACGGCTGAGAGACGGTTTTGGAGTGTTCGTGTCTAATTAGTTCCGGGTGCATGTAGCGATGTTGCGATTAGTATGAATTGAACGTATTTTTTAATATTACCTTTCTTATAAATCTAGCAGTATCTTTCGTAATTTCTTGACACATTAAATTTTGGCTCGTTAATAAAGTACGTTTTCAGGTGTACCAATGAGTAATCCAGTTATTTTGTTCAATTCAATCTTTACTTTAAGGGAAATCAAATACCTATCCTATCTTAAATATAATTCCTATTCCTCTGTAATGATCTTCGAAATTCTTCAGGCCCGCTATGAATTCCTGCTCGAAAGAATGCTTCGTCTTTAAAAAAAAATTCATCGATCCATTTAAAAATAGTGGATTACTTACTGGTGTATCTAATATATTATATAAGTATCGGTAAATGAATATTATCTTTGAACAGAACGTTTACGGATCTACTTCTATTCTCCTACCCTTTAGAACGGTTCTCTATCAAAGTTTGGAGCACGTCTATTTCCGAAAAAGTACCGTATAGGTATTTTCAATTTACCCCACACGATCATACTGCATAACCACGTCGGCTATCATCGAAACTCCCCGCATAGTTCGATGAAGTGCCGAAGTTTCTTCCAAAGTAACAACACTAACGCTGAATATGGGTATTTTAAAGGTAGAAGTGACGAACTTTCAGCATTATTTATAAGCAGTCTTACGCTAATGCTGCACCTATAGACTCTCAAGTGTTTTATAGACATAGCCGGGCGAAACTGTTTTTCTCAACTGCTACAAAGTTACTTTTCAATGAAAAGTTCTTAAACTGCTTTCGAACTTCTTTAATCACAGCAATCTCACTAATCCCAGGATTCTATAATTAATGGAACGGAGTTTTAAAATTTGACGCGATGTCTTCGGTACATTTCCGTATCACGAAATCCTCTTCCTAATTACGAGTGTACACTAAATTCGTCCCTCTACGGTCTCGCAGTGTAATCTCGAGATAAAGTTGGATGTTTGCCGAAAAATATCAAAGACGGAAATTAACGAGTTCCCTTTCGATATCAAGGGCTGCCAGATCTAAGTTTCTTGGCACGTAAACCAGAACGCCTCGGGGTCAACGACGAATCAAATATTTGACGATACGCGTGCTTCGTTCACGGAAGCACTAACTTTGAAAACAAACTCAGGAAATGCGAGGAGACAGTTATTCGCGTCTCCGTCAGATCATCGAGCATCCACCTCGAACAACGCCCCGAACGGGACAGCAATGAGTTGAAAATCAACAAGGCTTCTTCCAGGATTTTAACCCACTTCCCGGTTTTTTACGGCTTCTACCTGTATTAAATTCGCACAACTTTTTCTGAACCTGTGTACAGCAATTCACGGAAAATATGGCCAAGGAACTTTTTCATACAGGGAGTTGGTAGTTAGAGAAGAGAAGAGGTATTGAATTTACATTCAGTTGTTTTAGCAGGCGAGTAGTAGAAAGTATGTACCTACAAGTAGCACACAGTAGTAATGTAATACTTTGCGTGAAATACCGAGGATAATGAGCATCTCATTCGCAGAACATCCACCGACACTATTTTCACTGCAAGGTATATTAATGCAGTAAAAAATAATTATAAAAGCTTCTAGAATGTAGTAGAAGATGAAAGGAATACAGAAAATTTATTCCAACAAATTGTGGACTGTCTCAGAGCGGAAGTACTAGGTTAATGCATATGATTACATTGCGGATCGCTATGTAAATTCAACTTTTTAGAAACAAAAATAAAGAAGTATAATTTAAATACAGATTGATTTTATTTTTTAAATATATGCATTTCAAGGTGAATTTTACTCTGAATATTTTGCATACCTCTGCATATCATCTGCATTTTGTATTTTTTTTTGCAATACATAGTTTAGAAAATAGTTAATTACAATAAATCGCATCAAAGAAGAGTAAATTTGCTGAGTTGTAGATAAGGTGTGTATTTTATTGAAATTGTGAAAACTTCAGTGCTTCACATGATAAATGATCGGAATATTTAAGCAAATCTTTATTGAAGTCTAACGTTGGCAAATATACTATAAAAACTGCTAAAACCGGAATTTAAAGAAAATTAGACAAATAAAGGAATAGTTCAACGTTATGTAATGGAGTGACAATTGTAAGAAAGAAATTTGTATTATAAAGTTCTTATGGCACTAATTTGTCGAACTGGGTAGAAACTTTGGCAAATATCCAATTTCTTACGACAACTAATGTGTGAGACTTTGCAACCAAGCAATAATATTTATCGAAGTGCTTTCATCGCAGTGTTACATTTTTATCCCTACTATTGATTGATAGATCGTATTTCTACCACATCCACTTACAAAATAGTTTCTCCATTTACCACGAGAAACGGCTTCAATAGAATTTCGGATTCATCGGTTTCTCCCGCGAGCGATCGAATACAGTGCTGACTGGAAGCATGCCAGGGATTTCCGCTATCGATATCAGAGATAGATTTGATTTGAACTGCTTAAACTTCCCAGCCGTGCAATAAAACTCGCGATCGATACGAATCAACGTAAACCACTTTGCATTCTCCATATCGATCCGGGCACTCGATCCAAGAAAATCCAAACGTAAAACGAATCCAAGAAGTGGGACCGAAGTCACATGTGCTACCTTTATTCGTACACATTTGTCTGACGAACAAACAAAGATGAACCCAGGACCGATAGAAGGTGGAACCTCGAAAATCCTTCGAGATGGACGCGATAAAGCGTAGCGTAATGACGACAGGTAAACAATGATCGTACGATTCCAAGAAATAGGCGAATCTCGATCATGCTCGACAAAGCTTCACTGCCTTCGTTCAAACAGATACACGAAGAAAAAAGAGGTGGTCTGATTGGAGTTTGTTGGATGAAGGCCGTGAATCAATCGGGTTTCTCGATTCCGGCGCGGATGAAAGAGAATTGCGAGATCGATGTCGTCTTCGGTAAACTTACTCCTTTTTTTCCAACCATTATTCCCCCTGGCTGTTTCGTTCCACCGTTCTGCGTTCGATCTCGAGGCAAAGATCCGAAATTAGTGCGGCTCATTTCACCCGGCAGAAAAGTGCATTCTTAGGGCAGAATGCAGGATCCCAAAGGAGCATCCCATTCAAGTTCGACTCAACCTACGCTATTGGTCATCTATAAAAAGGCCTGATGAAGGAAAAGGAGAGAGAGAGGAAAGAAAAGAAGAATGAAACGGTGCCGGGTGCGGCCAAATAATCATGGGAATGGCAAATACGATTTTGGATCTCTTCTTTTGCTGCCATCCGAACCAAATAATTCGAACATAATCGAGAGAGCGAAGTTTTGGCGAAAATCTATTATTCCTCTCTTACCCCCTTCATTGTTGGCCATCGGTGAAATCATATCTGTATGAGACATCGCTCGCAACAATTTCTCTTTTTCTTCTTTTTATTAGCGCGATAGATAATCGAAACCCTTTCTGCGATGAAAACAGATGGAGGTGATCGGTCGATCGAGATAATTCGTCGATTTAACCAAATCCTTTCGCCGTGTCGATTATAATACATCATCGATCCCTTGTTCTTCTCTCTTGATTTCAGTAGATTCGGATAGATGAAGTTTCAATTACTCCTAATATTCAACATGACGCGAGAGTATAGAAGTTTCTTGTTAATTAAGGGCATAGGTGCAATAAGAGCGTGAGATCATCTGAAACCCTTTTTCTTGCAGACATCAATTCAACGCATTCTACATTCAAATATGTATACTTTCTTCAAGTTTCATTTCAATCTTCCAAAAGTTGAAAAAAGTAGAACGCTTTAAAGCATAGCTTGACCGCACTGGACTATCTACTTTAAAAGGTTACTTATTCATATTTTAAATTTGAAATTCTTCATCAAGTTTTTCACTCGTAATGAATTTCTAGGAAAATAATACGATATATTTATATTAGAAACAATGATATAGAATGTACCGGAATAATAAACGTAATTATAATTTGAAACCAAATAAGTAACGAGGTATTTGTTAATAGCAAATTACTATACCCCTATTACTGTATCGTGAGTGTAGTATTTTGACATTAAAAGCGGATACGATAAATTATTCTGCAGAAACAAATGATTGCACGCAAAAAAAGTGCGCAAGACGCAATTTAAATTCTGATTGATATCTCAGTGTTAGAATGCTGTTGTATTTGTTTAGCATTGAAACATTAACATAGTCATTGACATTCAAATATTACTAATTTTAATTCCTTAAACGTTATTTTCTTGAAACCAAGTCTTTGCACTCACTCCCATCTTGCGGCTAACGCCTCGATTTCACTATTCGTAGGAGAAAAAAGTTTACCCGACGGACCACAAAACTCGTTTGGCATTCTTCTGGCCGGCGACTATACTCGAAGGACCAAAGTATGTCGGTACTTAGCGATCTTAAACTTCCGTTGAACTCGACTGTCCGCAACCCGATAAGCTGGTTCATGGACTACGATCGAGTAGCAGAAAGGTAACTCTTTCCGCAGAAAAGAAGGAAAAAGCATTCTCGAGGAAAAGATTCCGTCCGCAATGTGGATCATTCTTTTATGGCTTTTTGCGAACAAACTTTCTTCCCTCCAGCAAACTTTTTTACGCGAATATCGAAGGCATCGGTAACGTGAAATAATCGAGTAGATAACAGAGTGGATGAGTGGTTAGATAAATCTAAATGATCTCGATAAATGTAGTATAACGGTGCTCCGGGGATTTAAGCTGAATTCTCCGTGAGCGTGCATCGATGACCTTTTTGTCGACGGCGCTATTGTTTCGGGCGCCATTGTCGGCAACAACGAGCGTTCCTGAATTGAGGCGACCATTCTAGCGTGGATTATTCGATAATTTCGCTAAGTTACGCGCGTTCTTTTTCTCCCTTTTCTTTTCCCCTCCTCGTTTTTGCTCCTGTTGCTTCCTCCTATTTCTCCTCTTCTTCTCCGCTATTGAAATTCTTGCTGTTGTTTCCGCCATGGTACTTGTGTTTTGACACGCGCCGAGGAGCCTTCACGAATAACGCAGTCAGCTCCGGATTTGTCGAAAGGTTCATGGATACCGCACGGTTTATTGCACTTCGTGAATCGGCCACGATCTTCTTGTTCGCTTCATCATCTCTCAACAGCCGTGAGAGTATCATGAGACGTAATGACCGGAGCTTCCCGTCATAGGTTAAGAGACTGTACTTTCTTCGTCTCGGATAAAGGCACGCTAAGCGTATTTCCTTGACCGAGCCGCGGCGACGCGTATAACTGGCAGAACGAACAATTTATGAGAACCTTTTTATCGGTGGATAGTGGTATATACGTCCATATAAATTACGACTACGTTCTAGTTATTTGGTCCTCGCATTGCTATTCGCCTTTAAAGATGAAATTTGCTTCTTCCCAAAGTGCAGTCTGCTTGGCAGAATTCCAAGTCGAGAAATGAGTGGAGATTTCGGCGTTTTACGACGACCGTGAATAAAATCTTCAGATGTCTATGAAGTTTATTCGGCGTGAAAATATCGGCAAAGTATAATCGAAGTTTAGCAATAAAACGCGAAGGTGAGGAACGACTTGCGGCTACTTAAATTCGGCCTTCAAAGAATAAACCTTGAATCACCGGTGCATTTTATACGCGACAATTGGCACGGAAAAGTGCATTACAAGCGGAGAGGAGATTTGCCAGGATAAAAGAGGATTTTGTTTTAAATATGACGATATTAACAAAAGCCACGAACTAGGAATTTTTACTGCAACCCGTTATTCCAGCATGGAACGATGTACATATTTACGCTTCGCTAGATTACGGATTAAAATGTCGTCGCTGTTTTCATCGAAGGCCACCGTGTACCCGTTGGCAGGAAACACGTGTGCACCTCACGTTGAAAAAAATTAAATTTCGTTCGGAAAAAAACTAGATATCGTCCGCGCGTTCATTTTGCTGCGAGTTGTCTGCATCGAGATATTAGAATTATCAGAAACAACCTTGCGCGGCAGGAAATAAAATCAAAAATTCTACTTCTGCAAGCTGTAATTGGATTCCATCGGCAATGCAACATTTTTGTCGGTTATTTATAAATCTGTATATATGAGATGAACACAGTTGGGCATATTTTATTCGAATAAATTTTTCGAATAACATTTCATTTGAATAATCGTCGAAAGTAGCAATAAAATCTAATCGAAGCAAGAAAGTAACCGAAGCTACGAAAAATGTAACAAAATTTTCTCGTCTGTATAAAGCAGAGTTAAGCACATTTTATTGGAATAAATTATTTGAATAAAATTTTATTCAAATAACACTGCTTCGTAATTTACTCGAGGTGCTGGTTGAAGAATTTTTTCGAAATTATATTCAACTAAAATTTTATTCGAAATTTTACTCGACTGAAATTTGATTCCAATAATACCCGACTCTGCAGAGGAAAACCGTGCAAACGGTTGCTATAATAGATTTAGAGCAACTTTCAAAAGGAGAAGGTATGGTATTATATTGGGCGCATCGTGTCTTCGTTCCCTAGGTCGCCATTTTCACTCGCCCTTAAGTAACAACCACGAAAAATGAACTTTCGATGACAAGGCGATACGAGAGCTATTCTTCCTGCTCGTAATTTTCCTTCATACCCCTAACCGAGAACCATTTTATAAATTCATCAGGGTGCCTGTGGAAAGGGTGATCGAGAATTTACCCTCGTTATGCTTCATCCTTCCGGGCGCATCTAATATCAAACATCCTACTTATAACAGCATCTTTAATTCTATTGCAACCTTCAGTCATAATTTCTCCGCATCATTTCCATCTTTTTATTACAATGCAACTCACGAAGCATTACCGAGTCGCTTGACGAACGCACAACAGCAATGAAAACTTCTCCAAGTTAAACCGTTTGCGAAACTCTATTCGGTGGCTTTCTGCGAGACACAATAAACCATAGATTGCGATGTAACTTCGTTTCGATGCGTGCCGCGGGAACACGTTTCCGATCACGTGCCGCTATAATAAGCGCGTGCCGGGATAATAATTCTTGAAAACACCAGTTGATGAAAGCTACGACGACGCACTAACTGATGCATTGTCGGGCCGAGTCAATCTCGTGATTAGTCCCATTATAGCGTCGAACGCGAGAACTTGCGTCATCGCAAGTGCCAATACAGCGAATGGGTTGACACGCGTTTCTTTTTTTTTTTTTTTTTGAAACGCGAGTGTTCGTTGAAAACGTGAACTCGTCGGTTGAACGATCACTATGATGAACGCGCAAACCGGATTACGTGGCTAATAGATGAAATTGCTGCTTTTAAATTGGAACTGTTAAATGGCCAGGACGCTCTATTCTTTCGCTCTTGTAATTGATTCTTGTTTGGAGAACACTCGACGATTGTACAAGTATAGAACCGATAAAATGTAGTTTATTGGTTGGAAGGACGCGACCAATCGTTCGAGTGGTCCACTGGTACAATTACTCGTTCAGGGTACCATAATCTTTTTAAAGCTTTATCCTGTTAGCTTCAAAAGGTCAAGAAGAGCATGGCGGATACGCAAGAAGATTTCTACACCTTTTCCCTTTACGAATTTAATATTCATTCAACCTTTCCATAATACGCTTACTTCGTTTCGGGTTGCATTCAAGTCGCGTTAAACGAAAGCTTAAACTAATAGAAATCAGGGGAATGTGTTGCATGTTGTGTCGTAACCATGTTAAGCGGAACCTAGAACGAATGGAAACCAAGGCCGACGAAGTGCCGTCGTGTATGAAAAGCGCGTTCAACAATTTTCAGGTATTTTTTAATATTAAATCTACCGCCAATTAAGGTGTATCTATTCGTACCAAATAAATTAAATTGGTAGATGATTTAAAAAAGCCATTAATGCAATGGAAATAAATCTCTATTCATTCTTTTTATCGAAGTCGTAAAAGATTTGCAAGAATGAATTCGCGTACATTCGTACATTTCTATAGGAAATTGGGAATGAGTAATCTTGGCTGATTTGGTATTTCTAGTGTCAAATTAGTAAAGTACATAATAATATAAAGTCTACGTACATCTGTAAATTTCAACCGTTTAAAACGACACATGAATTCTTTTAGCTTGTACCTTTATATTTTATGAATGTTCACCCCATTTTGTATATTCCAAAATACGTTCTAAAATACATTATTATCTAAAATTTGGAATGTGTATGTAGACCTTCGCGATTGGCTGTACACTTGAAACATTCGTGCTGTATGAGGGTTGCCGAAATTTATGAAGCCGTACCATATGGAAACTGTTTTATGAGAATGTCGCGTTAAAAGAGAATTGTCGAAATTCTTACGCCGTGTTATAACAGGGCTGACCGTAGTAAATACTTCTACCTGTTTGCCAAAACCCGATCTTATCGGGAGCAGTATCGCGGATGTCGTCCGATAGGATATCACTTCACGAATGCTTATTCATACACGCGTACAGAGGACCTTTTTCCAGAGGGTTCGCGTTTCAGTACCACTTCAGCTACGAATGCATTGTTCTGGTAATAATACGCTTTATTAAATGCGACGAAATCGATGCTGACCCGACCGGGGAATACTCGACGTTCAATAGAAGCACGCGGGAAATCGAAATTCCGCGATGCGGATCCATTGGGATAAAACGACGATAAAAACTGCACCAATAAATACATACGTATACGAATGGAAATAATTATTCTCATTATTGACACGGAATTATCCCGGATGCAGCCAGGTGAACACAGCTCGCGCTCGCTCGTAGGTTCCTCCCCCTCGGAACAAGGGAGACACGAGTCCATAAAATCCCATAAACATCCCCAAGAATCTACTGAACGCGGTTGGTAAATCGTTCCTCTGAAAGGAATAAAATATCGCTTTTTGCGGCAATTTTACGGCAATTTTCCGAGCCGATGAAACTACGTCGTGTACGAGCCAACGTGCTACCAGGTGACGGAAAATATCCGTCCTTCCTTCTCTTCACCCCGCCCCCTCGCCATCGCCCCTTTACGGGAAACAGTGATTTTTTCTCTGTCCGTTCTTGTTCGCTCTAGCCACTCGATTAACAATCACCCAATGGACAGTTTCTTTCGGTGGTTTCCACAAAAACAGGTACGTCACGTTTGCGGCGATTTCAATGGGAGAAACGCGTGTCCCATTGAACGACCAATGATCCGTGTTCGCATTCAACGAAAGGCAAGAACATTTTTGGCCTCGTACAAAACGTTTCATCGCGCAATTCGTACGTTAAACGACTCCGTTATTCATGCCGGATTCGTGATTCTGGATGCACTCCAATGGTCTCCATTATTACGAGCGATTCTTGTAATTTACGAGGCGACGTTAAGCAAGAATATTTTCGCCGCCTATTGCAAACGAAATTATTATGAAGTTCGCGTACACATGCGATAATTACACTGTGAATTTACGATGACCACGGGACCTAGGAGGTTTCCAATGACAACAAAATTAGTTCGAGATACGAGAAGCCCGAGATTAACGTTGCTCGTATCTCAACCTTTCCCTTTTAGCAACGAAAATGCTGGTTTAATGCTTTAAAATTGCTTTGGTGCACGATTAGATGGCGGAGCATCGAGGACACTGCTAAACCGACGTACGATTTATTGGACCAATTTCGTTACGAAGGAACAGGAATACCGCCCAGAGGCGAGAAAATCGATAACAAAAGAGACTTGCCGGTTTTCCGTTTCTGAAACACAGACGGAAACTTAATTTGGTCCGTTACCGCTTCAGAGCCTTGACGCTGGAAACTCTGCAACGGGTAAGTCTAATTTTTCCTTCGCTTTTCCATCCCTACTGGCGTCGGAAAAACTACGAAAAAATAAAACACACTTCTTTGGCTGCTCAATTCGCTGTTGCAAGGTAACGGGAAACGGTGCAACTTAAATACCCTGCGTTTACTTAAATGCGAACGCAATATACGAACTGTACGTACCGGCTTAAAGTGGAACCTTTGAAACACGGGGAATGGGATTGTTTGTGAAGAACGAAATAATTCTCCCCTTTCCACTTTTTTATTTATTGTTAGTTGATACGTACTTTATGCTGTTTTGACGGATCGTACGGTTAAAAATAACGAATTTGGAACGAAATATCGTTCCATATTTCGTTCACAAATGCTCGAAATTTCGCGACTGTCTGGCTTCAGCTTCAAGCAAATCCAATAAACTGCTATTTTTTGTTCATTTGACGTTCCATAATTGCCATATTCGAAGAATCGTTTTACGTAGTAGGTATTTAATTACTGAGTGCAAATACATAGAACCTTGCTGCAAGGTCTCCGATATTGTTCGCCCATTTCATTTTCATTAAATATGCTGCATAAATGAAAAATATCCATTCGAGAAAGATTTACCGGTAGAGAATAATGGAGTGATTCACGAGGAAAGCGACTCGTAAAAAGACTAGAAACGGCAGGAAGAAATGCGTTAGATTAAAATTTTAACGATCGAGCCGGGCTTCTCTCGATTTCTTTTAAAAATAGCATCAAATGCTCCGATCCGGAACCATTAATTTGCGCAAATCCCCGCCGAGGCATTCGCGAATTGCCTGCGTTGCCTTTAATTCTTTTCATCGCAGCGCTTCGCAACCAGTTTGAAAGCGATTCGACGGCGAAAACTGCAGGCTGTACGAGCAGACGAGAACACGACTACTTAACGTCTCCCCAGTGTCGTAAACGCGGATCGAATCGCTCGTATAACGTTGACAGTGTTCAAGCCCCCCTTTTACCAGCGTAAACTCGAACGACACGCCGACAGACACCGTTCCAGCAAAAGCATTTCGATATTGTGTTCGAGTGGCGTCGAGTGCCGGTAGGGCCCGTCTTTAGTTATGCCGCGTTAGCTACGCAATGCTTACTTCGCGATAAATTATATCCGAAGAGAACGCGGACGTTGCAGACGCGAACGTTTGATCGGACGAATTTATTCTCACGATTGCGTGAATGCAAAAGTATCGCTGACTATAGGAATGTCTCTGGATTTCAAGATGCAGTGCCGCGTAATATTTTTAGAACTCGTTACCTCGACCAGTTATGACGGTTGTAAGATTGCTTTCGATCGAGTTTTTATAAATCTCAAATTGACAAATTGATTGGAGATTATGTACTGCGTTGCCTGGTCATCGATTTGTTTGACGAAGCGTTCGGGGATATCCTTGTGGACAGAGCCGGTAGATCTGTCAAAGCGAACCTAAAATAACGCCTTCGGTGGAAAAGTAAGGCGAAATATTGGGTTGTTTCACCGGAAAGTCAATTTGGAAGTGTATTATATCGATTGCATTCCATGGCAAATATTAGCCGCAGCGCGTAGAGGTTTTTAGCGATACTTCTCGCGAAAAATGTGGTTTATAATCCGGCTAATTGAGGGGTCACCGATCCGTCGCAAATTTGATCAGGCGAGGATCGTTGCGTTGCAGTTATTAACTATAATCTGCAGGAAAGTAAAATGATAAGTGGATTGCGGATATTTATGCATTTATGAGAAATTGAAATATGCAAAAATGCACAGAATGCACATAATACGCAAAAACATATAAAATATTTAAAGTACAATAGAAATTATGACATTTTGGGATTGAAATAGCCCTCTATTCAAGTCTCATTCCTTCAATCTCGTTTATAAAGATACGAATTTGCATAAAAGTCCGCAATCTAATGATAAGCAATGCAGGTGCCAGAAGTGAGAATTTTCAAGTGAAACCAAAAACGTTATAAGCATTTGACAGAATAGTTAATTATTAAATAATAATTTCCTTACATACTAATCCAACACTTAAATCTGAACTCTAGAACCAGACTGTATTGAGTTACACTTTTAACTTTTTAGAGGAGAGCAAATTAAAGATTTAGAATCTTCCAAACTTTGTAACCATTAGAGATATATATGTAACTTTTTAATATAAACGAACAACGTCTTACATTATCGTCTGCAAGTAAAATTGTGTTCTAAATAACAATATTTTTAGAAATAAAAAATATTCCCAACTTTTTTTAGATGTGTCTACGAAAGTACAATAAGTATTAACTAAATACCATAAGTATTGCAACTTAATAACTTAAATACAATAAGTACTTACCGTAACATTTAATATGTACAGTGGCTGCCAAAAGTTTCCGGCCAAAATGTAACTTTATTATATGAATGAGATGCAGAATACCTAATAATAAGGACCCATTGTGCAAATATACTGTTTTATTACAACTCGTAAAATATTATCTTATTAAATTGCCTATGGAAGGAATTTTATTAAAGTATATCTTATATTAAAACAGAATTATAGCCTGACCGAAAATTTATAGCAATTACTGGATATCCTTTTTTCACCGAAAAAATAGTTCCCAATTTTGTCGTCGATTTACATCAGTTAACATTGTTTTCTACGCCTTAATTCGATGAAAACAACGCGATTTTCGCGATACTTCAATTTCCTTCCCTATCTTTAATTAATATAGAATTGTACATTTAATTTTATACCTCAATATAGAAACATTACAACATGGAGTACAGTGTCTGAACTAATTTATCAAAAGAAATCCATCATCCTTGACGTATCAGGAAATCCTATCCATCTTTTCCATTTACCTAAGATAACCTAACGCTTAGCGACGTGGCTTCTACTGATTCCTCTCGACTGCATTTACCCGACATTTATCTAGACAGCGGAGTCTCCAGATGAAATATAATATCGACAATATAAAGATAATCAATAAGAATCCGTTCCGCTTTGCTCGGCTGAAAATTTGAATCACTGCTGCTTCATTAAAAGTCTGCGCGGCATCAGTTCTCAATTAATCACGGAACGTTAAATTACATCATTATCCGCTTTCGACGAGTTAAATTTTCAATAAGGATTTAGCAGTAGCCCGTATTTAACGACCCTTAATTACTCGTCGACACCGTTGCAATAAAGATTCGAATCACGAAAGCAATATTCCTTTCGCATTGTACACTTTGAAGCACTGCACGCAATCAAGAAATCTATTGTATTCGCGATGGTTTCCGTACCAAAGAGGCACAATACCATCGGCGAATAGCAAAACTTTGATGGCTGGTCGCCAAACCAATCGCCGACCGAACTTTTTGGAAAGTGACAGTCTTGTGAATTATGCGCGTGCCTTTTGCAAGCATATGCTACCGTTTCCTCACGTTCACACGTATGAGCCACGATACAGTAGCCTGGCGTTGAAGTTCTATTTGCAGGCTGTTTGCGCGACGCCCTATTACCATTCGCTTTATTTGCTCAGGCCTGCGGTTCTCCTTTCAATTCGACATCAAACGGGATATAATCCGGCGATATATGAGGCTCATTTGTAACTTGTAATCTCGCACGATACAACATAATTCAGAATTAGGCCTGTTCCATACGGATATACCGAAGCGCTTAGAAATACGTATGTCGGAAGGTTAGAACGCAACGATCGCATCTTCCGTGTTCATAATTTTCATCTCTAATAACTTTCGGGGCGCGTCAGTAATTACTGTAATTGAATCAGTAATTACTATAATGTAGTTACAAGTGGGCGTGAAATATGTCAACAATTTGTTTGTTCGAGCGATGGACATGTTTCCAATTAATCATTGACTGAAGAGCAGCATGTTAGGAATTTTCGTTTAACTAAATTTATTACACGCTATGAACATTTTGTAGCGAACTCTAGGTACGTTAAATAATCACGGTATTGTGCGGTAAAAGTTCTATTGAATAGAGATAATTTGCGTGTGCAAACACGCACGCCAACTTAGCACGTGACACTCTGCGAAGGGTTCGTTCACAATGTCCCCCTCGAATCAATTATCATTTCATTCGGACAAAATTACCGATAATTCTAATGCCTGTCGGATTAGGGACTGATTTTCCAAAAAAGCGCAAAAATTTTCATGAGTTGACGTAAGCGGCTTAGCGGCGTGTGCCCACTGGCAGCTGTCCTATCGATCTATCGAAAACCCATCGCTTCATGTGAATTGTTCATAGCAAGAACATTAATCCCGTAAGTACCGAAATTATCCGACAAGGGCTTTTCGAAAGGCAGAGAAGACTGGCAACGTGTAATCATCCTTCCAGGTAGGGACGTCTGCGATTCGACGAAAGGGACATTTGGCAAACACGAAGAGTTATAGGGTAAATGACCCAATTACTGTCACTGTTCCTATATCTGCCACTTTAATTACTTCATTTAATAGCAAAGTAACGTATAAAGAATCGTAATTTTCATATCAAATTTTCATACTAAATTTGGACTTCGGCTTACGTAACAACACATAGACATTCTATATTCGTTTACACTTAATATTTATAAATAAATATTAGTAGGTAAATTTGCTGTTGAACATTAAAACGTGACCAATATAATTATAAAGTATGGAACGTGTCATAATTCAGTAAGGTGACACGTCTACCATATATCTTACACCTGTTACACAAAATAACGTGTTAATATATGTAAAACGTGTTTCTATTTAATTGAAATGTTTTCAAGTGATAGTAATAAAGACATTGGACTTCGTTGTACATTTTCAATTACATAGTAATGAATTCACTATATTGAATATATAAAGAATGTTCATAAATAAATGACACGTTGAACAATATTATGCTCCAAACTGGAATGATATTTATGTTAACGACGTTCTAAAATAGTTCAATAAAGTTATGCGATAACCGTAAAGTGGTAGTAATTGGTACATCTATCCTAAGTAATATTAGAACTGATACCGTATTCATACTATCTATACCAGTCTATAAATGTCGATCTTGTATCCTTCCATTATACTTTTCACAAAAATGTAAATTAAGCAGAAGTTATTTTTACCTCATCGTGCGAATAGTAGTTAGTGACAATCGAATACGTAATTTGCTTTAAACGATAGTTTTCCCCGTCTTTTATTTCGACTTGATGGAGCCCGACAATAAAAAATATTCCACGATCTTTTATTTACGGATGTACGCGTTTACAATTTGTTTATCATAGTTGAAATGTATTAAAAACGAATTAAAAGATTAGGACATACAACTTATGCCACACGTGTTCGTTGACTATGCACTACTGGAATCAGTCTATGTAAGAAGTTACTGCGGATACCAGTATCAGCTGAGGGTAAAAGAAGTTAATGCGATAAATTGAATGTATGACGCAACAATTTTCAAAGTAATAATATACAAAGTATTTTAGTTACAGTATAATTCTAATGCAAAGACTATTAATTCGGTTATTTCGAAAACCTGTTTTAGCTGCGTATCATTGCCATAAGCCGGTAACAAGCTCATCGAAAAGCTACTTTCTGTTACCACAGACGAGGTCGTCTGTGCTGTTACCCAGAATACCATTTTTGTATCGTGACCAACCATAGCGGCTAAGCAAGAAATTGAAATGCAGCGCTACAAGTGGTAGGAATTGAAACTACAATATCAAAAATAGTCAATGATAGGTGTATCACAGACGAGCAACAAAATAGACATTTCATACTAAATTTGAATACTATTTGAAACTATTTTTTGTTGGAAAAATATGATTGTCGAAAGAGAAGAGTACGTTTTACTATTTCCTAACCAACCCCAAAACATCTATTAAAAATTCTCAAATTTGAACTGGCCGCCATTTTGAAACTGATTGAAATTTTTCAAAATCCTTGAACAGCCGTAATTGGCGGACATTCCCCTTTAAAACCCTTTTTGTTTCACCTAAGTCCGACTTTCGATTGCTGAGATATCATCGTTTACAGAGAAGTTCAATTTTTTCCGCGTTTCTCGGCCTCCGCGAACTGACTTACCTCAACATTCGTAGTATTGCGCAGGTCAGTTTTACTATGTTTACTACGTCATTCGTAACTCTGCGCGCGTCAACCGTAATGGGTAAACTAGTGGGTAATGGGTAAACTAGTGGGTAATGGGTAAACGGCCATATCTCGCGAACAAGTTGAGATATCGACGTGAAACAAAAAGCAAATTAAAAAGCACATTTTTCTCTATTTCCAAAATCAGTCGTCCTCCATTTTTCACGACCTTAAACGTAGTTACGGAACGAAGAACGCAGGGGACGTAGGAATTTTTTTTGAGGAAGCTACGAATCAAAAATTCTTGAAACTTGGTGAGAGGTTGGATCTGTGGTTGGAGAAAAATTGAGAATTTATGCGCGAGGAAATTCAAAGAACTATAGCGTCTGCGTTTCGCTATTGGAAAAAGGACGGTGCGTAAGGATGGTGAAATTTGGGAATTTTTTGGAGGGAGAGTATGAATCGAAAATTTTCCAAACTTAGTGCATGATTCGACAAAACGAATAGCAAAATTTCAAAAACGTTCATATTGGAGCACTTTGATCAGTGTTTAATGAACTACTGATAGGTCCGCTAATTTAGTGGAAGCACAGACGAGGTACTGTACCTCGTTGGTGGTAGAAGATTCTTAGACTTTTTATCTCATGTAAGTTGGTAGGAGAACTTTTGTAGGGGCTGAGGTAAGCAGCGTTATATCGGGGGTTGGTAAAGTCGGTGAACGTAAGGGTTGGTACGATCGCAGAGGAGGTACTGTACCTCGTCTGTGGATACTATAATAGAGGTAGATTAAGTAGGAACGCGTAAACGGGTTGGTATACGAATTCAGAGCAAAGATGAAGCATTTAAGGCTTTATGATTCCTTTATTAATTAGTATTTCGCTTCCTTCTACACCGTTTTCGTTATAAGGCAAACCGGAATTAATAGAATTAAAATTTTTGTTGAGAAATATATCAGCTTTCGATAAGAGTTTTCGTACTTCTACCAGTGGATATAAAATCGACTGCTGATAGTACAGCATAAGTTTCAACTTCTTTATTCGCGCGCGATTATGAATTCGCCTTATTATTTTATCAACTGCCCGCTACAATTCATTATATTTGAATTGAAATATAGACTCGGAATTTTTATGGATTTATAGGAAAATTAAATAGGTAAAGAGGTACAGAATATACGCAGTATATAAAAATATATGACATAGTCGAATTAATGAAGACACTTCAATACTTGGAGGTTCAAATTATCCGCTATTTAGTTTCCATTTCCTTACTTTTGTAAGGAAATGCTTACTTATGTAAGCGAGTCCATTGTTATTTCCTACTAGCATTCAGATTTTTATGTTTCCTTTCGGGATTGTTTAAGTGCATAAGTTACGTTGTTAGACTGTTACCCGAAACATTATTCGTGTTTACGTCCACATTAGCTTATTTATTTATTTCTTTATTTATTTACGGACTATTGGAAGCCTTTTTATAACACGATTTACATAAATTTTGAGGCGATGAACTGAATACATACTAATAAGTGTACCGCGTTATAATTACGAAGATTCAGGAAACTTTAAAAGAATGTTGGTTTGTATTAAAAAAAAGTCAAGGAATTTGCTTAGTTCGTTGGTCGTCCTGCTTATCTTATGAAGGCAGCTTTGTGTCCCTAGAATAGTTTTATTATATTTGTACGTATGCAGAAGAGCTCATCCTTGCGTAATGTTTTTGAGGGAACATTAAAATTGATTAACTCTAGGATGGCTAGGCAAACAAGTATGTTACTTCAAATTGTTTAGTTCATAACAATTTTTGTGCTTGAACGTAATATAAGTCTTTGTAAAAGCGTTCTAGTTCTTATTTTTAGCTATCAGATATTAGAAAAGATACCAATTAGCGGGAAAAGGGTTCCATTACTTAACAAAATATATCGAAGCTTATTTGGATATTCTCATTTTATATTCAGTCGAAAATAACTATCTGCGCGGGATGAATTTTGCTTGAAATTATAGGTCAGTAAAGTATTAATATTCTTTTTAATAAGCATCGATCCCATGTTGCTTCTTGTCTCGGAACTTATCTTCCGATTTCTTCTTACTGCACACCAAAATAGTTACATCCTCGCCCAAAAGTCTCAGGACAGTCATAATCGGTTATACCAAATTTAGAAGCAAGCAATTTATTATTGGAAGTTACGAAGAAACGTTATACGTTTGACTTGTTAATAATAACTTTATGAAATGGTAAACGCAGCTCAAATGTCCCAATTTATGCCAAATTAAATTTCATTAAAAATAGTATTTAGGTGCTGCGTTGAAGCCTCAGGATAATCATAATCGTCTATACTAAATGCAGAAGCAAGCAATTTATTATTGAAAGCTACAAAGAAACGTTCTATGTTTAATTTGTTAATAATAACTCTATTAAATGGTAAACGCTTGGTCAAATGTCCTAATTTATGCCGAATTAAATTTCATTAAAAATGGTATCTAGGTGCTGTGTTGCATTCGGGCGAAATGGTATATACGAATAATTCGAGACTAATGAAATTTAACTCTGCCATGAAAACTTTCCTAATATCTATTACCTTCTCGGTTTGAAAAGATGCGATTAAACGGTATTCCTGCCTGGCATTTGAATTGTCGTATAAACGACCTCATATCCATTCGCGAATATAAAACGCATAACGGGAATCAAGTTTCACAAGACTCTGTGAATTGAAAACGATCGCTTTAGCTGCGACGACTGAACGCAATATGCAGCAGCTCCATTCTATGACGGAAGAATTGCGATGGATAAGAGAAATTTGATTCTTCACGGCCGCTGGTTAATATAACCTAATTAAGTTGAATTCCCGGTTCGATTACGGGCCGCCGTGCATTTCAAAGGTATTCATTCTCGGCGAATTTTTTCCCGTGATTCTCGTCACTACGAAATATTTTTCTCGAGTTCTCTCGTCCACCTGTTTATTCTCAATTTACCACGCCAAGGTGGAAACGGTAGCACGAGTTTACCGTGCAATTTTCCACTCCCTCTGTTTTCCCCTCCGCACCCTGCTTCACTCGCTTTGCGCATCCTCCACAATCATCCGTTCGTCACCCTCCATTATTTACTACTTCGAAACGTCGAAGACGCTTCTTTCCACTTCACTGTGCCCGAAAAATTCGCCTTACTCCTTCGGGTTTTCCTTTCCACTTTCGATCCGGGCTTCTTTTGTTCATATACCAGTATTCGACAATCTTTGCGTGCTCTGTTGCATGAGTAAGAGAGAGAGAGAGTTGTTAAAAGGAATATAAAGGTTAAATAGTTTTAATTGTTCGTTTAGGTGATCTTCGGAAATTTAAAGCACTGAGAATTCGATGCTTTGAGCATTCGAAACGCTGGAGATTAGAAATTTTGGGACGTTGATGCTTTAGAAATTTGTGGTTTTGAAAATTCAGCGCTTCAGAGATTTGCAGCGTTATGAATTTAAAGCATTAGCAATTCCAAGCTTTGAGAATTAGAAGTTTGAGAAACCTAAAGCATTGGGATTTCGGTGCTTTGAGAATTTGAAACGCCAGAAATTCAAAACGTTGGGAACTTTAACCACTAGAAATTGCAGAAGCAACGTAAATGCTGCCTTTGATGATTTTAATTTAATTCCTTGAATATGTAAACACAACGTAACATTGTTTTATCGACGATTGGTCTTTCTCAATTCAATCACTTCTACGACAGAAATTTTCCTCAACTCTAGTGCCTCGAGAACATTCAGAATGCTATCACTTTTCTTCAACAACTCTCTATGATGCGTTAGTTGCGAATTCTTCAAATTGATCTTCTGGCAGAAAATGTTTTAATATACTCCCAACTCGATAGCTTCCTTTCATTCTTCCGCGCTTTCTAACTTCTCCTCAAAGATTTTCCGCGTGCTCGTCGAAGTTCGTCGTCGCGATTCAATGCAGCTATCGCTATCACTATCGGTAGACGCGATAGTGATTCGACGTAAAGGGGGATAAAATGATAGAGAATCAGGCGCATTCCTGAAGAACGTCATCCCGCATGACTTCAAAATTGGGGTTGGCGGTTGGCTTTGTAAAGACGCCTACTCACATGTCGAACTTATGAAAATTAATAAGAAAAATTGGCCATAAATTCGCGGTCTCGTTCGCTGCGGCGGACCGGCATCCTCGCTCGGCAATAAAATTAGAATTATGTCGCCGCTCAGCCCTTACTGTCAAGCATCCTTCGACGAGAAAGCGAGAGAGCTCGTGCATGCCGAGGGCGTTTGTTAGTAACGGTGGAATGTGTCTTCCGGTTGCTAACGTATGAGTTACCCCGCCAAGATTACATCCATGTCTTATGCCGCGGTACCACCTCCCCCCGCGTCATGGCCTATGGTTATTAAATTCTGCGTCTCCTTGCCTCTGTTCCCTTCCACGGTTTTCTTCGCGAACAGTTGACTTATCGTCGCGGCGCGGCGTCTCGTCGGCGAGACGCGAGGGGAACGATACCGGTTTTGCTTTGCAAGTGGAGGAATGAGGGAGAATTGGGTTGGGGGGGATGGAAAACGACCGCTTCACGTCGCAGTTTTCATGAATCTTTTAGGGGCTACGAGTTTCCTCTTAAAGCGGACGATCGTAATGGCGGTATTGCGTTTAACGGGCAAAGCGACTCGTTAAGGGATCGTCCAGGTGGAGGAACGTTTAACGTGAATTCGTGTGCGCCTCGATGGGATTAAATCGGTTTATGGGTGATGCGAGTCGTGGGCGGAATAAAGTTCGTTCTTATTTCAAGTCTGCTTTCGGTATTACGAGATGCGATTTAATTAATTTCCCGATTAGAAATAATATCTGTGGTTGTGTAACTCGAAACGACGTAACTGCTCGTTCACACGATACAGTGTTTTACTGAGCCAGTAATTTTACGGTATCGATAATAACCGAAAGTAGCATTCACACAGTTTGTGCATTTTTGTCACGCGTCCAGCTTTCAAACATATGAACCAATCGATTTGTCATGGTGTGTATACTGTATCGTGTGAACGAGCTGTAAATGCTAAGTTTCCATTTTCGAGGTACTTGACGATTAACGGATCGTTGACTGGCAATATTATACAGAAGCTATCCCATATCATTGGCTATTATTCCGTAATTAAATATGAAAGTGAAACAATCGAAATAAACTTCAGTATACGTTGTTTACCACTAGTTTGAAATCCGCCAATTTGACAGATTTCGAATTTTACCCTTAAACTTACAAAAATCACAACTATCATTGTTTTAAGAATTTATGTTGACTTTGGTTGATGGAATAATATGAATACATATCATTCGAGTATTTATGTATATATACATAATATATATACACATATATATTCTTTAGTAAACCTGTGAAATCAATGTCCGTAAATCTAGTGTAATTCGTAGTGGATTGTAACTTGATGAAACTTTATACATATCTCATGTTTAGCTTTTAATAACTTTTGTTTGGTATGATGAATTGGTCGACTATTGGAAAGGGTGCTGCTTTCATTTGAATTAACAGTTATCCATTCCCTAGCTACTTCTAATAGCTATTGTTTGTATCTTTTTTTAGTTTGTAAATTGTAGTTACAGTAGAAGAAAACATTTACAATATCGTATATTACTCTGAGTTTTCAAAATTGCAATAACTAATAAGCAAATGTAAATACGTCACCTGTCAACAGTGTGTTAAACTTTTGTATGCAATTGCAAATTATCGGACTTCAGCCGAATTGTATTATTTTTTTATGCTTAAGGATTCAGTTTGGCGTTAATTTGGTATAATTCTATCTTCTGGAGCTCAAATAATGCGTATCCTCCAATTTTTTGAAGTCGTTTTGCTTTGCACCTACAGATATAACGCATTAAGTTGGCGAGAAGGTAATTTCGGTTTATATGGACAACGAAACGACTCGAATTATCATAGCGTTACTATTTTATTTGGTCGACTGCACATACAGCGATCATTAGTTTGTACAATACGATTATAATTAAACATTTTACGATTCTTTTAATGCCGTTGTTATGAAAGCTCGAACGACATTATAGCTGTTAAATTATTAGTCCCCCCCCTATCCCTACAATTTCCAATGTTACAACTTTTCGAGCAAGGGGTTACAATGGAGAAAATTTGATGCCCTGTCTGTTCTCCATTTCAACCAGTCAAAATGAAACCTTTCGTAAACCAGACCAAACCGCGTCCTATCATTCCTCCTTTCCATATCCAACATTCCAAACGACACGCGGAAAAGCTGTCGAAACATGATACACGTAAAACCGATGTAACGACGCCCTGTTTCAGTGGCAGTGTCGTTTTCGTCGATTCCGTTTCACTGTGCCGTTGTCCACCCTCTCTGGCCCTCACCCGGAATCAACCGAAACGTCATTCCGTGCCGGGGAATCATGTGCAATGGCGGTTCTCCCGATGACAAAAATCCGTACGTCGGCTTATGCGGTTCGGTGTCGTGTACCAGCTAACCGCAAACATCCTGCCGGTACGCATACCTATAATGATAACAGTGGTCAGATCTGCTCGAGCATCGAATCGTTGACGGGCTGCCAATCGTGAAACGGCAATTTAGCCGTGAAACGCGGGGAGACGCGGCCCGCGGTCCCGCACGGCCACAGATCCCACCGAAATTCTCTTCGTCCACTTAACCCCCGCGGGGCTGTGTCCGGATAACGGCAATGAAAAAAAGCCAACGGTGAAAAATATAAAAAAAAAGGTAGGGGATCCGTGTCAACGTTCGTGGCACGCTCGTAGTCAAAGAATCTTTATATTTGACATTTCAATTGCATTCTATTTTTTTTTACGCCCCTCTGTCCTTATTTCCGTTCCGCTCTCACGTTTTAACGCTCTTCCGTTCCGTCTCTTTGAGTACCATTCGCAGTACTGTCACTTCCTGTGGCTTTTAATCATTCGTTGCTCGCTCTCTTTCCGTTTGTAGCTTTGGAATACCGTTTCAAAGGAGCGATAACAAATTGGTTTAATGTGTACACCTCTTGGTAATTTGCTCATATGTAATTTCATCACTCGCAAATAGACTATGAATATTTATGCAAATTCGTATCAAACGTATCTTCGCAAACACAGTTCTGTACCTCTGAGCCAGACTGACTACAAAACAAAGTTCTGTATTGTAAATTCGTAGGAAATAAAAATTAAAACTGCGTAAGACAACATTGTATCTGAGATAGTTTACCCAATTAAATTTGTTTTATCTGTTGTGTAACACATGTACATTCTTGTGGTACTGATGAAGTTAGGAAAGAACAATAGGATGGTATATAGGTATAGCACAATTTTGACAAAAACCGACTTAGGTTAGTCTGGCTTTCAGGTGCAGAATTGAAGGAACAGGACTTCAGTAGAGATTCGTTTCATCTTTTAAATATACCAACGAAGTTTTCATTGCCGTTATCATCAACATAATTTCATCAATCTTATCTGTAGATCTGCCTAATGCAATGTATATTATTTAAATGCAACATTTAATGTACACCACGTATAAATATGTAACTCAAGTTTATGTTTCGTGCTATAGGTAGTATATGAAATGTGATACCCTGTAAATAAATACTGTACGCAAAATATTCTCAGCAAATATTTCAATTTGCTTAATAAAACAAACAAAAAATATATAACAACGTGTAGTTTAATTTTCGTATTTTTTATATATTTGCGCATTGTGCGCATTCTACATTTTTCGCAAATTTGAATTTCTCGTAAACGCCTAGAGATCTGCAGTGTAGTCATAGCTGTTTGCAACGAAACGAGTTCCTATAATAAATTGTAACTCTGGAAGTAATCATAATAATCGAATTTCATTGTAATATGATCACAATAACTAAACGGTAGCTTTTTGTGAAGGTAGGAAAAATTTAACTCCTTGTCGTACAAATTTCTCGAAGACTATTCATTGAGACATTCGCTATTTTCTACTTTAACGTTGCGTCGAATGCAAAACAATAAAATATCGTACGTAGCCTTTATTTAATAGTCTTCAATCTTAGAAATTTAAATTGTAATTAGAATTAAAATTGAAGTTTATTAAAGAGTACAATGTGTTTTTATTGTAATTAGACCATAGTTTGCACCACGAGTGTAGCTCGTAATTATACTGCAAGAGGTTAACTGTGAAAAGAGGTATAGGATACATGTAATATATAGCAATATATAAAGGGCAAAACTAGTTTCCATTAAGGTATCATTCTTTTCATCGTGTTTTTAAAAATTTGAATCTATGGAAAAATCCGTAATCTACTAATAATAGTAGAATCTTGATTTGGTAAAGCCTCAAATTTCTCATATGTATCGTGGAAGGGGTTGATACGCAGTAAGCTCCAAAGGAACACCGATAATGGTATCCTCTGGGCGTAGACAATTTGAAAAAAGCAACCAAGCAAGATTGCAAAGCATACGAAAGATGTTATTGGGAAGTTTGGACCGACAGACTATCCACGATCTTCATCGTCCGCGGAGAAGAATCTTTTGAAGGAGGATATGAACGGATTATAAGGTTGCCGGACCTTAGAAGAGGATGGAGGCAACCATTTTAGCAGAGAACGATCAAGGATAAGGAGAGAGACTTTAAGAAGCTTACCCTGATGACATTGTAGACGCTTCGGAAACGAGAACGAAACAGTCTTGAGAAACGTACCTTCGTTTTCCTTTCTCGTCCTATTAATAATCAACAGCCTCTGAAGTATAGTTCCGCCGAGAATGGCCTGCCATCTATTTCCGGAATACTTGTTCATTTCCTGCCTCTGGATTATCGTCAGCCATGAATTTCTAACGGAAGACGAAATTAACGGAAGTGGAAAAGTATCGTGGAATAGAATTTTCAACGCGTCTGCTAAACGAACAATCATTTAAGGGTGAATTAGTAATTGCTTGGGACTGAATTTAATTGCAACCGCAACAATCAGACCATTATTTCACGATTTATAAAAATTAAAGTTTTGATTCACCACGGATGCTACATTGAAACTTCGATAACTCGAATCACTTTAACAAGAAAATTGTATTCATTCTCTTCCGCTCCGTTATGAAAAGCAATATAAATCGAAATAATACCTACTTTAACTGGAATTATTTATTACATATCTAGACGTTTTTTTACATGTGTAATTCTTAATTTACACTAGGCAAATCTTTACAAGACGAAATTGACTTATATAAATGGACCGCGGATTTTTATGCATTTATGGGAAATTTATATGTGCGAAAAGGTATAGTATTCAAGAGTAAAATAGATAGTATTCAAAAGAAAGTACAAACAATTGTATTTGAAAAAAGCAACTCTCTATTTAAATTCCATTTCCTCAAATTCATTTATATAAATATGAATTTGCGTAAAAATCAACAATTTACATATTTATAAATCAATCGTTTATCATCGCTGCCCTATAATTCGTGATTCTAACAACGTATCTGTCATAATTTATCAAAAAGAACAACAATGAATGCTGGATAATATAAGACGACGCTTACCGTGTCTTTTAAAAGACGAATTTTTGTACATTAAACCTGTTTTGCTTGAAAACTTCTATAAGCAACAGTTTCTATAACTCGAAAAGATTAGCTCTTTCTTTAACATTCGAATTATCGCGGTTCGACTGTAGTATTATAGAGTTCCGAAAAGCCACACTTTGCGCCCTAATTTCGAAGCTCGAGCAAGAAAGACCACTTTGTCGCGTCTCCAAAAAGAAACCAGCGATTCATCTGCAAATGCATTAACCTGGACTCAATCTCCAATAAATTTCGCTATCTACCCGAGTATCGTTACCCTTCTTATCTACCGTTGTTCTTCCAATTTGGCGATCCTCACAAAGAGAATACCACGGCCTTTGAAAGACGTGCTCGCGATTAATGATAACAGGTAAGAGAGAAACGAGGCGGCAGATTCTCCTTGAACGGGGACGCGTTCTTTTGATGTCTTTCTCCCAATGCAAAGGAGAGTGCACTGACGTAGACAACGAGACGGGTGCGTGGAAAAAGCCCGACAATACCGGCGCCAGTGGGCACATCGACGGTGATAATGAAGCTTCCGCCAATGGTCGACCGATAAGGCGATTTACGCGTGTAATATTCGTGTACCACGCCGTATCCATTAGAGACCAAACGTTTTTTACGCTTTCGTTTGCATGCGCAGGTAGCTCGGAGGTAAGTTTGCGGAATAGAAAAGCGGCAAGGCAAGCTGTGTACGACTGAACAGGAAGGAGAAAGGGAGGAAGGATTATGGAGGGCGAAGGGTGGAAAAAAAGAAACAAGTTATTTGTTAGCGATCGCGTACGCGCATAACTGGCCACACCTGCGGGGGAAATCACCTTTATCGATGTATCAAGTTACCGTCGCCGCTAAAAGCAGGATATTTGAGGACGATTCTGTTTGAATAGCGGATGCTAATGATATTTAATAAAGTTGAGGAAAAATGAACGCCGATCGCCTGTTTTAAACGCTGCCTACGTCGTAATGTTTCATATCTGCTAAAGAGAAAGAAATCGTTCGATATTATAAACACGTACGTACGTCAAGCTCACGTAAATTGTTGCATAAAAAGGATTTAAATAACATCTCGTTAGTCGACTCGAACATAACTCAAACGGTTCAAATGAAAAGGAGAATCGTGAGAAACCAGGAATTCGTTTGCAGAGACACGGATAGAAAAGTAATTTCTACAAGGTTTAACCGTGGTAATTGCGCGACTGCGATTGTCCCAAGATAAGAGATCGCATGTAACTGGGTATTATCGTAGCCACGAAGAAAGAGGATGAATGTTGGAAAGGCACGTGCCGCGGCTTGCGTGGTCCGACTTAGCAGATTCGAAGAGGAGGCTTTTCGTCGCAAAAACCGTGGAACACGTGCTTGGTACTTTTCAGTTAACGCGTCGATGAGACACTCGAAGGGGAAACAAAAGAGGACGAAGAGCAGAGTGGAGAGGACGAAGGGTGAACGAGGACAGAGGAAGCTTTGCCTAATGGCCTGGATCACACACCGCAGATCACCGGATTCCTAGGCTGGATTTCTCGTCTCCGACCGTCGCTTCTTCTCCCCTATCCTCACCGCGGCCACTGTATCCCAATCCCTCAATGCCGAGAATCCTAACATCCCCTGACGACGATTTGAATAATCATTATATGCACGGCCGTACCTCGCAAATGAAACTGTCGCTCGTGGAGCTCCCTTTTCTCCTCCAGGATCCGCGGATCGGCCGCAAAAGACGCCGCTTCGAAGATGGACAGGGGACTCGCGGGATTACGGGGTAATTGCGTGGACGTGATGAGGTATAATTGACAGCAGCAAATGAATTCCGGACCGTTTCTTAGGAACAATGGCGATTAAAGTGTGAGAAAGTGGAATCGGGATGGGGTGCCTGAAATGTCTTCAGATTTGCGCAATTTTCTTTATTTTGGACTTTCGTGGAATCAGGTTTCTTAGATTGACGTATTTCTAAATAAGCACATTTTAAAATACGCGAATGAATTTGGTGGTGAATTTGTCGAAGAATTATGTTCTATCTAGTCTATATCAGTCTATAAACAATTAGACTGCGGACTTTTATTCATTTATGGGAGAATTGAATAAGTAAAAAAGTACATAATATACGCAGTGTATAAAAATGTATGAAATAGTTAAGTTAGAGAAGATATTTTATTCTTTGGAAACTTAAACTACCTTCCATTTAGCTTATACTTCTTTATTTTTGTTTGTAACGAAATGAATTTGCATAAAAATTCGCAGTCTAGTAATAATTGTTGCGATACAGTTGACGATAAATTTCGGTGAACGCAATAGAAGGGTTAATAGAATTTCTCAACAATAATAATTGAGTGAAGAAGCAAATAATATTTATATTGTTAAGAGTGTATTGTTACAAAATAATATCTCAAAATTGATGAAAGAAATATGTACATATAGTACTGAGTGGCGTAATTATGTACATATGCTGTCAGTCTGATCAATGCCACACTCGTACTACTTACCCAACCAATACCGACAGTTTTCAGTCCTATGAAGTAAATATTTCGTAGAATTTTATTCTATTTAAATTGAACGCATATTACAAACAGTATACTAGCAAAAAAAAAGAACGTATAGAAGCTGATGAAAAGATACACCGTACTTGGTAGTATGATTAAATACGTACCTGTATCACTTGCCTGATCAGGGCTATTTCTATACTATCTTTTCGATTAATATCTACAGGTTCTTCAATTTCGTTAACAAATATTTAACCATGCCCGATTAAAACAGACATCTTGCGGTTCTGAACACGAGCTAAGAATTTTTTTCATCCATTTTATTTTTGAGGTTTATGATGAGATAGAGATAATTGTCAATGGCTAGGAGGAAGTTCGGTTCTTTAATTCAATTCCCTTTCGGGTGGCCATTGCATAGGTAATCCTATAGGTAACGGGATGGTTCGTTTTTTGTTACTCATGGTGAACATTTTCGGGGAGAAGCGACCCGTCCCGACCTAATCCCGTTCAAATTTCCGGTCCCGGGACGCCTAAAGGAATTAGCATTCGATCTCGTCGCGCGGCGGCGAGCGTCTCTCGGGGATCGCCCCCGCCCGAAAATTCTCGTCATCTCACTTTCATCGAGTACGCAGCGATTAGACCTGTCCTTTGATCCTCGCTAGGTTCGATCTCGCGCGTCGATAAATCTGAAAAAAATAATTAAATGTTGTGTCGCTTAGCATTTCATCTCGACTTCATCTCAATTTGACATCGTTTTATTTTATCACCACTTACCTGTGCTACGAGACGATTTATACAAATTTGAATACGTACAAAAATGAAATCCCATTATAAAGATAATCATTTCGACCTGAAATACTACAGCGAACTAAATCCAACGCTTAAAATCAAACACGATATCGCGTGGGCATTCGATTACGCCGATCCCCGGGCTCTAATTCGTCGCGCCACGTACCAGCACGGCACGATTCTCGGTCGACCTTCCACCGGGGGAGTTTCATTTCCATTTTTTTCATCCCTTTTTCAAATCGTGCAATCCCGTTATTAACTTTATAGAGGGAAAGAGAGAGAGAGAGAAAGGGGGAGCAACAATAATTCCTGACGAACATTCCCCCGATATTCCCCACCGCCCATTTCCTCGCCGTCATTCTTGCAGGTCGAGGCGTAAGTTTAATTTCGTCTATTAGTCCTAGTCGAGGCCGACATACAAAATGGAATCGGGTTGCAGGAGGGTTGGCGTGATTCGTAGGCATAATCCGCGAATCGAAAGGAGGCGGTTTGCCCTCTGTGTGCGTAATGGCGCCCACGAAGCAATGACACGGTCCGTCCGACTTGTGTTAGGTAATAATGTTGCCCTATCAACCATCGATTAGATCCTTTAAAGCACCGGCAATCGCTCATCACGGTAGTCACTCGACGGTCTCTCATTAAAGGAATTACTCGGATCGTGGCAATGATTACTGAGGAGAGAAAGCTGCGCGCGTAAACCCGGTTTCGGAGAGGATTTACGTTTGTCGTCAATGGAATAACTCTGTAGGGTGACGGATAGTCGCGTTGTAGGAGACATCGCTCTCGTTTCTTATTAATTAAGCATCGGTGATACGGGTAAAGCGCGAAGTACGTGGTCCGCGTATCGAGTTCCATCATCGAGCATGGATTAGGTGCGGTGACGCACCTGTTCGATATTCCCTGCTGGAGTGGTTGTTAAATATTTCAGTAGTAACACGCTATCTCTGACTACTTACCGGTCCATGGATTACGGGAACTTCCGCTTCATGGAAACGCGCCGTTAGAGGAGAAATTCTAAAGTTGCATTTCATAGACGGGAACAAAATATCCTTTCAGCATTTTCCCTTATATCTATGATAGAATAGAAATACCGCGATGCATTGCACGGTGGTTTATCAGCGATATCTTTCTTCTTTACTTCTAACATCCCGTGATTCGTGAAGTAGCTCGATTTCTCGTCTTTCGAAATTTTCCAGTCATCCAAGTGGAATCCCGAAGGAGAAGTACGCGAAACTTGGAACAACGGCTCGCGAACAGGGATGGGAATGGAAAGACGGGGCTCGGTGAATTACCATCGACGTTAATCGTACCGGGTGGAATCATTAGAGACGAGAAAGTGCGATTATACCGCGCGGTAATAAAGTTGCGGTTCCGTGGGGGAGGCAATCGGTTCGGAAGTTTGGGGGTTGATATATACACGACGCCCAAGACCCGACCAGTATATATTTCATTTTCATCGTTTTTATCGCGGACGATGATATCCGAGGATAGACATTCGTGTTCACCCCGTATTAATGTAAATGAGTTATGGACGGCCATTCGGTGCACGTACGTTGCAGGCGGCCAGATCGACCGGCAGATACAGACGAAAACTGCTTTCGTAATTCGTTCTCGTTGTTCGTTGCGCAACTCCGCTTAACGCCGCTTGTCATCTCTCCGATCTCGTGTTCGCAGACTTATGCCACTTTTATCGCGCCCGTTTCACTTGACAGCTGCTAAATTGCATTATCTATTCACCGAACATTAGCTCTAGTATTCGAAGGAAACAGTAAAAGAATAATTGCAACCCTTAGCACGGAAAACTGCGGTGAAACCGGAACGCTAAGGATAAAATTTCATATCTTGGGCGTTATTAATGTGAAAATGAAATTGCTGTTGGAATTCTATGGAATAAACTCTTTGTTACATAATAGTATGCAACAATTTAGAATATGATCCGTTTTTACGGTTTTTTCCTCGCGGTCTGGATACCAAATACTGTAATACGTTTAGCATATTTTCTTCCACCATTCAGTGAAACTCATCCAATTCTTCAATTTCAATAAATAAAATCTTTTAATTAATTACATTTTTGTATGCAACAATTAACATGTTAAAAGTGCTGAAGTTCCTTAATCCTGTCGCTCCGGTGGATTTTAATAAGAGAATATGGAAAAGCGGCCAAAATAGTGAATTACGAAAAAGTTTCTTTCGATTCTTTCTTATTCTTTAGTTGGCAATGAATTTTGGGTACTTCAAGATACCAATAGTGTTTGCTAATATTATGCTATACGTGATTCTTTCGAACGCCTGTAGGCGCTGACAGCACTGAAAGGACTAATAATCTCATATTAGATCAGAGTGCTCAAAAACACACTGCGCAATGTAACCTTAATAAGTACCATAATATGCCGATCATTTTTTCTTAATGAAGCAATGCATGTCGCGGTAATATGTCACTGGAACAACGCGAAAAAATTTAAACCTATTCTAACTATAATAGAACGTATCGGTTTTGTTCGAGTTTTCTTTATATTTCCGATATAGTTTGCTCTATTTTGTCTTTTAATCCCTACGAAGATTGCAATATATACAGGGCACAAATAACTCTTCCTTTCTTTACTAATCACAGATGCCATTCAGTGTCGACGAAAAGTTCTCCGATTCGCGTCATTCTTGCGAAGATAAAAGAGGGATCAAACGTGTTCCCTTTGTTTCGCACCGTCGCGCGTGTTTCATCTTTTTCGAAAAATTCACGATGTATCTATTATAATATCTATTCCGTTGCCGCGACACCGGATAATGCTCAACGGTGACGTAAAAGTTAGGCAAACAAAATAAAAAAAAGTGATGAATAGCGCGGGGGTCGGCAACAGGACCGAAACGGAGGGAAAAGAAGGGGCGAAACAAAAGTGCAACAATGCTCTCTTCGGGCGCGTATCAACGTGAAAAGAGTGTTCGTTGAGGTACATACGCAACTGGCGACGTTGGCACAGATTGAAAAGGGGAGATGAAGGCAGTTGGGGAATTCGAAAGAGCTACGGGGTTGCGAGTTATGAATTAACTGTCACCGCTTCTTTGATTTGTGATGTTTCCCCGCCCACTCTAGTCTTCCACCCTTTTCTCTTCTACTTACCCTCACCCTTGCCTCATTTTTACTTTTTCATCCCTCTTCGTGCACCCTTTTCTTTTCCCCGACTCGATTTGCCTTCGTTTGATTGATTGAGCACGATCGAGCTCGATTTCAGGCAGCTTCTCTTCCCCTACCTCATTCCTGCTCTCGCAATGGGCTTAATAACGCCGTTAACGTCCTCAGAGCCTCCGGTTCTACGCGATTTCTTCGCCCCACGTCCCATCAACTCTTCTCCCCATCTTCGAACGGTTAACGATATTTCGGTGGAGTAAATTTACCGGTCAATAAAAGGCGGAAGTTAATAGTTCGACCGAATTAACTTTTTAAGCCTTAACGGTCGATTTTTGGGGGGGGGGGGGGGATTCTCCGGCTAATGTAATCAAATTTTATGGCAGAAAATCATAATTTGATGATGTTATATCATACTTTCATCGATTTGAATCCTTTGATTTTAACATATAAAGATGATAGACTTTAAGTTTGCAAGTAGATATCAAGTTAGTCCCAAGTAGTCTCGAGTAGACTTCACAAGTAATTTCATTCGTGAATGCAAGAGATAGGTAAAATCTTCTATTGAGATCATCATTATTTTACTAGTTTTGTGAAATGCTATAAAAATTCGATTCGACTATCTTTCTGATGGAAAAGCCGCACCAACTTTTTTCAGTACCTACTAGTATTGGCTCTTTATTAAAGTAAGATTTCCATGTGCAGTATTAAAGAGGTTCATCGACAACGAAAAGAGAATAGAAAGAGTAGAAATCTTCCATCTATTTACGACGGATCAAACGGCCGACACTCTATCGGAAAAGACAAACGGAATCGGCGTTAATTGGCCGGCAGAATTGAAAAGTTGGACGTTATTTTCGTTGATACATAGTCGATCGTATTGCTGAACGTCAAGGCTGGGGCAGAAGAGAAAGCGGGAGAATGATTGATAGTGGCAACGTATTTCGTTCCGGGGGCTAAAGTTTCCGCTTTATCCGCGAATTTATCAGGCTATCCGTGACACGGCTGCTAGTCTCATCCGACGCCTGCTTGCTGTCGCTCTTTCGAGACGTCGATGTTTCGTTCTATCAGGCGCTAATTAGTTTAGTTAATTATCTCGGCGAATTTTAAACCGACGCCACCGGGTGCCCGACTCACGCTCCCGACGATAAAACCTGTACAGATACGCGACTATGGTTACGGGGTCACCATAAAATCCGGCAACTCAACGAATTCTCGTTTTTCAAACATTTGAAAACAGTTTGCTCGTTGCACCGTTCACGCGAGTTTCGATCGACGAATGACGTAATTATAGCCCATAGATTCTCCCGCAGAAATTTTACGGTGGGAAAGGATTATGTTTAACACTTTGAGATTTTGAGATACCTTATATACATACTGTAAACGTTGGTAACATGGAACACCTGATTTTAAAACCTTTCCAACGATAATGGTATTTACCTTTGTTTTCAATGAAATCACCGCGATGAGATAAAGAAACTAATACACTATTATATTTAACTAATCAATTTGTTGCCATCTCTTTATTTCACTCTACGATTGTGAACTGAAATCATGTGGTATCATAAATTCACGTGAGGTGACAGTATTGTGTTCCTGACTTAACCCTTTCGCTGCTAAGCCCGTATATAGCAACCATTGGGTTCATAATTTATAATAAAGTATAAATTATTAACTCAATGGAAATAAATGAGTGATAGGATCTCTTTAGAACTTAAAACCTGGGTTCCAATAGTGTTCATATTTCCCTTATTTGTAACGATAATGCATAGAATCTGTAAGTGTTTCTTTTTAAGTTTCATACCACCTAGAATTGTCTGCAATTGCAGCATATCATCATCTCAATCAACACTGAAAAAGTTGATAAGCAAGTGATAGATTGTGTTTCTATCGGTATATATGAAATAACGTCTGGATGTCAATATCTCTAAAATGAAGTGCTCGCGTGTAAACATACAGAAGAAAAATTTGTATGTTTTATGATCCCAAATTTACATCTCATCTCCGGCCATTTAACTCTGCAACACCTTGTAGAATTAATTAGAGAAGTAAGTTAATTATATGAAATTTCATGTGAATTAAAGCAGGAAATTTTATCTGTAAATTTTCTTTTACTCGCATGTTTACTTTTACCAGTAGAAAAGTTTGTGTTACGGGTAACATAGATAGGAGAGAATCGTGGAGAGGAGAGAATACTGGAGGTCAAAGTGTGTGGCTTCCCATTTAACGTGAATTTTGCGGCGAGCACTTCTATGGAGTGAGCTACAGAGGTTCCGTCGAGGTAATCCAATACAATTTGCCCCGTAACCTCGAAGAGTCAGACTGAAAAGGGATAACGGCTACTCTATGCTCCGCAACAATTATCGGTCGGGTTTAATAATTAATTTTCTAACGACGTCGTTAAAGTTCCCCTTTGCCGGTAATGCTCGAAGATCAGTTTAATCTTCGCGACCCTCTGAAGTTCGCCTAGGTATAAATATCGTTGTGCTAGCGTCCCTTCCACTTTTCTGCCCCCTTTCGACCACGGAAAACATCCCCTCGCGCTGCGGTCACTCGGCGATATAATCGCGTTTCCAGAATAGAAGTAACTGCCACGACGGTTTATGCCTTCTCCATTTTTGTTTTGTGATCAGATAGTTCAAGAGTGCTGAGTGCATCCGAAAGCAGGGTTCTTTGGGCATTTATGGTGCTTGCAGTATTTCAACCCCTTCAGACACTTCAGATACGTCGGGCACTTAGCCTACTTTAGATATTTTAGGTACTTTAAATGCTTTGAGCAATTTGCCCACTTCAAATACTGCGGGGGATTTCGGATACTTCCAATATTTTCGCTACGTTCGACACTTCGGGTGCTTTAGGTATTTCAAATATTTATACTTCGGTACTCGGGTTGCTAGTTCATAATTTCACTTAAACAATAAAGGCACTAGCAGAATACCACTCGAGGGCTTGAGGAGATTTCACAACTACTTCCTCAATTCTATTCACCCAAGCCAAACACTTCTCCTGTAGACTTATCTTTCACTATACACCTCCATTCGCCTGCACTCGATTCCTACTTGAACCCGACCACTTCGGACAGCCTCTCTCCGCACGTATCGACCTGAACGGCTAATTCCCTTTTCTGCGCTGGGTTCTCAGAGAATGTCGAGAGAGAGAGAAAGGCAGTCAAGAGAAGAGCAATCCCATTGGCAACCGGAAATCGATGCTCATTCGCAGACGAGTGTCACGCAAGGGGAACGACGTCGTTCTGCACGCCCCGAGACCTTCGTCTTTTCCCCTCGTTTTGCACCGTGTTCGTTGGTACAAGCTGTCGGAAAGAGAGCATCGGATCCCATGGAACAGAGAGTGCCAAAAGGATGCTCGCACGGTGGGAAGGGTATGAAAACGACAAAGTGGGGGAAATAATGCGAGTGTTGCCCGAGAGTGGTGCCCGACAAAATTACAATTTGGGGGATGTAATTCCGCACCGGAGAAATGGCCTACACATACCGAGGTAGGGGGGTTGCACGATGGGTGGTTGAACGTAGGGGAACCAGTAGTTGGTGGAGTCGTTGCAAAGCCATAGGTGGGGGGCAAAGGGTGGCTGAGCGGACACGGGGGTGCGGGGTGGGAAAGATTTATCAACAGCTCGTTCCGCACTAACTAGACGCCGGAAACTCGAAAGATATTGCATCAGCGAGGCGATGATAGCGCCACGACGACTGGCATTAAATTGTATCCGGTCGTTGCAGGAATTTAGCCGCCATTACGGCGCCCCTTGCCCACCCCCATCGTTTGAAGCATCCTTCTTCAACCTAGCTCGAACTATGCATCCTTCATGCATGGCTCTATTTCTCTTCGCCTTCACAAGCCAACTTTAAGCGATGCTTTCGTATACACTTGGTAACGTGGCAATTAAGGATTTGCGGGTACCCAAAATTACTTTGGGTACGTATTGGATAGGGACCCAAAATTTTTCGGTTCCTGAGATTTTAAAATCGGATCAGGGAGTTACACGCTAGACATTCCATTAGCTGTTCCTGGTTCTGTATTATCTGCTTCAAGCTATTTCTCTGTCTCTTCTCTCAAGTCAAGACATAGTGAAACATATTGACATATATGTACCACTATTGTTTCTTTAACCCTTGAATGACGAGATCCATACACCGTATGGACCTTAGTTTCTTTATATTGGAACGAATCAATAATTATTTAGGACAGAAGAACTATCCATAAATGACTATAGAGACGCGACGTCGATTGTTATGTTTTAAATTAATAAAATTGTGTAAGAGGGACAAGAAACTAGTCCGTCGTTGAGAGGTTAATCATTGTACTTTGCGACGACAATATGCCACAAAATTTGAGTTACCATTAATGGAAGCTGATATATGCTATGTTACCTGTCCTTCAACTATTTAAAGATCTACGTAAAACTAGTAGACCTTGCAGCACATCATACGCCGAATTCCAACGCGTATCGACGTCTTATACTAATTGTGGTCGCTCTAATTTTTAAACAGTGTCTAGATTTATAAGCATTCCCTAATTTTATGTTAGAATTTCGGGTACCCGAATATTTCCTGTTCCGACCTGAACCCGCAAAGAATACCCTGCCCAACTTCATCCCGAAAAATCGCGTACCCGCCCATCCCTAGTGGCAAGCAGGAGGGCACGTTCGATTCTACACTTGTTCCAGGATAACGTTGTTGGATCTGTTTACTGGTTACCTCTCGATAAACGATTGATGTCGTCTGCGCCGTGAACTATAAGACCAGAGTTGTTGTTTCCACTCGGTGCAAAGTGTTTCCGTTTCACCGAGGGTTGGCTAGAGGAGTTTCACTTTCACGAGCATCGCAAGGCTCGTGAATTTTCAATTCGCCCATCGGCTCCTTGAATTTTTCAGGCAAGACCGATGTTTGTATACCGCAACCGGTGTCCGCGCTTTCTACTACTTGTTCGATCGGATGTCCCGAGCAACGTTCGTTAATCTTTTACAGTCAGAGGTTCGGAGAGCTCAACGCGTCGACGACGACGAGTATGTGCCGACTTTGAGGAGATGCATCGACCAAATAGAAAATTCAATGGCAAAGTTACGCGCGGCTGTATCCGTGTGATTAAAATTATTCGCAATCCCGTGTGAAGTTTGCATTGATCTAGCGGCACCATTACTCCTTGTCGAATAGTAATGGATTTGGTGTAAGCCACGAAACGTACGAACTCCCGTGAATGTTTTATCGCGGACCATTTCTTCGCTTGGTGTAAATTGCATGAAACTGTGTGCCAAAGCAAGGAGAGAAGTTTGTAATTCAGCAAAATTCACGGTAAAAATCGCATGAAAACATGTAGACGGGTCAGAAGTCACAATTATCGAAGATAAATTAAAGCATTCGTAACAAAACTAACCCTTGTCAATTTTTGCCCCCTTTGAGAAGATCAAGGAATACTATAATAAGGTGTTTCATTTTCCTTTTATAAATTTCAAATCCTTTAACGAAACATTCATTATATTGTACTATAGTTGCAGATATTATTCGCGCTTATATTGCAGAACCAATTGCAATGAAACCTCCCTCGTTGCATTAAACGTGCAAAAATGAAGGTTCTACAATGAGAAAAGGCTGATCGATGAAATGATACTTTTCACATTGCTAATTATTTGTGTTTTTACGCAACGATCATCACTAGACTGGGGATCTTTATGTAACTTCAACATTTTACAAATGCATTTAAAAAGGTGGAACCTTAACGGAAATATCTTTCATCCCTTAAAAATTATTACATCTACTTTACTCTCGATATTTTATATATTTTCGCACGTTGTGGATATTCTACAATTTTTTGTATACTCAAAATTGCCATAAATGCATACAAATCCGCAGTACATTTATAAATAAGTTCGAAGAAGTAGGATCTAAATTGGGTACTGCTTCACCCTCAAAGTATCATAACTTCTACTATACTTCGGATATTTTGTATAATTTTTTGGATCATAAGCTTTTTGCACCTTTTCCCATCTTTAAATTTCCAGTAAATGCATAAGAATCCACAGTCTACTCATGACTATGATTGGCAATTTTGACAATGGTTGTCTGTGGTAACATCATTGTTGGATCATTGCCCCTTGTCTCTTCCTACGTTTAGTATTATCTTTGCAGACTACACCTGTCTCGAAATAGAATTTGAACAGCTGGGACAGAGGTAGCTCGAAGGCTTGACGTGCTTGCCGACAGTGTCACCAGCCGAGCCAGAGTAATTTATCCATTTGCTGGCACTGATCGGGGGCGAGAGAACCCTCCAGGCGAGACAGTGTTTCAACCTCCGATCTCAGACAATCCCTCCCCTTTGAAGGGTGTTGCTTGCGATCCTCGAACACCCTTACTGCCTGCACAATCTCCTTACCTTGCAAACGTTTGCCCGAGCCACCTTCTCCACCCTCGAGGCTGCTCGCGAAGCAGCAACCTGTTATAGCGGCCCCGTAATTTGCATTTACACTTTAAACAAACACACCAGCCAATGACGACGTTACTGTGGTCTCCGGAAATTCTCATCGAGTTACCCTCACCATGAGTTTCTCCACGCTTTTCCTTTGTCCGTAATTCTTTGTAGCTTGGACTAGGTTAGACGAACGTGACTCTCGTCGGATTGTCGGCGGGAGAATTGACTTCTTTACGATGCTTCAAACGAGATTAAAGAAGTTCCGTTGGAGAGCTTTAGGTGCTATAACTTTTTGTTCATTAACAACGTAATTGAAGATCGCTCGGGTATCTTTTGTAATCGTAGGAGCAAAGGATCAGTTTGGTTCTCGAATGACACTTTACAGCAGCCTGTTAAAATCCCTTCAAAGAATTTTAAAAGCGACCAACGAAACTTCAAAAAGCAAAGAAAGAATAGGGTCTGCTACTGCCTTTGAGCTACAAGACCCCCTCTCCATCATTTTATTCAAAATTTTAAATAAATCGATTGACAATGATGAACTTTCTGCTTTAAAACCATGGTCATACTTGTGGATCGGATTACGGTTCGAATACAATAAAGGCAAGCTGCATTTTGGGACAGATATTAATTTTAACCGTATTTGTGACTTTTATTTAACCGAGGAGTTTCAAGACACGTTGGCATAATTTCAGGGGTGGATTTAGTGCACGAAAGTAAAAAGAAATTCAAAAACAGTTGCATTTGTCTTTCAGTAGTCCTTATGACTCTATTGACTCCTTTCTTTAACTATTTGGAAGTACATAATATTCTTCACCTCATGTACGTCCTACTTGTTTGCTATATAAATAATAATGTAATGTAATAACATAGTATAATAATATGATATAATAATATCAATTTTTATCCAACTACTTAAGCGTCAGGCATAATGAAAAAGTGACTATAATTCGGAAAATATGTTCATATAATATTTATTTAATTTATCTATTCATTATTTTAGTGTACTAAATCCACTCCTGAAGTTTTGTTCACGTGTTTCTTGCCCATCCCGTAGAATCACTGATCACCAAATACAAATCATTTGTAATTAGATTACGCATGATGCAAATTCACATTTTAATAAGGAAATGAATCCCAATAGAAATCTGTTTCACCCTTTAACCTTTCTTCGATTTATAGGGGTTGCAGTAAACTCGCGCAAATTCAAACCGACCACGCTTTAATGGGTATCGATATGTAATTATTTGGAAATTTATGTAATCCCGCATCGTTTCATCCACAAAGTCTCTCCTTTATGTTCGCAACCGGTATCCTAATATTCGATATCCAATATTTCAGTCCACGTTTCCTCTTTCCCATCCATCGAGGAGTGGCCAAATCTTTTCCAAATACCGTGTAACGTTACATTCCCTTTATCCCGATAAATTTGCCGCGGGCAGCGGGCCAACGGGACATCCGGAGCGGGTAATTTTCAACGAACCGGCCGGCTGGGTAAAACTAATTACGCTTACGTTCTATCGGCGGTAACCGAACGAGTGTCCCCTTCGTTTTTGAATACGCCACAGCCACCCCGGCAGCCCACGGAAACCAGCTACTAATTATAGCGGACAGAGGTGGCTGGATAGCACGTGGTGCGTGGAAACGTCCGGGATGACGTAGCGCGACGCCAGCTTTCGCGCGGCGCGAGTGCCGCTAATTCGTATTTAAAGCTTTATCGGCCGCGAGCCGTGCGACAATTTCACGCTTCACAGAATCCATCTGACAGGCTCTGCCTCGGTGCAACGGCGCATCCGCCACCCACAGCTTCACTCTCACCCTGGGTCGTTGTTGTTTCGTGGCGGTAAAGGGTGAACGGAGGGGGTACGGATGTTGGATGGTGGTAGTCTTAGCGGAAACAGAAAACTGCTAGCGTGTCGCGTCACTCGAGTATCGCGCAAGTAATTTAACTGGCGAAGTACTCGGTAATAGTCCCGGGACTATATAAACAAAGCGGCTGGTTAATTAATCAGTCTTGGAGTTGGAGCGTAGTAATGGCTCTTGAATAGATTCCAGATTAATTATCCGGTCGTTTCTTTGAGACCTGTTTGGCGTCCCTCGGAAACTTTGTCGCTTCTAATCACCGTTTGAGAAGAAAAATCGGAGTAGTTCGGGCAAATGTTAACCTTTTTATCTGCGGGTTGTGGAAAATTCTACGATTTTTTCGGGTTATGTGTTACCTGCAGGTAATAACTGAAAATTTCGATGAATTTTGTTAAAAATTGTTGTGATTTTTCGATAAAAATTTTACGTACAGTGGCGAGCATATAAATAGGGACAATTAATTTCTTATTAAATTCAATAGAAACATTAACATAAAAATTACACAATTGCATGTTTACAGATTTTGATCTATGAAGAAGGTACTTTTTAATGATATGTTATAGAAAAAAGTCAAAACTAAATTTACAACGTTGTAACCAGTTGAGTTTATGAGTGTTTCCTTATTTATATGCACGACCACTGTATACGGATTCTACAGTGAATGGTGATCAAAAGTAAAAAAGAATTATTTGCATATTAAAAGTGTTATAGACGTTTCAGAAAAAATATTATTAAATGTCTTTTAATCGCGAAACGTCGACCGCAGATTAAGTGTTAAATTATTCGGCTGTTGCATATGAAATGATCGATTTTGTATAGTTCAAAGTGTCTTCGTCATCGGTTAATTAAAAGCAATACGTAATGTTGCTTGCTTTACACGTGTATGAAACATATTGATGTTTATTTAATTTAACGTTAATACAATAACAATGTTCCTTTTAGAACGTTTCTCGAGATTAAACTTACGCCATAATACAATGAAAGCTGCTTTATTATTAATATTATTTGTGCACGAAGAGATTCAACTTGTGAATCAACAACCCAACGAGATTGAACAATTCTATAGCTAATGTTTCTTATAATCACCTAAAAGACGTGATTGACAATGATGAACTAAAAATTCTACGTGAATCTAATGTTCATCAATGTGTACGAGACGTTTTACAAAAATTAAAAGTGCCTTTTTTTAATTAATTACTGATTAGAATGCTTTAAGCTATATAAAATCGGCAATTTCATTTGCAACAACGTAATATTTATTTTGTAGGGTTTTTACTACTAAAACTACCAAGACCGTCAAAATGACGGGTCACTAATTTTCCGTAAACATTATATAAACTTTCAGCGGCACATTTATGAGAACATTCCACGATTGTTTGCACAAAACATGAATAAAGATTCATTTCACGATAAGTTGCATCATATATTCTTTCCAATCGTCTGTCATTTTTACTTCTACGGTAAAAATAAGAAATATTTTAGTGGCCGGAAATTCCGCTGTTAAATAATTTAGTAAAATCGATTAGTGGATTTCGTTTCTTTGGTGGTCTGTTGGTTTGCAGGTTTCATCATCTGTGCATATAAGATCATAATCACCTATTCATCGATAACCAGGAACTACACTGGATGCCGTTGTCGGTGCCTCATTAACGTCTAATGAAGTTGGATGTAATGCTAGCGATACATCGCAATCCCATAAGCAGTCGAGCTACAAGTTGATCACGAAAGTATTCGGTTACATTACGCAATTTAAAACACTTCATCCACTTATTATTCGTTTATGTTATATTAGGTGTACCAATAAATAACCCATCTTTTGGTTCAATTCATTTATTTTTAAAAAAATTAAATATGTACTGTGTGTTAAATACAGTTGTTATTGTTCTATAGTACTTTGTTGCATTTTTCCAGCGACTTATAGATTCGTTCTGGAAAGAAAATTTGATCATTCGATAAAATAAATTCACGGATCCGTTAAAAAATAGCGAATTACTTATTGGTACTTCTAATAATATCCGTTTAATAGTTTTATTGGAATGGATGTTTTACTGATGCTAAAATTTGATTTTGAGTATATTTTTTCGTTATCGATATATCATTTTAAAGAAAAACTGTTGAATCCTCAATATAGCCGGATAGTTTTGTGACCAACTGATCTCTGTTTAAAGTTTGCCATGTTAAGAAGCGAAAAGTCAGCTACATTCCAAACCAGTGACGAGCAACCTTTATTCTATAATGGCCCACAATTGAAAAGTTAATATTCCATGCAAGCCGTAATGAACGCAATATTAAAGTACTTAAATGTTAAGTGTAAAAATTAATACAGTGCATTTATATTGAATTAGCCTCCATTGTATTTGAAAATATGGGAGTTTCAGTTGCCTTGTAAATGCAAAACAGTCATCTAAAGTTCAGTACTAATTTAATACTAAAGTTGTTTAATTTTCTTCGTAACTAATCCTTGAATTTTGTGGAAAAGGACACTGAATTAACTCCTACACCTAATATATATTAATCAATTGTTATTTTCGGTATAAATTATCACTTTTATATTTCTACTAAATGAAACGTAACATTTCGGCGGACAGCAGTTGTGTAATCATTGGAGGGTCGCGGATTGCTCACCACTGTTCTAAATAATATAAAGCTTGAAATTCTATTAATTGAAGGAACTCCACAAATCTAAAGAAGGGATCTTAGTATCAATGTTAAATTTCCCGTGAGCAGTAGAAGTGAAGGGTCTGGGGAAATTTACGATAGCGCCGGCCAGTTTTTCAGCTCGTTCCCCTCGGTGTTCTCAGATCCTGCACGTCTTACGGTAATACAAAGGAATCTAAGAGGCATTTTTCATCCGGCGAGTATTTTTTACTCGGCCGCTGCTAATTCACACCGCTTATGCTCTTTCCCTTTCCCTCCCCTTGTTAGATTGCTCCATCCCTCTCGCCCCGCCATCGTTACCCCCTGAAGCCTGAGCGGAGTAGCTGGGGCCGCACTTTGTTCCCTTCTAGCCTGGATGCAATTTTAATCTCGAATTCCGAGAAAATTACCTTGCCGTCAGAGCCGTTTAAGGGGCTACTAGGTGAGATTGCCCCTGCTACCTGTCAGACCACTTGACATATACTATATTATGTAGCGAGATCGGCTTTTCTTGAAACTATTTTCGTCTCGCCTAATTTCGTTCCCGTTATCGTTTATCGTACCGCTGCCTCGCGGCTGCGCTTTACCCGCCAACGGAAATCTATAGCAACTGGCTTTTGTTCGTTCGCCTCGTCGATATTAAAAACATCAGTCTACACATGGAACATTGGAGAGCTTCGCTTCTTGGGAGGTGAAAGGAATTCTGAAGGATATTAATTAGCAACAGTACCTCTTTACGATGTTGCGCCAGAGGTAAGCAAGAATAAAAACGGAGGACAGTAGCCTGAAGGTGACTGCATTACGAGCTATAATCATACAGCTGAACCCAGTAAAGTTGAAGTCTCAGGAATGGGGATTAAAAGATAGGGAAGATAGAAAAATCTGTGAAATATCTCTTCGACTACCGAGCAGCCAAAAATAGCTCCTGTCAAAGTTACCAGTCTTGGTCAAGAAGTCTACGGAATAATAATTTAATTGGAGTAATTGGTCCTGCAATGTAATTAGTAAACTTCGAATCTCTATACATTTGTGGAGAATTGAAATGTGCAAAAAATATATGAAGTGAAGATAGCAAAGTGTACGATATAATTTGGGAATAAATCAACCCTCTAATTAAATTCCAATTCTTTAGTCTTGCTAACAAAAATATAAATTTGTATAAGGATCCGTAGTTTTTATATTTTTTAACAAACATATCTGTACCATCCATAAATTAAAACAGGTCACGCAATTAATTTTTATATTTGTGACGATACAAAAGATTCTGCAAATTTAACATAACTGGAATTGAAGATTGAATAGACTGCAAGTTCATAGTTTCTGAACCACTTTGAAGGTCTTTTGAGATTCTTAACATTTTTTTATGTGTAGCTACGTACAATACAGAAAGTAATTAGGTGGTTCGCTTTAGGTGAGACCTATATAATTAGTATCCTATAACGAACAAGATTTTAGCATGAATTACTTCGTTATAAAGTATCCCGCTGTAGTATGATACGATAAATATTTTAACTGTTTTGCTCTTCTGGAAAGTACCAAAAATTGACAACGGTTATCTTCATTATGAAGCCTTCAATTGTAATGCGAGGTTTCAGCAACTGCAACCAAATACGCGAATGAAAATAATCCTAACCGTTGCAAGTTTTAGATGAGATCCTAAAATGGTGGGACCTAACATAATGTTCGCTTTTTTGTTACCATATCGAGTAAACTATTCGGAAGAAGAACAAAGATTCTACGTACCTGTTGCCACACGCAGAACGAATCTCCACCGTATCGATCCACTGTAACTCATGGGGGAAAGAAAGATGATACAATGTTTAATAATAATAGTAACAATAACGACTTTATTGCCACATACATAAATAGATGGACATGGCCGATGTACAGCGTGCAAGCTGGATCACACAACCGGATCCTTTTACAGTGAACTACACTTACGCCTCCCTTTACCGCAAAACACGCACCAAAATAAACATTCCTCTAATCGCGGCGTGTCTCTCTACTCGGCGTATCTGCAACCGGGCGAAAACACACACAGATCGTTGCGCGCACGCTAAAAACTATAGAGTTTTAACGCGACAAGGTACACCTTTTCATACACGCAGCATTCCTTTACTCCAACGCATCCCTTTCTCTCTTTCTTTCTCGCCTTTCATCGAGCTCAAAGGAACTGCAAATCGTTGCCTATCGACTGGCCACGCGAACGTTTGCGCAAAGAAACCAGCAGGAGGGAGTTGGCCGAGGGAACGACTCTAACGACAGGGCAGGGATAGACAGGAACGAGATGACGATTCAATTACCATCCAATTACGCTTATCGGTAATCGAATAGATTTGTCACACATGACGATATACACAAGATATTCACGTAGTAGCCTTTCATCGTTTGCTGCTGGCCAATTTAATCTATGTGAGCCAATGATTGGAAGAACCCTATTCACCGGGGATCCGCTATTAGAAACACGTTCTCTAACAGTCTCTAACAGCGTCCTTTCTTCTTCACGAGGCGCCTCACTTCCTCGTTCGGATCCCATGGGATAGAACACGGCGAACGGCGGTACCGATTGTCATGGGAACCAGCGTTCGTCTAGAACGGATATACCAGCGAAAAGCGGAAGGCTTCGGGCGATCTCGGGACTTCGACTACTGTACACCGCCACCTGCATGGATTTCTACGACTTCCCGCGATCGTTTCGATCACCAGCTGCTCGTTTCATCGTTGCCGCGCTTCACCATTCGAGGAAGAACTGGCGCCTTCTATCGCGCGGATTCTTTATTACATATTTAAACGTCGTTCGCGTCTAGCTCCAGTCTGGTATTAGCAAATCGATTTGTCCGCCTGACAGGTTCCCTCGGACCTGGCGAGAAATAATTTCCCGTTAGCACAGGCACATAACTGATAGATGGTTGTGTCTCTTTGGCTCTGGTGAGATGATGTTCTGGAGGAGTGTTGTTGTTGCTGTTGTTGCTCTCTCGACGAGTGGCCTTGACTTGGACTGGCTGCTTTAAGCCCTTTCATGAACAGAGTCTTCGCGTCTAGTCTAATGGCGCCGTGTACACTTTGCAGCTTCAGGTCTGTGAGACAGGAAGCTGAGATCTCGTTCGCCCAAGACTCGATCACTACTCGCTGTGGAGCGCTGATCTTGAGGGACCTGGTCGCTGATTCCAGTCTGTGGGCAGACAATTGTTCACCTGTATAAAATTGTTTACTCCTTGGAATATAAATCAACGCGACGCTGCAGTGAGAGGAAGAAAGGAAGAGAGAGATGGGGAAAAAAGTTCTAAATGATTCGGGTCAAATTTCTAAGACGATTTAGACTTCTAAAACGATCAAAACTTTCAAGACTTTTAAGATTATCAAGACTTTCAAGACAATCAAGATTTTCAAGACTTCCAACATTATCGAGACTTCAAGACTTTCAAGAGTTTTAGACTTCGAATCATGGTCGAAGTGATTCGAATATATCGCGTGATAGACAATATCCACTCGAAGCGATTCGAAGCGTTTCAAGTCTCATCACTACCTACAGTATGCAAAATATTTCTTGCTTAGAACAACCTCTCAAATATGTTGGCGAAGTTTGTCAGTTAAGATGTGAAACGCTGTATATAATTTGACAATAAACATAGGAGTGCCACTGCATTAAAAATGACCAAAAACGTAAAAGAGATATTAAAGGACAGAGATGAAAGGAACGTGAACTAAATATTACAGAGAAACATGCCAAAAGGAACAAATACGGTGGAAAACTTGTCCGTAATATCGCGCGACAAAATAATACGGCATCCAGTCGACTGCAACGCCAGACTCGCAATAATCGATCCTCTTTTCTAAGAAGTGGTAAAGCAGCGTCTTCGACGGTGCCTTTTCTTCCAATACCACCCCCTTCGCTGCTCTCCGTACCCCGTCATCATCGTAGACCTATTGCTTGCAGCCCGAGCATCTCGTTCGGATCTTCGGTATTTCATATCTGGCATAAATCCAATCCTATGAATATAATTTTCCGCGCGAGCAAAGTTTTATTGTAATCGTAAATCCGTCTGTAAATTGCTCGACACTATCAATAACCGCGGAACCGATGCACCGTTCGCTTTATTCTTTTGAGCCCTCGCGATTTCCCTTTCCCATAATACTCTGCATCCTTGTTTTTGCGTCACGAAGAGAACGATGTCTCGCTGACATTTCGCGGTGAAGTGCCTCGACGAGTCGAGGAATCGATGCTACCCGTAGATATTTTGAACTCGGATAAATGCACTGTAATATTATACTTGAATACGATCATGTAGACTGAGAGGTACTTGTGGCTGTGAATGGTAAAATGTTAACGATAGCTCGAATTGAAAAGAGAATCGAGTAGACATTTTTAAAATTTTTCTACGTGCTCGAAGCAATAACAAGATCGACGTTCTTTCGAATACTGATTTCTCCAAATTATATAATTACTTACTTAGGGATATAAAAAGTACAAATTAAGAGATGAATCAATTAGAGGATCACGTATTACAGCCGATATGTCAATCTGTTAAATCGTGTACTATTTCTGCCCTTCTTTGATCTCTTCTTACCGTTTTTCCCCTCTTTTTGACAAGACTTGCACTATTTCAATTATTAGGTTGTCTGGAAAGTTTGTAGCGATATTTGAGGAACATTTAATAGCAACGCAAGATAGTGAATGTTTTGTGTTACTGTATAATGGTATATATATATATTGTGTAATACAACAAATTTTCAAATTCTTCAGAAATTAATTTCTCCAAATACATTTTCTGTTCTCCTAATTTGTTAAATTTCTGATCATTAATAAAACCGTCATTGCTAATAACTAAAGTAAATGATAATGTAATAATGCTACGTTTAGAATATCCCAGATGACGTTTAATAATCATTTTAGGATGTCCAACCAGATTTATCGGAATTAAAAATTTCTCTGTTTAACAAAAATTCGTGAGGAACAATCCTCCTCCAATTCCACAACGCATAAAAGAATTTAATGTCGATACTGTGGAAAATGCTACGAACTTTTTGAACAACCGAATATTTTGCTTGCATATAACAATTCGATCAGCCATCCGTCTTCATTAATTTAGTTTCTGTAGATTGCAACCGATTGGAAAGTAACAACTTTAATCGTATTATACAAAAGCGATACGATATTCGATAAAAACGATGAACCATTTCTTTAACGATTGATGCATAAATTTCATTATTTCTTCGGAAATTAGCGTCCCTTGATTGAAATCGTAAATTTAATTTGTTACCTAGAGAGCGCATGTCGGTCACGCCGCGTCGTGATTCGGTTCAATTATTTATAGGTAGTCACCGGACTGCAAGAGAAGTTGTACGGAAACGCGATTCGCTATTCGCATTCGCATTTCTATCCGTTATGATTATCGGACAGATGGAGACAGCCGGCTGAAAATGTGGGGCGAGTTTATTGAAGTGGGTCGAAGCCACTTTTAGGAGTCCCAGAAATAAATATAGGACAAAGGAAGGCAAACACTATTCGCGAAAGGCTGAGTTCGACGGTGACTGTTTGTTTTAATACGTGGAGAAATATTTTCGTGTTCCACTTCGTAGCCAAGTTTAATGGTCATGTTTCCTTTTCTGGAACTGTTATTTAACCTTTTCATCTCTCATCAAGTCACGTCACTAGCAACGCAAGTCTCATTGGAAAGAGTGAAAAGTTACTAAATTACTTTTTATGCTTGCACTTTTTACCCACTAATCTTTTCACTGCCCCTTTTCTCTTAAATTTTAAAAAAATTGAAAATTAAATTTAAATATACTTGCTGCGTTTGTACGACGGTCTCTTAAAAGGGGATACATTGCGTTTCCCTTTAAGTGTTTCTCAGATTTCACTATACCAAGTATCAAACTTTATTAACCCTTTTAAGTTTAATTTGTTGCATCCATGTTGGCAGTCGATACATTAAATATATTTTGTGCCTTTTTGCACAATTAAATTTCACATAAATGCATAAAAATCCGCGGTTTAGTAATAAGAGAGCACAGAATTTATAAATCTTTCTTTCTACTAATTGTAAGCTTTACGCTACTTAGAACCGTTTAGAACTGGAGCGCATCGTCACTTCAGTCAACATTGAAAGGGTTAAATCGAAAAAATCTCGCATTTGTAGAATATTCATGCAATTTCTATTTCCCTTTTATGATTACCTGAGACCACGGCCGGATTCCCCTCTGACCAGAGGCGTTTGAACGCTGCCCTGGAAAACGGCACCCCCGTCACCAGTTACCCTCAGCATCTCCGCTCCCACCACCACCTGCTCCCTGTCCGCCGAGAAGAGAATTCCTCCTCGAGGGTCGGTTATCCGGAAGCCTCTCGACACGCAGTCCACGCGATCCTCGCCTGTAAAGTGGACAAAAGACACTCATCTACCACTTTCCATTTGAAAAAAAAGGGGAATGCTTCTTCAATGGGACACGGACGCGTTGGAAATCGACCAGAACTGGGAATCGCGTTCGCTGAATGCTGAAAAGGGATATAATGGAGTCTAAGTTTGCACTGTTTAGTAACATAAAACGAACCTTCGTTTACGTATTTATTGTACGTGCCTGGAATTAATTTCCAGCTTAAATCGACCGTGCAAAGGACGAAGAATTCATTTGAATCGTTAAATGTTTCGATAACTATGCATATTCCGTGGCATTTAATCACACGTTCAATCATTTCTTAAGCCTTCGATGAGTAAGGAAATGAAATATGTACAGTGACCCACGAACGGTACCGTTATTATAAAATTATTTAAAATATGACATTTTTTAAAACACCTGACTATCAAATGGGATAAATATAAACATTTAAATCACACTTTAAATATTGCTGCAAATTTCTCCAGTCAAGCATTGTATTTTGATTAAACGACAAATATTATGTATACCAATGAATAATCCACCTTTTTTAATTGAAATCAGCATTTATTTTTAACTAAATCAAACACTTATTCCATTTTATATGTACGTGTTATTATCCTATAATGCTTAAGGTTATCTCTCGAGGAAATTGCAAGTACCTATTAGAAATTTTGGTCAAATAAATTTGTCAACTCGTTTAAAAATAGTGGATTACTTATTGGTACAGCTAATATAGTAAACGAAGACATTTGATCAATTCCTGCGAGTCACTGTATATTAAATATGAAGTATGCAAATGCAACGGTCTTTCGGGAATTTTTATGTTACTAATTGTGAGTAAATTTTTTTCCTCCACTCCTTTTTCAGCAAAATTGAATGACTTTTGTAATTTCCATGACCGTACACGCACAAGACCATTTAAAAAAATCGATCATCGGCGATATTAATACAATGCACGAAAGCCTTCAACGCAGCGGCGATTGTTGCGCGATTTAGTTTCATAGTTGTAAAACCGATGTGACTGGAACGCTCGTGTCCATTAACGAGCACATCTCACCCCGGTGCACTGTTGTGTGTTATCGATATTCGTTCCTTTGTTTTCCGAGAGGATACAAGGCAAAAATATTTTCAGAACCATTAAAAAACAATTCGTTCACCTTGAAAGCCAACAGGATTTCAAAAACGATCAACGCGCAATCCTATAAATCCTCAGGAAACGTGTAGCTCCAATTTTGGTTCGATTTTCATGCGTCGACAAACAGTTTCGAGTTTCGAAACTTTATAAAAACTATTCTTTTAAAAATCAAACAGCAATTATTATACATCAACATCAATTGATTCGAATTATGTAACTCCGACCGGCATTTCAAGTGGATTTATTTCTCTTTAATTTGGAACCGATCAACAATACTCCATTGCATAGAAATCCAAGAAACAAACTTGAACAGTGAATTTCGCCATAGAAAGTTTGTCCAGCGATCGAAGTTCTATCCAGTACAACGTTTCTATCGTAGTTCATTCACGGGAAACTCAAAGAAAGGAAAATCGAGACTTGTTTATCGGCGAATAAAAACGTACAACGTGAAATATCTTGTTATTATTTGTGATTGGAAAGCAAAGCAACATAGTTATGCGTTTTCGAGTGATTGTCGCGTAAAATTTTGAATCTAATAAATTATTAAATATCGGATTTCGATCAGGTTGCATTCGTTTTTCAGCACAAGAAGATTATTTTCGCCTATTTATTCTTCTAAAGAAACAATATCTAAATATGGGCTACTACTTTTATTTAACGTTTATTGCCAAACCTGTTAAAGATACTGGACACTTTCACACGTCAATATACAGTTGGTCGCAAAAGTATTCGGGCACATTAAACATTCAGCACCTTTTTTAAAATTATGTGCCAACAAAGAAAATATAATTCGAAATCTATTATCAATACTGATGAGAAGTCAATTTAATAAAATTATGAAACGTTACATTTAAACATCTAACATAAATAACTTGAATAATAAGTGGATATAGTTTTATCAATATATATATCTATAACATGTTAGCTTTCTGATATATAATTGAAATATGCTGACAAAAATAATGTTTGCTGCAAATTACAAATATAAAGTAAAAGTGCACGTTTTCATTTTTGAAAGTGTGGTTAAAATATGGGCCACGCATAAAACAATCTAAACTAAGAATGAAAGCTGTTCTTCTCATTGAAAGTAGCTAAAAAAAGCTCTTAATGTCAATATACTGCTCATAGCAAATTAATTCTTACTTCGACAGACCATTGTTAAAGAAATGAAACAAACATAGCTGTGAAAATGTTTACGATCGTGAAATTCATAACAGTGGCATGGTTTGCAATAGAACACGTTAATACAACACACCACGATTACTATTTCTTCTATACAACTTCGTTCATTCTTTAATCGTAGTTTCGCATCATTCCCGATACACGGCAGCACTTAATAAGCCTTATAGTTTAACTAGCCCATATTTAAATTTGAGTTCATATTTGGATTAACTCCTTTTGCGTAAGCTCCAATTTTTTGACAAAGTGACGTATGTTGTTTTGCCTTGCAACCAGAAATATTCTCACCAACGGTAAATCGTGCGAGCAATCGGCCATCGTGCGACCTAGCAGAGGCTGTGAAGTTGCTCCACGACTCAAGCACCAGATTCTTTCCACGTCTGGATCTGAGACTTGAGGCCACCAGGGCATCGAGAACGGCAGCCTGACCTCTGAGCTCGATCCCTCCGGGCACCACCTTCAGGGAGCCGATTCCCTCCTGAAAGAAGAGGAAATGACTGTCGGGAAATAAACGAGCCTCTCTGTCGGGTTTCTTTCTGGGTCGGCCGATCGTCGATGGAAAATAGAAGCCGTAGGCCTCCTTCAAATTCCCTCGCCCACTGCGATTCTAACTGCGCTTCCGGGTCCCTTTCCTTCCTTTCATCTACTTCTTCTTCTCCTCTCTCCCTTCCATCCATCATCCCCCCCCCCTTTTCTTTTTCATTTTTCGAATATCTTTATGGGTCATAACGCGAGAGATATATTTTGATGTAGTTCAGCGCCATGATTCAACAGTACGAAAATTAAATACCACCGGCCGACATTATTGCCGTTTCAGACGGTTGAATAATAAATGCGACGATGAGCTACGCGGAACCGTTTCTACACCCGCTCTGCGTAACCATTGTGAACCAGGGGGTTCGTTTGAAATATCTGCCGCATAATATTGAAACAGTGGCGTAGGCAGAATTTTATTTGAACCGCTGACGGAGTACCAGGGGTGTCGTGTACCGCGGCATTGTCGAGTGTATCGAGCGAAACAGCTTTTGCTCGCTCGTACGCTTAAGAGCCGCGGTACGAGGAACGCGCTATAAACCATACACATTGCGTACCTTGCCTCGTATTCGTCTCACAAACTTTGGATATTCTTCCGCCACCGATATGTTCTTCCCGCCCCTGTTGTAGCGCAATATTTTCGGTCGGCGAAATTCAATTTCGCGTTACATTAATTACGCCCCGCCGACGTGGAACTCGCGTCTCCAGATATCGTGGTCCTTTTTTACAAAGTGTTCGGAAACCCGTCCGATGTGATCGACGATTTTTCGCCGATGAACGCGCGGTAATTGCGTTTCGAGTGACTTCGGCTTATCGTCCCGGACAAGAGAAAATAGAAGATTGCTCGAACTTAAAACGCCAGCGTCGAAAAATGCACTCTCCCGCTCTCTGCTCGTTCATTGGTTTCCGATGATTAGCCACTCGATTTGAAGCAATCACCACGCGATACGGTGTCCCGCAGTTTCCACTTATTATCGCGACCGCTGCGAAATGCGGCTAGTTGGGTAGACGCCAGTAAACTCAACCGGGGGGCTGTTCCAAGTCTGACCCAACAATCACGGCTTTGCTAGTTTCTAGCTTCAAAATGCGTTTCAGGGAACTTGGATGTTAGAGTTATCAGATGGTATATTAATTTTCATAGAGATTTGTATGTTGGGTAATGAGGAAACACGATTTTAATCAAGAGACGCGTTAAACGCTCGCGACGCGTTTGTGTATTCAACATTTAACCCTTTCGCTACGGAGGACGTATGTATGTACATATATACGCTTTCATAAATTCAGCCAATATTTGCTAAAAGCAAACGCGTGTATCTTCTATATATCTTAGTATTATTTATATTATTATTTCTTTATGTTGTACTACAATTATTGGTGATGAGTATTTAAATATTTATATTCATATCAGTTTTAGTCGGATATAAGCCGATTCTAATAAAATTGAATTTTTAGGCAGTATTGATATCGATTAACAGCATTGAATTGATTCCAAGATTAATTAATCAAAGCTAGTATCGACGAGAGACATCAATAAAACTATTTTTAACTAGTCAAAACTAGTCTTGACAAGAGGGCTTAGTTACATCTCGTTTAATAAAACATTAATAACAATCGCCCTCGTGTATGCATCGCAAATATTCGGTGTTTGCAAAAGCTTCGATGAATTCGATCACAGAAGCAATATACGACGCTATTGTATTTAAAAACGATAATCGCTACTGTTTTCAGTAACAGATGAATTACTGTAATTGCGGTCATATTTTTCTGTGATAAAAAGCATCTACAAATATAATTTCCCACTAAAAAAGAAATATAATTTTGTGCATAATTCGTGGAAAGCCAATTAAAGCTTCTGCGTTCATGCAATAATTTATGATTTATTATTACTAGAGACACAGACAGAAGCTATTGAAAATAATAGCGATTCTCTGACCGATTAAATGAATTATTTTCAGTAAAATAATACGATCATTTTTTTGTGAAACCCATCCATGTTTTTGCACGCATCAAATACTTCCAATTTTTAAGTGTCGCAGCTAAAAGGTTAAAAAACGTAGTGAAATAAAAGTAATAGGTTACATTTTAGACTTTTTACCAACTCTTCTGGGGATGAATTGCTTAGTGAATTTTGAGATGGTAACTGTTGAAGCAGATAGAAACGGTCATATTCGTATTTGTTTCGTTGCTAGCGATATTAAAGTCCGGCAGAAATTCCTAAAAATACCTGGCGGGCAGTAACGTTGGTTTTAAAGTTAATTTCGAGCGACCATTACTTTCTACGAGCATGTTCCACCTCCCAGGTAATTCTTGGATCCCTACCTCAAAAAATTTCACCCCCGTCCAGCCGGCAAACTCGGCGTTAATTTTCACAGCTAATTTTCTAGCGGTCGGTATCGTTAAACTTTTTTTGCCCATAAAACGAATCTTCCAACCACGAAGGTAGCAATACCTTGCACTGCACAATAATTAATTCCTTAACTCGTCAGTTTTCAGAAAACAGTTTCGCTCTACCAAGAAAATTGATAATTTAGAAAACGAGATATTTAGGAAATGAGGTATTTGGTAATCTTAGAATTGGGAAATTTGGAATTTGAAGAATTCAGAAACTGGAAAATTTAGGAATCGGATAGCTCAGACATTGAGTACTTTAGGAATTAGATAATTCAGAAATTGGGAAATTCTAGATTTGGAGTATATAGGAATTAAGAAATTCAAGAGTTGGAAAATTCAAGGATTGGGGAATTTGGAACTTAAGCAATTCAAGAATTGATTAATTTAAGATTCGAGGAACTCAGGAATTGGGAAAGGGAGTTAGAAAATTTTTGGGTTGAGCAATTTGGGAATGGAGGAATTCAGGAGTTGGGTTACTCGGGATTCGAAGAATTTAAGACTGGTAGTATTCAGAAATTGAGAAAGTTAGGAATTAGAAAATTTAGGAATCGGGAAAATGAGTTGAGGAGTTGAGAAATTGGGAAATTCAGGAATTTGAATTTCCGGAATTGCGATAATTAGAAACCAGGTAATTCAGGAATTAGGGTATCCAGAAATTGAAGAATTTAGGTACTGGGAATTTCAGGAATTATTGAACGCAGTCATTAAGTAATCAGGCTTGGATGTATTTACAAATCAGTTGATTCCAAATTTAGGGAGTTTACAAAGTAGACAACTGAGAACCTAGGGAGTTCGGAAATTGGGGAATTAAGGTGTTCCTTGACCCAGGAATATTCAGATTAATACGCTGCAAAGCAAACTATTGGATATTACTTTCAAGACCGCAGAAATCTGCCATTAACAACTTCCACATTGTTTCTCCCGTAGCAAGACGAAACTCAAATTAACCCTTAATCGCGCGACAAATTAAGAGGATCGCGGTCATTAACGGAAAAGGAGGCAGCGTTTTGGCTCCTTGCTGGCGATTCCAGATTCGATCCCCGTTTAAACCCCGCAACCGGAAGTAGCGGTGGCTGTAGACCTTGGTCGGATGCGCACAGCTACTGCCACGGCCTGTTGCCCTCGTCCCATCGCGGCGCCACTCGATTAGCCAAATCGTTCGGAAAACGATACGATCTCTTTGCTCTGTACTTAACCGTAATCGTAAACCTCAATGGCGTCGAGAGGGTCATAGCCACGGCTCCCTTTTAGAATCGTACCCTCCAAAGGTGAAGCGAATCGCTGGATGGCTGAGAAGCTAAAGGCTAGACATCGTTGAACTTTTCACTGCCTATCATAGTCACCTAAGCGTGGACTTTTGATCGACTATTTTTTTAAAGTATCTCCTTCGATTCAGATAAAAACGATTCGATTTGTTAAAAATGAGAGAAAGCTACTGCGATCTTAGTTTAAAGTTAGTTCATTGTCCATTTTTTTTCTTTTTTTTTTATTACAGTTCTATGTCAAATGATACTTTATATTCAACCCCTCGTCTTACAATAATGAGTCTAACGAATTATACGAATTATTTATTTATTTATTTATTTAGCTGCAATTAACGGGTAATCTCTTTGGTTAAAGATAGAATATACATATGTATGTATGTTTAATGTAATATCAATTTGATATAGCGATACAAGTTAACAAAGTTAAAAATTAATGTATATTAGAGGATACTAATTGTAAGAAGCTTACATCGAAAGATGTACGTAGAATAGAATAAAAAGTCAATTGTTTTGCAATAGCAGTTGGCATATTTAATAATCCTATTTAGGCCGTGATTCTGGCTACATAATGGTGTATTTCCTTCTTGTGGTGAAGACTTAGAGAATGTTTCAGATTATGTCACAGATTCAACATAAAATTCCTATTATTAAGGATGAAATTTAATTTGAACTACAATTTTAGTTTTGCATTAGTGGTGTTATGTAGATTAGAGGCTATGAAATAAAAATTGCCTTTGTGGAATGAAATAAAAATAGTGATTAGTTATTGCTGGCATAAGTGGATAATAAAATGATCACAGGGCAAGGGGTTAGTGGCTAACAAGTTACTGTAAGATGTAAATTTATTTAATGGACAAAGGTCCTTAATACTTTATGTGTATGTTTTTCACTATTTTTCTATAAAGATTATAGTTGGACCATCGAGGATTCAGAAAGAAAAAGAAATATTTGGAAATAGATTGCAAAGGATAAATTCACAATTGTAAAGCATCAGATTCTTACTTAAAAATAGTATCATTGAGACAATTCGAACCTTGCATTTCGGTACAAAGTGGGTCTCCAAAGTAAAATGGAAACGAATTTCTCAGTCGAGCTGCAAAGCGAGTCGATGTTTCCGCTATCTTTCGAACCACGCGCTCCGAATCTTATTTCTGTTTGCATTTCCGAGACTTAAGCCCCTCAGTCGTTTAAATTCAATTTTTCGAGATATTTTAAAGAAGGTAGAACGTAGTAAAACTCTTAGCCTGTCGAATTTGAACTTGCGACGCTGAAAGTTTTCTACCGAGTTACGATCACTCGTGAAGTATAATCTCCGAGTTTGCAAATAATCTACCATGCTAACTTCGCGCTGGCTAACGAGTCTGGCTTAAAAACATGATGTAGAACGTGGAACACAATAACGAGATCATGTTGTAGAATAACAAACTTCGCCCATTCACGCTAAACACTTGAAATTCATTACGCAAAGCGAGTACTATTTCACGTTTCTCGTTTTCGGCCGTTAAATGTTCTGTTTATTTGAATGCATTAGGTCATTCGGAAAGTAATGGGTCGACTGCGAATTCTGCGGATTTTTATGCATTTATGGGAAATTTGAACGCGCAAAAAGTTACAAGAAATGCATAGTATGCAAAAATATGTAAGATACTTAAAGTAAAATACAGTAGCGAGCACATAAATAGGAATGCATCCTTAAATTTAATTAATTATATTGTCTGAGTGCAAAAGTTTTGATGGATTCCATTATAAATGAATAGCTTATATTATTTCATTATACTAAAACTCATTTATTTAATCAATTATATACTCGCTATTGTTTTCAATAACTCTTAGAAATTATACTGATAGTAAGCATACAAAGAACATATTTCTTTTCAAAAGCACGTAACTAGTTTTTCACATAAATACGGAACAGCCATCAAAACATTTGCACGCACCTAATACAACTGCAGATTATTTTTCTAATTGTTGTAATGTAATACATCACTCGAAAATACACTTTTCACAAGCATAAAAAAATTTGTAAATATTACTATTACTCCTCATCTATGACTATATATGAAATTAAACTTTATGTAGTGACTTTTCTTATTTATATTTTCGCCACTGTAGATAACATTTTATTTGGGGCGTAAAACAGTCCTCTACTTAAGTTTCATTTGTTTCAATTTTGTTAATAAAAATATGAAATCCGCAGTCTACTAATGACAGGTTTCGCAGCCAAATGTATTATTTTTTATAACTGCGTGAAACATCAACATCTTTAGCATTAAACCTACCAAAGTGGTAAAAATAACTCATTCATAATTTTTTTATAAAAGTTGTATATTTATTTTGATTATTGTAACTTTTATGCAATTTTCTTTTGCTTTATATTCATATATTTTCTCAAATCTGCCATAATTTTCTATTAAGACGTCTTCTGTATGTTTATGACTAGACTGTAGATTCTTATACAAATCTATATTTTTATAAGTATAATTAAATAAAAAGGAATTCATTGAAGATGCGCTTCACCCTTAAAATATTATGTCATGCCCTTCACTTTGAGTGTTTTGCATATTATACACACCCTGCACTTTTTTGCAAACGCAAATTCACCATAATTGCATAAAAATCCGCAGTTCATTTGTGACCCGTCTTTCAAAATGAAATCTACGTGAAATTTATACTCTATGTTAATTAGATATGAATAGAAATGCATTTATTCCGCAAAGTGCTCGTTTCATATTGAAGGGAATACATAGGAATACTTCAATAACGTATTCCGTTACTTCTACGAAAATACAAAATGGAATAGTAGATTCTCGTTCGATTAATTAGCTCCGATAACAACAATATCGACGTGGTTCGAATTATGAAACAAAATCACCGCGCTTTGCAACTTTTGTTCATTGTGGGCTTCGGGGCGGTGCGGGAATATAACTAGTACTTACTTGGATTCGATTTCGCTGCGGAATCAAATCAATTCGATTAGATCGCGAATCTGTAACTATTTCCACGTACGCTTTTCGCTGTTGTACATATATTCCAATTCTCTTTTTGTGATTCTATATTTCGCACAATATGTTCTAGCTAAAAGCACTCAATTTGTTACATTGGAAGGTTTGTGAACGGAACAGCGTGATTTTTTACAAGGCACTGACAAAGGTACGAATAAAACAGTGAACAATGTGATCAAGAAGTTCATGGACTTTTGCAACATGTAGCGTTAAAAGTGACGTAAATGTACTGGATTATCAAGTTATTATTGTTCATCATTTTGCTACGTGTCTTCTAAATATAGGAACAATCGATTGAATAGTTTACGAATAGTCGCTGATCACTGTACGTTGAGAATTTCCGCTTCTTCGATTTTTAATGATGTCTGATTTTCACGAACGAAGAGTGTCGCATCAATCTTGCTTTAAATTGGGAAGAGTGCATTGGAGACCATTAAAATAGTGGACACTGTTGCTTTATCGTCAACAGGTTTCTGGCTTGTTCCAAGTCCAAAACGAACACAGAAAGGGAAACGTTTCAAGACGCAAGGTGAAATAATCACCAAATCGAAAAACGCGTTGAAAACGATTTCGAAATTGACTTACGAAGATGCGTTTGCAAGTTGGAAGAAACGTTTCCAACGGTATACACTTGCAGGCTAGTATCGCAATCTGTGTAGTAGCAGAGGGTTAAATAAATATACAGTCAAAGAGAAGATAGAGAAGATACATAATTTGAAATTCATTTTTAACATGTATGGGAAAGCTACTTTAACAAACGTATATCTCGCTATTTTAAAACACATGTTGCAATATGAATGAGCAGTCAACGAATGGAGATTCTTTAAGCGTGTTCAAGCGGTCGGATACTTTCATGAGTAACCGTATATGTGGAAGTTTTCTTAAAGATATAAAAGAATAGAATAGAGTAGAAACGTTAATATTCGTTAAAGAAATCCCTACGCAAATTGATCGATGAGAATAAAACAGACAGTGGGTAAATTGGCTAGGCCGTGGAAGCGCTCTTCGAAAGCCTGTAAATAACGCGCTTTGCATTAATTTATGGACAGCGAGCAGCCGTGCGAAGCGGCGGTCCGAGGGCGTCGTTACGATGATATACGCGTGCAAGGGGTGTTATTTGGATTTCATTATGTTCCGCTCGAAGCACTCCTTCTGAGCACTCGCCTCGTTCGATGGAAGCCCGTAAGAATCTCAAGCAACCCGAGAAAATATCGGGTCAGCTCGTCGCACGATCTTCAACGATCTCACACTCGTGAATCGCTAAATAGACTGGTAAATACGAACAAGGGAAAAACTACCCTCTTCAAATACAATGCGTGAAAAAAAAGTTCAGCGAATTTTGTTAGAGTGTTTACACGAAAGCGTAAAGAATTTGCAATGAATCTCCTTTAACCCATTCGAGACCAAGATTTTTGCAAGCATGTGTTAAAATTTCCCTATATCATTTTTGGTATCGATTTGGTAAGTACATTCCTATTATGCTCAATATTAGAAAAGAATTGCACGAATAGCAATATTGCTGAACGTAAGTTTCCTCAAAAGTTCGAGTTCAAGATTTTTGTTTATTTTCATTTCGGTCAAAACGAAGCTAATTAAGAGGGGACATATATTTAGATCCGTGAAAAAAAGAACATTTTCAAGAATTTATTACTGGCAAACCATTTAATGAATTGATATAATTCGTTTTCTATTAGAAAGTGGTTTCTTTATAGATTGTTTAAAAGCGGGAATGTTGCTCCTTTTTCGCCTTCTCAAATTAACACCAAGTTATTTAAGGGGGGAGACTCAAGTGAGGGACCAAAAAAATCAACATTTTTAGTGCATAAATGAGGACGAAAGCAGAGAAACAGAAGGCGAATTATATGGGCACGAAATCGCAGATTAGCCTCAAATAAATGTAAACTTCCACAAATATTTTCTTCTTTAAACCCATTTTTCTCAAAATCGCATTTTCTAAATTGACGTACAGCATAGCTAAAAAAATTGTCGCTGCTTGAAATGTTAAAGAATACATACGGAAATTGACAAAAATGTTCCATGAAGGTTTCATTTTATACAAAAAAAATTGGACGAAAGCCAATTCTATTTAAACATTTTACTCGAGTCTCCCCCATAATTCATCTGAAAGTGTGTTTAAGTCGCCGAAAGATCATTCCACTTAAAAAGGTCTGACGAGTGCAAAGGGTTATATCTTCCACCGCAAATCACATGATATAAAATCCAGCTGCATTCCCGCGGGATTCGCCGGTAGGTTTGTTACCCAGACCAATTCGAAATTTTAATCCCCTCGTATGTGAACGAAATTAATTCCTCCTTGCATCGAAAATCCACGTTTTTTTTCTCGCAACCGTCCAAAACCGTGAGATATCCGATCAAGTTTTTCCGGCCTCTTTGTTCGGGGTCGCGATGAAACGCGATTGTATCCTCGTCTAAATTCCACGGTCGTTCGCTCGATATACAGCACAATATCGGGATTAGTCTGTAGTTGCATCGAGAGGCGAAACGTTGAAGCGAGGTGCAAAGTGAACGCGTTCGAGCGCACGCGACGCGGACAACCCCCTCGAGAGGTGGCGGAGAAACGCTAGCCCCTACGTGCTCTCAACAGCAACATTCATACACGCCGACACACCCCTCCATTCATGTATACGTATACGCGCGTAAACCGCACCAGTAATTATACATATGCAGCCTGTACGTACACCACGTTAATGCACCTCACGTAATTATCCCGAGCTGGACAGGAGTCGCCTAACTTCTGCTACGAGTAATCCGACTCGTAGCCCTGTCAGCACCCTCTACGTGGCCAACCATTCGCGTCTCGGCGTCCAGAATCATCCCCCCCCCCCCCCCACAGTTGCACCACCGCGACGACATTGCAATTTCGTGTTATTTTACGTCGCGCACGGCGCAAGGATTAAATCGCGGAGTGTACTGATGGTGGACGACGCCGCTATCCAGCTAGGATTTACCAACGTCCGGTATGATTTCGTGGTTGAAACGCGGCAATATAGTCCACCGGTGGCGTCGATACTCCCCACATTGGGATTAGTTCCTTTCGTTTCGTTTTCGTACCCGTTCCCGTCTAAAGAGAAAAAAGGTAGCTGATGCTACAGATACGTACTACCGATGCTTCGAAAAGGGTACGATAGTTTTAAGCGTAGACAGTGGTAGGATAGTGACGCGGTTAAAGACATTTGAAGAGGAAAGATATACAAATATCGTTTGTAATTGTAACCGGAGGAATTTTTAGTTATATATAAGCAAGAAAGTGGGAGAAATTTATATGTGGGGAGAGAGGATGATAATGGAGATTGAAATACGTAATTGCAGAAGTTTGAAATGTAAGAATAATTGTTTCTAATTAAAATTTAAGGAATTTTGGTTTATATAGAAGTAAAAAAGTGAGACGGGTTGAAATGCATTGAAATAATTGTAGAGATTTGGAAAGTAAAGGTAATTGCTTCTCATTTCAATTGTCGGGTAGTAAATAAAAGAAGAAATTCATAAATGCGGGGGAAGGGCTGCTTTGTTTAGTGAAATTGTTTCAAATACGTGTGACTATAATAATGATGAGAATCTGGAGACCAAGAATAATTGTTCTTATTCGAAATTACAGTAACTTTGAATTGTACATTTGCAAATAGAAGAAGAAACTTATAAACGATGATGGTTTGTCCAACGAATTGCTTCCGATACACGGATTTACAATCGCACTGAATAATGAATCTGAAGACCAAAAATAGTTATTTAGAATACGTATATGGGAACATTATATTATTACAACTTTGGGTGAAGGCAACTTTTGTAATAGAAAATGTTTCTAATACGAACTAGTTTCGAATAAGAAATTTCAATTGCAGAGTGTTGCGAAAATGAAAAAAGGAATTCGAAAGTAGGTTTGCAGAACGTATTGCGATAGTTTTCAATAGATTGTTAAAATGAACGATGGATACGTGGAGCATATGTTGTAGACACAAGTGAAGTTTGATCAGAGAGAAACAGATGATGTTCGAATCCTTGTTTGTTTAAGCTTTTTTGTTTATTTCCACGTGCATCTCGCACTTGGGAAGTTTGGTGACAACCTTTTTCCGCACTCTACAAATATGAACTATTTAGAGAACGTAGGTAGATTGCTCTATTCGTGTGCAAATTTCTTTGTCGGTATTATTATTGTTCTCCGTGCTCTTTACGAGGCTACTATGAACAACTAGGTCACAGTAACTTCCTGTAACCCAATTTCTTCTAAATCCTGCTCAAATTGCCTCAAATTGTTCACTCAATATTCTCCCCTTTCAATAATTATGCAGCATTATCTTCAGCAAAGAACTTCGTAAACAAAGTAATCAATACGAAGTTGGCGAAAAAGTAGAACTTTAATTTTGTTACAAAGATTAAAGTATTCCAATTCTTTGCGTTCCTATGGTGGCCTATATGCAGTGGTGTACAAAAGTATCCGGTCACAAGGCATAAATATTCAATAATAATTTAAGTCAGTCATTGTGTATTTTTTAGAAATTTCTTGTCCTTATACTCTGATTCCTTAATATAAATTATTCTTATCGGACTAAACAAGTTTTTGTATTACTTCACGTTTAACCCTTCGACTGCTACTCATATACAATATTTAAGAATTTAGAAAACTAAGCTAAACAGGAATATTACATTATACACCAATGAAAATCATCAGTGTTTGAGAATGACACGAAAAGAAAATATTAGGTGTACAAATTAATTCAGTGCCTATATCACTAAACTCTTGGCATCTTTGCCAATTCGAAGTCGCTACTTGTCTATCTTTCAAGTGGCGAATTTGCTTCATAAATGTAAGAATGCTGAAAATTTTAAATATTAACCTTGCTATCCTCCTCGAGTCAATATGCCTCATTACAAAGACTATGTTTCATTTGGAATTCCGTTTCTAAATATTTCTTTTTGTTATTCAACGTATATAAAATTCTTATAAATCCTATTTAAACAATAATCTTGAAATGCCGTATTTTTTTTTCGTTGTCACACTGTAAATCGAAAAGATATAACTGTGAGATATAAATGAACAGAATAGATGAATTGAAACTGCATATGATCTTTCGTGTATAAATAATGAGCCTTATAAATTTCTGAAAGCTCAAAATTAATTTTCGCGCCTAATAATTAGTAACGTGCAATTAGTTGCACGTTGTATAATTAATAATCGGTACAGAAGAGTAACGCGGTACACGAAAAAGTATTCCGTTTAAAACGACCATTTAAACTTCGAGTGTTCCGCAGCCAAAGGGTTCAAATATATTCCAATCAAGAGTCGTGGCCTAATAGTTTTGCATGCCACTGTATAACCATAATCAATTTGCAATGGCCAAACGAAGCGAAACGGTGCAATTATCATTGCCGGGGCCACTGAATGAATTGTTAATCTATTGATAAACCAATCATGGTTGCTAGCTGGAACGCGGCAGGCAACATTAACCCTATCCCCGTTCCAATCCCTTTCGTGAGCGCATCTATACGCCAAGCGTGTATCCGAGATGGAGGGGCGAACAAAACGCGAAAGATAGCCTGAAGAAACGGTTGCGCTTTATAATGAGCGGTCCTTGCAGATCATTTTCTTAAGATAACGAGCTACCATGGCTCACCGTTTTTCGTCCTTATTTACGTAACAATACACATGAGTCACCGTACATATAGCCGAGTATCTAGTGCACATATATAATCAATATATATATATATATGTGTGTGTGTGTGTGTGTGTATATATATATATATATATGTGTGTGTTTACGTATATATTTTTTACACTAATGGGAACAATTCTTTATATAATTTACAAAGAAGATGCCAAGAGACGAGACGCCCTAAGGGCATCATTAATGCCGGTACAGTCTCGATCATGGCATCCTTCTTTATAATGCTGCCAGCCTTTTCCAGGTGTCTCGTTTTCCTCTTCGTCTCAGCCTCTTCGGTTTCCGTCACCGGCCTTGCCACTTTCTTCTTCCTCGATATAATCATTTATTGTATTCTTCGCTCTCTAATTAATCTCTGCCTCGAAGGTACCTTTATCCAGCAAAGAGAGACAGAGGGAGAATATCTCTTTTGGCGACTGGATTACTCTCTACAGTGCACTCTACCGTACGCGTGGTCCTTTTCCTTTTTTTCCATCGTGCTTCCTTTTTTTCCCCCCCCCATCTTTTTCAATGTTTCGTTTTACGCGTGGCCACGGGGATTAAAAATGAGGCAACGTGGAAAAAGAGGAAATAACGAGAAATATAAAACGAGAGGGTAGAGGAGGAGAGGGAGAAGAGAAAATTGAGGGAAGGAGAGGGATAGAGTAGACTTTGAACGAGCGGCAAACGAGGCGACACGAATACGCGGAAAAGCGCGGAAAAGCTGGCGAATAAGCACCACGCATCGGTCAGGCCATGAGCTTCGAAACTTTGTCTCGGAACCGCGTTGTTTATAATTTTTAATAACCCGACTTCTCGCTTGTCCTGCTGCTTTTGATCGCGCGTTAGTACACCGCCGGCACGGTAATTACTTTATTTCGGACCGGCCGATAAATTCCTCCGCTCGATGCGTTTCATGACACCGCCCTCGCGCTTTTAATCCACGTTGCGCCTGGAGACCAACGCTAATAGCGTTGCGCGCAGAAAAAACTTTTCGTCTTTTTATAGCGAATATTATCTGAAGCGTGTGCTCAGTAACAGAGCAATATCGCTTATTTTTATAACCCATAAAAGCGTTTCAATTTGTGGCACCTATCTTTTATTAATACTACAAATTAGAATCTTTTTAGTATGGTCATTTTTAAAATTTAAATTGGGTGCTTGAGTAGTCGGTGAAATTTGTTTAACGTGCGCCATTAACTGGAGCTTCTCTATTAATTAAAAAACTGGATAAACTAAACGGTTACAATTCATTACGGGGCACCTATTTGTGAAATGGCACCCAAGGCTCCACGAGCGCCGGCACTCACCCTTAAAGAACCCTCAAAATAGAAATACGGGTGATCCTAGCTGGCCTAATTAACATTCCGGATTAACGTGGTACAGTTCTAACCAGATTCGAGTTCTTTATTTATACTTTCAAAAGCTAAAAGAAATATCATTAATCACGAAAGTTTCACATTTTACAGTTCAACTATTTATATATTTTAGGACGTATTTTAGAACAGCGTTTCTCAACCCTTTAGCTGTGAGATTTGGAAAACCTGATCGACTGAAATCATATTATATAAGTGAACAAAAATGCATATAATTAATAGCAATTTTTACATATGAAGAATAATATTCGGTAAATTTCTATTGTTCATATTATTGCGGTATGAGTTTCGATTTGCAACAAATATGTACTGCAGTATCATATGCAACTATAGAAAAATGTAAGACTGATAATTTTAGATAAGAGAAGCTGTTTAAAAATGATAAAAGTTACTAAAATAGGTTAACTTATATTTGAATATCAATTTTATTGAAATAGTTGCTGAATTGAAATAAATAATTATAATTTACTGAAATAGTTATTGAGCTATATCTGAATATAATAATACAAGATGATGTTCAGTGGCAGCTAGTATCATTTTATAGTCCATTAAAAATTTGACGCTTCTAATATTGGATCATAGGTCAAGAAACGGTGCTTTAGAATAATAAAAATGACGTGAAAAATCCTAAAATATAAAGTCACGAATAGCGAAGATTCATAAAGGGAGCATCGTTGATTACATAAATAAAATTGCTGCTAAATACATAAGATATATAGGAAATGTAATTGTATTTATGCTGAATAAATTATACCATGTCATAGATATATCGCAAGATCCAACAAAGTATAAATATTGTTATAACGATAAAAATTATATATATTTTGGTACACGTACCTAGACTTGTAAAATTGTATTTTTAGTTTATATATATTTCGTTGTAAATAAGTAGGAAACCCACTATTTTTCACAGTTTGTCTAATTTTAATTAATAAATAAATCACTATCCCTAAAATGATCGAAACTTCCGTATTTTTTAAAATATTAGAAATTTAGAGGTGTATGTGGACCTTTATGTCTGACTGCATATTTCGCTTAATACGCTTAATACTTCAACAAAGATATTTTCTGCCCCGTCAATTTCCTGTTATCTCAAATTTCTTGTTACTTCGAAGAGAGAAACCTCAAAGATACACCCATGGTTTTCCAGCAAAGTTCGTATGAAAGGCTATTAGGATTGGCCAAAAAGCAGTGTATGAAACTGTCGAAGCTAGAAAAGGTAATCATTGTAAAGTGTAACAGAAAATCGCGGAGAGTTGCGCGGCAGAAATCCCTGGGAACGATAAACTCGTTCGTCCGCTGTTCGACCCGGTTTCACCGGCCAACAACTATGGCCACCGGTGTATGTTCAAAATTCATGGCGCCGTGCCCGGTATACTGCACTTGCACTTGCTGTCCACTGTAATAGATATCCTTTAATACTAACACACCGCTTATGTGTAATGTATACAGGGTGACCAGGCCATTTCTCACGCATTTATTGGCTAGGGTGGCAACTTTTCCGATGAATCAATAGCGATCTCCTCGTCCGTTGATCTTCGTCGTTAAGCACCGTCGTTCGACAAGTTGGCCACAGTTTCCGCAAGATTCATTGCCCCGCTACGACCCAATGATGGAGAAAATGCAAAATTTTCGGGTTTCATAAATTTTCACAACGCTTATATCCGTTGGTAAAATTCCATTGTCGAAATTGGTATAGAGGCGGAGTAGAATTCATTCAAATTTCAATATTTCCAATTTGCAACAATAGAGAAGCAAATGGGAGAATATTGGACGCTTTGTAACTCCACCGGTGATGAATCTTTAACGAACGTATGGATTAGAAATGTTTGAGAAATCTAAGAAAAAGTTTCGCCAACATTGCTTGGCTGACGGGGTATAATATCCAGAATTTTTCGAATCGGATTTTTGTGAACCGCTCAACCAACTCTGACCGAACAATGGCTATTATTTCGTTGATTAAATCAATAGATTGGGGGTCGTGTAAAAGTGGATCGGAGTTTATTGCACGCACCGGATAGAATTTTGTCCGGCAGGCCGACCCGTAACGGCCATATTTCTCTGCACGAACGCGTACAAATTTTCATCATTTATTTAGCCCGCGGAAACTGTTTTCGAATTTTTATCGACACCCCTGCTATTAACCCCCTTTCTCCCGTTATCGATTAGTCGCTTTGCCATCGGCCGTATAATTGGATGAAAAACGTGTGGGAGAAAGATCGCGATATAAATCCGCTGATTATTTGCAAAAATTATATTTCATCCTATTGAATGTTCAATCTACAGTTCTAGAATCTAAATGATTATACAGTGGCTGACGAAATTGATCAGACGATAATATTATTACAAGAACGTTTTATGAAGAGCTTTCGTAATGTAATTGAGTTTTGAACAACATTAATGTAAGACTTTAAACTGCACATTTAAATGTGTGTACAAAGTTTCATAGATAGGGATTACATTTTGATTAAATAAAAAGTACAATTAAGGGGAACATTTGATCAATTTCGCAAGCTACTGTTCGTTTACAATTTATTTTTAGAAGTTCATTGTTTTATTTTAAAATGTTTAATCATGACTGGACTGCGGATCTTTATTCAAATTTATATGTCTATTAATGATATTCAACAAATTTCGCCTCAATGTTGATTCACTCTCGAAATACAATAATTTGTGTTTCACTTCAAATATTTTGTATACATTTGTGAATTTGATGCATTCTGTGCCTTTCTGCACATTGAAATTCTCCATAAATGCATAAATATTTGCAATTTAATAATAACCCTCATGTAATTAACCCTTTCGCTACGAAAGAAGTTTAAATTCACTGTGCAGTCTAAAGACCGCAACGATTAAAATAAAAACAGAAAACGTGGAAACGTGCTACCATAAAATACTCATCGCTGAAAAATCTACAAAATTAGAAATAATCAAATAAAAATATAAATAATTGAATTAATAATAATAGAGAAAAGAAAAATCAAAATTGTATGCAATTTCAATATACGTACGTAAGTCCCGGAAAGAGATTTCAAATTTTCGGCCAAAATGAGTACATATACGTATATGCAGATGTTGCCAAAATTTGGCAAAAGCACAAACTTTTAATAAAAGCACGCGGAAATATTTTCTACAACACGGTACCATTATCATTACAATCCTTACATATTAAAACGTAATTAACTATACGGAGTATCCAAATATTTACACGTGCTGTTTCCATATTAATACAAATTATTCCTAGTACGCGCCCAGGCGTTCGCAGATTTAACCATTTGCACTCAAAAGGCTCTCACAGACGCGAAAATGTAGCAGTTTAGGAAATTGCCGAGTGCAAGGGGATAATAATAAGGATGTCATAGCGTAAGGGTTACGGACCCTCGAATAGTGTCCTAACACGAAAAGAAATAACGCGTAAAACCTCGGAAAGCTTCAATCAAGCAGCGCCGTAACAAGACGAAAGAAGGATATCGAGAAGAGAATTGCAGCATCGGCTTCACCTTGACACTCTAAGGGAACATAAGGCGACCATACTATCCTTGGTGCAATATAGGACAGCGCTGTATACCGGTGAATTCTCTATGGATATACGAGGGTTATAGGGGTCGATTCCATGAGCGATATTAGGTAGGTGGGGCATCTGTTCGCTACGGTTCTGTATACGTAAAGCCGTTAGTGGCAATATAGTATCTGTATACGGTGCCGTCCGACATAACGTTTCGGGGTTATATTATACATTGTTCGTAATCGAAGATCTCGTAAGACCTTTCGATCCGGCGGAGATATTGGAAACGTTGCTAGTTATGAATTTCCTTCTTACCGAGCCAACTTTACGACGAAATTCGCGCAGTAAATTTTGTTTCTCGAGCGACGCGAACATCTGCAATGTAAGCGAATGAAATTTTACGACTGAATCGCGGGAGATATCCGGAGGAGAAAGGTGGCCGGAGGATGGAACGGATACAAAAGCAACGATGGTCTCGATAAAGTTTAACCGCCGAATTATTAGATTACCGAAAGCGAGGAAGAGAATATGCGAAAATCGAGAAAGAATATTCGTTGCTTCCCGGGGTGATCGCGGCGATAAAATGGAGCTGTCGAACTTGGAAATTGAATCGTAATTGATTGTGCACAGTTGCCTGCTGTGCACTGAATTTTCGAATGATAGTTGATGGAATATTTTCATACTCTGGCTGCTAGAGCAGAGGTCGGCAATCTAGGTCTTGCGGTCATCCTGCGTGTTTTGCGGCACGAACTTTCTTGGTTACCTGATATTAACGCGTTATTGACCAGAGACGTGATCAGGCGTTTTTAAAGGGTAACGCCGTTATTAGATCGATGCATATGAAATGTCGCTTTTTGAAATAATAACGTTAAGCGTAAGTAGATTCTTCAAAATATGACACGTGTATGCATATGTATGTGATTAAAATAATGTTTACACGATTACACTTCCTTCCAGCAATCAATTTGTCTTATTATTGTATAGTTATAAAAATCATCAATTTCAGGATTTTTCGGCCTTTCTTTTGATTCACTGTCCAATGAAAAATTATTTGAGTTATAAATAGACTGCGGATTTTTATGCGTTTATGGGAAATTTAAAATATGCAACAGGGCTAAAAATGCATGTAATACACGAAAACGAACAATATATTTAAAGGAGCGTATAAATTATTGTATTTTAAAGGGGATACAATCCACCATTTAGATTTTGTTTCATTTTTTGTTAGATTTTGTTTGAATTTGCACAAAGATCCGTAGTTTACTTATATAAATTTGAGAACCTTCTCTAATCAAACTATCTCGTTCTGTCCAAATTTTCCCTGCGTAATGCGTAAAAACGTACAAAATATCGAAAACGAGGTACGCCTTACAATATTTAGGAGATGAAACTGAGCTCTTCCTTATCTCTTCTTTTAATCCAAGCACACAACTCACGTTTACAACTTAAACATTGGTAAACAACTTATCAATTGTGCAACTTCTTAACGGATAAAAGGGGCTTAATTTGCGAAAGATTCGTCCAGAAGATGGAGTAAAGGAATGGTTTCGTGGATACTACAGTTAAGAGGTTTTCGCGAACCAAGAGTTCCGCAGTCGCTCATCAAATATGAATAGTCGGAAAAGAATGGTGGATAAGGCTGGTGGAAAAAAGGGATGGAGAAGATATAAAATATTTCCTGGCTTGCGAATGCATCGCGTTTTCGCTTGGTTGGGACAGCTAGCACAAGACTAAGGAATTTTTACATGTATATCAAATGCACGCGTCTGGAGAAATTTTAGAGCCAGCAGACTGAACGATACTAGGTTCCCACTGTCGTTGATAACGACGTGATTTTTATAAACCGACCCGCTTTCGTGAACACCAACCGTTCCATTTCACGCTTCAAGGATGACACTGTTTGCATTTTAACTTTCTCTGTAATTCTTTTGCATGTAGCGTGTGCTCTATTACTAGACTCTTTGAATTAGGAATGTACAACTGATGTGAATTTGAAAGTAGCAGCTTAATCGTAAAATCTGGAAGCCCTTGAGACACATATCACAATACTGTAAATTTTACGAAGACAAATTTTGGGAAACAGATTGTGCGAACTATTAGATTGGTGCCTATGAAATGTGGCTTTTCCGAAGTTTGAGATTATGGGATGAACAGTATTATTTTAACCCCTTGAGGGATTAGGTCGTATATATACGTCACAGCCAAAGTCAACTCATAACGGGGATGACGTGTATACAGAGATTATCAAATTTCTTGTTTATCTGAATATTTATGTCATACAAGTAGGCTTGTGAGAATGTACTGTGTTAAACCTTAAACTATTAGACTACTGATTATGACTTAAAAGCATAATTTTGGAAAATTAATTGTAATGAATCACACTGGAAAGGAAGAAATTAACTGTAATGTAAATATGTGTACATTATGATGCACCTGTGAAAACTTCAGTGTTTGCCATTATATATGATCGGAGTATTTAGGCAAATGTTTATGGAGGTTCAAATTTAGCAAATATATCATGAAAGCTATTGAAACTGGGATTTGATGATTATATAAATAGAGGAATAGTTAAATACTAATTTGCAAAATTTATGATTCATCATTTTTCACTGAGTAAAAAATCAACAGCAAGATTAGACAATCCTGAAATCCATAATTTTTACAAATATATAGTAATGAATTCAGTTAATTGCTGAAGAAAAGTGTATAGAATCATGTAAAAATTGTTTTAACTAAAAGTATGTGTAATGTTTTGAAGAACCTATTTACGTTTGATATTTTTTACTTCGGAAAAACAACGTTCCACATGCACCAACCTAACAAAGTTAAAAAAGAATAAAAAACAGTATTCTTTGTGTTTTCGTAAAGTTTTTCCGGTAAAAAATTGTCTATTACTAACTTCGGTTTGTTTTCCTAATCGATTTATTTATAAAATATGAAGAAGCTTTTAAAAATCGATTTAAGATGGTTACCCCTATAAGGAGCCCTCAGCTAAGGAAACGCGGTGTATGCTGAAAAATCCCAGTTTATGGCGCCATTCATCAATAAAGTAATTTTAACCACGTCGTTTTTCATCTTTGGTCGCCGTCGAAGTACCTACTTCAAGATAAGACGACATCTCAACTAATTACCCAATCGGTCATAAAAAATCTTTATCTTTCGATATAAAGGTTCGCTCTAATTGTAATTGCTTTTCTCTTTATATCCGCTTCAAATCTTGATACCTGTCTCCGTTCGAGTCTTAAAATACTGGGTTTATTAAAACAAAAAGAGATGCGACGAAGGATATATCAGCGAGTAATCTTCCGACACGAGCAAACGATTTTTCTTTGCACAATAACGCTGATCCCGAATGTCCGCTTTATTTACGACTCGCGAACAGGAAAGCGACACACATTACTCACCGCGCGTCAAGGAAAATCGTTCGGGGAACGGCATTGCCAGGGGCAAAGAATACGCTTCAAGAAACAAGGGAACACGGGGCGGAGGTTGTAGGAGAAACAGCGACGACGGAAAAAGAACGGAAGAGAGAAAAGTAGTAGAAACGTTGGAAATCGGTGCGAGCGGAGATAGCGGGCTCTCGGATGGTCTTATGCGAGAAGAACGAACGGACGAACGAAGGTGGGAAAAGAAGTAGCGGAAGCTTACATTTCCCACGGGGTATCCCTGCTTGCTCGTAGACTCCTTACTTACGGATTGATACTCAATTTCCAGCGAGTTTAGCCCCTATCGAGGGATCGTTGCGCCTGATCGCAGCAGCTCCTTTCGATTTCAAATAAATTCGATAATGGTGGATATATAGGTGAGGAGGCGGGTCGGTGTAGCGCACTCGAACAGGAATATAGGAAGGGATTTTTCCATCGTCTTTACCTTAATCGACAGGGTTAAGGCGGGAAGAACACCGCCACTGGCTTGTCGATGAATCTGACCTGGGACGGAGAATAAAGAATGTCCCGATCTTTCGATTCTAACGCCACTCTAAGTGATCCTTTACGCGGAGGTTATTATTGTCTGAACCAGTGGCGTCAAACTTGTATTTGTGGTTGTAAGGAGGAACTCCACAAGTCACGTATTTCCACTTTCGAGATGTTTGCGTTTTAATCTTTAGCTACTATTGTCGGTCTGTGAGATTGCTAATAATAGTTAGTTATTCATCTCTATTTTCTTTTCTGCATGATTAACGAGCTTGCCACTCTGGATACTTTTCAATTATAATATAATGTTCAGTTACTGAAATCGAATCTGGAAAATAGAGATAAATGAGTAATTATTAGCGGTACTACAGACGTAAGTTTTAATAGGTGTAGTAGTTAAGGATTAAGTTCTGAACATCAATTCTTTTCATGATTAGTTGATCCTGAAAATTACGAACAATTTAAAATAGATCTGTACTAAATTTACTTTAACCCTCATCCGGATTACCAGTTCTACCTCTGTAGTTTCAGTTTCTCTTTATTTGCATCGCCGTATTAATAAGCGCACAGTAATTCCTTTCAAGTGTTAAGAAATTGAAGAGGTAACACAAGATCAAGTTAATTTTTAAATAATTGGAAGAGACATCCGTTAAATTTATATGGGGTCTCTGTGGCCCCCATAATTCGAAGAAGGTTTAAGCCCAAAACTTTTCCTCTCGCAAAATTAAAGGAAAGTAAAGTAAAGTCATAAGCCAGTCATTCGAAGTTAGTGAAAAAATTGCCGAACTCTGGCATGGACGATATAGTATAGCGGCGAGTTGCCGACCTCTGTTCTAATGGATCGTCTACGCTTGATCGTTTAGTTTCGTTACGGTTTCAAAAATCGTTGGTTCCTCGATAGATCGAATAAATATTAGCCGGCGTTAATTATTCGCTCGCCATCGAATTACGCTCGCGACACTCACACGCGGCCATGATAAATCCGCGGCGGTGGCCTGGCCGAAAGGTTACACCACCCTCAGCGATATTACTCAACGCCATTAAATATCGCGTTTCGCGCGGCTGGATTTTGGCAATAACGATAATGAAACAACGAGTACAACCGGCGACCTATGGGGGTGGCTTTTTCTAATGATCGGGAGCTCGTTTCGACGAGCTTGTTATCAGGTTCGTCGTTCGTAACGAGCGTTCCTCAACCCCCCCTCTGTGATCACTTCAAGGGGTTCGGTTAATTATAAACCGTGAATTAACAGAGTCACGCGAAGAAGCGCTAAACGCAAACGACGATTTCGCGATACCGGCAATTGCCGCGAATTATATTAAGCTTGCCGCGTTTCTTCTTCGTTTCGTGTCGCTGTTCACACAGAAGTAAATCTTATCCGTAGTTGTTATACAGGTTGCATAGGTTGCACGGACAAGCCTGTTGTTCCACGGGTGAAACTCGCTTGAAACTAATTTCCAACGACGTGACAGGAGTTGATTTTATTAGTCGGTGTTCGGTGGGATATTCTGTTGTTCAGTCAAAGTTTGCGGGGTGGAGAGGATTTGTTAAAGAGATATGGTATTGGTGATTGTGTGTATATACGATGGAGTGAGTGGTATAGTTGATAGAGGTGGCGAGGATAACGTATGTTGCGTTTGGACGGCTTCCGTAGTTTCATACGTGTATGGTCAGGCACAGATGCGCTCAGTGTTAGAAGAACGACTGATTCGACGTATGTATTTCTGTCGTGCGAATTAATTTATGATATTGAAAGGGATCTTATGAGTGCTACAGTTTTATAAGAAGGAACTCGATTAAATTAACATGTTCACAGTCCTCTGACCCATATACAGTGGCTGCCATAATTTTTTCAGCCAGGTTATTTATAATTATTCTGTTTCAATTTAAATGGTAAAATTGTAAAATTGATTTCTTTTGATTCGGATACAGTGTGCTATATATCAGCATTGTATTTGTTATACATATCAAGAGATAATAAATTCACAGTTATGTTTTTTTTTTTTATATTAAATTAGAGCTTTTCACAGAGAAAAATTATAACTCGACAGTTACGATTTCTACTCGGACTGTGAACGCGTTAATAGTCAAAGTAAAGGCAAAAATTATTCTTGAATTCGCTTTCCATAAGAGTAAAACGTAGAAGCCGCTGCGGAGTTTAAACCATATCCAGCTTGATAAACGTCCGACATGACAGATGATTCAATTCGTCTTCTCATCAACCATAACAGGGCTCGAGCTAACAATATATCACTCCATTCAAAAACCATCCGACGATATTAAAATCTGGAGCCTCTCCATCACGTTTATATTTCCTTCTACCGTGTGCCAACGATTCGCTTTAACTCTTCACCGTTTCTATTTAGTGACTCAATTGGAATCACTTGAGACATTCGCGGACGACGCTCAGCAAATGCAACAAGCGACGCGAGACAGAGCGTATTTCAATCGATTAGCGGAGAACACAGGACGATCTTACTGGAACGACGAGAATCACGGGCTTCACTGTCAAACAAATGCTGCTCAACCGCGAATTTTCAGCGATGACGATTACTAGCCGGTATGCATATCCAAAGGCGTGCGAATCTACATTTTTTTGGTATCCGTTTGTCAGATATCAAAGTAAACGGTGGTGGCAAAATTGCGCAATGAAATAACGCGAATGAGTTTCATGGATCCCTTGAAACGCTACAGAGAACCAGAGAGAAAATGACCAAAGCGCTGTTTCTTACAGGGTGCCCCAGCAATCGTGATACAACCAGTTATGGAGTGATTCTATACGGGAATGTAAACCAAAAATGTGCAATCAAATTCTTTAATAAGATCCTTAGTTTTCGAGAAAATTGAACCTAAAGATTTTTGGAATACGTGTGCACTTAACTTTTCTCCTCGATGTTTGCACTAATGATCAGTGAGAATGTCATGATAAACACTGACAGTACGTTTACTAATGGTCTTGTTAATTTATATTTACATAATTGTAGATTTCTTTCAAAAAAAGGACAATTAACGCGTCAATTTGCAACTTTTCCATTCACCCAGCAAAGATTTTCGTACATTACGAGGAATGTAACTTACAACAATTCGTTGAATCATGCAATAGTAATTAATAAAATGGTTAGTAAATGTACCAATAGCTTTTGTCCCCAATTTGACATCGCTCGTTGGTAAGAATATGAACCCCAGAAAAAATGAAATGCACGCGTGCACGGATAACATTCGAAGTCAATTCTCTTGAAAACGAAGTCCCCGTATGGAAACATTTTCAAAATATTTTCGATTTACTTTTTCATAGAATAAGGGTTAACAGTGTATAACTATCGTCCGAGTTAGCTCGGAAACAATGTTACCCTAATTTACAGAATACTGTATTCAGAAACGCGACGACTATCGTAAATGACGAGGACTTACAGAACTAAATCCCATAACTTTGAGTAGCCAGACGGTAAGCGCCAGGTTTAGGATGACGATGACCATCAAGGTGAGCACTAGCGAGTACAAACACCTCTTTCTCCAGCCGTACACGCCTAGCCTGAATCCACCTTTGCAGGACGCAGCGGCGGAACTACGGTCCTCGAGAATGGGAGGTGTCGTCCTCGACGATGGTCCCGCCAACGGTCGTCCGCTTCGAACCGCGGTCGACGTGCACGGCTCTTCTGACCAACCTGTCTGCCCTCGAGACATCCTGAAATCACAAACGGTCCAGCTGAAACACCACACTTTCTCGTTGGATGAACTTTAATACAGTATATGTCTCCCTGGTATTTTCCACGGACCTTTGAGTCCCTTTACGTCGGAGTTTCGGGGTGGTAAAATATAGTTTAAATTATTTTTCCTTCGTCGAATAATTAGGTGGAATAATAGGTAATTTATAAGGTGACTTATACGAATGGAATAGAATAGATTATAAATGGAGTGCACAGACATTCGTAAAACTAACGGTGTTTGAAGCCATGTCTTAATTATAACTTCCTTTGTTCAACTGCAAACTATAAATTGACATGAATTAGTAATATACTATATATATGCAATTAAATAGAAGATTGTCCACTACGAAGTTTATTTATTAAAAATTTCTTCAGACTTGTTTATGTTTCTGTAATATATCGTCAAATATGATCAAATTTTTCGACCACTCTATGTTGCATAATTTTGAGGATAAGAAACCAGTTCTGTTTCACTCCATGCAACCATAATTGAGTAAATTTTGCAGAAAACAATATAAATGCGAATAATCTAATCTTTTAGGAGAAAGAAAAAGCACTGCTGGCTTTCAATTATCAATAAAATTTTATTTATTTTTACATAGAATATTTTAAGATAAAAGAACAACATTTTTCAACTTTGCCACTTACATTGTCTTCTACAAATCGTATAGAATACGCCTATATTTATATTATTAGCGTATTAGTGGAAACTGCCCATATTTATATTCTTAGTTGGTAGTTTTAAGGTGCCGTAGCGAAAGGGTTAATAGTAACAGGCGACTGCAGGCTCTTAAGACGTGCACCAGCATAAAAAAAGGAACTTTAAAGTACAATTGCGAGCAATTAATAAGCCGGTAATTGCTCGGCCATTCATTCCCGATGATTTATCAACGATTTATGCCTCGTTCTCGCACACCGGCTGCGGGAAATTGGTCGTGGGCGGGAGAGAAACAGAACTTAGAGAAGACTGATCTCCGGTTCTTACTTCTTGAAACACGAGCCTTCCCTTATACGTGCCTGGCGTCCAAACGCCGTTTCGTAGAGTCTATTTCCACTGGCGCCAACAATCCCCCAGTTTCCTTTTTCCCTTCTTTTTGACGCGATCCCATGTTGCCACGAATGAGAACAGATTTTGTCCACGGGCAAAAATCTTGATCGCTCGTGCAAAAAGACATAGGGGAATCCCGAATTAGCGTGGCAAATGGCGGACGGTAAAATTCCCTACGTACAAAATGGCGTGGAAGGTAGGGGCGAACCGTAGGATTATCAAATGGCACATAATTAGCGGTGGTCGAGGCGCGCGTGCATGAGAAATGAATGAGCGGAAAGAAGACAGGGGTCGATTAAAAGAGGACACGGTAAGCGCGGAAGAAGAAAAGGGGAAAGGAAATCGAATTAATTATAAAGGAGCAACTGTAGAGCAGTGATTCTTAACCTTTTCAAATTTACGGAACACTATTGACCGTAGGAAAAATTTAAGGTGTACTAGAATCACGAAGTCTATAAATTTAACAATAAAAATAAGCATCTATAATTTATTTATTTATTTATTAAGGGGGGTAAACCCTTTAGAGTACAAAGAAAAATTAAGATTAATCGTAAGAGTATAAACAACGTAATAATTGAGATTTAAAGGTACCGGGAGTGAAAAAGAAATCGATGGATTTATAATACATGTTAACATTCTTTAGAATCGAGTTGAGACCATTCTTAATACCTATAGTTACTTAATAAGTTAATATTGTATAGCTTGGTATGAGCTTCCTGTAACATAAGAGTTTCGTGTCGAATAGCTGTGAAAGACTTGGTAAACTTAAAGTACTCCAGTACGTGAAAACACGTAACAATACCATTAATTACATTATAAGCGAAATGAAGTCCAAGTAAGGTACGACGTTTCTTCAGCGTTTCTCAATAATGCGGAGTAATAACTACAGGAATGCGAGATCCCTGAAAATTTCGAGGCGATACGAGACGAAATTTGTTTTCGAGATCAAGACGATTTCCAGGAAAGTATCTTGTTATTCAAGAATGTCGAGATTATCAATTGCATTCGAGATTCTTGAAAATTTCAAGTATTTCGATATCTCCGTATTTTTGAAAATCTTGAGATTTTCGAGGCTTTCATTGGCTCCAGTCAATTCATCAATGATTATCAACATGCTGTTCCGTTTTGGAGAATTTATTTAACACAATATTAAATATAATATTTTTCATATATAGTCAGTGCATTGTCATATAATATAAATAGAATTTCACCCTGTATTAACTGGTAATAATTTTAAAAGTATCTCATTGGACTAACACATTGTAGGTAAATCTATTTTCAAAAACTATTATTTCGCAGACTTTTTCGGCATTCCTTAAATTCTCGAGAATCTCGATATTCTCGAATAATAAGAAACTTTCAAGATTTCGTCTCCTCTCGAACATCGAGATCTCGAAAGTTTTCGAATCTCTCACACCTCTACTAATAACAAGTTATACTTATTTCCATTCTTTTCATGGAACTTCTTGTGACTTTTCACGATTTCAAGGGATACAAGTGTTCCGAGGAATCCTGGTTAAGAACCACTGCTACAGAAGAAGAGAGCAAAAGGGAATAACGATGTAGAAGGAAAAGAACGACGTTACTTATGTAAATCTATCCGCAAAATAGCGGACGTAAGTTTGCGTCTTAATGTCTCGGCTGCTGGCCAGCTGACTCCAACGGATCGCCTTTTACTTGCGCTTTCTTGCGCGTTCTTCTCTCAAATCCTTTAGAACGCTCCTTTTTTGCTCTACAAATCACGCGAATGAAGGGAACGAAAACCCAGCGAGATACACATGAACATCACTCGAGGAAAAATGAAAACAAATAGACAGAGTGGAGCTGTGTGGAAAGTGGAAGGGAAGGAAGACACGCAAAAGACGGAGAAAGCAAAAGCTAAAATATTTAATGCCACCCCTCTGCCCTCTTGCGGATAATTATACCTCTCACGGGTATAAAGAGCTCGGCCGGTCGAAATTAAAAGCTTCGAAGATAAGCCTCTGCGAGCGAAGAGAGTTAGCTTGCTTTTCAAGAAAGTGCACGATTTTCAGTAAGGTAACAGTCAGAAGCCAAAAGGAATAGTGTGAAAAAAGGAGAAAGGAAAGATTGAAAGAAGAGGAGAGGGTTGATTGACCATCACAGAGACGCTGCCACAGCTGCACGCTTCATCGAAGATTGTATTTAACGAAGGTCTTTAATCCGGCGGGCTTTTTTGAATTCTGACATGATTTTCGATATTAATTTCTAGCACCAGCTCCCGTTCCCAGGCACTGTAAATAAAATGCGACCATGCGGAAGCAAGAGACTGCAAAGCTTGGCATTCTAATTACTTGGAATCCGAGCTTTTGAGGATTATTTGGGACTTGTGGATGGTTATTCGCGTCGAATCACCCTTTTGGAATTAACTACACTACGAAGGGAATTTTTCTACGGATAAATTTATCAATGCGGAATTTTTTAAAACATGGCTTCAAAGAATTTTAAGCAGGGGATTTCTTTTGAAAGGTGAAATTATTTTTATTTTACTTCTTTTTTCCTGGCGGAATGAACTATTTTACGAAAAAAAAATGTGTATACGAGAAAGTTCATAGGAAAGGAATTTGCTAACCTCTTAAACGTGGTGCAAAGAATGTTAATTACGAGATTTCATACAACGATGCAATTAAGCACTTTTGCTTCGTTATCTGTATTATTAATATTTATAATTACTATTGCGTTTGCGTAATTATTTCTACCACGGTTATCGCATTTCGCTTCGTTTCGAAAAATGTTGACAGTCACAGTGTAACGCAGCGCTGATTTCCTTTCCTTAGAAACCACGGAAGCATGATCGCGTAAGGTAGTTCCGAGCGGACAGACAATAGTTTCTGCGCCGTAAAATCGTACGAATATTTAAAGCTGAATCGAACCACGGGGTTGGTTTTACGCGAATTCGAAAGTCGTTATGCATGGCAAGGAAAACCGCGGTACGGGAGCGAGATTCAGGTTCAAAGGGCAATTACAAAGCGGAAATATTCAGCGGATCATAAATAGCGTTGGACGTATGTTAAACGGTGGCTGAAACTTTTGACGTAACGCGAAGTTAGCGCGGCCACCGCCATAATTTCACGGTTTCAAGCCCAAAGAGCATTACAAGTTGCGAAATTATCACTGTACTAACGTACGACCGTGTTACATTGTTTTTTTCCTCTCGTCTCTTTTGACCCCGTTCGTCCAGGAGCCACGCAACTTCCGTGATAAATAGCGCTTTGTTTAAAACGAATTAAACGAGTGGCCCGCTTTTGCGCTACGGAACGCAGCCTCGCTGGAATTGTGGCTTTCGAATGCGGGACACGTTAAACTGCTCGCGATGAATTCCTAAGCGAGCAAGATGAAAATCTTCGAAGGAACAGGGATGTTTCGTGGCACGGATGATGAATTATGATATTCCAGGAGATATCAATAAGAACGATGCGTGACAAACGGAAGGTTTTAAAGATTTAAGAGGAACTTAGATCGAAATTCACCTGTAGATGATTTAAACCTTAAATTATGATATTTCACTGTTAATTACGTTATCATTCGACGTTCGTAAAATTTACTACTTAAAGAATACCTTGTGCAACTTAAAGAAAGAAATATTTTTATTGGCAAATCTTAGAAATTAATTAATCCACCCAAATTTACAATTCTTTGAAAGAACTATACTATGGAAAAACCATAGTTTAAAAACTAATTGAAACAATTAAAGAGCACAGACAATTTTGTATTATGAAATTGTAATTTTTGTGCCATTTTCGTAATCTAGGGATACGAATTTTAGGGTTTTTACACGCAGCTGACCTATTTTAAGAATGGTTAGCTAATGCAGGAGAAAGTGGGGCAAAAACAGATTTTTTTGTAATTCTCAAAGCCTTATTACTTCTACTTAGCGATTACTACGATATAGAACCAGCATATAATATTAACCCTTTGTGGCCGTATTAATTTTATACACGGGTGCCAGCCTGGTCGGGATTCATTTTCGTTGAACGAACTAATAATGTAATGCAAGATCAACAGTAGAACTATCAACTATTACAGTATACCTATTTATACTAAAGAAATCAAATAATAAATATTTGGAGAAATATGTAATTCGAGAAAACCAAATTTTCATTCATTATTCTTATTAAAAAAAATGCAGAGAATCTCTCAAACTGTATCGATATAAATTTATACAATTTTCGTGAGAAATTACGAATGGGTTATTTCTACCATTATTTTACATCTATTTTTAACAAAATTTATTATATTTTTTTAACTTTGCATACAGTACAATGCAGTAATATGATTTTGTTTCATATAAAAATTGAATATGCTGCATCAGTAGAAAATTATTTTCCATAAATATGAAATTCAGTCAAACTCACAATATGCTTCTTTAGTTAATTACCTTTCTGCAATTTTAGAGTGTACTTTAATTAATATTAGAACTACCAAGGCAGTCAAAATGACAGGTTACTAGTTTATCATAACAAGTATAGAAATTTTCCACGATGCATTTGTTAGGATATCACGTGTTTTTCCGTACAAAATATAATCGAACATTTATCGTGTTTTAATCACACGAGTTTTGCAAATGTCTGCCACTTTTATTCCTTTGGTACAAATAAATACGCTTCAGTAGTCGGTAGGTCTAGTGTTAAATATTTTAAGAAGCAAAAATGCTCAATTGCACTTAAACGAAACCTATAAAGTCTCATTAATAGACTGTTGATTTTTACGCTGTTATGAAAAATTTAATCATGTCAAAAATACAAGATATACATAATGGATAAAAATATATGAAATATTCAAATAAAGTAATGTACACGTTATTATGTATATTTAGAGAATCTACTGAAGCAAATTGTTATTTGAGTTATACTCCTCTGCGCGTGTTTTTAAAAATATGTATTTACATAAAAATCTGCAGTCTACTTATAAAGAATCCTATGTATAATACTTCCAAAGCGACATGATTCTGTGAAGTATAGGATCAGAATGGTTCTTTGCTTTGGTTGCCGAGAGTAGACATACGACCGTAATGGAAAAAGTGTATTGGTGGCTGAGATCAGACATACGACCTCAAAAGGTTAATTCTAAGCCAACGCCAAGCAAGTTGAAAATAAATAATAAACGCAAGCTAGGAATAAATAATAAATGCAAGATACGTTTTGTTTAAAGAAATACCTTAATTTGATAGCAATATCTACCTTATATTCTTTGTATTTAAGACTGGAAGTAATTTTCATAGAATATGAGAATATATTGTATGAATTTATCATTACAAGTTTTACACAATCTGTCAATACCCGCTCCCATAATTTGAATCTTTTCCAAAGTATGTACGTTTATGGGATATTCGAGAGTTTACTATAAAAATGATTTTCTTAATGTTAAACAAATATATAAATGTATTATACGATATAATTAAAAGGCATGATATAAACGAAATTTAATAATTGAAATAAAAACAGTTCGACTAACTTAACTAATTATTAACGTTAACTGTGCTAAACATAATAAATTTTATGGTGCCTACGAAAAGATTTGTTCTTTTTACTATTTGTTACGTTTTTTGATAATATTTTTCTGTAGAATTAATGTATGTAATGATCCTATATGTAAAGTGCTTTTTAAGATAGAATCTTCACATATAATTAATGTATACTCTAAAGTATTAATTTTTGTTTGAGACTTCGAAGAAAATCGTCTCTCCTTTATACTCTATAATTTTAGTCTAACTTTGAGTACGAATAACAAATGCTTCGAAGTGAAGAATCCGTTCCAATAAAGTCCACGAAAATAAGTTCACATAATCAGAATCTACCGTAACTGCATCGTAACTTCGAGAATAGCATACACATAAATCCCATTCTGAGAAGTCCGGCTTTTTGAAACATTCATCGTGGAAACTTCGACCTGGAAGCGATTTTTTCCAAGAATATCATGAAGCTATCGCCTGCATTCAACCTATACAAAAGAGACTCGTAAGTTTCGTGATTAACATATACCGTGGAATACAAGGCGGAAGTTAGCCGAAACGCGGCCGGAGGAGAATAATTGCAGCTCGAAAATTCGAAAGGCTACTTGACTCCATCGGAAAGGTCAATTTTCCCGGAAACTCGTCGAAACTGGGGTAGCACAATGGAGGCAGCTTGGCCGATTACGATCGACAGGATTCCTTTGAACGGCTGGCGTGGCTCGAATAGGAGCAACGACCACGCTCCAAGAGAATCTCGAGCATTCACCGAACCTCCAGAAACTAATAGTTGGACTAGTCGCGAACAACGCCAAAAGAAGCTTCGAATATCGTCGCGAATAATTGACGCGAATGAAATTATTCCTGTGATATAAATGAACAAGAGGCGTTTTCTCGGTCCTGTTGGCTCATACGTAAAAATAGGGAACAATAGGGCAGAGAAAGGAAGAAAAAGAACCAATCGATTGTTCCTCATCGTCGATGATCATACACTGCAGCTCAAAAGTTTGAAGCATGGTATTATTTGAAAAAAAAAAATGTTTTCCCTTGAACTGCGACTATTTCTGTAATTATAGGATTATAATTTTTTTAAAAATTTCACTAGTTATGCCCAGTTTGAATTGTATAAATCAAACAGAGTACTTGAATAATTAGTCAAGCAAATTTGATTATTCTTATTTAATTACACTATTCTAGTTGAATAATCAAATTTGCTTGGAATATAATATCATCGCTCATTAATAGTCTGTGGATTTTTATGCATTTAACTGTGGGGAATTTAAGTATGTAAAAAAGCATACATTTGCGTATAATATATAAAATAAGTATTCAAAGTGGCGTACAAATTAATGCATTGTATTTGGAAAGAAAACAACCCCTTATTTAGATTTCGTTCGAAATCCCCAGTAGTATTCATTAAGTAATAATTTTTATTAGTGGCTTGAGGTCCGAGTAACCCAACAAAAATTATTCATTTAAATGCAACCCAGCTGTTCAAACAAACAATTTGTTCAAATATTCAAGCTACTTGCATAATTACGTACTTGACACGGTTCAAATATATGAGTCTTTCTTGTTTCGAATTTTAGGTAAGTACTTGCATATTTTAAGTACTTGGACATCACTATCAGCAATTTATGGTTTAACAGAAGATATTTCGGAATAAAAAGAATAACTCCATTGCTATTTTGTAACAGTTTCGCCTATTAAAAATTGCAAAGTGAACTTGAAAGTTATGTTTATGTTTCTTGAAAAAATAAACATTTTTTATTTGTTAATTGCCTATGAAAGAAATTCACAAATTTTTCGTATATATGAATACCGAAGATGTATAAAGTTATTAACGTTATTTTAATATACAGGTGGAATTTTTTTTAATAAAATAACTGCATATGTCCGAATGGCGAAAGGCGCACCAAAGTTTCGAGGGGCAATGTAGCTAAAAAGCAGAGCGAACGACCTTTCGGAAAGAAACACTTAACGAAGTTGAAAGTTCTCTCGTAAAGACGGAGAAATCATATTAACCTCCGTACACAGAGTAATCACGCTCAGATGGGATTCGCGGGGGAAACCAATTAATGGCATCGGTTCCTGTAGACATACGAATATTTTTCTGTCGTAAATTGATCAGACTACACATCAGATGGATAATTTCCTTATTACCCTGGCATGCAAATTAACTTCCAATTATCGTATTTTCCATGGAATCCCCTAGGCGACTTCTACTTGACACAGTTCTCCCTTTTTAGTTGATTATACGAAGCATATTATTAATGCACCTCTTCTTTGCAAAGAATTTTTATGAAATTCTTCCCCGAAAACAAATCAATATATTAAATCGTCCAACAAGTTCGTGCCGTAATATATTCACATTATTTTAAATATTATTAGTAGACTACGGATTTTTATACATTTATGTGAAATTTTAAGTGTGTTAAGGTGAACAATGTACAAAATATCAAAAGAAAATTAGACGTTATAATATTTATAGAGGGCAATGAATCTCAACTAAGGTTCCATTCTTTGAATTATGTTTGTAAAGATATGAATTTGCATAAATATTCGCGATTTAGATCTCTTATCAGCAATTCATACATTGGATCACTGCAATCGTGTTGACGGATTTTTTATACACACATTGCTATCAAAATTGTCTGGTCGATTATACAAATCATTTTTAGTGAGATCATGGAATTTATTTATTTATAATGGAACTTATCGAAACTTCAACACTCACCTAATAACATTCAGAAGTAGACTTATGCTGCTTCGAAATTCCTGGCATCAATTCAATATTATTTGGTAATACCATTACAATACTTATTCGATTATACCCTAGAGATAATTTGATCAAAAAGTTATAGCCTTATTACGAGTAATTATTGACTCACTCGCACAAAAATTCTTTCCACTCGCGCAATACCAGCCCATTCTTCAAGATCTCCATAATTTCAATTAAAAACGCAACATCGATATGCAAAAGGTGCGCACGCGGTGGTTCGTCAGCATACAGGTTAATTATTTTCCTAATGGCGTTGTTACCAGAAAGCCAACAGCTTATCGGGCGGTTAGTCGAAGACCGCAGCTTTGCGGTGCTTCAGGGCGGTGCAAAGGGATTGGGGGCGTTTCGAAACAGAAAAGGTGTCGTCGACGAAGGTCGTCTAACTTGAAGGTGCCACTGTACAAGGAGACTAGGTGACCCAGCCTTTCTTACTGGGTGCGCCATTGCCGCAAGTCAAACATAGTTTAACTCGAATAGCCGTTAATAGAGACCCGTTCGTCGTAGCATTGGAGAAGCACGCTCCTGGCCGACCGCTTCCAGTTACTTTCTTTTTTTTTTCTTTTTTACGTCTCCGCCTTTCCGTCTCCTTTCTCGTCCTCTTTTACCTTCTTTCCAACTATTCTTCCCCCAGCAGGACAGCGCGGAAATTGCTCGGCAATTTCCATGAAAAATGCCAGAGGTTTACAGTACGACCGCTCGAACCGCGCCGTCCTCCTCTAGTTTGCCGCGGAAATTACGCTTCCCTCCCTTTCTTCCTTCTTCCGTGCTCTGTCTATAAAGTCAGCTCTGTTTCGCTCGGTCGTTTCAATTTTACCGCATCGAGCACTTCATTCAAATAAAATTGCTCGCCAGCTGATAGTCGGCAATGTCTCACGGCCGCTTCCTCGAAACTGGATTATCGTTGCCGAGCAATTACGAAGATCTTGCCTGCCTCACGTGTCTCGTAACTCGACGGGTAGCCGCAGGCGGGTTCTTTCTCTCTGTTGCACACGCCTTCAAGCTATTATCGAGCAAAGGCAGTTCCACGCGAGGGGCAGGCTTGGCGTGTTATTTTGAAATTAGGTGAGGGGCAAATGGGCGTTTAGAAAGGTTGAAAGGTAACATGTGCGTTTTGGAGGTTACACGTTTAGGAGTGAACGTTTTGAAAGACAATAACTCAATTACATGTGCATTATCAGGCAAATGTTTGGAATCATTTTCTAGATTGTATCCATATCGCACCTCCCACCAATTATGTAATTAATTGAAAGATAATATTGTGTTAGGTGTACAATATAAGTAATCCACTATTTTTGAACGTATCGATGAGTTTATTTTGCCCAAAGATGAAGCATTCTTTCGTGTAGGAACTCATAGCCTGACAAATTTTCTCAAACATTACAAAATAATAGCAATTATTAGACTGCGGATGTTTATGCATTTTTGCGAAATTTAAATATGTAAAAAATTGTGAAATACATTCAATACGCAAAAATATGTAACATATCCAAAATGAAATATACGTTATAACGTTTAGGGGGTAAAACATAATTTTGTTTAAATTATTATAACAATTAAATGTCTGTGAATGTTTGAATTTGCATAAACATGCGCAGTGTAAGTAATTATATTTACGATAGGGTAGGTGTTCGATTGTCTTTAAAGCAAAGATTGAATTTAACAAAATAAGTGGATTATTCATTGGTAGCAACCTTTACCTTTACTTTTACTGAAAGGTGTTCCGAGGAAACGCATTCATAAATTCCGTAACTTTTATTATTTTTACCTTTCTTAAGCTTTGCAAAAATTATTCCACTGTCCGATAATACAAATATCTGTGCTGTAACGCAATAATCGCAAGTGCGTTTCCGAGCTCTTCAATTTTCTAAGAGTCCACGAAAGGGTTAAAATTGCGTGGATCCCGAAAATGACGAGTCAAGACCGGAAAGGAATTTTTTTCGGGATCGAGACAGGATTTCAAAAATTTTTAAAATAATTATCATTTCGTCTCAATAGCACATTTTCGGATTCTTGCACGTATCTAAAAACTATGATGGTATTATATTGTCGACATTGAACAAAAAGACATTGTAGTGTCAAAATTTTCAATTCAAATTTTGGGATCCGCACACCCCTATTGCTATCGTATCACATATTTCCGACAGAATCTTTAACAATCGAATATTTCTCGAGAGTTTCAACCGTTAAGACGAGTCAATCATCGTTCGACATCCATCGATGAAACATGATATCCACTCGAATATTCATGTAAACCTATCGCTTTATTATACCGTTTTCCAATCTTCCTCCAAAATGTGTATCGCCCCAAACGAAAAACAAGAATACCAAAAATTCTGCAATAAAATTTCCAGTTTAACGGTTTAAGAGCGAAACAGATAATTCCGTGGAAGCCGGAAAAATCCCATTCGGGTTTCGTCCAGGTTGGGTAACGATCGTGACATATTGATGCGACGAGAATCCGCGTGAAATACGCGGTCGCGGTCTGTCCGTATTCACCATCGTCGTCGTGCACGATTTCGTAAAACGTGAAGCGGGCCGTGATTTACGCGGCAGCCGAGCGTATATCCATTAAGGGCGGATCGACAGGGCCGCGAAAATAAACACTTTATCGGGGTGAGATGTAGTGTCGTACGATTGTAGGCGATTCGCAATGCATACGCGTAATCTGCGCCGAATGCGGGCCCCACGTTCGACGTGGTTATGTTTAACGGACAGATAAGCATTTACAGGGCAATCATTCGGCTCTATCACCGATTTATCGGTGGAACGGTCGACGAAGTAAATTAAAAGGGCAGGTGCACCGATTATTAACGCCCGCATACACGCCAAGCGAACCGACAACCGACCGGTTGTCTCCTCTTCTCGGTTTGCTTTCGATCCTCGGTGCTGCTCTCGCGTTCTCGTCATTAATATCAATCATCGTCATCGACATGCCGCCGCGGCCGCTTTTCCCGCGCTACAGTCCGCCACGATGATCGATCGGCAACCTCGATACTTTTGCCGAAGACAGCTCCCAAATAAACGTCGATTTCATGGCTCGAATTAGCTCATCTCTGTTTGCCAAAGAATATCAGTAACGTTCAAACGTTTTCAATGAATATACAGGGTGTCAGAAAAGCTCAGGGCCAAACTTGTACTGTGCTTTACTGGGGCCAAATACATGAAAGAAATTCGGGTATACACTTATGTCTGAAAATGGTTTATTGAGAAGATCACTCCCTGACAAAAAGATAGCATACGCGTGCTATCTTTAATTTCTCGCGTTATAATTGTGATAACACACACACACATTTTTGAATGCACGTAAAGAGTATCTTGGGTAGATCTGTAAACCTACTTTCGAATCACTTATGGTCAATCTGATTCTTCAAGAGAAATGTAAATATATGAATGAGCATGGGCAAAATGATTTCAAGCGTTCAAAGATTTACACGCAAAATTCGTCTTACAATTCGTTGCACAGAATCGTATACGTACTATAACATTCAAGACTTCTACTGACAGTTCTCCTTACGGTTTCATTTTTGCGATAGAAACAGAAGATCAGCTTTGGGAATGTATTCAAAATCAATTTACTATTATTTCCAATCCGGTTGGAATATTGGAAAAAGTTCGGGAGTCACTAGTTCGACGAATGGAAGTTTACATTCTTGATGGAGGATTTTTCCAACATTCCTTATAACTAGACAGAGAATTTTTATGCAACTAAAACGTGTTGAAATATTCCATTAATATTTTATTAATATTCAATTAAATTATGTACAATGTATGTATACGATACATAAAGATTATATTTACATCTACGAAGTATCAATCATGTTATTATGCGTATTTACTTGTCATAATTTGCGTTCTATAAATACCAGTAGTTTAAGTTTATGTGAAGTGGCTTAGGCTTTGCTAATTGATATCGTTTATCTGAAAACATTAGCTTGCAGGCTGAAAGTGATCGTTTCACGTCACAAGGCGTAATTGGTGTAATACTTATATTTTTAGCTCTAGTATCGCCGTGGATTTTTTTCTAGTCTTTTTATGGTTATACCGATCAAAATGTTTGCAATTTTTAATATCGTGTTGCAACCAGGATTTTTCTTCAGAATACGTTTAAATTTGTCATGTTCACCGAGAAGTTTGGGTATATTTTCCGTTTTTAAAATATTCATTAAAGATTTCTGCCGACACAGTTAAAAACATTTCTCCCCAAATAGGCTTGAATGTACGCTACTTCTTGATTTAGATTTTCTAATTTGAGATACGTCGTTTATGTATAATATGCAAAAATATGTTTGTGCATGAAAATCCACAATGTGCTTATAACTGCTACAAAAAGTCATAAATATCTTTAAACGCTTGCATCTTTTCAATAAAGCATTTTCTTTGTATATTTAGGCTCCAGCCAAACACGTAAGATAAGTTTCAGCCTAATCCTTTTCGACGCCCTGTATGTGTATTTTATAACTGTGCGTACGTAATGATTTTAATAATGTATTTTATAGCGAACAACGAAAGATAATAAAAATTATAATATCGTGAAGGCAATCATCGGTGTATCGGTGCTTGATGAATTCAGAACAGAAGCGCGACCGGGTAAAATTGTTTGCCGTTCCTCTGTTTGATCTGTCGACGTTAATAACGCCGTTCGATTGCGCTTCGATGTGCACACCCTCTTTGATTGCGATACACGGATCTGGCGGACCGGCACTATATTTTGTATATTTAATACGTGTTTTTACAGAACATCGGGCTTTACGCTAGAATTTAATTGGGGTACGAAAATAAATGGTCTTTTAGACGCTCTCGACGGCTTTTAATGTTTGAGTATAAATGTTCCAATTTACCGAGAAATGTCATATCTTCTAGAAACACAGTTAGAGGTTATTATAGTCTACGTTTGTGATTCCCGTGCGTGCTCTGAATAATATACACAATGCTTCCGAGCATCAAAGGAGTTTAAAAAAGCTTCTATAAATCTGAAAGATATGGGAAATGTATATAAAGGAAAGAAATACACCTCTTTCTCAGTACCTTTCCACAATCGGCTCTGAAATGTTTTCGTAAACGTTCAAGAAGCATTTTTCTCAAAACGGAACGAAGCGAATCGTAGTGCAACAGACATCAGGATGATTTTCCCTGTGAAATTTCTCATCCGGTAAAGGCGATTCCCCATGTCCATATAAAAAAAAAAAATCGCGAATGACAATGAAACGTGAGACCTTCGATATATAATAAAGTAAATATTTCTGATTTTGACCACCGGAAATGTCCACTATTGGTAGCTAAATATTTCCCAGAAGGACTCGAATGCGTCCATTTCCCTCTTATTCTAGTCGACGTTTAATTTGAAAACTCGCTTGCCCTTTGATCTCGACGCACCGTAACTTCCAGCCACAGTTTTATTTGCACTTGCTTGAGTCTTTGACACGATGAAAAAAGTTTTAAATTGGGTTAAAATAACTTGGAAACGTCGTTAGATGGTTTATCAAAGCTTGAAATAATTTAAAGGATCATCTTTTATCGGAATTCTTCTGGTTTAATATTTAATCATTTATTTATTCAACTGGTGAAGGCTCTTTTATATGAGACATATAGAAATCAGTGTACCTACATATGACATAATCGCACCAAATATAAAGTATAATAGTACTACAGCAAACACAGTAAATACAAAGTATAAAATTACGTAATTAAAAAAAAAAATGTAAAACATAGAGTATGTAAAAATTTAACATGGAGAGAAGTACATACAATGAAAGACAATATCTAACTGCGGTATTCGAGACTGAAATGTAACAGAACGACAAGTCACAGTACTTGAATAAGCCGATTCTTAACCATTCGAGTACGGAGTATTACAGGTTTAACACCACGTTTACGGATGTTAATTGCATAATTTGACAGGCTTCCGGAAAAATACCTATACTGCATATAAATATTCGAAATTAGAAGGTTGAGAATGAAGAGAATCAATTAGAATACATATTCATACCATCGTATTAATTAAAGTTATCATAAACTACTGAAAAATAATATTTATGGTCTCTATAATTTTAGGTATGAAATCTGAAATGCGACAACGCGACGAGTTCCGCAAACTTAGTGTTAAACACTCGTTGCGGACAGAATACTTCTTCACTTTGCGTTCTTTATTCAGATACCGACTAATTATACGACGTACAATTAAATCGCTATTTATTTCTATTAACCTGTTAACTGTGTCATTTTTTAGTCAGAAATCCCATCATACACAGCACTATAAATTAATAAAGCGGAATTAATATCGACTAGGGGAATTTTAATTGCTACTAATACAAACATAAAATACAGTATTTTTGATACAAATATAAAAATGTCTTAGGGAGTGAAGGATTTTCGAGAAAACAGAATATTACGTCTAAACCATGGGTAATTCGCAGGACGAGTTAACTCGTCACCCGCAGTTAACAGGTTGATTAAATTACTACTTAATATACTATTATAATTTATTAAAATTACTATTTTTTTCGTGTCCATTTCAAACACTAGTCACTTTCATTTGTGTCTTGTGTATGACATAATCTCCAAACGCATATATATGCGCCCATAGCAGTCAAAGGGTTAAGATTTGTAGTATACGAGATTCTAGATTTGAAGAATTCTGTCGACATTAATTGCAACTACATCTTGTGACAATATTTATCTAGCGATACAATTTAACTTCGTCGTCGTGTCTCATGTTTTACGGGCACTTTCTGACAATGGCACAGGGAATATTTATGGATAAAACATAGATTTAATAAACTATATTTCCATTTCACTTTGCAATATATCCGCTCATTTAATAGACCTGTTCAATCGCACGAATATTCAGAAACCGTCCTTCGATTACCGGTTTTAATGAATCCGCGTAAATTATATCGATTAGCAGGGCGAAGCGAAACAATTATCAATAAATGTAACGAAACCTGATAGCCGGCCAGATTTATAGGAAATGTACGTTTGCCGGTGGTCGAAAATTTAAGAGAGATTGTTATCTTTATTCTGTTACATATATCACTGGCTGGGAGATAGTAAAGTAATTGATATCAAGCCGAACGAAAGGGGTGAGTATTGGAAGGGGTGTGTCGACCGGGGTAAAAGAGGTCGGAAAAGGAAAAAGCTTCGAAGAAAAGGAAGTTTCGGGGCGAGAGAGGGAAGAAAATCCATCGACCCACGTGGTAGGTTTCTACGAATCCAAGGAAATCGGTTTAGAGACCGGAAGGGAGCCGCTTTGATCGCGTTACCGGCTCGATCTCATGGATTAGGGACGATCCTTTTCCTCCTTCATCCTCCTCTTTGCCGCTCTTCTTCGCACACTCCGCCTCTATTTTGTTCTTATCCTCGGCCGCCTTTTCTCACCAAACTCGATATTTCGACTTTGACCGTAACCTGCCCCAAGGAAAGCCTCGTTTCCACTTAGCCTGGTCGACGAATAAAAGGGGAGTAAAAATAAACCGGCCAGTTCGATTTATCCGTTACTTCCGTTCTAGCAACTGAATCCACTGATACAGACCGAATTTTATATTTCATGCACGATTCGAACAAACAATGTTTCCTGTATGTTTTTCGTAATGTAAGGATCAATTTCGGTAAACGGTTTAGAGACACGAGAAGGGAAAATGCATTTGTTTAGTTAATATTTATTTAACCGTTTATAACCTGAATTTTATTTGCTTTTACGATGAAAGAAATTATAATTAAATCACAATTTCCATTTCAGTTTGAAAAGTAGGAATTAATAATTACTAGAAATGGGTTGAAATCTATTTTTTAGAATCGCGAATCTCGAATCCGAAACTTTGCGAGGACTCTATCGAATAGAATTAAATGAACGTTACATTATTTATTCGTGATATAAATAAATGAATAAGCGTAAAAACTTCGTGACGTATTATTCATTCTTATGGATACGTTTTATTCTTTTTCGGTATAAATGGCTGTAATGAATTGGTGAAATTGAATCAATTATAATTAGTATAAAATCTAAGTGCTAACCCAATTAGATTATTAGTTAAATAAATTCATATCGTAGCAATATTCTCGTTATTTATATAAAGTATTATTTATCTAGGTTTCGGGAGTTTCGATTCATAAAGGTAGCACAAAGCTTACATCACTAATAACTACTAGACTACAGATTTTTATTCATTTACGAAGAATTTAAATGTTCGAAAAAGCACGCAATGCACGTACTATGTAAAAATATATCAAACATACATTTTAAAGTCCAAATTATTGTACTTTGAGGATGAAACAACCTTTTCACCTGGGATACACTTCTTCAATTTTGTCAATGAAAATATGAATTTCTGTAAAGATCCGGAGTCTAACAATTATGATTGCTTGACATCGATACGATAGTAAAGAAATAAAATACAGTTGTAGGTACAGTGATATGCAAATAAGATAAAATGCAATAAAATCAAATATGTGAGTACGTAACTTTTAAGTTACACGGCGTTATAGCGGGTAAAAATAAAATTACAGGAGAGTTTTCTCGTTCGCATAAATTCTCTCTCGGAGAAACTCTTTCTAGACTGCCTCGCGTACGCTTTTCTCATAATCTATATTATCCTACGTTCGCTCAGCAATCGCTTTAACCCAGGCATTCTTCAGCCACACTTCAATCCATAAACATTTACGCGACATTTCAACTACCACAATAAAAATACAGAAAATGCTAATTTAAAAAATTTGTCTGTATATTTCCATACGTACATAATATTTGACTCTTCGAATCGTTTCGAATTTTGTATTACGTTGGCGCATGTGAAATGATCCTGTGACGTTTGAAAATAGCGGGTCCTTTTAATTTTGTCGAGACGTCAATTGTAGTAAATGAAGGAAAGAAGGGAGAAAGTTTTTGTAATCTACCTGTGTAGAATATTAAGAATCATTATAATAAAATTGTGAAATCCTTAATATTTGACGATATAAATAATCAAATTATTTGCGCACTTTCCTATAGAAGTGTAAGATATACAACGAAAACTATTGGAAATATAAATTTAGCGTTTAGAGAAGCTTATATAAATATTAAAGTAATTGAATGATAATTTGTATAATTGGTTTGCATGATTGGTGATTTTTCATTGGATAGTAAATCAGAAAGCGAACGAAAAAGTTCTAAAAAGATGTGACCTTCGTGAGCGTAGAATAATGAAATTAATTTATGTAGAATTGTGTAGAAATTGTTTGTATTAAGTACACATTGTTTTAAAAAAGCTAGTTGCGTTATTTAAAATTTCACTTTGAAAAAAAAACGGCGTTCTATATGCACCAATCTAAGATTCTCATCCAATCTCAAACTATGTGAGAAGACACTTTTGAAGTGCCGTTTCGTGTTTTTTTCCTCTTTCTTTCTTGCACAATTCTACTCAGTACTTTTCACGTATAAAAAAACAGCTCGTACAATGTCAAACGCTCCAAGAGCCATTTTAATTTATGCATCATCCCCCGTCTGAAAACGCTTCATGGGGATGAACGGCGAAGGGTAATTTCAATCTTCGTCCCGGCTCAGATGTAGCATGAATAATAAAGTATAAAAAGTCCTACGAAAAGTCTTCTTCCGGGTCTCAGTGTCAGGTGAAATAATTTTTGAGACACGAAGATAGAGGCGCCGTAACTGGGTCTTCTTTAAAAATACCACAACCTTCTCCGTGTTCCAGGCATTCGACAAACGAAACGCGATGTCCCCATCACACGCCTAGCATATCCTTTGACGTTTTCTTTTGATATCGTTAACATTTTCCCTCGGCCAGACTTGACATTTCGCGTTCGCGAGACCACTGAACATCTTACCTCAGAGTACTTATTTCGTATGAAGCGTAAGTCGTGCGTGCAGGTCATATTTGATTTCTACGTTGTGTTGCATTCGAGATAAATAAACCGATACCCAAAGCTCGTCATATCTACGATGACATTCATGCCTGTACGATTTTTCAACCCTTTGACTGCGAAAAGCGTATATACAGTGGCGTTAAAAGTATTCGGACATACCATTATAAGGAAATTCTTTTAACCTGTAAATCTGATTGTAATGAAAGTTTGCGTGCATGTATGGCACAATAGTACACGTATAAAATAATTCTTTGTTCACTGGAAGTTTATTTAAGATGATGAAATCAAGCCTCAAATCTTTTAACGTAGTTTTATTTTTTTAATGCAATTTGTCCTGGGACTATATGTTCACAGTAGAGTGATACAGCACTGAAAACTGAACAATCTTTTGTAGGAAATTCTTTTCTCTATCGTGTATTATTGCGAAGTTATAAAGGAAATGAAAGTCGTTGCAAGCTCTATAATTTTGTTTCATTTCCTAACTTACCTTGGGTAATATGTGAAAATTCACTCTGATAACAATGTAGCATTCTATTATTTCACATTTCAGGTTAATTTATTCACGAGTGACTATTTTGCATATGAACAGTATGTGCCCATTTCTGATTGTACCAATGTTCCGTAGCAATTATTAGGCTAATATCGTGCCGCAGTCTAAAGGGTTAAAAAAGAAGAAATAAATTTGTTTGAAGAGTAATTCCAACAGTATAACAAAGATATCATCGATGATGCGGAATAATTTCAAGTGGAATTATATGTTTTCGAATGTTATATATATCTTTAAATATTATACAAATGTGCTAAACGATGATGCAAATTTTAATAAACATCATCTTTTAGTCTATTTTTGTATTTTATGTAAGTAGGACCTGAGCTGGCAATACTTGAAATTAAAGTTACTAACTCATTTATTACGCAATTCCTGTTACATTAATGAAGATGCAAAGTAGAAATATAGAATCTTTAAACATCCTAGAAAGTTTTAAAACAATTTTACCACGTATAAGAAATATTTAGTTGCAAAATGTTCAGAAACACTTCTCGAAATTCAATTTCGTCGCTCATGCGTTCATATTTATTAAATTTTAATCGTGTACAAGTAGAAAAATCTGCAGTGTGTTTCGTAAAAGTTTTTTCGTAAAGGATTTTTTTATCGCGTCATGGTAGGGAACGTATTAATTATACGTGTAAACTTTCTTCCTCCATGTGGAAAGAAAACTTTGCCACTTTTTAATTAGAGATTGGAGACTTTAGATTAAAGAATTTTTAATCCAAAGAGCTGGTTAATAAAGCAGTCGCAATCGAATAGTTCAAAGACGTTTGCTCGTGTCTGCAGCGTGTACAAATTTCACGAACACCTCCCGGGAATGAAACCGTGAATCGAGGAGAATCGTGTACCTCGAAATTGGCGTTATCGATTGGTGGAAACATTTTCTGCAAACGGGGTGCAACTATCCCGTATGCATTTAAGCATCAAGAGGGAAGTTACACACGATGTATAGGTAACTTTGATATCTGTACTTTAGCGTATCGTACTTTAAGTTGCCTATAATGTAAGGGCGAATCGTCGGAAGGCATCAGTACGGTATACAGCGGTCGTCGTAAACCTTAAGTGGCATAGCTAGTTAAGGCAAGTTTGCAAACACGTTACGTGTCCCTTAAAATTTTAATTAATTTGCAAATGACTCCCCGTGTCGAAGTAGAGATAATGCTCTTGCGTATACTTTGAGAAAAATCTGTCTAAATCAAACAAAATACAATTAAATTGTCTGACTATTTAATCTTACTGTTATACATATTCAATACGATTTGATCCTTTCAAATCTTGGCGTTATCAATTTCACCACTTTCAAATGATATTGTATCGTGTTGCATATAAAAATACTGTGGCTACAAAATGTATACAAATGCGGCCACAATACGGTAAATATCAAAATAAGTATCATGTTGTGCAAATAGTGTATGTAACTACTGCATACTGCAATATCGTGATCTACAAATTACAAATTATTAGGAGGTAAATTTATTCGATAAACATGGTTTCTCTCTGGGTAATATTTTATCTGATACTCGCCATCTTCCTATATAAATTAATTACACCAGAAAGGGTTAAATGTCCGATTAAATATAGGATTAATCCCTTAATGCACAAGCCTGTACGAGTCACAGGCTCGCTTAAACTGTGCTTCTTTGTACAATTATTCACTATTACTATTAATAATTAGACTGCAAATTTTTATGCAAGTTCATTTCTTTATAAACAAAAATAAAAAAGTGGAAGCTAAACAGAGGGTTGTTTCATCCTCGAAGTATTAAAATATCTTCTCTAATCTGACTACTTCGTATATTTTTATAAACTGCATGTATTCCGTACCTTTTCACCGATTTAATTTTCTCATATATGCATAAAAATCCGCTGTTTATTAAGTAACTTCTCCTTAACTATTTTTATATTGGTGATACACCATTAAAATGGAAAGAAATGTGATACGACATTCCCTAAACGATGAATCGATTCCATTAAATTTTACCCCTTTAGATAGTAAATCGAAGAAAGATTCAAGCGTTAGGGAATTAAACAAAAGAACTACTTTCCATATTTACAGCCATTTCACAATATCCGGATTTCATCGTCCGGTTTTCCGCTATAGTGGTTTTTAACTAACGTAAAAACAAGGATCGCAATATTCATTTTCAACCGGACGACGAAAATCGGGCAATGTGAAGATGCTCTTGGAACTTAACATCGTCATCAAAGGATGATAATCGAGATACTTAAACCAAACACAATTAACGTAAATACTATTGCCTTCGCCCGAAAGTCTCTTCCAACGTCCCTGGAAACATAGAAACATACCCCAGAGCTTCTGTCCATAACCAGGCCGAATACTGTAGTATTTCACCTCCCGAGCTGTCGCTGGTAACATCCCGTTCACATCAGGAACGCATCTATCCTTTAGCTTGGGGCCATGAGTGAACTCGCTGGTCGCGACAACCCCAATAACAGTCCACACTAGCCGATCATCCCGCTACGCAAATCTAGCACCCTGGTCGACGTCGCGTCGCGTCGGTGCTCTTGGACTCCGTAGTCAGTTGGCTGTTCATGTCCAACGAGGGTTGAATTTATAACGAGCCGCGGCGAATTTATGAGACGGTCTTTTCCCTGAACGAAGAGGCGAGCCAACGGGTGGCGGCATCGGTTGGCTTCGAGAAAGAGGTGCGAGTGGAATAGGTGGGAAAAGGGCGAACAGGCGGGGGATAGAGTAGGTGCAAATGTAGACTCTAATCCGAGCGGTGGTGAGCCATCGACAGGAAGATTTATCTCGACGAGGCCAGCACCGTCGACCAATCCCTCCTCCTTCCTCCGCGAATACCCCTGGCAATCCCTCTATCCTCAACATTCACCCCGAGTTCAGCCCGGGGAATTAAATTCGGCCGCGAGGCGGTTAGCAATATTTTATGTTCCGATTCACCTACCCTATCCGCACTCGTGCGTATGCCCTCGCCACCGTTCGTCCTCTGGGTGCCAGCGGATGCCGTCGCGTCGCAGCGAAGTTTACGCGTTAAATTCTGCCCGATTGAATGATCGCAATTTCGATCCTTCGACGGCTAAACTGGCGACGCGCACCTGGGTACGCGGGGAGGATTGGCGGACTTGATTTTAATTGGCTTCCATTTTGGATACGGGGCGAAAGTAAAAAAGGGCAGCAATAGAGTTAGTCGTCAAGTGTGTGACGTGATGTGAAATTGACTCTGTATCATTATAGTGATGACGTGATATTAAACTAAGTCGGTGCAACTAAGGCTGACGTGATGTCGGATTGACGATATAAGTTACTTTATGAAATTAAGAATGTAAAAGAGGGACACAAGTATGTCGTTGTTTTGCCGCCTAAATATTGTAATTTTTTTTAAGACGAATTTTGATAGAAATTGAACGTATCATATTTTGCCATCTGACTACAGATTTATTTATTATTACTGTTTGCGGGTTAAAGAACCTTCTGGTACAAAAATGATAAATTAACAGGAGCAAGAAAGAACGGACTATAAATCAATAAAATCGATTACAGATAATAGGTAAAAGAAAGTAAAACGAAGGGAAAGTGAGAAAGGAAAAAGGAAGAAGAGATGGAAGGTAACAAATTACTACTCAGACAATGAATATGATAATGCACTGCGCAACTGATTTAGAGAATCAGAGAAATCAATTACGTCGTAATACGAATATTTTATCGACACAATTATGCATACCATAGAAGATGCGATACGTTTCCAATATTCTGAATAAAAAATTTCATGATTGGTTCGAATCTCCATTAATATTACTTAATCAGACGACGATTTTCGAAAAACGTTTAATATTTCAAAAATAGCAGACATACCATTTAGAATCGATAGCAGTGGCTTGTGGAATTGGAGTTCATTCGGTATTAATTGTATTCCAAGGCACTGAAAATGACGGAGTTAGGTTTCGCGCGAAACACGTACGTGTATTTGGCACACGTACAGGATCTCACAACCCGACGCACACGGAAAATCCCATGTCGTGCCTTTACTCACCAGCGAAACTAATCGAATGAATAAAACAGCGGGCGTTAACGAACAGGTTGGTCCCTTTTGGCCCTCGCGCCGGCTCCCGAAACTTTACTAATGGAATCGTGTCCGCTTGTAAAGGAAATATTAAATGCTCATCCTGCGTAGCTTCGGTTTCGATCTTTTGCCTTTTGCTAGTAAAGATCGCGCGGGACTGTCTCGTTTCTCCCAATCGAAGGTAAAACATCGAATTGATTGAAGAGCAATTGTTTCCTTTGCCGAGTATCGCTGAAACTGATCGAAGCCACAGTTCGAAATTGATAAACAATTTTCTAATAGTTACAGATATAATTCATAGCAAATTCTACGTCTGACTGCTGTTCCTCCAATCATTTATCGGAAGAATTGTAATCAAATTTGAGAAACACATTACTGATCATAAGCATTTGAAATTCGATGCACGTTGCTGTAATAATTTAGATTGAAATTCGGATATAGATAATTTCAAGTAACAAGTAACTGCTGATTGTTTTGGACCAGAGCTGTTAATTGTAACAACTAACGGTGAGATACTCGGACAAAGAAAAATTGTTTATGAGATCGGTGAGATAACCGTAAATTTTGGAACAAGAACTAATTTATTATTCTTTTACAATTATTGAGAAACGACAATTGATTCTTGCGTTAAAACTCACAGCTATCTTATCGATCCTCGGGATACACTGGTAACCGTGTAATTTTTTATTATCCAACTGGTTCATGGGTACCTGGGTACTGGGCTGCCTTGGATACCCGGCTCAAAACAATAGCAATGCTTTGGACAGATCCGTCATGGACCGCGTTTAATTAATTTATGGCGCATGAGGGTAATGCGTAAACTTCAATTTTCTGAACAAGTGACTTGTATCATTTTGCCGTACAGCCACAGAATGATGGGCGGTACTCTGTATACCTAGCGTAAAGTGTTCAGAGCTTCTTTACTAGATACCGTCGTCGATAAAGGCGACGATGAGATTCGATGACCGGCTAAAAGATGCCGAGCAATAAAAGAAGATCGCCTTCAGTGCTCCGGGTAAATTAGGGTCATCTGTTAAAGGACTCTCGGAGACGCCTTTCCCGCAAGGACCGATTATAATTACAAATTTTAAGAGACGCCGGTTCTCCCGACCACGATTTAACTCGCCAGCAATTGTAATTATAATTTCAACGAAAGAAACGACTTGGAAAGTTGGTACGAGGAAAGGAAAGCTTATTCCAAGAAAGAGAGATATTCTGCCTCGAACGGGAGAAAAGTTTGTCGCGTGAACATCTTGGGGAATACTATGTTCGCAACGGGGACAACGTTTGATTAATTTGGCATGGGTTTACGCTTCATCCGACGGAATTAGACTAAACGGATTGTCGCCCAGTTGGCGAGAAAGCGGCTGATGCACAATGCGAGTACAATTCCGAAACGTTAACGTGTTCACGCTGCTCGACGCGGGTAATGCGATTCCGTGGCCAACGAGTTAGGGTCAACTGTCCATCGCTAACTCGCGTTACGCGTCTCCGTTCGACTAGCCCACTTCTCACTGGATTCTGCTCCTCGAGTCTGAATCATAAAGTAATTTCAACCGACTCTAGTGGTAGTAAACGTATCCATGCAGGTCTAGGATGGTACATGAACTGAAGGAACCAAATTCACGGACCGCATCTCACCTCCATCCCGTAAAATAGAGCAGAGTTCAACGTTACCCACCGAAGAACAATAATTCTGGTTTCTCGGAGTTAGGTTCGCCGATTAAGCTCGGGCTAGGTTCAAGTCAGGTTCACCGACGATGTCTAGGTTAGGTTTTGATCAACCTGAACTAAGAACTAAGCGGTAGTCGTCACTTCACGTAAACTCGGTTAATGCTAATTTGACTTCGGTCAATGAACTCGTCGAAAATTGCCGGGCGATGCTTTAATCCTGCTAATTACCGGCTTTGAGTAATCGGATCTTCGTCACCGTTAAACGATCCTCTCGATACTCTTGAATCGCGAGATTCCGCTCGATGGAGGATAATGAAGACATCGTTATATAGAAGACGGAAGGCGCAAGATGGTCGAGTAAAGGTAATCTGTTTCCTTCGAGCGATGGAATCGAAGGAAATTTGTAGGTTAAATGTTGAAAGGGTCGACGGTGGGGCGATAGTTGCTGTATGTCCATAGCGTAAAGTATTAGCTATTACCATTTAAGATCGCGAAGAAAAAAAGGAAGAATTACAGATGCTACAAAAAGTATTTGCACACCAATCTTATTTGCCAGTTAAATACTAGTTAATTGAGCTTAACTAAATAAGGTTTGCTGCCATTTAATGGTACTCCTTCGTGGCTAAATTTCAAGATTTTTAATTTCATCTCGAAGTAGCACTTCATCGAACGAACGAGCCAAACCTCATACGAGCCGCTTATTTGCCAAATTGACTAACTCCATAAAATGGAAAGGAGAGAAATTGATGAAGTATATATAAATCCCTTTTTTAAAATTTCTTTTAAAATATCAATGCAAATAAACACTATACAATGTATTATTACGGGCAAAGTATTTATCCAACAACAGATAAAATGGATAAAATAATTTATCCTTGGAATAATCGTTATTGCTGTTAAAAATTATTTGTTATCCCATGACCAGAAACATTTTTCTCATTTCATGATGTTAAACCCAATTAATATGAACATTTATATTAAATATAAAAAGTTAAGTATCAATTGAGCGCTTTGGTACTAGAATTGTAAACAAATTAAAAAATTGGAGTTAATAGCTGTGGCCTGTGAACGACTTATATATGAAATGTAGCTGCGCCCACGTTTAAAATTTTTGATAATCGTTTAAAATAGTGGAATCATACTGTTCGATTCGCCGACGCATCAATCAATCCCTGGTTACTGCCGGACGATTTTCTTATGCCAAAATTTTGAATGGATCCCCGAAGAAACTACCTAAATCACCAGGTCGCTATAAATCAGACACAGAAGGTCCCAAACATATGGAGCTGCGTGTCGGTCGTATATTTTCAACCCAGCATCTCGGCGACGAGCACTTACTCGCGAAAGAAACGCTGTGGAACAAAACTTTGACTGGCAAAGTCAGAAGTCAAGGTGGTTTGGTAAAATGAAGAGGTGAAGGGAGAGAAGAGGGCTGCTGGTAGAAATATAGAGCGACAGAGGACCCAGCAAAGCGACATCAGAGACGGAACTCAAACATTGGTGTAGGCTCCGACTTGTGGGCTTCTCTTCCCCAGCTGCTTTTCCCTCCTGGACTTCCCGTTGGATACTGCGAGTATACACACACTTAGGCACACATTTGCGCGGGCACACCGCGGCCAAAGTCAAACTGCATTGCTTCTTCTCCTACTTCTCTCTCTCTCTCTCTCTTTCTCTCCCTTTCTGTATCCTGTGAGCTTATGTTATCCAGTTACCCGTGAGACTTACAAATTAAGCAAACGCACAGATAGCAGTTGAGTTTTATGATCACCAACCCTTGCGCGCATATCCAGTCTTTGGCACTTTTGTAACGTCTGCTTCCCTACATCTATGGTCATTGACGATGTGTACTTTTAACTTAAATATACCTTTGAATCGTGAGCAGTTTTTGGGAAATCGGCATGTTCCGGGATTTACTTTATACGCATACTTGGGACTCCTTTCACATGGTGAAAATGTGTCGTGTAAAAAACCTGTCAGGCAAATGTTAATTGGCAACAAAGTATAAAATTTGCGTTAAAAACGCAAGCTATGTAAAAAGTAATTTAAAACAGAAATAAATTCGCTAAAGCATTTTAATTAACAAATATAGTACGTATGTGTATGTACTCGTTATTGAAAAAAACATGGTATAATGTATAATACGTGCAATAAAGTGAAGGAAAACAGAGTAAGTGACAAAGCGATGTCTAAGGAGTTAATGAATTAAAGCAAAGAGAAAACGAAATAATTGTGTGGCTCTGAATAAATCGTATTGATAAAAATCGTGTAGTTTTAAAATCGTGTAAAGAAAGTACCACGTAAAAGGAATCCCAGGTTATGGCCCATCACCGTGTATACATTCTTTAATACTAATAGGGTCACTCTTGCTAATCATTGTAATCGTTGAAAATTCACCTACATATTTATTACTTTGTATAAATTGGTTCCTGTTCGAAAGAACTTAAATTTACAAGTTCGAGATTAACCGTACATGTACGGCCACACAATCGCAAGTATTAATTTTCTCGCACGACGCGAAGTTTGAAATTACGCTTGAACCGATGTCACAAACACTATTTATTATTCGTTTAATAATTTAAAAGTAACAGGAAGCGTCATAAGTGCAATAATTATTCGTTAAAGAAAAGAACATTTTAACGATTGCTTTATTTCACCTGCAAACGTTAATTCTTTTTGAAAAAGTTTCTCCTTTAAGTTCCTTTGCTAATTATAAAAAATGTTCCCATTCCAAAGAAGAACACGTTCAACAAAGAGGGAAAGAAACATCCGCGAGCCACGTGATGTCACCCAGTTCCAGTTAGTTCCTTAAACTTCCGGACTTCCAGGGGAGGAGTGCGCATCTGTTTCTCCCTTCGCGGAGGAACTTTCTTTGTTAAAGATTAAGGAGCCCTTCCCGTGGCAGAACGGTCTCCTTGCAAAATGCACGATAGCGAGAGAATTCGCCGTGACTTTGAGGAAAACTATTCGCGCTTAGTTCTAACTCGGCCCGCCGCCGTGCCTCAGGGGTCATTATCTCTCTACCGCAACCACCGGTCTCGAGGGTGGTTCCGACCTCCGCCGTCCGTTGCCATCTTCATGCATTGAACCTTCAAATGGGAGATTAGTTTGGAGTCGGCCGCCTAACTCGACCGCCTAGCTCGTCACTCTGTACCACCCTCGTTCTCCAACTGGGTTATCTTAATTCATGATCACCTTGCCAACTCTCTTCCCCATTAACCGACAAAAGTCTCTCTCCATGGAACTCTACTCCTTCGTTTCTACTATAAAGGAAGAGACGCTATAAAGTGAAGAAACGGAAGGAAGGATAGAACGCGGAGAGAAATGAAAGGAAAAGGGAAGAGTTTTCTTATTGGGCCTACGACTGAATACAATAAGAAGTGTACCTGACAGATCATTACGCTTAAAAACTTTGGAACTCATCGTCAGGTTAGAGGTGACCCATTTAGAAGCAAGCGAACTTTAAAAAAAGGAAAGAAAAAGAAGACAAACTGCCGTCGGTTATTATGGATTCGGCAAAATTACCGAATAGATCAAATAACCGTCTCGTCTGAACTCTGGACGAACTGCATACGATCGTAAATCGTCCGATTGCGAACATAAGAATAATTATATTTACACTACCGTATCAAGCTCACGCATTGTGAATCTTATCGAAACTCGAAACACAGGCTACCATAAATACCAATCCCCAAAATCCTGTAAGGCGTGCGATCTATCGAATCTTCGTTACGAATATCGAAGCCGACGCATCGCTGGTTGGCATGGCTCGAATTACTATCATCGAGAGCAGTAACGGTAGCAGCGAGTGGCGTGCGACGACTTCGGCTCGCGTGAATCTCGCGCGGACCTCGCACGGAATGCCAAGATTCGCGAACGCCGTGTCGAAGGTCCTTCTGGCACGGTGTTCCTGAGACAACAACGAATCCCCCTGAGCGTAACCTCAGTCCAGCAGCCAGCAAACGGAGGATAGTCGGAGCTCTTGGCTTTTAGGTCGCTTCCAAGCTCTCGCACGGAACTTCCGTAATGCGTTAATCCGACAGGCACGTATCTACGCTGGAGATAAGGGGTCGTGCCGGTTCGCTCGTAAGTAGAGGAAGGAGGAGGAGGCCGATTCTCCATGGCTGTGTCTCACGGATGGACTTCGTCCTCGGCGCTGCCTTCGTGGAGGCAGCTTCTCCTACGTGACGTCGAGTTTGCTCGATTTCCCTTAATCGAGTCTTTCAGCCGTCCGGTCGCGCCGGATTATACGGGCGCCAGTTCCGCCGCCCCGTGTAACAAGCCCTTCAGCCCTGGAGATCGCCTTATCTGCGCCCGCCGCGAGAGCCGGCTTTTTGCAGTCGAACCGGCCTCCGTGAACAGCCGGCCGACCAGCCAGAATGCCAATTATTCCGCGAGAAACTTCGCCCCTCGCGGATAGAATTTAATTATGCACGGGGAAATTTGGCCTCGCCTCCGTTGGCAAATTTCACCCATGGATCGTCGGAAAATTAGGAATTATTTCAAATTCTGGATCATTATTATCGATGCGCGGTGGAATTTTAAATTTCATATATATAAATTTGCAGTTGAAGAGATCATACATACGCGCAGACGTACTTACGCACTTACGTCTAATTAGTTCCAGAGTAGCGGACGTTAGTTGTAACAGACGTAAGTCGAGGTGAGTGGAAAGTACGTATTACAATTACTTCGTTGACAAATGGAATTATACAGTAATTAATAGACTGTGGATTTTTATGCATTTATGGGAAATACACGTAATACGTAAAAGTATACAAAATACACAAAGTGAAGTGCATTTTAAAATGTTAATGGGTTGAAAGAAATCTCTGCTTGCGGTCCATTTCTTTAATTGTGTTCATAAAATTGTAAATTAGATACTATATAATTGTAAGTTGGATACTATAAAACTACGATTCAAATGAATACACATATGTATTCCTCGTCCAACGAGACGAGGCAGCAGCTGATGAATCTCTGTCTTTATTAATCGACTGTTCATATTGACATTCAATCTGTTTCATCACTTACATAGGCGTTTGCTTTTGTTCAGTGCCCCATTGCACGTGGTACAAGCACTATTCAACGCGCACGAGATGTTTGTACGCTAGAAGGACACAGGGGAAAGAGGAACTGTTTACTCATAGCACTAAACTGACGATGAGTGATTGCAACATAACAGCAACGTCCCTATTTAGACACGTTGTCATTATTGGCTGAGTCGGTCACGTATTGTGTATTAGGAATAGTTAAGAATCTGAAATTAGAACTTCACAGAAGGGACTGGGTAGCTCGAGCGCGCAGTTGCTCTTTCCCCTGTGCCGTTTCGGTTCGTAGGTAGTGTGCCAATACCTCGTGCGCGAATAGTACGTATAAGTTACGATGTACCAGAATTGTTCGCATAGTCGGCGAGAACTGAACACGTGCACTCAAACGTGAGTTTAAACAAATGCCGATCGCGTTACTAACAGCGACGATTCAAGTCGAGAGCACGTAAATCGAGGTACGACTGTATTACTATCTTTGTCGTAGTGAATGCATGGTTACTTTATTGTAAGAGAAAGCATTGCGAGGTGTCGATTATTGTTACCTTTTCGAGTGATAGTTTAGTATTGTTTGTTATCTTTTCGCATAAGCTGTCGAGCACAGTAGCCGTTTACGACTATCAAAAGTAAGGAAACCATATTTTTCAGTCAAATGAAATTTGGAACGACCAAGCCGGGAGATCGGGTGATGATTACGCGGAAGAATAAAACTTTTTCTCTTGATCTATAAGTAAGGAAACGCCGAAATCAATATATTGAACACATTCAACTTTAAGATCCTCTTACTTGTTAATCTAGAAACTTACGAATGTGAGAATGTTTTATAAATAGGCGTTCTGCGTTAACTAACGCAAAAATCACAATGGAAGGCGAAAATTCGGGACTGTCCAGAAAAATTTGGAATGTGTGCTCGCTTTATTAAAAGATAATTGGCAAAAACAAGGGTTCTGACGTACAGCGACTGCAAAAAGAATTTGTACATCGCCGCATTTATTTTGTGATGCGGATACTAATTAATTAGGTCCAACTAAATTAAACTCCTCATCATTTAATAGTCTTATGTGGCTAGTTAAGTTTGTTGTGGCGGGATTAAAATGCAGAACCTGATTAAAACCTGCCTAATAATTAATTAGGAATATTATTATAGCTGAGTAAATAATTGTCGCTCAATTCCTCAAAAATCAGTTGCATTCATTTTATGAAGTTCACCAGTTTAACTTCTGAACAGTTCATATAATAAAAGTAACTGTAACTTAGCTTGCGTAATTTAAATTTACGTGTTTTTTTACACGTATTCGTATATTTTTTTTAAACGCGGTTAGAATGTTTATTGGAAGAATGAACAAACATTAAGCATTTTGAGATACATTAGTCAACCTGTTTGCCAGCCAAACAGAGGAATCGAGCGCCAAGAATTGCTGGCGTACCACTTCCGTATCCTCGTGACTTTTTGCCGCGTTTCTTGCGCCAGCGCGCGTCTCCGCTGACGGATATACAACGGTGCAAAAGTAGTTGAGCATAATTAACGAAGGCTTTCTCGATGAACCGTGTTGCTAAATTGTGCATTATTCACGAATCTTCCTTTTGGGTGCAGGAATTTTTTACCATGTTAACTGCAATTTACATTTAATCGCATGTAATTACATAGCTTGCCCAGCTTAAATTACAGAGAAAATAGAATGACACCATGAGAACGAATCGTATAGTAGCTTTCAGGGAGTGATTGGAAAGACGAGACTTCAATCTTCAACTTCATTGTGGTTTTAGTCGCGAAAAGAATTGTTCGAAGATTTGGGAGCTGTTTGAATAATTTTTATACTTTGAAAAAGAACATTCTGACTTTTTCACCTTTTTCCAATTATAAGAAGACATTCGAGATGATTGAATTAAAGGACGTGAAAGTATAGAGTTCAGCCTTCAAAATGATCTTTGAACGACTACTATTTACGAACTTACAGCAGTTCAAACATTCTGAACATTTTAGTCAAGTATCATAATACTTATGCTTAGACTGCGGATTTTTAATATATTTATGGGAAATTTAAATGCGCATAAAAGTACAAAATTCAAATAATACATAAAAATATACAAAGTGTAGTAAAAATTACAATGTTTAGAGGATGAAACAAACTCCTATTTACAATACATCCCTCTTCTTCATTATTAATTTAAAAACGGTGAATTTGTATAAATATCCTCAGACTACTTATGACGTACGTTATATACGTTCACTTTTTAGATATCGCTCGCATTCGGTTGAATTGCATTCATTTTTCGAGCATAAGAATTATTATTTTCATGCGTTTCGTTCTAATACACACAAAGATTCTATATTCTAGAGCTGATTCAATAAACTCCAATCTTCTGCAAACGTGACTTATATCGTTTTGCCTTCCATCCACAGAATTGATTATAGAAGAACAAACGAGTAGAGAACTGTATATTCACAATGTTATTTTAATTTTCTTTCGAATTGAACGCTACGGAATAAATGTAAACAATCTTGATTTCCTTCTTTACTCTTCAATTACAGTCTGCTGCATACAATGTGCTAACATATTAAAATTTCCACAGGTTTTCAACACGGCACCTAGCATAGAGTTAACAATATACTGTGAAGTAAATTGAACGGGTCTCGTCGTCTGACGAATTCATAAGGCGCGTGACGTTCTTTAAGCAACGCTCCTTTGAAGTTTCTTTCGAACAAATTAAAAAGACCCAAGCGACGTGTCTTTAGGGCCAATATTCTCATCTTACGCGGAGACAGCAACAAAGTAAAAAGCTTATGTGTCTTGCTGAAGGACGCGGCAGGAAAAAGCAATAAGTTTAGGAAAAGCATACGTCGTCTGTCGTAAATTGGCCACGTTGATAACACCGCGTTGCCTCGAGAAAAAATGATATTGGCCAAGTTGCTGCGGATAGGAGCAAAGGGCGAAGAGGAAGAGACACGGGGAATAGAGCATTTAACCAAGTAGGTGGTTTAAACTCGACGAGATGAGCGTCTGGGTTCGGATTCAGCCTGGATTCGAGCTAAACTTTGTTTGTCGCCGACGCCATCCTGTTGTCTCTTTACTTTATCTGCCACCCAGCATCGATATTCTACCTTTATCATCAACCTGACATCATTGTTTGCCCAACCCGTACACGATGATTCTATTATCTGTCGTCGACGTTTGGAGAAACCTGCTGGAAACCTGGGACAAAAGTCAAACAAACTGGAAGAGTGAAACCTGGACAAACCTGGGACAACTGATGGTTTATACATATCACGCCATTACGTGTATTGCACTGGAACTCTGTTGCTTGCACGACTTCCTTTCAAACAACTTAGTGGCCTTGCATGTGTACTAAAACGAATGCTTATTTTCAAGGTTCCGACTTGGGAAGTGGCCACTTCCAAGCTTTTGACTCGGGAACGCGGAGGCTTTTATTTCGAGGTCAGTGAAATTGATTTTACGTCATCAGTAGTCTGCGGATCTTTATGCAAATATGCTACTTTATAAGCAAAAGCAAAGAAATGAATACAAAATAGCGGCTTGTTTCACCTTCTAAATATTATAATGTCTTTCTCAATTCGATTATTTTGTATATTTTTGTGCATCGCGTTTATTGCAGTCTTTTTTGTATATAGCAATTTCTCATAAATGCATAAAGATCCACAGCTTACTCATGAGAATCATTGAAATTAATGGAGAATTAAAGAAGAGGGGAAAAGGAAAATTTGTTTTGGTCGAAATAGCGGTTCGCTAACTTGTGTTTTTCTTTGGAATTCGTGGTTTCAATTAATGGGGTAGAAAAATGTTCATGTAGATTAAATATGAATATCGTTCTATTTTCCGGGGTAATTCATCAAAACTGTAATTCATAACTAATCAAAATTGTGTTGATTGTAGTTGCTGCCAGGACACCTGCGCTTCTGGACTCATATGCAATTATGTGGACTAATGCTGATTTACCCATGGCGACCAATGTAAATGTTATCTGACTATCGTATAGCAGGATCAAAACGTCAAGGGAAAAGATACATTTACCCTGAAGGTATCTTTAATCATTTTCCTTTCTTTTGAGAATTAGTAAATTTTTGACAACATACAACAGTATTAGATCATCCCATTAGTATCGTCTTTTGACTTAATTTTAAATAATTATTTTCTATGATGTTTCCAATTTTCTCGGAAATTTTTTCAATAAATTTGTTTAATCCTTTGCGAATGGGTGCCAGCAAATAGTCACTCCATGTTTGGTATTTTCAATGCATATCGATATTTGAACCAAGAATTTAACCCTGCTGTTCTCGTGTCTATGTGACCCAATATCAAGATTACGTTTTATTCTGTATTATATTTCTAAGTATTTTTAAGTTCCATACAAACAGTAACATTCGTAAAATACCGTATATTCGTACATCGTTTCACTGTAAATCTAAGAAATATAAATGTGAAATGCAATTTAGAAGAATATCAGGGTTAAATTAATAAACACTTTTATTAATCAATAGAAGAAACTTTCTTATGACTTTTACTAAAACGCCAAAACTGATGCATTAAACTCCGTCCTCGAAGGGTTAAAGAAATCTAATAAACTATAGTATACATAAAATATATAATACGATTTTATATAGATATAATATAAGACTATAAGCGAATACTTATGGGATAACGTAATAGTATAGAAAGCAACATTCGTTTCATTCCCTGTCAAACAATTTTTTCAAGTCTCAACAAAAACGATACGGAAACGCATCACTCAGTCCAACTACCTAAACACCGTATCTTTCCTTGCAAATTCCCTTCGGGTATTTTTCCAAATTCCCCCCGTGGCTTTTATCATTCGACTTGCGGACATGGACTAACAGCAGATCTGCCAATACCGTGAGGGTCGGCGTGACACGCAGCGAAAAGAAGAGTGGCGGTTCGTGATAGGGCTAAAACTACTCCCGACGAACCGCTCGTCCTTTTTACACTCGCTTCCAAGGAAGAAAGAAACTGGCAGCTTCTTGTGTGCGCGTTTACGTGTTGCAGCAAAGAGTGTGGTGTAGCAGAGAATACAAAGCGTGCCTCCTTTTACCTCGGGGATCTCTCTAACGGAAGCGCGCGGCCTGGGAAAGCCCAGAAGAGCCGCTATACGACGTTTCAATTTTCACCCTGGTCCAGAGAACGACAGCTGCTTCGATCCTCGCCGCTTCTCACTGGCGAACTAATATTCCCGCCTTTGGAAACTTTCTGAAGCCCGCAGTCGCCGCGACGACGTCGACGCTAAGCGGCCTATGTACACAGCAACGTAGAGGATCGACGAAATCGAACCCATTAAATCTGTTATCGGGTATGAACCGCGCTGACGGCGGATCGCCGCGGATGAAGCACCATGTTGTTAAAGTTTCTCGCGGCGAACAGGGGCGTGGTGTGGAGATTTAAAGCAGAATGGAGCGTGGTGATTTAAAAGCGGCGATGAAGGCTGCTCTGGGTGATTAAAGAGGAACCGATACGCAATCTTGAAGTGGAATTATGTTGCGCGAGATAATAGAAATACGGTATTAAGCTGTTGCATATGAAATGGCCAATTTTATGTGGCATACTTCGAAGCTTTCTATTCGTTAATTAATCGTTTCGCTACGGAATACGTACAGCGAGTCACAAAATTATTGGCACAGGCAACGATTTAATAGAGATACGTAGAATAAGGGTGTAATAAAGTAACTTCCTATATTTCTTATTTGCATATGTATAATTTAGGCTTTGACCGGAACCAATTCAATTCAAAATATCTCAACTCATATATCAACTCAAAATTAATATTATAAATATTATCAGCAATTTACTTTATATTCATAAATTGTTGATTGAACAATTTTCTAAGGTGACACGTTTCCGAATCCTTTCCTGTTTTTATTTTACCTTAAAATGTGCAAGATTTGTTAATTAATTAATGTATGGAAAACTTTAAGGTGTACAAAATTGGTCATTCCAAATGAAACGACCTAATAGAACGATGAATGGTTTTCCATTTTCTGTTTCGGAAATAAAATCACAACTTGATCAACCAAAAGTTAGGATTAAAAAATGGCAAATACAGAGATATGCGAAACATCTTGAGCTGTAAATCGACTAATTGCAGTACAAGACTTTTGTTGGGCGATGAATTAGGTCAAGGAAAAAATAGAGAAAAACATTCCAACTGGAAATCTTATCTACTTACTTATTCACAGTAAAGACTTCAAGTTTACTCGATGAAACAATAGTGTAAGTTTGAGACTTTCACGCTTAACAAGAAGCGCGATACTAACGAAGAAATATCTCAGACGTCCCGACGAAGATCTTAGAATTAACTGGCCCAAAGATAACTAGTTAGATTCCCACTTGGGTATCTCGATTTTTACCCGACTTCTACAATAGCGTAAAATATAGAATTAGTCGAGGTCGGTTAATTAACAGAAACCAGAGTGTAGCGCGAACTGTCGAATTATTTTCTGCTGTAACAGCACTAGAGAGTCACTAGAGATACCTCTGGCTCCTGACTTCTCGAGGCCTCTCGCTCGACCGTCGAGTCACAGTGGAAAAAAGAAAAAGTAACCATAGAGCTAGCAGAAAAAAAAAGAAGAAAATAGGAAAGAAAGAAAGAGGAAAGGAGTGAAAAAGAGAGAAAGGGAATAACGGAGTACGTCCGGATCCCGCAGGAAGCCTCCTATTTAGCCAGGGTCCCAGCAGGTTGCTCCGGGCGAAGGACAGTTTCCGGCCGACCAATTCGTTAGAAACTACCGCCTGCTCGGACAGTCAGCCCCTTCTTCGCCTCTACGGCGCACAATGAAAATCTCGACAATGGCCATACAGTATCCCGTGGACGAGGCAAGGGAGACAGGAGCGAAGGGAGTAGCAAGCTGGATGGTCAGGATAGTAGCGCGAAGGGAAACAGAGAAGCGAACGTGTGTGTAAGCGAAGGAGAAAGTAGAGTTCGTTGTCTCGTATCGACGATGCCAGAAACGTTTTGGTAGCGATGAAAGTCTGTCGTCGAGGGTTGCTCGGTTGCCGGAGAACACCGAGAATAGTCGCTTCGAGGAACTTCATTTCGCAATAAATGCAATATAACTTTCGTTAGTACGACCGGGGCCATTTCCCACTCTCCCTCCCACGGCCTTTCCTATTCCACGGTCGAAAATATCTCGTGGTAAATGAAACGGACAAATTCCGGCAACGTCCACCCCCGACATTCTGGCCTCGCGGCACCTTTTCATGGCCGAGGAACGCGAACTCACCGGCTAAAAGTGGAACCAAGTCGTTGTTCGTCACGGATAAAAGCGACGTAGAGCTGTGTTCGGTTCAACGTTCACCGGGAAACGTTCCCCATCGGCTGTACGAAGGAACTTTCGTCCCCCCGTCTATCCGCCTTCGCCGTTTCCCGCCTTCGCTTAACTTCTTTCACCCTTGTACATCTTTTATTTGTCCGCTGGAAAACCTATCGCTCGATTAGCTGGTCTTCGCGTTCTTTCACTCGGCAACATCCTCCCGCTGTGAATGGTTTTCGTGTTCAATTGCCTTGATTGTAGAAATCGAATGATATCAGAATTTAAGAGCTGTTACTTTTTTACTTCCAACCTTTTTAGACATTGCGGAAAGATAGCGGGGAATATTTGGAAAAGGGGAAATTTGATGGAAGTAAGAGACGTATCGATTTAAGTACGACCCGATTGTTCCAAAATGGCATCTGTGGCTTACCAATAAACAAAAGAACACCAGCACTCGTGTGTATAATTGACTGAGGTTGCAACATTGTAGAGGTAATATTTCTGTGACCAGATGGCAAAACCTGATATGTCACGTTCTCATAATTTTTTAGTATAGTGATTTAAAAGTTTGATGAACTGTGAAAAATTAGTACGTCTTTAAAAAGTACAATTTGTTTTAGGATGTATGTATATTAAAAAATATTTCTTAATCGTGTAAAAATTGGTATATTCGCTTTGTTTCTTCTATAAACGCGATTTTATTGATTCCTTTAAAGATCGTCCGATATATCTAGTTTTACGATCTTCTTTTTTAATCGGTATTTAAATATTCACAAACAATAATGATGATTTCTCAAATTGTTCGTCCACATTTTTTGATTCTTTATCACTTTATTAAGAAATCAAGTACGAAACGTTAAAAACTTTTCCATAACAAAATGTTTGACGTATCACGAATTGCCAATATGCCTCTTTCTTTAAAAACGCGATAAACAGGTCATCTTTTACAAAATAATATCGATCTTATTTAGAAACATATGGAAAAATATATACCTTAATTTTTACGAAAAAACGGTATATCAGGTTTTGCGATGTCACTGTAGATTTGTAAACGGAACTTACATTCTGAATACGCCTCGTACATTAGGTACGATAGTCGCACAGCGACAGCTCGTGTATTTCACACACGGAACTCGATCGAGCGTGTATTCATCTGCCATAATCGCTGCATCGTTTGCGCGATCCCCCCCCCCCCCCCCCTATATATAAATTGTCTACATCGATCTGGCAATAAATAAAAAAAGAAGCCCTCAAAGGATTTTACGGCACGTTAGTTTCAAAGGGATAAACGATGGTCCTTCGGTCTTTGATCGCGCTGTAGCGGACATGGCCGGTGAATGTTGGCGATTTCGTGCATAAAAAGTGCGCGCATTTAAAGGCGCGCGTTCCAAACTTTCGAAATAGAACCACACAGAGAATGGCCGACAGAAAGGGGGGATGGTTGAAGGTAGAAGAGCAAGTTAGTCACAGGCAAGTTACAAGGTTTGGGGAATTTCTTTGGTGTTGGCTATATGGCTTGTCCGACATTGCCATAGCTCTTCCCTTTATCTGGAAAATCTGCAATCCCACCCCTCCCCGCTCTCCATCCTCGTCCACCTCTCTAGACGCGTTTTATTAAATAAATACCTGAGTCTTCTCGTTGGTAGCTAGGTACGAAGGTGAGCGCGCGTGTTCCGCTAATAGAAAAGTGCTCTTTTACTTGGTGCTATCGCAAAGGGAAAACGCGATGAGCTGTTCCGCTTTGAGCTTCCAGCTCTGTTGGCTTCCCGTCCTTCCTTCTGTGGAAACAGGGAAAAAACAGCCTGGCCACGATCAACAATGCGAGCGCCCGCGGCGTTGAGCGTCGTATCCGATACGCGCTCCTGCCATCCTTCGTGTTTTCCTTTTTCCATGATAATTCGATTCTGCTACTCTTTGATCGTTTTCTCTTAAACTTCAGATACAGGGTGTAACGACGATACGAAATTGCTGAGATCATGGATCGAACGTGATATAAACGAGAGGTGAATCGTTGAAAAATTTATCTGGCAGGGATTGCATTTATGAGAGCGGTGATGGATGATGTGCAAGAAAGAGATACTTAATCCTTTCATTTCTAGAGTATTTAAAAATAATTACACGCACACACACACACACACATACACACAGAATATTATTTTGTATTATTGTTTATGCTACGTATTACGTAAGATGTATATAACAATAAGTTGTTCTTAAGTAGACTGCAAATTTTTATGCGTTTATAGAAAATTGAAGTGTATAAAAATCTACACAATGCAAATCGTGCGGAAATATACGGAAAAAATCCAAGATAAGATATATGTACGTTATTATATTTGAAGAACGAAACAGATCTGTAATTAGGTTTCATTTCTTTGATCTTGCTAATAGAAATAGGAATTTGCATAAAAATTCGCAGTCTATCTATAAGATTATTTTAATAAGTAGATAAATTAAATGTTAAGGCACCAATATTTTATAACCGCGATATATTCGACTCTCTTCAATAACCATTAACATATTTAGCATTATCTCTGTGTGTGTGTGTGTGTACATTTAAAAGTTTACTTACTCGCAAATGTTTTCCTTTTTGTGCGAACCGTTAAAGTGTAAGCGTGTATCATTAATATCCAAATGAATATCGGTATTCAAGTGCAAAATATACAGAGTATAAAACTCAATAGAATTTCAACATCGAACAATTTCTATTCTTATTAAAGTTACCCTTAAGGAAAGGGATGGGTTGAAATTTTAATGTAAGCGCTACTGAATTGCACAGTAAATTCGGAACTTCAAACAACGTTGCGGGAATACCGCACTTAATAACGGATTAACTATGTAACCATTTCAATTGAGCAATTCATCAACGGATACTTCTCCCCATAAAGCTTAATGGTTGTCACATATTGTTTCCCGGCACACTGAATATATTTCACGTTAGAACGGACTTCTAAACAATATCCAAACATCGAAATGCGCTCGGTACCGCGCACACGGAGTTCAGCTGTACGGTTTAGCGATGCATTAGCATCAGCATACATCTTCCCTGCAAACATCATATATATTCATTCATCGGAGTATCAACAATATTCGACGGCCATTCCGCCGGGCTAGTAATAACGCGTATCGGCTGTATGCTTATTGAAATATCGTTGAAATATTTGCACCGGCGCGTAAATCGCCACCGACGCTGCTGTAATCGCGAGAGAAATTAACCCCCTTTGTAAGCACGTCGATAATTGGCGAACACTGAAAGCTGGCGCAAATCGAACGGTGTTACTGAAACAATTCGTTGCATAATGCGAATCTTGCAAATGTTAAATCGTTTGCGTAGATTAACCCTTCGACTTAATATTGACGAGGGCCATTCGTAATACAAATTGTGGTCCAAATGCGACATATAAACGCTGTATTTGTAGTAAATGGTAATTTTAACTTCAATTGTACCATTCTATTGTTAAAATGAGGAGTATTAATCTTACTGCAGTCTTCGGATCATTTTCATTTCAGACTGCCGATCTTTATGCAAATTCATGTATTTGCAAACGGAAATAACGAAGTGGAATGTTATGTATTCTGAAAGTACAATGTATTTTTGATATTTTGCATATTTCTGCACACTATCTTCATCGCATATCTTTTCACACTTTTAAATTTCCTATAAATGAATAAAAATCTGCAGGTTAGTTATTACACGCTTAATATAACTCAATTTCATGCGATAGATTTTAACAAAGTTTCAAATGAAATCTGATACAAAATTCGTGGACACAAAAGTCTATAAAATGAATTTGCACTGTAAGTTCGAACCTAATGAACTATACCAAAGTCCATACCGTGTATAGATCCCGTCCTTAATAAGTTAATAATCGAAGAAAATTGAGAATAACCAAAAGGGAAATAAGGGCGAAGATGAAAGAAGACAATCGGTCGGGCAAAGTCATAGCCGTATAGCACTCGAGTTATTCGACAAAGTCGTAAAGTTTACGAGCTCTTAATTAAGAGGTCGCGCGCGCGACTCTCCGGTGGAAGGGGATCATGAAAATATGGAACGGCTGGAGGTCTATTGGTAACCGTTGCTCCTCCTGGTGGCATTCAATCCTGATCCCAGTCCCCTAAATAATTCGGTAGGAAAACAAAGCAAAACTACGGAGGAAGGTGGTTCTTTGGTGGTGCTGCGTGGACCATTAACCTTTTAAAAGAGTTAACGAATTTATACACGCCACCTAATTACCGGTCCGGGCGCTACGCCACGGGGAAAATAAAACGTAGCTTCCGGTAATTGAAAGGCCGACAGGGGAACGCAAAAAGGACGGAAAACGTTCTGTAATCTGGATTACTAACCTCCCACCGACCGCGTTTTTCGTTCTGATCTTTATTAGTGCGCTCTATCTCCGTGCAACTACCACCATGGGATGTTGAGATACTTTTATTTAGAAACATTAAGACAGCTCGTGTGTTTTGTACTCTTGCGATCTTCCTACGTTGGTATTAGCATTTAGTTGTAAAGAATTCGAGTAATTTTGTAAAGTAGCGTTTCTTGAAATTATTAGTATTTATCCCTTTGACGACGGACACAGGGAAACAAAAGTTCAACGTAGAATTAAATTCTGTGGTAGCAATTTCATAGCCAACTCGTTGGCTAATAAGTAATTTCCGACGATCGGCGAGTTTCTAGATTTATTTCTAAAATTGATCTTTGATATTAATATCGTCATCATTAGCTTTTTTGTGCTATTTGTAAGTCGTAACAATTGCTTTGGTTATTAGCAATTGTCGGTTGCTGTTAATAGTATTATACTATTTTGCTTAGCAACTTAGTTTCTTTTAGGAACACGACGTGGTTGTTGATCTTGTTTCTGTTGTATCATTACTATTAACCATAGCAATGTTTTTAAATTCACATTTGCTGAACATTATTCATTGTTTTAAAAGAACGACAAAGATAAACTTTATGTATCGTATTAAAAACTGAACGCACATATGCGCACGCAACATTGAAAGGGTTAATAAAATAATGACAATCTACTTGCTTAATAGTACAAATGAAATAATATCCAAAACAGATCAGTAGTTAGATCTTAGGTTCATAAGCCAGGAAATGAATTACACAAATAGTTTATGTTACAATGCGTAAACGTATAAGCAGTATGAGGTACCGAACTTGACGTCAAGGGGTTAATTATAAGCAAACCTTTTCGCTACTAGTATGTAATTACAAACAGCTTTGAGAGGCGCTACATATGTATTATTATGTAAAACACTTGGGACGATGTGATCAGATAAATAACTAAAACGTCTCCTTTGCCCTAAATATTCGAGAACACAATTTAGAAAAGCATTAGCACCTGTCGCAGAATGATATTCCACCGCCATCGCCGTCACATAAATGCAACGATTTTTTGCACAATGCCGGCGAATGCGCAACAAATTTTTGCGTCCGCAAAAAGACGCGACGCCTGGAGCCGGCGATTAATCAAGCCCTCGAGACCGGGCCGGTTTTCAACGGGGGACGGCGAAAACGTCGTCGCGTAACGAACGAGCTTGACGTCGCGTCGGTGTCGACACGGGGCTAAGTGTGCGTCGTGCATGTAACCACCTTTGGTAGACTCTGGGACTCCCGCAAAAAAAGGAAGTCACGCGAGTCAAACGGGACAAAGGCACACAATGGGGTGCCTCTAATTTCCGGCTAACGACAAGAACACAAGAAAAATTGAAATTCCCTGTACGGTGTGTCCACCAGTCGATCTAGTTGCATTATTATACAACGCATCCACTCGAAGGACACGTCGAGGACCGCTAAACACCTTTCTAACGGTCTCCTTTATCTATTAGGAATTCTGGTTGGTTTTGAAGGCTCGCTATAGACAGTAATTGCAACTAAAGTTCGTTCACCGAGTCTAGTCACCAGATGTAGAAAATATATGCACATGTTACGACTCGTGAAAGGGGCAACTGAAAGTTTACTGAAAGAAATAAACACTCGATAGTCGGTTATCAAACTCAGGGATATGTAATTTATCGTTTATCGTGTCGTTCTGTAAAAAGCGTCGTTCCAGTCCAATCTGTATTTTTTTTATTTATTTATTTATTGTTGTTATTCATACTCATATTTGCAAAGAATAATTCTATAGCATAATAGTAAATACAGAAATGCAACAATATTTTTGGGACGATTATTATCAATCCAAAAATCTCGCACAAATAATGTTAGGTGCAAAACTGGAGACAGAAGATGTAAGAGAAAATGCTTCAAATAAACTATAATTTAACGTCACAGTGAGGTAAACATATTTTTCTTGGCATAAATTCCCCAAAACCAAACGGAATACCTGATGTATGTATAAAAATTTGCCTTGAAGAATATCTTTGCGGACAAGAAACGAAAAAGTTTCAGGAATAGGGCGAAGAATAAGGGAAAGATCAAAAGCGAAGGGAAAATTGTGGAATACGGGAAGAGCGCGAAGAACACGGGAAGAACGAGAGCGAAGAGAGAATTTACTCTGGACAATGCGTCGTAGCAACCCAACGTATCAGCATACCAAGGACTTTATCTAGCTTGAATTTACTATAGCGTTGGCAGCATTGCCATCGACGATGTCAGGCGACGTCAAACACCGACGTCGCCGAGACAAACGTCGTCGACACAGTGTCCCGTCTTCTTTCCGCGTGCCAACAGAATGGAAGAGAAAGATACAAGTCGAGGACGAGATGTGATGGAGGAAGATGCCGGAGAGGAAGAATCGTGGGAGTGATGGGACAGAGAAAGACAGACCCAGGGGAATACGTGGCGTACAGACGTATCTTCGTCTTCGTTCTCCGGAGATTCCGAAAGTTTCACTTCAGGATGTTAGTCTACTGCTCGTTTTGGTCGAACCACAACCTGGATCCACGGAAGTTTCTGACGAGACGACCCATGAGCATGATTTTCCAGAATCTTCGATCCCGTTTTGGGGAATCAAGGTTCAATGATCGTGTTTCTATTCGAGGAAGTGGAGAAAGCAGATCGTTTGAACTTGTGAAAATACAGGTTGCAATACTGTTGAAATAGAAAGCTAACAAAGGGTTTAGCGAAAATATTAGAATAATTTTAGACAATTAAAGTAACTTTACAATTATTAAGAAGTTACTAAAACCTTTAGGAGTTATTATTTACTTCAAAATTTTGTATGATAAAGGATATGTAGGTATATTCAATTTCATGAATTATGAATTCAGTTTTAACAAACGTCTGTTTAAGTTTAGTAGATGCATCAATTGTTGCTTTAGCAAATCTTAGCATTCGTAGTACCAGTTTTTATATACCATTTGATATTATTATGTTTCCATGAATTGGCAATAGACTGTTCAGATTTTTCAATTTCTTCGGCAAAATTTAAATCAGATGGTTCAATATTTTCTCATAATTCTTGCAAATAATTTCTACAAGTTGTTAATTTCTTATCTAAACATTAAACACATTAATACGTACTTTTGCATCACAATGACGTAAAATTATATAATCTATACCAACTATCATGTTTCGTATGCACCTAGCAGTGTCCTAATACTTACAAACGGCAGTATAAATTAAACAATGTATTATAGTATCGAGGCACGTATGATGTTTGTTTAGTCGGAACTTTTCATTTTCCATTTTCCAAAAACTATTTCGATTAAATATCCGCCTGTAAACATGAAATGAGGAATAATATCATATTATGGAATGCTAAAACATTTCCACAGGAAAGTTACTTTTTCCCCATTATTTGATGCTGAAATTCACTAGGTGTTAGGTAATAAATTCACTGTTCTTTCTAATTTGCAATTAAATTTCTGTTTTGGCGTTTATAACGAGTATCGAGGAAACTTTATACATGGACGGTAGATACGATAATTAATGGAGTTGCGTGTGGAAAATTTTCAAACAAAACATGGAAACTCGGTTGACCTCTGGCATCGTTTATGGCAACTCGGTTCACAGCTTCTAGGTGCAAAGCAGCTCCAAACCGTCTCTATCATCTTAGCACGCGAGTGCTAGTTTAGGCTACGCTATACATAATGCGCGCCTAATAGAAACACAACACAAAGTACAATGTGTCTATTGGGGAGAGACAAAACCGAGTAAGGAGGCTCGTCAAAGGACAGGATTGATCTATGGGATCATCCATCCGTTTCCCTTCGTCTATCTTACATACTGATTTGAATATTCCTTTGAGACCCATCGTGGTAATAGTATCCTCAACTACAGCGTTAGTTACAGCGTTCAACCTATGATTATTCAACTATTCAATTATTGCAACTAAATGAAGTAATTGTTCGGCGTCTATGTAAATGTAACCCTTTGTAGATGAATGCCGGCAAATAACTGCATAAGCATTCTTGCTTTTCTGGATGCATATCCGTTTTTAAAGCAAAATATTTCGATTGATATTATTAATAGACACTTCGAAACTTGTAGAATTTGAAAGGTTGGAAATACAACATCTTAAGAAATTCAAAGGATTGGGAATCCAAAATCTTTGAAATTTGAAAGGTTGAACATTCAAAACCGTAGAAATCTTAAAGTTTAGAAGTCGAAAACTGGGGAATTCAAAGACTCGTAGCTTAAAAATGTTAGATATCTGAAAACTTGGAAATCCAAAATCTTAGAAACCAGAAAACTTAAAAATCGAAAGCTTGAGAATTCGATCACTTGGAAATCCGAAATCTTAGAAATTTAAATGGCAATCCATAATTGTAGAAACTTGAAAGCTTCGAAACTAAAAATGTTGGAAACCCGAAGGCTTGGAAATCTAAAATCGTAGGAATTCGAAAGATTCGTAAGCTTGAGAATCCAAATTCACAGAAACTCGAAAACTTAGAAATCAAAAGTCTTAGAAATCCAAAAGTTTGATAGTCGAAACCTTAGAAATTCGAAAACTTGAAAATTAAAAATCAGAATACTCCCGTAAGTATTTTTATATCCCACCCCCAAGGATCAAATCTGTTGGTTGATCGCAAACTACAAAAAAAGCATTAACTGCGCCGACACACACATACTCCGTTACGTGATCTCGTAAAATTGTTAATGGCTTCAAACGTACAGAGACGCTTGCCATGGGTGTTGAAACTGAGAGAGAAGGAATTCGGGAATAAGAATCCTCGGTTCTCCATCATTAGAGAGACCTGGTTCCCTCTCTGTTCGCCATTCTGTCCGTTATTATCTTGTTTCTTCGTCTGCGGTATTTTCTCGGTAACGCAGCCACTTCTCCCATCTTTCGGAAACGATAAACTCTTAAACGCCATTTGTCTCGAGTTTATGGGGCCACCGTAAGACCGCTGGTATCAACACCGTTGTTGATGATGTCCATTTGAACACGGCGCGGCGCCTCGTGACTCGGGAGCTTAACTCGATTCTCGATGAAAACGTTTCCGGTTTGCGACATGGCCGACTGCGTGGAAAAATGAGCATCCTCCTCGTCCGTGTATTTATTTATAACCCCGCCGTTTCGCAAAATTTCCTCGTCCCACTTTTGCCGATTTTAGATGAACGAAATATGGAAGAAAGACGTTGGAATTTAATTGAAGCGGGATTGAAAATTTCTGGTAGACCATGAAAACGAAAAAGAATGGACATTGAGAAATTGAAGCAACTGCTCGTATTTATAGGAAAGTTAATATTTTAAAGTTAGATCTATAATATCGATCCACTTACGGTTCGCCCGTAATTCAGTCACGCTTTACTCTCGACGCGATCACACAAATTTTGTCTAATATGGGCTTTGTCTATACGTAACCACACAGATATAAAGGAAATTGATTTGTGCCTTCAAGTCAACCTTCCTATAATACAATTAATTCGATTGTGTTGTATTGAAACCATGTTAAGCGATACCTACGACTAGTAATACAACATGAGAGAATGTATTCGGCGTTATATCGAAATCGCATTCTCAGAGATGCATAGACTATGCATTATTACGTATGCAAGAGAAAGTGCCCGTTTATGTTAACAAAAACAGTGAGATGGAAGCATTCATGCTGTACCAGGGTTGTACAAGTTTATAGAAATTGCGTTATAGGAGTTGTGTTATTGTGAGACAGGATATATCTGTATAATTGAGATTTAAGAATATTAATAATATTGACAAAGAAATTTGTGTGCTGACAATAGTTATTAGCAAGCAGGCAAATTCTATCGAAGGTGTCAGTATTATTTAAGTCGGATAAATATTATAGATTGATGGTCTAAATAATAGAGGATGCAAGATAGGTTGAAAAGTGTTCTACTTATTTGATCGAACCGAGAGCGATAGTGAAACGATAGTGTAAAACTGGTCTCATCTTTGCAATAACAAGCTTCTGAAATTTTGTCAATAGTTGGTTTGAAATATCGTGTAAAATTCCGACAATTTTTAAGCCTTGTCAAGTCGGGGCTATTTGGCGAATAGTGTGATTAATCAATGAAGATTCTAAACGTTGATTAGCTAACTGAAAGCTATCAGAAGTTCAATTACTCCTAAAACTCACTGTCAGACTAAACCTAATTACTTTCTACTTCGGAAGCTGCTGTTTGACGACTGCAAGATAACCAAGTGACTAGCTGACCTCTAACTTTAGAGCACGGTGTCCTTAGAGTCCTCGAGGAGGAAGAGTAACAGTGGCTCGTGTTCGAACAGAAGTTTCGCACCGGTACGGAGTTTCCACGGGCATCGCATTCTAACAGTCTTTAAAAACTAATTCCTTTCTTGTCCGTCGGAAATACACGAGTTTCCACTGTCTTCGTTCGCTACAAAACATTTAGGGAGGATTCAATTTTGCACTTGCGACAAATTCTACTCGAAGAGAATATTTGATCTTGCGAAACGCGCGTACATGTAAATCGTGCATTGAAGCATTTTGCACTCAAAAATGGATTGACGATGAAGAAGTTGAAAGTTGCTGTCCTACTCAGGAAGGTGGATTTCTCGGTGATCTACAGTAGTTACATAATTGGTTCCCCGAATGTTCTTGAAATCGTGAGACGACTTTAGAGTAACGGACTGACACCGATTTTGATAATAATTTCGGGATAATTGCGCCTTTCAAACTTCAATTCGACAAGTTCGGAGAGAGTAAATGGAAACTGTACGGAAAATCTTTGAGAAATGGAAAGGAACGAAACTTGAGTTCTATCAGTTGAAGCAAAGAGACCGTGTAAGTGCGTGTAATGCTGCTTATTTCGCTGGCAGACTAAATCTTTGCGCGACAGCGTAATAAATGGTTTCAGCTAGAAGAGCAACAAATCTTGGCACGAATGGTCTGTCGTGCAATACTTATTAGAATAAAGTGGCGTAGAATTGTTCGTAAATTTGACAGAATGACGTCGATTCATTCAAGACGAGGAAAAATTCTAATAAACTGAACGATAACTAAAAATGTGATACGATGATGTCACATGGTAATATTTACAAATATAATTTCTACATTAAAAAGAAGTTCAACATAAGAGGATACATCTATCGCATCACATACTATCGCAAGCAGTATTTCATTTACTTAATCCTATAAAGGTGGAACCTAGAACTGTCACACGGAAGGCTAATAATTTATTAAATAGTATTTACTATTTACCAAACGAAGAGCTGCTCTTTTATATTAACTTTCACCGCATAAGCGATAATAAATAACTTTGTTAGCTTTTCCTTTCTAGCTTAAAGCTCAGTCCCTTTAGGATTAAATATCTTAATATCGATTTATTATTTACCGCAAAACACGCTATAATTTATACCTGAAATCAACGAAGAGCTGGGTACCCTTACACCCATCGCATGTGCATCGTACCGCAATCAAATTTATCGCGTTCCACGTGGACCTAATCTGAATACGGGGCACAAATTTCTCCGTGGAACGATTGGTCTACGCAGCAACACAATGCGTTGTAACTAGGGTATGATCGTTAGGACGGCAATGAGAAAGGACACCCATAATACAGATTAAGAAAAGGGCGTAGAGACGGAGAAGATGGGAAGATATAGGGTGGCGAAACATGGAAGGAGCATCTAGGGTTATCTTTCGGATGCAAACTCGGTCCCGTTGGCCGCATTCCCATAGAAATCGCACGTAATGCTCGTCGTATACACGTGTACTGGTGAATACAGGTACGCGTATACGATACACGCTAAGGATTCACCTACGCCTCGAACAAGCTACCTAATGCCGACGGATGATAATGCAACCCCATGGGATCCTTTTCGCCTCGTGCACCGTGACTGCCATTTGTATACATCCCTCACCTTCCGCTCGACAAATACGTCTTTGTTGGATACGTGGACCGTGCGAGAAATAAGGAAATCCCATTCTTGCGATCTGAACACGCAGGTCGCACGATCGTTTCTCGTGAACGTGCACTGTTCTGCGATGTGCGGTTCTGCGTAGCGCTTACGACTCCTACGATGCGCGCAGGTTAATTAAACCGTATAGAGACATACTTTGTCTGCAATAAATTATAGTTAGAGCATGGTGTCGTTGGCTTATGTAGAGTCTGATATTGGTTGTTTCTGTGGAGTTGGTATAAAGGTGCACCTGAAAGGAATGGCGCTTCTTGGTTTAAGGAAGAGTTGTAGGAATACGAATGAATAAATTAAGAACGCGTAGATACACAGTGGTTGCCTAAAGTTTCCGGTTAATCTATAACTGTGTTTTAGTTAAGATTGTGCATTAATGAAATCTGTTCTACGAATATTTAAGTGAGATAATATTCCATATGTTATTTCATTTTATTTTATTTTCATCTTGTTATATTTCAATTTATTTTATTTTTACATGTTTCGATTTGGAGATAATTTGATACCGTAAGGTACGGACTAAATAAACATACATACAGTATTCGATAAGTCACAATATATAATGCATTTATGTAATGAGCCTGTATTTTTAAGTATTTTTCATTTAAATAATATAATAAAATTACATTTTGACCGAAAACTTTTAGCAGTCACTGTACGGATTGTATGCATATTGAACGAAAATTTCACGCATTACTTGTGAGATAATTATGTACGTATAATTCTGCTACATAATTTGTAAGTAAGTAATAACTTTTTCAATTTTCCCCATTTACGTTTAGTAGTCAGAAAATAATGGATAAAGTTTAGTGACCTAGGTAAACCACTTAAGGGTAGAAACTCGTAGAAACGGCTTTCGCTTTGGATTCCTATAGTCGTCGCGAAATGAAAGATCGCGCACTTCCGGTGGAGAATAATGCGTAAGATCGTGTTAAGATGAAACTTCAGGGGCACGCTCGGGATACGTTTCCGGGCTTTCGATCGTACTCGAAGGTCGTGCACAAGGCGAGGCAATCGTTTGAGCGACGCAGCTCAGGATCGGATCGAACGTGGATTTCTATTTCCGGGAATATAAACGATCGTATCTCAATAGAGGCGGGGAATAAATCTAACGGAAGCTGCTCTTCCCAGCAATGATCCCGAGCATGCAGCCTTTCCTTCCTCGTTTCCCTGCCATCGCGCCGCACTGCCATGATCCCACGTCATTTATTTCACTCCTGTTTCCCGTGGCACGAATACGCCGATACAGGAATTTTCTTCCTCCACAAGATTCCACGGACATGGTCGAAAAACAAGCCATGGATTTAGGGTAGGGTTCTCGGAATCCGATATGACGCTGCAGCGAACCTTTCGTAAAGTCCAAATAACTCGTAAAGCATTCGCGAAATTAAATTTAGAAGAATTTGCTAATTAAATTGTGGAATTTTCACAAACAATATAGGAATGCTGGTAAATGTCAGTATGTCGTGTGAATGTTTTTAGACTGATGCGTGGCTGAGGAACATTTGTGCTAGCGTGTGTGCTAAGCGAACGGGGTAGGGTAAGTGTGGGCATTATCGTCGAGGTACCAATTACTGCTGTAAGTTATAGAGTTAACATTTTACGATGTATAATTGCATGAAAATAAATAAAAAATGTTTTTAAACGTTTGATAGTTGATGGTAACAGATATGTAATAGTATCTCGATTTCGCATTCGTTTATTGTAGTTTGATATTCGAAAATTATTGGAGACATTAGTTACAATAAAATTATGCTTTATTTGAATTGCAAACATGTCGTAATATCAGATCAATGTAAAAGTTTTCTTCTTAAACAATTAATAAAATCGATTATTCTTAGGTGGCAATATAACAATGCAGGATAGAATACAATATAAAAAATCTATCATCAAGTAATACGTTGAAAAGGTAATATTATTTCAATTTTAAGCGATCCAAATAGGAATAGTATTTACTCAGATTAAAAATACTATTATTTATCTAAAGATCATAAAAAATAACCCCTTCTAGTAATATTATTAAAGGTGCTGTGAATTTTCCGAAAAATCTAATACAAACGATGAGAATGCTTCTTTCTATGGCAATGGAAGAAATATGAAGTGAATTTTTATTCTGATCCGATTCACCGTGTGATCCGATTTGCCTCGAACAACCCTACTACAATTCAAAAATTCACAAACTGGGATATTTGCAAATTTAGAGAAGCTACGGTGACCAATATAAAATCCTTGATATGAAATTCTAAAATTCTTAATTTCCAGATTAAAGTTCTCCAATTTTAAGGAAACCAACGTTATACTTCGCAAGCCCAAAACATTATAGATGGGCTATAAAATCTATAGATTTAAAAGTTTTCTCGTTGTTTACAAGCAGCCGAATATTAAAATAATTCTATACCGTTACAAGCTTTTAATTCTAAAAGCACAGAAGGCCTTATCTACCCGCACTTTTGCAAGCACTCTTCGTTATTCGGAGGATCTTTAAAGCGAAGAACAAGGAAACCCTTCTACAAGGAGAATCCGGATTCTTTATCCGATCCAATTCGTACAATTACGATGAAATCGAGGAACGCAAATATCGGAGCGACCTAACGTTGGAGAGTTCCGAGTGTTCGGTGGTAAGAGATATCGAAAGGTGGATAGAAAACGGGAACGTTAATTCCAGATTCCTTGCAGGACGTCTGGCGAGGATTTCGCCGGGTTTCTAGCAAGAGGGAGGACGATATCCGAAGAAAACGTTCGTAGACGCGGCCTGCGAGTTGTCGTCGAATCCCAAGGGCTAACCGATTTCCAATTCCCCGATATTCATGACATCCCGACAGTGTGTTTGCTGATTGAGGTTTTCCTGTCTCGCGGCTCCTTTTATTTCCTTACAAGAAGCTCACGGTTTCTGTTCCCCAGCCTCAAGTCGGTGGTAAGAAAGAAGACGCATAAAAGAGACCAGAAGGGGATGAAGTAGCAAGGAAGATTTCTTTGTGGTTCTTGTTGGAAGCAGAAAAAAGCCAACGCTGATCAAACGGAGACGTTGCACAGAAACATGAATCACGCGTTCAGCTGAGAACTGTGGAAGAGTGTCTTTCGTTTTCAAGATCGACGCCGCCGTGGCAGTGAAAGGGGTAACATCTGGTGCATCGTCGTGCTTCAGACGCTTTGGAATAATGTGTATGGTTGAAGGAGACAGCTGTAGAATTTTGGGATCGAGGGAGGCAAACAGTGAAGGCTGTGTCAATAGACAGAAGTTGCAATTGTCACATTATACTTTTTTGTAGAAAATATTACATTTATGGTTCAGATGAGGCATAACTGAATTTGAAGCATATTCGAAAACAGAATACAGAAATAGATTCCTGTGAAATTTTAAGATTGAGGAAGGAAAACAAGAAAAATTAGATAGGTGGTTAGATTGGGATTGCAACTAGAGCAGCTTTTTTTCTAGGAAAATACATTACCGTGAAATTTTCGGATTTATAGAGAAAAACAAAGAAATTTCTGTCAATAGACATGATATGCAGTCGTCACATTATACTTTCTGGTGATAAAAATGAAAATAGTATAAAATTTTGAGATCGAGGGACGAAAACAAGGAAATTTGGAGCCATAGATAGGGTTTGCAACTGTTAAGTTATACTTTCTATAGAATACATTGCATTTTTGTTTCAAATTCGTAGTTTCTCTGGGATAGTTAGATTTGTAGGATTTTCGGCAACAGAATACAAAAATACATTATTGTAGACTTTTAGGATCGGGAAAGGAATACAAGGAGATTTATTTCAATAGACCGGGGTTGCAACTAGGACAGTTTTTCTGGGATACCTAAATTTGTAGCATTTTTTGGGTAGTGGAATGTGTAGGATTTTTATAGAATAACTGAATTTGTGGAATTTTTCTCGGATAGTTGGATTTGTAGGAATTTTCTAAAATAACTGAATTTGGAGGATTTACGACCAACAGAATACAAAAATATGTTACCGTGAATTGTTGAGATTTATAGATGAAAACAAAAATATTTGCGTCAATAGACATGGACTGTAATTGTTATGTTATATTTTTTATAGAACACATTCCATTCATGTTTTAGATCGAGGTAGCTTGTCTACGATAATTGGATCTATAGAATTTTTTTGAAACAGTTGATTTTATAGCAGTTTTCTAGAATAACTGAATTCATAGGATATTTGGTAACAGAATAGAGAAATACGTTACTGTAGAGTTGTGAGATCAAAGAAGAGAGACAGAAAGTCGTATGAATAGACAGAGGTTGCAATTGTTCCATTCTCTTCCTGTAGGATATACTACATTTGTTTTGAATGAGGGTAGTTTTCCTGACACAAGTGAATTTGTAGGATTTTTCTAGGATCGTCGAATTTGTAAAATTTTTAGTAACAAAATACATAAATACATTACTACAGAATTTTGAGGTCGAGGAAGGAATACAAGGAAAGTTGTATCAATAGACAGGGGTTGCAATTGTCGCGTTATTCTTTCTATCGGATATATTGCATTTATGTTTCCGATTAGTCTATTTTTTTGGGACAATTGGATCTAAAATTTTCAGCAATGAAATGCAGAAATTCGATACCGCAAAAATTACTGCAATTTTACTGGTGGAAAACTATTTTGATAACAAAACGACATAACAATGGTGATATCGTTGAAACACCTTTTTTTATCTATTATGTACTTCATTTAATGAAATTATATTTGAAGAAATTGCAGATTACTTGAATTTTATAATACACAGAGTGAGTTAATAAAAGCTGTTACCCGAAATAACTCGTTATTTACGGTTTTAATAAAAAAAGACTATAAACGAAATGAATTGTATTTAATAAAGCACGTTGAACAAATACATTTCGGTTTCTTATGTCTTCAATTTTTTAAGATATCAAGGAATCCTTATCTGTACAAACGTGGTATTTCAAATAGCATTTCTTATTGGCTTGCCCTGTACTTCTTTCATCTACGTTGTTTATTCGCAATCCAGTGATTAACTGCCTAGAATATTCTCGAAGGTTAATATAGTATTGATCAAGAGGATTAACTGACCAATGATACGATCTCCTCAGTCAGCATAAATCAGAGGTGACACTATCAGCCACTATCATATTGCTGTAAAGGTAAAGGTAGTACTATTGACACATTAAATATTTGCAAACGAACTAAACGTCAATAAAATATTTGTCTATGAGTAGCGGAGCCTATTTGCATCGAAATGGTCGATTCAGTAACAAGAATCGAGATTTTATAAAAAAAATGCCCCCTCGGGAGCGTGAGGAGAGCGGGTAGTATGTTTTATTACCATACATGGGAAGTGCATGGGAGTCCATGCATGCATTGTAAACGCAGAACGCGTAACTCGAAAGTAGAGAAATATTGCATATTCATAGGGTCGTGAAGCCCTTTAACGCGAACTGGATACCCAAATAGCGATCGCATATTGTGGGTTATCAAAGCACGCTGCCACCTGTAAAATGTCGCTTGAATAACGACACGCGTTCTCAATGTCCATGCCCCGGGCCGAATGAAAAACTTCTCCCATTCAACATTTCACCCTCTGTTCGCGTACAAACTACTCTTTGTCATTCTATGCGCGTTATGAAAAAAATAAACAAAATAGCGGAAAAAATAAAGGAGGTAAAAGCTTTCTTTCTGAGATATTCGAGAATCGATGGAACACCCGCCATTGGAAGGAACAGCGGGAAATATTTAGAAGCGTCGATGGCGGGCATCGATTTCAGGCCTCGGTGCACATTTTCTCGGCGTACGCTGTACCGGACCCCCGGTGCAACGAATTTCTCTTTCTGTCGCTCGACGCATGTATTTGTGCCTCTATGTGTGCACGCCCTTACCTTCCGCCTTCGTGACTTTTTCATTTTCGTACAAAGCGCCTATCCGAGGCCGTCTGCGAACGTAAGCATTCCTCCGTTCTTTCCGCCATCTCCCTCTCTCTCTCTCTCTCTCTCTCTCTTTCACTCTCTCTCACTCTCTCTCTCTCTCCCTCTCTCTCTCTCTCCCTCTCTCTCTCTCTCCCTCTCTCTCTCTCTCTCCCTCTCTCTCTCTCTCTCTCTGGCCGTCATCCGGCTTCTCCGGGTCACCCATTTGCCCTGCCTTATCTCGGTGTTTCGCGACGAGCTCGATACCGAAACAGGTGACGAATCATCCTCGTTGGACAGAACTCCTTCATTGCGAGAAAACAGGAAAAAAGGTGAACGCCGAACGAGAAAAAGCTCCTACTTCGTGTTTCTACGGTTTGAGGCGGAAACAACTGGCGAGAAGGAAAGTTTGTTGGCTTTTGCGCGAGATTCGGTGTTAACTTCGGACATGATCTGGTTGTTGTTAAAAAAGTTTTACGAACGGTGGGAGGAATAGGGCGGAGAAGAGTGCTTTCGATCTGGGTTGGTTGCTGTAGTCCAGGGTAAAGGTACATTGTGGAGTGTTACGAGGATCCTAATAGAGGAATTAGCAGCGCTACTCGAGATTACGAATTTCTTGGCGCAGCAGAGCTCCTATATAGTCTCGCATTGATAGATTTTTAACTAATGTGAAATTTTGATCGGTTACTATTGTCATCTTTCGCAGAGGAACGTTGGCCGAAATGGAATATCTAGGATTTGACTACTTCCTCTATATCAGATGGGCAGATATTATATTTAACCCTTTCGTTGTTCATTGGCCCTTCTTCGGATTTTTCGTTTTGATTCTATTGTTTAGCATTCGTTTTAATTCTACCATCAAGCTAATATGTGTAAACTATTAGGTATACCAATGAATAATCCACTTTTTTTTTGTTAAATTCTACATTTATTTTTAAGAATAGTAAGTACTTATCTTGATTTAATTATACAATAGTTTCTTTTATTCCGTAATGTTCACCATTACGTTTGAGACAAGATACATATGGACTCCTGCTTAAAAGAAATATTGATCTTTTGATTCAATATATTCATCGACACATTTAAGAATAGTGGATCATTTATTGATACACCTAATAATTGGTTTGCAGCATGAATAATTTCACGAGATGATATAAGGGTACATAAATTTTCAAGTAATTGTAATATGGTCCTCTAAAGTATGGATAGTTTGAATTTGCACGGGCCTTTGCGGCCCTCATTATCCAAAGAAGGGTTCAAATAATGATATGCTGCAATCGTAGACGGCTCAAAGTAGTATAAGACTTGGAAAAAAAGTTTATAGATTCTACACCTTTTCATTATTAATAAGGAAAGCAAAAACACTTTTGAAACTCGTTCTTTAAAGTTTAAAGAATACGTAAAAAGGCACAAAACGCACAGCTATGCAAAACCATACAAAATATTCAAAGTAAAGTACAAATTATTTTACTTTAATGGTGAAACAACTCTCTATCTAGATTCTATGTCTTTAATTCTTCAAGATTCCAAAATTAATCCATTCTTTATTTTTCACAATTCTTTGCCTTAAAAGTGAACCTCAGGAACCAAGAAAAGGGTTTGCAAATTCTTCTCAATAAACCTTTCCATTGCGCCCCCTTTATTTATCATTTTTAGAATCTAGAATCTGTCATTTAATGTATTCATGAGTGTCAGACTTCATTATTATTGAATTCTGTATGCACTTTCAGATTCTAGCAATTTTTCTCAATTTATAATATTCACAATATTATAACAATATTCCTGAGAAATCACAGCGGGGCGAACGAATTTATTACCCGACCTAACAGTTTCATAAAACCATTGAACATAATGAATGCAAAGACAAGGAGAGTGATGTATAAACTAGCCGAGAGACGGCTAATTGCCGACAGATTTCAGTAGCGAGTAAACGTTAATTGAGATTTTTCCTGGAGCGGAGTGCTCGTTTGACGTGGACATCAACGATATCGCCGGCAAATAGTTACGTACGTTCGTATGCGCAGCTAAATTAATTGAGATACACTGGTGGTGGCATAAATCCACTTGAACTTCGCAGAAACCACCGTTATGCACGCTACTCTTCAACGCAGCACGCCCGACCTCGTGCAAACGAATGCTTGTGGAATTTTCGGGGGCATTCCATTACATTAATTGTAAGCTTTTCGTTAACGACGTCGAACGATACTCTACGGTCTATTAATACGTTCGACTGCGCCGGATAGTTCCAATTCCATCCGCGAAATCTCGAGCCCCTTAATTTCGCCAGGGATGTAAAATTAACCAAACATCGGCCGAATTCGATAAATTCTTGAAACGAGCTGCCTTCATTAATCGCCCATGAACGATGCCGATTGGTTCCGAGTTATTAGGCTCGTGAATTTCGCTGTATAGAGACAGATTTAGGAGATATGGTGTATGAATTTTGGTATTTCATTGCCAGTCTGAAGCACGCGTTCGTAAATTTATTCAAATAATCTCCTAACTTGAATTTATCCTCTGACAAAACCGGGTACACAGAATGAACCAAGTAAATGGGATCGCTAGAAATTTTATCGTGTATGGAAGCATTTGGCAGTTCAGTGTGTCTCTAAGATTTCGAAGTTTTATCACTGGTGCTCTTATTCGTTCATTCAAGCGCACGAATTTATGGAGAACGAAGAAAAACGATTTGCGTAGTCCGACCAGTGTGTAGAACATTTAAAGAGTATTCATTTCTGGAAATAGAGGCCAATCGAACAAAAAAGAAGCGACGACGGGTTTAAGCGACATACAAATAATACAGGTATTGACGCAAGCGATACATTTTTCTCTCGTCGTTGCGTTGGTAGGAAAGTACAAACCGAAATTCTAGGTTGTGTAACATATAAAGGACAATACCAATACTATTACGTTATCGTAATTTGTTCCAGGGTCTATAGGTTCACTGATAGCCTACTCTAAATTTAAACCCATCGGAAGGATTTTTTCGTCAACTATAAAACTTTTCGACAGAAAAAAAGCTACGATTGAGTGGAATAGAATCTCGAAAACCGCAGCAGGATTAACATAAGCAACATTATCGAAGAAAATTCTCCCTTCTCTTTCATTTCCCCTTAAAAAGGTATATTACTGTAATATAAATAAATTGATTACCCGACCTCATAAATTGCCGCTATCGAAACCATACATTTTACCAGCTCCATTTCCGACCGGCAAACAAACCGATTTAATGTCACCCCTTAAAAGTTCGCCCGTACAAAAAAATACGCTATCGTGTTTCGAGCATGTTTATACACGCAGTGATTCCCACCACAAAACAGATGTCACACCGAACAGGAAATAACAAGCATTGACGCAACGTTTTACGTTTAAAGAGGCCATGAAGTGCGGCTGACAGCTTTAATCGAGGAAACACGGAAAAACACGTGTCCGGCTGATGCGACCTGCAATCATGACGGTCAAAATTGGCGGGCAAATTCGGAAAACAGAAGCGGCGTCGCGGACAACCAATACAATCTCATCATCGTTGCTGTTCGTACCTGTCGCTGCTAATAACGATTAGTCCTGGGCCGCTTGCACGTGTTGCAAGATATAAATTCGGTAATGTCGCTTGGTGTGGATCGCGCGGACCGGGTCCAAAACATAATAATATCGATCGTGTATGGTGGAAATAATGGGTACGTGGCCTGGCGGCGACTAACGGTGTCAAGTGTAGAGAACGACTCGTTATTTGGACCGCGACGCTGATTTTCCTTATCATCGCCGAAAACACAGGGGTGCGCGCGGTATTGAAATCGATTAACACCAGGCACAGCAGGAAAGTAATTAACATGGACGAAGGGCGGGCACGTAGGCGATGTTCAATGCGAAGGAATCTAATTACGACCCTCGGCTGGAAGGCTGTTGAAGAGATCGGGGAATAGGGGAGCCGGTGCGCCATTTCCGGCGAAGAAAGTTGTTCCCGAAGGGAAAATCGGATTTTTATTTTTGTCGCTCGACCGTTACGCCAGCGAGGAATGGTGTAGCTTTCGCGTCGATTGCCGATGAATTGGCAAACGATTCGATAATTACCGTGAAACTTTCACGACAAGTTTCTCTCTTTCGAGCAGTAGAGACAGAGAACAGGGGGTAAAAGAAGAGGTAGAGGACGGAGGATCTCGTTCCACGTTGAACGCCGGCTCGTCGGCTTATTTTCCGAATGCAAATGCCCGGAATAATCCATATTTTACGTCAAGATGACACCGCATCGTCGGCTAGGCTCGGAATAGCTTTTTTGCCGTTCTCTCTATCGTTCCTCTCGCTGTCAGTCTTTCTTCTTGCACACGCTCCGCTCTCGCGAGAGCGGAAAGTTTATTCGCAAAGTTTTCCAAGAGTTTCGTCGCCTTTGCCGGGGAAAAGGCTGGCGCGGCCGTGAGACTCGACGTGCCACGGTTGACCCTCCCGGTACCGTTAGGCGAATTTCCTATTTGCGAGACGCATCGCCTTCGAATGCGACAACTTCCCCGTCGCCGGAGATACGCCCCCGCGTTCTCCAGTAGTTCCGCGAACCAACGGGACGGGAAGTGAACGGTGCGCAACGTGTTCGAAACTCGGATTAAAGTGCGACGGGATCTGGTATGAAAACATTCGCCGGGTATTGGATCATGCTAAAAGTTGCCACAGCTTTTCACCCATTTGCTCTGATTCTCTGTCTCAAAGAACTTTCAAATGATTTTCGGTATCGTAGCACGTATCACTTGCGGTCCCACGTAACTTTCAAACGATTTTCAGAAGAAATGACGCGATTTCGATGGGTCTTTAGGACGAGATCGATCATCCAAATGGCTTTTAACTCTTTGCACTGTTATGGCTATTCACGTTAGACATTTTAAATTGTCAGTTTAAATATGTATCATTATGTATTACGTAATACGAAGAGAGCAAGGTTCAGCAAAATTTTACGGCTAATTTCAATATAATTAGTGAGAGAAATATTGTTTGAATTGATTCTCATCAATCGATTGTCTTTCGAAGTACATTTTAAGTAACATGCTTAAAATAATAACTAGTTGTTAGAAAGAAGGAGTCCAAAGGGTTAAACTCGTCAATTTGACATACGTTCGATTTCATGCTTGAAGTTACGGAAATCTAAAGCATTACTTTTTAGTACTTTATGTTGTCCTTAATCAGTCTAATGATACGAAAAATATCCTAATTTAACCCTCCTCCCCGTGATCCTTTAATTTTGACCATTTGTATATAATATACCTACTCTTCCGAAAATCCGTCAGAATACAAATGAACATCAGTAAATCTAGAGTTAATCCTTTCAGTGTTCATTAAAATATGATGCGCGACAACTGTAAACGGTTCAAAGTAGTCTAAAATTTAGAAAATTAATTTATAAATTCTGTACTTTCCGATAAAAATTAGAACAGTATAAACAATCTTGCAATCCGTCTCTTTGGATCGGTTTTTTCTATAAATAGTTTTTGCTGTCCATATATTATCGTCGGCTTAACAGTTTATACTTTTCCTTGTGCCCGTACGACGTAAGGATGTAACAGCGAAAGGGTTTGAGTAACAGCGACAACGACTTCAAATATACGTGACCTTCAAATAACTTTGAGTACCAGTGACAGAGTCTTAAGAAATTCTACAATCTCAAAATAATTTTAAGCGATCATATTTTGGTGACTTATTCAAATTTCTACTAACAGGAACGACTAAAAATCATGCGAATTTAAAAGTACAGTTGCAACGAATTTATCATCGTGTTGACATTTAGAAGAGTTACAAAATTTAGGGTAACGACATGGAACTTAAAGAGAGATGTCGAGATAATGCTACGGAAGAGATCACATTCGAAGAGGGCTGTTTCAATGGATATAAATGTGCTAAGTAGTCTTTCATAAAACCGAGTTTTAAACTTTACGTTTCTACAGAAACGCATAACTAGGGCAAGTTTCTACGATTCATCACGCGCTCGCGGAACTCTCCAGTCTCATTCACGATAAACTGGGACTTTGACCCAAGTTGGCGTCTCTCGCGCGAAACGCAAAACTGAAAGCACACAAGGTTTCCCCTGTCTGGACCGTCGTCTGACTATATACGGAGACATACTACTTAACGAAGTTGAAGCACGTGCTTTCACTACCTTCAACGTGTAATCTCTGTTGCTCTTGACTCTCATATATTATTTATTTTATATTACATTGCTTACCTATGCTTGCAATGGCTACACGAGTTATTTGCAACTTAACTTTATTTATTTTGGCATTTAGGTACTATGTAATTAATAAACTGTGGATCTTTATGCAAATTTACAATTTTATTTACAGAACTAAAGAAATGAAGCATAAGCAGAGATTTGTTTCACGCACGAAGTATTTTAAAATGTACTTCATTTTGTACATTTCATATATTTTTGCGTGTTTCTTTTTGGTCGAATGAAATTTCCCATAAATACATAACATTCCGCAGTCTAGTAATTAATGAAGTGCAACTGTACCAACTTTTCTATCATTTAACAGTACTCTCGTACAGTTGTGCACATTTATTGTTATAAAAGTTCAGTGTAAACCGTAATTAAAAGTAGCTCCATTGAAGAATTGACGTATGTACGAATATTTTTCATAGCCCCTGTATTTTAAAATCGTATTCCTTTCACACCAGGAAATAATTCTTCATTATAAAATGTAGTGAATGTTGCACATAAAAACCGACTGAATGATAATTTGCGCCAAATATCAAAGCTTGCATAGTTCTGATATTTAATCTAGGCTTTTTTGAAAATGTTTACGTTTGACTGAATATATTGTTAGAATTAAACAGTTCACACCGCGTGTTTTCACACCATAAAAGTCTTTATTCAATTTTATATATACGCAATGGATTACATGGATGAATAAAGGAACGTAAGTAGAGATAAAACGTGGCACCATTTGCACGTCGCGTCACTCCAGGGGGAAAAAAAGGAAGAGGTACCGCTACCAACCGTTTCACTAAATAAAAAAACATATTTCTTTGACTTTCAATATTTGTCCTCAATCAAAAAATTTAGTTGCGTTTTCAACATATATAACAGAACCTCCCTTAATTCAACAGCTATTATGTGAACACTGTCTTTTAATGATATTTACCTATTAACATGAAAAACTTATATTAATTAGCAATCAATATGAATTAGAAATCATAAATATTTAAACAGAGGCACGTAAAATTTTTAGTTTATCATTATCAATCACTTTTCTGAGGCGATTATAAGGAACATTTTCAAAATTATATTTCCAGAATAAAATTTCTCAAACTGACGTCGAATTGTTCATTCATAAACTTCTCGCTCTGTGCACAAATAATATTAATAATAATTGCAGCTTCCACTGCATTATGGTTTAATTGTAACCTCGAAGAACGTTTTAAGAAGAACATTCGAATTTTACTTCTATTCATGATTAATTTTACTTTTGCTACCTTCCATTTCTTTTTACGACAATTGACGATTTATAAGTAATGTTAAATTCAACAAGTTTCGAACTCTATACTTATGTAAAGAAGGTGTCTTCTAGTATTATCTCCAATTCACTAATGGTTAGGAAACCTTGAACTATATAAAATCAACCGTTTAATATACAACCTAATAGCATTACGATGTTTCGCATTTCATACCGTGTTAAAGCAGTAAATAGTTAATGCAACTATTTATAGCCAGAAAAAGCACCATACGGCAAAGTATTAATATTTCAAATTGACGAGAGGCAAATTTTTCACTAAATATAGCTGGAGGCTTGGAATTTCAATCCCGTGATCGCTCGGCAAGTAGAATATGCTGTTCACTGTTCAGACAATTTACTAGTATCCCATGGAAAGTGGGTAACTGTGTTTCTCGACTATTTCTCTCTCTCGCTCTCTCTCTCTCTCTCTCTCCGTCTCTCTCTCCCTCTCTCTCTCACTCACTACGCTCATCGTGTAGCTAGCAAAACTTTATTGATGAATATCAGCGAGAAAGTTACCGGTATTGTTTGTTATTTTAATGAAGAACAAGCGAAACGGTATTGTACGAGGGCCCTCCAGAGCGTGATTTGTTTTACACTAAGCGAAATTTATTACCGAAGAAACTCGACCCAGCTTAAGTACTCGAGAGCCGTACACGGAACATTCCACGAGAACGTCTCGTTGCAGCCTCGGAAATTTACTTCGTTGATCCACGCGGATTTCGAATAACAATTCCCAAGCATTCACACTTCCTTGCAAACTTGAAATAATATATAAAGGAAACGTGGAAATAATTCCTAGAGAAAAGTGTGGAACGTAAATTTCTAAAGTATTGGGTTGCTGCATATGAAAAGGTCAACTTTATGTAGTTCAAAATTGTTTGAATAGTAGTTAATTAACCATGCCGTTTCCCTTATTTACTTTTCACATTTATACTTCTCTAATTTACACTGAAACGATGAACGAATATACGACACTCCAGGAATATTATTGTTTGTATCAAACTTTTAGGAATTTCAAATACATTGCATATCAAGAAGAAATATTTAGAAATATAATAGCAAATAAAACATAATATTCATGTCAGGTCATATAGACTCGGAGAAAATGGCAGTATGAAAGCATGCACTTTTAATTTCTATGAAATGTCTCGTACACATTGATAAGTGGTAGATTCAAGTAGAATTCTTAACTGTTCATCGTGCCGTACTTATTTTAGGCGACTGTAAGATACATTTTAATGGTTTATATTTTATGAAGGAAATTTGTCAATGGCCGAACGTCGAATTGTTCATTCACAAACTATATTTTCCTATTTAGTAAGTACCAAAAAGAATTCATAAAGTTCATTTCCCAAACAGTATTTGTACATACCTACATTTTTCAAGCAGACATTTTTTAATCAGGTTCTACATTACATTTTCATGACATCATTTTTTTGTAGTTACATAATAATAACGTTAAATTATGGGAAACTTAATATTATTGGATCTAATTAATTAGTATTTAAAAATTGAAATAAATTCGACGGTGTATAAATACTTTTTGTAGCCCCTGTAAATTAAAATCAAATTTCTTGTAGTACACCATCGAAACAATAAAACCACTACGATATTGGAAGACATTGTCCACTCTTTACTTTGTTCAATGAGATTATATTTAAAGAAAATAGAGATTACTTAATATTTATATTATAAATTCACACGAAGTTTTTTGCGGCACTTAATATAAATAATATTAGCAGTAGGAAATCTTCCACTGCATTACGGCTCCAGTTTAATCTCGTACAAGAAAAATATTCGAATTTAATTTTTACCTATGGTTCATATTGTTTCGTTATCTGTCATTTCTTTTTAAAAAAGTGGACGATTTATTAATATTGTTAAATCCAGCAAGCTTCAAGCTCTACATTTATACAACGAAAGTATCATTTAGTATTATTTTTAATTCACTAATGGATAGGAAATTTTAATCTGTATAAAGACGATCTTTTCATATGCAATAACCTGATATAAAGTAGCGGAAAAAATTCATGCGATTATTATTATCAGACATACATTCGTATCGAATTTTATATAGCATTTCACAAGACTAATGAAACAATGCTACATTATGAGAAAATTTCGCCCATCTTTTTATTACATTTATAAATAAAATTACATATGGAGAGAGTTCAAATCACATCAATTTTGTAGCACAAATCCGTCTGAACTTTTTCTGCCATGTAATACAATTAAATGCAATTTTAAAGAAAAGAAATAGTTGAAAAGCAAAGGAATAACCGATCACATGTCAAATTTCAAATCCTTTGATCCTAGAATAACCACAATAAATATCCACACGAAACGTACAATACGTAGAAAGCATGAACTTTTACAAAAACCAAGGAAAATGCAATACGTAGAAAGCATAAACTTTTACAAAAGCCACGGAAAAAGGAACATCGATATATAGAAGCTTGTAACATAACTGTAACGTCGATTCCGGTATTCGAGCGGCCTAAATTTCCGTTTTGTTTATGTTACTGCCTATATTTCCGCGTTGCTCGCGGGAAACGTCTCCGAGTTTAACTTGGAAGCAAGCCACGGTATCGAGGGGCAAATCCATCCTATCTCTTCCGTGTTCATTGTTCGGAAACGTGCGCTCATACACGAAAAGCTTGCAAATTACGGGGTAGCCGTTTAGCGAGGTAATTGCCATTTTAATAATACACGCGAAGGGAAGAACTGGACGAACTAAACTCACGGGACATTTTGAATAGTGGAGAAAGTTGCCGGCTTTGGCTTGGCCACGTGCCATTTGATGCATCTAAAGTCGGACAAATGTGCTCTAAAACAGATTTGTACGATCTATGTGTGTCACCTTAACTCAATGGATGGAAGGGCAAATGGCAATCATCGCATTTTGATGACGTTGGAAATATTAACTCGTTAAACGTTATGATTTACGACTGGAAATGCATTCCACAGTGGCATGATTTCTTTTACTATTTTGTTGCTAGTGACAGAAATGCCTTCTAATGTTTAAGGTGTAGATTATAGTATGTAAAATAATTCAATTTCTAATAATTTTGAAGGTTTTGGATTTCTATGCATTTGAATTGACACGTCTTTCCATTTTCAAATCTTTGAATTTTTAAACTTTTGAATTCCAAGCCATCAAACTTTCAAGCCGTGGATTTCTAAGTTTTCGAATACCGAGCCACCAAATTTCCAAGTCTTGGATTTTCAAGTCTTCGAGATACAAACCATCAAATTTCCATGCACTGGAATTTCCAAAGCGTCGAATTCCAAGTCATCAAATTTCCAGGCATTGGAGTTTCCAAAGTGTCGAATTCCAAGCCATCAAATTTCCAAATCTTGAAATTAGTAGAGATTTCCCCCAATTATTAACGTTTCTGTACGTCGGTTAATAGTAAATAATGGGACTTAGAAATGAAACATCAATTGGGGGTTGCGATTGATCGAAAGGTTTCTACAATGTTAACTTTGGGATGAGAAATTCTTCGAGTGTTTGGCTATGTACTGTGTAACGAAATCGTGACCAGAGTCAATTGCGAACTAGAAGTGGTTCTTCAGTTGCACTCTGCTCTTAAAACTATTCTGTAACTGTTCTAATAGGAACGATACACGAAGGTCTTCAAAGAGTTTCCTATACAATTTATTCTCCCCCCCCCCCCCCACCTTTTTTTTACTAAATTAAACAGGGAAAGATTTTCATTCGCAGGGATTATTCAGCTCTCGCTTTACTTGGCAGCGCACGGAATTGAATGGAAATTATTTCGCGTTAAATGAGGACCGTTAACTAGTTTACGACGGGCGACGAGATCGGGTCTCGGTGGCTGGTTAAAGACGTCAGCTTTAATCGGCGCCTCGTCGAGGAGAAACGGATCGAAACGTGGCGGTAATCAGAGCTTCGCGGCGGAGTTCGACGCGGCGCGATTGAAATAACAACGCGGTATTTTCTTTCAATTCGACCTCGGGGATAAGGATTCGAGGTGAGCTTTCGCGCACGCTCTGCGACCTCCGACTGTATCTAAGGATCAAGAAAATCGTTTTTCATCGGCGCCGGAGAGTCAGCCAGCTCGTCCCATGAAATTCGTTAATCCCACCGCGGACACTTTCGGATCAGGCGAAAAAATATTGCTTCCTTAACGAGATTTAAAATAAAAAACGACTGGGGAAAAAATCAAAAGCTGTCCAAAACGACCATAACGAGTGTGACACCGTTACATACACGACCGTCGCAGATAAAAATTGATAAACTCGAAATAATTGCTTCGTTCGTTCCGCGAACGGTCGTTCGGTAATCCGTTAATCCGGCAAATAATATTCGCGAATTTTCTCTATATTATTCCGTCGCGTTGTTATCAATAATTCCGTATTAATTACAATCCCCTTCCCCGATGTAATTGAGACACGGCCAAACGAGCCCTTTACTCTCGCATCAATCTCCATTCTAGGGTTTCTTGTCGAGAATTTCTCGAGAAATTTTACAGCTTCTTGTTTCTAATTTCCCGGGAAACTAAGTCTGTTGTTATGAAAATCATTTACAATTTACGATCATGAAAAAGCATATCTAGACGATAAAATGTAGCTATACGATAGGATGTCGATGCCTACGTATGTTACAATTTATTTTACATTTAGTACTTTGTGTTCGTTTTACGACACAATGCAACATAATATTTAAACGGCAGCGAACGTATGAACAAACAGTGAATTTTACAATATTTCTTTCAATTTCTTGAGAATTGTCAAAAATTGTAATCCAACTTCTCATTTCTCGAGGAATGAAGAATCTCGAGAAACCAGGAAAGCTACACAATTCCGTTTCTCCCGTAACGATCTGATCACATCGGATCAAACTAGCCCCCATGTCTGGAGTAGATAACTCGTTCGAATCCCTCGCCGATCGGTAATTATATTTCACGGCGATTTGCGGCCGAACGAAAATGGAAAATCATTGGACCAGATCTCGAAATCGGCACTGGGTGCCAATTAAAAGTTCGTGACTGCTAGAGCCAATTACCTGCGTCGATCCGCCACTCGAGAAACTACTCGTCTCGTCTAGGAAACGCGTCTTTCCGCGTGAATTCGCGCCGTCGAAACATAGTACGCTCGACGACAAGGTAACACACGCGGGACCCATTTCGAAACCTATACCTAATCGCATGTTCATAATTAATCGCTTGTCGGGTGTGGCATACGAGCGCTTAAGCGGCTCGAATGCAGCTGCGAGGAGCTCGTTTCACGACGTGTCGGCGAAACAGGAAGATAGAGTGCCTGCGTCTGCCAGTCATTTAGCACCGCGTGTTTGCCGCCAGTCATTTGCAAACTTCGTTTCGTAACGAGCGAAAAGAAAAGCTGTAGCGGTTGGAGCAACCGTACCGTTCATGAATGCGTTACACAGAGGAGCTTTGCCATCACCTGCATGTGGATGCAGCACGATTTTGGAAAACCGAACGACACGTCGCTGTGAGAATTCCATTGAAAATAGCGACTGCGTTCACGTTTACACGCCAGGCCACGAATTTGACGCATTCACGCTTCACAGACGTCCAGCTGCGCTTCGTGCCTCGCGAGTTTCCCTTGTGTTACGGGACTTTTATGGTGCGGATATGGTCGATGGGATGTATATGGGCGACGTGTGACGATAAAACGATTGCCACCATTATTGCGTTGTTCTTAGATTTCGTTGTGCGAAATATAAGTTACTTGTAAATTCAGTGCTTCTCTTTGCGCAGCCTTGGTCGACACATGTATAAAGGTTTGTATAGCTTAACCAGATTGAGGATTGTTATGTGTTCGCAGGAAAATTGAAATGCAGAAATGCAGGTATAATATGCAAAAGTGTAGAGAATAGTTCAAAGTAATGTATGTGTTTCAATATTTGCAGAGGAAAACCTTTTTCCATTTAGATTGCATTTCTTTAACTTTGTTTATGAGAATGTAAATTTGCATAAACATCCGCAGTCTAATTTTAACGAAATCGCTGTGCATAATGTAAATATTAGCGAGGTACACTGTCGAGGATTCATTCCTCGATTTCTCTCGTACATTTCCAACCAATTCCATCTTTTAATTCTGTATGTTCTTCTTACATCAATGGCCATACATTTTATAATATACAGTGAGAGTCAAAAGTAAGTGTAAACCTCACAGAAATGAAACAATGAAATGAATGAAAAATCGCAAGTCTCAAAGTGATCATAATAAACAGATTCCACTGTATTACTTAACCCCACGCGTTCCCTGTGGATAGTGTTGAAGTCGTGTCGCCTTGACACGCGATAACTGGCGCAACTCGAACCCTTTACAAAGGCAACCAAAGCCGATTTTCGACTTAACGGTTTCTCGAGTGTTCCCCGAACGAAAATTAGTTTCGTAAACCTCGAGAAACATTTTTCGCTAAACGTTAAAGAGTCGAAGGAAGACGTGTCCGCTGGCGCAAGCGCAGACGTAATGGTGAGGGATCGCGGTATTTATTTGCGAGCGACGCGAAAAATTATACGTCGTCAGGCAAAGAAACGTTAAGAGGGAAAAAGCCGCGACAGAGAGGGCGGGGCAGAGAAAGAATTGCACGGTCTCGTAACATTTTTTTCATTCATCCATTTATCACGCTGGCGACGACGGTGTGGGCGGGAGGTGAGAGGAGTCCTCGAGCGCGATGTTTTACGCTTTGCTCGATGCCCTTTCGACCCTTGCTTCTTCTCAATTTCGAATCTCCGCTTCAGCAATACGTTATCCTTTCGTTGACATGGTTTTTGCGATGAATGATTTTCAAACGGGGTTGAGAATTTGATTTTTATCCGATTTGCAACATTAGCCTGTATATGCGCGTTATTTTTCTGGTTATTGCCATTGAAGCATATATATTGAGCGTACTAATAAGTAATCCATTATTGTTTTAATGAGCGAGTGTAGTATATATTTAAATTATTATTTCATTTTTTTTTTGTTTATTAGGGTCAACTTGTAGCTTCATTTGGAATATAAGCTGATCGATTTTAGCCTTAAAAATCAGTAGATATAAATTGGATTATTTATCAGTACACTTAATACCGTTTTATGCAAAATTCATGTTATTAGTTTTGTAGTGGCGATTAACACTAGAACCATCAAAGGGGTCAAGACAACTTGATTGCAATTTCTCATAAAAGTTGTATAAATTTATTGCGATGCACTTTTGCATATTTACTGTGATTTTATATAAAGGGGATGAATAGAGATTCATTTCTATTACATTATACACTTCTTCAAATATCTATTGCTTTAATTTCTTTGATATAAGTAAGTACACCTCAATAGTCCTAAACATATTTTTAGAAATTGTATGAAAATGAATTTTTAAATACGATTAATTATGTATACATTTCGTTTACGTTTCTATTTACTTAAAATATACTCTGTTTCATATTTATAACCCACCTACAAATTTACATATTTTTCTGATTAGAGCGAAGATTAGACTCATTTTTACAAATTTAATTCGTCATAATAAAAATATCTAACAAAAATTATTCATTATTAATAAAGTATCTAGTATATAATTTAAAGAACAATAAGTATTTCAAAAAATTATACGCGTAATACCTTTGATTTACCTTTGATACAATAACAAAAACAGGGGTTCAATAACAAATTTGTCTTCCTTTCATAAAAGAAAGTATAAGATACTATTTGAAACTTATTATAATGTATTTTTTAAAGATTTCACGAACAGTGCCTTGAGTGAAATGCTATAAAACAATTACTGTTTTTTTCTTTTTATTACATAGCACTTGATTCTTATCGCAAGGTAATACATGAAGCGCACATGAACCTTTCTTATCACTTTTATTCTTCACTAACCGTTGAAATATTTGTACATAGATTTAATGAAATAAAAAGGGATAAGGGTATATCTTTCATTTTTTCGTACGATGCAAATAGGTTAATTGAGATTAATTGAATGACGGCGAATATTGGAAATAGTAGAGATAATAAAATGTTCTATTATGGAAATTTCATATACGCAAAATGGAAGCATAATTAGTAAAAACTGACAGACAGTTTTCCTTTTTTGGGGGTTAAGGAGCGTTTTGTCAAATTTTAATGCACTTCGTAGATTTCGGTTGATATTCAGAAATTCGTTTATCTTATAGCGATGATTAATTAAACAGTTCAAAAAGATATAAATACGCGATCAAGAATTCTTAACGCGGCGTAAATATTTGACGCAGAAGGAAATTGAAAATAGACGAGTAGAATTTAATTTAAAACTACTTCTTTCTATCAAGCAAGTTACACAGACAGCAGAGGGCAAATATTTGGCGTAGAATGTGTAATGAGTCTTTAACTGGTTTTGTAAACTGTTATGGTTGCAAAGAGTTACTAGTTCAAGTTCTAAAGTTCTCAACCTCCGAAGCTAAAACTGGAAGCTTTTGGCGGGGCGTCTTGCTTTTGTTACCCACGGATATTTCTTAACATATTATAGACACATAGCACACATCGATCAAATATTGAATACATTCACTCTGAATTATTAGGACCCGAGTTTTCTCTGTAGCCAAGATATAAAGTTTGAAAGCGGATCTCTGTCTTCCACAAGTCCAAAGAAACAGGAAATCATTTCTCCCATTAGACAGCCGGAAGGAACGCACAGGTAGTCAGCTATACTCGGATTCATCACTCTGAACTCGCGTCAGCTATTTCTGACATACACAACATGCCATTTATCTACCCCTTCCCAAATATCTGCCTGCCTGCAGCTAGGAATATCCAACGAATTTTCAGCCTGAATTTCTTCGGAACCGTTACTTACAACGATTATTGCTTTCGATTAACCCCGCTATGATCCTTCGAGTATTTTTAACCCAGTTGTGTTCACATTTTCGCGCGAGAACTTTTAGTTTTGAAATATAAACAAAAAAAAATTATGACTGACGTGTGTAATTTTAAGTTTCGATTTTTTCTTCAATTTTCTAACCAAAGTGGCACAATTTTATGGTATAAATTTCTTCTTATTACTGTCAAACATTAACGATAACCGGGCTTTTATTTTAGTTATCTATTTTTTCTGCTTATATTCGATCGACGTCTATCGTTATTGACATCGCTGGTAACGGTATTCGTCAACCGCGTAAAGTTAAATGTAGAATTTATATATACCAATACAATATGTATATATATATATATATATATATATATATATATATATATATATATATATATATATTTGTCCTGCAGATTGGTGAATGACAAGTAAAATAAAATTCTGGTCACTGATAATGGTTATCGGGAACAAAAATAAAATTCTGACCATATATTAATTACCAGTAACCAGAAAAAATTCTGGTCATTGATAATAATTATGCGTGACCAAAAACTGTCGAATCATTTATAACGGTTATTCTTCACTACAATTAGTTAAATACAGATATTGACTCTTATACCATAACTTCCAATATTTGTCTTACAACTAGGCAGCGGGATCTTTATGCATTTATAGAAAACTTAAGCGTGCAAAAAATATCTAAAGTAAAATGCCCCATATAATATTTAAAAGCTGAAGCGAATTTATACTTAACATCCATTCCTTTATCTTCGATGATAAAAAGTTGAATTTCGATAGAGATCCACAGTCTACTTATAACAGTTATGACGTCTGAGGTTTATACTTGTATTACAATTTAAAAATTGATCTATTGATAAAATGAACTGATCGGTCCATTTGAAAATAGTGGATTAACTATTGATACACCTAATATATTTTAAATCGACTTATGAACTTTCCACCCTTTTAGAATCGTTCTGTACCTGCGCACAAAGCACAGACACATAAGCCTCTATCCAGCGGCGAAGTAATCGTTGAAACTCGATGTTGGAATTCTATACGCGTATCGCGATCACGTTTTACTTTTCGCGAATGCCACCACCTCCGTGACGTCCGGGTCTCTCGTAACTTCCGGCGTCTCGTGCCACACCTGACCACCCTTCACCACCTCACCCTTTCCTTTTTTCGTCGTCGGGAACGAGCGCCGACTTGAACCGCACGTTGCGATTAATTGGAACACATTGCACCTGGGAATCGCAGGTGTAATGAAAGATAATCGTTCCCGTCCGCTCGCCCTTTCGCCGCAGTTACATCGCCGCCGACACGAAAGCTCCGATTCCCTATTAAAAGTATTGCAATCGCACCGGAGATAATGGCGCCTGGCGACGCGATGGAACTCCGCCACGGGAATGAATATATTATAATGCGGCTTGCAGGATTTTCTGGATTTTATAACTTTTTTTTAGGGTAGATCTCTGTACATAGAGATTTAAATTTATCCGAGTGGATGCTTTTTGCAATTAAAGATTATTCATATCCCGATTCCCTGTTGAAATTATTGCAATCGTACTGAAAATAATGGCATGTGACGAGATGGGACTTTGTTATGAGAATGAACAGTATAAATGCAGCTTGAAGTATTTGATAATGCTCAAAATGATTTCTGTTATTCAACCTCCGTCGTAAACAATTTATAAATCCCATTGTAATAAACAAGACGACGCTTTTAAGTGGATAAAACCATCAAGACTTTAAACGTGAAGACACCTAATTAATTTGTTTATAATAGAACTTGTTTAGGGTAGATTTGTGCATACAAATTTTGATTGATACAGATTGAAGTTCTCTGGAAATGAAGATTACGTATATTTTTCACGACACTCTGCGGGTTCAGTATATTCGTATCGTAAATTAATCATCGATTTAAGGGAGCGTCGTATTGTAATATAGTTGAGTTGCTACTGCATTTTAAAAATGGTTCTAGAATATCATGGAATGGGTATCACGGTTACGAGACGAGAATATACTCGGCCATCAGCAGGAAACGATATTGAAGCTATAGTGGATGAGATTTCCTTACTCCAAATCCTTCCACTATTCGCGTGAAATGCGAAAGCAATGATTTTTTTTCCCCAACCTCCCAACTTTATGGGACACCACTTACACGTGGACTTCGATCTTGAACAGTGTTGCAGACATCCATCTTGCACGTTTATTGCCTACTCGATTTGTTTTCCGATATTTGATTATTGAAAATCTCATTGCATTGTACAGTAATAAATGTCTGATTTAGAATTAAAAATACCACGTTGTTCCTTCCTTTTCGGGGCCTAATTAGCTTTGAGTTCTGATACCTTTTAATCGTAAAACGAATATTCCGAGTGGCTGACGTAGTCAAATTTGAATTAATAGGAAATTGGAATACAGGGACATAAGGGCAGGTCTTTGATCAATTAACCTATCCCGATAGGCTTGTTCTCCGGGTGAAAATTATAGTATCGTTCTCTTCGTGAGCGCAATTGCCCACGTACAATTAATACTTCACATGTTAAACATTTGCGACGCTAAATTTACAAAGAGCATCCATTTTATCGGCCAATTAGATTGGAAAATAAAAATCCCAATTGCAATCTTTATCCGTTTGCAAGCATCGGTAATAGAAACTAATCCTCGTGGCCGAAAATTCATTGATTCCTAATACCGTGGAAACTGCGAATGGAAATCGAGCCTCGTACGTTCTTTCAACTGAAAAAATGGCCCAATGAATTCCCCGTGAATAAGGCTGATTTTCAGGCTCAGTAGCGATCGTGGCCGTATTGCTCCGCGTGTAATTGGCCGTAACGACGGGATTCACGAGCGCGGGAATTCAAAGTTGTTCGCGTTTATCGCGAGCGCTCGGAGTAATACATGGATTACTTCGGGATCTTCGCGAGAGTGAGACCGCTAATATTTCGCACGAGATTTCAACGCGTTTCAGTTTACACGGGAGCCCCGTCTCTTTGAGTCGCGGTGTCGTGGAACGTAATTAAACAGCCGCAAGCATGGCGTAAAAGGCTGTGTACCACTCACCTCAATCTGCTGTGCTCCGAATGCGGCGACTCCTCGGGCGATTTGTAACTGTTACCAGTCTGAAAAAATAAAAGGATACCTGTTAGCAACAGCCTGCTTTCCGATCGCATAGAAGTCTAATCGAACCCATGCTCGGCTCTACGGCGGAGGCGTTATCGGATTTATGTCAAAAACATTATTTTGCGAAATCAGAAATAATGGAATGCAACAGCTCGCTTGATACTAGAACCTGTCTCTATGAATAATTTACCCTTTCGCGTTGAATTCGGCATTTTGTTTTTCACCAAACTAAATGCTTATCCTATGTTAAATGCAATTGATAGAATGCGCACGTGTACGCGTTTGTGAGAAATTTAAATGTGCATAAGAAAAACACACATAATGCGTGTAACAATATAAAGAATAACAAACGCAAGCTAAGTGTTACAATATTTGCATATTTTATATTGATCCTCTTTTTTTCATTTTTAATATAAAAGTATAGAGTTGAGATTAAAAGAAATTCAACGCCACATTCTAAAATAGTACATTACTTATTGATGAATTTAATATAATCATCTTTTTGTTGGTTTTTTTGGAACATTTAGCATTCATAACTGAAGAATGATAGAAAAGGTATTAATGGTACTAAAATAGCAGTGACATGTTGACTCACAATGTTCCACACTACTACTACTACTACTACTTATTACTCAGGGAAAGTTATGTTAAAATATTGAATAAAATATTACTCATTTCACAAAGAGAATGATGAAATATTAATATGGGACAAGACCTGTGTAAATGTTACTAATTTAAGAGAGAGAAATGTAAAACGAAGCTTAATTAAAGGTGTATTCATATTGTCTGATTATGTTGGTCTCGTTCTACTTATTTGACCGTGTTATTTCATGTCCATATAATATATTCTTCCATCATTTGCCTTCTTTTGAGCATTGCTAAAACAGAGAAATGTCTATACTGAAAATTGGGTAAAATTGTATTTCTGTTGTCTGACTAAGATCACATTCTACTTGTTGAATCGCGAATTTTCTGTTTCTAAGTTAAAAGAATATTTCGTTGTTAATTAATCTTTCGTAAACACCGATGGATATTTTTCCTACTACGGATTTTTATGCAAATTGAAATTTTTACAACCACAACTAAAGGAATAATACCAAAATGAAGAATACGTTCACTTTTTAAATGTTATAACGAGAACGTTTTCTTTCAGATTTTTCATAAATGCACAAAAATCTGCAGTCTAGTCATGAAAATATGTGTTACAATTCAATGCAATGCCAATAAATATTGACTACTTCATTGTAATATCTGCTTCATTAACAAAATATTTGTTTTCAATGAATCCTACTTCCAAGTTCTCTCTTCTTTATAATACATTAAAATTCTCCTAAAATAAATTATTGCTATATACTCCCTCAATCAATTTTGTTTTAGACCTACCAAGTGATAAAAATGTCTGATCTATATCTTATAAAAATTGTATAAATTTACAACAATGAATTTTGGAAGATTTCCAGAGATTTTCTACGAACAGTGTAAATGAAAATTTATATTTCTTGTATTATGTATTTTTGCAAACATTGTATCATTTGAATCGCCTTGGTGCAAATAAGTATACTTTAGTTGTTACACACTTCTAGCGTTAATTATGTTTAACTATATCAAATTTTCTATCACTTATTAATTGTGATCGCAGAGAGGTTCCATTAAATGATACAAAATTTAGTACAGTAGCATTTAAATACAAAAATGCAGTGGGGTACCAACATTCTATTATTCTAATCACCTTAGTGGAAATGAGTATACTTCGATTGCCATTAGTTCTACCAGTAATAATAATTGCCTGGGTAATCGACAATACCATCGATCCATTCATCAGTGCCGACTATTCTCCAACGATTATTCTCGTAATAGGAGCAATCATCCTGTATGCACCTCGGCGGCATCGTCACAGGGTTGACCTAGTCCCGCCGCGACGCCGCGCCGGTTTAATTTCGTCAGAACGACGTCACGACCGAGTCGCGGTGTGAACTCCCGTCTCGAGGCACGCGAAATAACATTCGCCGAACTCCGGCCCGTTCTTATTCCTCTGCGAGGCCGGAAATCGCACGATAAATCGTTCTCCGCAGTCGTTGACGCCATCGACCGGCAATAAAGCCACTAAAGAAGACTGACGATATAAATTTTCGTGGCCTGACCCACTGCTCGTATATCCATACCAATATTCCAGCGAATATCGAATTTTTAGTTAACGTTCCCTAACTTGCCTGTGCGTTTCGATCGCCTAACCGAACGCAAATGAAATCCAAAGTAACGAAGGATTTATATGTGGCAGGGTAACGAGGATTTATGTCGATTAAAGGGCGAGAATAAAGCAAAGGAATAAGAATAAGGGGGCAAAAGAAAGAAAGGTGAGGGAAAACGAATACCGAAAGGGAAACATACGCGGATTCGTAGGAAGGGTAGCTAATACGTTTTCATCGGGCCGATTCCCGTCGTAAATTTCTTCGTTAGAGCGGGGCACGATTCGACGTTCGCACGGAGAGCAAACAGCGAGGGCGTTATCGGCGATGCAATTATATCGGCGATCGACGTGGCTTCCACCGTTCCGCCAGTTATTAGCGGAATGATACAATTATCTCGCAAACGATTAGTCGACTCGCAACAAGGAACAGTGAATCCTTTCTGTCCTTCTTCGTCCACCAAATTAGTATCAAAATAGCAACCATTAGCCGTCATTAGCTTACTAAAAGAGCTCCTCTATTATTCCTGCTTTTACCATAGTAAGATTAGAACTACCAAATTGGTCCAAATGACCCGAAATAGATTTCCTAATTCCTTACCGAAATTGTACTTGCAAGTTTACATGGACGCATTTTTGTAAATTCGTGATTTTCTTGTTATAAGAATGAGTAAAGATTTGTTTACTTTGAATTATACGTCTTAATATGTCTTGAAGTATCTGGCGCCTTAATTTCTTTGGTACAAGTAAGTACATGTCAATTATTACTGAATTAGAAACACAAAGTGTACAGAATTTTGCATTATAATGATTCGTAAAGTATGCTCAATTCTGCTATGATTTAAATACTTTTCTTTCTATATGCGGGGGTCATTCAATAAACAAAGAGACAAAAGCTTTGATTTGAATAGTACCTAAATAAGAAGTATGATACTTTGAGAGTTATTATTTGGCATCTCCGGTATTAGCTTAAAACAATGATTTATTTTACTAGACTGCGTTATCCGAGGAATAGGAAAGAATTGGAACAGTATGAATTTAATGCAATGAAATTTAGTATTTTGACGACTTTTATATATTCTTTGATTAAAATCTACTGCGGCGTAAGGGTGAAAGGAGGACAGTCGCAAATTTCGCACCGTGTTTTCGAAATACCGCGTTACAAAATGGTTAACTGTATTTATGCACAAAAGGTCAGCCAATTGAATGAACACTAGAAGTGCCAACACAATCCAACTGATTGGGTGTGAATTTAACATAAAAATTATATAAATTTACAACAGTGTACTTTTTAGAATATTCCATGATTTTCTGTACAAAATGTAAGTGAAGATATATCATAATTCTACCATTTTTTATTTTTATACCCTGATGCAAATAAATATACTTTGATCTCGGTAGAATTAGTGTTAAATTAGATTAAATTAAATTACTGGTAGTTCTAATGTTAATTTTTTGTATCATCAGTAACCTTCTTTATTTTTTTTTTTTTTTGACGTCTAACTTTAAAGTTACGAAATTGTATCAGTGAAGTTTTCGAAATCGCGACAACAACACGGAATCGCGGGCATCGATGGTTATATTAATCGTTATGGAAATATTCGCGACAATGGTGGCTGGAAATGGCTCGCAGGTCGCCGCGAGTTTGGTATCGCACCCGCCGCGGACAATAATAATTGTTTCAATTCACACGGAAATTGAATAGCGTCCGCAGGTATTATTAAAGGATTGTCAGCGGCGATAGTTACGCCGCGTCGCGTCGTTATTACAAGTTCAATCTTTCGCTAATTGGCAGACGTGCGCCCTGTGCTATCCCCCCTTCTATTCACAGTGCTTCTGCGAATTCGTGGTTGCATCCCATGATTAAAAGAAGAGTACTTACGAATTACTACGCAACTTCGAGATACGACTGTGCATAAATTTCCGAAAGGCAACCCAAATGTTTAAATATTTTAGCGAAGTAATATATACTAATAATGTATGCTAAAATATACCAATACACGCGTGGGCAAAGCTATGTTTTTGAGTCAAGATACGTTGTCGCTGATAGTAACACGCAAGTGTAAAACGACACAAGTTTAGAGAACGTAAGTCGCCGTATGGCTGTATTACACCTCGACGCGTTGCAACAAAAACGTTTACCTCGTGCTTCGCGTGGATGCTTTAGTATTTCGTAAAGACGCGTTCGTAACTTTCATTCTGAAGGCCAGATTTCCACCGAGTCACCGAGGGGCTGTAAATTCACGGGTTTCTTAGTGACACAGCGTTGCTCACACAATTCACCCTTATTTTCTTCCCCTCGACTTTCACTAGAGTTTAAGCGTTCTCCGTCTATTCATCCAGAACTTTCACACGATTGTGCGCGGGCCAAGTCCGCGTCGATCGACTGTTTCTTGGCAGGAGAAACGCTATCAACCTTTCTGTAGCCCGTCCAGGGAGAAACTCGACGCGGGAATGAGGAAGAACAAGAAAATCGGTGCGTAGGCGACGAAGACTAGGTAAGAGACGACGGGAGAACCGAAATACAACGAACAAAACCATGGCACAGGTTCAACTTAAGAGAAACAAAGCTTGCGATACCACAGAGTACAGAGGTATGCTGGAAAAATTGAATGATTAACGAAGCGTTAAACATTAACACACATGCGCTGTTGGGATAAGTGTTGTGTTAAAATCATTAAATAGCAATAAAGTAATAAACATTTCTCATCATAACTTAATAGTCCATATATGTTTTTACGTGTGGGACATATTCTTCGAGTAATCCTAAAAAGATCTGTGAACTTTACATGAATCGTACATTTTAGAAAGGAATTATTTAATGTTCATTTCTCATTTCGGGCCGAAATGAAATTAATAACCCTGCTGTGACTTCTAGGATTCTGTTCAATTGAATCACATTCCGTTTTCTTTAAAAGATCTCTATAATTCTGAGAAAAAATGCCTTTAAACAACCCCATAGAAATTGAAACTTCAATTTATGAATATTAATGTTAGTTTTCTTATGCTGATCTCAAAACTAGGAAACGTTTTAGAAAAATAAGAACACATTTGAATTAAAAATCGCCAAAGAATCGCGGCGGGATAGAAAATTATTATCTCCGGCTTAGAACTTTTGGGTTAGAGATTTCTTTGGTCTGAAACTCTTTTCATTAAGAGAATGATTTTCTTCGCTCTTTCTGCACGCAAAGAATTTTCACAAATTTTCTGTTCCCAAGAATTGAGCGTAGAAAATGCATTTACGCCATAAGTTGCCAATTTTACCGTTTTCTACATTACCCGGCAATTTACATCTTAACACACACCGTTTAAAAAATGGTCGCTTGCGACAAAGAAAGGGGAAGAAGGCTTATCAGATGACGCAAAAGAAGGCCATCCGAAGAGAGAATGCAAGGGACTAGAGAAGAGAAATAAAGGTCTACAATGGCTGTTTAAACAGGTCCAAGTACCAAACATCCTCTTCCTCGTCGCATATTTGCTATGCACAGGGCTGTTTTCCCTCGGCATACATCGAGCGGCATCTTCCTCTAGTGAACTCTTCGTCTTCACGAGGACGATTGTCCAGAACAGTGAAATTCGTAGATCCCTGAAAGGAGTGCGAGAAATTCAATTTGTTCGCACATCACGCTGCTCTTGTTGACGATTTATCACCTACTCTGAATGAATTCCGAGTGGAACGAGTGACCGACTGCCACAGAATTAACGTCGCACGATGTGTCCTTCCCAACATTTACCATTTTGCTCCCCTTTGGGACGCGCGGAATGAGAAGATCTTGAGGAATTGTTCCTAAATGACGTTTGAGCTTTATAAACGACAAGAATAAAGAATATTGTTAAGTGACAAATAGACTGTGGATCTTTATGCAAATTCATGTTTCTGCAAATATAAATCTCGTGAATTACAATAGCGAATATAAATCATAATAAAGATTATTAGACTCTTCTCCTCGGGTCTATATGACTTAATATGAAAATGATATTTTATTCGGTATTATATTTCTAAGTATGTCTTCTTGGTACTCGATAGATTTAAATGTCTCATAAATTTCACAGGAACAATAGTATTCCTAAACTATCGTATATTCGTTCTTCGTTTCACTGTTAAAATGATAAATGTGAACAGCAATTAAGTAGAACGCCACGGTTAAATACAATAAATACACGTTTTATTTGTAATAAATTTTAATTCCATTTTCAACAGTACTATCTAACTATCAGTTTTGTACCTTCATTCTAAATTTCCCGAAGTACAATGCAATGGCAGAAAGCCAGTAATGTTGAGTAAATTTTAAATCAACCTTAGCTAAACAGTACCACTGCAGTTCCTTCAAAACTTATTCCAGGACTGCGACAAAGCAGCTCTTCATAGCTTTGCGTCGGAGTTAAAGATCGATCAGCGTCCAATCCGAGCATTCCTTTACAAACTTGTGAACCCGTCAGAGAAAAAAAAAAACTAGAAGAACCAGAGAATTTTCATATGGAAGTAGTTAGAGGGCAGAGGTAAGCGGTAATGCGAATTGTACGGACGGAGCTTTGGTAGTCCATCGAACAGCAGCGTTGTAAGCGCGGGCTTAGAGTGGATGCGGAATCAGCCTAATCACCCGGAAGTGTCGCCACTGTTCACCGCTAATCCGATCGCAGATGTTTCTCTCTCCATTCAACCTTCTGTCCTTCCGCTTGCCCTTTCTCTTCTCTCTTGTCCCTTGCTGTCTGTTGCCCTTTTGCTCGTGTTCTCTCTGTTTCATTCTCCCGCCACCTCACCCCTCTTCCTGTTCTGTCCTTTTCTCACTCCCTATCCACCAACGTTCCGACCGCAGTGTTTGTTTGCGGCTGCGTTAGCGAATCCTAATCGCGGTTGCTCCATTTTCGCCCTAAATCTGCCACTGCGTGAGACCGGACCGCTTGAATCGAATAAAACGCACCACCGTGCACGAGCTGTTTAATCTCCTCGCTTGGTTGTTGCGAGTTCACGAGCAGGACCGCGTATTACCGGCGACAAGATCGCGATTTTCAGGCATCCAACGCTCCCTGTTCGCTGCGATTGATATTTTCTGTCCGCTAAATCTTTGATTCCAATTGAGCGATACGCGGAACGGTGAAAAAATGGGGGCAAATTTTTCGGTCGCGTAAAGCCGTGTTTGGTGAAAGTTCGGACACAGAAAATTGGATTGGTTGCAGAAAAATGGGAATTAGAAATTGTTCGGTTAACCCTTCGACTGCGAAAGACGCGCATATACGCTTTAACGCATTCGGGGCGAACCGCGACGAAGGGTTCTTCAAAATAGACGACATGTACTTTTTTAATCGAACAACTATTATAGAACGGTAAAAATTGAAGAAGAGAAAAAAGTTAGATACGCGTTGCCTTGAAAAACTATTCAGTTAAAATTGTCTAAAGATAAACAAAATCACTGCCAACGTTTAAAATACAAATTTTGCAGTAGTAGGAAAATTAGTGGACGATTCGATATAGATGTAAGTTACAAAATGGTTCCATACTTTTGATTGGTGGTGTATATGGCCAGTAGATTTCGTATAATATAGCATAAATCAGTTTCCTAATTTACAAATATAAAACAGTGCCAGGAGATTTCTTTTAATATTAATATAACATTTTATTATTTTACACTTCAGATTAATTTATTCATATGTAGATAACTATTTTTCACGCATAAACTGCGTGCATATTTCTGATTATATAATTACTCTGTAGTAAAAATCACGCGAATATCGCGCCGCAATCAAATGGTTAAGAACCACCTAAAAAAGGAAAAAAAGAGGAAATTTTTATAACGATGAATGATGAATGATTTTATAACGAAGTCCCTTTGAGATTCTTCATAATAACATTTTCAATATTGGCCTTCTAATTTCCGCGAAATAGTCAACTTATCAAATGGTGTCGAGCATTCGAAGAGAAAACAACGGAGGAAATAACCAGCTATATTCTCCTTGTCGGTCGGAAAATTATTCCGTCACCCGCGGTAAACACCGCAGAAAAGAGCGCGTCAGACGTCTGCTCGCGCGCGATGAACTTTCGAATGCTCGGAACCGTGGAAACGAACAGGCGGACGAAGAGCTCGCGACCGAGGATTAGAAAGAAATGGCGGAAACAACGCGTGTACAGGAAGAGCGGAAGAGAGAAGGATGAAAGAGGGGGGGGGGGGGGGGGGGAGAAAAAAGAAGCGGCAACAAAGAAAAACAGGAAACTGCGAGGAAAATCCAACGGGTATGCGCTTGTACACGGGAAGAAGCGAAAGGATTGCTCTCTCGCACGCGCGGAGGAGCAGCAGGAAAATATTTTTGAAGCGAAGAACGCGTTCTGGTAAGAGAGCCACTCTAATTAGCTTGGTATACGGGGTGGCTTTTTGTTTAATTAACACGCTCGTAGTAAACTACCCTTGTACCGCGCACCGAGTCCCTCCTACTCTTAGCACCCATCCTGCTTCCTCGTCGCCCTCTGTGTCCCGACACTTTATACTTTTTTGTTCCGCCCCTCTTTGCTTTCCGGCTCCAGACCGTTCGCTGCCTTCGTTCGCACCGTGATACATTCGATAGGTATTTGTTTGCTTAAAATCCACGCTCAAGGGTGTCGGATTTAAAAGGCGATGCGTGAAAAATGCCGCGATGGTAGTAGTGGTTGTTGGACTCTTTTCCTATTTTCCTTTTTTTTTCTATCAACATCGCCAACATCGCATCGACTGGTTGCTTTTAACTCGCGCGGTGAATATCAGACGAGTCCTTCCTTTTTTCCTGGCGTTCCTCTTTTTAAAACTGTTTATTTTTCTAATTTTTTTCGCATCAACCCCTATCCCTGTTTCGTTGGTTATTCTTTTTCACAGACGATACAGCGTAGACCGCGAAGCTTTCGCTCACGGCATTCGGTAACTTTATATTCTTGACGATATATCCACCGCGCAATTCCCTATCTGCGCGAACCCTGCGAATGAGTAAAATAAACCCTCCCCGACCCCTGCGACACAGGAATCCTTTCCGCGAGACATTTCATATGTGCTTGCCTGGTAATTGTATGATTTTCGATACAAACACGAATACTGTCGTCCATATAAAGATACCAATGGTATGTGAAATGAATTAATTCCAGGCAATCGATTAGCGGAAAAATGATTACGATCCAACAATAGTATTCTTTGGAATATAGAAGAAAGATCTATGATTTCTGCTTCGTACATAAAGCCATTAACAGTTTAGTGAACAATCTTCAAATAGCGGCTTTAATCAATTTCATCGTCCTTGCCAGAAATTCAAAATTCCACCCATTGTTTGAACTTACACGTTACACTTCCAAATTTCATTCTACAGGTCCTCTTTGCAGAATCTGTAGCGTAGCTAACTTGCCTACAGACTTAAACTTTTTTACTTTGCACCCATCTGGATTTAAAGTCGAGGCAATTGAAATTCTAACTGATACGAACTTGTAGTTCTGTACATAATAATATCTTCCTATGAGCTGCCTATGTTCAGCACAATCTCTTAGAATAGTATTACTGTGTATAGATCATTTTAAACAATATCATACAAAACAAAAGTAACTATTCCTACTAAAAGTTTTGTATTCATTTAACCGAATTTGGTCTGGTGGTCCATATTTGGCTCCATTACTGTCGTTATAACGGACAAGTCACATAATTCGAGCCGCGATGCCAATGGGTTAATTTTACCCGTTCCTAAAGTGCGTTCACCCACAAAATAAACAAATAAATAAAATCTATACGCGTTTCACCCCTCGTAAAGGCGAGTCGATGTCGGACACCGTATTGATAAGCACTCTATTATTCGAGAGAGTCGAGGCGTCACTTGATCCCGGAAATCACATTAAATCTTCGTTACTAAGGTCGCGTTTGGAATGCAATTTGCTCGACGAGGGCAGACATGGCACCATTTGGCGCCGCGTTTAGAATACGAAGAGGTAATTCCCTCACAAAATTCAGATGCTTACGGTAAGAGAGATCATCGACTATTTTCCTTCGGTTCGCAGAGTCTGAGGTCATTGTTTAAATTCAACCCTTTTCTCGGCAGATATGTAAGTAGCCGGAGAAATGCTTTGTGCATTAATACGAGCAAAAGGGCGGGGGGGGGGGAGGCAGGTATGCAAGACGAGACGACGGTTCGTGCCTACTCCAGCAAACGAGCCACTGCGATTCGGTTTTGGCTGGTCTGTACGTAGGTGGACGTTAGGTGCAGGTGGCGCAGGGTATTTATAGCCGCTTCGTGACTCCTCTTCCTCTTCGCCAACAACACTGCTGTTCCTGCTTTTCCTGCAACTTCTCTCTTTCCTCCACCCCTTTCTCTTTGAGTCACTAGCTTTCCCCTCGCCCATCGTGTCGTTTACTTCTCGCGAAGTCCGGCCGGTCTAAGCTCTCGAGCAATGACTTCCGTAATGCTAGATCCAACTGGAGCGAGAGGGTGTTGGATTTTTAGAAGAATTAGTACGAACAGCTTTCGAACTTCGTGCTTTATCGTATTTAGAATTGGGAAACCCACGTTGTCGTCGTTGGTTGGCAAAAGGAAAAATAATGAGGAATTCGGTATAGGTCAAAGATTTCTTAGAACACCCTATACGTTATCACAAAGTGGATTAGAATACCACTTTATTGCGGGGTCTCGCTAAAATCATAATGAATTACGTAAAGGAATCAATTGAACTTTTTAACGCCATCGTTATTATATCGGCAAGGACAGTGAACGTTTTAAAATGAAGTGTTAACAATTAATGATTACATTAGTTGTCAACTTATTCTCGTCTTGTACTATATTTCCCATCGTATTTCATATTTTTGTTGTAACTTTTTAATACGACATGAAACGACCCATGTTTGCAAAACATGTCTTGTCCATTTACAATCACTGAACATACTGATAAAGTTTTGCGGGGAAAACCTAGGCCACCCTGTATAGTAAGCCAAAATACATTTTCGTTTTCCTTCTCTCGTCGTATTTTCTCAACGTTAGCAGAAAAATAATAGGGAATTTCTCAGTTAGTCGCAATTAATTCCAACCGACTCTTATCAGAAAGCACAAATTGCCGTCCACGCAGACTTCAGCTTTCCCTCTGAGCTCGTAAGCGCCACAAAGAACTTTGACGAGATCCACGAGCACCGAACCAACCACCCTAGTCTCGTATACTCGCTACTCTCGACACGGCGTGTCATAAGTGGAATGTAACGCGATGCACGCGGTTCCCTTAACGAGCGCCGCGTATTTAGCCCGCCGGTTCGAAGAGGTCTGTCGCGTGAGGTCGTTTAAAAGCGTACCAGTGGTGTTCGGTCAACACTTTTACGCCGGCTCGGTTCGCCAGAATCAGATAACGATGCAGTCACTTTCAGCCGAGAACTCTGAAACCACCCTCCACAGCTAAACGGTTAAAGTCTTGTCCAAACTCGACGAAACTCGTTTGCTCACCAGCCGCCGTTATCTGCTCTGCGGGATCTTCCTCTTCTCCGTCTACCCGCCTTGCCCTTTGTCCCTTTTGTGCATCCCTACGAACTATTTACCTCCTGCTCTGCAAGGGCAGAGGGCATCCTTTCACTTTGTTTCGATCTTCGTCGCCCGTTTCTAAGTGTTTCCACGTTCCGCGGTGCTGATCTTTGAACTCGTCCCCTTTTCTTAAGAGCGGTAGGTAGGTGGGTTCACTACGAGAGATACGATCTGAGGATATGACTACGATGAAAGGAATAGGGTGGTTGGCTGGTTTTTACTTTCTAGCGACGAGCAAAGTAAGTTCGAAATGTGTTTGATCTGCGTTGCGTGGAACTTTTTCATTTGGGGAACTATACGAGCAGAGATTAGTAGAATATTGTTGCCTGAACGTGGAGTATTTCTTCTTCATTTTTAACCCAGATATGCGTGAGTGTTTTTGTCGTTTCGTTCTTTCAAACAGTTACAGTTTCTTTTAGAAACTAAAGTTACAGTACGGCTCGATGCAGACGCGAGACTTTCCGCTCCACAACTGTATGCATGCCTTCGTTGTTCTTAGTTGGAAAAGAAGGGGAAAACATATATGACCCTGCGTTAAAAAATCGCTCTTTTAGATCAAATTTAAAGCTGTCAAAAATCGTAAAATAAAATTAACCCTTTGCACTCCGAATGTTTCTTTATTCTACCTACCAGAAGCTCCAGTATACTTTTGCAGTGAAACTTAAATTATTCTTATGTGATTCAAAATCAAATTTTGCTGTGCTTTCATTCGTTTCCAAATTTTTTTTAGTTCCTTTTACCTTTTCTTATTTTTTATACGAGAGCCAGTGGAGTGCAAAGAATTAACTTAGAAGTATCCTTATCGAAGAATAGCAAATCCACTTAAGAATTCCTATTTGTATTCCATGGACAAAATTTTCGGTTCCACAATAAAAGTAGTTTCGGAACTCTAGTTAATACTTTCGAATGCATTCGAAAAATTTGTTCGAGCAAAGTTTCGAAAATTATTAGTACTCCATAGGGAGTGCACAGACGCTGCATCAAAATTTTTAATCAATATGAAAAGAGTTACGCTTAAAATTTCTTCGAATAATAAATTTGCATAACAAACATTAAGTATACACAAAAGTTTCAGTCTTCCCTAAACGATATCAATGCTTTCGAACTCATTTCATTGTTTCCCAATAAAATCTGAAACTTGACAGAAATGTAGCAGAAAGTCACACGAAATGAAAGAAAATGAGGGAAATTAATATTACGTATAAATAAAAATAAAAACGAAATAAATATTAAAACTTTTGCATCCACCTAATATCACTCTTCTTTCCTTCTAACACACAGAACTACCTATTGCCACCATAATTGTATAAACCAATTTTGTTCTAATGTCAATCGTTATTGTGACTCACATGACTTTTTTTGTAATTAACTTTTTCCCTTTTCATGCTTGGTTAACGTTATACTTAACATTTAAAACCCTCTCTTGATTTTATATATATATACAAATATACTTTTTATATTTACAACATTATTATGCTATCTATAAGTGTTACTTGTCTGACAACCGCTATTATAAATTTTTCTTTCTCTGTTTGCAACAAAGGGTTCTTTTATTGCTTGTGAATATATACATAATGTGTAAATAAATGTTTAAAAATTCGATAAAATTCATCTCAGCAATATCTTATGAAAAATCGCGCTCCGCGTTGCAAGAATGCGTTTATAAAAGAGAAGGCGGCGAGGTATCTGTAAACCGTGTTGGGAGAAAGCGAACTATAATACAAGAACTCACACGCGAGGGCACACGTACTCGAGGCTGGAAAGGGCTAAAGCACACTTGACTCTAAGCTGGCAGTGACGACGATTTATCTTAGACGTATCCCCTATAGAGTGTCACGATCCCTTTTAAGTAGCGCATAGGTTCAGCCATTAAAAGGCAATGATCGATGATTCGCCGCGGTGCTGTTCCATGTACGCTATCCATTATACCAGCTGGCAGTATATCTCTCCACTGGCTGGTACTCTAAAATTCATTCACCGCCTATAAGCACCGAAATGGCCACGACAACCGCTTCAAATCACCGCGCGGCCCGGCCTGTTTTCGGGATTATGCTCATCGTAAATTTGAAATTTCAAATTACTCCGCAGTTACGTCCACGCGACACTACGCTCGCGAATTTCTGCCACCAAGGAAACGTTTCCCTCGTCTTTACAGTCTCTCACGGCTTTAATATCAAACGTAGTCGCACGGTGAAAGGCGTTGGTTTCGTTGAAGAAGCATTAAAGGTAACCACGGTTACGATTGCGGTATATCGAATAGGCAGATCAAGAAAAAAACGTCACTTAAGGTATTAAAATGGTACTCGTGAATATATTTCGTGGAGTTTACACGTGTGTATACATAATGGCCACCGTCCCCTTTTCTAGCACTGCATCCGGCAGGGTCGTTAAAGGGCAATGATCGACGATTCACCGCAACGCCATTGGTCCCGCGAGGCTACTTCGCACTGAATTCACAATCAATGCACTTTCACGAAGCATATCGGCGTCGAAAACGTATCGACGGCAATTCTATTGGCATCCTTCGCCCAGACAATTAAATAAGAACAAATCTAACCGCTTTTTTTCTTCTCATAACGGTTTCAATATTGTGCAGACGGGGTGCAAATAAACGTGGACGTCGATTATCGATCGATGACAACCGATTCTCACCGCCAAGTTTATCACTTCACACGATGCTATGTTAATAGTAACGAGAGATTGTCTGCGGATACGAAGCATGCAAGATAGCCTTTCGAATATCGTATGATATACAACAGATATCAAAGTATTAAAGTTGCTCGAAAAGTTGGTAACGATATCTCAGGTATATTCGGAAACAATATGCATCTATTAGGTTATCCTAAAAGTCCTTTCCCTTCTTCCATTAGATATTAAGCGTACAAAATTTAATAAGTTATTCTAGTCTTAAGGTCTTTCTCGATATTTTCAACCATTCCTGAAGCCATTTTTTACAAATTTCGTGAAACCATTTTGCGTAACAGAGCTAAACACATAGAAAAGAACTTTTGAGACAACTTAATATGTATGCTATTATAATTAGGATATCAAATAGTGTATGGAACATTAATTTTGGTGGCTCCTTAGTGAAATATTTAATAGTTCCATATGTTTCATTTTTTAACTAACTTTCATCAATCTTTGCAATGAACCCTTGCGAGTAACTTCTGCAAATTTCCAGCGTGTTCTAATTCTAACTACTGCTACAGCTGTGTGAAAAGATAATAAATAATGGTGGAACACTGTAATGAAATATTTTAAAACGTAGAATAGTATAATGGTTTAACAATTTTTGCTGATTTTTTATCTTCTTTTTGCAAAATGTCATCTTTTCTTTAACCACTTCTGCATGTTGCTTTCTGATTCATAATATTCGAAAATATTGATACGTAATCCCCTAGAAATTACATCAAATACACGGTAAAACTTACACACTAACAGTGCGCACGCTTATAAAAAAATGCTACAAATTTTTCGAAAAACTCAATACATCCCTCAAAAAATAAGAATGTAGAACAAACTTTGTTAGCATATTTTCCCAGTTTTAGAAAATATTCATACAGAGTTCACCTCGAATTACGTCAAACATACGGTCAAATTTAGAACAGTACTCAAACTTATCAAAAATTCTCTGAACAACCCAACACGCCCATTAAAAAGCTAAAAATGGCAGAACAAACAAGTTTAGCCATTAACCGCTCCCCACTAAAACCTACATACCTTGCGTGCACGCAGTGAAGCACAACGCGCCCCTAAATATTTAACTACCGATTTCTACCCTGCACCGACCAACACCTTCTATTGACCGCAAACATCCCTCTCCGAGACTTTAAAAAGCCACGCGATCGAGTTTCGATAATGGCACTGCAAACTCCCGGTCATGGTATAACGTTCATTTCCTTGCAAGACGAACGCGAGTATCGGCTCCTTTGTTGTTACGACGTAATGATCGAGATAATGACGGTGATATCCGCTGGCTCATAGTCGGTCCCGTGAGCAATACGGCCTCTCGTAGAACACGTCGTAGACGGAGGGCGGACGGAGAGCGAGGGATCTATCGAGGAGGGTAAGCTAGCTACGAGCCTCATAATCAAGCCACGTCACAATGGTATTCCTCTAATACATTCAAGCGTTCCTGTGTATTATAGGGTCGTGCCACTGAATGGGACTATCTGCGCGTCGTACACCGCAATATAGGACACGTAATATCAATGTTGAGCCCTCAGCTGATTATTGCACCAGCCAGCGCAAAGAGCAAGCCGGATTATACCCTTTAACGACGCGCGTTTGTACACGTCATCGTTCCCAGCGATTCTGTGGTCCTGGGAAATTACTAGCCACGTAACACCTCCTGTATGAGACTCACTTTAATTTATATTTCATTGTTTCTTTCGCGCAAAATAATTAAAAGCGCTGGGAAATGCTGTGGAATGGACGTACACGCTTCCGTTCAGAAGTTTCAGAACAGTCATTATGCATGCTCTAAATGCGAAAACAAGTGAGCATTGAAAGACACGGAGTTGTGTTATTCATTTGATACCTTACTGGCAACTTTAGTAAAGTGTGAATGTAGTTTAACTCTTTCATCGTGACGAATTTTACTAAATTACACTAAAGAGGATGGAGTTGTTAAAATATTAAATTGCTCTCTTCTTTCGATTTTTATATGCCCTTACGTAACAAAAGCTAAGAAACAAAACGATCGTTCGCGAATGTTTGTATAATTTTTATCTTCCGAGATACATAGATTAAAATTCAAAATGGGATAACTTATTGTTTATTGATGTATGTAGTATTACTTTTAATTCTGAGCTATATATTTCAGAAGATAAATAATATACAGAAATTCGTAAATGATTACTCTGTTTCTTAACTTTTGTCATTAAGTATATTCATTACATGGCAAAGAATTCTAAATGCTTCAAGGTCCTAATACTGTTTTTGATCATTTATTTATAAATTTGTTAAGCATCTGTAAGCTCCAATAGTAGTGAAAGGGTTAACACGTCGAATACTGCGTGAACTAGCGGTGAACCATGCTACATTTTTTAATCACTTTTCCTTCTCTAATTATTTTTTTGTCTTCTCGCTAACACCTTTATGTGTAGTCTTATTAATATTAGATTGATGCATACGAAATGTCGCTTTTGCGAAGTTTGAGGTTATGGGATGGATACTCTTCTTCTAATTTTATAGAATCCTTGATTAGAATGAAGCACATCAAAGAAGATGAAATCAGGTGCAATGAAAATATGTGTATATTATAATAAAACTATGAAAACTTAAGTATTTCATGTCACGAATAATCGAAATATTTAATATTTATTTACAAATTTAAGGTTAATATTTAATTGGACAGTAGATCTGGAGGAAGATCAGACCATCTGAAATCGGTAAATTTTATAAATGTATGATAATGAAACTAACTGATTGCCGAGAAAAAGTGTATATAATCACGTACAACATATTTGAATTAAATATATGTGTAGCGTTTTGAAGAATTTACTTATGTTTAATCTCTTTGGGAAAACGACATTTCATATGCATCAACCTAATATTACAAGAGATATTTTCAAACGTATAAAACAGTCACAGTAACGTGAACCATCGGTTTAATGAAAAATTACAAATAAAATTAATGTTCGTAATTTACGTCAAATTGTATTGTATTAAATATAGCAGATGTCCTAAGATATTTAAGCGAGACTGTAGATAAAGCCAAGTAGGTAAGGTCAATCATTGGTCAGACAAGGTTTCCCAGTTTCAGTTTTTGAGTATCGATTTAAGCAAATACTTGAATATATAAATACCAATTATATGTCACATCTGACACAACGATACAATTTTATTGCACATTGCGTGTACAAGATATTACGAATAAACGAATATCAACTAGAATTCCAACTGGAAGGTACACCACGTGTAAAGCGCCGCAGGCCAAACAAGGGTTAAGACGGTATAATATTACCTTCCTCTACATCGGAATGTTTTCATCTTTGCCACGTTAACAGGAAACGTACAATTTCATCCGTTACCAGTGCGTAAGTGGTTTTAAGTAGTATGTTTCAATCTCCGGAGGCCGTCTCGGGGAATCAAGGCGAGGAGAGAGAAGAGGGACAAAGAGCGAAAGAGAGGAAAGTAGCAGAAACAGAGAATAGAAAAATAATGGAAGAGAAAAAAAGTAATAGAAGGTAGAAGAAGAGGGAGAGGGAGAGAGAGAGAGAGAAAAGGGTTAGGAGAGAGGGAGAAGCTAAAGCCAACTGGAAAAGCAACAGGTGCCAACGTCTAGATAGCGAGCAACCCGTACCGCCTTTCACCCCTTCCCAGTCGCTTATACTCCTCTCTGTCTCTCACCGCCAACCTTCCACCGTCCGTCTGTGTTCAGCCTCGTGTCTACCCTCGAACAGATCCCAGCGAGATAGCAAAAATGTTTAATGGGGTGAACTCGCCGGAAAATGCCGAGCGACCCGCGTCTTCTTGTAACGGTGCAGGCCTGAGAATGTCGTTTCCCTCGATCAGTTTCGCATTAACAACTCGATACCGCTTATCGAGGGCCTTTTCGTGTTTAGCGAGATCCTTTGCCTTCGTAGCTAGAGTGTCCCGAGTCTCTTGAATTCCTGACACCGACGTGCTGCCCCGTGTATATGTAGTATACACGGGAAAGGAGAGAATTCCGAGGTAATTTCATCGTGTTTCTTGGTCTCTGCGACCCTGTCTGGTCTGGCCAATGCAAACAAGAGGAACACGCGCGCAACCGGGGAAGGGTCTTTCCTTGATCCCCAAACGGGAAATGAGACTGGAACGGTGGCAGTCGTAAGGGAAATTATTCCGTACGCACGTCCCTGGTGTCTTGGTGCGGAAAATTGACTTCTTTAAGGCGATCCGTCCGCAGTTTTAACAAGATTTCTTATCGGTAATGATATTCCCCAGGGTACGCCCGCGGGCACGGTCCTTCTTGTTGAAATAATACGCGAGATTGTTTTCTTCGGTTAATGGATCTTCTACGTGGGATTATTAGAAAATGTTCGTATTTTAAAGATCAGCTGCTCGTTTTCTGGGTCAATCATCAAACTCGCTACTACAACTCTTCGGGAACTGCGTATCTTTTTATTTGTGGTGAATTTGTTTTAACCAGTTCGCTACGGAGGACGAATATACACCGTAATTTAAAATTTGTGCAATAGTTTGTTAACTCCTTGCCTTACGAATTTTTCTGTAGCTACGCATGTTAATGAAAACCAACTTACTGCTTCGACTTTGCGTTAAATGCAAGATATTGAAATATAATACGTTATGTGTATTTGTTATACCTACTAATTTTTAAAGATTTATGAGAAGTTAAAGGAGTTAAATCAAACATTGTCCGAAAAATTGGGCACTTTTATTCTATTTATGCTACGAATGTGATTTGTGGTCATAAGACGAGGGGTTAAAAGCGTACGTACGTATATTGTCTCTATAGTGTAATATTGCTTCTTCGTCAACTCATGAAACAATACTATACTATAATTAATTATACAGAGCATTTAAATGCTTATATTTATACTATTATCGTATTAATAAAAACGGTCCTTCTTTATTCTTTAATTTCTCAATTTTAGGCTGCCATATCGAAAGGGTTTATGAATAATCTTTCTAATATCTAACTGAAAATTTTGCGTGTAATATTCTGCTTATAATTTATTTATTAACCATATAAATCCATATAATTTTTGTAATTTTTATAAATGTAGTATATGGCATATATAAATAAATAGACATCATTTACAATTTCTATTCACTCTTTCAACATTAGAAAATCATACCAATCCAACTAATTTAAGAATAAAGAACGAAGATGTATTTTGTGGATCGATTTTGTGAAACTAGCGGAACTGGCAAAAGGTAAACTCTGAGAAATACAAGAAACGGAAAGCACGTGGTAGTGGTATTTGACGCAACGAGTGAGTTAATCCTGAAAGATTTAAACATTCTATGGACAGTGTAATTGTAGAAGTGTCTCATGCTCGCAGCAGTTCTTAATTAAAGAACCCTGCAGGCATCGTTCCTGGAGATTGAAAGGAATAACTTCCTTTCTTTACCTTCTACTAAAATTTCAAGGAGGATAGGCAGACGAGAGATCGATATTAATTGAGGCGGATGGCTTAAAAATCGGAGACGCTTCTCTGGACTTTCTCATTGTTGCACGAGTGTTACGGATCTCCAGACTCAAGGTCCCTTCTGCTTGCCGCGTGGATTAATGGAATGCATTAATAAGAATTGCATATTTGAAGCAGGGATCTAGCGATAATTAAATTTGTACCAAAATGGGGAAAGTAGGAAAAAAGGCGTGCTTGTGGAACCCGTGGAGCGTGGCGTCGCGGTCTTTTTCATTAACTTAGCAGACGGATGGTTAGGAGCTACCTCGGAACCGAGACCTTAATGCGAACAGTTGAGAAGCAATTATGCTTCCGGGTTCTGACGTTCAGAGATCAGATGCTTCGCCGTTCACTGACACGAATATTTTCTCGGGGAAATATACGCTCCGCGAGCCAACCCCGTAATAAATTTTAATTAAAACAACCGGCCGGTGATTTCAAAATTTACGTTCGACCTGGATGACCGTGACTTAATGATTTCGACGCGTACATCGAGGCAAAGTACGCCACGGTTTCATGGAACCGTAAAACACACGCGAGTGGCGCAAAAGACTGTGAATACAAATTTACGAGTGACGCAAAGGACTGTGATTAATCATTTCGCGAATATTATTTTGTGTATTTGTAATTATTTCGGTGGCGCGTGTGTAATCATGCGTACAGAAATCACTGACACTTGTTTGACGTAAAAAAGGAGCAACCTTCATACGTTCTATAAACCATTTTTGTGTGTGAACCATTGTATGATTATTACAAACGAGAGAATTGTTTATTGGTGATCAAAAAAATAAGACGTTAGTTTCCAACTATATCCCATTAAATTACATTATATTAGGTGCGAACTTGTGTGGAAACCAAGTAGCTATTAAGGCAGAGAAAATGGTTTGATGATGATTACAGGAATACGATGTTAGTTCGAAGTTTGAAATCACGGTGATTATAAAATGTATTTGCATACCAATGTATTCGTTTGGCCATTTATGTACTAATTAATTGAGCTCAACTAAATTAAGGCTTTTACTATTTAATGGTACCCTTGAGGGACTATATAAAGTTGCGGTGGTGCAAATGGTGTACAGAAGCTGATTAAAAAACACGCAATTAAAAAATGTTGCGACGTACAAATACTTTTTGTAGCCACTGTATATTACATTAAATTGCATTATATTAAGTGCTGGAAAAAATTCAAAGCAATTTATATTATAAAATTCAAGTACTCTGAACTTTCTGCAAATATAACTTAACCCTTTGAGTACCAAACGTGTTTGCCTCGTGAGAAATACACTTGATCACATTTTAAACTGAACTGGAAAATTGAAATAAACAAAATGTATTTTCTTCTGCTTCCTTAAGAAGATTTAATACTCAAATTCGCCAACTAATTTCGTTGAATAAAAAAACGTTTACCGTTTACTCTTAGTGGAACAAAATGCAATGTTGCATATATGCAACATCGAGTCTGAAAGGATTGATTCAACGCAGTATAAAATAACCAGAAAATCCATTGATAATATCTTCCAATACCATACTACGCTATACTATATGTTGGAGTAATGCCACAAAAACTTCAAGTCGAACTGGAATTTCAACTTATCACTAACGGAAAACCGCACAAACTTTTTCCACTGCCTAATAGAAATACTATCCTTGGCAAAAAGTTTTCGGCCAAACGCAATAACATAACATTAGCTAAAAGCGCTAATACTTTTGTGATGCAAAGTGCTATTGTATAACTGTAAAACCCAATAGAGAATTTATAGACAACACGGAGAAACATTAGTTAATAAAAATATCCCTGAAAGTGAAAACCACCTCCGAGAAGTAATCAAATTATTGTAAACAGAAATTCCATTTCCGTGTTGCGAAAATCTCAGAGTGTCAATGCTGCAACACATCAAAGTAATCATACGTGGACGTAAAAATATTAGAAAATATTAGGTAAAGTATCATTTTATTATTAAATAGATTTATTTCCCTCGCTGTTTACTCTTTGATAATAAACGATTATTTTTATTCTTTTCCATTCCTCATTTATTTTATATTACATTTATTTAATCTTTCCATATATTTTCTCCTTTGTAGCGCAGCATTTCGCACTTCAAAAATGTTAGTGTTTTTAGTTAGTGGCACATTCTCACGTTTGAACGAAAACTTTTTGCCAATGGTAGTAGAATAATAAATTCTCCGAAATATATGTACATATATCTACTCTATCAACGCGAGTAAATAACAGAACATAAACATCATCGTCGTTTCATCGCTGAAGAGCTAATGAAATTTAACCTCAGTTTATGGATTCGTGATTCATTCCAAGACTTTGTGTTTGTCGTAAGGGTAAAATCGAAAGGCTAGTGGAAGATCTCTCGAGTCCACAGAAACCTTGGCTCATGTTCTAGCTAGGAGTTCACGTTTTAAACATCGGCCGCGGTTTACGAAGCGGCGGCATTTCGTATTAATACGATCTCGCGTGCCAGCCTCCGGGCCGGGCTTTACGACTCCGTGAGCGCGATTAAACGCTCTTTTCTGGCGCAGCCTCGTCTCGACCGTAAATACTCCGGTTGTAATTCAACAGGTACAACCGTTGGCCCGATTAATCTTTAAACCCGCGCACCTGGAGAACCGGCATGCTTCTGCCGTCCGTATCCATTCCATTTGCATTTCTATTTGTTTCTATCCGCCTCTTCTTCAATTTAAAAAAACACGCTGAAAATTCTCGCGATAGTTACTCATACTCAACGTCTTCATTTAACACGTTAGCTACCGAGAGACGATTAATAGAGTTTATTCACCGGTAACCTATAATTTGTCTTTTTATTCTCTCTATCAATGCTTGCCAATTTTTTAGGGCTTGCGAATCACTTTTAAAAATAGTAATTCTTCGCAACCCACTCGTCTATACTTTAGCGTATATTTTAAAAGGGAGATGTATTGCACTAAATAGTTTTTAATAGGTAAAATTTTTCCAATGATCATGTTAATTATTCTCATGTTTCAACCCTTTTAGTGGCGACCAAAAACGGTGAACCTGAATAAAAAGTGCTGAGCCAATGTGATATTATTTGGTAAGATTTTGAGGAAAAGAAATTATAAGAATTTAGTTTTAAATGATAGTCTTCAAAAATACAAACTAAATAATCACAATTATGGACATCTTATAATGTTTTGAAGATAGAATCAAACTGTATTTATTTTCTACTTTTTTTTTTTTTACTTATATTTATATAATTTAATTATGAATTTGCATAAGAATCCGTAGTTTATTCATCGCTATTACCAATTTGATCGCTTCGAAATTATCAGTCAATCGAACTAATTCCATATCATCCACAATGCTACATGTTCTATAATATTGCAGTTGAATTGATGTATTATACAGCGGCAACTACAGGAATATAAATGAGCTTTGAATTATTAAACGCATCCAACAAATTAAGATTTGGCCATTTTCAGATGTAAATGTATAATGACTCACACACAACGATATTTGCAACTATAACCAGCGACGATGTATCGTTGTTTATCACTAAAATGGTTAATATTTGACGCGACTCATCAACGCACAGTTTGAACTCCGTTGTTCTATATTGTTAATATCAGGTAATTAAAGAAGTTCCTGCCGTTTTAATCAATAGAAATAGCTGATAAATAAAACGGATCAAACAATACTTTACTCATAAAAGTAGTCACCTTAACATTTGCCAACCATCTAACAACTTTTCTATTCCTTTCAATAATTTATGCAGTGCGCGCATAATATACAGTTCGACAAATGGCAAAACTTAGAAACGACACGAACTTTCATGGTTACCCAACGATAATTTGGCCAGCAAAAAAAAATGATGTTTTATATCCTTATCTTACTTTATACGTTTCCATACGACAATCAAAACCAGCCAATATTACCGACCAATTTAAGCTCGGATTGACCTGTCTGTTGTTAGTATCCACTTATTTCCTAACCGGTAGGTAATGCGTTAAAGGAAGCCTTCAAAGAAGAGTGAACTATTTAATTTTGTTCCCACAAAGAATGTGAAGGTGGAGAGGGAAGAAGAAGGGGTTCGATAGGTCGCGTCAGGGGTGGATGCTCTCACTTCCTATGCTAATACCAAAGGCTCGGCCGCTTTCATAAAGGCGTCGCTCGTCCTGTTCGCGAAATAAGATGGTGAGTTTACGAAGAAGGCGAGCAGAGAGCGAAAGAACGGTGAAACGGAGGAAGCGAGAAGAAATGGAGGGCAGAGGGTGGTTCTGTTATGCTCGCGGCATCTGCCACCATCGTATCCGATATACGATACTTTGTTTGGCCAACCTGACAGCCTTGTATACGCTACATACCCAGGCTCTGGCTGCGTGCAGCTAAGGAGAACACGAAATCCGGCGAGTTCACCGAATAAATCAGAATACAACGGGCATATCGAGTCTCTGATATTTTCCGCGACCGTGGACCTATTCGTGGCAAGTCGGCGTGTGATCCCGCCGCTCTGAATCGCCCTGGAATCTCTTTGAAACGACTTTGGATAGACCATAGTGTACGCCGTATCATCGTTCAGTATAATAACACGATGCTTATACATAGTATTTGAACGTAGGCAGGTTGATCTTCATGGTGGTTTCATTCAATACCGCAGTCTACTTTGAGGTAATGGTTCCCAAAATGTGCACTCAGCACCCTAGACTGCACCCATTGGCAAGAGTGTCATGGGACACTTCAACTCAGTCTTTCCCAAGCGTTTCTGAATCGCGATCTCCTTTTATAATAGCTAAATCATGTATGGTAATATAAATTTAATAAGGTAAAGAAGACACATTGAAAAGAAATTGTGGAGCTGTGGAGAGGGAGAAGAATGGGAAAAAGGAACATATGTATTTCAAAGTCATATTATTTAGTTCATCTGAGTTTGCATGAATACCTGCAATCCATTAATTAGACTTAATCCCCTGGCTCGAGAAAATCTGCAGTCAAAGGGTTAAAGGAATGAAGTATAAGCAGACATATTTCACCCTCCAAATATTTCAACGTAAAGTTTACCACAGATATTTTATATATTTTTCTATGCGCTTAAATTTTCCATATATAAATAAATAACCGCTATAACAATTAGAATGCCCATAAATATCTGAGTTTGCATAAATATCCGCAGTCTATTAACCTTCAAGTGGTGACCAAATTTTTGATATCAAATTGAATTAACTTTTAATTCAATGAGAGTAAGAAAAATAAGAGAAATATACGTAAAACATATTCGATATTTGCATTCAATTACAAATACAATTAGAATACAAGAAATTCAGTGAGAAGTAAAGAAAATGCAAACATTTACAATAATTATACGGAGTTAATTTGAGATACGTCATCAGTTGAAGGTTAATTATTCTATTTAATTTTACGTTCGGTACGAATCTACGTTCAGCTTTGTGTCTTCATTTGTTGCATAAGTTTGAATAACAATGGTCGGATAATAGTGCTATTGTATTTTTCTTAAGACTGCCACGAGACATTACAAGTCTAATAGTATATGTTTCGATATAATTGTGGGGTGGTGTGTTCGTTAGCGATATCGCCTAATAGGGCCATACCTTGTGCTCTGTACATTCGGTATTAAGATGGGCAATCTATTTGAACGGATCGATAGTAGGACTGTAATGCCACGGGTACAGGAATTTCACGATTAAGACCACTATAATACTTGTCCCATATAAGGAGATATTAATGCCCGTAGCCACCTTTGAAAATTTCAACTTCCATAAACCTAAGAATTCTTCCAGGAAGTATAGAAGAAAAATATTTCAATCTTGCACGTTTTCCAACTCGAAATTGCTTAGCCCGAGCTAGATCGTTCTAACCAATCGAGTTACCCGCCTGTTCCCGGTGCACTCACTCCCTGAAGCCAATATTCCGGGAGAATTGACGCTCGCCGCGGAAAGACGGCATATTTCCCCAGCTCGACGTCTTTATCTTGGTTCTGCTTGAAATAATGCATCCGGGGCGCGGTTTTTCATAAACTTCTATTAAACACCGTGGCAAGATTGTCTTGCAAATACCAAGGAATAGAAGCAGCTCTAAATACGGGCAAATTTCAGAATTTCACCGTCTCGAAAGAAGGAGATCGCAAGGGTCCCAATTAAAGGAACCGAGTACAGGCAAACTGAAACGCGTAGATCGATACTGGTTACAATATATCGTGCACGTGTATCGATAGGCTTTTAAGACGAGAAAAACATGCTGAAGAAAAAACGGAAAAATATGGAATGAGAAATAAATTTGAGAGGACAGTGATTCGAAGGGGTCAGTGGATCCCTTAATTGTCCCTACTCTGATCGTAATGGAGAAATTGAATCCTTTCGTTACTGCAAGCTTGGTCCACGCATCTTGAAGTTATCGATCGATTATATTATTAACCCCTAACTGCTATTATCGACCTGTGAGACAGCTAGTAATTATCCATGCCTCCCTATTTTCCTTTCTGTACGACTTAAAAGCTTATCACACTCAACTCTTTCTAATTATAGGATAATGTTTAATTACTGAAATCGAACTTAGACCGTTAATAGTAGTTATATAACTTTTAATAGATGTAGTAGTCAAGAGTTAAAATAGTTTTGGAGTGAAAAGGGATTAATATTAAAGGATTAACCCTTTGACACAGAATTCAGTATTACCGACCACAGGTTTAAGTATAGCAATACTAAGTACTTGTCTAATTAATTAGACAAAGCTACTAAAACAACAACTTTTCATTTTCGTGTGAATCACAGAATAACCACTATCGAATTTAACATTACGCGAAGCTTTTTTATCTCTCAATAGCCTGCATCGAGGGGTTAACAGATATTTAAGACAGAAAGAGTTGTTTATTGATGATTATAGGAAATTGTGGCTAGAAGTTCTAAATACTTAATTAAATTACGAATATAATGTGATAAGTTGTTGAAATATACAAATTGTATCTTGTATTTCCGTGATGAAAGATAGAAGAGCACTGCGTCGTTGGGGGATTAATTAATGCACAATTTCGAGGAGCAAGGTTACTGGTAAACAACGAAAGGGTTAATTCCCGCGAGTATAATAGACGAGCTAACTCCTATAATCATCGTTACATCCGCGCGTCTAATCTGCCATAGAAAATGAACAACCCAAACGGGAAGAGAGAAAGCGACGGGGAGAAGGAAAGTATGGCTAACAGATCTCGAAGTACCATGTTGTATTTCGCCGGGAGAATCTAAGACGCGACTCGATGCGATGCCAACTTCGATCTCGGGCTACCCATCATTCGAATAATTACGAAGTAACCAGATCACGTTCCTGATAGATATTGATGCCGAAGTGAATATCAATTAATTTGATAACAATCCGGAACGAGGTAAAAAATTCGGTATTGATACTGGTTTTTTTTATGGAACGCGGAATATTACTGGAAAATCTCGGTTTTGTGGATAAAATTTTGACGAATTCCTGTCCTATGCACGTCAATAAAGGTTTTTGAATATGCACACTGCAATAAATGCAGCAGGTTTCTGATCAGCGTGTGATCAATTATATTAATACAATATAATAAAACAAACATGAACAGAGAAAAATGTGTGTAAACTCGTTAGCCCAATTCAATTGCATCAATTTCGTGAGTATAATTTTATAAATAAACAGTTAACCGACTGAGCATGCATTACTTACTTTATAATGAAAAATATTGTGTAAAATCGGGGAAATAGAATTCCATGCAATGTCATATATTTCGTGTTGAATCGCCCGTTTTTATATTCCCGATAATATCCGGCAAAAAGTGATTCTCGTAAATCTGTGATTACAAGGCAAAACAACGCAAGTCGCATGTTTTCACTTCCGATCTATTGTCATTTGAAGTTTCAAAGGCAATTATTATTAATTATTGAACTTCCGGCAGATTGCATTCTTTTTCCGAACAAAAGTGCTAATTTCTTTCCACTCAACTTACTTTGATAAACACATCGATTTTATATTAATTTTAGAGTTCAATCAATGGGTAAATTTAAATTTTCTGAAACTGTAGCCATAGAAATATGTTCTCATCAACTACAATTTTCGCATAGAGAACTCACGTACGCGCGTTTTCATTTTCAGGTGGATTAATTAAACATCGATAAAGCTATTCGACAAATCGTTCGCTGCGATGAGTTCTACAATCCAAATATACTGTGTAAAGTCCAAGTATACAATGTAGAGTAATCTTCTCTTATTAATCCTTTCAATGTTAATTGAAATGGCGATGTGTTACAATTGGAGACGTTTCTGAGTAATATAAAATTAAAAAAAAATAATAAAATTATAAATTCTATGCGTTCGCATTAGAGATGAAGGACATAAACACCTTTGTAAAATTCTTGTCGTAGGTTGGAAAAAATATTGTTTCGTATAAGAACACAATAATCCATCTAATCGTAAGTAGAAGTAATTCATTTCAGGGTAATAATTTATGTTTTTTAAACAATAGTTGATTATGCTTACATCTTCCGGCATGTAAGCGAAGATAATTTTGACAAATGATTCTTACTTACATGCGATTAAGATTTAATAAATGTGAATACAAAAGAATGTAACAGCATAGTTTTCTATTGTGTCGCATATATGAAATGTGTGGAAAATCTAGTTCGTAATGCGTTACAATGAAATCGGTGCGTCGCATATATGCGACTGCTGATGGCAAACGTGTTAACACATTATGGACCATTTAAGAATTAAGGCAAATAAACGATCGGTCAATTTAAGCTCACAATTCCGTAAAATGGGATGGGTTTAATCTTATAGAATCATATGAAGTAAAATAGAGATATAAAGTATCATTTTGTGTACTGGTTAAATCATTATTAACAATACAGAGAACAAAAGGCCGATTTATAGGGATTTATTGGATTTATAGGGAAACCCTATTAATCGGCTCTCGGTAAATAATGTGTTAAGACATTCCCGTAACGATTTCCCCATCGAAGAAACTCCTCAGAAATCGGATGAGAAACTAAAACGATAGCGCCGGGCGCTAATATCAATCGTTTGTCGTTGCCGATCAGAGTGCAATCGAGGACAGGTTCAGTTTAAAAATCCCCGTCACGTTATTCGATACCTTTGGGCATTTCTTGCGCCGCGACGGGGTGGAAAACAAGGGGGGGTGATAAAGAATAGCCGGAGCGAGGCAAGTTGTTCCGACTAGACGAGAAAAAGGCTAGCGAGTGAGAGAAAAAGGTGGAATCAGGGTGGGGAACGTGCCATGCCGAAGAGCATCATGCGCAATCTTGTATGCAAATGGAGAAGAATGGAGCGAGACACGGGGCGAAGTAAAAGAGCACAGAAGAAGTAGATGAGCCGGGGCTGGTGGAGATGGAGAAGGTGCTTCGGGAAAAATTTGTTCTCTTAAGATTTTTATATGCAAATCCTCGCGAGCCCCACCAGCTATCCTTGAATTTGCATTCCGCATTCGCATTCATACCAGTGTACTCGAGCACGTGTGCGTGCGTGTACATGTGTGGCACCTGGTTTTATTAATGATCCGCAAGTGTCGGCGGAAACGTTATCGAGAGAACAGGGGATTGGGGCAAATAAGAGACTCTAGGAGAGGGGTGACACGAGAACCTGCTAGCAAGGTAATTACCATTAGTCCATTAGGAACCATAATTTGCCTAATTGGGCTCTTGTATGTATTACTCTGTGTTTACTTCGAACGTTACACGCGATGCACGTATTCCGCGACGGACCACCGTCGCCGTCGTTTCTCGTCTTCCATCCCCTGCTGTGTGTTTTCGGAGATCTAACTGGTCCCGAGGCAAAGCCAGGTGGCTAAATTTCGTCGAGGTATACGAACGTACGGGATATATTTGGAGGTCCACGTAAACTTTGCGTGAATGTAGTACACAGCAAAATAAACGAGAAAGTATCGGCAAATATTGACACCGAAGTCAACTATTCCTGTGTTACAAAATAAAATTGATCCCGTTCGTTACAAGCGCTACGTGATACTGATTTGATCAACGCCAGTCTTGTTTATTTTCCGATAGTAATTAAATAAAAGCATTATCGGATTGACACGATCGCAGGGATAAAATTGGAGCAGGGGGATAGAATAGGAATTACTTATAAACGGACATGATGTGAACGCTGAGGAAAATTTATATTATTTCTGCTACCGAAATAATGAAACCTAAACAGAGATTCGTTTGACAATTTAAATATTACAATGTGGGATTTATTTTGGATGTTACTTTTGCATATTTTGTACATGCTGCGTATGTTTTTCTAAACGTTTAAATTTTTCTGTTTATAAGTAATTAACCCTCCATCACAATCACACGATGTAATTTCAATTTACTTGGGGCTTTACATATTGCCACGTGCACTTCACTTTATCTAGTTTGTATTTTTTATTTTGTATTTTGTACAAATAATTAACCTTCAACCCCAGGTAGATTCATTACAATTTGCTTCACTCGTTAAATGTTGCAACGTGCACTTTACTTTGGATATTTTGTATATTTCCCGATATTTTGTACATTCGATATTTTTTTTACACATTTCAACTTTTTACGAATTAATAAATATTCATGGTCTATCTACAAATAATTAATCTTCAACACTAAGTAGACTGATTTCAATATACGTCGTTCGTTAAATATTGCAACGTTCACTTTACTTCTCAAATAATCCAGCGGATTATTTTTAATTTGTCTCACCCTTTAAATACAGTATGCAGATTAGAACGGAAATAAGGTAGATTCAGAAAGATAATAGATGTTAGATTATGATAAATACTCGAGAGATAGATTTTTTAGTTGTGTTAATATTTGGGATTATTTTCAAAATTGAGCAGACAAGCAAAAACTTATATTTTTGAACACTTTTAATCAGTGGACGTTAATTATTAGGCTGCGAATTTTTATGCAAGTTCATATCTTTATTAACAAAATTAAAGTAATGAAATATAAGTAAAAACATATTTCACATTTTAAATAAAACAATATGTATTTTGCTTGGGATATTTCGCATATTCGGTACATTCTGTCCTTTTTTGCTCATTTAAATTTCCCATAAATGCATAGGTACTCACAGTCCACTTGTAAATAATGAATAGACTGCGAATACTTATGTAAATTCGTATCTCTTTAAGTAAAACTAAAAGAGTGGATTTTAAACAGAGGTCTGTTCGATTCTCTAAGTGTTGTAATTTGTACATTACTCGAAATACAATATTTTGTATATTTTGATATATCATATGGAATCTGTTCTTTTTTGCACATTTAAATTTGCCATAAATGCATAAAGATCCGCAGTCTAATGATGAATCGTCAACCCAAAATAGACTAACTTCAATTTGTTTCACTCTTTAAATATTGCATCATGCATCTTAATTTGAACATTTTATATATTTTTGTGCCCCTTCGTCTATGTAAACTTTCCCTATAAGCATAGATATTTAAATATTCATAGTCTGCTTATAAATAATAAATCTTCAATCCCAAGTAGACTAAGTAAGTTCATCAAATATCAAACGCGCCCAAAATATAAAATACACCGAATACCATTTTCATCGCGCTTCTCTAGCGGAAAACAGCACTGAACGATAGTATATGCGGTCTCAGCTTCATCCATCCATTCACCCCGAGCGTTGTGCCGTTGTTCGATCGCAGATTTTCCGATGGCTGACGCGGAAAAACCGTTTAGCGGTAAACGAGTATTTACCGGCGCGGCGTCACGCTTTAGGAAAATGTCAGGAAAAACGGTGTCGCTGGGGAATTACCTGATGCCAGGGCCGATCTGTATCGACTGCAACGAAGGCTCGCAGCCCCGTGAATTACGACCACCGCGTCAAGAAAGAGAAGCCGACAGTCGAACCAGGACAGAGAAGTACGGACAGAGTAAAAGAGAGAGAGAGAGAGAGAGAGAGTGAGAAAAAGAGAAAAACGAGAAACGAAACGTACGGCGGATAATGCGATTCCGCTTCCGCGGCAGCGGATAGAATCGCGTGAAAAAGTTCGCCCCCGTCCTGGCTAACTTTCGTTTCTCGCTCGTTTCCCAACCCCTGCCCCCCCCCCCCCATTACTCTCCTCACTCGTTCAATTTTCTAGGAAAGGGGTAAAATCGCGGCAACGAGTGCATTCATCGTTCCGAAGCTACGTTCTCCTCGAGTGCACCTTTCCATGTTTGTGGATGTTAACGGGGATTGTTGCTTTGTAACTGGTCAAGTTTCGGGGCGCGGGTAGCAGCTACAAGGATGCATTAAGGGTGGAAACCTTGTGCGGTATATTTTTGTTCGGAAGCAGCGTGTTGCGCATTATTTGCTAGGCGAGATTATTTTGGGACTCGTACGTTTTAAAGTCGGCCGTTTGTCAACTAGGTCGAAAGAGAAAATACACGCTTGGCGGGAGAGGGGATGTTCAAAGTGCCAAGGACATAAATTTCAAACTTTTTCAAGGTTCATTTTCGAATTTTCAATGAAACGCAAAGTGGGTCACAAATTAGAGTACTAAATGTGTATTCTACGAGGGTCATTTGAAAAGTTTGCGGCTACAATCTCCCTCTACTTCAATACACTTCATCCAGTGATGCTTTAATGCATTTATGTCATCTCTGAAATCCGTTTCTGGAAGTTCGTCAAAATAGCTGTTTTGTTTACTGTAGCTATCAGTTCATCGTCTGACGAAAATTGTCGACCACTAGGAAAGTTGATCAATTTTTTGAGCAGATGCATGTCTGACGAAGCCAAATGTGGTGAATAAGTAGTGTACCGACACAAATCTTACCCTTTTTATTTAATAACACTTTGACGGTACTGCTGAAGCCAAACTAATGTAGTATAGCGGTTTTAGGGGATATATGTAGCTGTGATGTGCAATTTTAATAATTATTTTATTAACAAAATATAGTTCATTTGTTCACAATGCTTTAGATACGAAACTCGTGTTGGATGGTAGTTGGTTGATTATCATTTTTTGACTGTCGACTGATGGAGAGGTGCGTGGTATTTAAAGAGAGATTTTTAATGGTGGGGTAGTGTAGAAGAAATTACCTGCATCGACCGGGCATGCCTTGGACAGAGTCGCAAGTCAACTCACGCCTTATGGATACAGCCGATGACAGGCTTAGGGCTATTGTATGTATTTTTATGATTCGGGCGACGGCACGGTGGAACATTGACCATCGTGAAGGTACTGGAATCCCCAAGCTCATTATATGGCCTGGGGATACTACGACTAATAAACTCATCGATCATACGGATCTAGTAAACATGGTTGTAAAAACGTTTAGGACAGATTTTTAGAATATTATTGTTTTATTGATGGGTTGTTAGAATTATTGGAAAAGAAAAAGTAGGACTGGACTGCTGGTATATCCGTGGGTTCTATGAGTTTACTTTCGCATTACAGTGCAAATTGTCCTTCTTTGTTCAGTGAGACTGAACAAGTAGGTTGGGGAAGTAAAATTTCCATTCTGTAAGACATTCGAGAGATACAGAACTAACCATCTCGTAAAAACATGTATTTAAAATTTATCAATCTACAAATATAGTTAATTCCAATTTAAAGTAATTCAGTATAAGAATATAATTATAATATTAGTGGTGACAATAAGCAATCCACCTCTTGTGTTAAATTCAGCATTTATTTTTAACAAAATGAAATACTTACTCTATCATAAATTAATATACGTGTTGTTACTTGCTGCACTTTTCGAACAAGATATACATTTCTATTTAAGAGGAACTTTATTCTTTTGATAAAACACATTAATTAAGAATAGTGGATTACTTTCTGGTGGATCTAATACTTTGACATTACGGAAAAAATTAAAAATACAGTATGAAAGGTCTTTATACGGTGTTAATTGTCGCGTTCGTGCAGCGATTTTTGAAACCGCACGTCTGAGTTGACGCAACAATATTTTCACATCTACGATTACGAGTTAAACTAAATTTTCCAGTAAACTACACGATAGATCAAAGCTAGATCACTGCGGGTGAGGTCGCGAACTTTTCAAATGACCGTCGCGTAATTGAATTTTCCCAACGATTTAGCGGATCGTATTTTAAACTAATTATTCCTTAAGCGAGACCATTTCATTTTACCCAAATCTCATCTCTTAATCAATCTTCATACCCTAATTTAGGGTGTACGTTGTTGACGCGAGCCAACGCGTAGCGAATGAATTTTGCGCGAATGAATTTGTGTAATGCTTTTCGGATTACGTGGCTGTTAACACGTTTCGCGTAATTTATACTTCTTTCCCCGCGGTGTTCTCATACATCACGTTGGTTTCGCGCCAGCCTCCCGTGGAAATCGCGCTAAAAAAGGACCGTTCCATTAAAGGCATTTATTTTCAGTGTCTGCACTTAGGGAAGGAAGAGAGACCCAGTATTAGAGGTGATTCTAACCTGACCCAGATTTCCCCCTCGTTGGTCGAGGGTAATTTCAAAATGAAAGAAACCCCGTGATCGATTTCGCCCGCGCTTTCACGGCGTTGAAAGAGGCAAACGAAGAGGGAGGAAATGATGGAAAAGAGGTGAAAGAAGAAAATTGATTCAGCAATTAAACCGTACATCGCTATGATAATGTAGCCCCTCTTTACTCGCACCCAACCTCTTTGCGGCAATATCTCAAAAACTTCCGACCGCGGAAAACTTCGCAGAAGCAATAAGAGCAGAGAAAGTGGCCGTGAAGGTAAGCTTCATGTAAGAAATCCTTGTTAATGCCTTAGCCGGTGTACAGGTTTGTAACTCGGAGAACCACCTCGATCGCCTAGTAAAATTTCCGTACACGAAAGAATCAGTCGGGGATCGGGGATAGAATACAAGAAGAGGATAAGTAGAGGTAGACTTCCGGCTACAGTAGTAGGACAAGGCGGAGGAAGCGAGTTTAATTACAAGTAAAAATCGAGTTTGCTCGATCGGCGTCGAGATTGTCGCCTTGCGAAACGAAGTCTCACGATTATTAGATTTCCAGTAGCAGAGACTGGCTGGCCGTTCCTCCCGTGGAACGGTAGGTCGACTGAACGGACAGCGAGGCGTGGGAGGGTTGACTAAACAGTCTACCTTGCACGATCCGAGAAAAGGGTGATTCCGTGGCGAAGGAGGTGGAAGTGAGAGGGAGAGGAAGGGGTTGAAACTATTTCTCTTGCTTCCCTGGCACGCCGGTTGTGATTTGAATACATCCAGTTAGCGGCGCGTGCCTCGAATGCCGCGGACTCGCCGGAAATGGTTAAAGGAGCCACTCGTTACTTCGTTTCGTCGATATTACGCCTCGTTCGCATCGTGTCGCGTCTCGTTCGCATCGTGTCGCGTCTCGTATGCGATTAGTACACCACCTCAGTCTAATAGTTAAATATACGGTTGATGATTTGAAGTTGCAACTTATAATCGTGGATAATTTTGACGGTGATGAGTTTCCGTCTCGTCTTTTTGGATCCTTAACCTGTCCACAGACGCGATTGATGGATCCAATTTGAAAGTTGTTCCGTGCCCGACGTTGTATTTAAATAAGCCGACAGAGCAGGTTATTCCTCAAGATTACGTGCAACAACGGCAAACACGCGTCTTTCAGTCAGCCGAGACACGCGCGATAATCTCCCCGACCCGACATAATTTGATATTTAAATGAGGTTAAAATAGTTTGCAACAGCAATTTGTCTTGCCGAGTTTCCTATGGAGAACAGCTTCACCTCTCCAGGCCCCTTTTCACGCTCAGATACCTTGTTTTCCATCTTCCAGATTCGTTTGCAACGATACATTAAAGCACGCTCGTGCTGAGCCGAGTGAGCACGCGTCTGACTAGTCCTGGACGTATACTATCTAACGCTAGAATTATCGACAATTAAGGTGTGCTTATTTGTACCAAAAAATGAACCGTTTCAATGTTGATTAAAACAGCAATACCTTCAAGCAATATAAAACTTATGAAAAAGTGTATAAATTCTACACGTTTCGTAGATAATATATCGTATATATAGGATAATGTATATAGTATAAATGTGATTAAAAAAAAAAGAAAAAAGGGGCATTTACTTCATGTTACGTTTGTTATATCAAAATGATCTATCATTTGTTTTTCTTTTTTTTTATTACCTATTCTAAGCATTGTATTCTGTTAATAAAATCCAATTATTTTAAGATAAATCTCCACGTAATTTAACAAAGAATTTATTTTAATTAACCGGGATAGCGTATGAAATACTGGCGCGTCTGATTAATTCCAGGTCTCTCCTACTTAAATTCTTCACTCGCTATGTACACAGCGAAGCCAAAGTTTCTGTTGGTGGCACCTAATTTTTGTATCGTTAAGTAAAATTATTTAGCAACTAAATAGTTAACGTGCTACGCGTTTGAAGTATAATTTCGGCACTGCGCAGACAATCTAATATCGAATACTAATTTAATTGAGACAAGTCTCTGAATACTATTATAACTGTGATTAAAACTAGTTAGTTTAACGAAAAGGACACGTTCCAGAGTTGAGCGAATCTCGTTTCCTTTGGAAAACAATTTTATCGTCTTAATATCTCGGCGAACGAGACTCGCGAAACTCGGCAATCGTCTAGATTAACGAGGACGTTCGTAAGTAAGACCCCGATTGCAGTAGAAAGGTAAAGAGAGATGAAGCGAATGAGATGATCGGGTAACAGGTTGCGATAATAGTCTCGAAACAATTATCCTTGCCGTTTGCGTAATAACAATCCCTGTTACCTAGCGCGTTCTCAGCCGCAATCACGTAATTGCAACGAGCTAGGCGTGAAACACGCAGTCGAGGGATACGCTGTGGTACCCATTTGGATCCTTGCGAAAAGCCGGAAGTAAGCGAATTTCAACGGCGACGCTTGACTTTCCTGAATTAGCTAGCGACTCCGTCGCGACCGCCCTTTCCTCGTCAATTCCCTCCGCAACTAATCAAAACTTCCTTCCGTTTTCAGGCGATGTCACCCGTCGCTACGTCGCTTTCCAATTCGCCTAGATACGGGAACTATGTGTTACAGTATGCGGATTAGAACCAAGATAAGGTGCATTGAAAAAGATAAGAGATGATGGATTATGAAACATATTTGAAAATGTGTAGTTTTTGTTACACGTATAGTCAGGGTTATCTTTATCATTTAGCAGACAAGCAAAAGCTTGTACGTTTTAACAGTCTAGTTTAAGTTATATCCTTCCAGCGCGACTATATAAACTTAATGTTGTGGAAATAAAATATGAAACCTGATGGAAAGAATGTTGAAAATGAATCGTTGGGAAATTTAGATTTTACACCTTCGACTCCTTTTACACGGTAAAAGCGTTAGCAAATATTGATTGCCAGTGAAGTATAGAATGTGTGTTGAAAAACAAAAACTAGGTATATAAAACGTAATTTAAAACGTAAAAATGCATTCACTGAAGCATTTCATTTGATAAATATAGGACATACACGCGTATGCACACATTATTGAATAAACATCTTAGACATCTTAATTAACTCTTATGTTTTGCATGCCCAAAATTTCCTAAATTTTATTATCAAGCTACCACTTTGCATCCCGTTTATTATAAAGAAGACATTCCTTACGGTTTAGGGAGGAATCTAATCCACAAAACTTCGTGCTTGAAATACATATCATACGGATAACTTGTTGATGCTCGGTTGGGAGCTTGTTTGCCGAACATTCAGCACAAATGTGAGAAGCCGATTCAGCACCATTTCCAGTTTACGCCGCCGAAATTAGAGCATACGCTGATAAACAAATCCGCCGCGTCCTCCCGCTTGTACTATTAGTTAACAATATTGATTGGTAGTATGCGTCCGTTCAGTAGTTAATATGTTTCGCGTTCCACTTCGTCAAGAGTGCAAAGGGTGCAAGGGGAAATATGGTAGCGACGAGACAGCCGTAATTTCACCGTAATTTGTTAAAATAATGCACGCGACAGGAACGGTAATAATTTCACGCTCATCTAATTAGTAAGTAATATCGCGTGTACCGGATGAAGTATTAATTGCAAACGATTGACAACTGTTAGAGGAAAATATCCGCAGCGATCGTGACGACGATTTCGTATCAGTTGAACGGGATATAACCCCTGAATTACGAGGATTCGTGCGCGCTTTTCCTGCCTTGTAACGAGTGCGCACACAAATCTAGGGGTTGCTGGGGAGACAGGGGAGGTCGGAATCGCGACGGATAAAATATTTGTACGGATATTTGGAAAATCTCTCCGCGTGCAATAATAACGCCGACAATTGAATTATTAATCGGCGGAACGTGCTATCGATGGCGCATTAAAGGGACCGACCTGTAATAACGAGACCCGGTGTAATGATAAAATAATTTTTAACCTGGGATCTGGCTAACTTTCGTCGCACGATGAATCCCTCCGTGACCATTCGCCCGTGTTTCCAATTAGAGAGCAGGGAAGGGATCACGGCAACCCGGTTCCTTTCCCTTCCTTCGAAATTCTTTCTCTCCGTTCACGAACGAGAGCAACGCAATAAATAATTCCTAGTCGAGTCGCGAACGCTCGAGGAATTCGTTTACAAGACTTTGCGCCGTAAACGCGGGGAAAAGATTGAGTTAGAGGCATCCCTTTGGACCGTGGAAATCCGATTCAAAAGCCTTCGCGGTGACCGAGCCAACTGAAACCGCGAATCAGCAGTATTCACCGAAATAAAGTAGCGTAGCGATGGCAATTAATCTAGAGATATTTTCGTGCGAACAAGCACCGCGCGGGGTTGGATGCTCGGCCAGCGACGACTTTCGGTAATTGACGAAAGGCGGAATAAAACAGCAACCCTTCTGCCGCGCAACTTCATGCCGATGGGGCAGAGAATGAAGAAGGGGAAGAGGGGAAAGAGAAAAGAAGCCGCGAAAGTAGCAGACCAGTAGTCGAGTTGGAGAACAAAGTCGATATTAAAATCAATCCAACTGTCGGGCAGCGAGTTCGACTGAGTTTGTAACCTTAAAAGTTCCGTCGGCGCTCCCGTTGCCTCCTGTTACCCTGCTACCATCCGCATATTGAACTTTAGTCAAGTTCACTCTCCCATTTGCGTTTACCCGGCCTTACGGAGCGGAGGGTTAAGAAAGCCCGACCAGAGAAGACGAGAAAAAAAAAGAACCCGGCCAAAGAACAGAGACGAGCGAGAGGAACACAGAAGCAAGATCGAAGGAGGACGGAGAAACAACGAGAAGTCGGCGTGTAGGGGATGGGGTGAGGTGAGTCGGAGCACAAGGGGGCGAAAGAATGGAAGAATGAAAGAAATAGTCGGAAGTTGAGGCACTGATCTTCCGCAGCATCCGCTAAGTAGCACTCCCGAGGACGACATTGAAAGACTCGTATTTTATGCGCGGCGTTCGTATATTTTTCTCCGGGCAAAAGCGGTGGATGCAAGGGGGAGAAAGTACGAGCGACAGAGATAGACTTGGGGAATTTGCACGCGACGCGTCTGCATTATGCATCGATACGCGGCCTTATTCTCCGCTTTCAATTATGTAACGTGCAGTTTCAGCGAACGGGGTGAGAGAAGGGGTAAAATGGATAAAAAAAAAACAAAAAAAACAAAAAGCAAAGATGGAGGAAAAAAACAAATAGAAAGAGCGAGCAAGGGAGGAAGAGGGAAAGTTTTATCGCGCATACGCTTGTAAAAAAGTCTCTGAATTCCTCGTAAAGTTTTCGATTAAACAGTCCGGCGTCGTTGTCGACGTCTTAACAATTTTTCTTTCCCTCTTGATTTTCCTCCTTCCATCCTTTTTCCTTCTATACCTCGCTGTTTCGCGTCGTCCGAAACCTGCGAATACGGGGCTGCATTATATGCTTCAAGGTAACGGGCAACTACATTAATTAAAAATAAAGTACCGCCGTGACCGGGTTCCCAGTCGTTCGATCAACGGAAGCGAAGGCAGGCTGAGGGATTGGGGCATGCAGCGATCCAGGGAATACAGAGAGGAAGAGAGAGAGAGAGAGAGAGAGGAAGAGAGAGAGAGAGAAGGAGAGATAGTTAGAGAAAGGTAGAAAGAGAATGCTGGAAGGGATGAAGGGGTGGCTCCGTCATTAAGGTTATACAAATCGCCGATTACGCTTGGCTGTTTAACGAGCGCCGAGTTTCGCGAATATTCACAGCTCGAAACGGAAGCGGGTGACTAGCCGGCAGTAAGGCGGGTAAATTAAACATTTCGCTCGCGCGTTTTAAGCGCGGACCGGAATTCGCCCCCTGCCCGTCACTCTCCATCTAGTGAAAAGCTTTCCGCTTCTTATTCCGCCGGTGTTAGTAAGCCTGCGCGGTCATACGCTCGAGTGTCGTCGGCCTACGACCTCGTAATTATCACACGACCGTCGCCGACGACCGTTCTAACGTTGCATAAAGCGGCCACTCGAAACGACGATCATAAATTTCATTTCCGCTCGATGGGATAAAGGGGAAGATCGATGGAAAGGTTGATATGCTTCCAAATTGTTCAATCCATTGAGTGCTATGGACGCATATATGCGTCTAGCAATTCAGTTTACATGTCAGTTTATACTCTTGACAAAAATTAGCAGGGTTTAAAATGGACACATATAATTAACCTCTTGCCCTATTCATTTTCCAATTGCTGACGAGTTTACGCTAGATATTTACCGCTTTAATACTGCATCGGATAGAAAGTATTTATATGTTTCATGCAATTTGCTTTCCATAAACATTAAACTCATAGATTCATAATACGTTTAGAATTAAAGTTATAATTGATTAGAAATGTAGCGGGAATTTGTTGCATTTAGGCTGAAAACTGCTTCACGAGCAACGAGTAATAAGGCAAAAGATTAACATGTTCCTGTAATTACTATAGCTACAATAATGAAAAAACATTGATTAACTTCTAATAGCGATTCCTATTGCAGACCGTGTCCCGTCTATAGAGAACCTTCATATCTGGAAGGGATTCGCACTCGAAGGGTTAATTAAATTTGTCACCGTATAGTTAATTTGAAATTAGATACGAAATTTCTTCGCTTATCAAATATTATTCCGCAGAATTTCACAACAAATCGTCTGCCAATTGAACAGAGCGACGATTTTCGTCGGGAAAATTGACTATAAAATCTATAGAGGGTAGACCAAAATGAAACACTTTGCCCCAGTATTGGTGAATTAGAAGACGAGGAATTGTCCATGAAATATTACCGCGTTATTATTCCCACTGTCTCGATGAATTATTGAGAAACAATACCATCTTTAATTGGAAAGGTAGAAGAATGGAAAGCGGAACAGAGAACCGATTTCATTGCGGAGACATCGAAAGGTGGACCGTAAAAGTGGCAATAAGACTGAGACAAACAAACGCGCCTGTGTTTCGCTAGTAGGCGAAGGAGCTTTAGAATCCGTAATTAAACGGCAGCGGCTCGAGTCGCCGCAGCTGAACGTAGAACAGACTTTCGAGCATAAAGATTTTATGCGCGCACCAGTCTCGCGACCCCTTAACCCTCGCCGTTGCTGCTTTTCTTCGTCTTTGATACCTTCAGACCCTCGACACCATAAGCTGCACAATGTATGGACCAGGATGGACTTAGATGCACCGGGGCATCTTCCTTTACCGCGTGGAATAGGATAACAGCGAACGGCATCTAAGCCTGCACCAAGAATCTAGATTCCTCAGCACCGCCGCGAATTATAAACTCAAATTTTACGTATTTAAAAGCGTAACAAGGTACTTCGTGACGCCAAAAATAAACTGAAAACAGATGAGTGATTTTTAGAGAATTTCAGAATTCTAAGGTTGCATTTTTCGGGGACATGGATATTCTCTGAGATTCTGGGAGAATCTAGATTCCTAAGCACTTTCAAGGAATTTTGAAACTCAAGTTTCAACTGCGTTGTTATTACTTATTACTTGACTACTTTATATCTTATCATTGCTTCACTGAATATGCGAGTGCTCATTGCGTAATAATTATTCAGATTTTAATAAATACATCTTCATTGTAAGAAAAAACTGCAAGAACAAATTTCAACTCGATGTTTTCTCACTCTCAGCGATTATTAGTAAATCCATGATCTACACGTTACATAATTCTTTTTATACTATGACGTTACGTGGAGTAAACAGAAAGTTCATCAAAATCTGTTCAGTACTCATCGCGTAAACCGGTTTACTTCTATCAGAGCCTATAGGCGTCCAACAAATTGTTGCATAAAACTAATTGCCAACAATTAACTACCATTAAAATTGTTGGCGTTTAAAACATCTAAAATTCTTTGCCATCTAAACAACAGTAGAGGACTGAAAAAAAACATTAATTTAACATAATGTAACTCAATATTTTGGCGACTTTTTCATATTCCTTTACTAAAATCCGCTGCAGCGAAAAGGTTAACGAAGGAATCGATGATTTGGCATCCAAATGACAAAAGGAGAAATCGACGAATAGTAGATAATTGAAAATGCAGTTAAAGCCGCGAAGAATAATAAATGCAAACATTACAAATTCAAGAAGCCGAAAAGTAAATCGAAAAAGAAAATTCTATATCAATTCCAATCTCTTCGGAGTACGTCGGCAATGTTTCTCTACCGTCCGATTACACGTTGGAAGGTCGTATAATACCCAAGCCCGCGTTTCGATAATTCAAGCGACGACAACGTGTCACGAGAGGCCGGGGCTCGACTTTATTTCGACACCGTAGGCTGCGCTTCCTCGAAGGTCGACATAAGAGAAATACATAAATTATGTGGCTGGCAGAGGGTCATGGCGACGTGACTGCAACTTGCTTCGTATTAAACTTATGAATATAAATCACAGCCAGCTCGTTTCACGTCGCCGAGTCAATGTACCTCGTCTCACTCGCGATCGAATCGCGATATCTTTTCCATTTTCCCTTTCATCATTTTCCACGTCCTTGCATAGTCCTCTCATTCCTCCCCCCCCCCCTTTTTTTAATTCAACTCGTTTAACCATTCGTTTCTTGCTTTCTTTTTTGACCGAGTAGAGCTGGATGGCGTCAAAGTCCCGGCCCATTATTCAACTCCGTCGGAGTTCATGTCTCCCTGGCACGCACCTTGCTCGACGGCTAATCACTCGTTGCTCGCGTTTCTTTTTCGTTCTTCGAGCTTATGAAAAAACGTTGAATGAGAAACTATTTTACTGCCACTATAAAGTGTCCACGACATCCGGGTCAATTCTACTCTATTATTTAACACGTTGACTGCTGCGCGTACCATCAATGGACCACGATAAACTTTCTATTTTATTTCATTTAATTTTTTTGTCTTCTATCACCTAATACTTATTTTCTTGGTTTTATTAATATTGTAAAGCATCCTCCAAACATATGTAATAGACACAATAACGTGGCCCATTAGTGGTCCACGCGGCGTGAACTGAAAATCACGAAAACGGATAAAGTTAAGAATTCGTCGCGGTAGTGAACGTGTTAATCCTTTCGATTTGGCTTTATTTTTCGATACTACGCCTCCGCTATCTAACTGTCTATAGGTGCCAATAGTTCCGAAAGGGTTAAGAATAATATCTAATTTTTTCCTTGGCAATACACAGTGGAAGAGATTGTTTCATCGGTCGTATAGTTTTGCAGTCGGTTCGAAGTCGAGTATATCACTCTGTGTGAAAAACACGATTACTTCTTACGAACATTTCTTTGGAAACGAAGATTAACGTTCCCCTTTGCTTTAGATTCACCACGTGCTCCTTCGTGCTGAGTGCCAACGACGCTCCGGAAACTCCGGAATATATGGAGACAACTATAGTTTACGGGGCAGCTTTTTATTTGGCGACACAAATCATACGGGGAAATTGCACGTACAGCGGAATAAGGATTCGCCAGAGTTGTGTATCGGTCTGTCTTCGAATCGACGTTTGCCAACTATTCCAATCGAGTTGAAGAACAGGTAGAAAATTCACCTAGCTATTGGTACTTATACACGTATGCGTATATCGCGTGTGAGAGGAACGTAACTCCAAGAAGCCACACGTAGATCCGCGGTAGCGCACTCGTGTACGGATAAAACTGGAATCTTATCAGAAAACGATCAACGATTGGCTGAATGCACGCAGAATATTTACCACGAGAAACACAAAGGCTTCAGGATAATAATTATTGTTTCTTACGGTGCCAAGAAGAGTCATTGGAAGGTAGATCTTGATTAATCGGATACTTATATACTCACTCAAAGGTCTTAGGACGCCAACGAATTATTGCTTTTAACCTCTTGCCATACAATGAGTCACAATCGTGCTATGAATTGTGGCAGATTCAATAAAAACGTATACTGTTGAGGCTAAAATTCAACTTGAACTCTAATTCTGGCTTTGTGTTATAAATAGACCATGACTTTTTAAGCATATTCATATTTTTGTTAGCAAAATTAAAAAAGTTAGAAATAAACGAATCTAAGTAGAGGATTATTTCACTTTCTTAATAAAGTAAGTTACGTTTTATTTTGGGTATCTTTTATATTATAGACACACCCTAATTTTTAGCATATTCAACATTCTCGTAAATGCACAAAAATGCATAGTTTAATAATAATTGTCTCAAGACTTTTGAATGGGAGTGTACGTACTCACATTAACAAGTATCAACACGTATGTACCTATGCGTCTCACTAATTCTGGACTAGTATTATTTAAATTTTCACGCTGTATCTTTCTTTTATATTATCAATAATACATAACATTGGTATATTTCTTGTAACATAGTTTAACACGCAATATCAATTTGATTAATTGTAACAGTGTATTAAAACTGAATGCTAAAAGCATTGGCACGCACCCGTATTGTTGAATGAGCACATTTTTATTCGAGTTCCACATTTCATTTCTGCAATGGCATTTTTTTTTAATCGCGTAAAGGTACTACTAAATGAGCTACAATCTGATACAGTCGAACTGAATTAAGCTGAATTAATGTGAAAGTACTTTTTGTAGCCATTATACACATCAAAAGTAACAAGCGTCCATTAGGTATTGCATGTTTAATTTATTTTCATTGCACATTTTGCCATCATTTCAATTAACTTCTTTGAGGATTAAGCGACGCGATTTCTAGTGACTATAAAAAGTATTCACATATGCCAGTTTTCATATGAAGCATCTTTTGACTAGCTTCTGTATGGGCCGTTTACATGCCAAAAGTGATTAACTCCACTTTTGGAATTTTTTGAAATTTTAATGCCAAAGCACTCGATTGGTGCTAAACTTTTTACATTTAAAATAAATTTCCTGAACGACTGGATTTAATATCACAGAATGAGAAAAATACGTTTAGTCACAGAATAATAAAAAATTTATAAAAGCAATAACGATTATTCCAAGAATATATTATTTTATACATTTTATATTTCGTTGAGTGAAAGCTTCGCCTGTAATAACACATTCTATAGTTTTTATTTGGACTAAAATTTTAAAAAGTTGTTTCAAAAAGGTAATCTATATTTAATTTATCAATTCCTCTACTTTTCGTTTTGTGGAATTAGTCGATTTAGCAAACGAGCGACTCACATAGGAAATCGAAAATTACGATTATAAAAAAATTCACAGTAATTCGAGTTAACCCTATTGCTCAAGCCCGTAAATGCCATGTCTTTGACTAATCTACGTTTCTTTGTTACTTTTATTATTAACGATTTGTGTGTCCATCCTATCTTACTATTATCTTTCTCCATTTTTGTAAATGTATTCTATATACCATTAAAAACTCAAATATCGTCAACTTACGAATTTAACACTTTATTTCTGAAATGAGTGCAGATAATGCAAATAAATAATGTTGTTTAAGCCATGTTTTGAGTGGTACTAGTTCTCCGCGTTCGAACAAAACTATCAGTGGTGCTTATGCATTTTATTCGCAAGCGGTAGATAAAGTGTTAAGGAAGAAAATTTAGTTACTTCCATAGCCAAACGAACGAAAAATATGTACATCGAGTGTTTAATATGTTTTTGCATCCAACCTCTCAATTCTACTTTTCACCAATGAATTCCCAATAATAACTGAATAGTTACCTATAATTGATAACAGTGGTGTTATTATATTATTATCGTTTGAAAAATGTCTGCAGAAAAAATTGCAATGCCCTCTAATAAAGTTAAAGGAGTCTGCTAACAGAAAGGGCCGAAGTGTATTCAGGTTCGCCGGTGTGCATGCATATCAGGGAAGCCCGAGGGATTTCGGCGTTCATGCACGGATGCTCTCCTCGATCCGATACATCGCCGATCCGAATCCGAAACGTATCGGTAGCGCGATGTCATACATATCCGATGCCAGAGGAGCCACGGACTTCCCTATCGTCAACGGAGATTTTTCCTTAGGATTTCACCGCTGTCTCCTTCCTTTCTCCTTAGGGACTACCGAGTCGAAAATTTTCGTCAGTGTACCCTTCGCCACGTGGAAAATAATCTTAACCCGAACCACGGCGCGGCGGCGCCTTCGAGTCGAAAATATGGGGCAACCACTTCGAAAGATTTCCAAAGAGCCGGCATTTACCTACTGGGAATTGAGGTTCTTTCCGCGATAATTTTATCAGTATTCCCGAGGACGCGAAAGATCTCCAAAGGAAATCGGAGTAACTGTTTACCGAGCTACTGACAATTGAAACACCGGCTGGATTTTGATCGAATGGCAAGTTATTTGGCACGGTTGCGTGGAATATGATGAACTGTTGACTAAGGATAACAGTCGGGCAATGTTAATCATTGTGAGGTAAATATTTGGGAACATATTAATGTGTACGGGGGATATTGAGTGATGATTCGGCAGGAAAATTATACAGTTTACTCCTCCATAGTTTGGGCAGCGATCGTAGTGTGGATGATGGTCGAGTTGAAATGGATACACAAATTAAAAGAAGTAATTCAATATTGGTGAATATACATGTTTTCTGGACTAGCGACCTACTTTTGGAAACGGTCAATTTTCGTGACCTACTCGCTTATACTATAATGTACAATAGTGGCTAAAGGTTTCGAATCACTATGCATTCTGAGGAATGTAAAAATTTAAGAATAAGGTAAACTAAAAATATGTTACCCTACGAAGATTCTCAATATCAAATTTGGGAACGTAAAGGAAATTTTTATCAGCCTCTAGAATATTAATCCTTTGAGTGCTAAGTATTAGGTGTACAAATTAGTTCAGAGCCTTTATCCGAAATCGCTTCTTTTCTATTTTTTAAGTGACGAATTTGCTTCAGAAATGTGAAAATGCTAAGAAGTTTGAATGTTACAACTGTATTTGATTTTTTTTACAAATAAACATTAAATCTTATGAAATTTCACAGGCTCCGAATTAATTTGTACACTTAATAATTTTGGGAGATCGACGTGTTTCTAAATTAAATTTCACTAAATTACTTAATGACGTGTCCACGTAATCTTTAATATCGCTATCGTCATCTCGCGAATAATTATAAAGTTTCTAAATTCATATTTAGTGAACATATTGTGCTGATCATTCATTATTTTAAGAGATACAAATATGTAAACTCCATGTATCGCATTCATATTTGACCGCATATATGCGACCATAGCACTGAAAGGGTTAACTTGAAATTAACCCTGTTACGGTCCTCGAGTGATTTTTACCAAACAGTGTCCTCTATTATCTAAAATATTCTCTACTGTTCGAACAAATTTAAAAAAGCTCCTGTTAATATCTGAAAATTTAACATCCAATTTTTGTGTTGAAGGATCTTCTTCTCATAATTACAAAGCTTTTCCGATGAATAAAGGACATGACTGATTTAAATAGAATTTCAAAGACCACAGCAGCATTAATAAAAGAATTATTAGATTGCACGTAGGTACACGTAGACTGAAAAGTGATTCTGAACATTTGCAGATAGTATATATTCTAAAAGAAAAGTGGATTGCACCCTACAATTTCCAGTAGCAAAAGCCATCCTAATGAACATGCGAATTACTTCCATATTTTAATGTTTGACGCAACCTACAGCTTGAGAGCCATTACTTTAGATGATTATCCGTCAGAAGGCGATACTCAAGACTGCCTCGGTGCCACTTCGACCGAGAGGTCCTGGAAAAAAATATAGAGACGCATTCCTAATGGAAGCTAAGAGATGCCTTTAATGCAGTGAATCAATTCGTTATGCAAAGGCTCTTCAGTAAAATATACAAACTTATTCACCAAGAAATTTTGCATAGAAGCAAATCAGGTACACTTCCAACGTTTGCGGATGCAATCATCAAGACGAAAAACGTCATCCACCAAGCAACACTATCATACCGTGGCGATCAAAAGGGTGCAACATGGAAAACTCGCGCGAGAGCCAATTTTTCCGTTAATTAACGCGAGCACAATGATCGGTAAATTTCCACGATCGATCCGATTCGAAATGGAAGCCGAAACGTTTACGTTCGTACGAGTTCCTCCGGGCTCGGCTCGGCTCGGCGAGGGATGGATAAGAGGGAGCCGGAAAACCGGCGAGAGAAGCGTTTCCCGATTTTCCACTCGACCGAGCGTAACCTTCCCTCGGATTAAATTCGAATCGATATTTTTATCGGTCACTCTCGTTACGCCGCTTACAATAACGTTGGCGGGGAACCCGTTTACGTGGAGCAAACCGCCGAACCTCGTCCCTAAACAGAGAGAGAAAGAGCCTATTCTCGCAGCAGCTATCCACGTTGATACCTGCTTTATTACAGTCCGCTCATGCGCAAAACTTCATTGCCTACTTTCCGCCGACCACGCTCCAAAGAGACATTCATTTTTAATGTATGCGCGCGATGGCTGTGCTCTCCAGAGGAGAGGAGGTCGCTTTAATAGAGGCAAGGGCCTCGGGAAAAACAGCTGCACGAGAATCGTAAAAGTACTGTACCCGCGAAGAAATAACTCGAGAGAGATGAATCCTCCCCTCTCTCTTTCTATGTACGAGAACCTTCCCGTGGAAACGATCGACGTGGGATGCTGTGTTACGAACTCGACACCGTGAAATATGCTTTACCAATTCCGATGATGCGTTAGGATGGAAGTTTGAAAGTCTTCTTATTCAGAAAAATAAAGGGTTGCTTGGAATGCAAAAAGTTGTTGCAACCAGTTTTGCGAGAGTGAGGATATTTAGATCGGTTATCGTTGGACTAAGAATTTTTGTACAAATTTATGTGTTTGAAGACACAGATACAGGGTGGCGGAAAACTTAAATATAAATTAGTTACACGCCCTGAATGTATTAAGTAGACTGCGGATGTTTATGTAAATTCAGATATTTACAAGCACCTAACTGTTACAACTAGACTACAGATATTCATGCAAATTTATGTATTTACTAACAGAATTAAAAAAAATGGAAGGATTGTTGCATCTTCGAAATACAATAATTTACACTTTGCACGGAATATTTTGCATATTTTGGCATATTAGGCGGATTCAACGCTTTCTTCCACTTTTGAATTTCTTATAAATGCATAAAAATCCGCGGTCTAGTTGTAACAATTTAAATAAGGGTGTGTTTTATATTGTCTAAAGTATTCTATTGCTATAATTTCTTTTAATATTTGTAGAACTTTATCGATGACCAGAAATGAAATACACTACAAGTTAATTGAAAGAGAATGACTCGCAAGCATTCACTTCCGGAAGAGATGTCAACTATTCGAAAGAAAGAGTTCATAAAACTTCCTAATAATCGTAGAATTACCAAAAAGCAAATACTACAGGCGAAATTGTTCAATAAAATGATAATCGCACACATAGTGTCTTCGAGTGTTCCTGATAGATCGCTACGAATGTTCCGAAAAATTTAATATATCAAAAAATACCATTTGCCTGCCTGTATTGGATAGAATGTAAATAATAAAGGTTCATTTCAAAATGCTGATGCAGGAAATGGAATTAATTATGTGTTGCCAGAATTGGAAATAAGCTTGACGAATTTCTATGGAACACGTATCATTTGTGTTTCGCATGAGACTTTTATTAGCTGGTAAAATTATGATTTCCAGTGCTCCCGCTTGCATTTTATGAATATGTAGCAAATTCGTGCAACTATCATAAGAAAGTTACGCACTGTAGGTGACCTGTATGATCCTATCTGAGCTTTAACTAAACACATCTGCCAGCCGACAAGCGCACGTCAACCCTTAAAGGTCACGTATTTCTTGGCAAACACCTACACGCGAAAAAGCTTCGAAAGCATCCGCCTTCAAAAGCATCAACCCTGTAACTTTATTATCCTGCTCGTACGCATTTTCTCGCTTTCAGCAAACTTTTTGCTTCACGGCATACATTTATAGGACTGAGGGGTGCAGGTGTGCGCACGAACACATTCACACGAACAGGTCGTGCGTTATCACACGCGCGTATAAATGCCTGCGCTTGTGAAACACACGTAACGCAGTGAAAGCGGCGCGATTCCGGATGGCTATTTATTAAACATACCTTCATTAAAGGGTAGCTACATATTTTAACAGGGTTCACGCGTGCGGCTAGCACGTCACGCGAGCAGCCTAACGCGATTGTATCGTGAATAATTGAGAAAAAAAGATTAAGCGCTTCAGTTAATGCAGTCGTCGCTTGGTTATCACGATACACGCTCGATCAGGGACACGTTACTTGACGTCGCATCGGGCGACTCGGTTTCCCATTGCGAAGCCAAATAAATTCGGCGGACTCGTTAACACCGTGGCTACTCAAATATTTGCACACAGATTGAGCAACTGCGTCAGCGAAGTAAAACGATGCGCCGTAGTTTCGTCCGTTTTTATTCATTTTTTTATTATCGTTTTTTGAAACAGGTGTAACGATGCGTTTATAAGCTGCTCCGAATTTAGGTTGCAATTTATTTACTTTAACTCTGCTGCAGTACGTTCGAAAATTTACTAAATCCAATCACATCCTCTTTTCATTAGAAGCGTTTCATAATTTTGAAAAGGAGAACCTTCAACGTAGAAACTGAAATACTGATAGCAATCCTTTTGCGTTTATCTTAAAACTAGGAAGTGTCCCAGAAAAATAAGAACGTGATCAGGTCGAAAATAACCCGAGGACCGAGCAGGGTTAATTCAAACCACTTAACCCTTTCGCTTCTAAGAACGCATATTTACGCTCTCACAATCAGATTTTCTATTAAAAATAAATTCAATTTTCTATTGCTTAATAGCACCTTATGTGACCACATTTACGCTCAATGATAAAAAATTTGGTATGATTCAATCCAATTAACAAGGAACGCTCGTGAACTCGAAAATTAAAAAAAGTCTCAAATCTTGCGCAAACGTTTTTCAAGTGATCCTATTAATGGATCTATTTGTTGTTTTGGCAAAAAGGGATCCTAGGGGTGGAAATACCCCCTTAAAGAAAATATAAGTTTTCATGTTATTGTCAATATCTTCAGAACTATATGTAGTATGGAAAAAAGTTAGATTCAAAGTTTCATGGCATTTGATGTTCCACAGTATGACTGAAAAGAATTTTCGAATAACCCTCCTTTTCCAAAATTTGTCGCCCCACTTCCCAAATTTAAGAAATTCTTATAAGTGGTACTTAAATGCAAATATACAAGCGGTGTACGAATACTTTTTGCAGTCACTGTAGGTCCCATTTCTTTAGTTCAATTCATAAAAACGTAAACTTACATAAAAATTTGCAATCTGTCTACGGCTGATCTAGTCTGCCCAAATTTTCCTTTTCTCTTTATACATTCATAACAACGCGCATTGCCAACGATCGTCCTGTTTACTCGACACTATCAAAGATGAAATCTTACGGTCTATGTGATCCGCGCGATGTCTCTTCGGAGAAACGTCAAAGTTTCACGGAAGAATAGGAAGAACACGATGAAGATAGCGATGGTTTTCGATACTGCTGGCAGATACGTATCGGTACGTATGACTGTGACGCGTTTCCGCCTCGAACCTAAATCTGGCAAGCGTGCACGTGCACACGCGTGCACGGTGGGCCAGGTACGTAGGAACTGCGCCGAAATGCGGCATGTGCAACTGTAGTTGTAGGGAGGTTCGATAATACAGTAGCATAATGCCTGGCAATATAGCATAAAGGGGTTGACACGTTGACGCTGTCACGTGCCACCGGCGTCCTAGAGGCTATTGACTACGTGACATGGAGTCGCTTTCTATGAAGAGGAACCACCTTTTTCCACCATGCACTCGTTAAACACCACGGATTACGCCTCGCCACTCTTTTCGTCTCTTTGGATTTGCTTTCCCCTCTTCCACTAACAAATTTCCTTTCAAGCGAACTCTTTGCAACTATCTACCTTGTTGACAACTACTTTTTGAGTCAAACTAGCACCCTGGACCAAGCTTTCACGCCAAGCTGCGAACATGTTCGCGATTCCAAAAGTGTTACAGTTTTGGGAGAAATAAGAGAGTTTTAATCGCTGGCGACTGTACTCTTGAAAATATACCGATTAATGTAATCGAAGAGTTAATAATGAAAGCTATAGTTATCAATTTTTGTTTTCTCCCAGAAGGGCAACGAAATACTCTAACATCTTCAGATTCTGGTTGATAGAGTTTAATCTGTTTGATGAAGTGTTCGTACATTACACAATTGCTGTGGATGTTGTATTTAATTATATCGCAAAAGAGCTGTACTCGATTAACTCGGTAACCGGGGTTATCTCTTATCGCTTAGATAATGTCTTAAAAGTTTCTTCATACACAGAGTTGAAAATTAGTAAAAAGAAATTAATACTGGTTAAGGGGATTTTAATTGTTGCGAATGCAATTATAAAGTAATGTGTTTTTAGTGAAAATGTAATGATAAATATAAATACTCAGATGCTACACATTACTAAACACGATTGAATGTGATTCGACCAAAGTCAGGATGGCCGAGCGGTCTAAGGCGCCAGACTCAAGATATTCGTATCTTCTCAGTTCAAACCTGAGTTCTGGGTGTTCTGGTCCTCTCTGAGGGCGTGGGTTCGAATCCCACTTCTGACAAATTTTAAATTTTTGATCTTGAAAATATTTGTTGCCCAACGTTAACTAAAACTTATCTAGTGAAAAATATTATTCAGCCAATGAAAACAGAAACAATATTGTATTATAAAAGAGAACATATGTATACACTAACAAATGATTGCTTAATTTTTTTAAAATATGCAGTAGTGGGCACAGAAATTGCATTACTAGAAAAATGTCATTACCTTTAAGTTCAACTCTCCCATAAGCTGTACTCGTCTGTGTTGTGAGGCATTACAAGTTTAATTTACATTAAAGAAAACGTAATTGATTAGAATGACTCAAGAAGTATTATGTTGGTGCATATGAAATGTTTCTTCAAAGTAAAAAGGTTAAATGTAAATAAATTCTTCGAAACCCTATGCATATATTTTGTTCAAATAATTTTTTTAACGATTCTATACATTATTGTTTAGCATTTAACTAGTTTCATTATTATATATTTATAAAAGTCACTAATTTCAGGATTGTCTGATTTTCCTTCTCGCTTTCTGCCCAGTGACAAATTATTAATCTTCAATTTTGTAAACCAATGTTTAACTATTCCTCTATTTATGTAATCTTCTTTAAATCCCAGCTTTAATAGCTTTCGTAGTATATTTACTAAATTGCGACTTCCATAAGGAATTGCTTAAGTATTCAGATCATTTGTGATGTCAAACACCGAAGTTAATACAATTTTATTATACACATTATTATATACATTGCAGCTAACTTTTTCCTCTTTAATACGATTTGCTACAATTAACAATTTTCGAAAATTAAAAGAATAGTATCAATCCGTTGTTCTCAAGCTTCGCAAAAACGACATTTCGTATGCACCAATCTAATAGTTGAAAATGTGTCGACTTTCACTAAATTTCTAAATGGTGTACATTTATTAAGGTATGATTCAATTTTATACTTCTGTATGTATACGCCCTTTGTAGCGAAAGAGTTAATTCTATAAACAAACGCGTGATTCTCCAGGTGTTCGGTTCTTCCTATCGAACAATAAGAAAATTCCAGTATTGTTATTTACATATTAACTTCTTTCTAAGTCCTCGGAAAGCCAATTACAAATGCTACCATACGTTTCGCCGTTATGTTGCTGTAATAAACGAAGTGTGGCACTCGACGGCTCACTGGAGACCGTAAGAAGCTTTTAACTTCAATCCGGCGTGTTTCATGCGTTCCGTCGTTTTCGCGTTCGCGGCCACGTACACGTCCATCGCGATATCGAGAAAAGGCGCAACCAACGCGTAATAGATACAAACTGAAACCGGATCTAATACGCGGTTTTTCGTTTGTGCCGTCGTCATACGGATCACGCCTAGCCGCTCGCAGTTTTGCCAGCCAACAGGAGGACAGTAATAGAAATGCAGAAGATTGACGGTTCGATACGCAGACGCAATTGATGGATGATCCACGTCCAAACGTCTAGTGGTCTCTTTCCGTGGTTGATGAAACGGCTGCGCTGCACTGGCACACGAGCAGAGGATGAGTAACAGGGAGAAGTGGAGAACGGAAACCCGGTACAGAATGATTATATCGCGACGCAGGCACGTAGCATCGGGGCTTACCGAGCTGTCTGTACGCGATTCAGTTCCACCCTTCTAATCAAGCTCCGGGGGTTACAAATTAATTTATCTTTGATAACTCACGCCACCCAATAGGGAGAAGACGCCTAACGTGTTGATAAATATCGAATGAAATTTCCGTCGGGACGCTCCGCTGAATACAAAATACACTAAGGCTCGATCCTCCGCGGAATACCAAGGACGTAATTTTCCCAAATTTGCAAACGAAAGGATACTTTGAAACGTATGGAAAGCCAGGAAACTACGGAGAAGAGATTGCGCACGGTTCTGTACCGGCTGCGCTTTCCTAACGAAAAGAGAGAAAAACTTGAAGAAAATTGTATGTACATATTTAATGTACCACAAAATGGAGAACCTCTTATCGAGTCTTGAGAGTATATAGTTTGCACGGGACCAAGATACGAATGAATTATGGTCGACAATGTACCCTGGGTGCGCGTTGATGAATTGCGACGTCGAAGCTGCCGCTCGCTTTGAATATACATGCGGCTAATGACGACGAAATTTACACAGTCCGCGATGATCGACTCCATTATGAATGCGTTCGAACCGCGAATCGTGCGCGAACGACGATAACACGACAGCCCCTCCGACATTCCACGAATGCCTCGCGCGCAACACGCTCCCGCTCGTTACAAAATTCTATTTCCTCCAGTCATGATCGTTTCGTCCTGACACTAGTAAACCATGGTTTTCGGATATAATGGATTCTCGATTTGAGAAGCGGAGAATTTTATTCAAATCGCAAAGCTTGATCCACGACACACCCAAGTGTCACCCAAGTGCCGCTTTGTGCTATTTTCTACTTAAATAATTATTAATAGATATAAGACGCTAATTTTCTTGTATAATCCGTTCCAACACATACATCGAATTTCGAATTGTTTTGAAATAATGCAAATTAGATTAATCTGTTATAGTCCATTGAAGTTTATCGATATCGGCTTCATACTTATCGATGAGTTTCTTTGTTTTTTTTCTATCGTAGAAAATGCAACTTCCTTTTTTAAGATTTTTCATTTCATTATCTTCCCTTGAAATCACGAATGGAAACGTTTGAAAACGCTACCACCGATACTCGCTACAGGAATTGTAGGAGAACAGACTATGAAACATGCAACCGCACGAGAAGTAAACAGAAGATGATCGTTGATCACGCGATTGATATATCTGTTCGAACTTCGAGGTTTCGTTCAAATTTAATAGCTGATTTTTCCTTTAAACCTTTATTGAATTTCAAATTGCTCCAACTTCGAACCATTCGAATTTCAATGATTCATTGTATTCCTAAAAGGACTGTACACTAATAATTCACAAGAATAGCCTTCTAATTTTTTAACTAAAAAATAACAGTCGCGAATGCCCCGAAGCCAAAGGAAATCCCAATAAATTCCAATTAACCCTTTGGCCGTCGATTTTCATTACCCTTCGCATTTTTTCCTGCTCAACTTTAAATCCCACGGCGACGCGACGCAGCCGCTACAAACGATCCAAAGGAATCCATGCGACATCCCTCGATAGTAAACCTTTTACCAGATCATTTTTACGATCGTCCAGGGTCGTTTAGCGAACGCATTAACGTCGGAGCTCGTGTACAGCTGCGGAAGCGAAGTCGGACTATTTTCCTGGTACAACTTCGATATTATGAAATACGATCGTCGTCTGTCGAGCTTGATTAGCGGCGCGCAACGATGCAGCTGCGATCGTGGAGAAAACGACGTGCAGGAGCGGCCACGACGACGATCTCGAACGCATACAGGCCGCATAAATGCGCCGCCTCGGTTGCGAGCGTACACGCGATACTCGGATACTTAGAGGGGCGGGGGCACCCATTACGAGCAAGCCGCGTCATACTCGATTCTGGTTTATCGGGAATTTCTAAAGGCACCATCCCAACGCGAGCGTTCTGCACCAGTTCAACGGCAAACGATACGTCTTTTGCTGGTTCACGTTTTTTTAACCGACCAAACCGACGAATAAAAAAAGAAACCGTGAAGTCAATTACCGTCAATGGAAGTTTCGCACAGTTCTTTTTTAATCTACTACCTTTTTTACTGTGGGTTCAGCCGCTATTTTCTCTTTTTCGTTTGTTTGAACGAATTTTGGGTATGGATTTTGCTCGCCAGCATTCGAGAGAAAAATGGGGGTGAAATATCGGACACGAGTGACCTTTCACAGAGTCGTAGATCGTATAAAATGTTAGAGAAATTGAAGGACTGGTTGGGATTATTGGATTATTTCGAATGTGGATCTTCCGGTTGTTCGATCGTCGATTGCATCGGGTTTATCAACGAATTTTTTTTCCCCCGCAGATGGTTTCAAACTTGTGCCAGATCTGCAAGTGGAAAGGGATACGAATGGCTACAACAAACAATTATTCTGATATTATTCCTCAACTGGAAACTTGTATAAGCCAGGAATTGAAAGGGGCCGGAAATAGAGGGAACCACATCGATGATAAATTGCTTCTCATTTATGTAAGCTCGTTTCTGGCCGAGATTAAGAAACAATACCGGTAAAAGTTTCAGCTGGATGCATACCCCGTTCCGCGGGTTGAGCGTACCGACCGAGAAGCAAATTAAGATGCGGAGAAAAGAATCCCAACAATCCAATTATTTCCTTATTCGCAGGAAACATTTTGTTCCTGTTCGACGACGTCATGTTCAACGCGAAAACCAACCAAGGCAGACAAAGACTATGAAAGCGAGAAAGAGAGGGAAACAAAGAGGAACGAAAAGGCAGAGATGAAACAAAAAGGCGCAAAAACACGATTAGAGGAAGGCACGGCGGAGAATGGTGGCTGGTAAATCAAAAAGTCAGAAGCCGTATGTTCTTCCTCCGGGCGAATCAGGATTTTCTTTGAGTGCAGCCTCCTCCACTCGCGTTCTCCCTTTTTTTCTTCCGATTTTCGCGATGAATTTCGTTCTAGACCCACTTAAAGTCTCGACTTCATGCAGATTTCCGTTTCTCTTTCACCCCGGCCAGTTTCTTCGGCTTTTTAACTTCCCTACTTTTTTGTGCGCGCGTGTTTCAAACGATGGCGAGAGCAGAATGGGGGTGTGAGAGGGCGCACGGCGCAAAAAGGTTAAATCGGATTTGGCGCTCGAGACCTCGACATCCAGGATGAAAAGCGCGCTGGTTTAAATGCAGCTGGTGACTATAATGAGCTCCACCCGATCTTAGACTTCCCCTGATTCGCTGCATTCAAGTACCACCGTATAATTTAAACACTAATCGCGAGAAAACGATACACACGCAGACACACAAATGTTCGATTGCGACTGGAGTTGCCATCTATAAAATCATGAACCTAGGACCAAGAGCACTCGAACACCGGACTTTTCCCCGAACGCTTTAATTATTTCTTAAATTAAGTATGAAATTCTAACACAAACGTTTCTATAAATTATAAACAGTAATCATAATGAAGCAATGAAAACAGAATGAAGTTTCACGGCTAGATTGCAGATGTCCATGCAAATTAATGCTTTTATTAATACTTGAAATTTAAAAAAATAAGAGCTAAATAGGGTGTTGTTTTACGTTCAAAATAAAATAACATTCACGTTTATTAAGTATATGTGTATTGTATTTTTTTGCAGATTCAAATTTCTCATAAATGCATGAAATTCCGCAGCTTAGTTGTGGAATTTGCTTCATTATCTGGAAACTATGAACACTTCGGATAAGTACAACGAGTGATAAATTGAACAGGGGAGCACGTGAGCGAATAGCATCGAAAATCCCAGATCCTTACAGAAAACGTGCCTGGATGTCCTCGGACCCACTAAAAACTAGGACAAATCCGAGAAAATCCGGACAGATGGCAACCCTAGTTGTAACATAAATTCGTCCCGTTTTCGTAGGACCTTTTTCAAGTCCCAGAAATTCTACACGAGAGGAAGGTTTCAGCTACCAGAAAAATAAGAAAAACATCGTTGGTCAATGCGGAGCATACATGATTCATTGAACTTACTGCTGAATATACAAATGAACGATCTTAAAGATACTAGTATTAGGTTGGTGCATATGAAATGTTTTCTTCAGATTAAAAAGGTTGAACATTAGTAAATTCTTTAAAATACTACACATATGTTCGTTTAAAATAATCTTTACATGACTCTATACGATTTTCTCCAATAATTAGTTTCATTATTATACTTTTATAAAAATCACCAATTTGAAGACTGTCTAATCTCTCTTCTGATTTTCTGACCGCTGAAATAATATTAACATTAAATTCAAGTGCAAATTAATATTAAATTATTCCTTTATTTGTATAATCTTCAAATCTTAATTTCAGAAGTTTTCATTCTATATTTATTAAATTTTGACTTCCGTAAAGGATTGCTTAAATATTCCGATCATTCGTAACGTCAAAAACTGAAGTTTTCACAATTTATTATAATACACACATATTTACATACCGATTAATTCCTTCTTCTTCAACGTGGTCTACTACAATTAACGATTTTACAATATTAAAAGAATAGTATCCATTCATTAATCGCAAATATCAGAAAAGCGACGTTTCATATGCACAAGCTTAACAATGAAATGGAACGAATTTATGTTACAAGCTAATAGAATAATGACGAGAGGTATTGAAACTACAATAGAGTAATTATCTCCTGTTCTGTTAATTTACAAGGGTAATTCTATTTCGCCTGCATATGAATATTCAATGGAACCTAACTGCATTGCCGGGGATGAAAATAAGTGACCGAAATAAAAACTTTCGTAGCACATTTGAAGCCCGATCGCGGAACGATCACCATTGGATCTCGTTATCGAGTCAGACTCGAGCCATTACATGCAAATAAGTCAACGATCTCTCTGTACTCTCTTGGTCTCCGTCTTTGCAGTTCCATCTTCCTCCCTCCGCTCCCTGTTCCTATCCTTTGCCCCCTCCCTCATTCTCGTCGCCTCACCAACTCGATTCGACCGTCTATATCCATCCTCCTCCTCTCCTAAGACCTCAAAGCCCAAGGTTCCTCTTAATTACAGTTGTCTCGAGTCAATCTCGATGGTAATTAAGCTTGGTCGCGCGAATCGCCGGTTTACTTCGCAAGCAGAATCACGCAGGGCGATATGATATTTCGTTGAAACTGTTAACCGATCGGGCAAAAAGAGAGACGGGAAAGATAGAAGAAACGAGATTGACGAAGCCTATGGGATGGGCGAGAAAAATCCCTAACCCGCTTACGATCACCGATGAATATTGGCGCAACAGTGATCCGCGTTAATTTGCATGGGGAACGCGTTAATTTGAAATTGAAATCAGCCGGAGAAATTGCTTAACATTTCGCGTTTCGATACCGCGTTAGGCCGTTAGAAATCCACGGCGTAGCACACTGCTCGTCTACTGTTCGATCTCCATGTAACTGCAAATTACGCTGCAGCACGACACGCGCGTTCTACTCTTTTTCTTTTTTTCTTTGTGGAGTACATCGCTGTCGTTCCTCGGCGGCGGTGCAAGTAGGACGATTGGGTTACAAACGAGCTCTGCAGAGTTTTCTCTATATGTCACCGTGACGAAATGCAGCGCATCGTGTCTGGTGTATCCATTTATATCGGCTAAGCTCTCGAGAAGAGGGAATTTTATACCGTAAAATGAAATAAGCAATGTTTAACCGCTTAATGTTGCGAGCACTAAACTGCAAAAACATCGCATAGAATTAAATTCTATGAAATACTACAATTACATTCGTATGTACGCTAATGGCCACAAGTTTTGGAAGCAGTACGTCTTTTGAAGACAGTAAACATGAAAAAGGGAAAGGATTTAGAAATGCGTTACCTTAGAAAATTTTTCAATCAACAATTTATGAAGATAAAGAAAATCCCTAGATATTAATATCTATAATATTAATAATTTTGAATTAATCCTCTTTAACGCAGTGTAACTTAAAAGTTACCCAATCATATATTTAACGTGCTTTCATTTTTGTATAGAATTTCCTGGTTTGGAGAAGAACGTAAAAGATTCGTAATTAATATATATACAATTTTAAGTTCCGATATGAGACGTTATTTTTGAAAGTGGTGTAAGTCCACTTTTGGAGAAAAATGAGTTGATGATAATTTTAGTAAGATATAGATATCCTCTTTTTATTCCCTTAAATATCTCGATGCATGAAAAAGTGGACTTATACAACTTTGAAAAATAACGGCTCGTATATATATTGAAGCTTCTACTTATCAAATTTATACATTTCCAAAGAAAACAGAATACGATTAAATCGAATAAAATAATGAAGACCGTTGCAGGGTTAATTTTGCATATCACTGTACCACTGCATTTTATTTGTTAGAAAAATTGTATAAATTAACAGCAGGGAATTTTTGAAGATTGTTATTAACAGACAAGAAAAAAGACACGTGATTTTGATAAATAAATAATAAAAATAGTGCAACGAAGTCATAGTTGATCATTCAGGTGGCAGTAGTTAGGCCACTTACCCTAGCATAGCCAATATCAATTTTTCTTTACTCTAAATTTATTCAGTGTCCGATGAATTATGGACAGGATTTGCAAATATCTGTCATCTCAGTTATTTTAGCGCGAGTAAGTATATGGGTACATTAATTATTACCAGTAATTCTAGTGTTAATATCATCAAGCGGTTGTCAATGATTTTATGGTTATTCGAACAGTTCATTTTATCCTATATCTACAACGGAATGAAAATAATTACCAGCTAAAGTGGAATATAACGCGTTAACGTCTGGCGACAGTAATCGTCTGAAAGTTTTAAGTAATCGTCGAGGAATGTAACACCTAGCCATCCTCCGTTTCCCATTATCCTAAATATCCGGGACGAGCGGCGGTTTTCCCCGCATAAAGATTCGTTTTTAATTTCATTCAGAGGGATAAAGAAAAAAGAAACGGGGAAAGAGAAAAGAAAAAGAAGAAGCGACGTACAAAAAAAAAGGGGAACACGCGGCTAAATCATGGAAATTACGTATTTGCGCTGGGATACGTTTAAATTAAAAACTCGTTTTAAAGCTTGCACGCAACACGGCGCTGATTTATTTAACCGTACTTAGTGGAAAGTTTCTCTCCTCGGGGAGTACACGCGTTGTTCTTCAACCCTGAAGAATTCCTCTCCAAGATGCCTCTGAATTGCAGCGCATGAAAACGCAACCGATTTGGCTACGCAATCTCCCGTACAAAACGAATTCGACGTGGAGACAAAGAAACGAAATAAAATAGGAGGGAAAAAGTGGAAATGAATAACGTAGAATTGTGTGTTCCATTCTTGTTTCGAGGCAGGCAACGAATTTTGCGCGCTACGAAATTACAAGGCAACCACTTTGCATAGAGTCTCTGAAAATTTTGATTATTCTTCTCGAAAATGCGAAAACGCGAAAATTAAGCGCATGGCAAATTTGAATTTCATAGTAAGCGAGCTGCCGTGCAGAAAACACGCTGCTTCTTTCAGTGGGAATCAATTACGTCTCCTATTGGAAGGAACACCCTGTCTACCAACATTCTGCATGCAACGCGATGCGAAATGAAAATATATCCGGGACAATGCACGTATGAACGGAACAATTGCAAAAGGAAACTTTGTGCGAGCGAATATTTAAGTTGAAGGTGTGGTTGCGATCTTCGTATAAAAATACAGGCTTATGGAATAGATGGAATCAATTTGTTAGATAGAACTCTTAGACGGAATTTTTATGAAATTGTAGCGCGGAAAATGAATAAAATGTTGCTTAAACTAATTCGATATTCTAGCAAACAATACGCGTGCTTCTTTGCAATAGACAAAGAAAATAGAAATAGAGAAAAGAAAATAAAGAAGAAAAATGTTACTTAAAGTAATTCAATATCGTAGCAAACAACATGTGTTCTGTGCAAGACACAAAAGGGATAGAGGCAAGACTTTAAAAATTATCTGATGCAAAAGGGTTGAAGGATTGCAAAATTGTAGTACACGAAATGAAGAAAATGCTACCTGATCATTTGTCATATGATTTCTCCAGTGGTTACATTTGGTAACATTAATTATTCCCTATTTCAAATCTGCGTTACACACAAAATATTGAAATACCAATAATTTCCAGATTGCAGATTTTTATGCAAATATCAGGACTTACTTCACCTCCTAAGTATCAGAATTTCAACTATACTTTGAATATTTTGTTTCATTTTGGAGATCATATGCCTTCTGCACTTTCTTTCACCTTTAAATTTTCAACAAATGCAAAAAAATCAACAGTCCAGTAATTTCTATTTGATCATCCTCAACCCTATAAACTGAAGCTCGAGTCACAGTCAAAATTAATGTTCATTATAAAACAAATACAGCGTGTTTTAATTACATTAAAACCACAATCTAGTCCAAAAGTGTGACTCGTGATTTTAAGCCATGGAGTCAAACAAATTTGATGTTCTCGCAAACGATATACGTCCATCTATGCAACTTGCAAAAGAAAGACAGGCAAGACTTTGAAAATCATCTGATGGAAGGGTTAAACGGTTGCAAAATTGTAGTACAGGAAATGAAAAAAAATTCTAGTTAAACTAATTTGCTATCCTAGCAAACGATATACCCATTTAATCTACGTTGTATGCAAGATACAAACGGGATAAGAAATCTTAAAATCCGTTTGATGAAAGGTAATAAAGGGTCGCAAGTTCGCCATGAAATTACTGATCGTGCATACGCGGGGGTGGCTCGCGTGCCAAAGTACAGGTGCCGTTGCATATAGTAAGCCCATACATAATGCATAATAGGAAGACTTTCGTAGTTGTTTCACGGCGAGCTTTCAATCGGCCAAGTCTCACTTCCGTTCGTCCCACGGTACCGTCTGCCGTCTGGCAGGTCAATAAAATTTTACTCTCCCGTGCCACTTTCGTCTATCCTGCGGGATTTCCACAGGAAAAACCACCGATCGTGTTGGAACAATGAAAAGCAACCGAGAGAAAAAAGAATAGAATGGGATGGAGTGGGGGAATGTGGCGAGGAAAACTCCGGTTTCCGTCGGAAGACAAATAGCTTTTATCCCTTAAGGAAGAAAAAAAAAAGTTCAAATAACGCTTAAGAATTGCGAGTGGTCCAAGAATGTTTTTATCGTTCGATTATAGTTGGATAAAGTAACTTTCCTTGGGTTCTAGAATACTAATTCCTAGTACCTTAAACAGAGGAGATTCTCGTAACAATGTTGGAATACATTGCTAAGAGATTAACGTAGAAGATTCTGTTCAGATTCTCGCTACTTGCGCAAGCATCTGCAGTCCACGACTTCTTCTTTTTTTTTCTAAAATTCTCTTGCCTTTTCCATTTTATTAAAATTCTTTGAAAGACTTCTAATGGGGAGCTCCTCGTGTCGCAACGAAACAGAAAGTTCATAAGCCTGCGAATGGCCTTTATACCAACCTTTTCATTTTCCCATCACGTGTACGATTAAGGAACTATGAATCCAAGGAAAAAGCTCACAGAAAGTAACGATGTCGAGAGGTGTTGTGACAGAAAATAAACAAATGGTGCAAAAACTCAGCTACTTAAATACCCCTTCGTGTGGTAAAGGGATCAAAAGAACTACAAACTCGTTAAATGTTATTATTAAGCTGCGGGTGTTTATGCACATATAATATATCATAATGTGCAACATATATGCAAAATGTATGCAATATTTATGCAATGTACAAGCCAAAGTATAGTGTTATTGTATACGTCCCTCAGAAGCCAAACTGATTTACTCCACCTTTTACAAACATCCGAAATTTATTACCCTTTTTGCACAACGAACAAAACATTTGGGACAATCTAATAGATCCAATATGTATAACATGCAAAATAAAGACAATATTTTTAAAATTCACCTGATGACAAAACAAATTTCTATTCAAATTCCATTCCTTCATTTCTTCCTTACCAAAATATGCATCTGCATAAACATCCGCAGTCAAATCATGATACTTTCCTATAAAAATCCTGCCAAATCATACGTAGCAACATTCTCGCGTGTATGTCGATTGAGAGAGCTATTTCATCAAAAACACATCATACAAACCACTAAATGAGACATCCTAGTCGCTGACCAGTTCCCATAAATCAGTCTGCCAACCAGTGGCCCTACACAAAATATAATCTACGCGAGCCAATCCGTCTTAATCATCCGAGAAGTTTTCGAGAGGTTTAATGAAGCTCCAGTCCCGTGCCTTTTGACGTGCGACTTATTAGACAAACCGTATTCAAGATTCTGATTACTTCCGGCAGACTTCAAAGGAGGGAGCCGTGCAGTTTCCACAACCGAAACCGCGCAATAATTCCACGATATCGCGTTCAGTTCATCCCTTTGCCAAGGAAGTCTCGCATCTTGCGAAGAAACCCGGAAACTTTCCAATTACAGCGACCCCAATGGTTCCGCAAAATAGCTGCAATATCAAGAAAGGTATTCGCGTTTCACGATTGCACGATTCATTTCCTAAGCGCCTATCCGGAGAAATATTTGCAAAAGGGAGCAGCAAGATGAAACCCTTGAAATGTTTCAGGAACGTGCCATAATTATAGTAACATGCCTAACACCTTACCGTAGAAATTTTTCGAAGATTATTGGGGTATTGGCTACTTTATGCTTTCATCTTTTCGTTGCGGCGGATTTTACTCGAAGAGTAAAGAAACGTTATGAAAATACTGAATTACAGTGCGTTCAATTCATATTCATGTCTCGGTTCTATCATATTATTCGAATAGTAAAGCATCGTAAATGCTTGAAGGCGCCAGTAGCGTTGAATAACCGCGGTTAGTCAATTAAACATGTGTGGCGGCTCTCCTGCACCCGCCACTAGAGAAGGGCATACGAAATAGGACTTTCTCGAAAGCAGTCGCTCCAACTACCTCGTCCATGTATATACCGCCTTCAACCTTCCTTCCAATATTCCAGTGTCTAAGGCAGGGCCTACTAGGTAGCCTTACTGATGAGTCCACTAGCAGGCTCAGGACGAAACGCAACACCCTTCCTTTTTCCCCATTCTTCCCCCTCTCCGCAGCTCCACGCGTTTAATGACATACGCAAAGTGTAAATTTTTTGAGCGCTTATAGACGCCAACAGCATTGTAGAGGTTAAGATTGTAGCGAATACGGAATACTAAAATTTTATGCATGGTTTGTATTTAGTAGTGCTCGATCTCACAGATCGAACTTAAATTTAGAATTAAGATTAAAGTCTATTAAAAAATACAGCATGTTTCTATAGTAATCAGACCAAAGTATGCATCGCGAGTGCATCTCGTTATTATAAGGTAAGTGGTTAACATACTTGATTTGCGCACTCTCGAAGAGAGAAGTCTAATTGCTGATCTGGTTTTTGTCTTAAATGATGCGAATCGATTTAATCGTTGCCCAGCGATCTTGCAACTGTTTGAATTTTGTACACTTGCTAGATATCTTACAGGTAAAAACGTTTTCTATATTCCGTACTGTACTTCGATAGAAGAGAGAACGTGTATGAAGAGATTAAGTTCAGCGATAACATAGATTTCTTTCATGGAACGATAGCTCATTCAAAACAGTTTTACTAGCTTCTTTTAGAGATTATCTTTGAATTTTATGTATCTCTCTCTATGCACGAGTCTACTTATATTTCACCTTTTCGCCGCTGCACTTAAAATTGGAAGCATTGGCGATGCATTACTGAGGGTGACCTTTATTAATATAGAAACAGATTGAGTATAAACATTCGGATACTCGGTAGCAATAATTATTATAGTGTAATGCACTATATGAATGATAATAATAATAATTCTAAGTTATAAACGAAATATACAGTAGCAAGCATATAAATAGGAAAATCAATACATGAAAGTCTGCAGTTTTTTAATCTATGAGATAGGTGCTTCAAAATGGCATATTGCAGAAACATGTAGTATTGCAATTTACAATTGTACAATTGTTCACCACTGTACGTATGCTTTTAGCAAACAGCAGATTAATTATGAAAATGTATGTAACGTCCTTCACAGCAAAAAAAGTTAAATGAAAATATCTTGTGCGTTAAATAAATAAGTAAATAATTAATAAACACTTAGGATCAGAGATTTAGATTTTTACGTATGGGGAAGATTATGATCATTAGATAAAATTCACTGTTCTCTGATAAAGTTATTGATCGAACTAATTTTGATATTTTTGTGTTTTTGATAACGCAGAATTTACGATTTGTCTCGGAGGCAAATACTCTGAACTAAAAGAAGAGAGCAAGATGCAATTCGTTTGGACCGTTTCACGAGTCGCCCTCTCCAGCATAGAAACGTTCAACCGGCATTTTACTTAAGCACCATTAAGAGGAATATTGTTTTATTTTACCTTTTTTGTCATCAAGCTCGTTGGTCCACCGTTCAAGCGTCAGCCGCGACGAGACTCGTTAATGGCCAGCCGGAAAAAGATAAGCTTCCCTTTCTATTAACACGTACCGAGTTGTTCCGGAAAATTTAATGACTGCGAATATTTGCTAAAGTAATTCTATTTAACCCTTACCCTCGCTTCGTTACACACATTTCATTCAACGAATTAATATATGAACGATGACAAAAACCTTGTCTTTCCTACTGTTCCTTTTGCCTAGCTGCTTAAAGAATTTTTTTGGTATCGAAAGATTTTCCTCTTTTCCCTGCAAGTCGTTGAATCTATATACTTTGCGAACATTTTGCCGAGAAAAAAAAACGAAATCCTTTCAGAAAAGGACCGGGAACTCGCAGTATCTCTTCTGACAGTTATAAAAAAGATACCATCCCCCATTGTCCCACTATTCTTCCCCTTTCACAAGTTTATTTATTCGGAAACGAAGCAGGTTCAACTGCACGTTAACTCGGACAATGTCTCCGGTTAACGACACGATAATTAATACCGAGTTAAGGACAATGCCGCTCGGTGAATATGATCGAAAAGAACAATAGAACGACGGGGTGACTTTCATACTAGACGACCGCGCACAAAGTGCCCCCTCCCGTCCCCCCGCCCCTGCCCCTTGTACACGAATGAAAACACACCAAGTAACGCACCGAAGAAACGTTGATCAACGACGATAGCAGTGTCGCGAACAACACGCCCTTGGGACACGGCTAGGGTGCGAACTTCCGAGATTTAGCGCTCCGCTTAAGAAGCCGACCACTTTCGCGCGCGGTGCCTTCAAATTAGTTACACCCACGCAAGAAAATAGATTAAATATTCATTTATTGCGGCTCGACCGCAACTCTGGTCCTCTCTCACCGTTACCACAGGCAAAGGATCCCCGGTTTCATCCGTCCCCTTTATTCCTTTCACTACGCGTTCTCGTCCCCCATTTCCGTACATCTTTCCCTCCCTTTTTCCTTCCGCGCACTCGACCCGTTATATTCGTGTGCGTAGTTTATTGGCCATAACTCCGGCGCAGCTACAAATCGCCATCCCTCGCCGCCCCGTGCACCGCCAAGCGTTCCAGGCTTTAATGCTCGTACGCTAGCGCACACGTGCACAGGGAAAGAAGGGCAAGAGAGAGGCTCGTGCACCAGCGAGCTACTATTTTGTGCGTAAGTGTACGTTGAAACGCGCATGTGTCGGGAGGCCAACAAAGTCGCGAGCGGGTAATGCAACCACGCGCAAGCCAACCGTCTCCTATAATCATATCGTTTTTACAGTAATTACGAGTTGGCCCTTTAGCCGGCATTTACGGGCAACATTATTCTCTCATTTCGCCTGATGCCAAGATTACGCGCCACTTTAATGCGCCCTATCCCCGCGACATCCATGATTACACGACTCGAGCTTCGAGAACTCATGATCCGATCATTTCATGACTTTTCGTGCAGATAAATGCTCTTTCGATGCAGGAAAGAATTTACGGCGAACGTTCCGCTGTAATTCTTCATACGTCGAGGAATATGCACACTTTGCTGTATAGGGGGAATTCCTCTATTACTGAACACTTTAGTAAATGAAATAAGTGATGTTTCGTTCCTTCTATTTTGCCTTAATTTTAAGGTAACGTTATTAAAATTAAAAGTAAAGGAATGAAATCAGCAACATTATCATGATACGATCTGAAATCAATATTAAATTTTGGTATACGTTTTTAAAGGAACATTGAGTGGCCCCTATTACCAGACGCAGCAAAATAATTATGTGTAAACGTATTGAAACTTAATTCGTGAATCATCTCTACTTCTGGGAATCAATTAAATTATTCAATTACTCCATAATCTGTGATGCAACCCTCAGCTAGTCATTTTCAGAGGGTAACAAATACGATAAATATTAAGTGTACCACTAAGCAATCCAAATATAATTGCTGTTATTATAATTGCTTACGAGATTTTTCAGACCAGCTATGAATTCCTGTTCGGAAAAATGCTGTATCTTTTCGTAAAACAGACTCATTAATCCATTTAAAAATAATGGGTTGCTTATTGGTACATCTAATATAGCATCATAATCTTTATCTCCTAATCTTGCCGAATTTTTTTGACAACAAAGAACTTTACTCTTGAAAATTGAAGATTTATTAATGAAGCCGCAAATTATTTTTCGTTAGTATCGATTACAGGGTCGATTTAACAGATCAAGTTGAAAATTTCACAATCGACAGCTTATTGTTATACACAAAGGAAAGCGATTATAACATGACCTGACCATCATGCGGCACGTTTAATCGAGATCAATCGAACCGCGTGTAGGTACGTATAACGAGCCGATGGAAGAATGAATGAAACGTTGGCCCGATTACACGCGTTAATTACTGTTCAGCGTTATCGTAGCCGCCGCTGGAGAGCGCTCGCCAGACCGCGTGATTAGTGGCTGGAAAGAGTGTTCTCCGGAACGAACCAGAGAGGAATGATTCTAATGAGTGTGCTGGTCGGCATAGTAAACGAACGTAAAGAGTGAACTCATAGAATTGCAAAGGAGAAACGGAACGCGTATTATATCACTGTGAGTCACAAATTCTTTTCTAAAGGTATCACTGGCAAAAATTATAGAGATGCGTGCGCGGGTTATATTAGAAGCTATATAAAGATTAAATTTAGATACGGCAAGAGTGAAATAGAATTCAGGGTTAATTGTATGCTAGTGGTTACTTTTTAATGGCATGTTAAAACGATTACAGGAGCGTTAATAAAAAGGCTGCTTGCAGTCTACTACAAAGTGGTATGTCGTGAAAAGCAACATTTTTAATTCGTACCTAATAATTAGACTGCGGATTATTATGAATTTATGGGAAAATTAAATATGCAAACAAGTATAAGATATACGTAGTGTGTAAAAATACATAGGATACTCAAATTAACACTTTACTGACTGGCAATTTTAAGCCCAAACTATTGAATATAAAATGAAAACATCTCAATAAACTTTAATATTCTCTATTAGCTAGTGGGATTTTTTGTTCTCTGCAATTATTATGTTTTAAAAAATGTGATAATCAAGGATACAATGTAGGACACTCTTGGAAAGATCAATGTTTATTACTTTCAGGTTTAAAAACTGCAGGAACTAATGTAAATGCAAACACGAGTTAACACGTGACTGGTCTGCAAAGTGTTAACGAACATATTTTAATGTTTAAAAGCTGAAACCACTCTCAGTTTAACTTCCGCGTCTTTATTTTTCTTTGTAGAGAAATGAATTTGCATAGAAATTCGAAGTCTACTAAAAAATTAAGTAGTTGGCATTTTAACTCAACTTTAAAAAAGTTTTATATAAGATTAAACTGTAATGATAACTACGTTCTATAAATATTAACAAAAAAAATGACAAAACTGAATTGATGACAATGAACCAATACGTGAAACGTTTCCGTGTCTCGAATCTAAACTGATAACTAGACTGCGTATGTTAATGCAAATTCATATATTTTTAAGCAAGTGAATAGAAATTTGTTTTGTCCTCTAAATATTATAATTTATACTCTACTTTTGAATGCTTTAAGTATCATTGCGAATTACTTGCATTCTCTATCTTTTTGCATATATAATTTTCTCATAAACGCATAAAGACCCGCAGTCTACTGATAACTCATGAAATTAATTAGACAAATAGTTTATATCCTGCGTGTAAACGCAAACGATTAATGATCCAACTTTAAGAATAAACGATCCGTTACTGCAACGGTATAGCACCATCATCATCAATTAACTCTTTCCGATCAAAGTACGGAATATTCTCCGCGAAACACTTTTACCATTCTTGCCGTAGGTCAGGAAAAGTATTGCCTTTTGTACGAACATGATAATCCATATAAGTGGAATCAATTCACTTAAGTACACTCGCGTTCATAAGCGATCGGTCACTCGTCAGTTTTTAACCCTGCTGCGTTCCGCGGGCCATTTTCGTCCCAATCATATTCTTATTATAATTATGTATATTCGATTATAAATGATTTGTTGCTAATATTTTAAGACCACGGGAGAGGAACTCGATAAGTCACATTTTTAAAATTTTAAAGGAGAGCAATTTTAATGTTCTGAAACGTTCTAAATCAATTTCACACTAATGAAACTGTTTTGATTTTTTATTTTTAAGTAGTACATTGCAGCCAGCGTTCTTTAATGAAATTTTCAAAAACTATTAATTTTGTTTCATTTCTCACGTACTTATCAAATGTTTTCACATCAATTTATGCTACTTCTCTATACATCCATTTAAAAAATGTATTTATCAAGTTTTTTCCCTGTGGTCTTTATCTGTAAATTTAAATTTCTATTTCTATGTTGAACCTTCTTCTCTTCATAATTATGAAACTTTTCTAGTGAAAAAAGGATGTGATTCAATTGAATAGAATTTCGAACATCGCAGCAGGGTTAATCAAATGTTTATTGAATTTAATTTTTAATAACATTTTAAAAACAATATGATTTAATGCCTTCCCTTGATGCAAATAATTAGCGAACAAGGGCTTCATTCTATAACTATAATATAAATGTTTCTTTATACCAAATTGATTAAGTGTCCGATGGGTTATGAACAGAAGTATATAACTTATAAGTTCCTTAAATGATAAATAGACTGCGGATTTATATGCAAATTCGTATTTCTATTAATAAAAATAAAAAAGCGAAATTGAAATAGGGGGTTGCTTCACCATTTAAATATTCCAATTTCTATCTTCATTTCGAATATTTTGGCCATTTTTGCGCATTCCATGCACCATGTGCATTTTTGAACATCTAAATTTCCCATAAATGCTTAAAAGTTCGCAGTCTAGTAATAATTTCTTAAGCCTACAACTTCCAGTACTTAAGCAAGGATAATTTTGATAAATATGAAAGTTACATAAAAAAATATTACAATCGCATAGAGTTAACTATTAACCATTATCGTCAGTCTAATTTTCATTTTACTTTCTGCGTGATTTCAGAGCTTGTCACTATGGATATTTTTCAATCATAGTACAATGATCGATTACTAGAATCTGAAACATTTTAGATAAATGGGTAAATTATTAACGGTGTTACAGATGTAAATTTTAATAAGTGTAGTAGTTAAGGGTTAAAAGTCGATTCTAAAAATTTTCCTCGAGCTTCAATCAACTTCTACCCGAAAAACGAACGTCTAACACCCTCGGTTGTTAAATCCGACAATAATTGACAACGCCAATAGGGTATATTCGGAGAGACAACGTTGAACGGTGGTTTAATCGACGTGAAGCGGTGTCCAGGTGCGTTTAGAAAAGTCACGAGACGATAAGCTCGAACGGATATAACCGCGTTACGCTCGTAGCCGCTTTACTCGCAATTCGGTTAAGCCGCGGGAAAACGCTACTCCTTTCTCGCTGTTGCACACCCTGGTCGAGCAAACACGACGCATTTCATCCACGTACGCTCGGAACTACGATGCCACTTGCATTCAATTTCGTGACGTTCCGAGTAATAATTTCGGGTTACGAGAAAGTATTAAGCTCCGCGGGGCAATTCCGCCGCCAGGGATGACGCTGGGTTATCAAGACTCGCGATGCTTTACTGCAAACATCCGATTACCCTTGACGATCGCACGGGCTAACCCTTTCACGCTCGGAGCGGCTCACGAATAATTATGCGCCCGTGACTTCTTCCTGTAATCAAGTTTATTTCGTTATCGCACCGCCGGGTGTCATACGGGTTCGGCACGGAAATTGGATTCTTGAAATTTAATATCAGCTGAAAATAATTGCAACGACTGGATTTAATTTCTAGATTTCATCCGGGGCCATTAGTTCATTATATTGTTGAGAGAAGAAAAGAGAAATCGAAACCATTACCGCGTTACATTCTAATTTTCGAAAAGTGATGAAGTCGATCTCGGATTAATTTCAATCATCTACTATGCGAGAGTCAAACCAGCGAGCGAGCAACCAACGTTTGTGGAATTAAAAGCCAGTTTTTAGGAGGCTCTGTTATAATTGGAAGCATTGAAGGAATCGCTGCAAAGATAATTTTCCCCGAGAAAAAAGATTGTGATCAACAAACGTTTATTTGCAATTAAAATCGCATTAGCTCTTTTTACAGATTCCAACCAGTCGCGTTGAACTCTCGTTTGAAACCATCGCAACGAAATTCTGTTCGTAACGAGTCCTTTCAACTAACCCGCCAAACGGTTCTGTTACTGAATAGTGCAGTGGCAACCAATTCGGTTTGTCGTGGTAATTAGTTATCGCTTAAATTTCCAACTACACCGACATTCTCTTTTAGTTCTTTTTATTCTATTCGTAGATTTATCTTCCCTTTATAAAATCAGTATTGCAGAGTTTGCGTCAAAGAAAAATGGGTTCAGAATGAGCGTTTGAAAACGATCTTGGTCTCCTTTAGCCGGAGCTGAAAGATCTACGAACATAAAAGAACTTCGCGAAACCTGTGAGACTCAAAGAAAATTTCAGGGTATAAGCAGTCACGTGTACCTTCGGTTCTTTGATTTAAGGTAGCTTGAACAACGTCTTAGCACTAGATTTACGGACGCTGGTCGTACAATTCGATGAGTTTCGGCAAAAAATAAGTATGTCCTAGACACAGAATTTCAAAACCAGAGAATAGATGGAAGGGGAAATAAATCAGTATTAATCAAAAGTATTTGTACATCACTGTATTTGTTTTGTCATTTAGGTATTAATTAATTAGATCCGACTAAACTAAATTTCACATCATTTGATAGTAGTCTTAAATGACTATAAAAATTCGTTGTGGTAGAATGAAAACAGAATCTGACTAGGACCTGCCTAACTGAAAAATGTAAGTATATACAAATACTTTTTATAGCCATTATATATGGATCGAAGTCTACATAAATTACTAACAAATTAATATTCGATGTACCAATAAATAATCCACTATTTTTTTAATTAATATAGTTTAAATTTAAAATATGCTACCCAGATATAGAAATAGGTTAATGAATTTAATGATCGAATAATAAAACCGCCATTTTGATAGGAATTTTTGAGACAGGTATTTCATTGTGTTAAAGATAAATGCTAAAGAGAAAAGAAGTGGATTATTTATTGGTACATCTAATATATTTTTAAGTAAATCTGCTTGAATGAGACAACTTTACTTTTACTAAAAGCAACTCTTTGCGTGCGAATAATTAAAAATTTAGGAACAATCAAGGAACAGCGCCAAGTATAGAAAAGTTTTCATGGCGTTTTATGTTCAGATGCTTGGAAATAATGTAAATTTCATAATTAGAACTCACAATCAGTAGCATTGTGCAGTGTTGTATATGAAAGCAAAGAATCGTAGGATGAAATAGGAAGGTTTAGCTATTGCAAGAGAAGATGGACTGAAATATTTAAAATTCATTTTTACTAACGAGAATTTCAAAGGTATAAAAGTGAACATCAAGTCGGGTAATTTATTTTGGCTAACGAATAATATTTAAAGGTAAAAGTAGCGTAGCATAAGATGCAGTCAAAAGGAATAAACTTTATTTCTCTTTTCGTAATTTTCAGCGCTTTAGAGCAAGCAGACTTAAATTTTCAATAAAAATTACTTTCTCAAGAAATTTCAATTCCATCCCGTGTAGCAGTGGTTATCACATTACATCTGCATTATTTCATATTTTATAGTATTTTCGACATTCATTATATACTTCACGCGAACGAAAATACGTGTTGGGTCGCGTTCCGTCTCTCAATAGGTAAGGAGCTCGCGACATAGAGAGAAAAGTGGAATGTATTTTAATGTGTGTTCAAAGTACGAGCAGCGGTTACAATTAACTATTAATGTATATGTTTCGTTGCGACAGGTTCTCTGCGACTCTTTCCGTACCACTGTTTCTGTATGACTATGTTGTATGACTTCTTTCGTGTGACTATTCTAGACGACTGTTTCTGTGTAACTGTTTTGTGTAACTAACGAGACTGTCTCAGCCCCACTCTTGGAGTTTGCAATTTCCCACTGATTGGTTCCTTCCAATTTTTGGGCAGTTCCAATCAGCGGGCCTAGTTTGGAAAGACACACCTTCCCTTACGCTCGCGGCGTGTTTCCCTGAGGAAGGGGTCGCGGAGTTCTCCAAGGGAGGCGAAACGTTAGAATTTGACGGGGGTGGGCGACACATCTGGTCAACACCTGAGACGGTTTCCTTGCCCCTTGCATAGGCCGCGGAAACCGTTGGGTGACCGATGGTTCTCGAAGACTGCTCAGGCCGTGAAGGTTTACGACAGGGTAATAGCTATTGAGGCTAACGAAAAATATGCGAATGAAACTAAAGGCTATACAAATGCTATAACAAAAGAGTAAAAATCCGGGAATCGTACCATCTGGCGAGTGTCGTCCAGATGGCAGAAAAACTAAATTAACGAATCCTCAAAGATAGCGGTACTTCTAAACCTTGCCATAAACTTCCTACAAAATTGGCCCGAACAATACGCTTTATCCCTAAACGATTCCCGCCCTCTGGGGCCATTATCGAGTGTGGACAAAAAACAACCGTATAACGTCGAAATTAAAATACTTGTTCACGACATTTACACGCAACTGCAAATTTCATATAAATGCCCCGATGGTCGAACTTTGAAAGTGTATACTAAATACCTGCCGACCGATGGTGAATTAATATTTTCAATGTTCGCGTCGCTTCTCAAAGAACTCAAAAGGCAAATTCAACGCATTTTCGGAAATATGCGAAATGCCAGTTACAAAATAGGAACGTACACGCGTGGGTTTATATCAGCTGGCTATCGCGTGTAATTTCTAGGATACAGAATCGCGAGCGAAAATTGCAGGCACCGCGATGTGACGTTTATGAACCGGAAGCGGAGAACATGGACGCGCTTGGTATTCATTAACGGCGATGCGTGTTGGCTAGGAAGTGGCTGTGGAGAATTTTTTCGAATAAAATCCTCCAACCCACAGAGTCAGATACGAAAAACATTCCTCGCTAAAAATTTTCATGGGAATTATAATTATCACATTTTTTGCGAAAAATAATGTTTTCTCAGGGCATATCTGTCTCGATCAGCCAACTTGGACCGTTAACGTGTTCCTGTAAAAACTTGTTTAACCAGTAGAAGATTAACAGCCAACAAGTAGGTTAATTAGGATGTATTATTGATTTTCCTGCACCGACATGTTGCTGCAGTAATGCGGAAAATCTGGCTTTTTATAATGTTTGGATGATACTTTATATCGAACATCGATACGGTGGTTCTCTTTCCTGCCTTTTTTTAGCAACCCCTGTGATCGAATCTCTGTGTTTGGAGAGTAAATATATGCACGCTGCAACATAATTTACAACGTAAAGCCGCTGAAAGTGATTTTTTGCTCGGGAATATTGGTTAATCGATTGTTGTACTTGACTTTAAATAATTGGAGGCGCGAATTGAGATGGTATCAAACGAGTATCTTTTGTTATGACTCGACTACGGATCTTCGTGCAAATTGATATTTTTGTAAACATAAATAATTTTTGCACCGAGCTCTTCCATTGAAAAACTCATTATAAATAGAGTAGACCGAGACGAATCGAATCAAACCAAGAATTTAATTGATATTTATTACATCGCCATAGAGACGAATATTTTAATTATTCCTATTACCCATCCCTCTTCTACATTAAATCCAATAGCCTGTTTTTGATTATTGTTATTAATTACCCTAATTGTTTTATCAAGTGAATTTTTATTTTAATCCAATTCACCGTGTGATCCGTTTTGCCTCGGTCTACTATAAAATGCAGCTTCAAACTGTATCTGTATGTAACTTTGTGTTATCACAGGGGTGAAATCCCATTGAAGTGTGCTTCTCCCAAAGGACAAACGCAATCGTACCCCTATCCGAGGAATGGTACAGACTTGAACTGAGAAAATTAATTACCCCACCACGGGTCGCGTCAACGTCAAGCAAAATCTTTGTCCCAGGATATTCAGGTGGCTGCTAGTCAAGGAAAATGTTTTTTCCCCAGTGGGAAAGCTGTTTCGTCGTTTAATTCCGTTGACGTTTATGCTCGCGGCGAAACGCAAACCAAGTGGTGAAAGTCGATGAGACAGGGAAGTGGACGCGCGAAATGCGTTCGCCGAAAGAACGGGAAAGAGGTGGATGAAAGAGCTAGAAGAAGGCGGAGCACGGAAGCGCAATGTAGAAGTAACGGAAGAGAGAGTTAATTAGGTTACTCGACTCGTCTCTTCAACTCGATTAAAGCATCCTCTCACGGCGTAAACATCTTTTGAGGAGAGGCCTTCGTGTCAGAGACCGAAGAGTACTCGGAGCTGGTTAATTAGCACCTTCCTAGTCATTTTCCCTGCTCCTCGAGTAAGCGACGATAATCTTTCTCTTCGGTTCACCTTCTCCTCGACCATGGTTTCACAGCCCCGTCTTCCGCCTCTTCCGTTGAGATTGCACACTCTCGATTCACCGGGCTGATTATCTGCCGAGATTCGAAACGTGCCGAGCACGCGAAACGCCCACCGCACGCGTATCCTATCGCGTAACACGAGGCTTTTATACACGTAAATACATCGAGACGTGGAACAACAACGCGGTGCGCTACGACACGACCTTTACTTTTACTCCACTCGTGACATTCTCCCACGCAGCTCCTTGTTTCGTTCGATGCTCATAACGCGAACGCGCAAATGGCGCCTTCTCCTCCAGCCAGAAATGTACTCCACAAAAGCGGAACGTTATCGCATTAACGAGGTACCGCTGCTTCAACATTTCTCCTTTTTCCCTACTCTTGCACATACCACTCGAACCACGCTGCTACTACTACCACCTCTTCCGTATTCGCGTTTTTATATGAGAAAAAGTTCGCACATATTCGTAGCTGCACGCGAATTGATTCGGTAGCCGGTGCGTTAGCGGCGCCTAACGTCGATTTAAAGTTCTTCCATTAGCTACAGCCCGTAATGAGCACAAGTACAGCATCATTGACTAGGAGCTGGCAAATGCTTGGAATTTCACCCTCCGCAGCCGGATGGCCGTAACGATCATGACTGAAGCTGGCGGACCGGCTCTAACCGCCGTCGGTGGCCCGTGCCATAGTAATTAGTTGGCTGGCGCATGGTTTTGCCAAGCACTGGCCCCGCACTTGGCTCCATTCCCCGCGCCGCCACATTTCCTCCTGCAGCTAATCCATGATCACTTAGAGCGCGGCCCGCCACGCTGTGGCCACTGTTAAACCTTCCCTAATTTCTCACTCTCCACGTCGCCAGGAGGCACCCCCTAACTACCACGTCAGTAAGCTCGCGATTCTAACCCAGAACGAGAACACGAGCTGTGAAGATCGCTGGCGGTTGAGCGGTCGTGCAGCCACATCGATCATTGAGAACGCGACCATCGAGTTGTATCTAGTACATTCGTCATTTTGTCGCTCGCCAAGCGACCATACCAATTTGTGGCCAATTCGTTTGCGATCGAGCAATGACATTTGTTGCAGCCAACCTTCGTATTCAATGAAGGAAAATCTTCCACGAAAATTACGAATTTTTTTGTCCGCGCAAAAGAATCGTCTGCAAAACGGGAAATTTAACCGTAAGGGAAAATATGATTCTAGAACGCATACGCCATATTTTCTAAACATTCCCAGTAGTCATGCTACTCGGAAATTGCTAACAAGAACCTGAATTTTTTTAATGAAGGGGTTGTTGAAAATTTCCCCAAGAGCCAGGCCACGGGGGGGAAACAAAACAACAAACGAACAACAAGCCACGAAATTATTCTCCACGTGTTTATTCCACCTCTCGAATAAGAGCTGTTGCACGCAGATGAAAAACCCAGAATCGAAAATATGATGGTACAACTGTGATCGTTACAAAGGCCAAACCAATGAATTGTATCGTGAATTATTCGCGTGTTAACCAGCAGGGGACACTTCAAACACGGTGATATTTTAAGTGGTCCCTTTTAATGTTCACTTTTCAACATTTTCGAGCCCATGTTACTCGAAGCAAGGATCGCGGCCAGACAAAGCCAACTGTGATCGAGGGAAAAGTTTCGCGTATTTATTTTCAGCTTTCGCCATTCAATAGCAGCGGATTATTGAATCCGCGATCCCGTGTCAGAACTGTCATTGGCACGGAACTTCCCCCCTCCCCCAGATACCACTAGCGTGTTTCTTGTTTGTTTATTTATCCCCCGCCGCCCCTTTTCTATGATCGCGTTTTTCACCATATTTCGCTTTTTTCCCCCGGCCAACGAAACTTTATCTCTCGCAATCACGTGATACCTTTCCTCTTTTTGCTTGTTGTTATAAATTCGAATACCACGCAACGATATAAAAGGACCGCGAATAATAAAGCAAGAGGTCGTAAAATATCCTACGGATGTCCCACATTCACCGTAATATTCGCTTTCCATTTTAAACAGCCATTAAACCAGACAATTGGGTCATTGTTTCAATCTAAATTACTCCAGTCAAACTTTCCGCAATTATGTTCTTTAAAAAGAAACCGGGTGAAGGAATTGTTCGAGCGTAAGACAAAGCGACTTTCAAGGTCGGTACAGCGATCGAAAAACGAAGGGAGGATGGGGGGTGAAGATAATAAGATGCAAGCATCAAAATATAAGGGATCGCGACGTCGTTATTAGATTTAAACTGTTTGGCCTTTCGAGTACCCTGCAGCTAATTGTTCGGGAATTCAAAAGCCCCGAATATTATTTTCCTGCTTTCCTTGCCGCTTGTTCTCCAATCTCGATTTTCCTTTTCTCTCTCTCTCTCTCTCTCTCTTTCTCTAAACTCTCTCCGCCTCTCCCACTCCTTATATTCTCCATCGCGTCTTTGCCTCTCTCGTTCGAAGCGCGTGGTCGCGCTCGTTTCGGTCCCGCAATAATTCCAGAACTCCGGTGTTCCCAGCGTGTCGCGCACTCGTAATTATGCGCGGTGAACCATGCATTTCGCATCGCGGCATTATTCGCGAGTGTTTTTCGCGCTCGTTCCGCTCCTTTTTCTCCTCTTTTTGCCCATTTTCCTTCGTTCCTTTTTTCCCCGTTCGTTCGCTAACCGTTCCAGGGACGCGAGTGCGGCACGAAATAAGGGTATAATGGATTTTCGGGGGTGGCGCTGCGAGTGCTCCTCGTTGCGATTAATTTGACGCTCGCCTAAACGCGGTTATTCGTTCTCTGATCAGCATTACGCGGCTGGACACGTTGACGCGTGTCGATTTCCTCCCAAAGCGACTACACCCTCGGTAAACCATCCCCTTTCCAGCCGCACCGCGATTGAAAACTGAGCATACGTCGCACTTGCCACCTTTTATCCGGAATCGTTTCCATAGCCACGTCTTTGGTCCTCACGCAAGTGAAAGAATCGCGTAAACTTGATATTCTCGTATTAATTATCAAATTTGATATCCCAAATTATCGCGAGGATGTGATTTTGTTCTTCTAGCTTCAGTCCCCGAAATAGTAATCTTTTGTTAGTTTCCCAGATTAATTTCCATTCAAATTTTCAGCTACCAAAATTTCAAGTAATTACGAGATCGGTCTTGTAATTCCGCATTTCGGGAAGTTGGAGCGGACAGGAGCTGAAGTCGGCGCACGAATTCTCGGATAAACAGGAAAACAGAGAGTGGCAGTGCGAAACTTGCGCACGTTTCCATGTTCCCGATGTTGCTCGGACAAGACGTTTACAACCGACCAACGTCGACGATGTATAACAATGTCTGATTCAGCTGTCCGTCCGTGTTACCGGGCTAGCACGCGAATAAAACGCCGCGAACAAGCAGGAGAGTGATGGGGATCAGAGTCGGTTTATGTTTGCCCGTTGCAGTTTCGTCCGATAGACGGACGGAGATCTCGGCCCGAAGGGAGAACAGAGCAGAGGCCGAACACCTAGCTAAGGCTTGCATCAGCATTCGCAACGCGGAATATAAAGTGGAGGTCACTCGCGCGATTTCGACTTTGATTCGTCGCCCTGCACTGGCCGGATTTTATACGACACGTGGGATTTTTACGTGAAACCTTTCTTGCATCCGTCACACGGTAGCATTTTTGATTTTCCATTGTTTTCTCCATGTGATTTGATTGGTGAGTTTGAGAGGTTTTTGGCGAGGGGGTTGTTGCAGGAAAGGAAAACAATAAATCGTGTGTACCTCGGCGTGTCATTTCAGACCAATTTATATTATTCGTTCAGACATGAAACGTTTACACCTATCTCACACGGCGATTCGTGAATCAAGATTCGCGTCCGATGCAGTATCTAATTTCATAGCTAGGTATCACCAATTTGCCCTTTAGTTAGCAATATCATCCTGCTTGTGATACACGCGGTATTGAACGAAGACTTGTCTGAGGAAATGGATGATATCGAAACCTTAGCCATTTGGTTTATGCATAAAGAAAAGAAAACTGAGTGGAAAATAGTGGGATTATTCAATTAATAGTACACCAGAAGAAAAGGAAACTTTCCATACACAATTTGAAGAACTTGAAAGGGATTCTATGAACATTTTTACCCGCGTGTACTACGGCATCCTGATGTTGGACTCATGAGCAATTGATGAAGTTCCTACGCTTGACGTTGCCAAACGTGGACCGATAATTAATATGAATACGACATACTTTTGGCTGAAGCGAATCGTGCCGTAAACATTTCGTGTATGAACGGGTAATATAAATCGACCTTGTTCGCGGTGGTGTATTTTTAAAAATCGTCGAAGGCAGTTAACCTAACTCTATGCTGCTTTCGAGCAATTTATGACAAAAACGGATACTTGTCAAAGGACAGATTGTTTGAAAGAAGATAAGCAACCCGACCTTTCATTGTTAAGAATGCCTTTTGATAAGAGCAATGCGAAGAACAACGCAACAGTTAGCTTAGAATCTTGGAATAAATTAAATGTTCTAGTAACTTATCAATCCACTTAAAACCATATCCTAATACGTCTAACATACGAACGACAAGAAGAAAAGGAATATTGAAATTATAAAAGAAATCCTATTTGGATAAACGGGATCCCTATTTGCTACCAAAACAGCTTCAACCTGATAGCAAATATTTGTCCATTCACCCTCCTGCAACTGTGCACGTAATCCAAAGTCTGTGAAAGGAAGAATCATCGGACGATGACATCGACCAACGAGCGTTCCCTATCCAATCGACTCCAGCCGATTGTTCACCGCGGGCGAGCTTTTCAAGACATCTTGCCGCATTCTGCGGCTCCTTTCACCACCGATCCCCTTCCGTCTTCGTGGCGGCGAGCAAGAGACGCTGTCCGACATCGTGTAGCTTCCATCGCACACTCTATTCACGCCCCACCAGATAGGTTAACCGCTCGCGCCTTTGTACGCCGCAATACTTGTGTAGCTACACACTCGCAACGAGCGCGTACTCGGTTATACACAGCGGTCTGACTATTACATGGGCTCCGTTACTGTAGTCCGCTGCTATCGATGTACACAACGACGGGGAAATTGCTAGCGGCCGCGCGGATACACGTGCACGATACGTCGACGTGTACGTGGGAAGCGCACGTGCGCCAGGAAATGCGTTCACTGATCTTGCGCACACTAACGTGAAACGTTGAACGTTCCACAAGTTCTGGCCAAGTACACGCATACACGCCGGATAAGTGGTAGCTCGGGGAAACACGGAGAGAGGCCTTCTCCTCGATAAACCCCCACATAGGCGTTAGATACCACCTAATACCTCCCTGGCCAAACAACCGACACCTTGGCTCGTGCCTGAGTTTCGCTCTCCTGTTACTGTCGCAGTTAGAAGTTGCGCCGCGACATCCTCTTCAATGGTCTGGTGCGATGTTTCGATGAAACATTATTTGATACTACTTTGTATGAACAGTGGTAAATAATACCGTGGTATTTAACTCTCCGTCTCAACAACGTTTTGTTTTACTAACGCTGTCCTCACGGCGGATTGTTGAGTTATGGCTCCAGTCTATTCCTGTTGTAGGTTTCAACCTTCCGTGAACCATACGGTGTTAAATTAACTCCAATAATTTTAAAACTGCTGTTATATTTTCGAAATATACGCAAGTGCGTATCAAATTATATTTTTGGTAAATGGATAAAATTTAGGGAAAAATTAACCGTGCTTCACGATACGACTTTTATTCACCCGGTTCGCAAAGAGTTAGCCTTCATAAGGTGGAGCGTATCCCAATTGTGATATTTTTGCTACAACATGACTCTTTGTATTAAATGCCAACGATAAATTTATCTCACTTTATCTCAATAGGTCTTCCACTTCTCAATTTATGTCACTGCATCACCGATAGAAGAGATGTCTCGATTAAAAAGAATACTATGCTTCGCTTGCGTTAAATGCGCGAGGATTAGCGTATATTTAACCCTTTGAGTGTTGCAAACGTATATAGGTATGCGATAGCATATGTTTCTATTTTATAAATGTCACACGAATAAAAATGATCTATGTTTGAAATAAACACATATTTGGGAGAAGTATAAATATTCTATTTAATGCTGTGTAATTAAATAAATATTACAATAGTAACTTCAATCAGGACTTTATGTAAAAATACTACTTTCAAATCAGAAGAGCTGAAAGGGTTAAGCATTAAGCGCGCGTGGTCGGCAATGCGTTAAAATTTGAAACGTTCCTCCAAAGCGCAAAATCCATTTCCTTTTATTAGCCGTATGAAAAGGACTTCGCACAAACGAGACCTCCTCTTATTATAAAAATCTCGGATCAAAAACGCTATAAGCGCAAGATGTTGAACACTTTGCCGGAACGCGGTCGACCGTATCTTTCATATAGCGCCAGTTGTTGCTTTTACATGCTAGCTACACGTTCGGGAAGCAAAGGGCCAAGATTTAACGTCGTTCGATATGCAAAAGCTTCGAATCTCTGAGGCGGTACTGCCTCCCTCCGTGCTTCTTAGGTTTGCCAAAGAAAGAACGAAAGCCGGAGAGTAGTAAAAGATAGGAAGAGCAGAGGGATACTGGATAGAGAGAGAGAGAAAGATAGTAGCTAAGGATAGAACGGAGCCAAACGAGCTCGAGAGTTTGAGTTCTCTCGAGCAAGAGCTCTTTTCCCACCGAGGGATACTTCCACCATCCCTTTCGCGACTCTTTTTCCCTCCTATCTGGACTACTTGCCGACTATTCCTGCTCTTCCAGGTAAAAGCTAAATGGTTTAGCGAAGAAGGGTCCTGAAGCAGGGAGCATCCAAGATTCAAAGGCCACCGTTTCACGAGCAACCGCTCCTCTCCATAAATTCGTAACCCGTCGAATTAACGCCGGCCGCTGTGCGCGCCACCGACAAACGTACCGAAACTTTTCCCCGATAAAACTGTCCTTTGCATATTTCATTCCCTATCGTCGTCGTCCCAATTTTCTCTTGCCTAAAAGTTGAAGGGAACCGCGTTTGCGACACGCGTCCGCGATGCGTCCCTGCTTCTGGCCGCGTCAACAACCGGAACCTGGTAGCGTTATTAATTACACGGGCAAAGAAGAAAATCAACTGGTGGTTGCCTATCGTGATTAAGCGTGCGCCTCGTATACTGCAAGCTAATATTAAGCAAACTGAGATCGTAATCCGATTTCCATTTCACGAGGAAAACCAACACTCAACTAGTTACTCAACCTCTCTGCTCTCCCTCTCTCCCCCCCCCCCCCCCCTCTCTCTCTCTCTAACTTTGCAATTTTCAAAAGGGTAGTCGAGTGAATAGCGGTCCGAAAAATCAAGCGGTATGTAAATTTTTGGCAAGTTCAGGCCGTGAACTTACTCGCAGGACAACATTTACCGAGCAAGCATCGGTGTTACGTCGCAGCGAACAAAGTACCGGTTGCAAAGCGCGCCTAGCAGTTGCAGTTTTCATGCAATTTGTATTACAGCCGCGAGTACTCGGTAATCCGGTGCGCGTTTGTACGTAGCGCTCGCTAATGAGGCTACACAACGTACCACGCTACTAACGAATAGTTAATACGTGCAAAGCGACGTCGAAACTCGCGCAAACGAGGCAAACTATGTCGCGAACGGTTGATCGTGCAAGAAAATTCGCGCCGCTGCGCTGGACCATGCCTCGATTAATTAAAGGAAAATTATTTACAGTGGCCCTGTGCTGGCAATTTTTTATGCAAACCCCGCAACATGCGTGGTAAACAGTACCGGTAGCTCATTTCAATCATTTTGGCTTTTTTGAAATTGATTTAGCTTGGTCGGATGGTCAAAAACGGTATAGGTTTAGCGATATGGTTCATTTAGTAGGGGACAACGGGATCGGCTGTAGCACCGAGATCATAATAAAGCAACACTGTAATATATATATATATATTTGATAACCAAGAAAGTTCGTGCCTAGAAAGTTTCTAGGTTTTGTTATTTCTCAAGTTACATCATAACGACAAAAAGTCGTAGCGACTTCATTTTTATTTCCAATTGAAGGGGAAGATCTGTATTTACAACACTGTAATCGGCACGTTGCAAAAAAAAAAAAAATATTGCAAATCCATAAAGAGCGTTAAAGTTTGTAATTTTTCGCTACCACGAAATTCAGTTTGTGTAACAGATATACGATGTATAGTAAACGTATTACCTTTACTTTAATTAACTTTACTATAAATAAATTGGTCACGTTTTAATGTTCAACAGCACAGCTACCTCCCAATATTTCGTTCCAAATATATTAAGTGTAAACAAATATACAATGTCTATGTTGTTGCGTAAACCGAAGTGCAAATTTGGTATAATAATTTCTTTATTTACGATTCTTCATACATTATTGGGCTATTAAATAAACGAATTAAAGTGACAGTTATAAGAATACTGACAGTAATTGGTATATCTACCCTAGATATTAGACAAACGGGAGATCCAAATCCGGATGTCATCGATCGGTCTGTGGATCCTTTCCATAGGTTCGCAGCGGTTTGCAAGGAACATTGGGAAAATAATCCGACAAACAAGAGTAATCGGCCGAATAAATAAGTGGGACGTACAGAGCGGAAGTAGACAATAGAGATACGGCCGACATTTAATTATCGATTCGGTATGCGGTATTAAACGCCGCTCCGTACCGCAGCCCGTGCCCGTGAAATAATTAGTTGTGCTACTACTAATTGAAACGCAAGTAAATCTAATTAATACAATTACGTCGCAAGAATACAGTCGAACGTAATTTAACGTTCACGCGGACGGGCGTACAGTCGCAAATGAAAATAGTTATGCGACCGAGAGATAACAACCCGATAAGCTAAATTGCCAATTGTCGATGTTAATTGCTGCTGTGATCCAATTGCTTCATAACGATAGAGTAATACTATAGGGGCGGACCACGATAACAAGCTCAAAGGAGAACTGAACGACGTAGAAAAAACCAAAGCATAGGATGGTACTTTGTTATAATAAACGCATACTGGTTTAACGCGTTGACTGCCACGCCATGCGTCACCCGAATTCGAGTAACACCTAAAATTCCCAGGTGGCCGCGTCATCGCACTTTGAACACTTATGATAACAACAATACGTCTGAACGATAAGAGGTGTGACTCACAACTGAGCCCTCTCTCTCAGGCCATACATATACCTTAAAATCCAAACCATGACAGGAGACGATCGGAATAAGAGATTTCTACACCGACAATAAATTTGATAATATCAATTGTTTAATAGCTTATACCAATTACGGCCTCCTTAGATGTTTCCTAAATGTTAGTGTGGTAAGTGGTAGTCAACGTGTTAAAGCTAACGGAAGATTAGAGATATGCGATTTTTAATTCGCAGTTACACATTTCAGGTCAGTCGGCGAGAAATACACAGAAATTACATTGCACTTGCCGTCAGTGGCGTAACTTTCTCGTTACGAGCTCGTCTCTTCGACGAGCTGTATAATTACGCGTAATTATTACGTATACTTGGTCGTCTCACTATTTCTTTACTCCATCTCTTTACCTCCAATTATTGTTCATCCTCTCTCCCCCTCTCTGCCTAGCGTTTTCTTTGCATCCCTGTCAAGCTGCCGGTTATTTGTGTGAAAATAAGCGATGGAAATAATGCCCGCGGCGACAGGGATGGAAGTACAAAGAAGGACCACCAACGCCGCTAAAAGGGAAGCGAAAAAAGGTGCATGTAAGCATATGTCTGTAAGAGGAAATGAGGACCGGACCAACGGAGACAGAAAGCCACAGGGAAAGGATGCGTGAGAGGGAGGAGGACAGGGTGAGAATAGAGGCAGAATAGACGGCTTAGAGGCAGAAGCTGGCAGTACAAAGACAATGAACGTCCCACGCATCGCGACAAGACAAAGACAGGGTGGAAACGAGCAGGTTGGAAAGTAGTTTCGAAGGCAAATGCGTACAAAGAACGCGATGGAGAGGATAGCGAACAGAACAAGGGGTACTTTGCGGAATATACGAGCGGCCAGTTATCCCGCCTGTAATTAATTCCTGTTGTACGCTAGGCTAAAGATGAACTTACCCGATTACAGCTTAACGCGACGCGTAAGGTTAAGCGTGAACGCGATATGAACCCTAAGTAACCGAGAAATAGTGGCCCACTATCGCGAACAATGCCGCAATGTCACGTATACGTAATCTTGATGAGATCCCAACGATCAAACGTGTTCCCAACTACAGAATCACTCGAGTAAAATTGTAGAAGCGATTTGTTTTTCGCCTAGAAATTCCACCGTTGAAGTCGAGTTCTACATCTCGCGGAATGCAAGAAAGTAGAAAATGGAAGCTAGAACTCTTCGTTACGGTACGGCTCGGAACGGCGGACGGATCGGAAACGCGTGTACAAAGCGAAAATAAGGGAAGACTGAAATGCGAACGTCAAGCTACCTCTTCGCAATTAATTTTTGCTGTCTTCGCCGAGATAAACTTTACCAATTAACTCGTTACCTCGCGACTACGGGTGCGCGAATACAGTTACAAGCAGTGCTTCATTTCATTCATTTAGCGAATTCATAACCAGATCTAGACAAGGAACACGCTAATGCAACCAAAACGAACAACCTATCATTATAATTGTCATTACTAATTTCCGTTGTTCTTCGCATCGCGCGCAAAAATTAGCGAGCGTATCGCGACGTTATCGAACCGACGATTGCGGGGATCCTTCCGCAGGAAGCGTCAGAATGTTTCGCGGAAAAAGCTGTGCTGCTCATTCCTCCGTGGTTGGATTAAAATGAATAAAAGCGTTTCAACCGGTGTATACTGGCGGATATGAAAATTATCCGGGATAGTTACGAACTGACTGTGAGCGCGATATCCACACATGACCACTTTTAAAGCCGATTTGCTTAATATCGTATAGAAAGAGTTCCCCTATTGCCGGATACTTAAGGTTTACTTTAAATACATGCAAAAAAAGTGATATTTCATTACATTTATTTTGCAATAATTGCAAGCTAACGTTATTAAAAATAAGGGAACGAAATGAGGAACTCCTTCTAAAATCTATGAAGGTTTTTATTCGACACAATGTTTTATTCAATTCTTGAAAAATCTCGATTTTTCCGCGCGATATTAAATAACGAGTGAGAGTCGCCTCTCGAGTGCAAAGGGTTAAATTCAAAACAGCATCTTTGCATCCATTCTTGATTTCTAAATTATCGCAAGTAGAAATCCTTTGCAAGTGCATTAGGACACAGTATAATTGATGCGTCGCAACTTCGAGAAAACTTCATTGAACGCATTATTTAACAAGCTCGTTCAAAGTTCCACGTCAACGTCGTTGCTTGGCGGTTCTTCAATAAATTACGATCGCGACGTTGCGTGCGCGCCCGCGTCAAACTAATTGCAGACGTTTTAATAGCGCCGGTTTACGCGGCTGGTTCGCATAATTGCAACATTGTAAGGTGTGTGCCGGCGGTACATGCGAGAAGTACTTAGCGGCCCTCGGCCGCCTTCTACGCTCGAGAGTCTGGTAATTGCCTTAATTACGACCCAGTCCGACTTACCCGCTTATGCATGGCCGTTAGTAAATCTTGCTCTTTTTCCTCGTTTTTTTCCCCCCGTTTCTTTTACTTGTTTCCTTGCCCTTCTTTTTCCTTGTTTTTCCCCTTTTTTGTGATTGTTTCGAGAGTTGGCAGCACGCTACCATCAAACGCGAGAAACAATTTGTTGAACTCATTTCGTGGAATTTTTTTTTCTTTAAACGTTGTGGTTATCGTATATATATAAGTACGGGTCACCGGTGTTTCTCTCCAAAAAATTGTTCTCGGCCAAAAAGCCATCGAAATCCCAACAGGGTTGAAGCGCTTGAGTTTTATAATCACGATTCGTTACCATCGATTCGTTCGTACCTACGCGAATTCGAGCAAGCGAAAGAAAGTTCCACTAATGAGCTGAGCGCAGTCGAAAATATCTTTAAAAATTACACTCACGTTTTCTCAGCGAAAAACGACACGATTCGTTTTCCGGGAGGAATCGGAGGGAAAAAAGTGAGAAGCGTAAATTGTCTCCCCTTAAGGACCTCCTACAGTCGGAGTATTTATAGATAGCCTCCTCGAAAGGAAATTGAAACGTTCCGAGTGGTAGGATCCAGTAATTCGCGCAGCGACTGTAACCAAGTGCAAATACCGGACTTCTGGGGGACTGGCTGGAAATCTGCCGCCGCGATGAATATTTAATGCCGTGAACAGAGTTACAGACGACGGCTACGAAGCGCGAAACACGCTAGAATTATTATTGTAACCCTCTTTAAATGGCCGTTGCTAGAGGACGCAGAAGAGTCGCGGGGAACTCGATCGTTTGGATGGTCGAAGTTACGAAACAGCCGGTATTACCTTCGCCGGAAAGGCATTAGTCCGCCGGAAGTGACAATTTCCGATCGCGAACGTTTCCGTCGATCGGCCGTTCACATTCATCACCTCGTCGATCCATCATCTTGCCGGACTGGATTAACGGCTAACCACTTCTGTCGGTGACTTTTATTGGCAAACACCGAAACAACTTTTATTGGAAACAACGTTTCGTTCCATTCCATTGCCGCGAGTATGGAGTTTGAATTTTTTGTAGTAACTGCGAGCGGTTACTGCGATTTGAAATTTTAGATATTGTACTTGAAATGCTATAATCAGAGACTTATACCGGAATGTAAAATACCAACCTTTTGCGATTGTGCCTCAGGAACCTTACAGAAACCGAAATACAAAAATACCGATATAATTTATCTATATTTCATTACGTTATTTCTATTTCATTACAAAATTTTCAAGATTCTTTGAAGCAGAGACCTAAAACTGAGACTACTTTTTTATCGTAATTATGTTATGTCATTCTGCTGTAAGAGTAAACAAAACCAATCGGTAATATAACATTGGAACGACGGAATTGAATATTGTATTCTTTCTTACGCTCTAATGCTGTATTTGTTCGTTAACTATAGCATACACTATAGCACATGCCAATGTAAGAAGTAGAAAACTACATTCCATGTTAATTTACCTTATACTAAAAGGGGATGACAAACTTAGTGATAGAGGGTGTTTGGAATGCAAACAATTAAAGATCGGTTTTCACGTTCGATGACAAGATCGTAAAGATTTGTTAAACTATCAATTTTCACGATCAGAATACCAAAATAATACCGGTATTTATTTCGTTTTTGGTATAATAAAGGGTATCGGTATTTCGGCAATAATTGATTTCGGTATCAAATTTATACTGGTATTAAGTCCTTGGCTGTATCTAATGAGATTGAAGTCAAAAGCTAGATCAAAGGTTCCATCTAATGTTTGATAATTCGGAATAAAATTTAACACTAGAATTACCGACGACTAAAGTAGACCTATTTGTACCAATGAAATAAAAATAGTAGACAACTGCAAAACGCATGTGATTATAGCACGATAAATCTTCATTTATATTTCGTACAGAGAATCACGAAAAAATTTAAAAAATGCATCGTTGCAAATTTATATGATTTTCTTGGGAAATTTGTAACCAGTCATTTTGACTGTCATGATAGTTATCATGTTAACTTCTCTGAATGGAATTTATGTCCTCCTTCCTTAACCATAACAACACATTACTTCCGATAAGCTTAACGATAAAGAACTTCAAGATTAGTCTACAAATTTCATATTGTAGCTGTTTCCCAGCTATGTTTAGGTATTCATGCAGTTTGATATGATATGCATTAACCGGTAACTGGAAACAGGCTCAAATTTCGCCTGCGCTAAATTCGAATTCAAATTATAAACTTATAATGTATGTATAAATTCTAGGTGTCGCGGTAACAATATACGGAAATTATTAATTCGAAAAACATAACGGAGGGGCACGTTTGCGCCATAAACAAAAGCAAGAAAGTACCCCGAAGAGAAAGATAGCGGTAGAGAGATAAAGTTGCAACACGTTCGCGACATTTCTACGTTCCCTGCGCGTTTCAGAACAGGGTAGAACAGAGGAACGATCGAACAAATTATTTTCGAAAGTTTCCCAGGTAACTTTAGGGAGAGAGGGCGGAGGAAGACCCACGGGTGCTGGAAGGGGGGGGGGGGGGTGACAAGTTCAAAAAACACCCGTGGGAACCGAGGAAACCCAGTTCCTCGTGACAAACTTTTCCCCGCGACTGGATTATTTAATCAGTTGTACGCATAATTACTCTTTAAACTTGAAATACGCAATTCGCTAAAGTTGCACAACGGTTGCTCGAAAAAATCTCTCCCCTACATTTTTGTCCGGTGAAATATTTCCGAATTAAAGTTGATCAAAAAGTCTATTTCCACCTTCCAGAATTATCTTTATGCAAATCTGTCCTTTAATTACAGTCGATTTGCAACAAATTTAGAGAAATTGTAGACAATTGTTGAAGTTGATATGCGATTACGATCAGCACGGGTAAAAGTGAAGATTATGTGGAATTGAGAGACAGAAATAGGAAAATTATTCAGCCTTGAAGTTTGTAATGCAAGTGCGATTCTGTGTAGAGGGTCCACTCGGAGTTGGGCCGTTATTAGCATACTAGCTTAGCACCGTGTGTACGACCACCGTGTGAGCACGTACACCATCGTAAGAACACCAGCCACACGTCCCAACTTGCTGGAATACTCACCTATGTACCTATAGGGACCCATAACTGCCTAATAACGTCTCGTTCCTTATATCACGCTCGCCGGTAACAATCGCGAAACTTTGCACCAACCGTAATTAGCCGTGTCTCCTGGAATCTTTTCGAATACGCGTCCATTAACGCCCATGCTAATATGTAGATTGACTACAAATATTATCGAAGTACAATATTGCCGTACAATAGAGTACGCAATTAAACTATCGCGTAAATACGCAGGAGAGAAGGTAATTAAAATAAAATTCAATCGTAAGAAACACGTATATACGTTAGTATTTCGATATGACACACTGAGGGCACCTATGGGTAAACGTGTCAGAATGCATGCCTCTCTAATAGAAACTCTTAATTGACATCGTATGATTCTAACAAAGCTCAAACTTTCCATATTTCTTAGAAACATTTGTACCTTGGAAACTTTTGAAAGCTTACTATATAGCTCTCAGCTACTACACTTTGCGTATTAAGCAATCTTTGATGGAGCTAAGCAAGACGTGGAACCCAAGGAACAACTAGAACCACTTTCTAGCTCACACATCTCTTCCCCATCAATCTTCATCCATTTCTGACAACTGAAGCAAATTGAAAGAACGGTTACACGGTCAGCAAATAAGAGGTTAACCAAGCGAAGATTCATAACGCGCCAGTTAATAGTGGATGGTTCGCGCGGGCCGCAAGATAAAGCCGCACCGGTAGTCAGCCGACGTGTTATTCAGTAACGAAAGGAGAATAGGGATATAGGGGGTGAGCAGAACCGAAATGGCGAATAACCGGTTCGATGTAAGGACAGACACCGGAGAAATTGGGTTAAGACGGTACCATGGGGAATAGTTTCGGATTATCTTGCACATGTTACCCGGCTACATTTCCTAGGATCTTATGAGCCGCTACCACCATTTCCCGCCATTCGAATATTCACGATCGATGTCGCGAATAACTCGCCGGATGACTTCCGGTAGCGGTGAGGTACGCGCCGCTCGGCAAGCAGGGCCAAAAGAAATTTTTTGATTTATCCCCGGTACCCTGATTTATCGAGGCATCGCACGTCTGCACGTCTCTTCACGTTTTGCTTCCACTTCGTCGCGCAGGCCTTGTTCGACGAAACGTACTACAATACGATTCACGGCGGCAGGATTCGGTTTATCTGATAATTAAGTGAGATGAGCGGCGAGATGTAAATTGCTTTGAGTAAATGAACGAAGAAGACAAAGACCTCGGTGAATCCAAGGTGTTTCCAAGGTAATTTTACAACTCAGAAAGATAAAGGAACTGGTGAGCAGATTAATAAAAGGAGATAGGAAAAATGATTAGAAATTCGAAGAAAGAGGTATTATTAGGTCATGTTATAAGCAATGTTGTTTCTTAGATTTCTTTAAACAGAGGTATCCAAAGTTTTTAGAAGAATAAATCGAAAAATGACTTGAGAGATAGAGAAGATTATAGAAGACAATTTTTAATAAATGAATGATTAACCCTTTGAGTGTTCAGGAACTTTAGGAGTTAGGTAGGTTTCCGGATTTAATTTCCCAGATGACGCGTGCACATGATTTTTAATGTTACTATTGTCATCTTATTAATTATTACAATGTTTCTGTATTCATATACGGCGAACATTTCGTACCAATTATTCTTTGCTTTAAAAGACTCGAATTTGTAAACGCTATGTATGACATTAAAAATTCGCCACATATATGCGACCATAGCACTGAACAGGATAAAAACGAATATAAATATTAATACTTTGCACTTAAACTTAAATCAAGAAGCAATATCACTTATGAGGTGACAATATAATCTTAAAATGGCACAAGCATTGTCAGACTCATGGAATTCATTAACCAAAATGCGACATCCGTAACATACTATACAAAATGATTCGAACTTGTAGATCCTATCTTTGTATCTAGAATCCCGAGATGACTGGAATCCCAGAGTGTCCCGAAGCAATCTGTACTGCACCCAATGAATTCAGAATGCCCTCTACATAACTCGGAAGCAATCGCCATTAAATTCTACAGACTTGCTTCATAATAACCCGAACCGTATATAACACCCATCTATCACCCATTACAATGCATACATAGCTTTAAAATATCAAAACCTAAGCATCCATCTACGTGGAATATTACACCTTTAATAAACAGGTAAGAAGCTCGTTTCGAGTGAGGTGAGAACGGAAACGGCTGCCGCTTGTATGAGTACAAGCGTAAAATTTATGCATACTTGAGCGAGTAACCAGGCAACTCGGAAGACAAAAAGCAAGGAAAGCCTGTAGGTGGTTCGGGTGTCGCAACTGAAGGCGCACGACTCATCCCTCGGTTTCTGCTCGTCGTTCGAGTGAACTTAGCCCGAGTGGAGAAGTCGGCCGGCCCTCGGAACAGGACAAGAGACCGAGAAGGGAATGGCATAGCCCGGTGGGATGAGTTTGCTAAATGCGTCGAGCCAACCTATGCATGCTAATGCCTATCTTACGGGCTTGCAAGCACCAAGCTTTACGACACCTGAACCTGTGGATCTACAACCCACGACCGATCGAATCGCTTCACCCTCTTCGACCCACCACCCTCGGTGAACCTCCGACTAGACGGAGTTCCGGGGCTCTTTGATGGTCAAAGAAGCTAACGTTTTACCTATCCCCTCACGATGATATTGGACGCCGGCCGTTTGCATTAAACAGGCACGCTCGCATTGAATCGCGTATTGGCTCTCATAATAATTACGGGGATGCTAATCGCGCGCGCCGGAAACAAGTATTAAACTCTGCTTTCTGTGTTAACTCACTTAAAACATCGAAACGGATATACGTATTCGGCTGAGTAAGTTATTTGTTGCACCGCTTAATGGAACCGCGTTACGTTGTCTGTCCGGCGTTTATGTATCGAGCAAGGATCGCGATCTTTGTTACGATTGACTGCAAACGTGACTACGTCTGTAAACGATTTAAACGTTTATATCGTACCCGTATCTTAAGATCGTCGCGCATTTTAGTTGTTTTATACGGTTCGTTAGCGAATAATTATTTCACCTACGCTTTAATGAAAAATATTCGCGGATTTCCATTAGCCAGACGTCATTCTACCTAAACTAATGAGCGGAGAGTTGCAAAATATGAAAGTAAAAAAGTTTCGACACTGCACTATGGAACGTGACGTCATTTTTGCAACTCTCCACTCTTTAGTTTAGTTAGAACCGCAACAACGTCCGTGTAACGTAGACGTACCGCACTCGCTAATAAGCAAAAAATGTTAGTCATCGGAGTAAAAATGTTCTAACCGGTGAAAGGGTAGAAAGTCATGCGTTGTTGGTGGAAAGAATTTCGTGGTTGCATTATACAAGGAAGTCTTTCTATTTCTATGGTGCGTGTGTGTACTTCATCTAGTGAAAGGAAGTTGATCGATAAAAGAACATGGAGTCGTGTTACCTTGTTCCTTGTCGTTCCTCCTTCCGTAGAAGCGACCGGAAGTACACGGTTGGTAGCGAATATTCGAAACAGCTGGATAGCGGTATAAGTAATGCGAAGAGGGGGTTCACGATAACCAGTCGTATTCTCGTAAGCCGGATTAAACGGATTAAGCGGCTGTCTTCGTCCCGGGTCGTTCCTTAAGCTCACGCACGAGGTTTTGAGTTACACGCTAAGGTTCGTTCCTTACTTCCAAAAGGACGTTTGCGAGTCAGAACTGGTTGGAAAAAGCAAAAACACAAGAAACAGCTGTCAGACACGTATGTATATAAATCAGCTGGCTTTAGCTTACAATTAAATAAGAAAGTTAACGGGGTAAGGTTTAACGACACCGATCGATACGACAAGTGCAAGAGATTTATGACACGTTACGTGTACGCAAATTGTATACCTATTCCAGCAAGCATTCTACGAAATCTACAATATTAAACACGCCAGATTACACCGTGAAAATTTATAACGAAAACGATTCCATGAATTTCGCTTTGAAATGGTGCAGGTAATTTTAATATGCTGTTGGCGTCGTTATTAATATCGAAATGGCGAAGTATTTAGCTGCAAGATAAAAGAGCGGGAAGGCACGTTTTGATAGTTAATTTTAAACAGAGGAATGCCAAAGATGAGCCCGGAATTCCTTGTCCTTCTTACGGTCGTCCCTATGCTCTTGTCTCTTTCTCCGTTCGACTACGTGAGAAGATTCTACTTCTCCCTCGTCTTTGTCTTTCAACCAACTTTTCACCCGCCCTCTCTTTCCACATACATTCCTAAGAGATCGTGCTACTTGCAATCTACGTTCGACCCAAGACTCCAGAAGAGATTCCCGCGGGATCTTTCTTCCCCATTCCCTGTCCGGACGTAAGGAACTAGGACGCAGGGATTAATGTTTCGTAATTAGAGATCTCTTTGATATCTTAGGCAACGATTATTTAAGGAATCTCAAGCGACACTCGACACTACTGCTCCCAAAACGTTCAATTTATCCGCGAGCACCGAATCGCAGATTGTTCAGCCTCTGGATCCTCTGGTCGGTTTCATAAAATATTTATCAGAAGTTCGTGGAATGTACTTGATATTCACGGGCGATGCCGTTATTAAACGGAACGTTTTTACACTGCACTCCGCCGCGCATCCCCCTGCCCTTACCCCCAAGATAAACCCCGGCGATGCTAATAAAAAGATAATAAATACTTGAGCGTAAAACTCACCCAGAGAGAAAAGTTCTCTCTTCGAGCGCCGCCCAAGTCGGAACTTCTACCCTTCTGGCAACTCGCAATCTTTAGCATCGACAAATTCAATTTAAATAAAACATTTCCCCCCTAACAAATTAGAATTATATATCTTATCGATCGTAGAACAGACATTTTTCTAATGAAACGGCCAATTAATAATCTATTATACCGTGAAGTTAAATAGAACCCCGTTCGATCTACACCGGAGCCCTGTCTCGGTTCCATTAGTTCGCCGTTTAACCGATCCATTGGTTTCGATTTAATCGTACATTTACGCCTATCACTCTTCGCCTTTCCAGCGATCGTTTTTATTCCCCAATCGATCGGCCGAGGGAACGACACCGTATGGACCACGTCCTACGTAGCTACGTTTAAAAATTGAGACGTCCGGTCGGATTGCTTCGATCATTTCACCCCTTCGGCAATTTTCTTCCTTCTACCTTACACTTCCAATGGCCAGCAGCGACTGATACGAAATTACAGTCATGACTCTTAAATTATTTATACATTAGTTGAAAGTTGCGTTACCCACAGGCGTAAGGGATAAGGGTTGAAGGGGAAACAAAGAAGATTAAAAATGATAATTACAATAAATTAACCTTTTTCGCTGCAAAAAGCGTATATATATATGATCAGTAGATTGCATATAATATGATATGAGGTAATTTCCTAATTCACCATTATATAACAATATTTGAAGGTTTATTTTAACCGTAATGTAATAAAATATAAATTTTGTATGAGATGTACCAGTAAGTGATCCACTATTATTTTAATAAGGTTTAAATTTAAAATATGCTACTTAAATATGAAAACAGACTAATAAATTTATTTTATCGAATAATCAAGCTTTTATTTTAGTAGGAATTTTTAAGACAGGTAGATACTTTATTTTATTAAAATAGATGCCGAATTTAATAAAAGAAGTGAATTATGCATTGGTGCACCTCGTAAATGTAAATTATAAATAAATAATTACACTAATTCTTTGTTGCGGCTAATATCGCGTCGCTGTTATAGAGTTAATCGCGGAACATCCCGTGGTTGAATCAGACTTTTCCTGACAAACGCATAACGAATAAACATACGATGTACCATTAACGCAACTGCAATTTATTGTTTCATAACCAGGACTGTGGATTTTTATGCGTGTTCCTGTTTTCATAACCAGCATTGGAACAATGGAACTTTAGTAATAATCCGTTTCACGGAAAATGTACTTTTCTGAAAATGTCAATTTCCTATAAATGTGTAAAAGACCCCAAAATTTTGTAGCTCCGCCATTCTAAACTGCGAACACAGTTTAAATTTGTTAAAATTTGTAACTTTACGTATTGTAGTATGCACGCGGGATCACATCGTCCGTTAAAATCGTCCAACCTGGGTGTTGGTTATCGTTCATTATTTTTATCCCCTATTTTTCTTTCTCCCCTTTTCCCCCGCTGTTCCAGGTTGTTGTTTCGAATGGCGGTTATACATTTTTGTTTGCTATTTTAGTTTTATTCCAAACACAACATGGTCGTTCGTAAAACAGGGGTCGATATTATATTCACAAATATATCGTCCCCGATAGCGGGGTAAATAAAACAACGGGGGTGAAAAGTTGGTCTCGCATCGTTTCCGGCGAGAAAAAAAGAGCCCCACCGTTTCAAAATCAATTGGCGCCGTCGTAAAAACCGAACGACGGTATCTTCGCCCGCGAGTACTGGGTCAACGAAAAATACGAGAAAAGTATTTTCTCCGTTCTCTTTCCTCCTATTGTCGGTGAACAATCGCACGTATCGTGACGCGTGACGGACGTATACGTTTGCAATTCAATTCTTCTCCATCGCGTAGCCGTTAAAAACGAACGGGACTACGGACAAGATTCAGGATTAACTTGGGAATCGAATCACGAGAAATTCGTCACTCGTGTATTTAACGTTATAGGCGACGCTAAGTGCGTACGCTACTCATGGGTTCGTTGAAGCGTTCATCGTCAAGCGTTCACCATGGTGCTAATGGGTCGACTACATCAGACGTACTTTGCGCTTCCCCACTGTTGTCGTTTTAATATTTCACCGGTCACACTACCACGTGCACGACTGCATGCAAAATTGGCGTTCCACTCGCGGCTACGATGGCAGCGGGCTGCTGGCACGATGGCCCGGTTTACATCGTCGAATTATTGCCAAGCTGGCGCGGCTTACCGTGCCGCATCGATTACGCGGCAACATCGATAAAATTAACGATTACACGGTTGCACTTACCGGACCCCCGTACGCACCAATTTTGTGCCGAAACTGTAGTTGGAAAACAGTTCCGCCCCGCGGAGGCGTTTCTATCGGAAAACCGTTCCGTATAGATGAAAAAACGCTGCATGACGTCTTTGCATTAACAAAGCAAAACAATTCGAGAGAATTTAATGAAAATGCTTTAGCTGAACCGTAGACGAGGTACAAGATATACGTATCATCTTATGGGACCTCGTGTCTAAAAAGTCTAAAAAAAGTACAAATTTTCAAAAGAATATCTTCCTTTTCATTACCTGAGAGATTACCTTCTAAAGTATTTTAAGATGCAAACTGTAAAAGCAAACGCAAGAACGACAGATTTTGCGCACTCGAAATGGTAAAAAGGAAAATGGTAATAGAGCTCATGAGCCCCATAAATTCGAGTCACAGAAAATAACATTGGATGAGTGTCCTGTTCTATACCTCATCTGTGATAGATCATCCCCTTTCTATAGTTTGTTCACTGATGAAAGAGTAGATGATAGTTTTACACCCACGTGACCGATTACTACGGCTGCAGCTATTGGCTGCGAATCGATTGCCACGTATCGATTTCACGGATAAACTGAAATGTCATCAAAAGTACTAATCGTGTTTGTTGTAACTTGTTACCTAAAAATGTTAGCGAGTAATTTTGATTGCGAATGGGAAGATGTACTGCGATCACCAATTAGAAAACGCAAAAAAATAAACAACTATATTAACACGTTTAATGGTTTGACACCTGGCATTGTCGCCATTTGTACGCTCAGCAAGGCTACAAAATGCTTAACATAAAAATCCTGCTTTTCGTTTTACTATAAAAATACAATTTATTGTAATTCCTTCATCATAATTTGTTCGTCTATATCGTAGCAGCCAATAATAAATTTTAGCCAATTTTATCTTAATAAAATTCATTTAATACCGATTGTGCATCGCATACGATGCGTACGACAGTGAACGTGTTAAAGCGAACAAATTGTTCTTCGTAAAAGTAAATATATACATAACTTGTAGGGATTCAGAATTTGCGAATCCGACCCGGTTCTACGTGATCGTATAAAATGTCATCTACTCTCTTGAGCCACGATCAGTGGTCAGATTACGCACGCGACAATTTCTGTCAGTGGTCTCGGATAATTTCACACGGTAGGTGTCGTAAATTTGCAGTAGCGCGTACCGAAGAAACCGGACGCGATGGGTGGAATTTATAAGCAAGCAAGCATGTGGTAGACGGAGTAGTGGAGCGACCAGAGGTAGAAGTAATAACGCGGTGGCAGTTCTGCCCGGACGAAAAATGCCTCGATTCCTTTCAGTTCGTTTCGTGTATTGGAATATCATGAAACAGAGTTCGGATGTTGGACTCGCGTCGCGGCAACGGCACGGCACGAGAAGAATGGTAGTATTCGAGAAATGGCAAACGCGCCGGCATTGGAGGTGGCAAAGATCCTCGACCGAATGCCGTTCTCGCTTCGTCGTTTGACCGTAAATCTAAAATCGAAGAATGCGCTACTCCATCAGCAGTAAAGTTTTGCGTACTTTCGAACGCGCGAAATGCTTCGCCACTCGTACATTCACGGTACATCTTGCCCGATCGTATCACCCTTCTCTAACTTACACCCACCCTTATCTTACCTCGTGGCCACCATTATTCCGTTGACTTAGATGGGTATCTGTTACTGTGCACGTAAGTGCAAGTGTATCTGAAAATGTGCAAAGGTGGAAATAAGAGCAAGAAGCCATCGAGAAGAGGTGCAAGAACGGGGTGACAGAGAGAGATGAAGGGAAAGGTTGATGGGGGATGAGTGCCGCGAAAGGATATATCGATAATCGATTTCCACGAAATCGACTGGCAGCTTTGCAGCGAATCGACACGACACCGACACCGCTTTATTACTTCGCGAACGCTTATATATTATTCAACCGCCTAATTTATCGTCGCACACTGCACGTTTTGCACGTTCGCGCACTGCGTTCCTTTTTCCGCCGCGCCCTAGATATCGCCGACAAATTATACCCTGTGTCGAACCGTTCGTCGAAATCAATTTTCACTGTAGCTTTCGTTTAATAGCGCCGATTTACTTGCACTTTTCTCCGTGTTTGGGCGATATTTTATCAGTCGAAATCACGCTATTAAACGTTGGAATTTGTACGAATTCTAAACTTGCAGAGAGAAGCAAATGACACGAAGATTTATGGTAAACGTTGGTAATATGAAACACTTGATTTTAAAAGCCTGCCGAAAATAGAAAACGCAGTCTCTCCCAATTAAACTAACCCGAATGGACTGTGAAACTAATACATAAACATGTTTAAATTGTTAAGTATGAACCAATTCATATAATTTGATATTATAAGTGAAATTCGTTAAGTCGAAAAGGTAGTATCTCATATGGAACACTTAGAAAGTTTCTAAAGAAAACTAAAACAATATAACTGTGTGACTCGCCTTATAGAAATGTTTACACGCCGCGAAAGAGTGAAACGTTTCCTTTCTAGCATCGGATATTTTACTGGCGCTTAATCGTTGATATGTTCCGTTATTGTTTATCTGAAACTCATATACACGGTTGCTGATAAAATTCGCTATTTAATTATTGAGACTTTACGAAATACGCCTATCATACTCTCGTTTCGATGATTTATATTTTTATCAGCAAAATAGCTGGCAATCTTTTGAGAAGCATTTAATTGCCTGCAAAAATTAACGAATCGAACAACCCCATAAATAATATATTATCGGGTTGCATCGGTCGAATTAAGTAGGATGGCAAGCCGAGAAACACTCTCGGAACATCAACATTTATTCATAGCAAAACTGTCAATCGATGTTAATCCGTCCTTTGATGCAACTTTTAATCGAGACCTTTTACCATTCCTATGCTGCGCAGCGTATTCGCATATTGGTGGACGTATTTCCGCTCTGAAGTGCTGGGAAAAACAGTTTCTTAACCAGGGAAATTCATTTCGCCGGAGTGGAAAGTAGACTCGACGCTTTGGCGTAGGTTGGAATGAAAGCGGTTGGCAACCGGGAGCAAATCAAAGAGACGGAACACGTTACTGCATAAGTAATGCACATCGTTTGCGGATCACGATGTAAACTGGCGCGCCGATATATCGCTCGTATCCACCCTAGCTCCCGAGCTCGAAGGTCCTGTGTGTACGAAATGACTCCTCTCCCACGGGATCATCCAGCTTCCCAGATATACCCGTCCCGCGTATTTTTCCCGCCGCGACTCCAGGATTGCCCGCACTGTGAATTTCCACAAATCGCCTGCACGAATAAAATACCGATCGAAAGCGATATCCGTTCGCACACTACCAATAACCAATCCGACTACATTCAATCGTCATCGTACACAGATCATCCATTTCAGCCTTTTCTAGTCGTCTATTCGGCGGTGAATTCGCGAGATCTTGAATTCACCAGCTATTCAGAGACAATAAAATCTTCCCCGGTGTTCCATTCTTCTTTGCTTTTAATTGCCCTTAACAAACATTCAACGTTCTTTATGACCTGACGCTCGGTAATCAAAGGAGAACTCCTTCTTCGTGCCGCGAGCCAAGTTCTTTCACGCGTTTGTTCCCTTGTTCCACTCAATTATTTAAATTACAACCAGAAAGAGACGTGGAAAAACAAGCAGAGAGAAACGTTCCCTCCATTCCCGATGGATCCCTTCTCGCAATTCCACCAACGCCGACGCTTCACGACCCGTCTCAGCCAATCTTCGACGCGTTTCTGGAATCGCGAACCCGCGATTCGAGGCAACGCAACACTGAGGAAAGAATATGTTAAAAAGAGACAGGCACGGATTGCAACGAGGCCCGGAGGAATAGAAACAATAGCGTTCGTGTATCTACGGGACGCTGTAAATTTCGTCGCGGTCTATATTCGCGCGTTGTACAATCGAACAGTCGACATAATAACACTTGGACGGTGACCATAAATTTACTAGCCTGTGGTAGCTGCGCCGGTTAAACCGCTATTGGTATTCTCTTCGGCTAGAATCCCAGACCAACCCACTGTTCGCCCCTTTATATGCGCGTATTCGCGTACAAGCTGCTCCCGCTTCTACTCTCTGCAACGTACGTCTTCCGCTCTCCTGAGATTCATTTTCGTCGGCTAATCAGACAGAACTGGGATTCCCGCTAGTCGAACTCGCGGTGTAACATAAACTTCGATAGAAAATTTGTTGGAAAGGGGCCGCAGAGGTGAATAATACGATATATCGCAAAATGAAAATAAACGAGTGGCTTCATTTGTCTACAAAATAAACAAGTGGACCTATTTGTGTGCAAATCAATTTGTAAACGACCGGCAAAAATACGTGGCTGCTCTGTTGTAACTCTCTAAACGGCGCAATCAAGCCCGATCGTGTTTATCGATTAAACCTGGCTGTCCAAAGTTTTTCTTCCGTTGCGTTGTATTATATATTCACGCGGACGTTCGCGAATCGAAAGCGTGGATGGGACGAACACTGTCAGCTATTCGATTCCGAACTTCCACGGCGCATTCAGATGGGTATTCCCTAACACAGGAAACTTCCTACGAGTCTCTGTCGCACTCTGTTCTTGATGCGTCGTTCGGTTTTGTCTGAGACGTAGAGAGAGTACTAGTCGATAAATTGGTAGGTACAGGAAATGTTTCCTTCAGTTGGGCACCAGAGAATCGATATTAATTAAGTTGTAATTCAACGTGACGTGCGCGTAGTTTGGTAAATAGAAAAGTAATGTAAATAGGCTTCGCAGTTATGTACCAGAAATATGACAATGGCGAACCGTTTACTACCTTCGCATCGTGAGAGCACTTAATTAAACGCTGATCACTACACTCTAAATACTCGATATTATTCCGCTTTCCTATTTCGTTTCAATGGTATAACATTTTTCCAGTGCCAGTCAAGTGTACGGGCAAAAATATGTTTTCCAATATATTTACAAAATGCTTCGTTAAAGTCTTCCATTTTACTGTTGTCCGATTGCTTCGCCAAATATTTTACGCATAGAACGAGTAGAACAAACGTGATTTATCCTCTGAACTCGACAGAACTAATCAGCGTGAATGACTATCATCAAAAGTTTCAAAGAAACACGGTGATTCATGAGCGGGAACAACGAGTAGGATCAGGGACGAGAGATTCGATCCTGTTCGGATGAAGGGTTTTCGATGAACCATCGATCGAACGAGTCTCGAGCAAGGAAGACCGGTTGGCCAATGGATACTAAAGGCGCCGTGTAGAAATCCCGAAGTCATCAGCACCGGGAATCGTCTTGGCTCCCAAAGACTTTAGACTCGCTTGGCCAAATAATGCTGGCTGCGTCGCGTCGCTACGGTTACAGAATCCCTCGACCAAGTTCTTGCTCGTTCTCCTATACTCCCTTTCTTGCTTGCCAGGAATTTCCAAAATTGCCGGCATTACTACGAACAAAGCCACGCCGTCTAAGATTCGATTTCCAAGCAGGATCATCGCTGGCCACACTAAATGTCCTTGCGATTTCCAATTAACAATGCAGCGTCGTAAAATTCAATCGTTTAACTTTCTTACCAACAGACACCTGCTCGCAGCTGCTCTACGACGCGTCTGATAAACGAGTGTTACGTTTCGCGAAGAGAAACACAGATAAGACGTATTTCAAGGCGAATGGTCTCGAAAATAATCTGACGCGTTTCGCTAGGTGACCTAGGAATCATATCTGGCCAAATACACGCCCTCCTGACCTTTCTCAAAATATATCGCTGGAATAAGAGCGTGACAGGCGCAAAAAGTACGCGATCGATTCTTCTATGCTTGGCACAGACCGAGTTTCCATTCTTGTGATCCACGAGCAATGAAAATTTAAATTGATTAGAGGACGGATGTGCATAAAACTGTCTAACACTATAAACGAGATTTTAGTTAACCTTAATTTGATAGCAATTGAGATCTACTAAGTGTCTCAGTACCATCACTTTGAAGTAAAAAAGCTTAATCAAGCCGACATTACCATTTCCCAGGAAGGACAAAACGTTTTTCCATCTTCGTTCATTGAAAATTCCATGAAAACAACATTACAGAAGAGAGGAAAAATCGAAAAACGAGGCTAAGAAGATAAATAGTCTACGGAAAATAAATAAAACTATGGCATTGGTACCGAAGAAGACAAACGATCAGACAGTTTTCGTGGTTTGCTTAGTTGGAAGCTTATAATGAAGGTTAAATTCAACGTTCAAGTTGCAAAGATTGAACTTGTGATGCGTGTGTCGGTACTTCCCAGTGTTCAGATGATTATACACGTGAGCATTACAAATTATTTTGCAGTTCTCTTAAGTTAAGTCACAAAACTTTGCTGCGTCCATCAATAGAAACCACTCAAAGTTACGTTTGTAAGGGATATAAACGATATAGAAACACTTTATTGCCAAACACGTATACTATTCGCAATCACTCTCGTTACAGACAGACTCATCGTCGTCGACACCGTTTCGCTCGACACTCGTTATCCCCACTTTCAATCATTATAATCGTAAACTTGCTCCATATTCTTACGCTTTGAAAACGTATATCGAAGTTTAATGATAATTTTGTTCATTTCATTCCTATATTTTTAATTTTAATAACCTTAACTTGAAATTAATGCACAATAGGAGGAATAAAACATCATTTCTTCTATTTATTTAAAGGAAACCTTAAGTGTTCGGTAATAAGGGAACTCCTCCTACACATATAAAATAACAGCACAACGTAGTGGATTCACGTGTACTAGAAGAGGAAACGCGATTCTCTCCCAATGATATATCACCGTAATGAAACCGCGAGGTGACAACTCTCTACCTTTTTGCCTATCTTCGCTCCCTTCCGAACTCCTGTACTCGAATGTGATTTTCCTCACACGAAGCACCCTTTTCACTTCGAATGCCGTTTCTACAGTTCACGTTCCTCGCGTGTCTTATAAATCATGGTTTACCTTTGTTTCCGCAACAAGGGAATTCCTAGGAAAACGGAAAACCAATCGAAAGCCTCCAGATTCTACAATGGAAATTCTCCATTCGTTAGATGAGACTCGACAGTATCTCGACGCGGCATAGAAATGCAGAATTCGACATATCTACAATCTGGATCTGAACTTACCTAATTCAAAGCGATACGGGTCCTCGACAAGCTCATTTGACTTACATTCAATATCCTATGATAATGAACTGCCTCGATCTTGTAACCTCAAACTGCTCAGAATTTAACAGGCCGAACATACGACCCCTTGAAAATCGCGAGCACAGATCGTCACAGATCTAACGACACCTGGGTGCGTCGTTAAGAGTTCGTCGAGACGAGAGCAGCATCGAATCCCCACAAACGACCGGTAAAGGTTAGACAGAGGGGCAAACGGATAGCGATGAGACGAGGATGGTAACACGGAGGAAAGGGCGAAATCGAGGTAGAAGGCTGCAGGCGCAAAGGGAGATCTAGAGGAACGGGTTCATGCATATGCCACAATCTCATTTGACTGCATAATCACATTTCGGCCCGGAGGGATCGACCGTGTCAACAAGTTACATATTTTTCCGTGCCGCACCACCCTTTTTACGCGCTCGCCCCCTGATTCATTGTCTCACCGACGATGCCGATTTGCTAGCGGTTAATTCGCCACGATTGTTTGATCCCGGCTCGGTATCAAGGGAATCCTGCCGCGCTTTTTCCGTAATCCTTCCAGCGACGCCGAGCGCAAGAGCATCGTGAATCGTGGAACCATTCGACGTGCAGATACGCCGGCTTTTCACCGGAACGTTAAACGGAAATTGTCTAATCTGTACGAGAGATTGGTCCGTGTTACGGGAACCTCGATGCATTAAGTGGGAAAATTTAAGGGTATGAAGTAGAAACTGGGTTTTGTGCAGATGGGTCGTTAGAGAAAAATTGCTAGCTGAACAGGCGCTTAAAATTCTGCTTTCAAAAATATAGCTAGTCACCCACTTTAGGTATTCAGTAAATTTTATGTATAATTATTAAGTGTGCCTGATGTAAATTCTGAAAATGGCTGTTCGTTACTGCACGTTGTATAATACCAAATCAATTTAGAATCGCAGGAAAGAGTGCAACACTTCAAAGCGGGTTAGGCAAAAGCTATCCTAACTAATGCGTTTTACATTTTTAATGCAAACCACTTCGAACCTTGCATAGCGTAGAGTCAAAAAAATAATTCCTCGTATCCAAGCTATTCGTCGCTGTTGTTCATCTATAGCGCGTTTAACCCATTTCGTGATTTCGTTATTGAATTTGCATATAACGAACGATGTCGCAGAGTAAATTCGATAATTTTATTCCGCACCGGTTCGTACAACTTTTAATTTGATGGACATATAAAATTACAATAAAGAAAGAACGACATTGTTTTCAATGATTTTAAACCTCTCATTACCTACAATGAGACTCATTATCGAGAACCCTTAACATTTATATTAACCCCTTGCCTTACGAATTTTGCAGTAGCTACACGTGTTTGCAAAAACAATTACCTGCTTCAACATTGTACCAGATTCGAAATATTAAAATATACAGTTAATTGCTGCGGTGATTACAAAAATCCAAAGAGAATTAAAGAGGCTAAATTAAATTTCGTAATAAATATCATAAGTAGACTGCGGATCTTTATGCAAGTTCATAATTTTTTAAACACAATTAAATGAATAAAATATAAATAGAGATTTGTTTCACCCCGTAAATATTTTAAAATAAACTATAGTTTGTCTACGTCGTATATTGTTACGTATTACGTGGATTTTGTTCTTTATGGCGCATCGAAGTTTCTCATAAATGCATAAAAATCCACAGTTCAATCATAAGCATTTGTTCTGCTTTGTCTGCAGTTTGCGTCATGAGTGTGACTCGTGGTTTTAAGGTACAGGGATAAAGCGCTTTATTCGTGTTAGATTATGGGCACACGATATTCTCGTGAAACGTCATCGAACTCATTGACTTTCGTCTCTCTGTTTGCTGCGAAATTTCGCCGGTGTAAACGGAAAAAAGGAAAGCCCAGAATCCGTGTTACGAACCGGATACGAGCACATCGGAAGACACAATAAGGAAATTGAATAATATAGCCGTGGCGTACCTCGATGGATCTTGCCTTGTCTTCGAAGCTTTGGATAACCTACATACGAAAAAGAACGAAGAACAGAGTCATTTCCGGTCGAGCTGCGAGCTTGATTTCGCTCTCCGTATTCTCGCACTTCGGTTTTCTTTTCAACAACTGTTTGTTACCTATCGGTCTAACTCGAAGATGTAAAGCGTATCCTTTTAAATATTTCCGAAATTACAGGATGCGACAAAAAAGTAGAGTAGTAAAAATAGTATACTGCGACTACAAAAACTATTCGCAAATACTTCAACCTTTTAACCAGTGGATTTTTTATTAGATTCTATATTTTTAATTGCGAAACGATAAATTGGTATAGTCGCATGTCAGAACTATTCAATAATAGGAAATTTACTATACTTGGCTCTAGTTAATTAATACGTACTTAATCGCAAAAATAAATACAGTGATGTGTAAATACCTTTTGTAGACACTGTATATGAATACACGGTGTAAATATTTTTTTATTTAATTTCAACAAAGTAATCTCCAATTCAGTAGAGTATTTATAACCAGACTGCGGATTATATGCATTTATTGGGAGATTAACGCCTTTTCGGATTACGAGGGGCGTAGAGGTATACACAAATTCAAACTAAACATGTTTCAATGGGTATTCATACAGTTACTTGAAAATTGATGTAATCTTATATTACCACATCAAATTTGTAATGATACTAAGCAATTTGCACTCATTAACTTAGTAGCAGAATTAAAAAGAAAGCTGAACTATCGAAATAAAATTGGAAATCCAAAGAAGAGTTGAAGGTGCAAAAAAGTGAAGAGGACATATTATCCGCAAAATTATACAAAATATCCAAACTATAGTAGAAATTATGATCCTTAGAGGGCGAAGAAACCCCCAATTTAGATCCTATGTCTTCAAACTTATTTATAACCATATGAATTTCCATAAATATCCGCAGTGTATTTATAACATTCGCATGATGATTCAAAATACTTTGGAAATTTATCATTGGTTAAACAGAATTATCGCTAAATATGCTAGCAGAAATTTAGTCTCATTACTTTCTCGCAGCACCGGATATAATATTTCAACCTACTCTACGAGAGCTTCTAATTAAAGGATAGAATCGCTTTGTAGATTTGTTAACGGAGAAATAATTTGAATTAGTCAGATAGAGTTGCTGAAGCTGAATGTTAATAAAACTGAAGTTAATTAAAAGCAGTAGGTAAAGTTCTAAAAGTAATTATTTTCACAAGATCATAGATTTAGTATATGAACACTCTTCCGAAAGAGACTTCTCTCGTTCGCTAAAATACTAGAGTGTCGATGAACCCAATAAAATTCGACGGGTATACTACATCATCCGATACTTGTAGTGTTATTAGATCATCGGTATGTGACGTCTGGCAGATTTCAATACATAAGCAGTTTACACTGGAGGATTGCTGGTTCAGATTCCATTTGTTCCGCCTGTCACTTCATGACGTATGTCCCATCCAGCTCGACGTTCACTCCACCCTTTCCGTAACGTATTACAAGGCTTTATATATTACACGTATTACACGCCAGCCGCTCGTGCAGCGTAGTTCGACACGCGTAAACGGGAACTCAATTGTATCAGATGTTACGAAATATCACTCGAAATTTTTCTCTGCGACTTAAGGCCAATTTAGACTATACGCTGTGGATGTGCAGCGCGAATGATAATCAGACGATTCATCCATAGTGAATGTGAAACATGAAAACTGGAGTATTTACACCAGTTCAACGGTTGAATTCAATCACAGTTCAAACCAGATTGACACTGAAATCGGATGACTATCATCTGCTGGCGACGAAGATACCGAACTTTCGCCGATGTTCATTTCTTTCTCGGACATATTTAGAGTTGTCACTTTTGACGAGTTGAACGTGCATCGCGGATGATTTCATTCAGATTTCATTGTCAACCTTTTTTACTTTCACTATTTTACTCAACGATATTTTGGAAACGAGTAAAATGAATTCAATTGTCGCACTAGCATAAATACTCTAGCTTTCATCTTTCACATTCACTATGGATGAATTGTCCGATCGTTATCCGCGATGCACATTCAAGGTGCAACGTTTAAATTGGTTTTTACACCTTTCATTGTGAGGAATCATCCGCGGTGTGCATCCAAAATGTAAAGTCTAAATACATCTTTCGTCTTATTCGATACGGCGGAAGTTGAACTGCAGAAATCGAGAAGGGACAGATTTCGGAATCAAAAAGCCTGCGAATCGATTGAAAACGTTGGCAGACCACGAGAGTTGGCAACGAGTTTCCAAGTAAGCGACATAGCGTCATGAAATTTCGAAGATATTCGATTGGAGACACCAGCAATAGCGGACTTCCAAACATCCCCCGTAACATAAACAAGGGTAGCTTCTCAGTCCCCGAGGGTTCCGCAAACGCGAAGAGCAAAGGAGGTTGAGTTTACTGGACGCAAGTCCTCCGAACGGCTTCACCAAACATCGTTAATTAACCTCACTACACGAGCTGTGTTCAAATAACGTTTCATAGAGATTAACTTCGCGTTGTGGTGCTCCAAATTTTAGCAGTGTATCTTGGAAATTTTCTTTCCGCTTGTTTTTTGTTGAACCCATTTGCATCCGCGTGCGCTGACTGATATTAATATTACTGATGTTTGCGATGTACCGTTATGTATCGATCATTTTAAAGATTATTATACTAATTAATAAAAGGTATAATATCTGTTCAAAGTTTACTTACTGTGCACGTATATAACAGTATCTTTTGTTTTGATTATTACAAATAATTTCCAAGTAAAACCGAAAGTCCCTGATTCGTAAAGTTTGTTGCGTAGTTAGTACTATGATGCAAATGGGTCAACGTTCGTTCGTCATAACGAAAGAGTTAAGGCAGAGCTGGGCAACCTTTTCATTTACGAGAGCACATCGAATGACTGGCTTATGATAAAAGGTAATTACTTTAATGTTGCGATAGAGGAAGTTTGAAGTCTAAAGTAAATTCAGTGTACACTGAGTTGTAACATATGTATATTCGTCCCCTTTCGCTAGTATTTTTTAAATCGTTTATTTGTAAATACAGAAATAAGTTTGGTCAATTATCCGTTCATGATTTTGATCGATAATCTCCTTTGATCTTTCCGGTAGCTGAAGGATTCCCCTCTTGTAAAATTGTTGTTACTAGAAAAGGGATGCGAGAAAATTGGACGAATAAATACATAAGTATATTACAACCTAATATTTATCTTAAATTGTACAGAATTTCGAAGATTAATCATAACTTGGACGCGGTCGCTTTAAAAACGTTTCGCAAGCATTTAGCTGCCCGCGAACCCCTCGTTGCTGACCTCTGGGTTAAGGAGTAACAGACAAAGAAGCTAATCTAAACCGATTCAATGTTTAAAACGACTTACTAATGCATAACGAACAAGAAGAGATTCACGGTTGTATTTTGGAGGCAGTTCCTTTACACGGGAGACATCGTGATGGAAAGGAGCGTTTCACTTATCTCACCATCACTTAGAAAGCAATCCGCCACGTGCTCGTTGCAGCCCTGTCTGGAGAGATTGCATATCTTCGCTGCACAGCATTTGCGAGCAAATCCCTTGACGGTGGCGTTAATAACGTACCTGGAACGTGTACGTATGGTTTTTCCAGGCTCTTACCCTCCCCAACCTATCTCTCTCCCTTTTCCTTAACCCTCGTCCTGTCCATTTCAGTCTAACCCATGGCCCCTCCGTCTGCGACCTGCTTCTTCTTCCTCTTCCCTTCCCTTCATGGTACACACCGCATATCAGGTCGTGAGTGCACCACGGCCACGTAGCTAATTATCCCCAAGAGCGTACGGCCCTGAAGGTGATCTATTCGCGGTAGGAAATTTCTACGAGTGAGAGAAAGCTCTGGTAGATGGTAAAGCGGAGAAACGAGATAGGGAGAGGATCGGGGAGAAGGAGATACTCGTTTTCGCGGAATGCAAATGAGAGGTGGAAGAAAGAGAGACCGTGGGTTGGATCGAAACGGAATGAAAAGGAAGGAATGCGTCCGACTCTGTCTGGCGTTCTCTCGAAGGGACCCAGTACGAGGTTCAACCACCCCCCAACGACGGGGGCCAAGGGAGGAATGAGAGATGTAAGGTAATTAAAGCGAACGTGCACCACCTTGTAGGAGATTTAAAAGCTCGTAACTTTTTATGATTTACATTCCTTTCATTTAGTCGCACGTTCCTACGGATAGACTCCTGCTACCGTTCTCCACCTTCTTTCTCAGTTTCCCTTCTTTCCTTTCTTTTTCGCAGTTTCTTCCTCCTTTCTTCGTTCCGCCTTGCAATCTCAAGATTACGCGCGACAAGTTTGCCTCGCGTCGCGAAACGTTATTTCCCAACTCGTGATCTTTGCAACGCTGCTCGATTAACCTTCCCCTCGGTCGAAATTAATTTACTATTGTACGATCGTACTCCTTTAATCGACCAGTCGATCGATAGTTTGAAAAATTGTTACGACTTTGTGAATTATGGCCAGTAGCCGATCAATTTTTATTCCGTCAAAAAACCAAAACTCCGTTAATTGAAGCGTACTCTATCTCGCGAGCAATCGAAATATCAATCATTCTGTCGTTGCTGGCCGTTATTCAATTCTCCCCGTTCAAAGACATCCCCTAACACCACCTTGCGAGGTAAATAGACGCTTATTGCAACGCTTAATCGCGACATCAAGCAACTAATGTCGCCAACCAGATTCGTCGTAACTCCGAAGTTTACCAACGTGACGGTTGTATCGTCGTCTTCGGTCTGTATCGCTTCTTCCACCAATATACGGAGGGAAGTTTGGGGACTCGCGATGATTTCCCGACTCCACTCTCCCCTAACGTAACTGGGATTAATCATGAGCACGCTATGCGGCTGGAAACTTAGGCTAAGACGGGTATCGAGTTGTATTATGTTATATGGCCGTACACAGATAAATCCGCACGGAAACGAGGTTCGTCTCTCACCTCTCCCTCTCTTCTCCACGTAATACGACGATACGAACGTGAAATTAGGTAAGACCAACTTTGGATACCAACTTCCCACTTCCGACCTTGCCTTTTCTCTATTCTATAGAAAGCTGTCTCACCAACGACCAGCCAGATACTGTTCAAAGACAATAGGAATATTAGAGATGCTCTCTGAACACGGTTCGCACAGTTATCGATTAACTCGAGCGTACAGTACTGACAATAAGCCGGCGTAGAACAGTGGCTAGGATATGTGCTCAATCGGCGATTCACAGTATTACCGGTGCTCTCTCCATGTAAATGGCCATGTTAACGAATTTATCATCTTCGACGGGCCCATAGTTAACGCTCGCTATAACTGGATCAAAAGACGCTACAAGCTTAGTGTTCGTGGTTTGTTTCCGTTTAATAGAGGGAGAGATGAACGAGCAAAGGGGTAAGCGAGAGGGTTGAAAGGGGTTGGGCGAACAAATCTGCGACGAACGTCAACCGCAATAACGATCCTTGAAAATTTAATTCCCATTTCTCCTGGTCAAAACGCTCGCGGCGTCGTTACCCAATTTCTATGGGCAACTATTTCGCGCATAATTTCCTCTTAATTGTACATTTGCCCTCGTTATGAAAAACAACGTTAACGATTTTCCATTAAATAATCCACCATTTTCTGTCATTCAACCGTCCATAACATTAACCACCAGAGTCATTTCAGATAACCGTTAATCGTCCGATTTTTGAATTTTCGTTTCTACGTTTAATTCCGCCGACGCGACTCGACGCATAAATTGCTTCAGGAAAAAAACGGATCACTGCACAGATCGATACCAAACATCAATCGTCGATACGCCATCTTTTATTAACGTTATTCAAACGAAAACTGATTTAGGTGCAAATGAGCGAAGCTCAATGGATGGCAAAATTTGTGATCGTGAGGCGATAAAAAAAGGAACGAGCGGCGATAAAAAAAATAATAATAAAAAAAATACGGGGAATCTTGGGCTAGCGAGCGTACGAATAGGGGACAGTGGAGGGATGGATTTGTCGCAGTACCAGCAACGAACGCGTCTTTCCATTCGTCATTAAAATATGCATCGATGTACGCTCGCCCGGATGAATCACCAATCGCGGATCCGCTTTTCCAATTTCCCGCAACCCGCGTCTGCCGAGATTTACGCGTGACATCGACTCGCACCGTAAATTTGAGGACGCCCGGAGAGAGCAAAGAATGGAGTAACCCACCCATGCTCGTAGATATTGTCAGCAATCTTGTCATGACTTATCGTGATCGATTAAAAAATGTCATTCTTGAGCCCAGTTTGTCAATATCTTCCCCCGTTACGTTGTAATTGCGCGGAAATTTCTATTAACAGGGACAATGCTCGCATTTGTAAACCGTTCCTCAATTTTCTACCTTCTTTTTTTTTCTTTTTGTCGAGGGATTGAAAATTTTACGTTCAATAGATATTGCAAGTTAAAAACATCAGAGCACACCATTGTTTTGATTGCTACGGTAACGTAAAAAATTTGAACGATTAATAAATATGACATGTGTTGTTATGTGTGCGCTTAAATCAGGAGCAAGCAAATATTTTCAAAATCCATTTAACCGGCAATCCTCTCTAGTAATATACGATTTAATTAAAGTTTTTATTCGAATTAATTAGTTTTTCGCGAGCAATTTTCACCGAGTTAAATCAAATCAAAGTAATCAATGTCGTTCATGTTTTTTTATAAACTGCGCGTTTATCGAAACGCAATCTGTGTGTTTACTTAATTTAAAATTCGATCAAGTTCACCGCGGTACTTTGTAATTTTGGAACTGCGCAATTGTCAAACGTACTCTTCGATATTATGAGTAAAAATACTATAGAATTTTATCACCGTTCCATTAGAAAATTAGAAATATCCTTTCGCTGTTCCGTATCCTGATTCGATAACAAAACACGAGATACTAAGTAATTCCAAACTTATCTTATTATTAAGGTGACCTCTTCTAAGTTGATTGGATCGAAAATGGCGGCCCGTGTAGACCGACTTGGAACAGGAAATTCTACTTAAGAGTATTGATTGAGAAATAAAGCAATTTGATATTTATCCGGCTCAGTCAGCGTAAATATGCCATTGATAAAACCACAAATAACTAATAGTCCGTTTTCACGGAAAACAATTTATACGTAAAAATAGCAAATACTACTTTAGCGACTAGATTTACGATTCTCAACCGGTTTTCGTTCACGGTTTATCAGATTTCCATTAAATATTTGCGAGCGTTTTCGTACCGCGAAATAGAAACTGACAGTGCTATTTTGTACCAAACGTTTACTTACCAGTAATTGCCTCAAAGAATGATTCCGATTCTACAGCCAAAATAAAGAGAACAGAACGCAAACGCGTCGTAATACATTCTACCCGTACGTAGGCAAATATTTCAAGAATTGAAGAGTCCGCTGGTAAATTTAATCTTGATTTAATCTTGTCAGATTGTCTGGCAGTCAAGCAGTTTCGTTGATATCGCTGAATAATTGGACGCACTGTACAAACATCACGGAATAAAATAACCGAGCTAACCGTAATAGTGTTACATCTACGGAAGGCGCTCGGAGACTTGCCAATATTTAAGTTTAATTCCCCCGTCTATAAAATCTAGGGCTCTCCAAAAATTCTTCTGATTCATGGTTTTATTAAAACCTCGATCGAGACGATAAATTCGGCCTATATAAGAAGGTCACATACGTCGCCTACGTCAAATTATCCTTATCGATTTTATTAACCGCGTCACGAATGTATAATATGTATATAATGAGCCGCAAAACTGTTGACACAGCCCAACAAAGTAACAGAGGTAAAAAAATAATAAAATTCCCAATATTGCGTCATTTCATTCCATTATTAAATAGAAGTCATTTAGTAATATACAATATATTTTCTAATAAAACAATATTGAAAGTTTCATCATTATTTTTCTATCTTTTACACTTCTATTTTCTCTTTATCGATCGTGGCTAGAAATGATTACCTGGCTTTGTTCTAAGTCCTTTTTCTAAAAAGCTGCTTGATTGCACCTAATGCTTGAATTAATTTCACCCTGTTGCGATCTTAAACATTTTACCTAATTTAATCGTATCTTTTTGTTTTAGAAAAGTTTTACAACTCTGACTAGAAGAATATTATTGTAAATGGAAGTTTGAACAACTATTTTATACTTATTTCGAAACTGGAATATATATTGGAAAAATAAAAATACGTTTGGGGCGAAAATGACTCGAGGAACACAGCAGAGTTAATGGGTTAGGTTCAGGCAAGGGAATCCCAATACATGCTTGAATATTAGACTGCAAGGGCACGTAGAACCTTCAGTTCAAATTCTTTTTTACGATGACTTAACCTCTCAGCGATGGCACGATTTCCTATTCCCTTCGAGCAAATAGAAGAGATTTTCGTGTTTCAACAAACTTACTACATTATGCTACTAATTTAATTTACTATTTATAAAATATGAAAACTAACTACGCGACCCATAATCGCCAATAGATAGATGATCCTCCCGTTCTTAATAATTATTAATCGTTTTATACCAATCACTAGCCTGCAGATTTTTATATTTTCCTTAACACAATTCAAAAAACGGTATCTAAGTAGATGGTTATTTTACGTTTCAAATAAAATAATATTTACATTACTACAGATTCTTTGTATATCCTTCTACATAAAGCTTTAATCTTTTGCGTATTCAAATTTTCCATAAATGAATCAAAATCCGCAGTCTCCCAATTACATAAAGAAGAGATCGTTGTTAAAGGGTTAAAAGTACTTAATCAACCAAATACACAGCGAACTTAACTAGCAAAATTTGTTACTTATCTTTTTCTGTTTATTTACGCGAATGAATTTATGTGTAACCCATAAGATAAGCACAAGCGAGGGACACAGATGACTCTCAAACCGCGAACATGTTAAAGTAGCGATGATCGAAAGACTACGCGGAAATCCGATCTAGTTTCTATCTGCTGACCCCGCTGCTTCGAACAGGCTCGAACGAACATAAGAGGCGAAGGCTATATTACCAGCAGCTTAAAGCAAGCCCTTATACCGCCGGCGTAATCCCAATCTTCTCTCCTTTCCGTCTGCCTGTCAGCTGAGTTAACCGACCGGCGAATTAATTAAACTTCTATTTACGATATCGATGAATCAGCGATATCCCGCAGCGGAAGTCTACCTGCCGGTTACCAATGCTTAAGGAGCAACGTAATAAATTTTCAAAAATTGCACCGCCCAAGTGCTTACCTTTCCGTTTCCCAGATGCTCGCGTTCCGCTTCCGATTACCAACCCTTGTTCCTTACATAATAGGAAAGAATGTAACGCAGAAGAGATGAATAACTGCGATAAAATACCACTGTGAATCTTCTCATATCGGGAAGGAATGTCCGCGTATTGTCGTTGCTTTTCCGTACCGATTAATGTCAAAATCGAGGGACTTTCGACAAGGAAGACTTCATGAGGGCGATTGTATATATTTCGCGTGAAATAGGAGTGTTTTGAATAGAGAGATACAGTGAATCACGAGATTGATCGAACACTTCCATTCATTGTATTTCTTACTTAACCCATTAAAGACGAACTGTGTTCTGACGTAGTATTTCATTTGTAAATGTTTGTCGGTCAATTTACATTGTTGAAATCCATTTTTAACGATGCAGTTATAAGAAGATATTCCAGCAATTTGGATACTAACTTTTTCGCCATTATTTCTTCTTTCACCTAGTTTCTACAATTTTATGAAGTTTGAAGAAACTTGCAAATGAAATGTTACGTTAACGCTACGTTGGTCCTCAACTTCCAACGCTGAGGTTAACGAAAGTTTAGTCGCTAGCTACGACATTTTAAGGACATACTTAACACTAGAAGTCCATTCAAGTGTTCTTATTTGCACCACGGTAATTAGGATGATAAGATACTTGCAAAAACCTCCGAAAATCATCAGAAATGCACTGCTGGAGCACTTCGATCAGTTTCGTGAGTCGCTGTAGATGCAGAAATGAAGATATCACGGAGCGAAGCATCGCTTGACGATTAGAATTGAAAAGAGAAACTTTTGTGCGTGAAAATTTCAATGTAATAATATAAGTTCCTATACAACTATTAATTTGACTTAAAAACATATTTAACTGTGTCAAGAACCTACGATTTCTGTGGCATTCTTCTTGCGCTGAGCAGTAAAATGTATTACGATATCTAAAGAAGTATGGAAGTATGGAAATTTCTTTTCAACTTCATGAACCCATTTAACGATTATAAAACGAATTTATCTCTTTCATGATCTCGACAATGCGAATATAACGCATCAGCGTTGAATTTAAGCAAACAAGCCCGAACAGATTCATTTCGACATTTTGCCTTAGAATTTCCTTAAAGTCCTAGCAGTTCGTAGGTTGTGAATTTTAATATAAATATGGCAGCCGCGTAACGAGCAAACCACAGACGAAATAGCGCAGGGGGGCGACTGTTAATCACGCCTGGCCGCCGTGAAACCGCGGCAAACGAGAACTGCAGGTATTTTGCAACGCTCCGTGGAATATGCGCCATGACCTAAGGGATTTCCAGACTGGCTGTAACCATTGATCGGTAATTTACATCCACAAAAATAGAACAAAGGGTAAAAAGGGGTAGAAACCGCCGAAGACACCTGACTGTCACGAAAGAAGGCAATAACTATCGAATTTCGATCTAACCCCGTTGCACCATATAAGTCCAACATTATTTGATCCTTTAGAACATTACGCGACAAAAATATTGTAACACAACTAAACAATGAACATATACATCGATTATATTACAATTCGCTGGCGTATAAAGGGAGGGAAGGACAGGAATTTTTCCGTTTAAACGGTTTTCAATCTAATCCTAGGTCGAGGAGTGTTCGGAAAGTATATTATGAGTAAACCGATACCGTCTTGAAATTTAATATTGAACACCCTAAACCATGTATTTTAATTGACGATATTAGCAATAATAAGTTTCTCGACAAACTCGAAATTTCGGTGTATATCATCAGCGAATTGCGAGCAATAATTTATTTTCAGGTACATCGTTTTACCGCAACAAGCAGTGAATTGAGCACATGGCTTACGCATATGCTGCCACAAGCGTGCACGTGTACGCAAAATTCTATGTGCCATTTTCATTAATATCTCGGAAACTATTAAAGGGCTGCCATTGAAATTTCGTATTTAAGGTTTACTCCCCCCCCCCCCCTAAATTTCATCAAAATCGGCGACCGGGGCTCTTCGGAACTTTACCCAAAGAATCGGTGAAGTTTTCGGGATGGCCTATGCCCAGTAACAAGAAAATTGTATCCGTCGCGTGCATTATAGAAATCGAAGTGGCATGACGAGAACAGCGGCACAGCTAGCTAAGACGAAGGGAAGTAGCGCGAAATTTAACCGGAAAGAAGATGGAAAGGGTGGGAAAGAGAGAGGGAAAGGAAAAAGAGACTTTCCGTCGGAGAATAAAGTGCGCTCAAGGAACAAAGAAAGACAGGGGAAACAAGAAGTATGTTTAATGTCTGGTACCCTCTTAATAAAATCCCTCGCGCTCCAAGAAATATCGTGAATAGGAGTTCCTAGAGGCTGGTGCTTAACAGAAACCAACGGTCCGATGAGAACGAGGACAAACATTGCCAAAGATTTTAGCCGGAGCGAACGAATTATTAATTCATTCGTCGACTGTGCGACGATTAAGCGACGCAAAAAGGGTGCACGACGGACAGATTGAAAAGCCCTTGCAACGACCGTGTAATTCCATTGAAAATCTCGATGTCGATGCTGCGCGGTAACCGCCGCACACGTTGTGCAACAGGAATGTCCAGAAAAAGAGGAAACGAGAAGAAAGGAAAAGAAATGAAATTTCTTTTGTCCAACCTTTTCGTCGCGGCATGACGCATGATTTTCATAATAGAAATACTCATGGTGAACAAACGTCAATATAATCCGGTTGTTGTTGCAGGAGTGGCATCGCATTCGGGAAAAACGAACAAAATCCCGTTTGCCACTGGTTGTGTTGCAACGTTATACTGGTAACTTTTTGTATATTCATAAATTCACTGGCCTGCATCGATCTTCGTATCACATGCACGCCGCGCTGACCGCGTGTAAAAGTTACACGAACCGTAACCTCTAATCGTGTGTGTGTGTGTGTGTGTGTGTGTGTGTGTGTGTTCCGAAGCAAAAGTCAAGGCCGGTTTCTGTATTGGTTCCAGTTAAACAGAAAAATCTAACGCTTTGACGACGGTAATACCGAGTGCAGCCACGATCAGGTTTTACTGCGCATAATAGCATGTCGCTGGGACATATGGTGATTCGATCTGGCACGCACACGTGCGTACGTATTACCTACCCCCTGCGTTCCATGCAGCCACGTTCTGCCTGTAATAATATACCGGGTGTCCGTAAAATCCGCGAACCGCAAGCACCGCACGATCCGACACACGTGACGCGCTGCTCGCATTTGGCCAGCCGGAGTGTGCAGGCCAAACCACCGAACGCTCGTTCTGTCCGGCTAATTTACTTTTTGTATTTTCCGTTTAAATTGACCGACCGTGCCCGATAGGTGCTTCCTCCCCTCCTTCCCCCCTCTCTTCCTTCTATCCAACCCCGTGCATGGTCGAAAACCTCGTTCTCCATTCGCGGCCAGCGAAGCTTCACTAACCGTGAATGCCAATCTCCTCGTCTACCGCGAGGCGATACCTTTTTTCCATTTTCGGTCTCGTTTCGCCCTTTCTCTCTTTCTCTCACCCTCTATTCCGTTACCTCCCTCCAGTTCGCTTCATCTATTCACCCACCTCACGTTCCTTCTCTTTCACCCTTTTTTTCAACGCCCTTCTCTGTCCCTCAACAACGCCGGACCACCACACGCGTTTCCGGTCAAATTTTCCCGGCGGACGTAATCGTTCTCCATTCGGAAAGAGCGGGCGCCACTCCCTTTGCCCTTTGATGCAATCCACGTATCCTCGTCTCACCCTTGCGCTCCCTTTTTTCTCCCCCCCCCCCCCCCCCCCTGGTACGAAAAACAGGAAACTGGTAACGCGGTGACTGCTACATCGACTCCCGAATAAAGTGCAATCCCGTTTTTCCACCGATTGACAGATTTTCCACATTGTTTACCGTGATCAAGGGACACGTTTATAATGTGCGACTTCAATAACATCGGGCAAAGTTTGTGGGCAAAATAACGGATTCGTGGAATTATTAGCATGGATATGTTAATAATGTTACGCGAGTTCCTTCGGTGCAAGATAATACGATTCGAAGTCAAGTGATCGCGAATGTTGTGAATTTCATTAAAGTCCAAACAATTGTCGAATCAAATTGTTCCTCGATTTCTGCGAGTACAGAAGTTAGACGCGTTTCCGGTTTTACTTACTAATCCGACGATTCCTTATATAAGGTGTTGGATGCAAAAGCAACTTAACTCGGTTTAAGTTTGCAAGGGAAAAAAGACAAATCAATTGTTTATTCGCGAAATAAAGTTTTCTAGTCTAATCAAGCATTTTTATCACTTGACAATGAATAACGATTAAACTGCAGTTATTTGAAATATTAACATTCATTAAATCACAGAACATAAACAGATTCAAGTTGTTCGGACAAGAGAGTGCTTTTGCAATCATAGCCTCATATGTTGCTAAGTGGAAAACGATTATATTTATAGATCATGGAAGTATTATTCTGTAAAAATTCTTTTGATTTAGTTATGAATAAAATCTGGCTAACAAGCGGATACAATATATTTGCCAACGAGCGAATATTCCAAATAAAATTAAAATATAACCAAACATTGGGTTACAACAAAATTATTACCGGGAACTTTATATTCCTAAATTGGTAGAATTCGTTGAAAACAATTTCCCACAGGAAATTGACTCTGGCCATCAATTTAAAATTTAAAATTAAATCTTTGTAGACAACAATTTTTTGCGCCGTATTATTCTGTGTCCATCTCAATTAATTTCAATTGCAAACCACTCTTCTTGTGCTAATTATTTATTCGCTCTCTGTCTAACATAACACGTTGAAATACATTATTGACAAGCAAGAAACAATACGTTAACACTAGAACAATCAAGATAGTCAAAATGACTGGTTACAAATTACCCATAAAAATTATTTAAATTTGCATTTTCTGTACAATGTATTATATAAATGAAGTTTTATTGTAGTTCAATACATAAACTTTGCAAATGTCTACCACTTTTATTTCGTTGGCACAAATAAGTATCCATTAGTTGTTGGTAGTTTTAGCGTAAAGACACGTTTTCTTGTCGATAATTCAACCCACACGTCAATACCTCGTAATTTAAAGTGTTTTTTAACGTGTGAGCCGGGTCATTATTGGAAAAACAGAAAAGAAGAATCACGTAGTTCAGAACGTGCTTCTCGATCTTGCTAAGTGCATTTCTAAATTTAGAGCGTAGCAACGAAGACTGAACCTCGTGTCATCCTAATTCAATGAAACAACACGAGCAGAGGAATTTTATGCCCTTAAAGAGAACCACGTTCGACATTCTACGAGCAATCAAACGCTTCTCAATACGCTTTCTTCTTTCAATATCGGTATTCACATTGATCATTGCATCACAGCTAATTTAAACTAATCACGAAAATTATTCTAATAGGTTAACAATTCCAGTAACGAACTAATTAATCCGTAGTCAATTTGCAAATGAACTACCGGTGTTATTCGCCACAAAGATTAAACAATGGTGCCTAGAACGCATTTAATTGTAATCGGCAAAACTATCCGTTTAATTGCGAAACGTAACATCACGCAATTGATGACATTAATTAATTGGTACATTTCAATCGATGCATCATTTCGCGTTACAAAAAAAAAGTTCCTTCAATCTCTATGATTTTTTTTTTGCACTGAAACGCGAAAAATGTGTTATACCAGAATATATGCAATCTCGTGCGTTCGAAGTTGCTCAATTGAATGAAAAATATCATTTCGCGTACAATGGGTTATTCGAGGCACAATGTCTAGCCTCGCTGTATCTTTCGAATCACATCGCATCCCGAAAAAGAATTTTTCTTTTTATTTATGTAAAAATAACGGATTGGCTAAAAAGTTCTGTCATATTTTAAGGACGCATAGAAACAAAACTTTGTTAAACGATGCATTACCGAGCTGTTTGGACAATCTTTCACCATATTAATTTCATCACTTCATCCCTGAAATATAAATAATTTTATAAAAGGCCTAAAAGGTGAAGACCTAACGCCGTTAATATACTGTAACATTCACGCTATTTTTTCTTGATTTGTATTACCTTTTTACGTTTAAAGTAGTAGTGTAATATATTGCATCGAAAATGCACCTCATTTTCTTCGACTTCACGGTAATGTTAAACATGAATAAATGCAATCAATTTTTACGATTTATTTTGCAAAAGGTACTTCAAAATGTCTACTCTCACATCACTCGTGTGTTTGGGAGGTTACTGATATGTTAACTTACAGTCGGTCACGAAAGTCTACATACGCAATCTAAATTTCAAATAATTACATGTTTCAGAACGTATTTTAAAAGAGCAAAAATGAAGCGAAAATCCATAAAATATAAAATTGCAAATGAAAAATATTTCTAGGAAACGTTTCGTAAAGGAAGAGCCATTGCTTACATGACTAAAAATACTTCTAAAAATCTAGCAAACATTATTTTATTTATACTAAACAAATTATAGAACGTCACTAATGTATCAGAAGATATAACAAAATACAGATATGCTTATAATATACGTATGTAGATTTTCATGAAATCGTATCTTCAGTTTATGTATATTTTTTTCAAACAAATCGAAAAAAGATGACCACTTTTTAACAATGCATCCAGCTTTAATGAATAAACAGGTTAATATTCGTAAAATGATCGAAACTTCTGATTTTTTGTAATTATTCAAAACTTAGAAGTGTATGTAGACTCTTGCAACTGACTGTATATGTATATCGCAATACAAATGCCATGTTGCAAAAAATGGACAGGACTTTTTAACCAACCTAATGCAATGCTAATTCGAGGGAATAGATGGACGACTAATTATCGATCCAATGTTTTATAAATCGTTCGTTAACCACGATTGGAAGTTTTATAAATGAGGCCAGTGAGCTGGATTGCAGGAAGGGGAACGATTGTAAAATTTGCAGGGCTAACGTATACATTTGCGGCGAGCAGCGAACCCGTCAGTTGTAAAATGCTAAACAAACCGAGGGTGTCCGTTCAAATAACGCGGTCGACCAGCGTCACTAAATAACAGCTCGAACAAGCAGTCCGGCCTTGTTTCCCCCCAAAAACTGTTCGACTTTTCCCGACAGCCTCCACGGCTCGACGTCTATTCCCCCGGATTTCTGAATTAACGCCAGGCCCTGTTCTACCTGAAACGTTATTTCCCTCGCCCTATGTATGAATCCGTTCTCAACACTAATTTCTCATTTGCTTTTGTTTCGGCGAATTTTACAATAGCGTACGTTCCTACATTTGTTTTGCTTTTCCGTTTATTTTTTGTATTTCGAAATGCGGCATACCCTGGCCATGTTATTTATACAGAAATTGCAGAGAGATGATTAAATTCAAAGGCATACATTAAATATTGGTTTGGTATTAACCAGATTACGGATGTTTTTACAACATGTACTCCAACACAATAATTAAAATATTAGGTCGATTCATATGAAATTTCGTTTCTCTGATATTTGTAGAATATTGATAATAATGATAATAAAATTATGAGATCGTTAATATTTGATAAGATGATTAATTGAAATATTTGCGTCATTCCTTGTAGAAATCTAAACTAGTAAAATATGCTGTAAAAACTACTGACAATACAAATTGGCATTTAGAAAAGCCAAATAAATATTCAAATAATTGAATGCTTATTTATAAATTGGACAGTAAATCAAGAAGTAGACCAAAATGTTCTAGACGTGGCGGTTCTTACGAGTATATATAATAATAGAATTAACTAATTGTTGCAAAAAGTATGCAGAACTATGTACAAATTATTCGAGTTAAGTAAATATTATTTTGAAAAAATCTGCTTGCGTTTAAAGTTTTACTTTGAAGAATAACATTTCATATCTATCAACCTAATATTATATTTTCTATAAATATCTACGTTTTAGAATAAATTCACAAATGATCACAAAATTATCGAGCTGCCTTGCATAATTAGACACTTCATCCATTTGTTCTATCATTTATATATATAAAAGTGACGTTTCATAATTTTATTCATTAATCTCAAAAATGGATTTCGAGTTATCTTTTCCTTTATTGGTTAACTGGAAAGTCCCATAACAAAATAAGCACGAGGCAAATGCTTTCGAATAAAAATTGAATAGGTCTCTGAAGGAAAAACCTTTTTGCCAAGCCTTAGACCGCTGTCTTTATTATTTAGATGGTTTCAGCCCAAATCGTGAATTGCGTGCAGATTTGAACTGTATTTCGTTTGTTCAATTGGGTAAAAGATAGCGAAAAAGAACTCAAGATACTTGAATCCCATTTCTTTACTTTTTTTCTGTAACAGTCGTAGTTTAGCCGTTACTCAGTGATTCTAAAACGGATAGCAACATTCGTAGAAATGGAATATAAACCATAGACATGTTCCCGTTCCTCAGAATTCCTTATTTAATTTTTTCACCTCTTGATACCGGGATCAGCATTTCATACTGACCGTGCTCTTATGAATCATAATATTAACTAGGGTAGCTAGTCCAATTACCGAGTAATGAATACATTTCTTAAAAATAAAACAAAACGCATTCAGCAATTAAATTAATATACGTTTTTAATAAGCTTTATGTATCTATTTACAAATGTAAATAAAAAACGTTGCAGTAATTTTTGTTTCTTGTTTCATTTTTAAGAAATATGTTCATTGTTCAGCAATTTGGAGCGGACACGGTAGTTACCCTACTTGTCTAATTAATTTCTTGGCTTATTCAAATATTGAGCTATTCAAATATTTCACACATTGTTTCATTCTTTTATCAATCGTAAAATAGTTGTCACAAAATTTAATTCTACGTTGCCAATGTCCGTCGTCAATGGGTTAAAACTCTCAACATGTGATCAATCGTATGACTACTAAACGTGAACCACTTTTCCAATAATACTTAATAAACGCGTTACCTTGCGAATTCTCGTGCAAAACAACCAAAGACTCACGGATCCCGAGCAAACTAAAACGCTCTACGTGATTCCATTCTATTTAGAACGAAACGAGTTCCCCTCTCTATCAGAGAAAAGTTTCCGGCCGCGACAGACTGTACCAGTCCGCCGGCGAAACTGAAACTTAACGTATCGCAAAGTTGTCGAGGATTTCCGGAAAGGGGAGCGTGCAGGACGCAAGGACGACGCCGCGCCGATGCGCTTTCTTCCTGCACGCTCGCATCTGGGATGCAGCCACGGCGAGAAAGAACACCGTCAGACACCGAGCTACTTTGAGAAGGTTTAACCAAGGGATAGAAACAGGGAATAAAAAAGAAGAGGCAAAGGTTGAGGTATACTCGTGTCTCATGCTAGGATCCGAGAACGTGACTGGACTTCTGACACGCACGCCCTTCCAAAGAGTTACCAACGAGCATCCTTCTCGGCTTGCTTTGACACCGTGCTCGTCGACCCTCGTCGTTTCCCAGTGGTACATACCAGCAAGCTCACCGGCCGTGGTTTTTCCTTATCCCACTTCCCGTAACTTCGTGTCGATTTTCGTGTCGACCCCCGTAAACCCGTGTCGTTACCCTTTTCTTTCACCTCCACCCAACTATCTTCGCATCGCATCCATCACCATTATTCTCTGTGACTAGTTTTCCAAGAGAATCTTCGAACCGGTGGAACAAGTCTATTCTTCCTTGCAATTATTAGTCAATATCGTGTTCGAACGAGGCAAATTGAAATCATCAGACTGCGGATCTTTATAGAAATTTATTTCTTTAGAAACACAGTCGAATTTGATTCGACTAAAACTTGAATTGGAAAACCTCTATAAGACGAAAATGTTGTTTGTTCCATTCGCTGTCCTGCGAAAGTCTCTATAAATCAAAACGAAATTTACTTTAAACTCGAATTATTTGCCACATATTTACGTGCGTTTTTATCTCTGGAACTCGAAGTTAGAATAAGCAAATCTTTACAAGTCGAAGTTTACCTCCACGATTCAAAACTTATACTGTATAAATTATAATTAGGCTGTGGAACTTTATGCAAATTCATATTAGAGCAAACAACACTAAAGAAGTAAGATCTAAATTGGGAGTGGTTTTACCCATTAATTATTCTAACGTGTGTTTAACTTTGGATATTTTGTATATTTTTGCATATCATATGCATCCTGCATTTTTTTCATAGTTAAATTTTCTATGAATGCATAAACACCCGCAGTCTAGAAATCACCATAGAAAAGAGGGAAACTCGTGCCTCTGCCAAATTTATCTGACAGATTGAGAGAGGCAATTCTATTACTCGGAATTTTACGTATCCGATGATGTTTTATTCGTCCATGCCTCGTTCTCGATTTGCAACTATGTAGACTTTAGATTCTGAAATCTAAACTCTAAAGTTTCAGTTAGAGAAAAGGCACCATATCTAAGTGGTCGTCCTCAAATTATTTCTCCACTTGGTTTCGCCGAATCTTGCCACCGGGCCAAACGTGTACCTTCCCTCGGTTTGTTTGCGCGGGCGACGTGGTTACAAGCGTCGCTTTCCATCCCCTGGGACGATCCGTCTCCGGAACTTCTGCGAGAGATTACCGCCAACAGGAAACGGGAACAATGAGCAGATGGAAAAGGAGCTCACCCTTCGTTTAATATTCGATCATATACAATCGAAATTGAACGCAGTTTCCCCAACAACTTCGCTAAAAAGCAACAATCTCATAGGTTATACGAAACTGTGCATACACATTCGAGACTTCTGACCTTAATCCCTTAACGGTTCGATTTTTCTTCAATGTACAGACCAAAGTGGTTAAATTTCATGCCATAAATTCACAATTTGAAGAATGTTGTATCAATGTATGAATGTATTTCTTTCAATTTTAATGGTGCAAGATAGGACGGAAACATACATTATTAACCTTTAATTGAATACCAACATCCATTGAAACGTCGCACTAGTTAACAAATCCGGCTAAATCTAATAGTGTAGCTTGAGGTTCGTAGATTTGTGGTTAATTTAGTATTCGTTAAATATTAGTTACTTAAAAATTTAACAATTTGCAAGTAACTGTTACACTATAAACTCGCGGCTGAATTATCTTGCATAGCTTTAGCACTCTGACTGCGAATTTTGCTGTAGCGAAAGGATTAATAACGATAGTGAACAATTGTAGAAGGAAGCACAGTTCAAGCGAGCCCGTGACACTCATGGTCTTGAGCATCAAAGTGTTAACAACGGTATCGTATTTAAAAGCCACAAAAAGAACGAGTCCTCGACTGTTCGTCATGTTTCTTTGTTTTACGAGGCCAGCGGATCTTCACCCGTTTTATTCTCATCGATCACGGTATTCGGTGTTCGAAGCTTCCGAGACCGACCATAGATAAATCCAGATTTATTTACGATCCCTCCCAAAAGGTCAACACCAGCGGGAATGTTTTCTCCCTCTGGCTCGAAGAAATTGTATAATATGTCTGACCTTATTCGTGGAACCTTTCTGGCGGCCTACTCCGTCGAGGACACTTCCCACGGGACGTAAGGTCGCGACTGCATCCGAATCCTAATCTGGCTTCTCTGATAGAAGCCACCCGAAGGCGGTATTTCGTCGCATCGGGATATCACCGTAGGTCCCTTCTCAAGATTTATTTATGGGGTCGCGTATAATATTCAGAACCCGTTATTCGAACGCACAGTTCACACTACTCGTGGAAGCTTGCGCGCTTCGCATGTCCGTTGGCATTTAGCCACGTTGGATACGCTCAAAGACAAACTTCCTTCCTTTCTGTCACCGAACCACGATGTAAAGGAAGAGGAGCAAAAAGGATTCCAACCCTCGTACGGTTGTCATGCGATTATTCGCGATATCTTTTTTCCAACGAGTCGCGAAAGCATCGCATGGTCTCGTCGACACCAGAGACGATAAGACTAGTGCGAATTCTTTCGGTCTTGTGAAACGTAAAACCGTAGCAGCGAACAAATGGCGGTTACGTCAAGTTACACAGAAGATCGCAGCGCAACGAGGGGCGATTTGTCTTCGACCTCAGATTGCAGGTTTTTGCGGCGGTTGTTAATAGCGGCCTGTACAACCAGCGATAAGGATCGCCGCCATTTGTCTGCCGGTGCTCGCAAATTTTTAACGACACAGCTCGCCCCCTTTTCAGACTGTTCGATCATTCGCGTTGCTCCGACCATTCACGAGGAACAACGGCGAACAACGTTTCGTTCCTTTACCCATTCGCTGAGGTCGCTTTAAACGATTTAATTATCTTTTCAAAAGGTATTCGCATTCTTCTCCGGGAAAATATTTTCCATGAGCAGAATATTCTGCTCTGCAGTAGGATATTTTGCACGGCGCTATCTTGTTTCAACGAGAATATTTTTCCGCTTGAACAAACTGAGAAGGCAACCAGCCGCGAACACTGTATTTCCCCGTGAGATACTACATTTTCAAAAATCCTAGAGCTAGTTTTAATTTTATAAATTGTACAAACGGTTACTAGTGCCTTGTTGAGAATTTCGCAGGGCTATTCATCCGTTGCTCCGAAAATACAAACACGATAAAATAAACGATGCCAGAGAGAGAGAGAGAGAGAGAGAGAGAGAGAGAGAGAGAGAGAGAGAGAGAAAGAGAGAGAGAGAGAGAGAGAGGGAGAGAGTAACTCCAACTTTGATGTTTCAGAAGTTGACGAAGTTTTCGAGAAAGGAGTTTAACAAAACATTATTTCGTAACCGTCTTATTTTCTTAAAATTTATATTAAACCCCGCCGCCGCTTTATGAAAGTTACTTTGGACAGTCTCTTGAAATAAGACACGAAGATCAAAAGTAAAGTTCACGGGCATATTTCTTTGTAAGCGCCGTAAATCATCGAGCGAGGACGTTCCATCGGCATGCGTCAAAAAGCTGAATCTCGTAAAGCTGCCCATGGTTTCCCGCGGAATCGTTCCTGGCCGTTTGACATATCCGTTTTCCCACAATAAAACCGGGTCAGAGGTCGCGGCGACGTATCGTCGTAACCAGAGAAACTTCCCCTCGTGGAAAAAGTTCCTTCTCTCTCCCTCGATCCTTCCTCCCTGTTGGTTTCGTTATGGGGAGCTCGACAAGTGACAACGGAAGAAGTATTTCCATGGTCGCGGTATCGTGTGTAAGGCATCGTCGTTTTAATACAACTTTCGATTGGCACCCTCGGCCGGACCTTCGACGAATCCGATACCCCAGAGCCAAAGACGAGGGTAGTAAATCAGTCGAGTGCAGCTCGGGGGTTGGTCGCCCAGGACAACACGTACCTGCCATCTATATTCGTGCGCTCGCTTCCCAACCCTGTCCTCCCCCCCCCCCCCCTTCTCTCCACCCACTCACGTCACCCAACCACCCTTTCCAACGTTCAACCCTCGCCTCGTGTCGTTTCGACGCCACAACCGCCACCGTGTAACCGGCACGAAGACTCCCTATAACCTTCTGGAAAGGCACGATACACCTTGTCGGGGCCTCCGAGATTTATATCCAGACGAAATCGAGTTTGATGCTGATCGTACCTAAAATGCTGGTTATACGAACACGCCGCTAAAGCTTGATAATATTTTTTTCCTCTCGCCAGCGATACGCGTGTATTCTTTTTTCGCCAGGATGAAGAATTACCACGGATCCCAAGTATTTCGAAATTTTTAATGGGGAAAATTCCAATGACGGGAGAAATATAGAGAGCGTGTATACATGCTGAGCCCCTTTAACAGCTGGGAGGTAGAAAAGCAATTCTGAAGAATTTGAACATAAGCGAATGCGTCATAGGATACCGTCAAATTACTGGGTTAACCTCTTTACCTGAAATCGTATCCAGACGCAGCTTTTATTCAGATTTCACGTGGGTGTAATCTACCGTGCGTAGTAGTATTGAATTGTAACATGTATTCACCCCGTTTTTATCTGCAAATTCAGAAGCAAGTATAATCAATTGGATATGTGCCATTTTGATCATTGACCTCCTTCTATTTTTCTAATAGTTGAAGGGTTTCACTATTATAGAATTTCTGTACTTTAAAAAACATTAAAAAAAGCGAGATGAATTTATGTTACAACCTAATATTTATAAAAATACCATCCTTGTAATTTTTAGTCTTTCTTTTAATTCATTGTCTACTAAAAAATCCCTAGTCTTGAATTTTACAAATCAACATTCGAATGCTCTAATAATTGAATAAGCTTCCTCAAGCTCCAAATTTATACTTTCCATAGATATTGTAGTATATTTTACAACTTTAGACTTCGGTTAAATTACGGAAACATTTCCATTATTCGTGTTGTCATATACACCAATGTTTTCCCTGTTTTATTATAACTATTCTTACTATACTGCATACACACTGCAGTAAATATCTTCTTCCTTAATGTAGTATGTTACAATTAACGATTGGACAAAAATCGGAAGGACAGTATTGACCCAACGATCTCAAACATGACAGAAGCGACATATGCACCAACTTAATATAATCCACAGTTTTACCGTAATGTGCAAGTGTCCAAATATTTATGCGCGATAGTGTACATAACCGGTTACCGGTTGCTCGCGTTTAGCGTGCATTATTATCAAAATTGCGCGATTCAGTGCTTCATGCAACGGATGGTTCATGATAAAACGAGATTGAAGCTGAGAAGCAGCAGTCGACGAATTCCACAAATAATATGAATAATTCCCGCTGTACGCGGGTATAATTACTAAACCGGCCACGTTTATGTGCGCCGAGTAACGCGTTACAGAAACGATTGTGTACACGTACTAGCGTACACACGTACTCAAACAATATCGATCGCGGGAGCCGTACGTTCGTTACTCAAACGTAAATAAATCAGACTGTCGACTTGGTCCAAAGGGGGTGGGCCGTAGAGGAAACGAGTTGGAGAGCGGAAAGGAGAGAACCTAAAATCCTAAACTCACAAAGCGAAAAAGAGGGAGAAAGAGAAAGTGGAAAACAGAGATACGAAAAGAAGAGGACAAGCGGTGGGGGAAACGAATTTGCCGTGTGTTTCCAGCGACTCGTTTCGATTTCTCGCGTGCGATACACTACGCCATCCGCGTTGCCGGATAAGTCGAGTGCTTGTTTACACGTGACTCTATTAAACGCCAGGGAAAATCGCGTCTTAGGAAAGCTGCCAATTTGCCGCAGCGCACGGTGTTCAAAATTATCAGATTTTCATGCCATGGCGCCCCGTTACGCCAAATGACGCGCTCGCATAATTAATTACAATTCCATTAGAGAAATGCGATACTATCAAATTAAAGTAATTTCTGCCATAATCGTGTTTATGGATCCAATGACGTACACCCTGCCGTCGTTTCAAACAACTACAACGTACAATTAATATTGATAACTTCAATCAAGGAAAGCAATTCAAGCTTGTGATTGGATGCGTTAAAGTTGGAACAGCGGAATATATGTACCATTTGCACCATTTCCAAGTAATTCACAGCTCCTACGTTTTTCTGTTCGAGGAGAATTATTGTAAACACTTGAAACGGGCAGTTGAATGGATCGTCGACAGTGTTCGTAATTAAAGGCATTGAAATCCATTAATTAATTAATTATTTGTACGTAATTATTTTCCGGTCAGGTGAGCCCCGAGTTCTGTTGCGCGCAGTCCTTCACCCGCCAAAATTTCATTTTATCACGCACGAAATTACGGCCGCTGTGCGTCCGGTTTCAAAACTGGTAGCACCAATTAGCGGCAAAACATCTATTTCTAACAGCAATACCATTTCGACAATGCAAATTAGAAACCGGAGAAGAACCATTTACCTCCTGCGTTCTCGATTCGATTGAAAGCTTCAACGTTCAAATCAAATGTACAGTAGAACCTCCGTTGTATGAATTAATTGGGAGACGAAAGTGTTCATATGAGAGAATTCTTCGTATAATAGAACAACAAATGCTTAGCACGCAATTAGATTCAATAATCAAGACAAAATGAAATAAAATGAATAAAAGTTATACAAACGAAAAAGAAAACAATATTTTCCACACTTCTTCCTTTTTTTAAGAAAATCAAAGAGATCAAACTTGTACATCCCAAATTTGGTGGCAATTACGTCACATAATTTTTTTAACCTGTTAACTGGGTAATTTTTCATTCAGAATCTCCTTTATACGCAGAAGTGAAAATTAACAGAAATAAATTAATACTGTTTAGGAGAATTTTAATTGTTAAGAATATAAATGTAAAATAACGTGTTTCTGATACGAATATAAGGATGCTTAAGAAAGTAAGGAATTATTGATAAAATAAAGTACTATGTCCAAACCATTGGTAATTCATAAGACGAGTTAACTCGTTAACCTCAGTTAACAAGTTAATCCAAGCAAATTTGTAGTTTTACATTCCTTTTGAGTCTCAAAGCATCTAAGGCCTATTTCCATGGCTTGAAATTCTTCAAAATGTGGTCATACAGACCTCCATCATTTATGCCATTTCTAGCACGTATGTCACATTCAAACTGAATCATTCTGATAAATTTCGTCCCACAAAGGCAAGTAATTAACACTGTTTGTATACAGTACTGTAACAGGGATACCGTTCACATAATAGAACGTTTACACAATGTTCACGTAACGGGTGTTCATATAACGAAGATTCTACTGTAACGTAAAATGAACGCGAGCAAAATCAAAAGAGGAGGTGAAGAGGAGCAGAATTAGACAAGAAAAAGACCACGCGGAAGAGTGGAAACAAACAGGGGAAGAACGATCCTGGGAGGAATCTTTCGGCGACTGGTAGAATCAGAAATCGATTGTTCGGCAATAACAATTCGGTGCACTCAGCCGTGGAGGAGAAGCCACGGAGGGACGAACACTACTTTCGTGTCGGCGCAATATCTGTGAGTGCATTTTTCCGGATATCGAGGGAGACCACACGCGACTGGATAGGACCGTGCATACATGCACGCTCGGCAATAACAAACACCGATTTTTAGAATGCGCAGGCAAACAGGCAAACTAGCTAGCTAGCCAGCCAATCAGCCCGTGCGCCATGCTCTCGCGAAACTAAAATGGAATCCGGTCTGGTGGCCATTATGCGCTAGTTACAATACGCACCACGTTATGTAAGTACTTCGACTCGTGAAAATGCCGCGCTTTACAATTGACCGCTCTCTGCCTTTTGTGAATCTGTCGATCACCCGTTTCGGCTACGTTTAGTTTTCAATCGCTAATTGACTAACTCTGATTTCCCTTTTCAGAGTCAGCAATAGCCCCAATAATGGTTTTATTCCTGTTGTTTCAGATATATTAGCCGTACCAATGAATAATCTACTTCTTTCCTTAAATTCTGCATTTATTTTTAAGAATATCAATTACTTATCCCGTCTTAGTCGTAATTTCTTTTATTCCGTAATGTTTAAAGCTACTTTCGACGCAAACTATGAACTCCTGCTTGAACGTAATCTTGATCTTGTGATCGAAGAGATTAATCGACACAACCGAAACTGAATTAATTCCAGCGTTTTTAATTCAATACCATACACTTCGTTTTTCACTGTATACGCATGAAAAAATAACTTTTACCCAAATTATGATCAAAAACTCATAGGGTCAATAAGATCCCCGTTTACCGTGTAATGTGAATCAAAGAATGTTTTCAGTGAAAGGGTTAAAAATAGTGAATCATTTATTGGTACGCCCAATACAAAGAGCGTATAGTACGTAATACGTTTATGGAATCCTACGTTGTATAAGATTAGTTTCTCAAGAAAGATGGAGTCAGGAACGATCATATTTCAAGAAAATATTATACGCCATGAGACGAAGAATTACACGATGCGTACGAGCCGCGAAACGACATCACGTCCGTACTTACTAGACGCTGTGCCTCGGTGATACACAAGATTCCTTGTATCGTAAAAGACTCGTATCTTCCGATTTGGCTCTGGGTCTGGAGTTTTACAATCACGCGAAACACTTTAAGAGCGAAGTAACTACTCCACTCTGACAGAGTAACTACCTCAAGAATAGGCAGTAGTCATCTTTCTTGATAATCTTTGTGAACATCTTTTGTGGACAAAGTTTGTATTTTGCCTCTCTATGTGATTAAAGACGCGGTGAATATATAGTTTGAGGTAGACAGGTGTATGTTTTCGAATGACAAATAGCAGCGAGTCGTTGTTTATCGTGGCGTGTATTGTATTTCTCTGTCGTTGTTTTTGCGAGTAATATGCTGTCGGTGGAAATGCAACGCAAAATTGCGAAAACCTCAAAACGGGAAGCTGCTGAGTTCATATTTTTGGAAAAAGGAAAAAGATATTTTCTCTTGAGAGCATGAAATTTTCAGAAGGTCGTAACGTAAATGGAATTGGAAGGTGGCTGACCATGGAGACCGAGCTCGAGCGAACCGAACTGCACTGAACTCTGTCGCTTATACCGGAAATACCAAAGACACGGGTTAAAACTTAACTATGAAAAGCGTTTACATTTCCGTAGCTATCACCAACTTATAATAATATAAAATTACAAAATCACTTTTACATGCTGCACATTTGGTAAGAGCCAAACGTTCGCGTTCATCGAGCCAAAGTAAAACCACACGATAAGCGTCTCGTAGCCAAATTTTCTCAAGGATAGAGGCACTTTTACCTCGCTGAGCGAATAATTCATAGCGTGCCTCGAGATCGCGACACCTGCAAAGGAAAACAGCGAAAAAGCGAGGAGACGCCTTCGCGAAACAAGTTAGAAATAGGAAAGAGTAACAGCGTGGAAGAAAGGGTAACAGAAGTGAACAAGGAAGCGTAGAGGTGGGGTGAGGAAGAGTATGAAACTACTCGACTGTCGAGAGCGAGAATAACTAAGGGTGATGGTGGAGGCTGGGTGACAGGCTGCACAATGTTGGGCCGAGAGACGCGCAAACTTAATTGACAAGCACAGGTGGCGCTTAAACCTGACTATCCTTCGCTGCTACTTAACTACTCGCTGTCGAACCCTCCCTACCTTTCGAGATCGAACTCAACGTGCCCTGTTCGCAGGATCCGTGGAAGAATTGCAGCCAACCACCGAGTGAACCAACCAACCAACCAACCAACGAAACCAACTCCTGACCAAACCAACGAATGAACGAACGAAGCAAGTTTCAGTTTCGCTTGATGAGCTGAAGAAATGAACGAGCGAACGAGCCGTGCGAACGAAGAAACGATCGAGCTTGAGGTGAACGGATGAGGCCGCGCGAAATTGGAATCGCGAACCGAGCGGAACGAGGGAATCGCACTGGTCACGGTTTTCGCGATACCTTCCCCATTCCGGTTATCTTCGGTTGCTCGCATTCTCGCACAACCCTTCTATCGTGACTGGAAACGTTTCGCTGCAAAATTGGCCGACGTTCGTCGAGAGAGAAAGGTCCATCCATGCTTAACGAATGAAATTAATCACGAGCCGGGCAGAGGGTTAGATTTCTTTTCAGCCCCGTTTCGAATTGCCGAATGATTTATGCGACAGCATCGAGCACGTCCGTACGATACTCCCCAGATAAGGTTTCCGCGAGGAATTCTTCACGCGGCGAGCCGGGCCACAGAGCGGCGAAGCATCGCCACGCAGGACTTTGCATGTGCATCTTTAATCACTTCGGTTCACGGCAGGTGAAAGAGGTCCGGCGGCTTGCATTGCAGCCCCGTTGCCGGGGCGTGTAAAAAATTAACGACCTGTCTTCCGGGGTCAAGCACGGAGTCGATCGACACGCCCGCTCTCCAGGTGACTGAAGCGGATACGACGGAACAAGCATACTCCATGCAAATAGCTGTTCCTCGTTGTGTATTCTTGTTGTAGCTTGTTTAAACCTCGTTGAAACGGTATTCTCGTTGTTTCGGAGAAAGGGGGAAAAATTGCAACCCTCTTCGACCCTCGTGATCGTATATCACGCTTCTAAGGTAGAGATCACTCGAGTAGTCCGATGGGGGCTATCGAGGGATAAAACTTACCACGCTCGCAGCTTGGAACCTTTCACTTTTTCGCCATGCCTCTCCAGCTATAACTATTCCTTATCTCAATCGCTCTAAATGACAAGAAAAGCTTACTGTCACCCAAAGACAAATGAAATAGGCGTACCGACATGGGAAAAAAGACGAAGACGATACATTGCTGTCCAAAGAAAGACAAAGATCAGATTAGAGTAGCAGTTTCGCTCGAAAATTCGCAGGTGTCCTCCCATAAGCCTATCGTGTTGTCACTGGAGTATTACACATGCTTGTAAGAAGGGATCGTAAACATCGAAAAGCGCCGGCGGAGAAGTGGCGCTCATCAGACTACTCGGATACTCTCTACCATAATTGCGAGTAAAGTGTCGTTGAAGTGTAACTTTCCGCAACATCGGCATTCAAATTTGCTGAACTACCACCTGATTAAGAGTTGCTAGATCAATTCGTAGAATAACCCTTACAATTGTCCGGCAAGGTGTAATTTCTGCGATGTTTGAATCACTAATTAAACGTTCCATTACCAAAGTACATTGTGACGAAATATTATCCGCTTACGGTTCTCGAGAGCGTTTTACGAATATCGGAAACGCGAGTGCCTGAGAGGGAACGCGGGAATGGAAAGCAGAAACGGTTCGATCGAAGCCAATGTCGAGGTGTCGACGATCATTTCGATTGTCAGGCACGACGTTAATCGAATTCGTGGTTCGCGCTAAATGAAATTAACGATTCGCTCGTTCCTATCTAACCGCGATACGGAACGGCAGATGTTCCCTGTCGTTCTTCCTTTGCCACCTCATAGCTTTCGCGCCCCCGAAGTCGTTTCCTGCCGCACCGTGCTTATGCTCTCGCGGGACAACGATACGTATAATAATTTCCGTAAACCGTGGTATTCGCGTTAATCGCCAAAAATTTCGCGCGATCTGATTCTGCTGAATTTTCCGCACTCCGGTTTGATGAGCGTTAACATTTCCTGAATAAATCCCAAGCTGCAGAAGCTTCCCAAACCTTCTAACAATTTCAACGAAACGGGAGAGGATTCAGGAACAAATGAATGCGAAATTTTACTTATGAAAATTGGTAACATTTTCCTTAATTAAGTTTCTAATGAACTTTCACCGTACTCAATGGGAAATACTTGTATACTCATTTTAATCTTCCATGTTGAACAATTCCTTCATTCATGTTTTTCCGATGTAATTAAAACTTGCAAACAATGTTTTCATTCTCTTCAAAATAAATAGCGTATGAGCTACAAACAACAACTTGAAGTATACTATACGAGGAGCACACAGTACTGTTTTGTTGTAGGTAATTTTGCAGGAAGCGCCGGAAATTCGAAACAGTGCACCATGCTGTATAGTTTAACTAGAAGGCTCTTGACTGAACTGAATACCACAAAATCCCTTATTTCCTGGCATCAGAGAAATTTGAAGTCGATCTCGAGCGAGGTGTAACACAATGGGTGCTTGTGAGCGCTAAAAACTGAAGAGTTTCGTGCGTGCAAGCGAACAGAAAAGGTGGTCGTAAGTAGTAATGGGACGCCGCGTTAACGACAAGTCCACGCGCATAGTCTAACGATGGGTTCGCTTTACGATGTCTATTTCCCAGGCTTTACTTCGACTAGATAGTTTATTATTGTCGTTGTATCGAGGGACGTTCGCTGGTTACACTCTGCAAGGTTATTTCACGTCGAAGAAGAGGAATCGATCGTCAGTCCCAAAGTTGCTAACTCCGTGGAGACGCAGCGATACTCTTAATCTGACGTTGGGTCGAATAAAATATAGAGGGCGAGTGGAAAAACGCGAGATCTCCGATAGAATCGTAAATTAAGCCATTAGGCGGTCTAATTTCAGGGGAATTTCAAGATTCTTCCAGATTTATCAATGCCTGCAGCTCTCGGGAAAGAAAACGGAGAGGAATATTCGAGAACTGAATTATTTCTGCCATACATTATTTCTTCGTGTCGGATACACGTTTCTTTCTGGCAAGCCAGTAAGAGAGAGAGAGCGTTTCTTGGGTAAAGTCATTTTTAATTTCATCCCCATAATGCCGCGGTGGTCGAGTCGTTAGCGAAGTAGTAAAAAGAAAATGCTGTGCTCGTTAAAAGATACTTCTTCCGATTGTACCATGGCTGCATGTAGCTTGGTTGGTTGGTATGCACGTTACAACCATTAAGAAATCACTTTGAAGTATTTGTCGCATCTAACGTTTGTCCTTAGCTCAATCAATGCAAAGAGAGAAGTTCGTTGCTAATTAAAGGAATTGGCGACGCTCAACCACAATTTTACCTTTTATTCATTTGAAATTATTCTAATTTACTCTGATTCATAAATTGATAATAAAAATTACCTTTACGTCGAATCAATTTGTTCTAAAGTAAATCCATCACCAAAAGCTTTACACGTTGTAAAACCTTTTATTCAATTGACAATTTACCATTAATTTAATTTCCCATCCGTTTTTTCCTCTTTTTATACAATCAATATCCACCTCTGTTTTTGTATTTACAGATGCGTCACGTATTCGGTATTGTCCTGTTGACCCACTGTTCCAGTAATAAATAAATAAATCATTTAAAAAACAAGTATCGAGAAGGTAAAACGTATTTAAACCGTTCACACAATTCCCATCTCTCTACCAAACAACGAATCCGAATTTTTACCTGCGGCTATGATACGTTCTAAACGGGTGTATCAACGTGACATGTACGTGAACTAAGGAAACAAGTTGCGAGCAATTCCCGAGAAAGAGATAGTGGTCTGGAATCAAGATGATCCCCGGCGAAATGAAGAAAAAGAGAGTGGGAAAGTTATTAAGAAGATTATGGACGGGTCGTTGCTCGAACTTCAAAGGACCAATTCCCATTTTCAATTTGCTTCGGGCTGGCTCTGGTGGGAGTCAAAGCCAACTTATTCTACCAGTGAAAACCTTAGCGTCCAAGTGCAGGGTGGTTTCGCATATTCTCAGTAGCCGAAGAATTCCATTTCGAGGTTGCTTCTGCACGACTCTTCGAGAACTCGCGATTTTACTCGAAAACCCTATCTTTCCGCGTGCGGCCAACACTACGGGTCTGAAGAAACTAAAAAATATCCAACTCGATTCGGTCAAACGAATTCCTGCACGCACCAATCCTCTAAACGGAAAACCGATACCCGTTCGAAGTTACCAATATTTTTTTTTACACGAAAATATTCACCCGTGACGAGACCCATTTGGAGAATAACACTGCAATTGTAGTGTAACGAGCTAATTTTAGAAAGACGTCCTCATAAGAAGGCCGAGGTATTTCTACGTCGCGATACCAATAAGGTCGTTGGTGCCTGAAGTATAACAGTTTCGCTATCGTAGCTGCCTTATGGGGGCATTATTCGCGGCGGTAAAAAGATCAATAAGACCCGTATCTGCCTGGAAGATACATCGGGAGAGGGAAGAAGGATTGGTGCAAATGCAGCACGGTTACGATAATAATAATGCCACAAGTTTATTGCCACACGGAGAAAGAATGCACGGCCATTGTTGTCGCCGCATAATTTCCGGCCTCCTCGGCCAACTACCTCCTTCTTCAACGTGGCCATTTGAATGTGTCAACGAGTTCGTCGTAGGGGAATATTTCAACTTCCTGCGTCATTTGTGCCTTGACATTTGCGATATTTGACTGGAATATTTAAAGCCTGCGAAGGGTATGAAAAAAATGTCGCAACGCGTTCTAAAAGTCAGCCGCTACTGTGATAATAACCGACGCATCGTTTCGTTTGATCGACGGCTATTAGATGGCCAATTGTACTTCTGTAAAAGGTTCAATAGCACCATGACGTCCGATCCTCGTGGAACCTCGATTTCCTTTGGGTTTGCCGTATAAATGAGGGAAGAAGAGGGCAGGGGTACGACTGGCAATCATCAATCTTGGCGAGTTGTACTCGAGTGGCACTAATTCAGTACCCTTGTCCTCCGTTCTCCTTGTCAAGGTTCGAACTTGGTGTACCTGCTCCACTTAAGCAGCATTCTACGAAAGACAAGGCAGCCTTTCGTTCGACCAGGGTCCAAATAAATAGGCTCCCATATATCAATGCCCCAGAAATCGCAGCAGCTCGATCAACCTGAGTACACCTTACATTGTCTCTGTAAGTCGGGCCACTTCTCCGCCCTGGATATATATATGGTGCACCCCTTTGACCGGGTGCAGAAATAAAATCCTTGATAGAATGCTGTTACGAGTTCACCACCTCCTCTAATTCGTTTCCCATTTAACGAAGTTATATTTTAAGTGGTGGACGCAATTGAAATCCCACGGATTTTTTATCGGTATTAAGAACAATTCTTAATGCCACGAACGTAGGAGAAAATTTCTGAGAAGGGAAACGTTTGAACGTAATGCAAGAGTGTTTTGTTTAAAAGGGATCGCTTAATTACCTTGTTTAGTTGTGACCATAGAAAAATACTTCATATGTGTAGTTTGAAGTATGCTGCAAAGAATTTTTGTTCAAAGAATACTCTTTTCTAAACTTTCAAGGTTATGCGTAAATAACAAGTTAGCAGATAATTGCAGATGACGCCTTTTAGGTGCGTTAAGGAGTCAATAATAAAATGCATAACAAAAATTACTGTCAATATATAACAGTTATCAATGGACGCGCTACGCACATGGGATAAGAAATGTATCTGAATGGTATCTCAAATTACAGTGCACCTATATCGAGAAGCTCAGAATGCCTATCCTCAACATTACCGAGCAACAACATAAAGTATTGGAAAACGTAGGTGCGATAAACGATAGAGCTAATACGAAGTCAGTTAATGTTATGCCAACGAGATGAAGCGGAAAAGTTTCCAAAACAAAGAGGCACTGGGTCGCGATATCTCCTGGTTCGTGCGAAAACAGAATTATTATTTTTGCATTACCTTGCCGTACGATATATTTCGATTCATACTAGAACGGCGAGGGCCGATAATTTTTAACGGAGGAGCGAAAGAGTGGAAGAAGTTTAAGAAGAAGTCCCATTCATCGGGCGGTGGGGCCGAAAACTGACAAAACAGTTGATACGGCAGATATAGCGGAACGTGGAATACGAATGGACGTTGGCGAATATACGAGGTGGCCACGGATAGCTGCGAAACGGCGGTTCTGAAGGAGAAGTCTCGAGCCTAGGGTCGGAAGAAAAAAAGAGATATGAGAGTATTGCAAGAGAGGAAAAAAATATCTCCGAGTATGGAAGAAAGAACGGGAAGGAAGGTGTGAAAATTACGAATAGGGAAGAGGGACGGAACGTTGGTGGAAAAATGTCATCGAGCGATCCTGATTTACAGCTGCAGGGAAATCGGTGCGGCAAACTTCGTGTCCGCCGCGGAAACTCAGAAATTTTTGCTCATGGGAATCGGAACTTCCATTGACGTTCGTGGTAGATTTCTCGCGCTTGTAAAATAAAAAAAAAACGAGTTGAAGAAAAATTGAGGATGAGAAAAAAGTGAATTGTACGGGAAAATGAGAAACGCGGACACTTCGTAGACGATGTCTCGGCAGTTCGAAGGCGAAACTACAATTCTAGTGCCTGCGATCTAAATTATTTTGCATGGCAGACAGAAACCGCAAGAAGGGGTACGACGGGTCGGAAGGAAGGGAATGGAAGGGTGTGCCTTTTATTAATGACTTTGCCAATGCAGCCGCGAATAGATAGAATGGAAGGAAATGCGTATGGTTGTATAGTTAATGACCGATTAGCAAAACAAGCCTACGCGACTCACTTTAAAGCACTCTACCACGGTAATATATTTGGCAAACAACATTTGCCTTTAATTATTGTGCCTGCGTTTGCGTAGCTGTGCAAATAATACCACGACCCACCTTCTACTGGAAATACTGGCCTATTACTCGTCGAACCAGTAGTAATGCGAAACTACTTTTATCCTCGCACCCTTTGTTCTCCCCCAATTGTTTGTCTCAATTACTCAAAAATATCGAGTATTTATTTTGACAAACAGCGAAAACCGAGTTATCCTTTGACGCAGCGTGCTAGAAGAACGAATCTAATCGACGGGTCAAAAACACCATTATCGTTGACCGCGCAAAAACTTTCGCGTACCGCCACTCGAAAATGTATTTTCAGTTTTATTCAATCTGGAGGCGTTACACGAAATAAAAGCGAACTGCGCGCATATTGAATAACGCTCGAAATTCCTTCCACATGCGCCGAATTATAACTGGTCTCTACTGCAAGAAGAAATGTATATGTACGTGCATAACCAATAATATCACTGCAGGAGCAATTTGCCATTAAAAGTTCGGGCGGACTAATCGAGCAGTATAGAAAGCGGAAGGGACAGTAACGAGACTCCGAACCAGGTAATTTTGCCTTTGGAATTCTCCAAGCCAACTAGTAACGACCTTCATCCTGTATGGCGAATAACTATGCAAATTTCTCCATAGGTTAAGCGAAGACTTCTGATGACACGGTGTATCGTTACTCGAGTTGCGAGCAAACGGGATCATAAAGCCACACGTAGCCAAGATTTACCCTTGTGTTACCCTAAACGATGACACCCGTCGTGAACTCGTAACAAGCAAGTTTCCTTTCGCAAATCCTGCTGTCCGGTAGTCAATGTTTTCGATTTGGCAAAAAACATTCGTTTCGTCAGATGACATAACACGATGGAAAATTGTTTTACCTACGACGATGTATTTTCATTGCTGTTATGTTATAACTACTAGAACGGTGAATTTCGTTTATTTTATTTTAAGAATTTACAGACAGCCGCATAAGTGTTCGTCCATTTACCGCGTTCGACATAGTGCATAAATAAACAAAAGAAAGTACACGCTTACGTAAAACTTAAATAAAAAATGCAGAAGTTAATCTTTATTAATACAGGATAAGCTAATATTCTTAGGAATCGTTGATTTTTTGAGAAGCGAAAGCTGGGAAATTGAAACGCTTGGAAATTAAAACGATTAGACACTTAGAAATTTGACGGCATGAAAATTAAAAAAACCTTCGAAATTTGAAGGTTTGCAAATCCAAAAACTTGGAAGTTCGAAAGCTTAGCAACTCGAATATATGAGAATCCACAACTTTCAAAATTCAAAGGCTTGAAACTTTCTAATAATTTAAATTTCAGATACCTACGTAAATTAACCAGCTAAAACTAACATAGAAGATTTTAATTATTTTTTATAACGCAATTCTGCGGTTCGAATAATTATAAAGGGCGCTGTATGTATTTTTATGTATTCTGATACACGTCAAGTACGATAGGTGAACGAACACTTATGCGCCCGACTGTATGCGAAACGAACCTTACTAATAATTGAACTCACTTTAATTTTTCCTACTTTCTTTTTAGATGCAGCAAGGAATTGCATGTTTCTTTATTCATCTGAAAATCTCGAGAAATACGAGTCAGAGGATAGAGTGTTTGAAATGGGATTGCTCTATTCTCTACTCGTGCACATTTTCTTATCAATAGTAAAGAAGACTTTTAAGTTCCCATGTCGGACTACTCGCCTTATACATCCCGCATATGATCAGTGTACGAGCGTCAGAGCAAATAGGTACGAACAACGTTTAGAATGGCGAACGTTCCACGATGTCCAACAGAATTCTCTATGATAGAACCAGCCCGTATCGTTGTTAGACTGATTATGACTAACTCAGACTAAACTGGATCCCTAATATAGTTTCACTTTAAAGACCCTTGTCGAACGATAATTATGGACCGATTTAGGACAATACAATTAACGTGCGAACCTTTGGACCGACGTGTTACACGACGCTAGATTGCGACTGGAAATGTTTCTAAAAAATATCTGCTACATTTTATCAGCTACTATGAAAACTTCAACTAAACATCTCCGAAAATGTGATGGAATTTATTATCAAAACCTTACATTTTCCCATTTATCCTGCGATATTTTTCGCACTATATCGACATCTGACACCAGAATTAAAAAAATTAGTTCTGCTAATACAGTAGACCCTTGAAATTGAAACATAAATTTAAGGGAAAAATCAGCTTCTAAATTCGAACGACAACTCAAAGTTCGAACATAGTCAGTTCTCCTGCGAATTGTCTTCGGTGAATGTTCCTGGTATCGTTTGCAAAACTTTTATTTATCTCATTTAGTTATTTTTATATTCATTTGTGTATTTTTTTTAATGATTCTCATTCGTAAAAATCGTAAAAAAAGTTGTAGCTTAAACAATAGAAGAGAGAAAGGAAGTCATCAATAAGTATGAATCCGGCATGGATAAACTTCTGGGGTCTAAAACAGATTAATCTAATTTGTATTATTTCAAATCGGAAAACTTAATCCAAAAATCGAAGAACTAGAAGTTCAAATCACGTCTTGAAACGTATTATGTTAAAATTTCGAGGGTTCACTGTAATTCGAACAAAAATACTTTCAATACGAAACCCGAATGCTACGCATACTTTAATTAGCCTTCAATTTTCCAAGTCACGTGTAAATTAACGACCACAAGGATAATACCAGAAAAGATAAAAGAGGAGGAAACTTGTTTTACTTGAAAATAACGGATCGATTGTTTGAAACACCTACTACCTAGATCAATTTATCGTCTCTGGACACGTATGATCCCGAGTGTCAACGCGTCCGTGCATCAATTACAGTTAGATTCGCTATTCATCTCGGTGTGTCACCCGTTACATGTACACGCCGCATATTTCCGCGCAGCGCATTCAAGTCCTTATGCCGGCCGAAGCGTGTCGATAGGTCAATCGTTCTAATTTCGATTGCATCGGCTACCTATATGCGGCCAACCGTAAATCTGTGTCTCGTAAAAGTTGCGAACCGATCGAAATAATCGCCCATTCTCCCCCGCACGAGGTGCCGCGTTTAAACATTTTATGGAATCCAAATTTATAGCCAGCTGTGGCAAGCCCTGTTATTCTTTCCTATGAATATCGAACGAGCCCGTCTATCGTTGAAACGACCCCAACCGTAGACGCTAATTTTCCTAACGTTTCTCGTTAAAACGATTCTGCACACATTCATGCACAAAAACGACCATCTAACGATTACTTGCAACGGAATCTCGCGCGAAAAGAGAAAAACAACCGCTTTATCGAGAAATCTTGAACGATGTGGTGTAATGAATGCGCGATTACAGAATAGTGCAGCACTTACCGCATGCGGTGACCAGTGGTGCGGCCAGGTCTTGGTCTCGTGACTACTCCCAACGGTCGGTTGACTTGCTAAAAAGACGACGCGTCTATCGGTACTTCCGGTTCCGGTAGCACTAGTAGTCAAAAGGGCTGCCCTGGCCCTCGAGCCACCGATACTCAGGGTCGGAGACGTATCCATGTTGCCCTGAAAATCAAAACAACGGACAGAACGTTAATCATCAGTTTTATGAAATTCGAGGAAAACATACGCCATACACCCAGACAAGTGTAAAAGGATCGATGCTTTGATAAAACTGAATAGGCACACGCGCGTCTATCGCGTACATAAAAATTATTCCATTGAATTTGAAGTATACCACGAATCTTTGACTGCGAATGAGGTGGAATTCAAACAAATTCAACCGGTTTAATAAAGCCTGCGATGTTGAATGATGAATGCTTGCGAAGAAATACCAAGCTAAATACGCGTCTTTTAACCGTGGACCAGCCGTTGCGAGATATTTATTATTCATACACTTTTGCCGTAAGCGCGCAATTTTCAACGATATTAAGTTAGGAAGATTCAGTGCAACTTCTCCTGCAAAATTGGTAGACAAAAAAGGATGGTTCGTAGCTCGTTGTTACGACGACGATAATATTCAAATTCGAAGCCTCGATGAAATTTCTAGTACTACGTGTTCCGATAATTCCTCCTAATCGTAGCATGTATCTGCAATATAATTAATTGCATCACAAGTGTACCGGAATGTAATGCTTTTACTAGAGAACTTGCCATCGCGCGCCTGCGAAATTATGGTAAACGATAATATTACAATGCATAGTATTACAATGTGGCGCACAATTCAACGTTTCTGCTCTTCCCCCATCTCGATCCGCGATCTCCGTCAAACGACTGAAAGAAAATAATCTCTCTGAACGAAATTTGCCCGCAAATCAGTGCAGCCTCGGCTAAAAATCACCCTGAAAGGAACGACGTTCGCAACGTACGAGAAACGGTGATTCGAGGACACGACCGTCGCCGTAAAGAAATCCGACGAGCGTAATCGAGCTCGTTAGCTCGTGGATGAAAGCTCATCGAGCCGCAGAAACGCGAAAGCGAGTAGTCAAGCTGGAGAACGAAGGCGCGAAGGACTAGAGCACACGCTGAAGGAAGAAGGAGAAGAGACGAGATGGGAGTACGTTTTTCAGTGGGATTTACGGGTCGTCGGCGAGCATTAAGGAGAATGATGCGCGACCACGACCCGACGAGACATGCGACGCAAAAAGAATAAAAATCGAACGACGAATGAAAAAGGAGAGTATCCGGAGAGGCAGCGATAGAAAGCGAACGCCTGCCGAGTAGCAAGTACTCGCGCAAAACTGACACGTACCCCTTAATTAAATCTCGCTGAATCCTCTTGGCGCCAAGGAGGATCGCGGCAATAACGTCACGATCGATCTGCAATTTACGTAGGACTCCGGCTTTGATGCTCGGATGGCGATAACGTATCTTGGCTGGAAAGTCGGCGGTCTGTATTCAGATACGTCCACCGTAATACCTTATCCCCGGCTCACCGCACTTCAACCGGGTAATCCTTGAAGTCGCGTGCACCTAATCATTATAGCCAGTGGGAGAGAGGGTGGCGCTAGGTGTTCCTTAAATTGTTCCAGCACGACGTTGGCTCCTCCTTCGCACAATTACGAGTCATTACGAGCGGGATTCCACCGTGTAGTCTCTACACACACAGGATACTTTTGTTGCTTATACTGCACGCCGTTGTCCAGCTATTTACAGACTATCAACGAACTGGTGGCGCAATTGCTGGAGTCGGACGGTTCCTGGTCGCACGATATATGGACGATAATGAAGATAATGACGACCGCCACGACAGTCAGCGATATCATCGATCTCCGAAATAACTTGCCGCTTAATCGAGTTCAACGGAGCATCACGAATGCTGAATTTTATCGTTGCATCGTGACAATTATTTCGCAACCACAGAGATCAGCCGTAACTTTATGACAAGCTCCGATTCGAGTAAAGCGTTCCCATGCGCAGAAAGTCCAAGTGTACCAGCGGGTATCAAAGTCACGAGTACCACTATTCCTTCGTTAATGGAAAAATGACTAATGCGGCTCGGTTTAATCTGTCAGAAAATTTATTCTACCACCCACGCTCTGCGCGAGTTCGCGCTGGCTACCGATTTTAATTATACCAACGCGTTTTATCATACCAACCAACCATCAATCCCCCACAGAGAATTTATTTCTCTCGTTCTCTCCCTCGTTCCCCTTTTTAACTCAGCTTCTATCCGCAGCCCGCTATTTTTTTAACCCACTCACGACAGACCAGTCGTTTTATATTTTAGTCGTGTCGCTGTCAAGCCGTCCGCAGTACGCTGCATAGTGGTTAATTATTTGTTTTTAAAAGTCATTCATCATTGGCCGACCAAGTCATGAGTACCCTTTGGGATTATCTGTATGGCAAAAAGCCAGGACAGGGCTCTTGTCTCGTTCATCACTCATGATTTTCCGAATAATAGGTCTATACACCTCCTCAATGAATTTGATCGTACAACTACCTACTGTCTACTGCTTGACGCGACTCTGCAATCGAAACGATCGACCTCCTGCGAGGAAACCCGACGAGGTCGAAAGTAGGCAAGCGCCGCGTACGAAATCGCGCACGACACTGAACCGCCAGGACGTCTACCGCCCGAGGTGAGCCTCTCGCGGATTCGCGGGCTCACGTGTGAAATTCTTGCGCATGCACCGACGCCTTCTCCCTTCCAATATCCCCCTCTTTCCCTTCCTATCCTTTACTTTCCTTCCGTTTCCTTTTCGTTCTTGTTAGTTCCTTTCCTTCCCTATACTCTCCATTTCTTTCTTCCTTTTTCTTTCCTCTCCCTTTCACCGTTCCTCCTCCTTTCAATCGCTTCTTCTCTGTTCTCTATTCCGCTAAACGCTCTCCGTCTCACTCTACCACCACCCCCGATCTCTTATCATGGGCTGTCGTTGTTCTTTTCTCCCCAACCGTTGCCCCTTCACCGTTCTCCTCGTTCTCTCTGTTCTCCTTTCACTCTTGGCTGGATAAGCTCCTCCGGATGGCATCATGCGAGCGACAAGTATCTAGTGTTAGTCTAGGTTGGCATGGAACTTCGCCGAGTATTTCGCCAAGTAAATTCGAGTAGACTGACGAAGAAAAGGGCTCGATAAACACGAGTAAATGTTGCGGAGAGTTTCTTCGAAGATGACTTCTGGATTTTCTTGTATGGACACGGATTAAATCAGTGATGATGAGAATAGAAATTGTAGAAATCGCTTAACACAGTTCTAGTTATTACTAAGTTTATTATATAAATTCTGGAATATAACTACATAATTGAATAAATGCTTGTACACGTGGCCAGTTTTTCTTACCAATTACTTCTCTACTACTTTCCGTCCTATATATATACCTGTATATATATATTATTCTAATAGAAAGTAATTAGCTTAGACAAACGTAGGATGGCGACAACCATCGGCATCTAGGCGGTATACAAATGTACATACCATATACTGTGGGGTCCGGATAGAATTATGACGTATTATGGTTAAGAGTGTTTAGGTTTAAGCAATGCAAGACCGGGCCGTGTGGGACGCGGATGGTTTGCAGGCGAGCGACGATGACCTGCGGAACCGCGACCCAAGCATTCGGGAATAGTTTAGTTAGGCTAAGTGTATTGTTTAGGTTTAGAGTGCGAGGGTGAGTGAGAGAGTGTGTGTGAGAGAGAGAGAGAGAGAGAGAGAGTGAGAGAGAGAGAAACAGAGGAATGGTTGGCGACAAGGGTGGTCGTCGAGGGAAAAGTGGAGAGTGTCTTTTGAGAAGTCAAAGAGAGTAGAACGGAAAGGCATAGCGTAGAACAGCGTGGTATCGAGTGGCCGTATATAGGATATTTAGCGTAGTTTACTTCAGTTGCTTTCATTTAGTTTCATTTAGTTAAATATATATATTGCGTTACGCTATATGCGAGCTTGATTTTGCAAAACCTTCCAATCCCACAATACTGAACAGAAATATTTGCAATTACCATTTAATGGATTTCTGTTAATTGCGAGCTAGTTAGGTGAATATAAATATGATTAAATTTCATCAATTATTTCGCTGCGATCCGTAATGTCGATTTTACAATATTCTTTCCTTTAAGTATTATTCAGTGAAATATACATATACAATTCGAGCAACAGCGCTGCATAGCGCGTCTTATTATTCCTAAGCTTTGCATTAAACGGCTTGACCCATTTGCTTCGATGGAATAAAAAAAATTCAATAAAGAGAATCTCTTCTATTCGCTAGGGAGCTTTCATTTATGTTTCTAATTATTTTCCGCAACATAACGTATAAAACTATTTACATTTAGCATGTATGCTATCCTCCAAGACTTTCAAAACAACTTCTCCTTTACGATCGAACGATCTATCAAATAAAACTTTCGTTTTACGCTTATCTTGAGTTACCCTCGGCTTCTATTACTCCACGGGAATATTGCTTATGTATCGCAGCGAATTCATTTCGGTCTTTAAATGATAAGCCTTAATACCATGCTGATAAAATAGATTGTCACCTAAACAAGAAAATTGCGAGCGCGATATTGCAACACTTTCCTCTTCGGAGACGCCGCGACTTTTTCCCGTAGCTTCCACTATAAACTTTCCGTTTTGCAGACCGTACCCTGTTCCTTCCTTCCTTCCACATTATCATCCGCGTTTTACTTCCCATCGCCGAAGCTAGGTCGACGCGCAACGAGTGTCATATTTGTGAAGGATCGTATCTCTGGTTTCGGTTTCAGTAAATTTCATCGCGGCACCGTTAATTTTACATACTCACCGTAGATTCTATTAGCCGGAACGTAATCATTCGAAGCATGTTTTTCCAAATGTTCGGCCAAAACGAGCGCTGATACATGATCGTGTAACATTGCACATTGCAACCGTAATTTGTTTATCCAATGCACGGTGAAAGAATGTATTGCACGCAACCACGTCACGTCATTATTCTATCTCGTTACTAATCCCCCTCGTGTGTTCGTTTCGCATTGATCTCTTTGACTGTTTGCTGCTAGACTCAACAATTCCACGATACGGTGCTACGAGTGATCCTCTTTTTTAAAATCCAGCTTGCTGGATTCGCAACAAACGCGGTGCCTGTTGAAAATTGTTTGTAGCATCGTCGATCGCGGCCAGTTGCACGTCCAAACACCTTCGATCGATTAAGTCACTGGGCAAATGGTACGCGAGTAATCGGAGTCAGAGGAAAACGAAAAGGAACTGAGCAAGCCGATTTTCACAGAGGAGAATCTTAACGGAATCGAGACAATGCTCCGATCTCAAAAATTCCAATCGCAAAATGATCGGCCAACCCTTTCTTCCCTTTCCCCTCCTTTACTTTTCTCTTCTCTCGTCCCGTGTATTTACCTTCTTACGTCCACTTCACGGTTCGTGTTTGCTCTGAAATGTACTTCGTGTATTCACAGAGGATACAGGGAATACCTTTGCAAGCTGCAGGAAAAAAGGCAACGAAAGAACGATAGACCTAGAGGTAGGAGTAGACAGATTGATTGACTGTTTCACTCGTGTCTGAATCCGTCAAAGCGAAAATGGGACTGAAACGATAGGAACGGATAGATTTCACGACGAATGCGGAAGTACTTTGGACCGATCGTTCGAAATGCCTCTAGGCGGAGAACGATCTTCGCGATCGTGCACTTGGCATAGGAGTACGTGAACGTTCTATCTCATCCGTCGCTGATCACTCGCCGGAGATACAGTGGTACCCGCGTAGTATTCAAGCTTTGGAAGCGTACCGCGAATACTATCGAGGAAGATAGAGCTCGAAGGATTGCCCACTATTTTCTTCCTGCAGTTCGCTTACCTCCGAATGCGTTGGAAAGCAGAATAAGAAACACTGAACGTGAATAAAATGCGAATGAAGGGTTACTAAGAGACTGCGGATGTGTATGCATTTATGGGAAATTTAATTGTGAAAAAATATACAGGGTACGCATAATATATAAAATAGCAAAAGTAAAGCACATGTTAGAATAATTAGAAGGTAAAACAACCCCCAATTTAAATCCTATTTCTTTAGTATTATTTGTAAAAATGTGAATTTGCATAAAGATCGGACAGTTTAGTTATTAATAATTGCTGACACAACCATTTATCTTGCCGTGTAACACGTAGTCTATTATCCAAGCAAAAAACGCAACCACTAGGCTGACCCTTCGTTCGACAATAGTCTTTCGCGTCCAGCGTTCCCGACTTATCTCGTTTACTCGCGTCTTCAACGCGAAACATCGAATTGATTGCTTGAACTTCTTAAGTTAACGTTGCGTAACAACCACCAAAATATCCCCTCAAGCTCGAGTCGCTCCAATAACCTTTCTGACCACTGAAATGCCACCCTATCACCACCTTTTGACATTTATGAGCGGTGGAAAGAAAAATTGCAATCACGTGATACCAATTTAGAGTTCCCAAGAAACTACAGCAGCAACGGTAGACGCACAATTCCACGATAAGAAGATTAATCCCTCTACAGCGCAAAAGTGGTGAATTTGTTTTTCACCACTGAGAAAGTAGCTCCGTAAAACAGACGCGTGGATTAATTCACCCCTCGACCATAGAAGAAAAGCTCGAGCCAAGAAAGAAGAGCTCGGCCAAGGAGTTTACAGTAATCACTAAGGATCTGTGGATTCCACGGGTAGTCACTGGTAACAAGGCTCTATTAACGAGGAAAAAATGGTCTCCATGGTTCACCGAGAGAAGCGAGGGGACCGGTTGGACGATGGCGTCCCGATGTCTCGTAAAACGCGATTTTATTCGAGGTTGAACAAATTGAAACATAAGCCGCTCGTAAGTCGGTCCCTATCTACGTCCGGGGACAGTTCGCTTCTTTCACCCTCTTTCACCCACCCTTTCTTCTCTTCTTACGATTCGCGTCGCAATACGCGCCCACTATTCGTCTTTTCTTCGTGAATTCTGCTGGATCTTTTATTACATGCTGCGAACACGACAAGGACATGGTGGTGGCATTTACGCTAGGTTATCTATACGACGTAGCCCCGATGCTAGCAGATACCGATGCCATCGGGTCGAATTTATTTCTTTACCGACTCCGCGAACGTCGACTATCTTGTTGCATAAAAATTTATCTCCACCGCCGACCCGAAGAATATAATATCGTTGCAAATTGTATCCCCGTCGGGCGTTTATTGTCGACCGTGTTTCGGTGCGTCACGGTTCGAACGGTTTTATTGCACGGAATTAAAACGTAACGCGAGACGCGCGGTATTCCGTGAAACGAAAACCTGCGTTGAGAAAAGCGAACGGCAAAGAGACGTGGACGAGGGTGAGTAGGGTGAAGGGAAGTGGCAAAACGGTATCGTAAAAAACTCCCCGTGGTCGGCGGAAAATAGAAAATTTTCAGATGAGAAACTATAGAAGCAGCTGCGCGTCCGTGGTAGCAGCAAGGAGAAACTTCGAAACATAGAATTAGAGAAACCGCCGACGGCAATGGCAACGGTGGCGGCGATGCCGGGGCACAATTAAGAAGAGACGGCGTCCTTGTGAATTAAAAGCGTCAGCTCGCTAAAAGATCAAGAATTCCCTTGTGTTTCCTACCCCGTTGTTATTTTTATCCGAGCGAACTACACCTTCTCACGTTTTCCTCCGTTCACCGTCTTCTTCTCCTGTTTCACCCCTTGCGTTCGAGCTCCGCGTGCACCTTCGAGTAATGCCATAACCTGCACCACCACAGACGCAAACGAAGCAGAACATAAACGAGAGTATAGAAACGGAGAAGTTGAAAAATAAAAGGGAAGAATAAAGCTAGAATCGAACGAACATAGCAAAGAGAAAGCAGAACGGCGGCGAAGAGAAGAAGAGGCTTGGGAAAAGAGTAGAAAGATAGAGAGCATTCTCATTCCGATTCTCCTTTCCCTACTCGTTCCCGGATTGAAGAGGCCTTTATGATAGGATACCGCTTTATGGCACAGCTTCGCTGCTATTATGCGTGCATCGGCCGGTCGAGATGCTCCGAGGAGTAGGAGAAAAGGATGCTAGAGGTACGGGTCTGTATGGTTTTGGATGCTCGAGGGGTAAGCGTGGAGAAGGAGCGACACGGTGAGGATAGAAGGGGAAAGGTAGCAGGGTATGGAGTCGGAAGAAAGCTATGGAGGATTGCGCTTTGGACCGCGGTCTCGACTATTGTCAGGATAATGAAGCCAAGGCGAGATTTCTCCCTTTTCAGGCAGCGCGCCCAAACGATATCTCGAATGACTGATTGTGAGATTCCTTTGGATCTGAAGGCAGCACGTACGCGCATGCCGGTGGATCACGTACTTACATGGGAACTTGCGATGGGAAACCGGGGGCCTTTTTCAACGCGGTCGCCATGGTTATTTCGAACTGGTAGAATTGTTGAGATTGGTACGTCGTCTTGGATTTAAGACTTTTGCGGGCTGAATTGTTGCTGGTTGGGCTAGTCTTATTGGAATTAGACCGTTTCAGTGACCATTGGGACTTAACCGGCTAAGTTCTACGCAGCGTGATCGCACTGTTTAGATTTCATGTCGAAAAGACCCACTATATTCGATCGATGTGAACAACTAACAGTGTACTGGGATTCTCTCGAAGTCATCGCTCTTCACTTTACTGATGCATGTCAGTCGTAATGTTACTTTGTTCCATGCAAACCATATGAGTAATACATTTTGTTTCTATGTTCACTTTTTTCAATCATTCCTATTGAATTATTCCACCAGAATAATTTTACATTTAAAATTTAATTCTATCAGTAATGTAAAAAGCTCTTAGTAATTTTTAATCCGGGAAAGTTTATCCAAGACAAGCGCTATCGTGCCGCCCAGCATTTTTCGACATAAAAGAGACGAGCGCTATCGAGTCGTTTGATTCTTTTCGACATGAATTAAAACGAGCCCTGGGACTCACACTGTTAAGGACACCCTAAAGATCCAGAAGCACAATATCGGAGCTCTCAGTCCTGATGATGCAAATTGGAACATTTGTAAAACGTCGGTGTAATGCTAAAGAAAGACGCGACATGCATCCAGAACTGAAACAATCTAGTTCGAATAGAACTAACTCAATTTGATAATTATTATTAAACGCTAATAAACAACATACGAGGATCGAATATTAATTGTGAAACAGTCTCCGTGAAATATGTATGAATATGAAGAGTATCAGCCAGGTAAACACGTATCCGTAACCTGTTGATCGTTATAAAATTCGAAAACATATCTGGATATCGTTCTACGAACGGTGGAACTCGAAGCAGGCCGAATTCGTGACCGAAACATTTGATACTGATTATCCAGAAGGTCTTAATTAACGAACGCTGCGTGCGACACGGCAATGAAGCAGAAACTCTATTCGTTTCGATGTAATCGAACACGACATAAAATGTACCAATTATTCGTTTAACGTGATCTTTCTGCGTTAAAACGTAACAATGGGTAACGCGTTTCAGAGTCACGATGCAAAATGTATCTACTCGCGCAGAATTTTAACAAGGCGAGCGGCAACCAGTCCAGAGAACGTTTTATAACACGTACAAACGGTTTCCCGATCCGTCGAAATTATCACGTTGAAATTGATTGGAAGGGAAAGGAACGTTACGATCCCGTTATACAATTTGAAATTTAAAAAAGTCGTTGCATTTTTAAGCAAATTTCAAATTTAAATTTTTGTCAAACCAGCTCGAATGTAACGTTTTGTAATTAAACAATCCTAACTCAAATAACACCTTTCCTAGGTTCTCGCATTCGCCGCCCTGAAATATTGCAGGCCTAACGATCTGCGACACGATTGAGAATCGGCTTGCATGCAACTAAACTATTAATTGGTGAGACACCATAGACCTCGGTAGGTTCGACAAAGAAAAAGAAACTGGACTAAAACATCGGCAGACTTATTACGCGTGTTGCAGGCTACAGTTTCACCTATCGCCGGCCGTACACTCTCGCATATTTTAAGCTGGCTATTTTTCAGCATTTACGCTATACATCTACGTCGAATTTGCATGAACCAACGATTCCAGCCTTGTTCCGGGAAAACTTTCGGCGTTTCTGCGCGGCGCTGCTTGAAAACCGCTCGCTTTTCCCTCCAACCCTCTATCTCCGTCTGGCAACTCGTGATTGACCGTCCTTTTGCCCGGATCATAATCTCTATAATACCGTCACCTCTTCCCACGGACTCACTTTTTCCACTGCTTGTATTTTCGTATACCGTGGCTAACAGCCTGGCTTCGTATAAATTAGCAGCTTAAATATCTTCCTTATTTTTCACCAAAGAAAATACGTTTTGAGCGAAATATGCTAACTGGAGCGAGTCCAATAGTAGGAGTTCGTGTTTCACGCACTTTACGATGAAGATTTTTGGGGATGCTTCGTGTTTTACACAATTAATGATGTTTAAAACTTGTGCGTGTATACACAGGTTACATTTCTGAAAGTTTTATGTTTCGTAAACCGACAACCGAATCGATGTATTTTCCATCGAAAAGTGTCCTGAAATTTTTCCGATTATCCTATAGAAAAATGAGAGATCGAACGTTGAGAGGCACTGACCTAATCCTAATGCACATCGTCTTATTTATGCAGCAGCGCCGTTTCGCGCCGCAACGCTGAAGACCTTAACGGCTTTCAATTTCCGTTGGCCATCAATATTATTTAGTTTAGTTTGGCCCACCTTCTCGCGTTTTACCCACCCCCCTCGGCATGCTTCTCACGCCTCCCCCAAGGAAATTACTTGTCCTCTCCTGCCCTCTCGCCGATCCACCCTTTGCCTTACCTTCAGCGTCGCTTCTCACCCTCCAGCTACCAAGATACTTCCTTTAAAGGCGTTTGTCTCCAAATCTTGCATCTCACTGCATCTTGCGTTGCCTTGGCAATACATAATCGAACGCTTCAAGCCAGCTCGGTACCTGCGTTGAAAAAATTTCATCGCTCCAACTGTCGAGCGAAGAACGATGAACGCAATGCTGGTGAACTAAACTCGTTACTTCGCCTCGATCAAAACGGATGCAAGATTCCATAACCGTGAACAAACTTTTGGATCCTTTCGAATGATAAGATTTCTCAAGAATTCCGTTCCCTTAACGAAGAATAAAAAGTGTAGTGCAGAAGAAAAAAGTGTCCTTGTTTCTGCAGTTTTGGTTATTAATACCGACTAGACCTGAAACTCGACTTCGATGGTTTCTGTCCCAGATTGAGTCACTCCGCAGCGAGCTATCCGTTGATCGTATACACTCGTCATTTCAAACGATGTAAATGAAACGAAATTACAATCGAACTGGATGTCCACTCGGAAACGGAACGTTTTACAGTTTCGCGGGGCGACGAAGCGACCATTCGAAATCGGGCAACGTTCCCCGGCGCTTTCCACCCTCGTTTCGCCAACCTTTTAGCCGCGTTTACGTTTTACGTCACGTATACACACTATTTGCCGTACGATTTACGTTGGCCGATTTTCCGTCCGTTGATTTTGCACGCGAAAGCACCGCGATGTCGTATCGAGATTCCTGACACGCGCTTGATCGAAAAGCGTACGTATCGTCATCGTCCTCGCTGTCGATTTGGCTTCGCGATAGAAGCGCGTATTGGATTGTCTAGAATCCATGGGAAATTTAATGAAACACAACTCGCGGAATAGCAACCCCCTTTATGTTTGATCTGGCCGGATTAGCGGGCCGCAAGAAAACAGGTGCACCCTCGGCGATGAGCCAAGCTGTTTCCCAGTACGGATTTTTCTACAATCTGCTCTCGCTGGACCGCGCATACAGATGGCCGTGCTGTACCGTTCCTGAGATACTTTCTCAGACCGATACTGGCAAGACAATGGCGTACTTTGTGGCGCCGTGATTAAAACAAGAGGCCGAGCCGAACGCGGGAGAACGAGAGGCAGGGAGCAGGTACTCGCTTCCCTTCCCCAGGCTTCAACGGATAATAGGAGAGAAAGAGGGAGAGAAGGAATGGAGAACACGGCGCAAAGGAGGGAACACCAGTTACAGGGATAGAGAAGGGTAGAAATTGGAGGGTGGGAGTAACAAGAGAGACCGAGAAAGGGTAAAGCACAGAGAGACAGAGTTTGGAGTTCTTTTCATTACCAGCGAGCTCACCTCAACAACAATGCGAACCTCCGTACCGTATACCGCTATTTTAGCCTCTGCCTGTGTCTAATACGTATGTACGTACATACGTACGTTTACATCACTGACAGCCAAACCCCCTATATTTCGAAGAGTTTTCAGCTGACACGGAAAGCACAACTGATCGCAAGACTTCAAAACTCTTCGAAACTAGAGTATTACCAGAAGTTGCTTATTTTGAATAAAAATATTGAGTTTCATTTGGGAATATGTCCTTTTCCCCGTTCGAAATGTATGATGTAAAACCGTGGAAATTATTAGAGTGATTCGATAGATCGCCATGACTACCGATGATACACCAGATATTGCGTGATTAAATCCGCGGATCGCTTTGGACACGATAACGCAATGAATGGGCTGAATAATGATCAGCAGGTGATTATGCGCTGTCTGTAACTTGCTTCGTGTCAGATCGATCAAAGGGAATGACCAACGTCGAATACAGTTTGTAGATGTTTAATATAATGCCGAATTACAATAATAGACTTTCAAATGTATACAAAATTATCTACCTATTATACTCTCTACGATAAAGCAAAACTATTACCAAAATTCGTACGATTATTTTTAAAAAACGAAGCGATATGAAATCGGATTATAACAATAATGTTCCAACTGTACGAAAAATTGTCTACTATTGCACCTAACAGGAGACTTTATACGGTCATTATTTATTTTGTATTATTTGCTCTATTCCACGCCACGAGGCAATTATCCGAATTTTTAAGTTTATCCGCGATTAATCAAGTGACGCGAAACAAACGGAGAAATAGTTTTTAACGTGGAAAGCAGAGGTGCTTGGCCGGCGGTATCTGGTCGTTCCCTTGGTCGAGGGGGTGCAAGTTGTCCCGCGAAAGTGGCGAGGAGAGGTTTAAGTCCGACTTACACGATATCTGCCCCGCACACTCACCGGGCACTCTATTTCGCGACGCGATACTGTCCTAGCGGTTCAGAGACTGTATTAAAATTGCCACAACGGCAAACTGGATCTCTCAACGCGTCGACGAAAGTGGGCACAAAAAAAGCATTTTCGCGAATACGATTAGATGTTATGGCACATTGTTGAGAATTGGATAAGAAGCTTGTAGACCGCTTCTGATACAATTCTCCCAAACTATCTATTATATTTCTAACAAGATATCCCTAAATCCTATATTGAATAATACAGAGACCCTCACAGATGATTAAATTCAAATTTTAAACTCTATCTCATTTGTTACTTATTTTATCCAAATGTAAATTGTAAACTAATGCGACGTATCATTATATTAGGTGTACTAATGAATCGACTTCTGCTTTTCAATATAATCGAATTCAATATTTCCTTTTAACGAAATCAAGTACTTATCCTGACTTTAATATAATTGGTGTTATACTCTAATATTTACACATTATAAAATATATCCGTCGATCCATTTCTGTATTTCGGTAGTATATTTTGAATTTAAACTATATGTTGAACTTATTACAGAAATACTGTACTTCTTTTTGGTACACCTAATACGACGTATAATATTGAATAGAAGGTTACCTATTGTAAAGAAAATTTGATTTTAAGTAATATAAATCATCTGATCAACTATACTAATCATTGTATAATTTTATAAATCCTTCCCAGAAACTTTGCTTATTAAAAACTAAAATTTTTACTATTTTCATGTATGACTTTTATACATTATAATGCAGTTACGTTTCCGCCAAAATTACAGCACTGTATTTACGATATTTGAATGTATGTTTGCGCTGTTTACCTATATCGTAACGTATTTTCATTTTAAGCTAATAAACGCGCTATAGAATAAGCGCACTGGGCCGATACATGCGTCAAATTAGCTCCGTCTCCTCATCCATTAACCGATCACAGTATTATGTCGTTCATCGGTTCGGATTTATCGCAAATCCATCGTGAATTACGCGTTTCCATCGGTTTTTCACTGTCCGTGGACTCGGTGCATCCTATCGCGCCCATTGCCACCCCTATCCCCAAAAGCTACGTCAACTTCCAAATTTCCGGGCGGCGCACACCCTCTCTCTGTACTGTAGACTATTTGTGATCTACGAGAAATTGGACCTTTCTGCCCCAGGGCTACGTTCGAACACGACAGCTATTTCCGATGTTGATAAACGTTCAAGACATACACCCTCTAAGTACGTCATTGAATACTCTCACCGAGACGTTTGACGTAGTGTCACGCTTAACTTTGCGTACATGTAGAAGCAACAGTTTCGAACGAGCATGTGACGAACTTCCGTGATGTAAAACTTTTGCTTTTTCCCATATTCATTCTTTTCTTTATTTCCATTTTTTCCATCGCGAAGGAAAAAAAGGGTAAAAATCGACGTTTAATTTCAGCCGCGCGATACTACAACCGAGTGTCCCTCATATTTCGACGCGCGGTATTAATTCCTTGCTCCTGTCTCTACAAAAGCAACGCAAGCATCGTTCCGGTCACGTCGCTTCCGCATCGCGAACGTGAAAAAAAAGAGACCTCCATTGTCAGAAAAATTCCATCGATGTCGCTACCAGACGAGGAGTCGTAATATTCGGCACGCAGATCGACTCTCGGCCGTAGCCGTCTCTTCGCGGCTACCGGAATCGATTTACGCGAGAAACCGGCATGCATCTTGCACCTTCGACGCAGTGACAATCAATTTGGAGCGTATACGAGGGATCGCTGGAGAAAGACCCAGTGGCTCTCATTTGTAAAGACACGCGAAACGCGATGCTAGCCACGACCCGGAAATTGAAAGTCGGTGACGTGACATCCGGCGCAGCTTCCTTTCGCTTCTTCCAGAAATTTCACATTAACGAGCTGAGAAAAAAGTCTCGCGACCACCCTATAGTCACCGACACTTCCCTCTGCGTTCGCCACCATTCTAGCCTTCTTTTCGCCCTACGTATACTTACTTTCTTTCATTGCCCCGCGCGTTCAACCCCTATCGAAGGAACTCGAGTTGGCGAAGTAACACGGGAAAGCGACGTTGCTCGCGACACGACGAGTTTTCCATTAAATTCTCCCTTGTCGATTCGTGCTACCTCGCGGCAACGATCCAACCGGTATAATCGATTCGGCCTGATTCCGGTTAACTGCCGTCATCCAAAGTTTACCGGCGCGTTCCCCGCGAACAAGCCATCCCGCATTTGCGTCAGACATCAACTCGTCTGTTTCCACGAAACAACATAAACCGTTGCGAAGAGAAACGAAGAGCTGCAACTTGCTTCCGCAGCCTACTCCGGGAAAATTCGCTATACGGGAATGGGTTTCCACAATGAAATTTCGTGGCCCGTCTGACGGCATTCAGATCAACAAACTTGAACGTGTCGAAACGTTTAGAGTAGTTTCTCCGGCGAATTCTTGCTGATAGTTGATCTGCTCCATCGAGAAATTTAAACTTGTACGTAACTGGATTTTCTTACCTCTCGTTTAAACGAGATCTCAGCCAGCATCTATGCACGTGGCGAACTGCACGAGAAAAAAGTGCGAACGAAAGCAACATGGAAATTTTCTCGAAAACCTGGAAATGCGACCGCCTGGTGCTCTCTATTGGGTAGCCCTGAGAAATTTTCGGTTTTCCCACCGAGACGAGTTTAATTATTTGCCTTTGGTTCTTTGTAACGAAAATTGAAAGCTGATCGAAATCGAGCATTAACTTTTATACTGTTTAACGCTAGATTTACAGACATTGATAATATATTTTCATAAGTTTCCTGAACAATAGGTACGATATATAGAAATACTCAAAGTTAGAATGTCGCGGTGGAGCGGAGTAAATTATCATATGTATTCTTATTATTTTGTCAATCAAAATCAATACAAATTTCTAAAAGATAATATTTATGATATGTGTAACTTTAAGGACAGAATTCGAAATCCGTCAAATTGATGGATTCCGTAAATTTAGCGTTAAACCCGGATGAACTATCAGCTTTTAAAACAGAGGGGAATGAAGGTAACGAAGAATAGGAATTTAAGGAAGTAGAAGAAGTACAAAAATATTCAAATGAACCCTTCAGCTCTACAAAGGGATATAGAACGCAACCATCGAAACAATTAATATAATTCCTATCTGCATGTTTACCTTTGCGTCTGTTTATTTACATGTGTATCCTATAACACAGAGTCTATAATTTAATGATACAAGAGGTTCATAATTATCTCATATATGAAATCATTGCAATTCCATCGGGTAAAACTATTCGCCTAATGAGATCTACTTAAAAATACGATAACCTGTTTACACTCAAAGCGTGTCAAAGCTCCTGAAAGAAAACTTCAACGTGTACCACCATCGGTAATACGCATGGCACAGAACGTATTAACCAAGAATACTTCTCAAGCCAATCTTTCGCGTACACTATCAGAATCGAAACGACTGATTCGGCGAGGCAATGGTTTCGTGCAACGCCCACCGTATAACGGGTGTCCCACAGGAGTCGACTTAGGTAGCTCGAAAACGGAACCAACCAGCAGCGTATGGAACGCTGTGGAACGTGTGTTAGAGGCTGATTGCGTCCGGCTGAGATGATTGCTTTTCCCGTGACTATGGTAGCATACGCGCACACAGAGAGCCAAGAACGTGGATGCGAGCCGTTTGCGCACGTGCACGTTTATCCACGAACGATTACCACACCCGCACAGAGAACCGATGTTTCAATATTCCGATAGTTTATTCGTCTGGATCGGTGGACGCCTCCTACCGGCGCGAAATCACTTCGATTTTAGTTAACGCCGCCGTTGCACGCTCTACAAGCCGAACGACAAACAAACCCTACCCGAATACGATTCCTTCTAGCCAGTATTTTTTATTCCACCAACGTTCCTCTCAACATTTTTTGATGGAACTGATTCTTAAAGGATAGAAAAAGGATATGGAAAATCTATATCTATTTGTGTTAATATTTAATTCTACTTCGTACAGAATTAGATAATACTATCTTATTCAAATTTTCTGGTCAACGCTGCCTTATACCACTTAAAACTGATCCGATCAATATTGTTTTATTCTACTTAGAAACTTTTCTGGCTAAAGTTGTGCTATCCTATGTAAAATTTGTCTAGCCCGTACCATCTTATTCTATTTAGAATTTATTTAACCAACGTTACGTTATTTTACTTAGACTATGTCTGATCAATGTTTTTTACTCAATTTACTGCTGCTACTCAAACTTCTCCTGATCAGCATTGCCTCATTCTTCTTACATTATGTCTGCAGTATACTGCCCTATTCTACTTAAAATTTTCCTGAATAGTGCTCGTCCCGTTCTACTTGAAGCTTGTCTTAGCAGAACTGTCTTATTCTAATTAACTGACCAGTTCAGCACCGCTGAACGAAGACTTATAAATAACTTCGGCGGATCGAACGTTTATCTTTATAAATAAAAGGTGAAAGATTCGTTTCGTTAATCGTTCTATTAAAACTCGAATAGCAGTAATCAAAATCCGTGTTCCGTGTCGATTTGCTTTTTCGCATCTTAAACTCTGCCTAGTTGATTTAAAGAGGCAACAAGCTTAAAGCGTGGCCGCGTTTAAAACGGAGGAATCGCGAGAGAATGAATTCGGCGTCGCGGGTGAAACAGTGCATATCCCTGAACTGCTCGAAATTGATCCTAATCCGTAATCCAGCTTGTTCAGCCTCCTCCGTCTGTTCTCTCCCAAGGTACTTAGCACACGGGACGACGAATCGGGAGAAACGGAGGAAACGGCATCCGGGATGAAGGCGGAACGGAAAGGAATGTTCGCGTTTCCAGCGCGGAGCCACTTATATTCGGAAGGCCAGCCGGCGCGCGATGTTCCGTGCATTATGCATGATACGACGCTGCTTAATGCTCGTCCAAATTGTAACCGGTCGATCTAAAATTTCGCTGCAGCTTGCCTCGTCCACGAGTTACAAATGCTAATTCAACCGATTCCCTTAATTAACGCGCGATACTTCAGGGTAAACCGCACATTTGTCGAGAAAGTTTATATTTGGAGGAGATTCAGAAGTTAATTGCATATTTAGTCCAGCTGAAGGTTATTTATGAATTTTCATGTACGAAGCTGTTCGGTCAACTGATGAGCAAAATTTTTAATTATTGTTTAGAATATAATTTGCAAGGAAGAATCGTGTGTCAAGAGTGCAAAGCATAATTTGCATTGAATATAGCAGCGTTTGCCACGAATATCCTATTCGCTCAGCATAAACACAATTCGAAGCAACAGCTATTACATCCGGCAATAGAATCATTCCATATCTCCGAACCCTATTACGCATTCCAATGCTAAACGTCATTGTAACATACGTACTGCCAAAACTGTCCTTATATTATCCTAACACCATCCAACAATATAGGTATCAAACGCAAGCGAATGTGAATTATTCTCTCAACTAGTGGTCGTAGTAATTTTATTGTCGAACCGTCGTAAATCAGATCGGATCGAGATGAACGTAATCCACGCTACACCGACTGATCATGTTCTCCAGAAGAATAAAAATTTTAATCTTGATTTGTCGCGTCTCCCGCTCGTTTTTTGCTATATCCCCTCGTTTGACCGCGTTACGTGGCGTTTATCGTCGTCGGGAATCGCCGTTCATCACTAAAACCATATTGGATTTGCCGATCGCCGTGTCCTCGTGTCTAATAGGACAGAGAAACAAGGGAGCCAGCGTCAAGGAGGGATAATTAATCGCGCAATTCGCCGCGCAGACGCGTCGAAATTATTCGTCGATTAATCGTGATCGTTAGCGGGCCGTTTACAACCGGAGGCCAATACGTTCGCAAGACTGTGGAAACTTCGAAAGTCCTCGGCAAAATTTCAGCCCGTTTTCAGCCGTAAACGAACGAACACCCTTAATTAATCCAGACTCCCCCAATTGTTTCCTGTGCAACGTTTAACCGCCCAAATCAATCGCGGGCCTCTGATTAGCCGAAAAGTTGTCCGATGGGGAAAATCGAGGGTCGTGAGCAGTGGATTCGTGCAATGCTTGCGCGTTCTTCGTCCGGTTTAGAGATAATGCGAATCCTTGCGAGCCGACCACTGCACCACCAGACAGCTAGAGAAACGAACGAATTAATTATTCATGGACGTCCGACGTCCGACACCCAACACGAAGCTACCGTCACTTTGTAACGCCTTTGCACAAGTCGGCTACGTTGTTTAGCATGACTACAGGAGGAGCTACCCTACCGTTCGCACATAAGACCGATCACATGTGTACAGCTTTGTACGTCTCTCCTCTCCTTAACACGCGCATGATAAACGTAATTAAACGTACGCGCAGTTGAACCTACTATTTGTTCGCGTCCTCGCAACCGTATTTCCTTTCCCGTATTCTTCCTTTCTTATTAACTTGTATGAATTCTGTGTGATATATAGGTTGAGATGTGAATGTTTCTTGGGAATCAAAGTAGTTGAAAAATATATGGAACGTAGATACTCGTAAACAGCAAAAACTGTATTCGTAGAGAAAATCCGTGTTCGCACGCAGCGCCTTGGGAAAACGTGTAACGAGCCTCAATTACGCAGCACGTAACTTATGGTACGCACAGTGTGTTCACTGCGTGCAACAATTTCCCGACAAGTTCGTAACTAGAAAGGTGGAAAGTTAAGCGATAAACGTTGGGGCGCTGAAATTTGTTTAGTAACCTCGTGATATGTTCTTCTTAAGTACCATAGAACCAACACGCTAACAATGAAATTAATTTTATCGGTTCTGAAAGTCCACCACTTCGCCTTTCTTTAATCATCTATTAAAAAATCGCGTTCATAATTCTTCTCAGTTCTTTCGCTGTAAATTGCTGCGACCTCTTTTATCTCATCTGTACAAGCCTATCCATCATTTCCAATGACCCTTCTCGGTTTAATCTACAAATCGTATTAACTTTAGATTTATTTCAACAGCGTGGCCTTTTTATCGTCGGAGGTATGTTCTTTCCTATGAGAAAGCTTTCGTAACAACTTGGCATACCCTTGACTTACATACGCGCAGCCAAAAATAACATATTCTACTGATCAATGCAGAGAATCTTAATCATCCTGAACAATGAATCGAAACGAATCCCCACTGTTCCCATACTAGAGACTGGTACAAGAATAGCATTGCTGTGACGGATAAAGATACCTACGCAAGAGGACGTAAAACTTCGTAAGTCCCTCGTGTAAGTGAATAGAGTTACTTGAATGGCTTGGTATTGTCAATTTTAAAACAATCCTACAGGCTGTATTCGTGGAACGAATATGCACTCATAATTCCTTTTCCACGATTTTTTTCAAACTAGGTTATTCTCCATGCCCCACTGAAATAATCTCTTTCTTATTTCTACTTCTCAATTTCATTACGTGCTATTCTGAGTCAACCGGAATTATAGTTGACCGACTTTAGAGTTGTCGCAACGTCAATTTCCTTCTCTATTAGACCACGATAGAATCTCGATATTCCGCAAACAATGGTGACTTGATATCAAACCGGCAACTACGAACCCTGTGTTCTATATGTATTCACACACACACAAATATATATATATATATATATATATATATACATATACATATATATACATATACGTAAAGGGAAGCATAGAACGGAGGATTGCGCTCGAGTAGAAAGACGGACGAGAGCAGTAGGAGGAAAAGCAGAAGGAGGTGTTAGAGGATCCTTATCCCTCTTATCCGTGCGCTCGCACTGTTTCCATTCCGAATCCACGAGCAGGGATTACTTAACTGGTGAAATTCATCCGAGCGAAAAGAGACTACCGTCCTTCTTCGATGTCGGGTGCTCGCTTCCCGGTACCCGATCGGTTTGCGAAATCAAACTCCCCGGCCGCTACTCCAAATCGCGACAGGAAGAATCATTATTTTGCGAAGAAACGAGAAGTTAGAGGTGACTACAGACGCGACGCCCCGAGAGCCAACATTTTCTTCCATTTCCATCATTATTTTTTTCTATCTGCCCTTTATCTCGGCGTGCAATGTACAGAATCCGCTCGATTCGAAATCGTACTATCAACCACGATGATGCACGCGCTATCTGCAACATTTCTTTCCCTGGTAGGAAGATTTTGTCTGCGCAGCATCTACATTTATTTCATGGTTGGCGAACGGAGGTCAGTTCGATTTCCGCGAAGAATTCTGACGAATTCTCCGGTGCGAGCCAACGAGAAAATGTTTCGAGTGGAAAAAGAAACATAGACGGAGCATGTCAAAGAGTTATTGGTAATTGCGCCGGCCTTTTCGGACCATTGGCTTTGATAGCTTCATACTTTACGGAATCGAATAGGAGACCGCATTCGTGTCTAGCCCCTCTTATATACTGCCCCACTAAAATCTTGGCCGGGACAATAGATAATAGAAGGAATACCGTGTCCAACTTCCGTAGAGAGGGATCTGCAGCGATAGTCTACCGCGATATTTAGGCGGTGGCCACGCTTCCACCAGCCCTTCGCATCGCAAACCCAGCCCTTTTAAATCACTATTAAACGGTCTATGACCATCTTCGAAGACCATCTTGCAGGATATTTGCCTATAAAATTTGTCAAATTGTAAAAGGAAATACGTGCACCCTCTTTAGTGTACATTCAATATTTAACCTATTGATCTTTTTGCAAGAACTTTCAACGCATCAACGATATATCGATCGGATTGTATATAAAATATTCAACGTAGATGTTCGTAAGCTAAACAATAAAGTTCAAGTTAATTTACCCTTTTTCTACACGATACAAGCGAGCAGGTTGTAAGATACTAAATAATTAGTGAACGGTGCAGGTTTGGTGGCAGCAGTTAAGCAGGTCGGTAGGTTACACAGTAGCTAAGCAGAGGGTTGATGGTAGCACGGAGTAAGCGCATGGCTATGTAAGAACCACCCTGCCTCTCCCCACTAAGTAGATGCTTGTCAGCGGAAACTTAATTAAATATCCAAAGTGGATGCCGGAATTACTACAATTAGTATGACGGCTCTCCTAGCCCATCCTTATTACCAGGTTAGTCCCGTCCGCCCCATTCGCGGGTATTACTACTTAATGTCTAATAAATGTCACACCGACCAAATGTCGTACGTTATTTCTTTCCTACTTTCCTCTAGTTCTCGTCAGTCGCGCGAAGGAATTTAGGTGTCTACCGTGGGAAGTGAGAAGGGGGCACGGTTAACGAACTCCGAATGCAAAAGTTGGCTCATAGTTGTCGACACGGTTGCGCTCGAAATTTTTCGACTACCCAAAACTCCAGGCTAGGTTGGAATGGAAGGGAACGGGGCAAAATTAGTTGAAACGTTTGGAAAGTTTCCTGGGAAAGTTACTTGCGACGATAGCATCTTTGAATGAAATTTTAATTAATTATCCGGCTGCTAACTGGCCGGGCTTGTCAAATTGTTTGATTAATCTACAGATTCTGCTGGCTACGAGCAAGGTTAAAATCCAAGAGATTTATCGCCGATGGGCTCGTGCTACTCGAGAAGATTCAGAGGGAAGGGGACATTTGATCGTTCGATGGTGTTACAAGCAGTACGGATACTTTGCTGAACTGGCACGTAAATACGAGCCTCGAGGACTTTCTTTTCTCGTTCCAAGTGGTCCTCCATCATCCACCCGGGAAAAGAGAATGGACGGACGGACGAGGAGAGCAAATTACAAAGAAGGAATGTAGAAGCCCGGACGCCTTTTGTCTCGCCTGAGATTTTTCCCTGCGATTTAATTGCGGGGAAAGAATCGTCGCGGGAAGACGATGAAGAGAGATGTCCAGCCGTTTATTGCAAATCGAAGGGGAATCGTCCTACCGATGAATGGTACTCCAGACACTCCAAGCGATCTTGACAAACGGATGAAATTACTGCCGAACGATCTATAATCGAGTGTCCGCTCGACGTCGACGACGACGTCTACGACGAACACCGCGTCGAAGGACGATGAAACTGAAAAGAACCGTGCTCGAAAACTTTTTACCAGACGCTTTCGTCATCTTATCTATCGACCATTTTATCGTCTTACATTTGCATCTCGTAAATTGTATACCAGCCGCAGATTCACCTCGTCGAATTTTCGATTCCACTAACGGTGTTTCATTTTATATGAATCTACAAGACCCCCTGCGAGAAGAGGGCAAGAGATGGAAATAATAGGAAAGAAGGGGGATGCAACAGAGATAAAAGAAGAAATAAAAGAGAGATACAAGAGGACGCGTACAGTGCTATACAGGGATATCTATTGGCGCGAGAAAGGAACGGTTTACAACGGAATATTGTCCCGCCTAAGCCGCTCTCCAATATTTCATCAACTTTCTTATTCCTTCTTTTCCACCGTCTTCTACGAGTCCACGTCGCCTTTTTTCTCTACACTCCCTCCGACTATCCTTTCTTTTCACATCGTTGTCCCTCTTATAAGACAGTCTGTTTGGTCTCAGGGTGACAACGATGAAAACGAGGCGCCCAAAGCGTACTTAAATATCTTAGCAGAAATTCACCTCTAAGAACACTTTACTTTACGGGCGCAATTTGGAAATGCGTTCCCTATATTCTGGTAAATATATTAACCCGCAAGGAAAGCCATAACAAACATTTATAAACCTGTATCTCTCCGTCATCACGAAGTAAATTATTATACGAGCCCCATCTCTTTGTTGAGAATCTTCAAACCACATCACCGTGCTTCCATTTAGCGATTATGTTGCAAACGCTGCCTTTTTAGAGATTTTAAACTAGCCTTTGCTTTAGTATATTACTCCTTTGTTACTGCTCATGCTTTTTCAATTTCAATTTGCAACGATATCAAACTTTTGTGTTCATGAACTTCATGTTTGAACACAAAATGTTCAAAACTAGTTTCTTATCAAAATGCCTCAATCGGATTGAATCGAGTTCTCCAATCTGTGATAAGCAAATCGCGAAGAAATTATATATCGCTGATTTTTAACGACCGAAAATTCCATAGCCCTGTGAACAGTGTGTCAATTTGTCGGGCATATTTGCAAGACAAACGTTTTCACGGCGAAAAACTGCGAACGAGTTTACCGGTTGCAAGTGAAGCTGGTTCGTGACCTTTTCCTATACGCTAGCCGCGTGTAACTTCGTCGGGAACAATAAAAATTTTAGTACAGTTGGCCGAGGTTATTGTATGGACAGAGAACGCCCCACTTGTGAGCAAAACGGCTGAATTACGAAAGTATTGTAGTGAACGAAAAAAAATACGGGAAAAAAAAAGAAAAATGTATACGACGTAGTGTAATTTCGGGTACAGCGAGCGTAAATATACATACATCATCTCATAGCGACGACGTAATCCCGACGTTCTGAAAACATTCTATAACGAAAGCAACGTGTATCGCCGTCCGTTTTGCACCCGTATGTTCATGTAAAATCGCTCAATGTGCACACGTGAACGTGTACACATATGGAAGCAGTGGTACGTCGCGATGGTTGGCCCGGCCAACGGAGAGAAAAAAGTAGAGAAAAAAAGAATCTTCAGCTTTGCAGCCCGATATTAAAGACCGCTTTTAGCAGGAGTAATGAATTTTAACGGTAGATGAGCCTCCATAGCTGTTCAGCCGTTCGCCGCCGCATACCCGACGTAAGAAATTGCGCTCGCGAAATTATTTCCTTTATAAATCAGCAGCCATACGTTTCGACGTCATCCTACCTTAGCTCGCATACCATTCTCCACCCCCAAGAGCTCTGCCCCTCTTCCTCCTTCTTCTCCTCTCTTTCTTTATCTATCCACCTTCCTGAATAGGATGTCTCCATCCGCCGAACAGAGTCGAGAGAAATGGTTAGGGTTTATTAACAATACGTTATCGGTTGAAAAATTCCGCGAAGTTCCGCGAGAAATTGCACCCGATAGCAGCACTCCCGCAACCGGTGGTAATCCGTAAGAACGAAGAAAAACGCTTTTCGCTGAGAAATCCAGTTTTTCCTGTTACAGAAACGAACATGCTATTCCGGTCGTTACCCAGCACGGTAAAACTTTTTCAAGACGTCTACGCTCCGGAATACGTGTTGTCAAACCATAACTTTTGCTAGTAATTAAAGAGAGTACCAAGTACAAATGAAGCACCCAAGAATCACCTACAAAACCCTGCGCCACTTAGGGTTCTTATTCGAATATAGAGCATCGAAGAAGTTTACAAAACCTTTATTCGTAAGGAGGACTTACGACACACCAGTTGCCCCCGCGGAATAAGATATTGAGCTAGAGAATAAACTGGCGATTGTTTCAGTTGTTACTATCACCTTATAGTCAACGACACAAACTTTCAAGTGAAGAATCAAAGGAGTGAATCTTTCTGTGGTGAGCAGAGGACACGGAGAGACACGAGCGTCCGGTATGGGGCTTGATTTGGTACCAGAATAGCGATGGTGGGGATGTAGTAATTTGTCGGCTTGGGAAGGCGGCTGGCTCCAAGCTGATAACAGGGGGTGGTCCATTCTCCTCTGATTCTGCCACCCCGGTTCTCCTCATCCTCCGGTTAAAACCCTTCCTCCTCCTCCTCCTCCTCCTCCACCTGCTTCTCTACCAGCCCTCCACACCCCTTCACAACCCTGTTTCACTTGCAAGTATGCCAACCCATGGATCCGCGTAAGACGTCCGGTCTGCAATGTCTCGGATGTGTACGAGGACAGAGGAAAAGACGACAATATCAGAAGCGAAGAACGAGACACCAGGGGATTTTCCATAATCGAGCGACGGTACTCCATGCCGTTTATAACTCGCGCCAACTTTCAGCCGTGATCTTACCTAGCGTTTCTCCGAACGTTTCCGTGATAAAAGTAATTCTTGTCCCAGATCCTGTAATAGTGTCGCGGCTCGCCGATACTATGACTCGATTAGCAGAGGCGTGGACAAGAGGAGAAAGAAAAAGGATGAGCAACAATGAACGACAACGGATGGATTCCGTAATTCGATGAAGCTATTCGACGAGGCGAGACCGCGCGAGGAATAACGGGAAGGGTTGTATAAACGGGGCCAAATAAATCGAACTTGCGGCGTGCCGCTTGTTCTATTCAGCTTTCCCGCGCACGCGGGCCGAATTATTTCGATCGAGACAAACGGAGCATGTAACAAGAGTAACCTTAATTCCGGAGGAATCCACTTCGATGGAGTTGAAATTCTTGAGCTGGCTGATTGGCGAACAAAGTTACCTTTCTAATCTCGTTTCGAAGAAGGGAGAACTGACTGTTCCCAAATGTATTCTACCAGACTGTGTACGCCCGTAACCGCGTGTTCCAATTGCTTTAGCATTACCGTAGAAAACTTCTAATTACCGATTGTGCAACGAATAACCGTTAACTCGCAGCGTTTCACGATATTTCTCTTCCTTTTCTTTTTTCTTTTTTTTTCTTTAGAAATTGACTCCATCCCTTTGATCGAGTTCTTGGTGGAATAATCATCTTCGTAAATTTACCGAACTCCTCGACAATTTCTTTGAACTACCGACTCGATTAAAAGGTGCAGTAACGCCGTCAAGACCCGCGCTTAATTTCCTAATAGAGCGGCTCGATGGCGACCTTACTTTTAAAATTCTGAGGCGCTGGTCAAGAGGGTGTTCAGGCAACGGCGCCGATGTAAAATTTCATAAAGGGCTCGGAAGAGCCAGTTTCAAGAAGCTACGGACCAGTTAACACCAACGAGGCTACGCGAGTCTGAGAGTTAGTATCTTTAATATGTCTGACGTATGCAGCAGTTAAATTAAAGCTCTCCGGAAGCCCCGAAAGCTCTCACCTTGTTTCAGCCCCGTACGTTAACTCGGAGCCCACGTTAATATCGCATACCAAACCCGGACTGCTTCTACTTCCCCCTTGTTTTATTCCACCTAACTACTTCAACCGCGCTCGGAACCACAACAAATTTTTTCTCCGATAACAGTCAACCGTCCGCGGTTTCCATAATAAATTATAATTAAAGAGATGTTTCTACCGTTGCCTACCGCAAACTAAGATAATTAAAAGGTAGCTCATTTCTTGGTCTTTGCTGATCTTTATTTGCCGAGTAAAACATTACCGAGGATTACTACTGAGAAGTTAACTCGGAAATAGTAGGAAATTGTGATCCCGTAGTTCCATCTGACCGTGCTTACTTATACCATGACAAAGGCTGTCCTGAAACGAATGTCATTTTACAGAGAACACCATGACTCTACCCCTCACTATCGTTGTCATCGGGTTCACGAAACTAACTTCGCCACGTCACCGTTCGCTGTCGGAACAACGCGCACACAGCCTCCTGATACCCAATGTTGCTTAGACATTCGCTACTCAAATATTCCTATGATCCCTGGTCTGTGTGTTTGGACCGTGTGCGAGCATTCACGGATGAGCCCAGAACAGGCGCTAATACGCGTGCTCAAGCGCTTACACACAGCGAAATACAAGCTTAAGCCACAACCTCACGAACCATCAGCCATCGAAGGGTAATTCTACCGAAATAGTTCTCTAAAGACGAATTTAACGCGTTAGCTTAAGGTCTTCGGAAAAACGTTCGCTAAAGGTGCAACTAATTATTCACGCATCAACTGGTCTTTATATTGCTCGTAATCGTTAGCGGATAATTAATAAAAGCGCACCAATATTGATGAGGTTCGAGTGCATTAGTTTAGTCATCGTTTAATTATTCCACACAGAATACTATGCCGTTAATTGATAACTAGCCGGGCTACAATATCTCGTCAATGTTATGAGGCTTCAACTACGCGTTTACTAATTAATGCTTCGCATACTTTTTATAGTTCACGATTACTTAGCAGTGTGTTAATTTCATATTTAAACCACAGACGAGGTACAGAATAAACCAAGAACATTATCTTATGGGATTTCGTGTCGCGTGGTGAGAAATATCAACATCTAAAAGAAATCATTAGTTTCAGAAGAATATCTTCCTTTTCATTACCAAAAACTATAGATTTTACGCAATCGAATAGGTAGAAATGAAAATGCTAACGGCGGCTACGTAGCCCCCTTTACTATGTGACAAGAGAATATATTGGTTGACAGGTCTATCCTATACCTCGTCTCTGTTTAAGCGTAAATAAATTAATTACGAAGAAGATAAAGTTATTATTGCAATAGGGCAATCCAACAAAATCATAAGATTATAAGAAATAGTTGAAGATCTTGATGTTAATGGTCTGTTTAGGGTTACAGAGACGTTTTGGTGTGAATATGGCATTAGAACGCGGAGCTCGTATCGGATCCCGGACAGAAGACACACAGACGCGCCGATTCATTCGCATAACGCATTCTCCTGCGGGTACAGAGAGCTTTTTAGCGAACTGTCAAACTCTGCCGAACCACGAATTACTCATTCCAGCACGTATCCCGATGTAGCCCCGCAGTGTGCGCACCGCTCTGGATCAAAGACCCGAGGATATACCATAGCCCAGAATTTGGAAATATCGATCTTGGTCAGCGACACGTTTGAGAATTACCAAACTACGCGAATGAACAAGTGATTGGAGAAGATTTATTGGCCGATAGATGAAGCGAACATAGATTACCGATCATCGTCGAACTACTCTAGCTGAAGTTGCAATAAGCCCAGACTAGGTATAAGAATAGACCAATCATGCAATGTATTTTTGTGGTCCAAATTCCTGAGGCTGTAGAGCCCGATTGTCATTTTAATTGTTACCTATTCAATTGCGTAAAATCTATAGTTTTTGCGTTTACTTCTACGTTTTGTGTATTAAAACACTTTAGAAATTGCTTATTTTGCTTAGTTGGAATGTGATAAATATATCCTAAAAAAAACATACTAATTGGAGTCACATTACAATAAAAAACATGTAGGATTATGGTATAAAGATTTTCTTCCCGGAACCTGGTAGCGAACGCGTTAAAATTCCCTTTCGGGTAATAAAAAGGAAGATATTCTTCCTAAACTTCGGATTTCTCTAGGTGTCGATATTTCAAACCATACGACACGAAGTCCCATAAGGTGATAGCTCTATACTGGAACTCGTCTATGCAATAAGTTTGGTCAGTTTAAAGGACTATTCTGTGATTCATATTTAGTAAACAAAGTCCTTTGGAAAAGTACGGAGAAGTCGCATTGCGAAACTTTAATAAAAATGACAGAAATTTTCTTTCTGTAGTCAACACGTTGAGTGCCGTGGCGAATTTGTAACTTTATTATTCATTTTTGTAATTTTCTATTCACGCTGAATAAGCCACGGACGGTTTACGTTACTGCGGCTATTGTACACATGTTTGAAGGGTGTCTTCTAATATGAATAAGACTACAAACGTAAATATTAGCAAGAAGACAAAGAAATTATAAGAAAAACGAAAACAAGCTGAGTATAAAATTCAGCGTCGCCCAACGATGACTCACACGGCACTCAACGCATTAATGTATTGTTAACATCATTTCAAACATCTACGAAACAGAATAAGACCATCAAAAAATTGTAAGAAAGTTTCATGACTCAAGAAAAAATAGTAACAATTGAAAAGCTCTCCTGAAAAAGGACTCATAAGGCAAAATAATAATTTGAGTGAGTTGTGTCTTAAAATAATAAATTGAGTAACTGTATAATATTTAGAAACGAAATTTTGGGGGAATATTGATCATGGCGGTAAGGCAATTAATTAAAGACAATTTACCACAAAACGATTTATAGATCAATGGGTCTATTTCCCTGAAAAGATCCTCAATTATACTGTCCTTATGAGTTAAAGTATCCTATCTAGCATTCCGAAACATCCAAGAAAACTTAAGTTAATTCTTTTCTTTCTGCTATATTACGTTTTTCTTCTTTTAGTTAAAACATTAAATTGCTATTTCGTAACAGCTTAAATAATTTTTTGAAACAGATACTGTACAAAAATATTGTATTATTAGTATAGTAATTAATTAAATGCCTTACATACGATATTTGAACTTTGTAAAGAAATTGAGATAGGACATTTTAATATATTGAACAATGGTGACCATATCTAATTCATATTTTTATATACACAGCTAAAATATACAAAACTATTAACACAAACCTGGTATATAATTAGAACAAAGGAATTATACTGTTTCTAAATCTCTACAAAGTACTTAAGACTTTTTAACGTTACTTAAAATGTCGAACTTCATATATCTCTATATATCTTGAAAAATTAAAAAAAAAGCAAAACAGGACATTTAACTTAGGAGAACAATATAGTAGCTAAAAGAACAATAAGAGCGTCATTTTGTTTTAAGACGCCCTATCAATTACTGGTTCCCAGCGTCTCGTAGTGCTAGCATATTATCACATCGTACTATATTATTCATATTTCCATATCGTTTAGAAACAGCACACATCAGTGAGGTATATTTACCATTCCCGTTGTGCGTTCCTTATTCCACGATGGGCAGAGCTCCAAAACACTGTTATTCCAGGGACTTTGAAACTACGGCAACCGCAACTGTGACGTTTCCATTTGCAGGGAGTGGAAAACGCTACGTACGCGACGTGCACGCCGTATAAAATACATTAGTTTTCAAGAAACTTCACACGTTCGGGAATCCTTAATAAATCGTAATACACCGCGTATCTACAGCGCAACGTTTCCGTTATATGTTTATGACGAACGGAAATCAAATATACCGGGCAACATGGTGACACCGAACCGTGCAAACGTCAAAAATGGAGCGAACCGACGCCGCAGCACGACGTATCGCGAACTTCCGTTTATTTCCCAACAAACGAACACTACAGACGCGTAAAACGCTAACACGATAGTAAAGAGCAACCTCCACAGTATCGCAAAACACATCACAAACTTATTACGCTAAAATGAACGACCCGTGTTTAGGATTTACGCGCCACGAATACGTTTTATTACCGACTCGTGCGGTATCTCGAAACCTACTACAGTGGCGTCCCTCAACGACCGTTCACGAAGACCTACAAAAAATCACCACCAGTGTTAAAGCTAAGGACATCGTTCACATACAATAGATAGTCATGAAAGGATGCAACCAAAACAAACAAGCTTTTTAATGGATCTATTATCCAGTATATTTACTTTATCACGCGACTTCAGGTCTTGTATATCACGACATTACCGTTTCCGTATCACTTCCAATATTACCGACTCAGTGTATAATTATGTCGTTACAATAATATTGATCAGATTTAAGATTAAGTTTAACTATAAAATCATAAATAAGTGTAACAATCAGACTAAGAATCGCGATTATTATTGAGTATTACATTGTTTTTATTTGTTACGTTATTCTTTAAACCATTGACTAAGAACAGGATAGACTACTTATCCAATTCTTTTCTTTGTCACCCGGATTGTTGGCTCATGAGCCCCTAATTTGTTTTCCTTTTTACCCTTTCGATTGTCTAAAATGTATAACTTTTGTGTTTGTTCTTACATTTTGTATATTAAAATACGTTAGAAGTGTTTACATTCTTTATCAGATAATAAAACGAAAGATATTCTTCCGAAAACTCTGAATTTTTAGGTTATCGGTATTTCAGAGCATGTGACTCGAAGTCCCGTAATATGATCGGTCTATCCTGTAAACGGTGATGTAGAAATTCACTGTAACTACATATAATAATTTATACGTTTTTGCGTCTGTGGAACATACTTCATTTTAACATCATTTTACATTGAAATCTCTCTTTCTTCAATAAATGTAATACAATTAAATCACTTTTATTTTAAACTAAAGAAGTTGTAGAGCATTTTTACATTGTCCAGTTTTAGTATGAGTTCGAGATTATTTTATAAAATGAGAAATTAACCCATACCTATATACAAACGCTTGCTAGTTTAATCTATTTTAATCTTTGGCTGCATTATATTATAATTGAGAATGAATAGATCTTTAAAATATATCTTATCATAAAGATAGGATAATATAAATAGTTTGTTAAAAACATGATTAAAAGGAGGGTGGATGGGATCGTGACTAAGGTCAGTCCCCATTTCGCAGCAACCTCCACGATCGGTGGGACCCGGGCAATCTCGATCTCAGGCGCCAGTCTCGATACGATTAGAAAAATGCTAAGATTTCGGGTTCTGATCGTTTGTTTCCGTCGAAACTGGCCTAAAATGAAAGTGCAGAGTGCAGCGGACAATAATCAGTTGGTTTCAATCAGATACGTGCACCGGTTTGTAATATATAAAGAAATTCGTGTGATTCGTCAAGACACCAATCTCGTTAGGATTAGAAAAATGCTTAGATCTCGGGTTCTAATCGTCTCACTTTTATTGAAACTTTGTGCTCTAGAGAATTTATTGCAACCATAAATATAATAAGTTATACATTTATTAATGATATTTTCGTTTTTAATTTACACGAAATAAAAGATATCTAGGTGACAGAATAGCGATTTTTATTGTTTCTGTTGATTCAATAGATCATAGTTACTGCGCTCACCGCTCTAAATCGTAGATGGCGCAAAAAGCACGGGAAGTTTCTTCGTGGTCGGTATTTCAGAACGTGGGACACAATTTCCCGTAAGATGTTCCGTCTATTCTGTACCTCGTCTGTGCTATTACACAACGATGTTAACAAATAGGACTGTAGCATTGATATAAATCATGGATTGCATGACAAGATTTTAATTTTGCTTCATTAAAAATTATACTTGCAATAAAATTATTTCTCAAAAGAGTTTTGAAAGCTTAAGTCAGATGCTTACAGAAGCAACATAAATATTTATATATGAATCGATTACTGGAAATAGAAATTAGTGGGGATTCAAAGAAACGAACTAAATCGTGCGAGAAGAGCCGAACGTTGCCGATTCATTGCTCGACCGTATTCGGCCTCCGACCCGAATCACATTCGTCGCTGTTCTTGGAGAGTGCCAACATCGTGTCTGTTCTTAACTATTTTTTTTGTTTTTGTTATTACCGTGGGATTAAACATTCGTATTTAAGTGATACATAAGTAAAGTACTATTTATACTAACGATAGTAATACCGGAAATCAGTTATAAAGAAGAATAAGTATGGCTATAACGAGTGATGCTATGTACAACACAAGAACCACCGTTCCATCGTTCATGTCGTCAAACTTGTATTACGATTACGTGCCACAACGTAGAAAAGAAAATCAGCTTAATGCTATGTTTGAGCATGCCGAAATTAAGGATCCACCGGTATTCAATTGCTACTCCGACACAGCTATGGAAACTGATGAGGAGGGAGACGATTATTCTATGACATCTCGTTATTTCAATGACGAGTCAGTGGTTCTAGACGCAACAATAGAAAATCGGTTAAACGTTAACGACAAAAGACAAGTTCAACAACCGGCAACTTACGGTGCGGACACGCTTCAACGCGGGAACCGGAAACGATGCAGCAGCGATCTCAACCCTACGAGTCAACTGAAAAAGTTTCGGATAGGTAGGAGAGGATTTATAATTTTATTCCTTTTCAGTTTTCTCTACGGAATATATAAACATGTTTGATTTCTCTAATTGCGAAAATATTGTATAAGAGCGCGACCTCGTTAATTTGTATTCGTATATACTTCAAATAGATCTTGTTAGAGGTCGTTGTTTCCTCCTTCTTTACTTTGAGTGGGAGAATTTTTGAACGCGGGAAAATATTTGTTTTTATAAATCGGAGATACATTTATGAGAAGTAGCAATAGATTAAAGAAAGAAAATATATTTTTAAATAAGCAATTGTGAAATTTATTTAATATCGCTTTACTATTATACCTGCTAATAATGGATATTAAAATATGTAAATATTCAATTTTCCCTTCTGTGGGAAAAAGGTTGTGTATTTATATGTGACCACAGAGATTTTCATCCGAACCTGGCATTAAATTTATTTTGAAGCTTAATGCATCCTGTCATCTTCTGTACCATGGATAATGGTATGCAATGGAAAGCATGGATGCTAATATTTTTTGATAAACTAATGACACTTAGTAAGTTTGGTCTTTTTTTGATGGTAAGGACACAATTTGCTGACAAAATGGATGGCATAGGAGATATTCAACTAAATAAAGGGTTAAGGCAATATGTTTCCTTTCAGAGGCGGTGGTAAGGACTATGTACACTATGGTACAGGAAATACAAAGGGCCATGGATCCACTACTGTGCCTTATGAATCAGAGGCATTACATGTAAATACTGTTAACAACAATTTAGAACAATCTATGAATCTCAATAAGAGCTGCTATTGGACAGCAGATAATTGTAATCTGTTAAATAATACAGATGATAAACAGTTATTGTCCAACAATGGACATACATCTATTGAGAATAATGTTGAATATGAAAAGATCTTATTTGAAACACATGGGTGCTCTATATACCAGTTTCATAGAATGCAACTGGTTAGCAATGACTGTATTGAAGCAGAACTTTAAATAGAATAATTGACAATTATTGTTAATGTTTATATTTTTTGTATTTGTATCACAAAGCATACATTCATTATGCACTTATATGTGTCACTACATTGTATTATATAGTCAAAAATAAATACTTACTTTTCTAAATTACAATTTTTATTTTGATGTAAACAGTACACGTTATAAGTAAAAAAAAAAGTTGTATGAGAAGTTTCATGCTGGTAATTGAATTATTAACACTCCCAAAAGTATTTAAATCAACGAATAAATGGTATTTAGGAAAAGATTTATGGTTCCATCTGGCATGAATGATGTCACACATTCCATCTAAAAAAAAAGTATACATTAAACGTAAAACATACATTCAGTTGTTATGTATGCAACTAAAGATCCTTTTCAATGTAATTCAATATCAGAAAATCATTGCATTGTCTTCGTTCCTCTCATCTTCAGCTTTGGCAGCTAAGCTTTCCAAGTCCCCTTCACTTTCGAATCTCGCTTGTGCGGATTCAGTATGACCAGCTGCCTCACCTTGGCCTTGTTCATTCTCTTCTTCATTATCAGGAAGCTAGACAAATATATCCATTTGTATTTTTTCTTATAAAATAATACTGATCAATATATTTGTCCAAAATACCTGCTGATTACCAGAAGATTCTGGTCTTGACTGATCTGCTTCTGCTAGATCTTCATTGTAACCTGGTTTAATAGAAGATAATAAAGGGAAAGCACATGCAGAATCAGCCGAAGATGTCTCCTATAAAGCATACAAAAAATACGATTTAATTCTTTCTATAAAAACAGTAATGTATTATAATTAATAACACTTACTGGCATGTCCAATGGATCTATTAATGGTACATGTGCAGTAGGAGAGGATAAGATTCCTGCTTGAGATGATGCAACTAATTCCCCTACAGAATGATTTTCGGTACCCATACCTAATACTGCATCCACCTCGGAATCTTCGTCGCTCGATTGACAACTTTCACTGGCAGTTTGGTCGGTTGTTTCATTCTTTAAAAAATAAGAAAATATAGATAAATACACGAGTGCTATTATTCGGCATATGAAAGCATTAGAGATGTGCGAGAACCCAAAAATGTTGGGCCGGGTCAAGACGAGAAATTTTTTCAAGATCGAGAAAGACTCTCGAAAGTTTCGGGATTCTTGGAAGAATCGAGATTCCCGATGGATTTCGTATTCCCGAATGTGTTGTTTTTCCCAAAAATTCGATTACGATTTTAAGACTCGCTTTAATTACTTAACTCTTTACTATTCGTCCAAGCGACTCTTTAAGTAGCAATCGGGTTGCCGAAATTTTCGAGAATGTAACCACTTTCGGGAATCCTGATTTTGTCGAGAATCTCGAAATTTTCGGAACTTGACCCGATGTCTTTCCAACCCGTCCCGATCCTTGTGTTCTCGACATTTTCACAATTTTACAAACCAGTGGATTGCTAAGAGATTGTGTATCTTGTAAAGCACGTAGCGATCTCCATAAACGAGGTCGCAATCTGTGATCTTCGCTTATTGCCTTGATTTGCCTTAATATAATGACTAAATAGTCTGGCCGCTTTTTATTCACCGAAATAAGCGAGTACAGCACTTCCTTCATTTCGGAGCTATACAATAAATTTTACAGAAAAAAATTCTTTACAATTTTTTCGACAAGTGAAGAAAAAATAGTTTTTTAGAAACAGGATACCTTAAATTTTGAAGCGGATGGTCGTCGTTTATTACGGATGACAATCGAAACGATGAATGTGCTTCTTCCCAAAGATTATCAACTTGTTGTTGAGATACTTCATTTGTTAAAATATTGCTACGCATGACAGTATTCTCCCGTTCCTGTTGCTGTAAATTCGATTGTAGCTGTAAGTTTGAAGAATACTGTGTTTCAACTCCACTTAACGAAGGCAAGGGTATATTATCAGCTCCTTGATCACGATTGCGCTTGTCTTTCCTTTAGTTAAAGCGCATTATGTATTAAAATCTGCATTTCATTTTTATGGATTTGTTATAAATAATTAATATAATCACATACATAAGAGAAGTATTAACACTCGATATAGTATTTCCAGATGTTGAATTCGCGATAGCTCCCGAGGTAGTATCAGCCACTGTTTTTGAACTTCCTGACAGTAAGTTTTGTCTGGAATAACTGAAAATGTAGAAAAGATCATATATTTATCAGTTTAAGAGGGAAATTATGTTCGAGTTATTCATACCATGCTTAAAGAGGTGAAATGTGTAGTATAGTTAAAATGGCAATAAAACGATATTTTTTTAATGCATGATCTGCAAAAACTGAGGAAAAAACACAACAAATGTCATAGAAAGAAAGAAAAACTGCGGTTATTATTAACTGAGCATTTATTGTTAGTCAAAATTAAAATATTTCAAATATATGTACTCTTAAACACATTTTATTACATACCTATAATTTACGTACCACTATACTATCCTCATTTAGATTCATATTCACTAACCAATGGTCTACAGAACCAAATCATTACAGGTTTTACGTGCGATATGGCTTAAACGAGGGTAGTAATAAGTAAGAAGTACAAGACAAAAAGTGCACAGATAGACCGTGAAGTTTATTACATTATGCAATGATACATTAGGTTTACACAAAGATGAAAGATGGATGTGCACGATCTATTGATTATAAAATACCTAAACTCATAAAAAATTGATTTCGTTCTAATGATCTAACAATCGAAAAGAAAACATCAATTATTTCACGTAGAGAAAAGATCTGTAAAACTGAATTGCATAAATCATAAAACAAATCATATTTTTTTAATTCTATCAAATACATTTTTGTATCAAACTATTACATGATCGAAAATCTTGATTTGGTGTATGATACAGTTGTATCAATTTAGATAACACTTCCACTGCACTAGGATGGATAATAAGATCCGTGTCAATTAACATATATACATATGTATTCCATTACCTTCTGAAATTATCCCAGTAGTTGTTTGCTCTATTTCCCGGCGGAACTTGATTATTCAATTGCTGTTGCTGATGTTGAGAGTTGAGAGATGATGCTGCAGCGGTGTGAGACAATGCAGGAGAAGAATTTGGTAATGACACCAGATTTGGAAGAGATGAACTTGGTGGCAATGTAGAATCTAATGTTTCGCTGAGATGATGTATATTGCGACTTAAGTTAGAATATTCTTCGTTATTCTCATTGTTGTTCCGCTGTTGTAACTGGTTTTGCCTCAGATGAGTTTGTAACTGAGTAATAGCTGCGCGCATGGCTTGTAATTCGCGTTGTTGAGACCATAGAAGTTGACAGCATTGTTGTATTGTAGTACCCATCATTTGTAGTTGTTGAGCTTGAGAACCTAACAATAATTGACGGTAATACTCAGTTGAACCTACAATAATCATATAAAAATTAGAACATTTCATAAATATTATGAAAAAGTTCTTTCTACTGCGTATATATTTTACCGTGTTGTAATTGATTCAGTGGAGGTGGTGGATACGTCCACCAATTTCCACTGAATCCGTTTTCGATCGCCGTTGTTTGAGGTCCAATATCCATTAAATTTTCGGAAGACACTCCATCTACACTTTGATCGTTAGAACCTCCTGTATACCAAAATATAATTCAAGAGTGACTAATGCGATACGAATAACGCACATTTTAATTACCAATTGTGGTCGGAGGTGGCCAAACGTTAGCGGGTGTACTTGTATGACTAATATGCGAACTGGAACTTCTATGACTATTTATATCAGTTGGTCCGCCTATTTCGCGGTTGACGCTAGGTGTTTGAGATGATTCCTATTTTTCAATAAAATAAAGCTAATAACATAGACATTGAATATTATTTTTTATATATACAGAAATATAAAACCTTTCGCATAGTGTCTTCAACTTGACGTCTTTTTCCTTGAATGGGCTGAATTTCAGAAATACTATTATTACTTTGCTTTTTTTCAGAACTTGTTGATGCCGTGAGCGATGGAGGAGGAGTCGAAGTCGGAAATACAGATGTAGAATTACAGTGCATTGCTGCTAATGGTTGCTTTAATCGTTGTAATTCTGCCCTAGTCGTTTGTAATAAAGCCGACTGTTCTCTAAGTTCTCGTGTGACAGCCTGTAAATAAAAGTCCATAGACATACACAACATAAAAATAACTTTTAGTCACATTTATTTTTATACCTGAATTTCTTCAAACGTTGGTCTTTCTCCAGTGTTTCGAATTTTTTCGTGACTTGTCTCGTCAGTATCGCTTTGACGTTCGAATGACATGTTTGTGCCATTTTCATCTTCATTTCCATCCATATCGGCGCCAGCTTCACCATTAACGTCTACTTCCGGTTCACCATCGGAATTCGAATCGAGACATTCGGGTACTTTTGTTGCTTCTTCCATTAATGATTTCAAGTGAGCAAGTTGGGCTTTCATAGCTTCTAATTCAGCAGCTTTGTCTCTTCCGAAACTCCTTGAACCATCAGAACTCTAAAATATATAAAGACGGTAATAAGAAATAATTCCCGAAAATGTTCGAGGAAAAAAATTCTTATCTCGTTTCGATTTAATCATGAAAGTATTCAACAAAATGAATATCAAAATAGCCTCGAAGTTTTCGAAACTATCGAGAATTCTGAAAATGTCGGAAATCGCGGATATTTTCGGGAATCTCGAAACCTTCGGGATCCCGTCCCGATCCGAAGAAAAACTCCCTTCCTGACCAGGATCCCGCGCAGCCCCAGTAGTAATGCATGCAATTTATAATTGTATCAGATTAATAAGGGTACCAATATACTAACACAGCTACCCCTGTCAGACATCTCTACAGCCTGTAATTCTGCTACAAGATGGTCCATATTCTTTTTCTTTGTTTGAAGTTGAGCTAATTTCCCCCTCAATACAGCCGTTTCAGATTCAAGTTGCTCAACATTTGCGGGTAATGGTAGAGATATACCAATCGAATTTTGGTTTTCCTGTTGTAAAAGAGCTTGTTGCGCTTGACGTGCTTCATTCAATCTTTCTCTAACATGCAATTGCATTCCAACTAGGCTAGCTTGATGTTCCTGTAACTGTGCAAGTTTTCTCTGTGATTCTTCCATCTTTCTGCGTAGTTGCATTTCTCTACTAACTTCACTATTTTCTTCTCCATCTTCCCTACTGTTTTCTCCATTCTAGAAAGAAAATAGTTAAAGTTTTTACCAGTTCCAGAGTAAAATGAAAATTGACTATGTATAAATTGTTAAACACAGAATATAATTTATAGATTCTAAATTAAAAAAGCATGCATAAAATATTATATATAAACGTCAAGCAATTAGTAAATAATAATTGTGTAAGTTCAATAACCTCGCAAAATATCCCGAAATTTTGATACTGTTCCAACAACTTAGTTAGTTTTCTTTCACTGTCAGAAAGATCCTCCACCATTCTACTCAACTTTTCATTTTGAGCTCGAGCACGCTGCAGTTTAATTACATAGAAAGAAAAGTACTTAGTAATGTAAAATACAGAAAGACTTCCTGTTATGACTAATATTTCAAATACTTACCGGATCACTAGATTGATTAAGCGAATCCATCATAGTTGATGTAACTCTAATATAATCTCTAATTTGATTTAAACGTGATTCTACCTGACTCCTATCAGGCTGTAATTTAAATAAATTAAATGTAATATAATTTGATGTAAGTAAAACAAATTATGGTCCAAACAAAACTTTCATTATCATAAAAGGTGTATTACCATTTTATCAACATTAGAAGGTTTTGTTCCTTGAAGTCTTGGAGGAGATTGAGTTTGAGAATCAGTAGGTGGAACCATTTTTTGCCAATGTGAGTATTCCTCTGCACTGTGATTATATAGTTGTCGACCACCAAATGATACTAACATAATAACAGTTTCATATTATTAACAAACACATTATATAGTTACAAAACCACAAACAATTAAATATATACCAAATTCCGGTATATCTTGATAAGATGTGGATGGCACTGAAGAAACCGATCTTGTGTTACTGTTCTTTGTGATCCTTAGATGTTCCTGTTCACCAACTGGTTTCCAATCTAGTTGATACTATCACCATGTAATTTATAAAATAAAAATGCCAGTTACATACACAGATAATTGTCGGTATTTTCTAGAAATGATGAGTGAAATACTGAAACTCTACTGCCTCTAGGTAGAATTGTATCTGGATATGTATTCTTAGAGAGAACTTCCCCACTATTCAGCTATCTATTAATAGATTATCTTTTAAACTGCTATATACAGATTGCTGTATAAAGTTTTCATTTGGAAAGTTCAAGTTACATCAAATATAATATGTTATTTTTAATCATTTATAATGCTTACTACTACTAAATAATAAAATATATAGTAGGCTTCTAAATAAAAATCCACAAATTAAAACACAACAAAATTATTTAAATTTATTGAAACTTATCTGTAAGATATTTTATTTTCTAAAAAATAGTGCAGTACAAAATATTATACAAATTAACATATTAAAAATAAAAATATCGTTTATATTTTTTTTTATTAGTTTACCAAATTGTTAGAGTGCTGTGCATGTCCATGATAACCAGAACGGTTTGCAAATTGATTAGCAGCTGACCGTTCCCTATTTCTATCATTTCTTCTATTGCTTTTTGGTAGTGTGCCTGTGTTGCGTGGGCCATCGTTAACACCCGGCGACATGTTCTTTGCACAAAATATTCTTACACGCTTGAGGAGGTATCTCTCTGTTTGTTGGATTTTCACAGTTAACCTTGCCGCACAATTTTTATCGCAATGCGATTTTAAAAGATTGTGATTTTATGCGAGTAAAAAGGTGTCATTTACCTGGAAATATTAAAAAGCCGATTGTGCGAGAAGACGCATTTCAAATAAGTAATACGCGACTGACTCAGAAATCGTTTCGACAAATTTCATGAGCTAGACGGAAGTGTGAAAGTATGGATTGGTATTCACGAGGCTATTACGTCAAAATACTTGGCAGGCTAATAAAAAGAATTAGATACTATAAATAAGTTAGGCCATTGACGCATTTACTATGATGATTATAAGAATATATCGATTGTAATTTCAAAATCACTCTTGCTTACTGGCAGCTGCGGCCATTTTTAAATACTTGTTTGACATGTTTAGTTAAACATCATTCACATTAACAAAATCAGATATTTAAACCTGCTATTTATTAATAAATTCTTTAACAATAATTATTTATAATAATTTTATTACGGTACAATAGGTTGCCTTAAGAATCTCGTCTGTTTTATATTACATTTACGATACATACCGATACTATCGCGGGTAGTATTCAATGAAAAGTATAAACATAATCTTTTTTTTATATATAACATACTATTTATCAATAATTTTTTAGATTACAATGAGATTACGGTATATCGTATTTTGCATTTTTCGTCACGATAATTCAATTCGTTAAATCAATATTGATAGTAGAAAATACAGAATTCACATGTTGATACTGCTTAATGTTTAAATTTAAAAAATATTTCCTCCAAACCGCAATACCGATGCGTTAATAAAGCGCAGTGCGTAACTATGTAGTTGCAGAAGTATTTTTGCATTTTGATAGATAGCGCTTGTATTGACATGTGGCGACCCCCGGCAATAAAAAGAGAATTAATCTGAGCGCATGGCGCCATGACACTTGCCGAGGGACGCTGTTTCGCGCCTATGGCCTGAGGGGTTAATAATAAATAACCGATTCCGTCACATGTACACCACTCCTACGTGCTTTACATCTAGTCTTTAGAATCTAGGCAGCGCCTATGACAAACAACATAGATCTCGATAGTGTCGCGCACGCGGCTTGCGTATCCTCCAGATATCGCTTGCAAGTTACCGATTCGTGCAGGTCTTTGAAACGTTTCAAAAAGAAAGAAAGAGTGAAAGGTTGAAAATAAGTACCGCACGACCCGTTATATCGATGTTGACGATCGGTTGATCCGGCGCGATATCGTATGTTCTTGTTAACGGCCAAGTGCGGAACTGTTCATTTTCTTTTATACCACTTTAACCGGGTACGGAACGAGTGTATACTAGTGGCTACGTTTCGTGTGTAAGTGCATGCTGTGTGATTTTCTTAAAATTCGCTTGGATTTATCTCCTGACGCTGTGAAATGCTGACAAGCTGGCAACATGCGTACAGCAGCATAGTTGATACGGACATACGGCTCGGTACCTGTAAGTATTAATTGTCTCATGCATATCATTTTCTTATCGTACCGAATGTGTACTAAATATTCGAGGTTATACTGTATATGATCGACATTTAACATTCGCATGAAGACGAACATAATGTAAACGTACGCTATACAACAAATAATATTTACGTATCAATTTTGGGAAAGGTATTCGTACGTGAACAAGCAATTTATGAATTAGCATCTTTTTTTTGTTACATTGTATATATTTAGTGGACAACTTTTAATTCATGTTATACGTTTATAACTATGCGTTTTCATTTAGCGTTCTCCTTTCACATTGCCAGGTAGAGCTAGCATGAATCATACGGAGAGACTTATACCCTACTTGCTCTATCCAATTAACAATTCATTAAATTTCTCCAATCCAATAATAATGTATCATTAAAATCGCACAATTAAATAATTTTCATTCAACTTATTACCTAGAAACTTGCTGTCCGCGAAACTAATTTATCTTCCGTATAGACTATTAGTAAATCTAGAATTGATCAATTCGTTTTACGGAATAAAGAATCTGCGTTGATAGTACGCTATTACTTAGAAAAAGTACCGAGTGGCTCGGATGATTGCAATCAGAGATATGATTGCATTTAAGCCAAATAAAAATTTCATCGGACTCAATATCAAGCGTGTTAACATCGTATACACGCATCGTTCCTAATTAGGTTTAATGAGTACACAAGGACGAAGTTGTCGCTCGTAAGAATAAACGTAAGAATTATTTCATCGGCGTGTTACACGTTCGCCGCGACCATGATGGCACGAGATCGGTATATAGGAAAGTCGTTATGAAATTTTCGCGCAAGTAGGCTGAACGTTGCACTTCAACTTGACTACTTGTTGCATAATGTATCGATCTTGGTGACCTAACCCAACTATGCATCGTCTTTATGCACTCGCTACTGTTTGTATTACACGCGTGTATTCGTGAAGCACACGTAGAACAATTACACGACAATACAGAAACCGACACCCGGTACATATGTTTGAACGTACCAAAAGTCAATACGTTTCTTTCATTCAACAATATGGACTACTGGCCTTGTGATAATTTCTCCACGAATGATCGATAATACGGTTGGTGTGTTAATACCAAATACTAAGGTCGATTCGGCCTATCATCTAACCACCTCTTGCACTTACGAATCGCGAAAGTAAAATTGATATCCACGCGACATGCGAGATACCCGCTTGTCCATTCCTTAAATATGTTTTTAATTGATTCTATGCATCCTTTCATTCGCCTCTTTTTTTAATAACCACCGTTTATTTGAGAGCAGACAGAAAAGTCTATCTTGTCAATATTAAAATTGTCAGTCTTATGTTGCATTCTTCGAAAACCGTAAGGAATATCGAGACCAAATTTTAATCACACGCTGTTTGAATCTTTTTATGCATATCCGTGTATTAAAACTAAAAAATATTACGTGAAATTGATGATATAAATCATTAAATCATTCCGGTAATTGTTAGAATTTACCCAATACCATTTGGTAAAAGTTTGAAATAAGAAATCAAGAAATAGTTAAAATTAAGGAAAAACACACGTACACTTAAAAACCACAATTACAATTAGACAAAACGGACTTTTATTAATTGATGTTGGTATTTACTGGAATGGTTCAATAAAAGTCTAAAATGAAAGTTTACAAAAGTTTTCGGACTTTTATCACCTCACAATGGTAAATTCTAAAATTAGCCGGTAAAGCCTAGAATTTATCAATTTTCGGGCTTCTATAGTAACATATCTACTAGTAAGGAACGTGTAATTAAAATTCAGTTTCAATATTTTTTAGTTTCCGAGGAAAAGGTGCGTAAAATTGGTGATTTAACATTGACGAGGCAAAGCTTTCCATCCCCTTTAAAAGTGCCACTTAATCGAATTTATTGCCACACATGAAACAGTTTTAAAGTTATTCTAGCGTGTAGAATAAATTATTGTCACAATTGAGCGATTTCAACGATTAACCAACGGTTGCGGATTTTGTTTAAGCAGCCCGTGAAACGCGGAACAAATTTTCTTCTCTCACGTGAGCCGCATATGTCGCTGAACGCCGGCCAGCTTTTCATTTCGTTCGTTCCAATTTCATAGGGTTATTTCTGTGAAGAATGGGAACGGTTTTTGTTTCAGCTCCTCCCGCTTTCGCGAATTCATGCCAGTCTCATAAAAATCCGCTTGGCAAAAATTCTATCTACCAATCGTGGTTATTTCCTGTTGGATGGTGTTTAATCAATCGTGTGCCAATTGATTATATCATGGACTAGTTAGAAAGAAAATCCATAACTTTGTATTAATGGATTTTCGATTTTATCGGATTCTTGTTCGTTACAAAGGAACAAGGATGCTTTTGCTCCGTTAATGCGATAGTATCGGTTTCATCTTTTATATCAATTGGGAGATGTATTTATTTACATCAACAGGTAGCTCAATATTCGTAAAAGGTTGAATGCCATTTCAATCACGTGTGAAGAACAGATGTTTTCCAAGGCAACCTGTTTCAGAGCAATTTGTAGATACACGACCATGCTGACAACCAAAAGATTCGGTCAGTGCCAATTACAAAAACGTGATTTGGAAGGGTGCCTATATGCGTGATTAAATTGCAATTCACCAGCACCGGAACACATGGTGTCCAACATGATATTCGCTGCTAATAGCATGTTCATTAGAACTGCTACTATATTTTTTTCATATTGCAGTTGTCCCTCGAAGTACGCAAGGGTTCAGGACGTCGACTTGTTGCGTAATTTTGAGATTCTTCCCATACTTATCACGAAATATTACGTACATTGATTACTAAACTGCGGATCTTTATGCAAATTCGTATTTTTATTAACAAGATTAAAGAAGCGAAACTGAAATAAAAGGTTGTTTTCATCATTTAAATATTGTACTTTCTACTGTATTTTACACGTCTTGTACATTTTTACATCTTCTATCTATTATCTGCATCTTTGAACATTCAAGAAATCACAAGTTTTTTAAAATGTTAAATTTGGAGCATATTTCAATTTCATAAAAATCGAATAAGTAATCAAGGTAAATAAGTACACAAATATAGCCTAAATAGAATTTTTTCTATCCTTTAATCGTTATAAAGTATACTGCTCTTTTATTATGTTTTACATATTTTTGCATATTACGTGTCGGCTTCATTCTTTCAAACACCTAAATTTCCTATAAATGCATAATAAAAATAAAAATTTGTAGTGTATTTATCATATTTTGTGTGTATATATTATTTACATTTTATGAAAGTAATCTGTAATTTCTGTAATTCTCCAAAGGCGTGGCGACTTCAAAGACCGCAAAAAAAAAAAAATAAAACATATTTCGAAGGACAACTGTATAATGTGGCCAAGATGAGTCATATGTTCTTAGATAATCCTGGTGATAACATTTTTTGCAATATGTCTTTTTTTCTTGTAAGTGACATTATGGAATTGTTCTTACATAAGAACGAAAACAAAAGCTCCTCGCAGGTCGCACCTATTATCGATGATCGCATTTTATTGGACGACGTCAATGAGAACATCTGTCGGGGAGATAGATGATAAATTCCTGACAAATGACTGGCCAATGCGATCGTATCGCAGTTTTGTTATTTCCGTTATGATTAGATCTATTCAAACGCTCAATAACGTTCTTTTCCTGATTACGGTGTAAAATATTAAAAGCAGACGACTTAACTTCATTGCTTTCTTTGCACGCAAAATAAACTCGAACACGATCCTTCCGTGCATATAAAGATTTTTCGTTAGCTACAGTGTACGGAAAAAATGGTTTTCATTATACGTGGTGTTCTGTTTCCTTTTTTTTGTTTTTTTTAATTCACTTTCTGATCTAAGGATTGAGAGAATATAAAACCTCATTTTGAGAAGGGTGTGGCTTCACGTGTGTCCTATCGACGGATTAACGTCGTTGCTGATTGTAAACACGAAACCCAGCCTATACACGGTAAATATACAGACCACCCACACCTTTTTCGCGTACGCACCCACTGAACGATGGGAAGAGCCGCTCCTTCTTATTACTCCATTCTCTCGACCTATCCGTTTCTATTTCTAACTCTAAAGACACGGTTACACCCATAAGCCAATTACACGATTCACGCGATTTTTTGCCATGATTTACCATAATTTTTAATTATCCACGCTTCTGTATTTATGTTTACCTCTTACAAATAGAATTTGTTCCATTGAGCAAATTTTCAGCGATTCTGTATCTCCTTTTCACTCGCAACCTTAAATCGATACACTTTTCCTAGTTTATTCCTCGGTGCATTCGATATTCGATAAGATAGCGCTACGATTACAAATGGAATTTTCCGCGAAATTGAATATGCGCGAGGGTATTGTGATCCACGTAGACAAAAATCCGTTTTTTTCTTTTTTTTATTATATATGATAGACAAAACATGAAACAAGAAGGCATGTAACGTAATGAAACGTGTAGTCTAACCCAGTTAAAAATCGATGCGTGTGAAAGCACTCCAGAGAATTGACATTTCCATGGATGGCTCTAAAGTGTAACATTCTTTGCGAGTCCTAGCAACCCACTTCCACTAAAGGGCGATCTTTGATAATAACGCCCTGAAGGAGCTTAGACAGGGGTTTAGTATATTTTTGTGACACAAATCTGCTGAATCCACGTATCCCAATTATCCAAAATCGATAACATTCAATTATTCAACGACCTCTTGATCAATTTATTTCTACGATGCCTTTCTATTGATTTACTCTGTTACAAATGCCAGCATGCTCTCTGTTATTATCTTTTTTTGCAATACTATTGCTGGTTACTTTATGTTATGTTGCATACGCGGACTCCTATTTTTCTCGAAAGCATCGTAGAACGTTTTTGTTCGCGTGGTCTGACAATGAGGTTGATTTTTAAACAACATTGTATCGATTCGAATAAGAAGAACGTGTTGTTGCACGGTAAATACAGTGGTAATAAAGCAGCTAAGGCTTCTATATTACTGCTTTTTTCTACACTTGCATTCTCTCATGTTCGCTTTTGTGTTATTTTGCGTTCACTGCAATCCGTGCAACGTACTTTCAGTTGTACGCAACGCAAAGTTGCAAGACACTTCAGTAGAAGTATCTAACTGCTTCTCCAAATGATGGCCTTAAGTAGAATGTGATGCGGTGGTCAGACTTAGATGCGTAATTCTCTCGCCGTTGCTCTTGCTTACAGTGAAAGCTATTTTACTTTTAAGCTTCTTGCATCGACAAACTTGACCGCTATGAAATTATTATAATGCGATCAATTGTTAACCCTTTGACTGCGGTGTAATCGTTATTGTGGAGCAATGATATAATAAAAAATGTTCAGGTAGTTTATGCATGCAAAGTAGTTACTTGTGAATAAATTAATTTGAAGCATAAAACAATAGCATGTTACATTCGTGTTAAACTGAACTTTCAAATATTGCTTTACAGTGTTAAGTTAGGAAATTAATGTATGTTGTGTTATACGAAATCTACTAGGCGTATACAAGGTGTCCAAGAAGGTTGGGACCAAACTTATACTATGTATTAATGAGGTTAAGTAGGTGAAAAAAGTTCGTATAAACCTATGTCCGAAAATACTTTATTGAAAAGTTGGAAGCGTTCAAAGCTTTACGGACAAAATTATTGAAAGTTTATACGAACTTGTTTTATCTACTCGACCTCATTAACACATAGTATGAGTTTGGCATCGAACATCTTGGACGTCCTGTATATATCCCTTACGCAGTCAAAGGGTTAATCATCATCTATTTTTTTAAGCGCTGATCTACACTCCTTAAGTAGAATCGGATGTAGCGATCAGACATATAGAACTGTGAAAAAGTTTTCACCTATCAAAAACTATACTTTCTTCTTTTACACATAAATTTAAGTATAATCAGTATTATTTCGATTACTTTGTACTTTTGAGGAAGCATTTAATTAAAACATTATTAATTGTCATAAGGAATATTGTTTAACTTTGAATTATTAATATTTTGTGTAACCTCATTTTGCTTCTTCTACAGCAATTGTTCTTTTGAGAAAACTTTAATCGAATAAAAACACGAAAGACTAACATAATGAAGGTAATGTTTAGAACTACATTTCGATATAATAACATTCGGAAACGGTCCTTTCCATATAATAATATTTGGAAATGCCACCCAAGATTATTCTTAATTGCTGTTATAAAACCAGTAACACAGATGGCTTGAAATTTTTGCACAGTGCTATAAATGCATAATTTATTTCTCGCTACTCTCACATTTAGGGAAACCCGTTCAAAACTATTTTTGAACTTTTTGCATTGCTATACTAGATATCGTTATAATGAGCTTAATTCGTTCATCGCCTATTTCTTGGATCGGTAAACTACGTATTGTTAGAAGCCTCTTAAGTAGAATAGGATGCGGTGGTCAGACACAGCCACTCCGCCTACTTATTTTTCTCGTATTTAGTGAAAGCTATCCTAAACTATTTCTAAGCCTTTTGCGTTGCTGTATTTAAATTCTACGGAATCGTTACCACAAGGTTAACTACTCTTTTATCTATTGTACCTAACAACAGGAGCAATTACAAGAATCTCTAGCGATTCGTGTTAATACGGCGAAATTTACGCAGAATCATGGTTAGTGGGTGTAATGATTTTATGGTCTAATTTGTCGACCGACTGGTGGGTAAGTTCGCGCGGGCATGTGGCACGCGCAGAAGATCGTAGGTGGTTTATATCAGGGAGAGACGAGAGTCGGCGCGTCTATCAGAGGTAATAGTGTACGCCGTCTCGTCGACATGGAAACCCGCGTCCAAGAAGTCAGACGGAGAAGTAATACACGTGCACGCGTGCTGGTCGTAGGCACACTCAGAAATATGAAAAAGTTAATGGGTTGTCGTTGGTCGTGCATTACACCATTTGACAGTTCCTCGTTGTCACTCGTCCCAAACGTTCTTGCTAATCTAATCACGAGTTAATTACCGTTATTTGGCGCCGTGTTCGTCGAACAGTCATTTCGAGAAGCGGTACTTCTAACCGTGCTTTATCTGTTCGCATCTTTATTGTTCGTACTTTCGAAACGTTACAATCGGGTGGCGAGTTTCGGAATTTTTTTGAAGGTGATAGTGCGTGAATCGTTGACGCAGATTCTTTATTTGAGTGTACAATATAGAATGATGTTCGTAATAAAATATTCAAGGACTTCCCGCGTAGAATAGATTAAACGCGGGGAATGAAAGTGTGCAAAACCAATTCGTCGCGTGAGATTTGCCGGCGTAAAATTTTTCAATGCATCGCGGTGCCTCTTGCCGGCGATTCCTATCTGAAATGAGAATTTTATGAGAACTAGCCACGCTAAGAAAATATTTTCCCGAGGTTTGTCCTTCGAAAAATCTCTCCTGATTTAGTTGTTACGACTTTCATTACTTTGCGCGTCTTACCGCCGCGTATGTTTAAAATCGTTCTTCGAAGATTTCATTTTATATTCGATTAAATAAGACACGTTACAACACGATTACGTTAATCTTCACTGTATCTCGATTATTTTAATTATTCGATATCCCATTGTGTGACTTTAATTATTCCATTCGTTACGATTAATAAGCGCTAAGCGACGCTGATTTGCATACGTAATTATACCACGGATGCCTTTCGTTTTTTTATCGCAACTTTCACATTCTGTTCTTCTTTCGTAATCTGTGAATGTGTTGCAATTCGTGCGACGATTCACGGGTAGATCAATGAAATCGGTTGCATCGATCTTCCGGAATGACGTGGACTTTATTCATCGATGAATTTCTATTTTCTGTTCTGTCGCGAGTGTTTCGTATCAAAGTGTGTGCACAACTTCGGGAAGTTGCTCCCGATAAACGCATGTCTTCGCCTGATGGTGGGCGATGAGTGCCAAAAATTTTCACGCGTCCCGGTCCACTTTGTAGTGTCGCTCATATGTCTCGATCGGGTAATTTTATCGTGGCGATGATTGATCGTCGTACAAAGAAGAATCAAATTCTCGCGTGGCAGAAACTCCACAGAGTGTAAACGTATTTTACGTACAGTGCTCGTTACGACGCGTTATTGACAAGGTGTTCTTCTCGTCGACACACAAAGAAACTCTACGCTACATTGGAATTGGTGTAAATGAATCGTTCTCGTGGGATAGGTTTAAAGAATTCAGTAATAAAGAGATCGTGAATGAACGCGTTGGTTCGTTGAGATTATCCGGCATGAGCTCAGGCTGGATCTATTTCTGTCACGAATTTGTTTTTAGCTGTTTCGAATATTTTACTCTGCCGCAGGAGAGTTGCGATACCTGTTCTACAACTCGTCTGACCAGAGAGTCGCGTTTACTACTGAATCTTGATTCTCGACGTTGAATAAGCGAGCGTGACCGAAACTGAGACTTTGACACTGAGGATTCATTACATGGACGAAGTCTTCTGTTGTATATTTTTCCTGATATGATCGCAAACCACGTTAGTTGGTGGCGTGGCATCGAAGTGCCTTGGTAAAATAGATAAGGTAGTGACTAAAGCAACCGATAAGCAAGCAATTGTTGCGGTTGTAGTAATTTTAGGATATATTAGGAGGAATGACTTATTTTTGTACGCACACGTCAGTGGAAGTACGATAGGGCATCGAAAAAAGTTTTGCTGGCTAAGATCCGTGAAATCAATTTAAGGACGGCTGCCCGAAATCCGCCTTGGCCTACTCGGTTGATAGTTGTGAGTAGCATAATATCTCTGGACATTCTCTTAAAAAATACTTCGGGTTTCGGATCATCAATCAGATACCAGGAACGCGATGTATGAATTTAGTTAAAAAATAATCTCGGGCAAACGAAAATAGCGCTTAAATGACGGCTAGTATTCGTGTCAAGGGGAGTTTTACGCAAATTTACACACAATCGTTCACGTTGTTAGGGTGACAGCTGATTTATTAAGGTCTACTATATAAACACGCTTTTTAATCCCTTTTCGCTTCATTCTATATCAGTAAAACACTTTTATCTTACAACTATCATCTATGACGCACACCCATATCGTTTAATAGATTTTTACGTTTATACGCTAACATACACGTGCATTGTATCTACATACTCACACAAACCCTATGAATTATCGTCATATAGTCGTTAATTGTCGCAAAGTCTAATGTTGACCGTAATCGTGCCTTGTGCGCGCCCAGAACATCAATATTTATCTTTGGTTTTAATGGTTTGGTTGAATCCACAAAGTCATCCTTCTTAGTGTATCCAGGAAGCACAATATCTCCAGTAATCAAACGAGTAACTTCACGAGCTACCATTTATTCTTGTTATTTTTTAGAATATTTTCTATCTTTATATATTTTTCTCTTTATATACACTGATGTAACGAAATTGGTACATAAATGGTAATGCATGCATTGCAAAGACGCACGGAAACGTCCACCACGTAGAGGTTCTTTGAAATACGATAATATACGTGTATTTTCTTCGCATCGGCATTGCATCATCGTAGATTACGTTCCTCGAACGACTGTCATTTTATTGCCTGATTGTAATCTTGCTCGCGACTTCATCCACGCTAATCTGGTTTTCAAAATACATTCCTGTAGTTCCAAATATTCTTCTTCTCTCTTATTAGCGCATACCGTAGAAGAAATCACATTGTTGAACGAAGATTCAAATCTTCCCAATTTCAACTAATGTGCCTAGAAGTAATTGAATCCAATTAATTCTAAAATTAGAAACTACACGATGATCCTATCATATTGGATATATGGCGTCTATAGTCGGCTGACATAACAATGTTCGTTCTTGGACGGTTAAGGTACAAAATTAAACTAAACCAATCATCAAATAAAGACACGAATTCTGATTCTCTTACCAAGTCAGTAGAATCAGCTTAATAAATTCTCCCTTCTCGCTAGCTTAAGATGACCGCGACTGTAGTCGTATTAATGAATTTGGTTTGATTTAGGCCCCGCTGCGTTCAATGCAACCAACTGCCAGGGGGAGCCCCCCGGTTCCCAGTCCTGGCTCATTACGTCCATTTACACCTCCGGATCTCTCTTCCATACCTCATATGGACGGTACACCCTCACAAGGCAGCGGTGTTCGTAACAGTTCCTCATTTTCGAGTGGTCGATGCAACGATGGAGCTCAAGAACAATCCGGCCCTTATATCATCGGTAGCCCCATCGATCTCGGCAATATCGATAACGTTGACAATATTGGCCTACGTATAGACCCTCTGGCAAGTGGACGCCGAAGGACTCGCGAACACATCGAATTGCAAGAAACTGGAGTACCCGAGACGACGAATTCCGAAGGTAAGACATATCGTAGACTTGTTCATTGCCGTAATTGAGATAGTACCGTATTTGCTTTTGTCAGCAATGGAGTAGGAATAGAGAGATGTGGGTAGTTTACGAATAGTCGTGATACGATAGATGACTATATATAGTTACAATCTTTTTTATTATTATTATACAAACACTTGCATAAATAATGGACGTCGATATAATTTTTAGTTGCGACTCTAAATTCTAGCTTCCTAGATGTTAAAGGTCAAGCTAGTACGACTTTGTATAGCGCTTAAATACCTAGCGATACATTGGAATAGAATGTTTTCGAAGTAGAATCTATTCGATGCTATCCTCTTATATACTGATAGTTGTTCTTGGAAAACAAGACAATTGTTACCATTGTTTAATTAATGGTACACTTCGAAGCGTCGCCTAATAATGCTAGTATGATAATTTTATCATCTGTTTGAAAAAGGGAGAAAATTCAATAAACTTTCATACTTTGTGTGTGCATCGTTATACTGCTATCAAGGTAGCACGAGCGGATTGTCCAATAAGGTATGATATCAGTGGCGCGAAGCTACCTTCAGCTCACCCCAGCGGACGTGTCCTTGGCCCATAGTCTACGGGCACCGAAGTTGTTTATTGACGCAGCCTTACCGTACACGACTCCGTATTCGCGGCAAGTGCTGGTGGAGTACAGCACGGTGCTGACGCCAACTTGTTGCCGGTAGCAAGCGCATGCGTTTTTAGGGTAACACGTGTACAGGGCTGTCGCATTTTGCGACCACCCCTTTGAGCAGTAGTGTAGTAAACCATTTAGAAGCCCGTGCCATAAGCGATTTAAATAGCCAGTGTTCTCGATGAATTCTCTTGCTACTATATATTGTATCGTTAAAAATATCAATGTACTCATCAGCTAGATTGTGTTCCCATCGGTAGTTGTTATCATTTCTCTTTTAAACCATACAATATTTTTTAATAATATCTTTTGCCCCTTTTTATTCATTCACGAGTGGTACGGATGAGAATTGAACGTTAATGACCATTAAATACAAAAAAAATAGCATGCGTGTAACATAAGAGGTACGAATTATCCTACCGTGAACAGTCTAATGGCCCATATATACCTTGGTAAAGAAGCCGCTGATGATCAGTGCCACCTACGTACTAGAATCAGTGTCTCTCGAGCAAATTTGCTGGCGTGATATAGTCACGGAAATTCTCCGTTCGCAGTCTTTTTACGAACCAATCCTAGCTTTCGGATAATACAGTTTTATGCAGATTAATCCGTAGGCTTGCGTTGCGCTTATTCTTATTTCCGTTGGGTCGGTAGGGGTGTGGCGACAAGCGCGAGGCTTCTTCCGGCACGATGACGCAGATATGTAGTTTGTTTAACCGATCGTTATCTCGAGCAGAAAAGTGTCCGACCAGTGTATGTTAACTAACTACTGTTTTATAGGAGAAGTGCGTACGCTTCCACGAATTGTTTAGTTTTACCAACATTCCTTGATGAATTGGAAAATTTCTGAGTTACTGATAAGATATTCTACTTATACATTGATTCTGATTAATCTTATTTCATTGATAACGAATGAGTAATTTTAATTTGCAGATATTATTTAAATTCAGTGCTGATTTGGTGCTTTAACAACCTTTTTCATTGTCATTGGTTCCATTTAATTTAGCAGTTTTGTCCTCTCGAATAGGTTTTTCCTCGTTGTCAACTTTGCTTACGTTTGTGTACTTGTTACACAACTGTTTTAATAGTGGTGACGTACGAATGGATAATGTATCGCCGGAAGTAATTATTACGTGATTGGTGTTGAGAAACTATGGGATATACGAGCTCAAATATTTTGCGTGCACGCGTGTCGTGGAATGATGTATGTACGCTATTAAAGAATAATCATCCAACACCCACTGCTGAAGTCTCATATTATGCAATTTTTGTTTTCGTAATATGATCTAAATCTCAATACCTAGAGGATAACGGTAGCAAAGCATATATCGCACGTATATGTTCACTGCTCCTGCTGATATATCTATATGTGTACAGCAGTGATAACACTCCCATCAATACATTTGTTGTTCGCAGTATTGGTATATCGTTGTGTCCTTCAGAATTCCAATTGATAAATTTTGCTCGAATTATGAAATACAGTAAAAAAGAACGTGTATACGTTATATATGTAAAATTAATTAAGATTTAGCTTTACAATAAATGTACAATAATTATTTGTTAACTATCTATAATTGTACATGTCATTTTATTTTTACACTTTGTAAATATGAAAACGTATTTGCAGTAATTTATTTTAAAGTCATTTTCAATACATAGGCGTTCAATTGGAAGTAATTCCTGTCAGATGTTAGTCACATTTCAACGAATTCCCCCCGATCAATGTTATGACTATTGACAGCAATAAAAAAAGCTTTTTTATGATATTCCTCTTTAGATATGCAGTTATAACCTCCAATATGATAATACGATCCCGAACAACGTCACTTTCGTCTTGAATAGCATAGTGAAACGATTAAACTCTTTCCCGTTTCTAGATGGATCGAGCCTCGTAACTTATTTTCGAATGTGATCAAGCCAATAAATAGAAATATGGAATATTACTGACTTTATAACCTCGAATTGTTCGATTATATTAAATTAATGGAGTATTAAATGTGTTAGATTGTGTTTGTAGTAGTGTTCTTTTATCGCGAGTCGAACATGAGTCGAATTATCAAAGAGAAGTGATGTGAGAGACATTTGGTTTAGCAAACGCCAACATGGAAATAGCGGGTACAAAAGTGATACAATGGTTCAATGAACTCAGATCTCGGTTTCATCTTTATTTGTACGCTCAAAATCGTAAGTCAACATGTTAAAAAAAAAATATATTGATAAATGGTCAAGTTTAAACGCGCGACCATTGTCGTAACCAGATAAGAAATGCTTTTAAACTTGTTCGTTATAAAATGATAACTAATATGTAATTGTTTTTTTACTGTATTTATGAAAAATAAAGTAATTGTTTAATATTTTTCTCATAATGGTCACAATTCGTAAATTTTCACCGAAAGTTTTGAAGGTGAAAGAGATTATATTTTATCGCAGTTGGTCCCATAAGGGCGGAAAATGGTGGATCCCAAGGTGACGATCAAAGGTCTTCTCACCAACACGATAGCAGTGAAGAAAGGGTGGTTTTCGTAAATGCACCACATCAGCCAGCGAAATATAGAAACAATCGCATTACTACCGCGAAGTACTCATTTCTTTCGTTTATACCTATGTTCCTTTTTGAACAGTTTCGCCGATACAGTAATTGCTTCTTCCTATTCATTGCCCTCATGCAGGTAGGACATTGGAAACATTTTTCTTTCTAAGCTAATAATGCAAAACAAATTTTTTAATTTTACAATCTACATAATTTTTGTTACTTTAGCAAATACCGGATGTATCACCTACAGGTCGATACACTACTTTGGTTCCATTAATTTTTATTCTTAGTGTATCTGCGTTAAAGGAAATAATCGAAGATATTGTAAGTACGTTTAACTATAATTTTTATGTTTATTTAATATAAAATACTGTAATAATACTGACAATTATAGAAAAGGCACAGAGCAGATGATGAAATAAATATGCGCGAAGTAGAGGTTTTAAGGGATGGTCATTGGCAATGGATACAATGGAGACACGTTGCTGTTGGTGATGTGGTTAAGGTTGCACATCATTTACCTCAATCTCATGGATGTGGTAATTATCGATAAATAAAACATTCTCGCTAGAACCGCTTTCTTCGATATGCATAGGTTCGCAACAACAATTTCTTCCCTGCTGACTTGATCTTATTGTCATCATCGGAGCCACAGGGTATATCTTTCATAGAGACTGCCAATTTGGATGGAGAAACAAATTTAAAGATAAGACAGGCCCATCCTGACAGTGCCAGTCTCTTAGATACTGCGGAATTAACGAATTTTCGAGCGAATATTCAATGTGAACCACCAAACAGGCATTTGTATGAATTTAACGGAGTGTTGCGAGAAACCAATAAACAGTATGACCTTTTCTTATGAAAATGCAAAAATGTTTATAATTTTATGTAAGAGATATGTATGTCAATTTTTAGATGCGTAGGTTTGGGACCTGATCAAGTATTACTTCGCGGTGCAATGCTAAGAAATACGCGTTGGGTGTTTGGTGTAGTGATCTATACTGGGCATGATACCAAACTTATGCAAAACAATACTGCAACTGCACCCTTGAAAAGGTCCACTTTAGACCGACTGACCAATACACAAATACTCATGTTATTCTTTATACTTCTTTTACTGTGCCTTCTCTCTGCTGTATTTAACGTTCTTTGGACTAAAGCTAACAGTCATGGGTTATGGTATTTAGGATTACCAGGTGAAAAATCAATGGTCTTTCTCATTTTGTTTGTAGATGATTACAAAATTAAATAATTGTTTATTTCTTTCAGAGGAAATGACTAAAAATTTTGCTTTTAATCTTTTAACATTTATTATTTTATTTAACAATTTAATACCCATTTCGCTACAAGTCACTTTGGAAGTAGTGAGATTCGCCCAAGCTACATTCATTAATATGGACATTGAAATGTACCATGCAGAAACAGATACTCCTGCAATGGCTCGGACGAGTAATCTTAATGAAGAACTTGGTTTAGTTAACTATGTTTTTACCGATAAGACGGGAACACTCACGAAAAACGTAATGGAGTTCAAACGATGTTCAATTGGTGGCAAAATATACGAGTACGTTTTGTAAATCGTGTATTAATTTCTCAGTTACTTTGAACTAAACGGTAATCTTTTATAGTTTGCCGGATCCAATTTTAAATGGTAACGAAGGTAGTAGTAGTATCAATAATGAGTTAGCTCGCGATATTATCGAAGGAAGATCAATTCAAGATTTTTCTCGTCCAGCGGATAGAAAGGCTGCGAACCATGCAAAAATAGTGCATGAGTTCATGATTATGCTATCAGTGTGTCATACTGTTATTCCGGAAAAAATTGATGAAACTATTATTTATCATGCTGCGTCGCCGGGTAAAATATTTATATTAAATCAAATTTATAGTAATATAACATTGTTCACGATTTAATTTTATACATATTTATATAAACAGATGAAAGGGCACTAGTAGATGGAGCACGTAAATTTAATTACGTATTCGATACTAGAACACCCGCCTACGTGGAAGTAATAGCTTTGGGTGAAACGCTTCGATATGAAATATTAAATGTAATCGAATTCACGTCAGCTAGAAAAAGAATGTCTGTGATTGTGAAAACACCAGACGGAAGTATCAAACTTTTTTGTAAAGGAGCTGATTCCGTTATCTACGAAAGATTATCCCCCACTTCCCTCGAGAATGCTGATCCTGATCAAAGTGGCGGAGATGACTTCCGAGATGTAACGTTAGAACATTTGGAACAGTTTGCATCCGAAGGTTTAAGAACGCTTTGTTTTGCTGTTGCAGATATACCGGATAGCTTTTATCAGGTGCATATTTTTTATTATTATTTGATTACGTTTTGTTTATTTTTAATATAATTATTGTGAGATCGTCAATCCTTCTTAATAGTGGTGGCGTGAAACTTATCACAATGCGTCTATTAGTTTGGGGAATCGTGAAAGTATGATTGAAAATGCCGCAAATCTTATTGAAACGAAGCTACAATTATTAGGAGCAACTGCTATTGAAGATCAGTTACAGGATCAGGTAAGTATAATCTTTGTACTTGTGTAGGTATATTTTTTCGGAGGTCAGTAATAGCAATCCATCATGTTGTAGGTTCCAGAAACGATACAATCCCTTTTACAAGCTGACATTAACGTTTGGGTATTGACTGGAGATAAACAAGAAACTGCTATAAATATTGGTTATTCTTGTAGATTGATTACACATGGGATGCCATTGTATATTATCAATGAATCATCTTTAGATGTAAGAAATGCTAATAATACCTTCTTTTAATAGAATTTTATACCTAAATAGTAATTATAAAATTGGTATTTATTTACAGAAAACGAGAGAAGTTATAATACAGCGTTGTCTTGATTTCGGAATTGATTTAAAGTGTCAAAACGATGTGGCTCTTATTATAGATGGAAATACATTAGATTATGCGTTATCCTGTGATATTAGAATGGATTTTCTGGATTTATGTTCATCTTGCAAAGTTGTTATTTGTTGCAGAGTTTCGCCAATGCAGAAAGCTGAGGTGATTTTTAAAAATTATATAGTCTCAAATTCGTTTCTTTTTGTTACACAATTTTCTGTGTTATTTTTAACAAAAACAATAATATAACAAAGTTTTTCAGGTGGTCGATTTAATTACAAGTAATAAGAAAGCTGTGACACTTGCGATTGGAGATGGTGCAAATGATGTGGCCATGATCCAGAAAGCCCATATTGGTGTTGGTAAGTTTACTTACCCATTGACATTATGACAAATAAAGGGAAAAACGCATACCATTAACACCTATTATTTTTAGGAATTTCGGGCGTTGAAGGTCTTCAAGCAGCTTGTGCTTCTGATTATTCTATCGCGCAATTTCGTTTTCTAAAACGCTTATTGTTTGTTCATGGTTCGTGGAATTACAGTAGGATGTGTAAATTAATATTGTACTCATTTTACAAAAATATTTGCTTATATGTTATCGAGCTGTGGTTTGCCATTGATTCCGGCTGGTCCGGACAAATCCTTTTCGAACGGTGGTCGATAGGTCTTTATAATGTTGTAAGTTATAGGTTTATATTTTATCAATAAAACGCAGCTATCGCGTTACAATGTATACAAGTTTTACTGTTTGCATTAGGTATTTACGGCGGCACCTCCATTAGCTATGGGACTTTTTGATAAAGTATGCTCCGCGGAAACTCATTTAGCTCATCCAGGATTGTATGCCACAAAAAATACCGGGGAGTCGTCATTTAACATTAAGGTATCACTTTTTTTATAATAATATTTACTTGCATTCGACGTCGTATTTTAAATTCTATACAGCGCTAAATTTATTTACACAGGTATTTTGGATTTGGATTGCAAATGCTTTAATTCATTCGTCTCTCCTTTATTGGCTATCGCTAATGGCTCTAAAAGAAGGCATTGTATGGGGAAACGGTCGAGATGGTGGTTACATCGTCTTAGGAAATTTTGTGTACACTGTAGGTTTATCGTACTATCAAGTTTTAATAAATGTATCTATTTGCAGAAGCAGTAATTACATTTTTATGTGTGTTATAGTACGTTGTAGTGACGGTATGTGGAAAAGCGGGGTTAATAATAAACTCCTGGACATGGGTTACTCATTTAGCGACATGGGGATCTATTATGCTTTGGTTCTTGTTTATTTTTATATATAGGTAAATTTTTAAATATATGTCTACTTAATTTACCTTAAATAATATTGAAACCGTTTTTAAAAATTAATGTAATTTCAGTAATTTTTGGCCTGCTTTAAATGTGGGTGCAGTGATGTTAGGCAACGATAGGATGTTATTCTCTTCACCTGTGTTCTGGCTGGGTTTGGTACTTATACCGTCAGCCGTATTACTTTTGGATATTACAGTTAAAGCGTAAGTGTTATGATACATGTAATATTTTACTATGTGATATTTTGATATATTAACTCTATGAATGTGGAGCTTTGCTGGTTTAAAAGTAGTATTTTTACATAAACTTCTGCTTATACTTATTTATTTATATGTATACATTCTTTTATATTATATTACTATATACCATTTGATGTAATATATTTTACATTATATATTATGTATACATTAAATAGATTATTTGTACTTTCAAACATGTATTTATTTTAAACATTGATAATTTTTATTCATGTCGCGTTTATAAAATACAAATATTCGCTAACGCATATATGCGCCCATAGCATTCAAACAGTTATTTAAACGTATGTGAAATATATTTTGTTACAGAGTGAAGAATACAGTGTGGAAATCCGTAACTGCGGCAGCTAGAGAAAACGAAATTCGAAAATCTGACCCCGGTGACATATTCAACAGCCATGACTACAGAAGCTCGTAAGTTTTTCTCCATTCTTTTATTTTACATTATATAATTAAAAAATCAATTGATATAACACGCGCGATAATCACTGAAAATTAAAATTCCATCATAGAACAACGGGAAATGCTTGTAGTAATTCGTATCGATAAGTTATCAATAACATTTTTCCACATGCTGTTACAAATTCGCGTATATCCGGATAACAGCATATACACTGCATGAAATACTGGTAGAGTAACGAGAACAAAGTTATTTGTTAATGTTCAGTATGCATGGCTTAGTGAATGTAACATTTTAATAAGCACGTTCACAATGAAACGAAAGTTTCGTGGACGCTTATCATCGAATTACTATTCAAATTTCCACAGAACTCTTACTACTAACCAATCACTTAGGTGCATGCGTATAGCGGTATCAGCCTTGGTAAAAGTGACATTTATAACTTGCTTTCGTAATTTTCACAGGCCAAACAATTTCCCGTTAATTTTTATCACCACAATTTTTCATGAAAATCATATTTCCATAGTTTAAAATAGAGCTGTTGGTTGTGAGATGCCCGAGTACCCGGGTACTTGATAGGATGCTCGGATAAGCAGAAATTACCCGGGTACCCGAATATTCATCACATCGATAAAGCACGCAAGTCGATGAAGTAGCCGTGAATTTCAATACAAGGGCTGATCGTTTTTTTTTCGATTATTTGTGATCAACATCAGTTTATAAAGAGAAAATGACATTCGGGTTTTGGATCGAAATTCATATCTATCACATCGGTCCGTGTATCTCATCGATTTCATGAATATACAAATACCCGAGCAATTTTTAATTACCCGAGTATCTCATCGGTGCCCGGGTATCTGGGTATCTCGGATTCAAAATACCCGATTCAAAACAATAGCCTTGTTTCAAAATACCCCAATTGAGTAGAAAAATGAAAATTGCAAACAGGAGATCGAGGTCGTGTTCGAGGAGGCGATGGTTAATACGGTGTTGGACCTCGGTTTGGTCGCCGCGAAGGCGAAATAAGATCAGAATCTTCCCAATTGCTCTAGCGACTCGCGATCTGTGGTTTACTCACCGTACAGAGCATATCTCGTCTGCACCATTCCGTATTCCATGTTCCTAAAGACTTTCTGCAAATCCCCGTCCACTGTGGAGTCCGTAAGCATCCTCATATTTTTTATACACCCTCTACCTCTTCCTAAGAATCGCCTACTTTCCACAGTATTTACTGTTTTTGTCTCAAGTTGGGTATTATGTGTATACGTACATAATAGAGACTGCTATGATCGTGTTGTTGTTTTATACATATGTAGTACAAAGTTTATTACATATATCTGTATACAAATAAGACGAACCATGTTTTTTTTCACTTCCTACCTCGTAGAAGTAGAATCATTTTGTAAGTTTAAGTAACACACACTAACAAGAGGTGTTCATTCAGCATTTGTTCCTATTAAGTCATCATTTGCGTCGCTCTAACAGTAGTTCTTGTTTTCATCTGTGTTTAATTTCTCGTTTTATTCTGTACTGATAATATATCCCATTTTTTTTCTTTCTAATTTGTTTCGTATAATTTGTTGAATTGGTATAAATTAGTGACTATGTTTTGTGCGAATAACCAGTGGCCCTGAAGACCAATGCTTTCTTGAGAGTACCGTGCATATGTACGCATATAGAGAGAGTTTCGTTCCTTTTCTGTTTATTCTATTCTTAGCCGTTTTGCACTTTGATTCTAATTTCGTTCGAACGTGTAGGCTTGCGTTGAAATAAGAATAAGGATTCAGAAACGTTGAATACAGATCCGGATGTGGGTGTTTCGAGTGTAAACTAATTATTTAGTTAATGAAACACTAAACAAACACTTGTCAGTATGGAACAAGTACTTTGTTAATGCGGTTTTCTGGTATGTTTTATTCGCGGTATCCCGTGAAGGCCTGTGCATGCCATCGCCGACCTCGCGAGGTGTAAGTACCCCCAGTAGTACGTAACTCATAGTGCTCCTGTGATTTTACACTTTCAGACAAAAGCACTGCTAATTAATTAATCACAAACCGCATGATCGTTCGACGTTTCGCTTCTGAGAGCACTGCGATACGACCAGCCACTATCACATGTATCACAGTCACTTTTAATGTAACTTTAATACTCTTTCTGTCTCGGAAAATGTAAGAAGTTGAGTAGAAGTTAGTAGAATTTTATGGGTATGAGTCGTGACCTTTGTTTTTATTTCAAATCCTTAAGGATATACCAACACCGCAAATTTCTTTTAAGAAGACAGTTCATAGAATTATTATACTTCTATAAGGAGCACAGTACATACCCAAATTTGAATAGAAAACTGCGAGTAAAATTTTTATAGATTATTTAAAAACGATAAAAAAACCAACTAATCCTGTTACGAACAGAAAGATTTGCACTGGCAATTGTTAGCACCGCATGAACCACTATAGATAAGTAACTATCAGGTAGTCGTTCAAGAAAAGGTTACACGCGAAACATATACCAATCATCGAAGAAAAAGAGAATCGAATTTATATAAAAAAATAAGTACGTGCTTATTCATCGGCGTGTGCGATTTGAACTGTTAAGGATGGGGACAGACAATAAGAAAACGAGTGTTTCTAAATCAATTTTGAATACACGGCTTTGCAGATTGACGGAGACGGCGCGGCTACTGAAAAACGTAAAAAGTGTTTTCACCAGGCGATCAAATGCCGCCTCCAGAGTTAATGTCGAGGTGGAGCTATCACGTAAGTTGTTTTATCTGTCTAACGACGGGCTGCAATTGAAAGAAAAAAAAAAAAGAAAGAAAAACGGGAACAATAAGAACGATGAATATTTTGTACAGATTCTTTGTCTTCTAAGCTCGTACTTTGGTATCTTCTTTTTTATTCGTTACTAACAAACTTAATTTAAGAGCACGCGCTTCGTACTTTTTCACGGCTTCTGCCTCTTTAATATATAAGAAAAGAAATTCTCCAAAACAAACAATTCTTCTTCTTCACGATATTCGCACGTGCACTCTATTTTTTATTACTCGCCTAAATTGTACATACGCTAAGTTGCTATTAGACTATAAATTACATTAACAAGATAGCCTCACAGTGAGTGTTATACTTATACTAATCTTAACTAGCTAAATTAACTCGTAACTTAACGTGTTTTTGTCTTGATACATTCGACCGGATGATATGTTAACACTCTCGGTGCCAGCTTTCGAAGAGATGTTTTTTTCGCTTGTTACGATGAACTGGAAAAGTCTCGTGGGACATTAGAGACGCAAGAAAGATGTGTATTGTGCGGAGTTTAGAAGTTTGCACTGAGAACGGCACAGGAGCAAGAATAGCTCTTCGCCTGCTCCACGTATCCTATCTTTCGACATTCTTAAATTCGACAGATTGGCACTTTGTCAGTACCGTTCCTGTCCCATTCAGTTTCGACACGTGTAATTCTCTTTGTCACGCGTCGAATCAGTGCTGTTGAAAGCTGAGAAGAAGTCATTTGGGACTAGACATGCCAGGCGATCAGAAGTTCTCAAGATTTTCTCTCTGAAAGCAGAGGAAAAGAAGTGGTAGTGAGGGAATGGTACGACAGTACCGTCTGATGACGCCACGTATGCATCCGACACACATGGAATAATATTCCTGCTCTTACTGTTATCTCAAACACAGTCGTTAAAATTTTGCTCGCTGACATGTCTGGATGGGACAGCACAAGGGTAAGAGCATCATAGCTAACTCCACACCACGTATGCGCTTTAACTAGTAAGTGTGACCGCTCAGCCAATAAGGGAGATTCGAGCGTGTCGTCTTTATGCTTGTGTCTGCGGAGATGTCCTACAATCAAAGTCGACTGCCATCTTCCGAGCTCTCAACAGTAAATGTCATTATTTCCGTGAATAATGAAAATACATGCGATGCACGACCCCTATAGCCTATTAGGCACGCATCCCTTCCAAGTGTACGCTCTTAAGCTTTGCGGTGTTCTTCTCGTCACTCCCATTGCTCCAGCCGATAATGCAAATACGTATGATCCATCTTTACACTTGTTTCGGAAAAGTGGGCCCGTAACCAATCAGACCTGGATTCCTCCCACGAGACTTCTTTTCAGCTTCCCCTGGAACGAAGTTTTTCCCTGTATGGTGTAGAAATTTGAAAGAGAGGGAGGTCCAGCGATGCAGTGTCTGCTCTCCGTAGAATTTACCCTTCTCTTCTGTCTCTGACCAATTACGCCGTAGGTAGTAGTTCTCCCGCTACTACGCCTACGACGGCATCTTAAGAAGCCGATTGTACCGAGAGCGTTAAGATAAAAAATGGCGGCAATTGGCACAGAAGCGTTGCCCGGCCATTAATGCGGCACCGTGAGTAATAATACTTCTGCGTCGATTTTGCCGCCCGTCCGAGTTGAAAGTGTGGAAAAATAGTCTGAGAATCTTCTTAGAAACATAGAAACGTAGTTTGCAGTCTGATGGTAGATACTAACACATCCATTGTAGTTTATTCATTTAACTCTCTTCCTGTAGTGCATGTGTGTTGACCAATTAATATTGTACTAACAGAGACTAATCGGTTGCGCTATTTATTGTTGAACATGCTGCTGGATGCAGATGGATTTGCATTCTCTCAAGAGGAAGGAGGCTCGGTGACACAGACGGACGTGATCAGAGCTTACGATACAAATCTTCCGAAACCTGGCGGCATGTGATCTTAATATCTAGCTATAAAAACTACACACAGATGTATATTCTATATATAGGTACTTTTTTCACGCCGATCAAACAAAAAAAAACAAAAAAAAACGGAAAAAAAAAATAAGCAAAGTGTTTCTTGGGAATTTGGTACTCGCCATGCCCTACGTAACGCCTGTCTACTGTGTTTCACAAATGACTAGATATTTCGCTCGTTCTTCACTTGAAAAATGGAGAACTTGCGGTTTTCGATCGACGAAGGGCCTCGCAACAAATAGTATTAGAAAGACTATCAAACGACAATTATTCTGAGAAGAAGTATTCGTTTTTGTAAATCATTAAGATCATGTGCGAAAAAAGAGAAACTTTAACGATACCCTAGATAATTCTTTTTGATACTCTATGAGATTTATTATCTATATTTATTGTATACCTCAAACCTCGTCTCGTGAAACCTACTTCTGATAATCATCGTGACGACTATCGTTGTTACTGCTTCGTGCATCTCGATGCAGTGCATTTCTAAACGCATTTTACATTAGGTCGGGATATAGATAGAATCATTACGCACTTCGTTTTCGTAGTTCAAAGGAGACGCGACGTTTAATTGAATTGGATAAAGAAGTTGAAAAAATTTGTTTGTGCGACCGGCGATACGTAAGGCGATACAAAGTTCAACTTTCGATCGCGAACGCAGACACATATATTCTAAATATGAATGTATTATTAAGTAAAAATGAAAAAGATAAGAAAAAGGAAAGTATTGGGACAGTTATTATAGTATCAAATAATTGCGGAGTGAAACAATATAAGAAATTGTTATTCTTTCTATTGTGATTTATCGTGGCGTCAAAAGAAGACTGTTCAAAATGGTTTTGCATAATTGGATCATTTTTACTCGTCCTCTTTCGTTTGCTGTTAAATCAAGTCGACTGTATGGTCTACTGTACATATGATGGTTTCGTTTCTATCTAGTCAAAGGATACGGTATGGATCTTTCCGTTCAGAGATTTATTCTTCCGCCCATCACAAACACTCTTGTTTAAGTTTACGACTGAATAAATCTTGTTAAAGGAACTATATGTGCATACGTATAGCAACAATTCTGTGTAAATTATGTTCGGAATATATACATATAAATATATACATATACATGAGTATGTTCGGAATAAAGAAGATGATGAAGAAAGCTGTTTATCGTGTTGCCATTGTTCAAATAAATATCTACGAGAATTGTCAGTCAGAACTGTTTGAATAACAAGTTCGAATGTATAAGTGGATATGAAATTTTTATTAAATATGATATATAAGTATTTAAGTACAAAGCACATGTAGATACACTGTTCCAGCAAGCGATCGATGTATATAAAATGTATATATCTCTCTATATATATATATAAATTTACTTAATTTCTACAATTCTTTTACGTCTGCTTTATTTTCTCTCATCGTTCTTCTTCTTATCATTATTTTTTTATTTTTTTTTTCATTTAATCTATCGTTGTATTGTAGAATACAGCATACCCTTGATCGACGATGACGAGATTAACCATGCCGATGGATTGTTCGAGGAGTACTTAAATTGCGGCGAAATCTTCAACCATTCATACGGAAGGCTTAGCAATTATCACCATTTATGAAGCTTTTGTATCATTTTTTTTTAAGCATTCACAATTCTACCTCGACTAATGCAGACTTAATCTGTTGATAATCAATTGAGGATCCGTTTATTTGCGTTCGTCTTTTTCCTTATTACTGCTAATACACTGCCAAGTTTTATAAACCCTTTCTGTTCAAGTTACCATCGACGGTTCCAGTTTCAAACTAATAAAAAAGTTTTCCCGATCCTCCCTGTATCGAGTTTTCAATAAAAATTCTCTTGTGAACGTGTGTTCCCGAAACTCGTACCCTTGAGCCCGTCTCTGACAATCCGCCAACCAGGTCACGACCTCTAGGACACGTTTCATCCTCGGACCCATATCCCTTAATCTTTCCTGCTCTTTGATGCGAAATTTACGTCTTAAAACAGCATTGTTCCAACGATAAAAGTATTTCCAGGCTAAATCCTGTTCCCTGGTAGTCCACGTGGAATCCGCCTTTTCCTCGTAAATCGTCTTTTGATCCCGTTTGTATTTTATTCTGGCCAGAACAGAGGCAATGATACCTTTAGAAGCTTGCTTCTGTTCCAAGTTTTGATTAATTTTCAGTGACATATCCTTATTTATTTTCATATCCTCCACGGATAAATCCTTCGCAATAGTTGTTATATTATCATTCACATGAGTAATATCGTATGCTTGATGGGTATGCTGTATTTCTGGATTATTCAAACCCAGAAGTCTCATTAGAAGATCTGCGACGTATGGCATAGAAGGTGGATTGTTTTCTGCTTTAAGCCAAGCTCGCCTGTACGTCAAAAAACACGGACTTTTGTAAATCTTGGAAAGCTTTTCCATGACCTCGTATCTAAAGTAGAAGAAAAATTTATTGATGACGCAAAGCAGTTTTAGACCCTTTGCACATTTCTTGGATTTTACTGTCCAGTTTTCCTTACCCGGTTAAAAATAAATCAAATGTTGTATATTTGTTTTCGCTGTTTTCAATAAAAAATAATCAGGATGGGTATACGATCGCAATATTCATTTTCAATTGGATGATGAAAATTAAATGGCGAAAACCGGGCAATGTGAAAAGGTTCTTAGCAAAATATATTGCAGACGATACAATACCTATTAGCATGATGTATACGTAAGTGGGACCAACTACTCTTTAGCCTGAAAATCGGTGGCGCCTGTAAGCCCGCCAAGATGGATCTACAGGAATGAAAGTTTCCCATGGCGAAACATTTTCTGGCCGCGTTGATGAGTCTAGCGATGATTCTACTTCGCATGCATAATTTTTTCACGGCCAGAATTTCGCTCACGGTTAGACAAGAGACGCGATGACTGAAGGCTATCCATGCAGCTAAATTAGGCGCGTTTCTGGAGCTCCGTTGAAAGACTAAGATCTCGATCTCCTCTGCGGGAATTCGAACAAAGAGATCGCGATCGATAAGCGTCAGTTGCGTCGCTAGAATATTACTATTTATATCCCATATTGTGATTCTGAAATCCATTCTCAGTAATCTTCTCAACTGAGCAGTGGCGTTACTCTCCTGGCTTTCGAATTTCTTTTTTCTTTTGCAAGATCCATTCCCAGAAAAGATTCGTCCCAAGAAGCTAGGTTTTTCTTCTGCAACGATGACAGTATCTTCTTCGCACTGGCACTTTTTTCTTCTACAGAAGAGCTTCCGTTTGGAGGGTCGCTCTTTCTCCTGGCGAAAATTTCTCAGGTGGTTCAAGTGTCGCCTTAGCTCCCTATTGCAATGCGATTAATAAGATCGAGTTTAACATCCAGTTATAGGAGACAGAATGTCGCGTGAATATTTATGAATTGCCGCGTGACTGAAAAGTGTTTGGGATAGAGTGCTCGAGTTTGACGTGTGAACGGAGGGAGCGCGGCCACCCAAGATTTTGAGTAGACGTGACTGACCGTGCGTTAATAATGTTTGACAATGAGATAAGTGAAAGACGCAGAGGGATAGAATGAGAGAGAATGAATGGGTGAAAGGATATATGGTAGACGAGTCGAGAAAGAGTTTCCCGAATGATAACACGGTCTGAGTTGCGAGAGTACGTTGTGAGCGAGAGAACTTTTGTGCGTTATTGTTATTTAGTATTTAATAAACATCGTTTAACCCTTTGTCTAGCGAATATATATGTACGTCTAGCGAAAGCTATCGGCGTGGAATATAGACGCATGTATGCGTGTATGGGGCTTATATCGTACATAAAATACAAATTAAAGTTAGTGGTGTTTGAAATGGACACGAAAAATAATGGTAACTTAATAAATCACAATAGTATATTAAGTACCTAGTAATTTAATTAATAAAAGTTAATAATAATAATTTAATTGCACGTTATAGAATTAATCAGTAGCAGACTAAATAACGCAAAATAAAAAAATGCCCCGCACTCAAAGGATCAATTGTTACAGAACTATTTTTCCTTCTTGTGCCTTAACGCATCCGCGTAGGATTTAAGTACAGGCAATCCCTACGCAATGTTCTCTTTTATTAGTACCTGTAAGCGGCGGAGGCAGGTCTAGGTCTGTACCAATACTCCGGTGTCCAAAATAACACGACACGTCCCTTTGCAGTGGTTCCAATCGATCCGAATCTACCTGACTGAAGAGCATTGTAGGAAACACTGGCTGCCAATTGTCGACGCGATACAGGAAGTTTCAGTTCCGAATCTAAAGGCTGTCGACGAATTGTAACCAGGCTAAAAGACCTTCGACCTTGAAGAGTGCTACGTTCTCCAGGTAGCACGGTCCAGGGACCAAGGGCGTACAGGAAATGGGGCGCTGTGCAAAGACCGTATCTTCTAAAATGTTTGGAAAGTTTCGAGGATTTAGCGCGACCTTTTCCTTCGCCCTCCCAGACCTTCACGCCATTTTCCATAAGCACGTAAATGTTCTGCTTGGTGGTTCTCGGAGGGCAATACTCGCGATCCTTTCGAATGGGACCAAGAACTAATCCCGAGTGACATTTTTCTGGTACTCCGATACCGAAACGTGATATTCGTCGCGTCAGACGTTTTTCGGGGCTTTTAGACTCTTCGTGGGATTCCTTTTTCATGGAATCCAATGTTTCTTCGTCGTACCACACGTTTCGTTTCGCAGTAACTTTGTCGTCGAAGATCTTAGCTTGCAAATGATTGCAAGGACAACTTTGACAGGTCGCGAAGAATTTGCTCGTATTGAAGTATTTCCGATTATGTTCGCGAATGAAGAGCACGTCGCAGAGGCCACCTTTGGTTTTGTGCTTCTCTTCGAAACAGCGACACGTGGGCCAGCTACGATTACCCTTTTCCATTTTACTTGGAGAAAGATCCTTCAGCTCGTCTTTAATGTCCTCTAAACTGGCGCCAGCGAATCTTATTGGGATCGGAGTATATTTACCGTCTACTAATTCATTATAGGACGGTCCTAGGTATAAATCCTTTTGGTGCCACGTTGGATGAGCATAATCACCAGCTCCACCATAGTGAGTCCATATTCTGTATCGAATATTATTCTTTATTGATAATTAGGTACCAGATAAAGTTTGTCTGAATTTATTGTTACATAAGATTAAGAAACTCCTAACTTTCCTGAAACTGAATTTTATTTAACGGAGTAAAAGTAGATAAAATCTTCTAATGATATCACAAACGTTATATTATTTTTCTAAAATGCTGCAAGAAATTCTATTTGAATTTATCTTTGCGTATAAAGATTGCGCGAACTTTTTCCGATACTTAACGTGAACCCTTTCACAGTGTAATAAAGCGGCGAAAAATAGGAGAAAGGCAATATGCCCAACGTTTATTTTCTCTATTGCAACAGTTTTTCTGCTTCGGTAGCCCGATACAAAAAATATGTAATTTCACTTAGTCATACGTAATACATCTTAATAATGATGTTATGTATTATGTAATAAGTTCGTTTGCGTTTCATTAAAATAATGTCAACTATTATTGCTAAACTACGAATGTTCTTACATTTATGGGAAATTGAAACGTATATTATGTGCATTCTGCACTTTTAACCATATTTAAATTTTCCATAAATGCAAGAACATTCGTAGTCTAGCAATAACACTTGATACTATTTTAACGAAACGCAAACGAACTTATTACTCAGCCCAACATAATATAATTTAAGATCTGTAATTTTTAGTGGCGTATTCGAGAGTTTCTCGTACTAGACTGCAAAAGGGATTTAAGTAGCAAACAAACGTTATCACCTGCAAACTGCCTTTTCCCCTTCTTTCTTGGAGTCCTTTCGAATCTCAATCTCTGACGAGAGGATATACAAGGTCGAACTGCTCGAAGAACTCGCAGCAGTCGTTTCCGATAGCGAACTTCCGTCCATCCTCTTTGCGAGCATACTTTCCACCTGTTCGCTCCATTTCTTCCAGGAAACGTTTCGTCTATGAACTCCGCCGAGCTCGTAATAGCTTACCTTTCCATCGATAAATCTAATTATATTAGTGTTGGTCAGGTACAAGACGTCATTTAATTTCTTTAAAAATACTCGGAAAAATCGCGAAAATTGTGAAAGCAGTCGCTTTTGTTTGTATCGAACGATTGTATCATTTTCTAGCAAACGTCTACCTTGCCTTTAAGGTTTTGCGGTATCTTCGATTAAACACGCTCAGTCTAACGCATTGCAAAGGATATAGGGAAATTAGTTCGAAGCTCTCGATGCTGGGATCGAGATCACGCGGACAACAAAATTCTGAGTTCCTCTTGAAAACGTCTGCTGCCACGATGAGTTTCGATTGAGTAAGACCGAGGGAAACTTGTCGAATTCCTCGTCCATTTCGACTAGTTTCGGCAAAAGGTGATTCTACGAGAATGGTGTCAGAAAAATCAGAGTACTCCGACGCCAATAACTTTTGAATTCTATTTTGTTCTGTTTCCGGGTTCCTCGCTCGACGACGAGAAGATTTGCGTTTGTATGTTGTGTGCATAGAGACGAATTTTCATTAAAAAAAAAGAAACACACGAGAACGAAAATTATTTGAGTCATGTATGGGATTTGACCGGTGAATTTTTTAAAAGAACGAACGATTTGTACAACGAGTTCAGTCGCGAGAGGTTAATTAGTTCTAAACGAATTCTATAATGAAGATATACTTTTAATAGATGGCGTTTAAAATTTTCGAAAATCTGATAGATCGTTAAAACTTGAACTTGTTCACGAAAGTGAAGTAGTCGCGAAATTGTTAACGTTGAACAGTTTATCTTAGTTCCACTAGCTTTTCATGGCGTAACAGAGTTATTTTGTGTGGGAAGAAAGTGAAGAAATCTAGTTCCATTAGGTATCATCATCTTTATTTTTCAGTTCGATGCCTCCATCGAGTCTCACGACTTGTACATAGTCGGCGACTAACTCGGAGGGGACTAAGTTTGTTTTAAAGACACGGGCATACGTGGTAAAAGGTGTCGCAATGCCTGTTGTCTCGGTTAATTAAGGATATTTTAGCCTTTCTTACTCCTTACTCGCTATAATACGATAATAAATAACATATAAAAAAAGACGTACAGGTAAAAGACGTAAAAAAGAAGCTCACCAATAGGGGGAGCGCTCTTTTATCTAGAATAAAAGTCGATATAGGTTCAAAGAGCGTGCAAAAATGTACAAAGTGGCAGAGGTACATGGTGGACTCCTAAAACGGTTCGTTTCGACTTTTTCTTTTTTTTTTTTTTTTTTTTTTATATATAAACGAAAGCTAGCTTTTTATCGATTATTATGTTCTGGATTCACTTTGATAGTGACTTTATTGTTCAGAGCGGAGGCGAGCTTCTCTACGTTGCTTTGAGGCAGCTTTCCCGGCTCTGAATTCGTTGTTTCGTTGTTGGTCGCTGTGGTGTTTTCGGGGATTGGCTTAATCGCTGACTGTGCCTCCTAAAATGACGAAAAAATCTATGAATTTCGCCGTATTTTCAGTCACTTCCTTGAAATACTACTCTTCAGATTATGATCACGTTGCTTAACGACAGATGTGTAATTAACGTGTAATTTCGGTCATTAGCGTCTGTTCTCCGAGACGCAGTGCAATCTCGAGGCGTCATACGTATTAGATTGTAACATATATTCATCCTATTTCTCTATTGTTTATAAAATCATTTATTTGCAAATCAAAAGTAAGTTTAATCGATTTTCTGTACGATGTAACTTTGATCGATAATTTTTAATGTGTTTAGTAGCTGAAAAAGTTCTCTCGTGTAAAATGCTTGAGGTTTGTAGAACAATATGAAAAAACGGGATGAATATACGTTGTAACTCAATACTTTCCAACAACACAGTACCCCTTCCACACACCACTATTGAATTAACCCTTTAAGTGCTTAGTCGGTACGTCGTACGGACAAAACGAAATGTGCTTAAAATGTTTAGGACGTGCGTTATACGGGATTAAAAAAAGTAACAAAATGAATAAAATATTCGGAGAAAACGTATATTTACACGTCATTTACCATAGAAGCGATTTCCTTCATAAAAAAATACGTGATTTTGGTCATTTGAACACGTTGACTGCTATGTTAGTCACCAGCGACCGTAGTGTCATAATTGCTTAGAACGAATAAATTAAATGAATATTATCGATTAAACAATTTTGAGAAACGTAATTAACTGGACAACATTATAAAATAAAAAGTGCATTATTCAGCAATTAAATTTTCTTAATAAATTCAACAGGTATTTTTTTCATCGAAACATAATATTTTATACAAATTAGATACTAATGGTGTACCGTATTGAAACATGTTAAATTCTGCTGTAGCTCCCAGGGCAAAAGATACAAAATACGTATGGTAGTCAACGTGTTAATAAGCACTTGAATGGTTAACTTTCAAAATTGATACAAAGAGAGCAACTCACCCCATCAGTCTTTCGTCTTAAGTTGGATCTCTGTAGCGTGGCAGCGAGTTCGTTCTGCAGCCTTGACACCACTGGCCCGTTCGCTAGTTCGTCCGTGCCATTTCTTTCTGTACGAGACTGTTGCGACAGGAAATCGAGCTTAGACGGCTGTTTAGCTTCCCCTTCGTATGCACCTATCCTAATTGCAACCTTTCCGGCTGCTGGTTTCAAGTTCTGCGGGTTCGCGGGTGCCGGAGGCGTAGGTATCTTCGGCGGTTCGGACACGGGATTCGATGACAACTCCTTTCCGTTTACTTGCGGCTTGTTTCCGTTACCGTTGTGTCGCGGACTTCCGTTCGACGGGGTCGTAGTATTCTGAATGGGGAAATATGTTGGCGGGGGCTTTGGAATCACTGGATTTGGCGTCTCTTTTAGCTTGAACGACTCGATGCTCTGCATCTCTACGGAATCTTCGGTATTCTTGGCCTTTGTGAAAAGCGGAAGTGGTGGCGGAGCCGGTGGCGCCGGTGGTGCTGGAGGTGTAGGAGGTGCAGGAGGTGCTGGTGGAATGGTCGGCGGCGTCGATGCGTTCAGTACCCTTTTTTCTTGTTCCTGGAGAAAGTTTCAACAGAATAAGACAAGTTTAATTGAATACAATGGAGTTTATTAACTTTGAAGGTAATTTATTTAGTGGCTCGAGAAATACTTAAAATTTATTAGCAAACTATCGTGATCTTTAATATTTTTTGCACGGTAGAAAATGCAAAAAAGCTTCCGCCTAGGTGATTCAATGCTAATCAGTGAGATAAGTTCGATAACTAACATCGTAAGGCGTAATGGTAACCAGCACGCGACTCTTCCTCCGTTCACCGTTGCTCAGCAAACCGTTCATGTCTTCGGTTTCAAAAGCCTAGCATTTTTCCTTCGATTGACTTTCCTTCGTTAGCAGCAACAGTAGCCGCAGCAGCGCATAACGGTTTAATTTCAAGCGTCTTTTTGTAAATCACTTCGGGCTCGTTAGCGAACGTCCTCGAGGAGAACACTCGCGTTTAATCGCGTTACCGATATATTCCACGATTCTCAAGACACTGCACAATATTCGAGGCCACGACGGAAACTTAATCGTTTTGCGCGAATTATGTTGCTTGTGGTGAACGCTAAACGTTGCCCCGATTTTTCGTTAATCACAGCCGAGTTGCATTTTGCGGTATTCTGCTGTGGCCACCTTGAAACCGATCGCACGCCACGACTCAAGTCAACATAAAACACAGTCACTGGCGTTGCTCGTGCTCTTATGTAAGCTCTATTATTTTGCACGTCTGCCGCAATTCGTAAGAAGTCAGTCAAGCGACGTTGGTCAAGTTGGGAAAACTTTACGATCGATGCTTGCTCACTCACGCGTGTTTGAACGAACCGGGGACCGACCACCGACTGCTCCGCGAATTACTGAACCGTTCGTTTAACAGCGCCGATTACCAACCGATAAGTCGATTATGTAATGACTCATCGAATCTTCGGCAATTCGTGTGTTTCTCGGGAGCGTTCAACGTCGCAAACCAGGAACAATGCAATCGGTTTTTCTCTGCACGAAGAAAGGCACCGACATCCGCGCGATTAGTAGATCGTTAATTAATGAAATCGTTCGGGCGAACGGAGTTGATTTAGAAAGTACACGCGTCCCCCCTTTATTGTATCGTAATCGATCTTCAAGCTTAATTAGTTAACTACGACTCAATTAAGGGTTTATTATATTCACTCGCGAACCAATAAGGGTATCCTTGCCTCTAGTTTTGCATCGCGCGGCAAACCTATGCGGACTGAGAATGGCGCGAGACTTACGTGACTATAAGACGAGCACAGATCGTTCTCTATCTCGTTCAAACGATACGCGTGTGTATAACAGTTAATAAACGTGGCTCGTACATAAATTCAGGTGCAGCTAAGCGTATTGCGCTGCATACACGTTCGCGTTCAGTTCCTTTCAAGACTCGCAGACAATGACTGGCCCCGAAGTCTTCGTAATTTCGAGCCTCGTTATCTGTTTGCTTTGGCAGATCTTCGGGAAAGGTTGTGTAATTAAAACGACGCAAGAATACGGGGCTCTAGCGTATCGCGGAGAACTCGAAGGATGCTCCGAACCGCGTTATTTGCTCTGTTTCGCGTATTTTCCTCGTCTCTCCCCCTTGCTCTTCTTTTTATATCAATATTTAATCTCCAACTCGGTTACCAAGCAGTGGAGGCGCGCTCGAGATACGTTTTCACCGCGAGTTAAATCCCGAGTGCTGCTAATATGATTTTTAATTAACCGCTTACGTATCCCTAGTTCCGCTTTTTCTACAGAACATCGTTCCCCCTTCTGATTGTTCGCGGCTGCGCCCGAAGAATTTTACCTCGGTTAAAGATCTTTTCGTGCAAGTAGAAGCTGTAACGCCTTCACCGTCGACGAAAGGAAGCGGTAAAAGTATCCTTAACAGCGAAAATTAAACGATCTTTTGCTGTACGTGCAATCATCGAATTAAGTTCGTAAAAAAGAAAAAATATTTTTATCACTCGTTTATCTCTTTATCGTAACGAATACATGTAAATAAATTCCTAACCATTAATCACGTAATAATTATTGCAAATATTCCTCCAAGGTAGCTACGTTTTAATTGCCGCAATAATCGAAGAAGTCACGTAGTAGAAAGAAAAATTCGTAAAGTTTTTTAGTGAAGCAAAAGAGAATCACGTATGCAAGTGCACGGTCGTTCATTTACAATAGAGATAAGCTTATCAGTTTCTTACCTGGTCGGGCGCCTGATCAGAGAAATGAACCTTCTGTTGAACGGAGTTGAACATCTTCCGGTGAGCACGTTTGAACTCCTCCATCAGCTGTAAAGAATTTAATGCGTGCCTTATCGCGTCCCTTTTAAATATTATTCGCTGTTCTAATTAAAGTTTAATTGAAAGTGGTAATTAATCGAAAGCAAAGGGAAAACACGATGAAATTGCAAGTGCGCAGCCCGCTTTATCCGCGTTCAGTGGCAAACTGAATTTGTGATCGTGCTGGAATAAATTGCGCGCATGTGAATCGTCGTTTGAACGTTCATCTACGAAAGTTTGATCGTTTGCAACACCGCGCGGTAATTTTTAATTAGCCCGGCTCTCTACTCATTATTAGCATGCGGCTATTTAGCGTCTGCACGCGTTTTAATAATGTTCCTCGTTTTTAACGCGCGTTTCACTTGATTCGATCGAGAAAAAAAAACACGCGGGAAAATGATCTTTCGATCGTTGGATATTTTGATCGGTAATTGGACGCCAATTAGGTAGTTAAATCGATCGTTAATTAATAAATAAATGGAGGATCTACTGGTTGTAATTGAAAGTTTTAGAATAAAGTTCGGAGTGAATGAACTCTTCGCGTGTTAAGTATAACTGACGAGCGTTAGGATGCCGCGGATAGGAAGGAATCGAGTGGGTGTTTGTGATACGAGAATCAGGTTCTCACACGAGGTAAGAGAATGCGTGATACGAATGCTTAACGTATGAGTGTTGCAGCGTTGTGAGTGCACTGAAATCGGGGAGTTCAGTGGAGTTTAGTTAAAGATCAAAAGTCACAGAATGCAGGGCGTGATATGCAATGCAAGGAAATTTTGTAGATAAACAATTTCAACTTAACGACAAATTTATCGTCAAACTACGCTCTACTTCATTTACCAATCCCCTTACATTTAACGATTCAATAAAAAAGTAATAGCAGTTTTCTTATTATAGTTTTGAAAGAATTGTAAATATTGACTACCTTATCGTGCGTAACTTTCTGTTCCTGCGCCCTTATCGCTTCCGGATTCTGTGGTTTTCGCGGTTCCGAAGTCTTCTCTTTTCCTGCTTCCATTTTGGTAGCGTTGTTCGTATTCCTCTGGAAAAGGCAAACGTACACAATTGTTATGTTACCGGTGAACGACTCTCTCGCAATGCGGCTGCAACCACGAAATCAGTCACGACCACCCTGAGAAAGTATTGATTGCTGAGTCAGATAGGATTAATCGATAAGCGACGTCTTCGAGTCAGAAGCGAATATTAAAGATTTTGTGCGCGTAACTCGGTTATCAATAGCGTAAAACACCTCGTAAATCGATGAATCAGAGCTTACTATTATTATCGCTAGAGCAGTCATCTTTGATGAAAACTTTATCTATCAAAAGAAAGATTACAGAGCTCGTAGATGACGTACGAGACATTGCAAACAAACAAAAGAATCGCCAAGAATAGAAAGAAACATAAAGAAATTCTAGAAATATACATTTCCTAAATATAATTAATAATATTTCATAACCATTATTCTAATCCTTAATTCGATACAATCGTGCAACCAACACGAAGGATTAATTATAAGCCGTTGTGACACCTTTTCTTCAATTACAAAACATTCAAACATCAAATTCATCTGCGAAGAACATTACCATTCGACCTATAAAATTTCAACTTCGCAGCTTCGGCCTTAGCTGAACGCAATTCAAGCCACAAAGCGTTCGAAGACGCGCAACGAATCTCCATGCGGAGAATCGATTTTTGGTTCGTTTAAAAATCGAAATTCCAGCAACGCATCGGGTATTGCGTATAAACAAGCGGGTAACACGATCCATGCGGTGTATTATTTCGTTTCACGGGGAGAAAAATTGCTAGCTCTACCTGCTGCGCCCGCCTCTGCAGTTCCTGCGTGATGGCAGTGCTCAGGTCGGTGCAGGCGATCGGAGATGTCCTTGTAGTGGGATTACGGGACGTCACATGAGCGGTGACCGCGGTATCGTTGGTTTTATTGGTCCCGGTCGAGGTGGCAGTGATCGAGCCAAACGAAACCGTCGACGGTGGCTCGCAGGAGGACGTCGATAAGGACGAAGAGGTGGATGCGGAGTCTTTGCTGCAAGATGACTCGAGACTGGATTCAGTTTCCGTCGAGCCTGTACTTCCCATCGACATTGTGCTACCCATTTGCATACCCTTCGCGTTCATTGGCTTTGTGTCTGTAAGGATCGAAACGTTTTTATGTTAGTTTATGATATATTCTTTGGAAGTGGACGCGTGTTGGTGGAGGCTGAGATATGGGAAGTGATTATGAATGGATTTTAATAATTCAGGATGTTTATCCTTTTTGGGGAAGCGTTTAGGGACTGCGACGCCAAGAGTGCCTAATTTATTGCATATTGTTGCGGTAAATCTTTTGTTGTGTAGAATATTGATAAGGATATTCTTTTGGCTTATTGTTACGAACCTGCGGACCACTTGTATGGTAGGGGCGGTGGTGGCGCCGGAGGACACACGGTTTGATGAATCTCCACGGTGGTTATGGTTTTCCTATCTCCATCTTGTGTGCCATTTTCCTGCGACAGAAAATTTAAACCGAAAACCTTAGCATTTATCGTCAGAATATATTAGGTGTACAAATTAATTCCGAGCCTTTATGATTTCGTACGATTTAATATGTCTTTGCATAAAGATCGAACACAGCTTTCATATTATACATATTCAGCATTTCCACATTTATGAAACCAATTTGTCGGCTAAAAGACAGAGAAATAGCGATTTTCAATTGGTAAAGATATTATAAGAGTGTAAAGATAATGGCGCTGAATGAACTTACATATATACGTAATAGAAACGCTATAGCTTTAAAATCGTTCTTTTTTTTAGTTAACCCGTCGACTGTTACGAGCGCATATATGTATCCTGCAAAATCTACCAACGTGGATTGTGGACTCATTGCGCGTTTGGGGATTGTATAACACGTAAGACACAAATAAAAATTTCCAATGTTTGAAATAAACACGAAAAGTAGGATAATCAAATGGTAACTTAGTTACACGTTATATAATCAATAGATATCTCCTCATTGATGTACGCAGGTACGCGAAAAGCTATTCAGATCGTAGCGAGCATTTAAAACCTTGAATGTTCCTCAGTCAAAGCGTTAAAGGGAAACTTTACTTTACTACATTCGACCAGATAGCTGTAACGATTATAAGAAAATCGATAAATAAAGGTATTTATAAAAAGTTAGAAACTCACTTTGGATGCGTGGTAAGGGGGAATGTCGTCGGCAGGACCATCGTAAATGACATCCTGCTGTCGCATGTTGTCCCTTCGATAAGCTAAGCGTCGGTTCGCCTCATCCCTCGGGTTGGCGTCGAAGTCATGGACCTCGTAATCGATCCTTGGCGCCACCGGGTCGTAAAGCGGCTCATTATCGATGTCGTCTTCGTAATTGCCGCGGGAATTTGGACGACCAGATCCACTCATATGCCTGTGATTTTGGTTCTGACTTTGATTTATGCGGATCACGGTGGTGTTATTTGGTTTACGAGTCCACTCCTGAGCCTGCGAATCAATTAATATCCATCTTTTTAATACTTGGGCGTTATCTTTTTGAAGAATTGCAGTTTATGATAATGAGGATTCTTACCTGATCCGCGTGAGCCCATTCCGTGGAACTGCAACTGCTCGTGGACAAGGCAAGCGGACAGCAGATCCTAGAATATTCAGGGACACGTGTTACCAATAATTTTTGCATCGAACGGTACTTTCTAATTCCAATTAAACGATGTCGTGAGGAAGCACAAGGCAAAGGAGCGGGGTTGAGTACAGGATGAACGTTTATGTAGCGGTCAGGAATTCGTCGTGCTCTCCGGTATCGCGATCGTTATCACCGAACGTCCTATTAATAGAACGACTTTCTCCCGGTGTAAATTCGTCGATGCCACATGATAACAGTTCGTAACGAGAGAGATACGTATCCAACGCCGTAAACCGCGCAAACGATATACAGTACACTTTGTCTGATTTTGCATCAAAGGACCGTTCAACTGGTCTTTGTTAATTATAATTACGTACAGTGTTCTCAACCATAGCAACCGTGCTACGCGGTCCCTTAACGTTACATCGGATCGAATTAATTAACGGCGCTTCCTGGATATCAGAAATATTTATTTTGATAGGATAATAGGACAATGGAAAGCGAAACAAATTTCTGATCCAGGATTACTCCATTTCTTCATTAATTTTTACTGTCTTGTTAACTGAAGCAAATGCGAGGGAAAGATACAAGTGGTTATAGCGTTTCAGTTTCTTTTTACTGACCTTCCATTTCGGTTGCAAGCGTCGTCGCGAGGATAACGATGGTGCATCCGAGGATCGTGTTGATGCTGCGGCGAATAGGAAGGATTCTGAGGCTGCGGACTGGCTGCAGCTACGCTCGAGGTTTCAGAGTCGTAACCACTCGAGCCACGGGTCCATAGTGGCTCGGGGCAGTCGTAAAGGTGATTCGGCGTGGGTCGTTGCACTATTAAGTCCAGAACGGCGGAGCTTCTCATTACTTCTATGGCTCTTTCGAATGGAAGATCGGTGAGCCGCTGCCCGTTGCACCATATAATAACGTCACCGGCTTTTAAACCTGCTGCTCTAGCCGGTCCATCGTCTCTGGTACCCTGAATAAATATCATTCAATTAATTCTTAATCCTCCTGTTCTTATCGCTTTATTCAATATGCAAAGCCATTCTCAAGATTGGTACCTTTATTGAAAATTATTCGAATATCGGGCAAATTTTTGAGGCAACCAATTTATATTACACACAAAAGAGTTATGAAATTGCTATTAAATGTCAGTGGAAGTATAGTTAACCTGAACAGTGAGGCCTGGCACGATGCCCCTGCAAACGCCACACCCGAGTCGTCCCTTCTCGCCGACGAGAATTCGAATCCTGACTTCAGAGCTCGGAACGGCACCCAAACCAGTTTCGTTGTATTGTAGCTGCTGCTGTTGCTGCTGTACCATGTGCCAGGTGACCGGATCGTTCGGATTGCTTTGCGAATCATAAAGTACTTTTATAACGAGGAAACACTCTACGAGCGGACGCGAGTGCCTTGCGGAACTTTTAATGAGCGATCGGTACTTACTCTTTCACAGGTATCATTCCTACGCCTGAAATAGAAAAATAACGAGCAATTAATCGAGACCATTAATACGTATGGATTCGCGAGAAAAATTAAAAATAGCACGGGTAATTACTTCGAATCTTGAGGACGAGCACTTGTTGGTTTTTAGCCAGAAGCGCGACTTCCTGATGGACGGCGTCCTCTACTGGATACCCGTTCACCCTGATGATCTGATCACCGACCTGAAAACGAAAAAATCCAACGAAGTGAAACTAAAAGTAACGAACGTGCCATTGACGAAACAGAATAGAAACTGAGCCACCTTTACGCAATTATAAAATCGATTCATATCGTCTAACAGGCGCTGCACGGATTTCTACAGGTACAGCGGTACGAGTTACGGGGCGTGTCAGATTAACAATTTACCCTTAATCCATTTCTGTGCGCCTCGCTTCCTGGTTGCACGTCGCTGACGTAAAATCCGGCCGCATACTCTCTGCCACCGCGGAGAGAGAAGCCGAATCCTGACGCTCCACGCCGTCTCAGTTTGACATTCCTGGTCACACCGATGACGGCCATCCTGCCGCCTCCTGTTGGATTTCCGGGACCCCCACCGGTCGATGGAAGCATGCCGGCACTAGCCGCGCCGGATGCACCACCCGACCTGGAAAAAATAAAAGTGATCTCAATTCGATTTCGTTTGATCGGCACGATACGATGTCCAATTTAAATACACGATAATTGGCAAAGTGCTGCGATCATTAAACAGAGGGTTTCCGATTCGTTGGTACGGATTGAATCATGAGTACGTCATCGTCATTACACGTATTGTTCCGTGAATCGTATTAGCAGCCCAGGCGGAAACTGGAGCGCAATTCATTTAGACGAATGAATTCGCGAGCACACGTACCGACGATATAATTTTATCGTGGATTTAACCGCGTTAATGAGCCTCCTCTCTTCGTTACGTAAAGCGAGCAACATTACTTTCTCGACATTATTCCCGTGCGTTACATGCGAGGCGAAATCACACGAGACCACGAGTCCGCTCGCTAATAACGACGATTACTTTTTATCACGGAAAATCGTTGTTGTATTCAGCGGGGAAAACTTCGATTTGTACGCAATCTATGGGACGCGTACCTGTGTACCAGAAATATAATATATGGGGTATTGCTTGCATATCTGTGGTAGCAACGACGCGCGCCTTGGATACCTTATGAGGGTGGCGGTGATGGCTGCGGTTTAAATGCTTTCCATTGATTTCCGTCTCCACTCGATTTTACTACCGCCCAGGTAATTACCGCTGGTAATTGCATATCCTATACGCAGATATAAGCATTCCGATCCTCGAGGAATTTAATGACTGCGCAAGGACAGTCGCGGAAAGTGACAGATACGATTGTTTTGGGTATTTGGGACAAACGTAAACTCTCATCAGGGAATCTTATGAAAATGGGTGTAGCTTATGGACGTACAAAGGTTTTAACCTCGACACTGTTAACAGGAAATAGCTTTATACATAGAATAGATGTTAAACCATCGCGCTTTGAGATTCCAAATATTTATGCTTCTCTACGTACTAGAGAAAAAATTCCGTTCCTTAACATCGCACAACAGAAAGTGCACAGAAAAAGCAATTAAAATCATTAGCAAAGGTTTCTCTGTTGAAGGCGAGGTCAGAGAGCAAACCACTCGGAAAATTCGTGCATGGTCGACGAGGATTACAGTAATTCTGAGTAGACGACGCGGCTCACCTTCGCAAATAATTGTCCCGCAAAAATGCTCGTTTCAGAGTCCGCGGTTGCTGGTACAGTCGAGCTCGGAGCAGCTTTGTTCGGTTCTCGCGGACTTTTTCCGCAGCGCGCTGCGAAATTAATGACCACACCTGGCGCTCCATTGCCCTGTGCAATCGTCGTAGAGGAACGAACGACGAAGCGGAGGAGTCGAGGCAAATTCCACTGCAGACGTCGGAAAAGACGAAAGACAGAAAGAGGGTGATACAGCGGGTGGAAGAAGGAAAGAAAGACACTTTATGCTCCCTAATGACGACGGGAATCCATCTTGTCTCGGACATTGAAAAGATTACGTACAGTATGGAGGGCCGTCGTAGGTTGTTGGATGCTGCAGGACACGAAGATGACACCAGGTAAATGACAGTCATTAGAAAGAACGAGACACTAGTTTAGAACTACTCCGCCTAGCCGGAGGGCCTCGACTCGTCTTCTTCTACCTGTCTTTCTTGCACCGGTTACACTTTTTGTCCGTTCCATTTGCTCTTCTCGAACGTTACCGAAGGCAAAAGGGAATTCCATCGTCTGCTCTTTCCTACGGACCTTCGGGGCTTTCGCTTTTTAGAGGATACCATTTCGGGCCAGGCAACGTTCCGTGAGCGCTAACCGTCGAAGGCCAGAAGCTTTCTATTCGAGCCAATTTACATGCGACTATTTACGACGTAATTACCGTTTTACCTTACCACCGTGAGCGCACCGCGCGTATTTGCAATTATCGGAAAATTACAAATTTCCTTATCGGGTGGTAATAAGCGACGAGCGGGTTTCGCGGCAACGAAACACTCGTGACTGGTCGATACCGTGCCTTCCATCCGACTTCTTTCAGTTCGATCTTGAGAGAGTAGTCTGCGTCTGATCGGCGATCCGCTTGATAAGAGAAAAGTACTATAAAGAAAAGAACCCTCCTCCGGGCGACGAAGTGAAATACCTGCCTACGACACCTGCAGAGATCTCCGAGATTTCTCAGGGATCACTGACACGAAAGGTACTCGTTAAGAGCTGTTAACGCATTTTTAACGTGTATCTCGCGACAGCCCTAAGAAAGTCGTAGCTGCTTTATTAAAGAGCCACCCTTTCAGACGCGTTTGAAAATAGTCACGGTGCCGTAGGTTTTCAACAACTCCTTCGATGCTTGCACCACTTCTCGACAGCTCGGTAAACGCGGCCCTGTGCCCTCGTTCATGAGCATCTCTCAAAAATACATTCACCTGGCAATCCCTTAAGTCTTAAGCCCTTCCTGCTTTTGTGTTCGACTGCTCTGTATTTCTACCTTCGCGATAAAAACGGCACAAATGCCAAGTCGACCTGAAAAGGGTCAAGTAGCGCAGCAGAACTTTTCCAATAACCACGACCTATCTTATACACGTACATAACGTATAAATAAAACATCGAATGGTAGAGGGAACCATAAAAAAAAAGTCGGAGTTGTTGAGATTCTATCTATAAAGTCATTACTCTATTAAGGATCTTTCCATTAATCTCTCCGGCGCGGCGTTCGATATCGATAAGACGCGCCGATGACACGATAACGAGCATTCCACGATCGATCCTGAAACCGTGGCCGTTGAAAAGTTTCAAGATCGGAACGCAATCTCTTATGTAATCTCGGGGACAATGGACGCGCGTAGATTCTCAAGGAGGTTCACGCGACAGGAGACCAAGGCATCGATACAGCCGAGCATACCGTTATTGTCGTCGATATCACCGCTTAACGATCGAGGCACGAAAGTGTTACGTCTGTCACGAACTTTCCTTCCACACCTACTACACGCTGATACTAGTAGCCGCTTCTGTCCGAAAGGCTGGGAGCATCTCGTCAACGAGCTCGCGTGCACGGCCATTACCTTGCTTATGCTTATTTGCGTCGAATCTCGTAGAACCCTCATCCTGTTCACATTTTATGCTAATTATTTCCTTCGCGACGCCGGTAATTCGTAAGCGTGGTAGCTCGTTGAAAACATCAAAACTAGGAAGAGCTTCCTCGAGTTGGTTAATGTTCCGTCTGTTTTTGGAGGGAAAGTAGGGAACGTTGTACAATAAACATTACGCCTTTCGACGAAATTATTTTGTTTCTTAATAGGCACCGTTGCGGTAACAACCTGTGCATGGGGAAATCTTGTAGTTTCAATACGTTCGAAAAACTTTCGCGATTCACCGCGAGTTTGATTAATAGAATGATCGCTATAGGAAATGATTGTACGATTGCGATTCAACGCGTGCTTCGTATCGAACAGATGTATCATCGATGCGATTACAATGCTCGAAGCAGCGTGCACTCGAATACCGATCGTGCGTGTGTAAACGTAACGAAATAACAGGACCCTTGAATTATCGAGTCGAGATTCCGTTCACGCTTTATGATAATCGTGGGACGCGCAAAGGGACCGCGACTCTGGGTTAAGTTCGTTTCTCGACACGGAGAAAGCTGCGACGACCTGCGCGCCCGCTCGAGGTATACAAAGAACGAAAAGAAGAGACGCAAAGTATAGGCATGTTGCCCTTTCCTCTCAGAGATGAGCAGACTTTGCTGTTCTTGTGTCTCGGGCAAAGAAGCAAACGATACGCGATCTATCAGACGCGAGCACAGTTATTGACTTGTTCAGAACGTTTTCACTTTTTCTTTTCCTTGCGATCCGTGACATGAGTTTCTCGCATAATTGCGCGAGATCACGCTTTCATGTTGTCCGCGCACGCGGTTCGAAGGGATGCCCGGAACGTCCAGCGCGCTAACAATGCAGAGAAAGTCGATGCAAGCTGCAGGGAACACGGAAAAGACACGCCCTGACGAGTATTCTCGTCCTTTCGAGTCCCGTTCCTTGCCTCCCGATAGATTGCAAATAGAAGACACTGGGTCACGATCGAACTCCAGATCCACGGTACTTTCCTTTTTACTAGTTTCAAGGAGATCGTGAAAAACTGAGCCTCGAAGTCACAGACCGACTATAAACCTCGGCCGACTGTAAACCTCGTAGAATGTTCAGGTCGGGATGAAATATTACTTTTAATCCGAGCTACGAAGCCGGTACGATTAATATTTACGACGCAGAGGAACGGTAAATTCTTTCGAGACTCAGACTTCGAGTTGTTTTCCGTTGCTAGCGAAAGGAAACAGTTATAACAGTCGCTTCTACGAACCGAATTGTGGCACATCGGATCGATCGACGTCGTATTAAAGGCGCGATCTGTCGTAGAGTCGCCTGATTGAAGTTTTCCGTCCCGCGAAACTACTTGTAAACTGACAATAAAATCCGATATCGGTGTTTCCCGAACGAATCTCCGTCGACCACAGAGCTGTTTTGTGAATGAAGTGGCCTATTACATAAGGAACGGGATAAACGTTGCTAGAAGGACGAAGTAATACCCGATTCGTGGTAATAACGAAGAAATCTTCTGGTTTCCTAATTGACGTTTCGCGTTCCGCAACGGTCTATCTCAATTACAAGAATTTTCATTCCATTGGTTTCCTTCTCGATGGATACCACGGATTTATTGCTCATTCCTCCCACCATTTTATCTTCCATTGCTTCTCCCATCAGCTTTACCTTCCATTCCTTCTCTCATCATTTTATTACCCATTCCGCTTCGCGCTATCTTTCTCTTCTTTTTTCCACTTCCTTCTCTTCCTTCTTTTTTTACTTTCGTCCTCCTTTTCCACGTCCACCATCTTTCACCTACGTGTCTTTTCCATTTTCTCTTCCTTTTACTCCTTTCTCGTCTTTTTCTACTTCCTCCACCTTCTTCTTCGTCTCTTTTCCTTTCGCATTCAGCAAAAAATTATCCTCGTTTAAATCGTCACAGGCATAACAGGCCCAGTCATCGTAGATCACGCGTCGCGTTACAATTTCGAGCAAAATAAAATTCATTTTCGTCACGGCCGAATTGCCACCTTAACTATGCTCGAGTCGGAGAGCCTCGAGGTACACGGATAGAGATCATGGCAACGAGCAAACAGTTCAGAAGAGAGAGAGAGAGAGAGAGAGAGAGAAAGAGAAAAAGGGCAACGCTTCGGAATCGGGCGTGTTTCGCGTTTCTTCCCTTCACGCGCCGCCGATCTCGTTTCATTCGATCAAGAGAATCCGCGCCTTTGATCGATTTATTCTCGCGTCCGCGGTCGTTGATCTACTCGCGCTATTTTCAACTTTACTCCTTCGATATATTACCATCATGATTATACGTACCCGCTGTGATATTTTAATGACACCACCAGCGATTTTTTTGTATTTATTTTTCCCTTTTTTGTAATACTTAAAGTATCAATAACGCAACGATGTTTCATTCACTGGCAAGTTTCAGGGTTTCACACGCAGCTTGTACACGCACAATTTCCGCATTTGAGTTTTTTTAACTAATCGTCCTCTAGGTGAGTGAAAAATTATATAGCGCCGCCGACGGTCGGCGAAGTCGATAAACCGGATATCATGGATCAAAGAATCGAATTACTGTAATCAAGTTTCCACCGCGTCCTTTTATTTGCCATTAACTCGATATTGAACAGCCTATGCTGGCCTTGAGATATTTCCGATATTCTCGTTTATTGGATATACCTTCCACAACGGGTGGCGAATGTTGGAAAACCGTGATGGTGGGTCGACCGCTTTAAAGTTCACTAGATCATTGTTCCTGCCGGTGACTTTAACGGTCGCAAAGAACAGGTACATAAGGGAATCTTAAAATACATCTTGCCAAACCATGTAATCCGCAGCGTTCTTAGTCTCGATAAGTCTATTCATTCATCGTTACCAACGTTTACTTTTTACGTAAGGTAAAAAGAGATGGAAGAAAAAGGATCGTCATCATGATCGACCGTTTGAAACACGTCCAACGTCCAATCATGATAAATGACGCGACGTATCGATCAAAGCACCGAGAGACTCTCTCTCTTGTAAGTGAAAGAAGAATGTTACAGGTCGTTTTGTTTCCGCGATTCTTTTGGAACGCGAACGATTTACGGGCCTCGTTACGGGTTTCTTTTCGTCATCGTTCTGGTAGTCGTAGGAAAAAGACAGAAACGTCGAAGGATACAGACGAAGAGAAACACAATGCTCGTTCCCGTGTCTGCGGTGAACGGTAACGGTGATCATCTGGAGGCCGTAAAGTTTTCAGTTCGTCCCTAGGCGTCCGATTATGGAGTTTAATGCCGCACAATGCTGATAGAATGGTAAATAATTTCTTCTGCGCGTCTAACGGGAATGCCTAGGCTAGGTCGGCTAATAATTTTCGCGGGCTCACGGCGCCTCGACTTTCTGTCTCCTGGAAACTTCGTAAAATGCAAATGTATTCCGGCGCGGGGCAAATATTTCCTCGTTAGTATCGAGCTTCTTCGTTCTCCAGCAATTTGTGCTTGTTATTCGAAAAGCGTATCTGTGTGGTTCGAGTTGTTTTTTAAAGGGAACCACTCATGGCTCGTTAACAGCTGCTGCTTTTGTTGTTTCATTCCGCGTTCCAGAAGCGATATTTTTCATCGCAGAAGCGGGAATTCATCCGTTCGACGTGAATGTCGATTCGGCGAACGGCACAAGGTAGAACGGACTCTGAGGTAAGGCAACGATGAGGCAAGCTTTACAAAATTTTTTGCGAAGTCTTTGTTCTCGCCGGGCGGTATAAAATAGGTAAGGGAAAACGCGCGCATATATTTCAATTAAAATGCAAGTAACGAGGATCGATTTCCCTTTGCCTATTAGGAAACAAAACAGTACAATCCACCATTCCATGACGTGCAAAAACTGGCGTGTTTTTCAGACATTTTTTACAACGGTCTCGCTTACTTTCCTCTTCGATTATTACGCGCCACGGCTGATTTACACGAATAGAAATATTCGCGTTATAATACGAGTACCTACCAATTCCACCATGTCACTGACCATTCTTTTGGACTTATGAAACGGAAGATTCGCTTTCACGCGATGGAAAGTAACTCGTTACGACCGCCTGATCGTATCTCTGCGTTCAGTTTTATTACGCGCTTCGCGGCGAATAATTAAAAGCAAGAATTCTCGGGCGCGGTGTCAAAATGGCGATTACGCTACGAGACTCGGCGTGAAAGTACTAAATGCTTATAATCTCCGTTTTGACTACCGACGGATAGACGAGATATTCCGATAAGAAAGATATCCTTGTCAAAAGTCATAAATCTCAAAAGACCAAACTGGACACCCAAGTATTTATTTTTATTATGTCAGGAAGAGTCATACGTATGGAGTACAGATAAGATCGACCTCGGTCCCGTATGATCGATGGGACCGCAGAACCGATAAATCCTTCAACTCCATTCCTCTCGGCTAGAGGTTTTTCCCTTTTTTTTGCAATGGCTATCGGAATACAGATCGACAGACGCACGATCGTTGACATATGGTGGTCTACTATAAAAGTATCCGCGAGGAAGCACGCGAGTGAGCAAGAAACGCGCGTGCACTTGGAAGAGTGTGTCAGCGGGTCAGTGACACCCATTAACGGCAACAAAGTTCGATGTTTAGTTGCTGGTTATCGACCTTGCAGCGTTCACCTAATTGGAGTACAACCTAGCCGTGATTCTCATTATCCCCATCGATAATACGACCTGTCGATTGAGATTAACTTTTTTTCCACCGACAACTTTCTCCGACCGCTAATCAACCGATTTTTAAGTACGCTACCAACACATAAACTTTATTATGACACAATTTTTATCGTGAATTTGTGTTAGTATCAAACACGGCCACTTTCGTTTAAATACGACCTGTGTACACTGTCGTAAAGCATATAGGTGTGCGACAGTCCGAGACGACAGGATGCAGGTAGAACGAACGCATTCGTCGACTTTCCAACTTAATGACAATATCACTGGACGCGCGTTAAAAGTATCCTCTGGATATCACGTGATCCTGTGTCGATGTTTCTCTTCCAGCTCGATAAATTAAATAGAACTCGATAGACAGTATTAATTGATTTTGTCCAATTTTAACGTATAGCCTGATAGATACCTAGCATGGTCGAACGGGGCCGTTGCGCTAATTGCAGTCGTTTTGCTCACAGTCAACCTGCACGTTGCGGCGCTTTCTAAATCAACGCAGAGCATTGGAAACGTCGCGACCCGTGGTAAATTGGCAAATTACGAACGAAGGCAAAACGAACGAAGTGTGCCTGTTTTCCGGCGATCAGGATTCAATGGAATCGTCCTACAGACGCAGACATTCGTGCGGAGTTTCACCGACGAGTCAGAAATTACAGTCGGCTTATTCTGCGGAATAGTTCGCAAGGTTTTCCGCAAAACCACAAATCCCCTCTGCCATAACGCTTTCTATCGTTATTCTTGCCTCTCGTTTTGCTATCAGACATTGTTTCTATCAGCATTTCCATCGAGCTCGCTGGTTTTTTACCGGTGAAAGTCTAAACCTCTCATGTTTTATACAATTTTAACGAGCACCGAATAGAAGCTCCGGAATAATTCGTCGTTCTTCCCGACATCCAGGTTTGTATCGTCGGATTCCGGTCTGACCAGGGTTCCTTTATTTTGTTCGACATATTATTCGCCCTGCTTCGATGCGCACGATGCATTTGCTGCAGCCAGGGAGATGGCCTGCTGAAATTAATTGTTCGGAACTACAGTTATGCACGGAATCTGTGTCAGGATGTGGTATCATTTTTAACGCTCTAGTATGATCCTAGAGCGACATTTCTAGGTAAAATTCACGGTCGATACATCGTGGTGGATAAAGAAGGAGACGGTACGCGTTCAGTCGGCGCTTCTGTCTTATAAATACAATCAACGTCACGAACGTGTAGGTAAGAAATATTTGCCAATGGATTAAATAACCGCTGCTGGAAGTAATCTTGCACGGGATGTCATAGAACGATCGGGAACTAGGGTTTCCTTTTACGTCTAATGGCGAGGAGGGATCTTAATTTAAGCACGGCCAGCTCCGTTTTCTCCGACCCGTCTTATAAGGAAAGGAAAGTTTCAGGCGTCAATTCGTTAATCCAAGTTCTTCGGGCTAGAATGTGTGCACGTAACCCTTTTCTAGCCGATATACGCGTACCCTCACCTAGAGATGTTACATAACCCGTCACACGTCACGCGCAACGATGCCTGGTTTGTTATAATCGTCGGGTGTAATATGCAATGCGATCGAGAGAATTCACCGTGGCTGCGCCTCTGGCCCGTTCTCAAGATCAGTAACCTCGTTTCGTGACATAACATCTCGCACTACAGTAGTGGAGTTCGTGTTCGAAATTCATTAAACGCCGACTCGTTTGTTTCGATTAATCGGTGTTGTAGGTTTCCTTTAACGTTCTGCTTTGACGCTTAGATTAGAACAGGTACCATGAAACGTATACAGGGTGTCCCGTAACTGGTGGTACAATTGGGTACAGGTAGATCCCACGTGGAAAAATAAGACGGAACTATACAATAACATTTCTTCATACTTAGCCTTGCTTTTGAGAAAGTCGACTTTAAAATTTGACAAAGAACTATACGTTTGAATGAAATTACGTTCCAGCTTTGTTGTGGAGTAATATCTCAATTCATGTTTGCGTTTATAAATATTTCTTATGTCACGCATTGCGTCGCAACAGTCCTACCTCTAAATTCTTCTCGTTATGAACAGTCAGTATCTGTCAACCTACTGGTACAGCGATGTGTACTAACACGACTGCTGTATTCAACACGATAGGAAATATTTCCAATAATTGCTGAAGTAACAAAATGGTCCACGAACATCTTGTTTTATTGTATATCCACTCTTACTCGAAATAATATGCATAAACATAAACATGCATCTTATAACAAGATCTGTTAAGTTAACTTTCAACTAGAGACGTACGTCAAATTGACTTCTTATTACTAGTGGTGACGTACGTCAAATTGACTCCTTATCACAAGTGGTGACGTACGTCATATTGATTCCTGATCTAGTGGTGACTAAGGTCAAATTGACTTCGTATCACTATAATAGTAATGATGTAACGTCAAATTGATTCCGCATAATTGCTGTAAATGTTTACATTTTCTTCACTACTCACTGTATTTCTTGTATTTGTAATTGACTGCCAATATCGAACATATTTTACGTATATCTTTCTTACTTCTCTTACTGTCGTTGAATTAGAAGTTGTATTAATTTCGCGTAACGTCACTATTAGTGATATTCGAAACGTGGTCACCATTTGAAGGTTAAATTACTAAAATGCACACACACACACACACACACACACAAGCTAAGTAAATATTTAGAGTCAATTTTCTTAAAAGCGAAGCCTCGCATGCGAAAATGTTTCATGACTAATTCAATTTATTTTCTCACGTAGAATCAACCTGAACCCAATTGTACCACCACTTACGGGACACCCTCTATAAGTACTTCGCTATTCGTAGAGTCGGTTGGCTTTCAATGCTAGCGCACAACGTCATTGACACGTAAAGATCGCAGGAGCACTACAGCTTTCTCGTGTAAAGGAGAACACGACTGTTTACATTCATGGATCATAAACAGTTAGCGTAGGAAAGGTGTGAGCCGACCTTTACCGGCGTTGATTGCCACGAAAATGCCTGCAATTTACTTTAGTAATTCCGCCGAACCGTGTGACTGCCGATCTCCATTTTTCCTCCTTCTTTAATTACCAAAGGTCTTTAACTACTCGCAATAATATCGCACCATTTTCCGCGGGCGGAAATAAGGGGATTCATGAGAGTCTTCAGAGACTGGCAACTTGGCCTCTGACCGGCTTTCTATTTTGAACGATTTTACTCATCTACGGTGAGGTAACGTGAAAGCATCCCCTCAAGCTTTATCATTCCGTGATTAGCTCACTGATGAAGTAAGTGCCAACCTGTCACGATCGTAGGTAACGACAATTCTATTCTGCTAATGTTGCCTTGTGCTAACCTGCCGAGAGAGCTAACATTTTTAAATGACCTTTCCCATGACACAAGTGCGCGCGCTCGCGTTGTGCTTCAACCTGTGGATAAGTAACCGTCGAAGCGTCTGTTGGTGTACCTGCGTTCGCACACGTTCTCTCGTTTATACGAGTAGAGATCTCTCGGTCTTCTATTGGCAGGAGCCAGAAACTGAAATCCTAACTCTAGGAAACCCTTACCTAATATTTGAAGATGGCTACCCGCTTAAATCCGCCCACAAACACCCAACGTCAATACGGCATTCGAAATTTGCGCCCACTAAGAAATAGCAAAGATTCCGATAGCATAAGATGAATTTCTCAATAACCATAGAAAGTGAAGTTAAGCATCGGGTTGCTGAACTACGGCGATTTGAATCTCAAAGTCTTCAGTTTCAACGCGATTATTCCACCAATTGACCCGCGTAGGTCACGGATGAAGTTGTTTTCTCTAAGTTCGACGCAAGGAAATAGTTAAATTGCATACAATATACGTATCTCTGAAAAATAAAAGAATGGCTGATAGAGACCAAAGCCATCGACAGTTTCATTGTATGCGAGTATATAGCTTTTCAATCTCGCCGGTAAAGAGTGAAACGAAAAAATGCTGTGGCATTCGCTTGGGAATCTCTGATACAGACGTATACATACACCGGGCGGGGAGAAAAAGACGCGTATAGAAAGGACGATAGAAAAGGAGGGGCAGGCAGCGTATTTGCTTCACTTCCACGAGAGGTTAGCCACCACGTAACCGGCATCGCAATCCCTAATTATGCAACGTTCTTCTTCTTCTTCTTCTTCTTTCATCTAGACATATCTCCCGCCGATATTCTCTCGGTTTTACTCGCTAAGGTAGCGTGAGTTTTCTCACGCACCTGAGTTTCCGAATGCCTAGCTCGATGCCAATTGCCGGTGCCGCAGCATTTCCAGCCGTTTTGCGCGCTACTTAGCGCCCACTGCTGTTGTAGTTGCAATCTAGTCACGAAGGACGTGCTTTTCTTCTTGTTCTGCGTTTCCGATTGCGTTGCGCTTCTTTATTCTCTTTGTTTTTCCACGGGAAAGTGGATCACGCCGTGAATGTTGGCACTTCTCGTCGCGGAAATGTTTGATTACATATTTCTACATTTTCATCTCTAATTATTTTATAATAATAAACGGATATCAGTATTAATACGTTTAACGAGTTTAATTCAACAATATTTATACGATATCCCCGAATAAAGTACAGGCGAGCGGGAGAGGATTTCTTGTGCAAAAATAAGAAAAATATAAAGAATAACATTTTTTCATATTTGACTCAGCTTTCGAGATAATGAAGTTTATAAATTCACTACGTACATTTGGTCGTGGAGGAAGGATCGCCTGGCCTTCAAGATCGTTTGACCTTACATCTCCTGATTTTTATTTGTGGGGTCATATCAAAGAAAACGGTTATAGCGTAAACATTCGGAATTGGGACCAATTCATTTAACGTATTAATCACACACTTGAAAATTTGACAAATAAAGACGCGTTACCTAGATTTCATGCATCTCTAATTCTATGGGCACACCTATGCACTCGAGAGCAAAACAAGTAGTTTCAGCAATTTTATAATTAATAAATAATAAAATAGTCAACAAACTCCATTTCATTGTCCTTTCTGGAATGCAATAATATGTAAATATTGCATACATATTATTTATAAACGCTAACTAACTTAAGTACATCGAAAATTAAGATAAAAATGAACAAATTTTATTCTTTATATTTTTCTTATTTTTTCTTCGGGAATTATCTCTCGCTTGGTTGCACATTTTATTTGGACGCAACCTGTATATAATAAAAGCTCGATAATTAATTAGCCAATTAATAATAGGTGTAAAATAAGTAGTAATCAAATGAACCGCGTACGCGTATTCAAAAATTCGAAACGTCTCCCGCGCATGCGTATAAATTGGGCATCTCATATCGGTAAGACATTTTTGAACTCAGTAGGCGATTGACTTCGCGACCCTTCGGGTTCGGTGGTGATCGTAATCAATTTCTTAACGTTACGTGTTTGCCGTGTGCGTCGTAACCAAACGATAACGATCTCGAGGCTGTCTCGAGTTTTCACGTCCGGATTGACACTGAAACCTGCACAAGGACAACGCCGTCTTCGGAATTTCCTTGCAACACGCGTTCGCGTTTCTTCGATCGTGTTACGCGGTGTATCGTTTCGTTCACCGGTTACAGGTTATGTGCGCTCGTGACCGTATCGCTGACACGAACGCAGCAAATAGTGTACACTTCGTCGGAATGCAGTGCATGAAAAAAAATGTGATTCGAGCAAGAAGTGTCGTGTTAAAGTGGTATAAAAGATTTCATGGTTAGGCGAAAAGCGGCTTTGAGAGGCGATAGAATTGACGGCGTCAATCAGGGGGAATCGACGTGAAAGTGGCATCGAAAGGGTGAGTTACAAAAATCTGTTCATCTAATACTTATAATTTTAAGAAGCATGCTAAAGGACGTATGTATATGTTGTCATGGGAAAGTCACGCGGAAACTTTTCATCTGATGTTACGTGTTGCACATTCTTGACGCTTATTTTGCAACGTCAAAATATTCGCATTATTTATTGCTCACTTTAATGGTCCCCTATCGATAGAACGTTGCACTTCACGCATACAAATTGCATGAGCATTTTCTCGCAACGAACGATGATTTATGGATTCTTTATTAGATATTTCTTAAACATTTGCTAATACGTAGATTTTTTATCGTTTCTCGTTTACGTCCGCGAGTACTTCTAGTTGAACACGCGTATAGGTTACGAAAAGTATAGTCTCATTCTTTTCTCTTTTTGTTGTGCCACTTCCCTCTAAGTGGTTAGGCCTTCAGTAGGTAAGCTGGATAATTGTAAACAAATGGGGTGATCGACCTCGATGGCGAGCCTTGAGCATTGCTCTCAGAATTCGTGATATTGGGAATCATTCGACTGTATACAATTCAGACGAAGCGGCACGCGCTAAACGCAACGTGTGCCGTTTTGCGGATGACTCGTCCACCGTTAATTTTATTCCGTGTTCATTGCGTACACCTCGTGTTTCTGTTACCATTCTTCTGTGATTTAACAAAAACAAGACAATGGTCTATTACATAAGTCGCGACACACACGATTGCCGGAAAAATTTCGAGATAGAAAAGTGTAGGGTAGAGACGAGTATAACGAGAGAATCCCAGAATTGTGCTAAATGTGGTTCGCTGCGAAAGCCGGGCACAAGTGTTTTCGAATAGCAAGGCGCGAGTAGGAAATGTTAAGTTTGTCAAACCACGAGTATTCGTTTCTTGTAACAAGTAGGGAACGAATGCTCGGTATATTTTAGATTATTATACTAAGTGCACTAACACTATCGTGCACAAATATTTGAAAATTTGCACATTATTCTAAAAATGTGAATTATATTATTAGTACAACTCTTTATTGTAAGCTTCATTCTCGTTTGGTTTCATCTTAGATGATCCCATGTCTATAAACACCAGAAAATATTGTTTAGCATACGTTTGTACAAATAAAAAAGCATTAATTAAAGTTAGTGGAAAATTAATTTTGTAAAGACGCTTAAGATTATCGACTACAAGTAATTTTCAACTGTATTTTATCATTATTTGGACCTTCGTGTTGAATTGTTATCTGTTATATCCTACAAACCGTACGAGGTTGTTATGAAGTGTGATGATTTTATCAAAGTAATTTGATCAATATTTAATGATTTTCATGAATTTATTACGAAGTATTTTCATCTATAACACACCATACTATCCACACTCCAAAAAAATTCATAAAATCTTCGTAAATCAAATGCGTTTAAATTTAGCAAATTTGAAAAATTTGTATCGTATTTGTATTAAATTAAATCAGATCTTGTGATAAATACTGCTTATATTTTTCTTATTTCGACCATATTTTGCGTCACGAATATGACTCGTAGTTATAAGGCAAATGGGTTAAGCGGCGCATACTTGTACAAACATATTAGTAGACCAATTGTTACGTATTTGTGTTTGCGAAAAGTATTTTCATGTTTGTACAAAATTGCTTCGGTTATCACCAGATGTGGATTTATCGCCATTAGCTCAGCAAATGTTAGCTCTTCAGAAGGATTGCAGTTCCCTTTTATCTGACAATCACAGCAGGGCAATATATTAACAGTTGCGTGGTTTGATCGTAAATCTCGACCATCCTCGATATCGAAAATTTGTCGATTGCAGAAAAAAAATGCTCGGTAATAAAACAATCGTATAAATCAAGCTTCGTTCCCAGGGGAAAGGATCTGATCATAAAGACAGTATAAATCGCGTGTACCACGCGAGACCAAGATTCTAGTAGTGGTTAAACGAGAAAGTCGTCCTTGAAACAGTGTTTACTTATGATAAGCCCGGATAAACTCGTTCGTAGGAATCTGCACAAAATCCCGGGATCCTACGGATCCACCTCCGGTTGAAATCGACAGTCGTAATCCGACTTACTGGATGGGCTCGTCCAGTATCGTTGCGTGTTTTGAAACGCATCCACTCGTAGCCACTTTCGATAATCGCCGTTGTAAAATTGTCTGTTTTTCCGTGGACCTGGTCACCGGTACCGGTGCAGCTAAATAAAAGTGAAATTGCGCCGTCGGTCCATGGGGCCTTAGTAATTTGCAACTGTAAACTATAACTTTCACTGGGACTTTCGTTGGTTCAAAAGAGTTGCTCGCCCAGAGATATACGCGAGCCATTATTGTCATCCTTCCGTGGGTAAAAGCGAGAGTGGTATCGTAATTACGAGCGATAAAATTTGCGCGACTGCTTCTTTCTACCGCGTACACCGCGTTTATAGCAAAAAAACAGTTGTAAAGATGAATACGGTGCAGGTTAAGATTCTGTAATAATCTCGTAAACTTAATGAACGATGCTTAACCGTTATGTTATTGGCGTGCGTCTAATAAAAACGCGGAACGCGAACTCAAGATGCTGCGCTGTACGCGAAACGATAATCTTCATTGGTAATGGTATTCAAATGGATATCCGCAGCGGTGATTTCAATTTGAGTTTATTTGAAAGACGTTATTGCTGTTAGTTTTAACTGTCAAAAGAAAATGAAATTACGATATTTAATGTGCAACATGATTTAAGTATTACGCGTTAAATTTTCATTGGGTAATAAATATCAAAAGATGGGCGCTTAAAATTATTCCTTATAACATCTAACTTCCATCAGTCGAACAATTTACTTTTCTAACAGCATTAGAGTCGTTTTACAAATAATCGATCGTTCGTTATTGATAGAGTGTGAATGTTTATGCACGTATAATATGTCCTAAGGCTGCGGTTACAGTGGATGCGCATTCGTTCGAACTACGTTCTGACGAATATATTTCATCTGTTTTATTAGACAAGAGTGACAAGTGTGAACATGTTCGTCAGAACGCAGTTCGTATGAAAATGCTTCGACTGTAACCGCAGCCTAATATGAAAAATATATGCAATGTTTATGCAACATATCTCCATTTTGTATACAAACTTAAAGTTGAGCTATCTGAAATGTATTAGAAATTGTCAATTAAACATATGCATATCTACAGAACATCCATAATTTTATTATATTTTATTTATCATACCGTTAGAAAAAAAACAAATCGCGACAAAAGTAAACGCGGTCGTCGATTACTATATGCATGAGTTACATTTTTTAACAGATTATCCGTTACATCTCAATGTGATCCATGTTCTTGTAATAAGTATGCATAGAACATGCCTTATGCAAAACATATGCAAAATAAGAAATATATTTTTCGATTTCTATGATAAAACAAATTTTGTTCAGGTCCTATTACTTTATCTGTTTTCTATTGAAATATGCATTTGCATAAACATCCGCTGTCTAGTTATTGATTTAATAGTTATTCCATACTCGGGGAAAATTTTGTCCCTATCTGGATCTACATATATGTTGTAGAGCATCGTACTCCGAATGTCGAAGGGAATGTTTGATCGGACAGGTCGATGCCTGGGAACGTGCATACCGGTACGAACGGTCGCGCATCTGTGTACACGCGCATCAAGAGCAAGGTAAGATAATCGTGCGGCGAGTTCTTAAAGGACGACGTATCTCTACACTAAGCCAATTTAAATACCTTTCCGCGGTATAGTGGCTTCTTTTCCTAGGCCGGTTGGAAGCTCGCTTCGGTGCTATATAATTATACGCGGGTTAATAATGACTTACGAACTGCAACAGGCCTTCTCGTTCGTTTGTTTAGTGCCACCGATACGTGGTGCGCCGAGGCCGGCCACGATGTTGCATTAAATTGCATCGTGCTAATCTACCGACGGCCCCATCCTTCTCTTTCTCTCTTTCTCATTGTATGCTGCAATTCCAGCTTGCGAATTTTTTTAAGGTACATACTTGGGGGGAAAAGATTTTCTCACGTCAGAAACACGTTTGTCGATTGTTGATTGTACGCGTTAAACGTTTCTGTTTTCGTTTTCATTCGCGGAGGAAAGGAATTCCACGTGAACGAATGAATCATCAAGGGTCTACTATTTTCTATATATGTAATTAAGTATTTAGTTGGAAAATTATTAGATAGCTATTAAAGATATACTGCCAGTAGATAGCTATTTAATGAGGAGTATAAAGATAAGTTTATGTTCAATTACCGTTAGTTTGAGATATGTAAATGCATGTTATTGCAATATATGTCGTGTCATGTAACTGAGAATACAGGCCGGGAAGGTTTTTAATAATTTTTCACAGAAACAAAGTGTCGTTAAAAAATTCATTCTACATTTCTTTTACAGTTTTTCTTCTTCTCATAATCACCATCTTCTCAGCAGTATCACCAGATATTGGTACCCTTTATAACCAGTCAGTTGTAAAATACTGTTAAATTCGAGCAAACTAGCTTGAAGTGCCTGTGTTAACGAATTTAAATTTTTAAGAGATAATGAAGTACGTGTGCTGGATAAGTGTAGTTTAAATATCCAGCAATTTGAAGCTTGTAATATCGAGTATTAATGCCGAGAACCATTACAGGGAGGTGAGTTATTAAAGAAAGCTAGCTCATCTTTTTACGTCGATGTGTGCAATTTCGTAGCTCCAGCACGTGTGCGCGCGCGCGTACGCTGCACCCAATGCATCCATCGCAGCGGGACTATCACACGCTCAAGTTTTTCTTCGAAAACGATGCAAGTAGGGCATCATTCTTCCTTTATTCTTTTCTCTGGCCTGAATTTACTCGGCAGCATTCGATGCGTGTAAACGCCTCGTGTCTATCTCTTCGCGTCTTCTCTGTTTTCAACGAGAAGAATATTCCTGAGAATATTCGTGTATCTCCCTGAAATCTCAATCCACTATTCATCTGTTCTCGCAGGTCGCGCTTTAACGCGCGGATCTTCCATTAACATATTTCGTATGGCGTATACCTACTGGTGCACAAAGAAAAAAATGAAAGCCGAAAATGCAAACAAATATGCAACGTATATGTACATAGTTATCTCGTGCAAATATTAAGTGCAATATTATAATATGTATTCCAACTCAATAGTAACAATGGTCGTACACGCGATCCGAATGGAAATTGATTCAGAAAATAAAATATAACAGAGCGTGGTTAACCAAATGATACCGGCAATTTTTATCACTTTCTTTATCCAATGAATACTATGTTTGAAAGAACTATTGGAGAAAAGAAAAAGAGGAAATGCAAGTGGTGCTTGAGTTTTTTGAAACGTTCGCCAGAGGCAAAAAATTCGTAGGATCGTTGGCGCAAGGGAGAAACATCGAATCCCCATGGTACGCACCTCTTTCATTATCATCTTCCCTAACTCATGACGCTATGGTTAATGCACTGTTATTGCCGTGTATCGTATACACGGCTCCAGTATGATGACTGTGCTCGCCGTATAATCCTGTACTCCACCCTTTGTCGTCGTATGCTTCGAAACACACTAGGGCACTTGAATCGATGAATGTTAATCCGTGTCAAAGAGCGCTTAGCACGGAAGCATTTGGATATTTCGCGGCCTAATACCGCGACGCAGCGGCAGCAGCCGGTACCATGGGTACTTCCGACGCCGCGGATGCTGCTGAGAATAATTGAGGATCAGCTTAATCGTGGAAAGCAGGATTTGTTTGTCAACGGAGATAAAAAACGCAAACAGAATTTGAATTACGTGAAGATCAGAATAAATTGAGAAAAGTGAAAATCTTTTGGGTGAAAGGATAGGAAACGACAAAAAACGGAGAATGGGATTCCTCTGCCTAAATACTTATGTGCTTACACCACACAGGATAATTCTTGTTAGATGTCCAAAGATATGAAAAAAAGTATTGTAAGAAGAAGAGTTGGTAATTTGAAAAAGTGGTCGAGTCTACCTGGTTGGCAGTCAAAAATCAAGAGAACAAAGTAATGAGAAAAAGAGAGAGATAAAAAGAAGTCAGGTAACAGGATGAAGAAATAAATTTGTGTAAAGTATTAATAAATGCCAATCTTTCGATAAGCAAGAAGCGGATATTCTTGGTAACAGCGATAATCCGGCGACCGATCGACGTGCATACGGCCATAAAATTTTATCGCGCCGCCTATATTCCCTCGTGTCTACCGATGTTGCGTGTTATTCATTATGTAGCACGTTTTCATAATCGGAGCACTCCTTAACGGTGTCTTTAAATTAATAAGAAGATCGTCGCCGCGGAAGCGGGGACACTTTGCCTTTGGAAAGGAACGGCGATTCTCTTCTATCCGCAGAAACGTTTGAAACGCTTTCGGGCTTGCGATTAATCAATTCCGCAAGCACCGCGACTTCTATAGAGTATAGAGGGTACATAGAGCCCGAGGAGCCCGAAGTGGCTGTAAAAACGCTTATGAAAAAGGGGGGCAAGTGGGTTTTATGCTCACGAACGACTTCCTCTCGATCGATCTTCCGGGTTCGTATGGTAAATGTTCGTAACCGATATCGTTTCCCCGAGTAAAACGAGCCTCTCTATTGTCCGCTGAATGCGCTCTCGTATGCGAGCACAAAGATAGATAGGAACAGAGGGATACGTGTCGCGTTCTCCACGTGCTCTAGAACTTTGCGCGGACGATTTAAGTCGTACCGCTACAAGAGAAATTGCTACGATTTCGCGGACGCCCGGTGCAACGTATCCTTACACGTGCGGAACGTGAATTCGACGGATTTCAAATATTGTTTTAAAACAGAAACATTTCCTTAGATATTGCCGCGGCAGTCGTAAAACAAGATAAATCCTCTGCCGTGAACGTTTTTGTAGCGCCATGGATCTTCCGGGTCTGTCGAGCACAGATAGCTTTCTGTTTTACGATCGAGCGAATGTTAACCGTATTATGCAGACTTTTTCTCTCGGTGGCGAGCAACGAAAGCGTTCACGATAGAAAACACTTTGGCTTCAGTTAACTTGACCATGCTAAAGTCCTACCGGATTTACTACCATCGCAGCGCCTCGAGAGAGTATCGCTTTCCAGGCAATATTACGGATGCCGACATATCGCCTTGATTCAACCGGTGCGTGTTAACCGGCGATTAAACAATCAACTTGATCGTTTTGAATCTTAAAGTCATTTGCGATGAAACTGGAAACCCAGTCGGTCTAAACGCGTTATAAAGTTAGATGCGACGAGCCAGGGCAATTAATTACTGTCACCCGTTTTATGAGAATCGAGATCGATGTTACATGCACCACTTCCGTTCAATCGATCTTCCGGGTTCCACGTAAGTAAGTGGCGAGCAGCTCGATTCATCGGTATTCCATAACGATCGACTAGTAAAACGAGTTTCGATTCGGTGCAACGCAAAACCGACCACCGCGCGATCTCTCTTCTGGATAGCGCGTAAACATTATTGAAAAAGGTTGCTCTATGGGAGCATCTTTTCATTCAAGATCTGCTACGCGCGATCATTCACGAAGCGCACAGATCCTTTCTGTGATAATCGTGAAAGTATCACGGAGTGAAAACCGATTCTCATTCCGTCAGTCGCGATCGAAAAACTGGGTAAACATAGAGAATCTTGTCCGGGTTACACTTTAGAAATCGAAATCATTCGCATTTTTAAACGTCGTACAGGTACACGTGACAAGAAGATAATTCTACGTAAAAAAAACCACGCCCCAAATGAAAAATCATATTCTACAATTTTTATTTATTTCCTGTGGAATTATTCCGTCGTCGATTAATATAGAAATCTCTATTGTATATCACGATACTGTTGAATGTTCTATATGCAAATGGGTGCAGCACAAAGAAAAACTATTGTACCTTGAACAAACAACGAATATCATTCCACGCAAAATGATTCGAAAGATTCACCCACTGGGAAATGTTTAAAAAGCATTTTTCATGGGATTAGATTTTGTGACATGGTTCAAGTTCGTAGGGGCCAGTTCCGACCGATCGATCTTCCGGGTTCCATGTAAGTAATAAATGCTCGACTTGGCGGTAACCGATATCGTGCAACGAGTAAAACTTGTTTCGGTGCGGCATAAAGGGGGCAGGCAGGGCAGAGGCACTCTCTCATGGATGGCTGTGTAACCCTATAGGAAACCTTCAGCGAGTTTCACTTTGCACGGCTCTCCGTTACCGGACTCGTCCGCAGCTCCTTGTCACGGATACAGAGGAACGTAACGCGGGTTGCAACTTGCTCCACGCTCGGCCATCGCTTCGTCTTGCTACCCGTGCACGCATCTATCGAGCGCATCGCGACTTCTACGCGCGCGAGCTATGGTGGCCGCGTGTGAATGCACTTCTAACAACGCGAGCAACGCGCCGGCCTAATACGACTACGGCTATGGCTATGGCCTTATTCTTTCGCCAAGTGTCACGCTTATCTTGGAAAAGTAGAGAGGACGACCGGTTTACTGAGTTGTATTCTTGTTCCCTTTTTCTCCATCGGTTGCTCCAGTTAGACAATGTTCTCCGCTTCTCTGAATTAAACGTTTAACTTCGTTAGCTTCTCTTGCGCCTTTGTGAATAATCACCTAGAGATGATACCTCCTAGTAATATTTTAACGTCTTCCTGATGAGTTTTTAACAGCTTGATTATAACGAATAGGGGAGAATGATGAGAGTTTTGTTTCTGAAGAAGCAGTTCGTTTTGCTCCAGCTTATGCATGATTCATTAGTCGGGTTTCCCGATGTAGGCCGCGGATGGAACGTGAAGCAACTGACCGTTTTGAAGTCTATTGTCATCAAAAAAGTAACTGTACGTGTGAATGCCTAACAGGAATCGTACTCTTTTCTCGGTACATAAGTCATACGACACACCAGCCCGTTCGCGGTAGCTGTCTACCGACGTCCATAGAATTTGAGGCGACACACGATCGCCAGGCGGAGATATCCGTGGTAGGCGCGAACGAAAGTCGATAAATTCCTCGTAATCCCGTTTTCTGTAGGTGCCTCGCACCACTCATATCGGGCATCTACTTTTTCCACTCAAATACCAACGCGAACTCCAATTCCTCCAGTTGCAAGTTGCTCTAACTCCAATATCGAGCTTCTCGATCACGCATAAAGCAGAGTGTGCTTCTGTTACGTGTCGTTACAACAAGCAAAGAAAAGGAAGAAGGAGAAGAAGAAATCCACATACAACGTACATATATACGACTCGTGAGACGTGTTACAAAAGCCCGATTCGATATCGTAGGACTCGAGTATGGAAATACTCTACTATCGTGATCGTAGAGCGATATATCAGTTGTATATCGTCCATTAAGATCGAGCAACCTTCGATCGCAACCCTGATCTGCAACTCGACGCGATAAGGAAAGGTTATAGCGATTTTTCGCGATCCTGTGAATCGAGATTGTAATCGGATCACCGCGAATACACTATGGATGGATACGCTAAGGCACATCTGGCAAATCGATTCGGCGTTTCGCTTTTGAACAGCGGGGACACGAGGCGTGCAATAGGACAGTGTATAGGGCTAGGTTTCGAACACGGGGATGCACTTTGAGTAAGCCGAGGAGGGGTCAAAGATACGAGGGTAACGCGACTGGAATTAATGCGGAATGACTAAGCGGCTGCTTGCAGACCGGAACCGAGGAACGAGCGTTTTATGCGCTCGTGCTCTATTGATAAAATATTCCTCGCCTCTACCTGTACACCGTGGGTCTCTACGTTTTCGATGTCTCTTATGCTCGTTATGTAATCCGCGCCCTTTCATGGTGCCTTCAGTCGCGTTTCGACGTCTTGCCACAGGCGACTTTGCTGTATGCAGCTCAGGAGGGCGTATTCCCTTGCTACACACTCCGAACTTTATAGACTGTGTGTGTTACTCTTAGGCGTCGATTCTTTGTTATTCCAGTCCCTTGCCGTTACCTTACTACGGGCATTCTTGACTGAATTCGTTGAATATTCATTTAAAAGTCTGAAGTTCACTACGGTATTTAATACGCTATGAATTCGTAATTTTTGTCACAAATATCTTCTCCAGGCTTGCGCTCGCATAAAACTTGTTTACGCGGAATCTTGTTTTCGATCAGGTTTTAATTTGTCGATAAGCAGAGTAGAGAATTCTCGATAGAAATTAGCAATCCGCTAAGTTTATGAATTCTTTTTCACTCTATTTCCACTCTATTTCTACTCCCGATATGTGTTGCCTTTTTACGTGTGTATATATATATATAATTTTTACAGAGGAAAAAAAATGCAACCCGTTGATATAAACGAGGATCACTGAAGTTATTACAAGTGCTCGCTCTAGAAAAGCTGAAAATACCAAGCCGGTATGTAATACGGGTTTCGATAAACCTGAAACACGTATCCCGCCGTCGTTATTTGTAATCATTTTTCGTGGCCTTCGATAAATCGGGTGCGTCATTCTGATATTCAAATGAGGCTTGGACACCAGCGGTGAAGATAGGTAACGACGAGTACAGGAAAGGGAAGGGACGGAAAACAAAAAGAAAAAGAGAGAAAGAAAGGAAAGAGAGAAAAGGAGAGACAGGGAGAAGAGAGAAGTAGAGAATGACCGCAGTTAGGTCCTTTCGTTACGGAGCGGAGGAATAAGCTGCGGTCAATGGCTGCGGTATCCGCAGGTTCAAGGAAAGCGGGCTGGTCCGATTCGACATCGTGTCGTTCCGGGGGAACCGAACAGGTGACGCGCTCATGAAAATGCAGGTTAATAGAATGCCGCGTAGAAAGAGCCTCGCAATTACTGCCACGCGTCCTCTTCTATGGAATGCTTTTCAAATATTTTTCTTTGGGCGTATCGGTGTTAATGGACGTTTAAAGACATTTGGCGGATTATTAGAATTTTGGTAGCTTATGAACTTTTATTTCGTTATAGATTTTACTGTCGATGTTCCAGCTAATTTGATCAGAGACATAGAAAAATGTTAACAAAAGTGTCGTCCGACAGAACTACCATATTTAGGCGTATATTTGTTTGTGGTAGTTTAAAAGCATCGTATGGTGAATTTTAGTAGCGATTTGGAGCATCGAAGAGTAAAGTTGGTGGTGGTTAAAACGATAAGTTCGAAGCACGGTATCGTACTAGAAAACCGATTGTTTCGGAGCTACAGTATTGTAGCAACAAATCTCACGGCTACGAGCGCTTTCATAAGCACGTAAAGCTATCCCAGGTTCGCGTTCGAGAGGCTTATCGATCACATACGCGAAACGGCTGGTAATTTTCTCATCGTTCGGGCATTGAAAGATTCGATTACGCTTCGAGTGGCAGGCGCAACGCCCTGTGCAAACACCACGGTCGCTCTATGAAAATACCATCACGTTTCCTTCTTTTTTCTACGCTACCCCCTTTTATATGATGTATATATAGATGTACATTTCACGTGAACATGTACTGGAGATCCTCCTAGCACAACCGCGGAACGAATTTAATTTCGAATCGAAGAATTTTTGAAAGCTGTGAAATCGATTCGCAGGGCACAGGAAGTGGGCGCGTTTCTTTGCCGCGCCGCAACGTTCCGTGAACAAACATTGAACAAAAACACAGAGCATAATCGTAGCTCTCGACGAGGTGATCGCGATGCCGGCTCTCGAATCACCGGCTTTCTTCCTTCAGATTCTCGAGGACACTTTGACAAACTGTACGTGTGTATTGCCGCTAGCCCCCTGCTGCATAGCAACAAACCGATCGATCGAACCGCCAACATTTTCGTAGACAATTTTTTGGGTGTCCGTTGTCAAGTGACACGCAGGGCGGACCAAAGTACGAGCCACACGGAAGGCTTCGAGGCTTCCTACTACGAGTATCGATTTAAAAATTTCCCATACCGGTGCATGAAGGCGGCAGTCGACATGTTACTATCCATGGGGTGGTTCCATAAATCGCAGCCCTCCTACGGCAGCACGGCTTTTTAACACTCGTCCGTTTTCCCGCCGTGGCACCGGTGATACCGTTTCCGTCGAAAAGGGGTGAGGCACCACGATTCCCGGCGACGATCCTCGCGCTTAACGAATCCTCGTATTCGCGAACTCGTTTCCCCCGGAGGAATATCCACGGGTGGAATCGGCCGTGGATGGCAACAACCGTTTGCCAACACCTGCACAACTTAGCAGGTTGAAACCGTCGGCTGAACTGAAGTCAGAATGCGCATTCGTCGGTTTCCATGGTAGTGGTCGACGTTGCTGGTGGTGGTGGTTGGCGACGGTGCAGGAGGCGGTCGTGGAGGTGGTGGTGGTGGTGCAGTAGAGGAGCCCAGTAGCTCTGACGATGGTGGGGATTGACAGAACAGACCGTCTGCCCGGCTCCGGCTGGCGCGTTCACAACCAGGTGCCTCCATGCAACCTAAGGTTCCATTCACATGATGGAACTTGGCCTTTGGTCTAACAGTTTTTAACCATCGACACGCACCGCACACCTGACTTCGTCACGGTTAAGTTTCGAGGGAGGTTCCACCAAATGTTACTTCGTAAGACTACATTTGAAATATTTCGGTTTAATCCTGCTATTTTCCTCATTTATTTTTCATATTTATAGCTCTTTTGAAGAATAATATTGTTTTCATGGGACTTATGAGAATTTTAAATACGTTGAATATCAAAGAGAAATACTTGGGAACAGAATACTAAATAAAACATAGTCTTCCTACTGGGTCATATAGACACGAGGAGAACAGCAGAGTTAAATTTCGAATTTAAAATTCAGAAGTAATGGTATATAAAGGTGCCTAAGTTTTAAGAGGGTTTGTAAGTTGAATGTTACGTTGGTATATACATTTCAAACATGTAAATTGGAATTCTAAATTTTAAATTTAAAAACACCGCGACATAAAGGTACCTTAAAGATCTGTTATCTTATAACCGTGAAACATCAATTGATTCGTTAGCAAATCATTCTTTTAACGCTTTAACGCCTGAATCCTCCGCCATGATGCAATACAGCGTCTTCGATGTTCACAGCGAAGAAGTTACGGGGGCAGGTCGTTTAATCGAAGCAAACGATTACTCTTGGTCTTCCCTTTTTCGAAGACGAAGCACGTTTGTTGAACTTTAATAACTTTCTTGTAGGCGCCTGGTGCGGTTACAGCATCGGGATAGCGAAACCACGCAAATACGTTTTCCTCTCAGCATATCTGCCGTCTATCGAGTAATCAGTTATAAAACCATCAGCCCTTTCCCTCTACCTTTTCACCTACGCTGTATCCTCATCTCAAACATGAGCCATTATTTTCACATCGATAAATGGATCTCGCAAGGTTGCATTTAGTAGGATCTTTTTTGCTGAAGATAATTCATGCTGCAGCAAAGTCTTTCTTCAACCCCGTCATTTTTAACTAAAAAAGAAATTCTCTTTTGAAACGATGTAGGCGATTTCCAGTAGAGTCCAGGGTTGAGGTAAAAGGTAAATCTTGCTGGAGTTTAAACAATAGCACGACGTACTTTCTGCGTGGATCCTTTTTTTCTTTTTGTCAGAGTAAGTAATGTTTCTAGGGATCGATTCGTTGACAACAAGAAGTATCTGGCTTAAATGCAGCTTCTTAATGCACCAGCCTCTTTTCTACCGCGTAGCACCACAGCTATGCTTTTTTGCTCGTTTCCTTCATTATCTTCTTGAACCAAGCGCCAGCAGCTCAACTTTGCACGAAAATACTGGCTAGACTTCAGAAAACCCTATCAAGAACATTTTTTTATCCCGGCGATCCTTACTCGTAGAAATCCTCCTCTTGCTCCAAAACACACAAAATCCAAATTAAAACATAGCGCACCGCGTTCTTCTTCCATCGAGAATCGGTGTGTTCCACTTGCTTCATGTAATCAGCCTAGATCTGGTACATACATTATATAATGCATATACACTCTTGTTTCATATTCATCGAGCAATTCCATCCCGGCATCCTTTTCATTTCGCCTGGTCCATAGGGAAGAGGTCACAAATTCAGACTTCGTTGGTCTTCGAGGTTCTTTCCTTATTACTCCCGGTTGCTATTTAATTCCGCCCTTCCCCGCCTATTTCTTTCCCTTCTTTCTTTTACTTTTGATTCCTGCTCTCCCGGCTAGGAAATGGTCAGGACTCGCGCGCACCACCTCGTTCCGGTGCTCCACTTTCCGGGCCGCGGAACGAGAATGCATCGCCATTGGACCAGGCCGACTCGCGGATGCAGCATCGCACGCGGTTTCGACCGAGTGAATCAGCTCCGTTGCATTTTTCTCGGTGAGTAACGGTGAAACGTAAATATTTGCCAAGAGCCTGAACAAAAACGCTCCCCGTAGCTCGACTGATTAATTGACATGCCAAATAAAGCATGTCCGAAAGCATTCACGCTTACGGTGAATTAAATATGATCGTCGTTAGCGTAATTTCAGCTTTTCTATTTTATTCAACCCACTAGGAGTCGTCTTTATTGTTCCGTAGGTTTCCTTTTACGAGCCTTCATCCTTTCCACTTTGAATTGTGGCATTTTTCATGTGCGTTGCAAAAGTTCCAACCGAGTTAGGGGCGCGATTTAACAAGCATATGATCAAGGAGATGTTGAATGTCGATTCGTTGTTATTGGTGCGTTCAGCAAAATGTCGTGTCGCCAACAATGGTTACGTGACGCAAACGTACAACGATATTAGCTTGCATAATAGTTCGGTCTCAGGCCAATTGCATTGGCCTACTCGCAGTTGCTTTACCAAGTTCGAGTACAATTTAATTTGCAACCGAGCGCCGACTGAAGTGGCAGACTTCTCGGTTTCACCTGGACGACTCCCCGGTTCCGGCCTATTCCGATTTAATGCTCGAGACGAAATCAATACGTAGAGATATCTCTCGTCTACTCGTGCTGTTTCCTGCACCCGCACCCTGTGTACCTCTCTTTTCCCTTGCTTCGTCTCCACAAGACCAGCAAGTCAGCAGGCTGGAAAGTGTGCCAATAAGGAAAAAAAGTACAGACGGAAACAGCGAAAAATCAAGCACCGTACGAAATCCAATTTTTAAGCCACCCAGACATGCAAATATTGCACCGAACCATGTACGGCTAGTGCAATTAGAAGCTCAAAAAATGCGCTGTACTTCGAAACATTTTATAATACTAAAAGTAGTTCTTGGAAAGCAAAAATGTGTTAAACTCGGTCGAATTTCTATTGAAAGCCTTGGTCAACAGTCAGATCCTTTATTGTCTACTTTATTCTATATTGGCACGATCCCTTGGCTTAGTAAGATTTCTTTTCACCCTGTTTCTATAAAGAACTAATAACCATGGCGTCGAAGATGCTTGCAGCTGTTCGGAAAGAATCTCTCGAGACTCCTCTTAACTAGTTGCAGAACTCCGCAAAGTTTACTTTCCTTGTCGAAGAGCCGCAAAAGCCTTCCTACTCGAAGAACACACCCACCCCTCGATTTTCGCAACGAAACAAATATGCAACGAGCGTTAGCGTAGATCAGAAGGCTCAGACAATCCATCAGTCTCGATTTCAATCGCTCCTTGAGTCGCGGACGATTTTCAATTGTCCCGACGTGGGATGGCGCGCAAGAAATGCAGGGAAAGAATGGAGGGAAGTAGCAGCCGGTGTGTATATACGTGGGTACTGTTCACCGAGATCGGACCACGGACGACGAGTAGCATTATCCCCTCGGTAGTGTGTTGCGATTCATTCGTCATTGTCCGAGGACCCTTTGTGGCAACACGCGGGAATGGCTCACGGCGTATGGGCTTATTCGGCACGGGGAATAGTTAACAGCGGGTATCGTGCACGCACGCGTGCGTGGGATTACGACACGCGCTCACACTTACTTTGCGTACCTAGAACAACGAAATGCCGTGAAAACTTGTCTACATGTGGGATGAGAACAACTTTCCGGTGGCGAATGATGCACGCGGAAAATCGCACGGCGAAAATAGAACCACGCGAAAGTAGTGTTTGAATTAGAAAAAAAGAAGTAGAAGAAATGAAACGAGAATTCCTAGCCGGGAAAAACTTTGTTCAAAAGAATTTTCGGTGCAGTTAAGCGAACGATTCTGGAGATTGCTCGCGTGGAAATAATTTCAAATCCCCGGCTGAATATGTGCAACGAGATATGTAACATATAAATCTACATCCTTGTAAATTATTCGTGGCTTTATTTGCAATTTGATTTATTCAGGCGACGAGTCATTGGGTATCTTTTATAGTTGTACAAATAAAGAAAGAAACTTGAAAGATTTACAGCTACGTTTTTCCCTCGCAACAAAATAATTAGCTGTTAACTAATAAGCGCAACAGATAAAAAAAATCGTTAGGAAGTAAGAGAAAAAGTGACGGATACTTAAATGGAAAATTGCGCAGCACGCACAGGTCGAACGCCTTCAGAATGGCAGCCAGTCACGCCTGGGCGCAAAGACTCGTAGGGTGACGCACGCAGGGGTGAATATACCTAAAGGGAAGGAAGGACATGATGAGTCGCACAACGATAATGATACACGAGCGGAAAATTACGCACACACTCGCAGACTACCGGGGACGGAATAATTAGAATCGTGGTATAGAACGAGACGAGACCCGAGGAAATTTGATCAAACCCGTCACGATGGGGTAACTCTCGAAACGTCGTGTTTGAACGACGGGAAATATTTTCGTCAGGATTGTACTCAACTGTGGCCATATAGATATTTTATGTTTGACTGTACGACTTGCCTGGAGGGTGTGGAAAATTTGGCAGAAACAGCGCTCTCTGCACACACATGGGTCCTCGTGAATCTTTTAAAACCCGACGAGGAACAATGTTTCTTCATCGTGTATTGTGAACGTGGAATAAATGGGAAAATGTTTTATAAAAGTATTTTGATATTCGTGACACAGTGGAAGCATTGACTAACGATCCAGGATAGACCACTCATTTGTAGGAAACACAAATTGGCAACTGAAATACCGATTGTGTAAAAAAGCAGAGGTTTTTCACGGTCCTTACTATTTAAAGTGGTGACTTTAATAATTATATTCTATAATGTCACGTAACTTAAAAGTAACAGATCTTTATCATTATGTTAGAGATCAGGGTTTTACAGATCAATTATGTCGAAAATAATTGACTATCGTAAGATTTAGTTATGGTTCCCATCCTTTTAAAAGTCCTTCCTATGCTCCATCGGTGGTAGAAGTTTTTAACTCAGTCGTACCTCGACTTACGCTCTCTCAACTTGCGTCTCCCCTGATTTACGTCCTTACACAATTTATAATTTTATATCCCATCCTATAGGAGACATGTATTTTTACATATTAAGTATCTATATTTATACATAATTTTTCACTTATGAATATACATACCTATGATAAATTCTTATGTATATATATGAGACGTAAGTACAAGGTACGACCGTATACGTTTATATTAATTGCGTAACTTTTATCCAAATGGTGAGTGTTTTGTGGAAGACTGTACCCTGTCGTTCGATAATTAAACGGAAAATAAAAAGGAGGCTGATAGAGTGCGACGAAGTTTATTTTGGCGAGACGCCTGGATTACGGGAACCCGTCGTGCTTTAATGCAAGGAGACGCGCAGCCTGACAACAAAGGGGTGAATAAGCTGTGGGCAAACATATAGCGGGAGCCGTTATTGGACACGCAGACTTTGAAACGCTAAACTTCGATTAGAACTGGCAGTAGTCTGGCAATCGTTCGACGAGCAACACGCTTTACCATTTTAATTCTACTTTGCAATTCTACATTACTGCGCGGCGACAAATTTCTATTCCATTCAATTTAGTTTTGAAAAGATGCTTAAAATCTATCTCACTGTGAAGCGAAGTAAAGAATCACTGACCAAATTTGCGCGTCTCTTTGAACGGAAAGAAGGGGACATTGAAATATTTCTTGCCTCTGCTGTACCAATGACCGTCTGGAATATCGACGCAAAGCTCTATACGGCTCGGATTGGTCCTCCGTGTCTTTGTATTGGACGGAGCTTCGCAAACGTACTGGATATTTCCGAAACAAAAGCTATATACGCCCTCTCATTACTGAAGATTGTAGCCGCGTTACGTTGACTTTTTCCCATTTCCGGCAAAATACAAATGGCCTCGAAGAAAAGGCGAATAATATGGCTGGTTTCTCACGCAAATAGTTAAATTCTAGATCTTTAATAAGCGCCACTTTTGAACGCAACATTTCCATTTACTTATGGACCGTTCATTTTAAGAGTCCATTGTTGGAAAAAATTGAGAAAACAGAAAATTATATAATATTTTACAATGTGAACTATTTATTGATCAACATTTTATTTTTGTGAATTTAGAATCTTTGAGTGTTTTTATCAATTAAAATTTCACTTATGAATAGAATAACCTAAACATTTAATTTGAAAGTAGTTTAAGACCATTTAGGTCTGGAAAAAATCTCCTAAACTGTAACATTTTTTGATTCTCCTTATACTGTAAATGAAGGTCACATTGGTCTCATAAATTTTTGAGTATTTGAATGGGTAAAAGCCTCTAAAAAAGTTCCAAAAAATTCTAGTAGAACCATCGAACAATCTAAACTGAAGATAAAAAGGAAAAATTGAGCGACACTTTATTTAAGTATATTAGTTTTTCAATTATATGGAGTGAAAAACGGAAATATATGATTTTGATTAAAAAACGCTGGGATCAATTTACATGTATGCAAACCATATTCACTATAAGGCAAGGAGTTAATGACTTTCAAATTAAACTTCAATTACAAATACTTGTCTTCTCTTGAAATTCGTTTGATCATTCAAAATCTCTCAGCTTGCGAACTGTATCGTGCGCGTCTGTTTCACTGTTGGATGGACGGGTTATGGGGAATGCATAGGGGACGTCGGAATAGGATTTGCAACGGGGAAACATTCTGACGCATGCACATTTCGCAAACCGAATTAAAGAACGCGATTGGATGTCTGTCGAGAAGAGCTTACGCGACTCGAAATTCGATAGGTCTTTTTTGTTATTGCGGGGTATGGAAATATTCGTGCCTATGCGCCTCGTCATCGATGTACAAACAAGAAAAGGGTTACTAATATTTGCTTGGAGAATAGTAATGAATCAATTGAAATGCAAATTGGCTTTAATGAACGTTTGTATTTATAATTACACGTTTTATATTTATTACGCGTATAAGGTACACAATGCGTTACCATACAAATTATATATATATATATATAGTACACGATATTGAACGAGAATACTAACACTAATATTCGTATATATTACAAAAGAGTAATCGCAAAATAAAGGTACATCGAGTAAAAAGGTACATTAACGTTAAATACAATATATAATAAGAAGTGAAAGAAAGAAGATAGAACGATAAGTACTGTACATTGGAAAGTAGATGCGCGTGAAGATGCATTTTGATTCTCATACTTCAGCTTAAGTACACTCAATGATGATGACGTTGATTATGAATTCATGAGTCGCTCAAGGACGGTTGGCATCCACTTCTTCTTCTTCGTTAGTTTGGCGCGAAGAACGAAGTTGTCTTTCTGAAGCACATCTTTCTCTCTCTTTCTCTCATCACTCTATTATTTTGAAAAGAATGCACGAGAATATCATGCCGAAGAACTGTGGGGCAAAGAAATTAACAATCAGATTACATATCCTAAAGGAAAAAATCATATCTCGTATCAAAGTTTCACTAACAAGCTTTCTACGGTATATCGAAAAGCGCAAGTTTCAAATAATTTAATTAGACATTTAACGTCACGCTAAGGAACGAATTATATCGCAACGATTAAAAGCGAGCAAAAAGGAAAGGTTTCATTCTTTCTCTTTTTTTCTCGCGAATTGGCAATGCTTGTTGAAAACACGTTTTGTAATGGATTTTCACTGGCGTCGGAGCCGATTAAAATGCAAATGAAACGGAGAAAGTCCTACCATCAGGCACGCGACTGCAATACCAGCGGCACCCATAATTGTCGCGTGCTTCTGCATGTAATATTGCGTTCCATTGATGCAACCTTCGAGATAGGCATTCGAGGGATTCACCGTGTCTGGTCCAGCGTTGCAGTTGAATCGCTGCAACAGAGAAGATCGATCAGAAACAATTCGACTTGAGAAAGTCGATCGGAACGGGTGAAAGCGTGAGAGGCAAAGTTTTATGCTTGGGCCTCGAGACTAAGCGATTGCCACGGAATCGATGCTTTTCTGAACGTAATCGATAGGTCGTAGCTGTTTCGAAACTCCGTGCAGAATCTCATCAGAGGCTTTTCTAATAGCGTGACTCGAATTGCAAACGCTTTAAAGTAGGATCCGAGCTCGCCCATTCTCGATGGTCGATACTGTGGTAGATGTCTGCCAAATCGGCCGTTGGTATTTTCAATTGCAATTATTGAAACATAAGAAAACAAGTGAAAATTTCTATATTATTTTAATATTAATAAATATGCAATACTTGTAAAAGTATATACGCAAGATATATATGACAAATTTAGAGCGTGAATACCATTATTTATAAACACATTCGCTCATGAATCATGCAAGCGCACGCGAATTGAAACTAATTATATTCGAGTGCCAGACAGATTCATATTTTCCCTAGATTCGCGAAATATAATTGATCCTCATAGTGGTAATAACGCTAGATTCGTATAGACAACTCGTTCACCACGAGTATCTCGAGTAAATCACTAATTACTGTAATTACGTATACACGGGTTCGTCGTCGACGGCTATTTGGTCTCCAAGAACGAGCTCATTAAGAAAATTAATCTTTTACCTGGCCAGGTTGAATCTCGCGACAGCAACTCTCGGGCACGTTAAGCCCCTGAGTTCCCCAATCTCTCCAGCCGTTTACACCGCAGCAATGGAGCTGAAATCGTAGAAATAAAACATGTATGTTACTCAAAGCCAGACAAACTTTCTACGGCACTAGAAATAATTATAAACGGAAAATGTCTCGCGAGTCAAAAGTGTTTCTCGCTACCGTACCGTCGACTGCGTCGTGTCCCAGGCTTCTCTTACTACTTTACGAGTATCGTAAACTCTCATCGAACTCGACATTTCCCTCTCGAGAGTGTTCACTAGTTTTTCACGGAACACGTATGCGAGTACTCCGCCAATTTGCATGGTCACGAACAACAGTAACATGATGATGAAGTACTGCAATCATTTTTTACCCGTTACGAGTCAGTCGTTAGGTTCCTTGTAACGTTGAAGAGAGAGGAATTAAGCAATGATTTACCGTGAGAAGCATGCATTTGACTTCTCGGGATGCACCGATGCAGCCGAAGAACGATACAATGGCCACGATAACACCCCCAGCCAATAGAACGTAAATAGCTCCTGTTAGCAGATCATTTCCTACTAGTTCTCCTATCCATGGCACTTTATCTAACAGGGCCCACGTTGCTAGTCCAACTATGGCGAGTCCACCGAGCTGAAAATTAATATATACGTTACATATTTAAAATAGACAAATCAGTATATAGTAATTTAAATATTTTGTATGCTCTTACGAAAGTTATGAAATTCACGATGAACAGGGAATATTTTACACAGCGGCCGCAGCTGTTCATTTCCATACCGTACCCCATTTTTTATTTCTCCTTCTGCGAGCAACCAAAAATACATAAAGTAAATACAGATTTAAGAATTGTAGCAGACTGCCGATAAATTCTAAGATAAATACAAGTGCAGACTTTGCAAATTAGGAGGTTCAATAGAAAAGGAGCACAGTCCACATCTGCAGTCAGTCACGAAAACCTACATACAGCTCTAAATTTCAAATATGTGCTCTAGAGCTACCAAGGCAGTTAAAATAACTTGTTACAAATTTACTATAAGAATGATATAAATTTGCAATAGTGCATTTCTGTACTAAATATATACCTAAATGAAGATTTATTGTGCTTAAATTATATAAACTTTGCAAATGTCTAACATTTTTATTTTTTTGGTACAACTAAGTATACGTTAATTGTCGGTAGTTCTAGTCTTAGAAAAATATAAGAATTTCGACCATTTTAAGAATATTAATCTATTAATTAAAATCTTTGATTCCGATAACGAAATCAAATGATACCTGGATCAGTTTGTTTACTGCAAAAGATCTGGACTTTTTGAGCACGAAATTATGAAACTGCCGAATAAATTGCAAAAAGTAGTAGACCAAAATGGCGAATACATTATTGAATAAAATTGTTGTTTAATATCAAAAAGTTTTGTGTTATTTACTCAGAAGAAATTGCACGGACTTGTTAGCCAAGCTAATAAAATATAATTTCAAATCTGCGTTTAATCCATCGTAGATTTTTTGGATTCCTGTAAATTTGTATTCCTATAAATTTTTAATTTAACGACAGAGATGCCTGTTTCCCGCTGTGCCTCCCTATTATCCACAGGTAAACTTGTTTTCCATTGATATCCCTATACTCTTGACAAATACGACTCGTTAGGAATACAAACGTGAATCCATAACAAAATTATCGCTCGACACTGTAGACCCGCGAGTAGATAAACGTTTTGAGTGTACGTCAATCGTTATCCTGGCAAGCAATTCTTAGAAAACCTTGGAATGCTATTTTGCAAGTGCAACGGCGATTCTAAATCCGTATATGGATCGAACTATCGCGTAATCCTTGTCATTGTGATTCCTGAAGACGCTGCTAGACGTTGCCTGGTCGGTTTAGTAATTATTTCCGTGCTGATGTCACGGCACATAGAAGACTTTCATGATTTCATGGAGCTCGTGATTGTCCTCAATTTTTTCCTTCCGCCGACCCACATTCTTTCTGCCAATTGGCCATGATTACACCACACCGTCTCGACACTTTTAATTTCTAATCTCATTCAGTTTTCAAACCCTGCCAATCCTTGATCAGAGATTGAGACATCTCAATCTGTGATCAAAATGACCTCTGAAGTCAAAAGTTTCATCGATCGGTACACGTAACCGGTACTTTGAATTGCATCTTCGAAATTGCACGTAGATGCTTGAAAAACTCGAGGAAACAGGGCTGTCTTCGCATCAAGAACTAATTGTAAGTGCAATCGATATCTTTCCATTTCAACGATACAAGCTGTTTATTGAACCTTTGCAATCCCTGAACTTTCTAATGGATCGACATCAATGTATCATGATTCTTTAACCCTTTCACTGACGAGCCCGTACGTGGTACGGACACTTCTAGAAGTTTAAATTATTATTAATCCATCGATGATATATGGCCAACGGTATCTCTTTAGATCTTAAGAAACAGATTCGAAACGTGTTCGTATGTTCCTTATTTGTAATGGAAACGCAAGGAATCTATAAGCTTCTTTTTCTAAATTTTGTACCACTCATCGTCAGGACCTTTTGCAATTGCATCGTATCGTTATTTTTAACCTGCGAATATTTATGCATTTATAGAAAATTAAGATATGCAAAGAAACAAAAAACACACCTAACATTTAAACAGATACAAAATATTCAATGTAGAACATATTTTATAACATTCACAATATAATACTGGTTTCTAGATTCCAATTTCTTAATCGTACTTATAAAAGTATAAAATTGCATAAACATCCGCAGTCTACTTATTTTAATCAACAGTGAAAGGGTTAATATGAATTTTCAAATATTAAGAACCGAGCACTTTTCACGAGCCCTTGTAGTTAAACTCGCAAATGACTGCCAGGCATAAGCGATCCATCTACGCAGGTTATCGCAAACTTTCTCTCTATCTTAATCATAAATCTGAGAACAAAAAGCTAGCTCATCCACCCAACCCGGAAGACTAACAGCACCAATCAGAGTTCTTTAAATAGAAGGTTACGAGTCAGAGTGATGTAAATTCAAATTTTGAAAATTTCAGTTAACGCTATTTTTAATTTACGCTTTACGCTTATTTTTGTTCCGGGACGTCTTCTATTTACCATTAAAATCAATTAACATGTAACTTCATTCTTTATCAAAAATGGCAGTACTTCTTTTGTCACTTAAAAAAGCTAGCAAAGTATTTAGAGCTATAGTAGTACAAGTTCTTTATTTGATGATTTGATTCGCCATCAACGATAATATACCTAAATTGATTACAAATAAAATAACTTTGCTATCAGAAAGGCAAGCCATGTATTAAGTCTAGAAGTTAATTCGGAGCCTTTATATTACATGACTTATCAGTAGATTTATTCTTGCAACCTAAGCATGTATCTGAAATTGTTTTAAACGACGAACACGTAAGTGTAAATTATGACTGACATCAATTTTTGTACTGTTTTCACACCAAAGAGTCTTCACTCGTTAATAAAGCATTATTATTACGCAAATTATCGTTTACACGAAACAGCTAAAATATGATTTGAGGCCCCTACAGACGCTGATGCACGCATCGATGCAGGAATCGATGCAAGCGATGGGTTTGAGTTAATGGTTTATAAAATGTTGCAACTTCACTGTATTTTCCAGCGTCGCGAGAGCAAATTGCTTAAACCCATCGCTTGTATCGATGCATGCATCGATACATGTATCAGCGTCTGTAGGCTACTTTACGCTACCTGGCTCTCGCCCCACCAAATGTCCCTTATCCCCATAATGTCCTCATCTATTTACAACTGAAGTATTGTTCGATGAATCATCCAAGACCAATAGTTTATCTACAACAGTCTATCAGCTACCTGCTAAGCAGACCGCACGAATTCCCAACAGCTAGGCACATCATGATCTCAAGATCATCGTCAGACCGATGAGTAACACTCAATTGTTCCGCGAATCACGTACACTCGTAACTCATGGATCTGCTTTAAGTGACGTAAGAAATCGCGATCGATTCACTTTGCATATCGTGAGCATGGAGTTCTTCGCGTAAACCTTTCAAAGGGTTTTCTAGGTATATATTTACAATATCGGTTGGATTTGCACCTGCCAGTAGTTATGAGCTACGACCTTCGCGCAGATGGAAGCGAACTCCTCTGAGTGAGGTTAACGGAAGTGGGTCATTTGGAGCTGCTGGTTAATATGCTGTTATGTTTATCGATACAGAAATGGTATTTACGGAGCTGACTAGACTCTACTTTGTGCATGTCATTGGAAAGTGCACCTAGAATCTATTGCATTCGTGGTGTACACTTAAGAGCGTAACATCGTGTGCAATCTTTAACACATTCCATGTTAGACCAATTTTCAGTGACTACGTTCACACCGCGTGGGTTAAGAAAAATATAATTATTAAGAAAAATGTGTAGAGATTAACCACTTGCGCTACGATTAAAATAATCATAATTAAAATTGTATTACCTTTGTATGCTAGCGTTAGATAATCACTACTATCGTATCATGTTACATACAAATTATTTGAACATTATGGGAAATTCTTATTTAATAATTCCCAATATTATAATACAAAGCTAAAATTAGCGTTGAAATTAAATGTCACCGTCAGTAGTATCCATAATTCATAAAACGAGTGTTACTCGTTATTGTCGTGCAAGAAGTTAGGAGGAACTACAGAATAAGGCAAGAATGTTTATTTTAACAATTTATCGTTCTATGGCAGAGTTCCCACTTCATATTGCAAATTACAAATGACTTGTACTGAAATTGTTACAGTTCGATATTTGAATATTACCGATTATTGACATTTTAACGGATGCGAAATTGACCTTAATTTTTGAGTACTCAAATGAGACATGGTTGCCTTACTGGTTCGCGTAAAAATTAATATACGTAGTAACTTATATTGTGATCTTGAAGAGCTGGATTCTTGGTCTTGGTAGATCACAGAGATTATTCAATTGCCATCAAACGTAATCTCACGCAATTTTCCTCAACGGGTTTGACCTAGATCAAGGAAACTCGAGCGAGTTTAGAAGCGGCGTGACAGGAAAAAGAATGAAGCTGTCTGTTCACCTGCAGAACAACATCTTTCTGGGACGTACGTGCGCGCGAACATTTCGATTTCCGTTTCGCAACTGCACGTTCATTAGTTTCCTTACACGATCCTTATCTACGTTTGGGGAAACATAGCATTGCTGACAACTATAAAATATTCTACAGGTACAATTTAACTGGTTAAATTGTGCGGCTATTATTTTCTCTTTCATTTTCCTCGTTGCTTCTAATATTTACAACGATCATTGTATCGTGGCCACGATGATGCAACGAGTTCCGGTTTCGAATGCTGATACATCATCCATCATAGAAGCTTCGCTCAAGTGTAATATTAGCGAAGACTAGCCGACTGCATAACCAGCATTCACTTCACAGTTTGATACGAAGGATCATTTTGATTAATTCGCAGAAACTAGTCTTCGATGGTGACTATTGTTCGCCAAGATAGTAAAGCGAAGTTTCATTCGGAATCACGGAGTGTCACGGTTTCGTGCTCCGGTCCAGGAAGGTCGTACGTTTAATTAGCCTGCGTGTTCTTCATTACCCTTGATTACTTAAACTTACATCATAATTAATACATGCTTATTATCGCACGAAGAATAATGCCCTCACGTGACATTGCGTGTGTACACTCGCCATTATCGATCTTCTTGGTCTCCATGGGTGAGCAGTTCTAGTTTTATTGAATTGGTGAGGAAATAATGTCGGTTTTCTGAGCACGAAAGCAAATTACTATAGTGCTGCTATCTTATTTAGTCGATCGTATAATGCCCACCGCATCCTATTACTCTGGTTCATATAAAATTATAAAAACTTTAGTTTGTTGTCAGAAGCCGACATTATTTTTCTACGAATCCCCTAAACACACTCCCGTTCATAATTTATCAGACGCTTAATAAATTTAGAATAAAGAAAAATTGATATTACTGTTAATAAGCGAAGCTGCTGTTCGCTAATTATTTACTTCAAGAAGGACACTAAATAATTGCTGTACTTTTAAGATGCTACTGGAAGTCTGATTCACCAAACTAATCTTTAACTTTGTTAAAAATTAACAAGTAGCCGGTAATTTATGGGCGGGAATGTACATCATGATCGTTGTCTCAAAACTCTACACCTCCGCTCAAATCTTGGAACAATTACTACATTTCCTTCAAGTCAGAAAACAATTAAATAACTTTTGAAAGATGTGTAGGAATTTTATACATTTGATACTTTAATTCTTTCACGTTGTTCGAATATACATCACATAGTATGTATAATTAATGTATGTAACAAATTTTACTGTTCGTCTCTATAATTTCCTGAGTAACACATACTTCTTTTTACCTATTTTACTTTAAAAATTGTACATACAATATATATGTACAGAGTAACGTTTTCCATTAACGGTGTATATGCAACTGCTTCTATTATGTATAGATTGGAGGAGGGGGGTTCAAAGTTACGCGGATTTTGAATTACGCAGTACTTGGAGGCCCCGAACCTCCGCGTGTCTCGAGGGATTACTGTAATTAGCTTGTAGGTACATAGTAGTTATTACATCATGTACCATCCATGGTATATGTTGCTTCTTCCTTTTGATGCTAATATATTTTTCAGTCTTAAACTTACTATAAAATATGTATGTTTTAAACGCAATTAAGTAGATACCCCATGCATCACTGATGGTACTCGTGATCTGAATGGAAAGTTTAAGGTGTACCATCAGTAGTACATATGGCCCGGAACGTGTTAATCAACACTGGAAGGGTTAAAAAGAAAATGTAGCTCATAATCTATCATGTACATTCAATTAAATTTAATAGGTGTCCTTAATACTTTTGGACGAGGGTGTACACTTAGCCCAAAATAACTACTTTAAATCTTTACACTTTTACTTTTATTTCAACGACCCACTGACCCCCGTTAGATTCCTACTCCTGTTATCAATTAAATTTACTTGAACTTGACGCAACTTGGCGTAACCTGCTACACGACAATTAAAGAATCGCCTTAAACGCGTAAAGTTGCGCAACACCATGTGCAATAATGGTACGCTAGTAGGGCACACCGGTTTTGCAACGTGCAGTAGAGGTGCTCTCGAGAGGCTCGGTCACGCACCGACATACTGCCTTAAAGACACGTTATACGAGAGAGAAAGTGGCTTCTCCCTTCGCATTAAGTAATCCGTGGGCAACGTAAAACGTAAAAATAATAGAGCAATCGGAGAGCTACGGGACGTGACGTCATTGGGACACTTCCTTCCTCGTCCTGGAAGGGTAATGAGCAACCGACCACCAGGAAACTTAATTAGGACCATAGTAATTTCCTTTCCGCGTCGTAATTACGACCGTTTGGAACGACTTCATTGCGTATTGATCACTCTTCAGCGAATCTCGTTGCGAGCCTTGCTGCCTTCGTCATCATCCAACGACGCGACGCGTTTTCTTTTTTACGACGTACCACATCACCGATCGATCGCGCTCCTTTGAATACTTTCACGGAATGTATGAAATTCTTCTATTATTAACGCATTGTATGCGAAAGATTGTAACTACAATTGTACGTGATTCTAATGTAGAAAGTTGAAGACTACAATCTAAGTTGTTAATTGTGGAGCGATGGCCAATTATGAAGTTTAAATGCTAAACGATATAAGTGCTAGAAAAATTAAAAATTATCTTCTCGGTGAGAAAGGATGTAAATTTCATACTAAATACAATGATAAATGCTGCATGCATTAGACTAATTGGAAAGAAAGAAATTAGTAAAGTACTATCTAATATGTAATCAAGAATCCTTTGATTGTTTGTCTCATGTTTTTAGTGTGTATACCAAAAATATCTATTCCTTGCACTTACATTTACCATTTCAACTTTTCAATTATCGGCAGAGGGAAACATTGTTCTTAGTGTAACTTTTCTACAAATGGAACAGTATTTCTTATTAATCACATTAATCATAAATAAGATTTTTCCGATTAATTTTTGGTAATTAAAAACACTATTGGTGTCTTGAAACATTAGAAATACCTTATTACCTAAAAAATAGGAAAGAATTAGAAGAAAAATATGACTTTAATGCAATGTATTTAATATTTTTACGATTTTTGCATATTCCTTGATTAATATCCGTCATAGCGAAAGAGTTAATATACTTTTGTCAAAATGCGTAAGGAGGCCATTTAAATATCTTCTCTGTCTTTAATGATATAAGAAATGTTTAAATTGCCTGGCAAACAATCATTTTAGACTCCGCATGCAATGTGTTAACAGAAAAAATAAAATGATTAGTCATAACAACGAGCAGTTGAACGACTGTAAAGTACGATTTCTTTGATTTGTTTTGCACGTTTAAAAGGAGTAATTGCGTAAAGTACCAATCCAGACGAGCGTGTATTAAGTGATCAGTGCATGATTCATACGGTTAGACGAAAACAAACCTACTCGTATTGACATCATCGCGTATACGGTATACCTGCATCATCGACACACGCGCGTTTCTCGCCGTTGCAGTCGCTGCAAGTTTCTCCGAGAGACAGTGTCTTCCAATGACACCAAAGGACCGATGATTTATGTCGAAAAAGCGAGGCAACAATAAAGACTCTCCAAGATGGAGAAACGTCGGTGAAACGAAGCGTTTCAACGTACCCAACTCTGTTAAGTCAACGATGAGAAAATCGTTAAAAACGCGTTTCTCGCGGCAAGTTTGTACGTCACAATGTCACGGACCATGAATTCGCTCCATTCTGTTAAATCTGGGTTATTGGTACAAAAATTATGATGTGTCAGCGTTGTTAAATGCGACACACCTCTCGTTAACGTCAGGCTAGATGATTCAAACGACTGAAATAAGAAGCTTGTTTGTCGCGATTGCATGGGAACGATATGGAAATACGTCATGTGCCCGCCTGACCTGGAAAGGGTCGGCGCCTAGGAAGCAAAAAAGAGCGATCGAAGAAAAAGCCAAAGGGAAGGCTCCTCCTTTCAGTTGGTCGAAAGTTACGTCGAGCCGAGGTCGTCAGGTTTTACACGGTCTGCGTTCTACGATCAAAGCTCACGTTTATGATGCTCACGCGTCTACGATTACACGCGCTCTTTCCTCGACTTGGCCTGCAACGGCGAATAAAGTAAACGGTTGTTACAATGCCATACTTCGTAACAATATGGATGCTGGGAAATTCCTACCCGCCACGATAGACGATTTAGGACACAGTTTTTTAAGACATTCACGTAGTCGTGTGTAGTAACGCGTTATTTATTGTTTTAAACCTTATGCACTGTTCGAATATTAAAACCATTGAGATCAATACTAAAATAACAAGCATTTTTCACCATAACTTAATAATTTAATATGTTTTTACATATGGAATATATTTTCAAATAATCCTTAATATATCCATGACTTTTATACAAGCTGGTCCGTAACAGTGCACGAGAGTTAATAAAGAAAAATATTTTATACAAGCTTCGTTGTATTTGATTGGGCTGGGTGAATAAATACAAGGAGTCCCTTTTTATCAAAATGAGTTACTTCAGATAGCAGTCCTTATTGAATCACCCTATATATTCCTATAGTAATACTTTGATCGTGATTGTTTCCTTCAGTTATAGGATAGCAGTCAATAATAAGTTTTAATAGGCTTTATTTTAAAATATATAAAATTCATTTAACACTGAGCGTGCTCAAGGGACACTGCACGTGTTAATCCGCAATTCAAATACTCTACGCGTTTTGCGATTCGCATACGTGAGTAAGCTGCGCGAGCGCCCTTGCGAGGTCGTATCATTCACTGCGATCGATAGAAATCGAAATTCTTCCTGCGTTACAACGTAGAATAAGTTCAATTCGAGCAATTGTCACTTGCAACATCCGTAATATAATTCTAGCACAGAGCTCGTACTCGTGGGCGTAAATTAATCCATGGATTATCACTGAATCGGTTCCAATTGAACTTCCTGACTGATTCACGCTGGATTGTTGAGTTTTGTTCGAGAAAAGAGCGAAGTCCGCGATTTTGCCGCCTAATTCATTTACGAACAAACACCGTGGTTGAATATTAAAAAAAATTCCTTACGGATAACGATCGTTCGCGATCGTGGATCAATTAGCAGAGCGTCAAGTTCCTGTGTTTCTCCGAATTGCAAACGCATAATTGATCAGGGATTGATAATTAACGATGATAAAGGTCATCGAAGAATGTTACTCACATTGTTACCGTATGTCAGCTTCTCTTTCGTCGTCACCGGTGTTGGTAGCGGACGAAAGATAAACAGTTTCTTTCGCCACTGATACGCGACACCGTTTCGCGCAACACGGTTGGAAAACTGTTGCTCCAGGTGGATGGAAAAATCACTTAGTCCTAGATTATCGTCAAGTGGAGGAGACACGGTAGCCGCGAAAATTATCGCTTTTAATTCAGGCACAAAGCTGCGGCTTGAATACCGACGTGGACACGCGCGATTTCAGGTCGGGTCTGAGTGAAACTGAAATGGTAAAACCGACTCGGCTTCTCTTTCTCTCTCCCTCTCTCCTTCTCTCCTTTACCGTATTGCTCAGTCTCCCTGATTATTTCCCTCTCTCTTTAATATTATTTCCCTCTCCGTTTCACCGTCTTCTTACTCTTACACTTCTCATCTCTTTCTATGTCACGTTTCTCTTCTTCGTTAGTCGAATCTCCCTTTTCCACTACGAGTCATCGTTTACCGTATCCTCGTTTACCATCGTATTTACTTGGGTACATACAACGCAAGTCCTATATGCTGTGTGTACCCATTGTGCGATCCAACACGCGGAGAATCCACTAAAAGAGGGGAGCTACCGAAAGTGGGGTACCCGTCTTCGACCGTTGCGTGTGAAATATATGCAACCAGATACATACATCTCGTAGCCTGGTATCGTACCGCATGCCAGATGGAGTATACGGGTCCACGTACTTACAATAGATATAGAAGCTATTGCCGTTGACCAACTACAGGATAAACCACTCATTTATGGGAAATATCATAATCTTTTAACTAGGCATAACGATTTAACTCATCCTACGAATTATCAATCTTTGAAACGCAATACTTTATTTTCTCGGAAGTTCCTGACTTTCCAAAACATCATTATATGTGTAATAAAATACACTATTTTATACCTGCAATCGCAACAATTAAGGTTCTCTCAACCAATATTAAAAACTGCACTATCGTTCAAGGGTTAATATTCGAAAAAATGATACTTTTGATTAATTATATATATCTTTTCGATTAAAAGAGATAATGTCATAATTTTGTGCAAGTAAAATTGTATTATTTTGATTTAAATTGGATATTCATTATAATATTTGTTAAATTTGCAAAGATATTTGTTAACAATGGATGGTTTTATGTCACATGTAACGCTCTTTAATATAAATATAAAATTAATCCTTCATCCCAGCATGAATAGACTAACCTATGCTTCGTCGATGGTGTTAGTTAAAAGAAAAGGGGGATAGAAATTCAATGGGTCAACGTGTCTATGGGTCCGCTAATATAATCTAGGTTCATGTTATTTGGAGTTACTCGATATTCGACCGCATATACTTTATGCATACATACTTTGTCATTCCGTAGATATAATCGGCCTTTGTAGCTCGAAGCTATTGATGGATAGGGCCGACGCATCACGCGATTGAGTCGGATAGACTAATAGAAGATTCTCTTTTATAGAAATAAAAACTGTTACGTGTAACATTTCTTCTAGATTATATCATGAGTCTTTGGTCTCTCAGGGTTTTGTGGTTGCGTGAAAATGGTTGTATTTTTTGGCCGTAATAAAATGCGGCATGAACAGTATTTTACTTTGTAGAAATTACATTAAGCGTGGTAATTTTTATAGGACGTAGCACTGTGATAAGCATCTCTGCTTGGACTCTTAAGTAGCATGAATAATCTAGTTAATGTATTACGAAGGTTATAAACGATAGTACCATTTTACGTGAAGACACAATAGTATATATTCATATTGATCCTAATGCGCCCTTAGCACGGTAATCATTTTTTGCTTTGCTAAAGTTAACCTAGTAATGTTCATTTCGCTAACGATCATTCGTAATTAAAATCTAGAGTGTCTATGCTCAGAAAACTTAACCCCTTACCCTACAATAACGAGTCACACTGGCGCTACCAATTATAGCACAAATCCAACAAAACCGCATAGCATAGAAGATGAAATTTAATTGGAACCCTATTTTTGACTTTGTGTTATAAGGAGATTGCGGATCTTTTTACAAATTCATATTTTTATTAACAAAATTAATAAAATGGAGCCTAAATGCAGGGTTGCTTCACAATTAATATCTAATTGCGTGCATTTTACTTTGATTACTTTTATGTTTTTCCACGTTACGTGAATTCCCTGACTTTCTTTGCATATTTAAATTTCCCATAAACGCGTAAACATCCACAGTCTAGTTATAATATTGAAGATTATTAAACAAATATTGCCTACAATATTCAAATGATTTGTACGTTAAATGATATAAAATCAGTGATCAGCTAATATATCAATATACGTAAATAATAAAATAATCGTAGGACAAGGGATTAAAGTATTGATTCTTAACTGGGCTTGTTATAAGAGTTCCGTGAAATTATGAAAAGTTACAAGAATTCCAGGGAAAGAATGTAAGTAAGTATCATTTGTTATTGGTTTACATTCTAGATGCTTATTTTATTTTGTGAAATTTCTGAATTTAGCGATTCTAGTGTTCCAAAAAATTTTCCTACAGTCTAAAATGTTCCGTGATTTCGAAAAGGTTGAGAACCACTGTGTTAAAATCTGAATTTTCGTTTTGGAAAGTACAGTCTTTGAGGTTTCGAAGTACATCTTGATCGATCCCAATTAAAGTCAATGAAAATAGCTAGCTTATTTTCCCTCGTAGATTGTTTCAATGGGTAATTTATGACAATTACAGCCCCGGGGACATCCAACTCTTGCAAATTGCTGGTGCATTGGTAATATGGGTGGGTCTTGTTCTTAATCGTGCCTACACGCTTCCGTCATCTCCGAAGTTATTTCCTACTGATCTAATTTCATCGTTTGTTCAAACGGGACTCCACCCGAGTAATAATCATCAGCTCAAATTGAACCGATCAACAGTTGATGTCTTTCTTATTCCTCGCCACCATGGGGGCTATTGATGGTAGTAACTCCTTACAAAATGTGTCGATCACAATTGGTTCGTGAATCGTACAAACATTCTGCATTATATAAAATTTTCACTTCGAATCTTTAACGTTTACGAATTCCACAAAACCATTATGAATTTATATTCGTAATTTTATGAATTTACACATACACTGGCAAAAAAAAATATTCGCACATACTTCAATTTTTTTGTGAGTCATTCTTTAATTAGGTTTTACATTTCATTTCCATAGCAGTGAATTTTTTATAGTTGCTTAATACTACAATTAAATTATGGGAAAATTAATATATTACCAAATTGATGAGATAGCACCAGATTAAGTAAATTTTCAAATAATTGTATCGACACCTATTAAAGAGTTCTAAGTTTAAATTTATATGATGCCTCTGCGGCCGCTTTAATCCGAGGAAGGGTTAATCATGTTGTAAAAGTACCGTGTTATACATGAATTACTGTACATGTTGTTTGAAATATTTGTTAGATTTAAATAACTAGTAAAATGTATTGAGATCTGAAAGCGCCGTATTTTACATCCGCATGCTAAAAATAGCAGTCATAAGATGTGGAATTTGAAGTATTCGAGAAATGTTACTCCTATAGTTCGCTGAAATTTGATGTTAGAACCTAACGTGTGAAACGTACGTTCACGACCCATTTTCCGTGCCTGATATTCAAGCATTATTTCCAAATAACAGTGCATTACATTCAATTAATCTACTTATCTATTTGAGCTCTTTTACGTGGTTGCTTCTAAAATTTGTTTGTCGTTATAACTTCACTTTATTTCTGGCTTATAATTTGATACATAACTTCGTTATATAACCTTACACATATTTCATTCAAACACAGTTTTCAATCTGTATCCACGTCAAAGATTATTCTTACAAAAAACTTTTATCTTTCTCTTTTTTTCTAACAAGATAAAGATTAACGTAACATTATCCTCATTTATAATCTATAAATAACATTTAAGCACTTACAAGTTTTTATGCGTATGTTAAAAAAGTTAAAAAAAAAGCTATCAAGAAGCTAAATAAAATTCTAAAAATAATAAATTTATTGCTAATTAAATAAGAAATCTTTGACGGTACTATGTTTAAATACTGTGCGATGTATCGATACGTTCGATATGTTGCTATACACAGTACCGATATATCGATCTTAAAATCACAGTGCATTAAATGTTCAAGATGGTGGCAGAGAATTCGAGGTTTAATAGGCGCGGTTCCTTTTGTTCGTTGTTTGGACAAGCAAAGTGACATTGTAAGGCGTAATAAACGATTCTGGTTAGCAATAAAAATAGTTGATTTCGGTTTTGGAATTGTTAACATTTTGACAAACAATTCCCTACCGATTCAGACGTCAGCTGACACATGTTTATGTACAAGTTGAATACACGAATGTAACGTGTATGAAATTTCACCTGACAAAGTTGCCAAATCAAAACGACCATCCTCCCGCTGTAAAACCTGGGTCTAGAACGAAATGACTGTGCATATAATGGAAAAGTTAAAAGATAAGGGATGGTACGTATCGAAACTGACATATTTTATTATTTATAAACATCGTTCGTTTTTCTTGGAAACGCAAATACCATTTTAAATTCGGCCGCATTTACGAATATTTGGATTAGGTACATTTCGGATCATGGTTACAATACTGCAAGCGATTCTGACAACATTGCTGATGTACAAAAAATTATCAAGCGATTATTGGATGTAAGAGTGGTTTCTTATATAACTTTCTCCCTGAGAAGAATAATTATTTTTGTATTTTCATTTTTTATTCATTGCATAGCTTGATTTGAGAGAGATTGGTAGTGGTCTAGGAGATGTGGCTCAGGGTAATATTGTATTGCAAATACAGAAAGTACGTAATGTGGCTGCCCCAAAAAGTAATGAGGAATCACGGGCAGCTCCACGTTTGTTAAAATTCTTCCTAACAGATGGTAAAAATAACTTTCAAGCTATAGAAATCGAACATATTTCATTTTTGAGGTAAAGAATCAAGGCTTGGATGATTATTTGCATGGTTGATACAAGGAACTGGTATGGTGAATTTAATTATATTTCAGCTTAAATACACCTCCTGGTACAAAGATATTAATTGCTCCTGGAAATTTACTGATGTCTCATGGAATTATTTTATTAAGGCCATCAAACATAGCACAAATACTTGGAGGAAAAGTAACAAACCTAGTGGAAAAGTGGGAACTGAACAAAGTATGTCATATCACTCAATACTGTTATATACATGGAGCTAAAATCTATATTTTATAACAGAAATTGGCATTACATACAAGAGTAAGATCTGCAGAGGAAGGTGGTCCTCCACCATGGATACCATTTGGGAAGAAGATTATAAAAGTTTCTGAACATGACAAAAATTTTAAAGCCTTAGCAGAAAAAGAAAAGTCCAGTAAAGAGAATGCAGAGTTTGAAGCCCAACGTAAGGATGCTATTGCAGAAGCTGCTAAGCAAGGCAACAAGAAAGTTTTTGGTGGAGGAAATAAGCAGGTACATTCTATTAAAAGTATCCATCAGTGTACTTGAACTTAAAGCATCTTTACTATCATGTGATTATTTTTCAGCTCTTAGATCACAGTGTACAAAGAATTGTAGATCAAGGCTTTTCTATAGAGCAAGCAGAATATGCCTTAAAAGTTAGTCGAAATAACGTTGACAAAGCTTTGAAAAGTTTACAGAAAGCAGATAACAAACACAAGTATATCTATTTTCTTTTATTTTAATATGCTAAATTTTTTTACAACTTTTTAACTATCAATTCTATTTCAACTATTTTAGTACGTTTAAAGAATCACGGGAACCGCGAGAACCACGAAATAAACGATTTGATAAAAAAGCTGAAGAAAGTAAACCGAGTAGTGGAAAAATATCTCTTTTTGATTTTCTCGAAGATAAATTACCTTTGCAATCCGAAACTGCGGAAACAAGTAGTCCACCCCAAAATAATTATACGCAAAATATAGAAAATACTTATGATAGAATTGAACCTAAAAGTAACGAACCGCAGATTGGAAAAGTTGGAAGGTATTACGTATTGGTAATAAATAGACTACGGATTTTTATGCATTTACGGAAAATTTAACACTGCGCTCCGCGGTTCATCCAAAGACACTTGATTAACATATTCTAACTGTTCAAAGGCATAATATGTACTTAACCACGATTATTTGGTGTATTTTCTTTGTATATAATTTTTATATCAATAAACTATTAAAGCTAGCATATTCGAGAAATACCTATCGCAAAGTTTAATATCTCTTTAGTATTAACATGTAGTGCATTAAATATACAAGGAAGTGCAAAATGTACATAATATGCGAAATATAGTATAGTAAAAACTACAATGTTTAGGGGGTGGAGCAACCTATTTATGTTTCCCTCCTTCATTCCTAATTTTAAAAATATGAGTTTGTATAAAAATCTGTAGTCTAGTAATAAAATACTTCTGGCGATATAATTGTAACAACAATCGTTAATAGAATTTTACTTCATGTAGATCTCAAAAAGCAGGTCGTGGGTATCAAGTTCCACCAAGACATTCAGAGGAAAATAAAAGTAACAAAAAACCAAACTTTAACAATTCTGCCATTCAATACACGCAATATAATGGAGGCAATCACTCTCAACAAAATAAACCGCCAAGGTTTCAACGAAATCAAGATAATCATAGTTATCCTCAGCAAGAAAATTTAAGCAAACCATACCAGAAATCTCAATTAAATGATTCCCGAAACCCTAGTATACAAACACGTACAGATGGAGCAAATATTATGAATAGTAATAACTATTACAAAGCTCCACAAGAACAGCAGGGAAAAACTTTCAGTACCAGCAGGAATTACAATCATCATGAGACTGATGCCAGAAATAGGCAGACTTATGATGCTTCTTACGGTAGGCATAATCGAGCACAAGAAGACGGAACACATAGAGCTTATCCTGCAAACACAACTGATAAAAATTACAAAAACCAACTGAACAGATTTCAACCTAATGAGAATTCTGGTGGCAAAGGGACTATAGGACCCAACAGCCAAAGAAGTCAAAATCAACATAGTAACAATCAAAATGCGAATGTTTCCGCTGTTGGTAGTAGTTGGGTTTGGCGAGTAGGTGATAAATGTCTAGCCAAATACTGGGAAGATAATAGGGTAAGATAACTGTATTTATGGCAATTAGAGATGGAATATTCGAAACCGCGAAACCTTCAAACCCCTCGAAACACAAAACAGAACTCGAAACTTGGTGCTACTTTTACGATTCGAAACTCCCGAAACTTACGTAATTAATAATTTGTGTAAATAACGAAAATATTCTCATAATACGAATATATTTAATTGAGTAATTTAATTGAGTTTGTGTTCGGATTTCACACTCGTTTTAATCGATACAATTTTGTCAATTTAATACAATCGTTTATACCAAGGATTAATAATTATTTAACAAAGTTTTTCTACTTATTCGTTTAAACTATAATTAAATTTGGTTTTTCAAAATTGCATTTATTAGGATTTTAATTCCCGACAGAATGGGTACTTCTTACAAATACAAGGGAGCAAATAAAGACTCAGAGTTTTGAAAGATTCGAGGGTTTCGAGGACTAATAAAGTTTCTGATTCGAGTTTCGCAAATTTAGAAATTAAGTTTCAACCCATCTGTAATAAAAATCTACCTACAATAGAGTTTGTATTTAATTTTAATTGATGTCCCCAAAATATAGTATTATAATGCAAAAGTAACTGGAGTATCGGATAGAACGTGTGTTGTTCAATTCAAAGGATTTGAAAACTATGAAGAAGTGCTCCAGGTGGATTGCTTGCCTATAACGGAGGATGTACGTAAAATATTTCTGAACCGTTTGTGTCCCACGCAGCTTGATCGCGCTATTCTTATTTTACGTGGAAAGGTGCCACTGTATTTCCGTGGTCAGATGGCAAAACGTGATAAGTAATAGATGAGATATGTCAAGTTTTGCCATCTGACCATAGATTTGCTCACGATGCGTTTGGATTCTGTCGAAGTCTACATGCGGTTCAATATTACTGATACTTGTTCGCGCTGCTTGGCACTTTTCAATAAGATTTTTTCAGTGACTCCTGGGAGTCAAACGATTAATACCAGACATAAATATTTAACGTTTTACATTTAATTGCAGACTCAAGTTGTGCAAGATTATGTTATGGATCAGAAACAATCAGATCAACGATTTAATAATAGGCAACTACGTTACGACCAAACACAAAATCACATAAGTGGTAAATTTATGAATCTTCAGTCATGATTATTTATTTTTAAGGTATATAAAAGTACAGGCTGTTTAAGAAAATTTTTGTAGCAGGTATGGAATTTCGAAGAGGTGGAGGTGGAGTAGTTCCTGCGAATAAAAGTAATTACAATAAAAAACGTACTCACCAGAGGAGCACACAGCCCATTTATCAACCTCCGGCGCAACGATATCAGAATTCTATGCCTATGAATACTCAAAATAATTCCTTACTTTAATGTATTGTCAGTCCTTTTTTTTTAGTAAAAGTACTGAACATCGCTAAATTATTAATTGTAGTTGTGTTATTTCTAAAGACTGACCTCATGAAAAAGATGTGCTCCATACTTTTGGTGTATGGTGTTTTAAATCATAGGTCAATAGGCTAAAGCGCGATGTAAACGAATCCTGTGCCACAAAATAATTCATAAATGAAAAAATGTAATAAGTGTACAATTATAGTACGAATTATTTCCTTACACAGTGAAAGTGAAGCTAATAATTAAAAACGTAAATGTAAGGTATTTATTATAACAACTAAACATCAAAATATTTATATTGTAGAATAATCATGTACTAATGTTAAAAGAATGTGCAGCATTTCGATATTTCGTCCAATTTCGCTAAAACACTAATACAATTCGAGTGCATAATGTAAAAATTGTGCTGTATATTATTTGTAATTAATTTGTAATTACAGTTATCTAGAATGAATTGCAGTTGTGGAAATTGAAAATACGTTTAAATTCACAACAATTTGAGTATTTTCATTACTGACCTATATACATTTAATTTATTATATACATAAATTATTAGCCGTCTTGCGAATATTTTGAACTGACAATTGACACCCGTCCGTAAAAAACGCCATCTACGGTACTTGAAAAATATGTAAAACATATGGCGAAGGCGCCATGTCATTTCTATTTACAAATTTACTGATATATTTCGTAAATATATTTAATTTCAAATAAATTTCATGCATGGGAAAAGTGTCAGTTAGTGACCGTGGTGATTGAAACAGCTATAGAGTTGTATCACCCGGACGCTGGAAATGCCACCGCTATCGGGTGGTTTCGGTGAACAAATAGAGGTTAGTTTTTTGAATTTGTACGATTACTTTGTTTCCTTGTAACATTTAAATTAATGATTTCTAATCATAGGATTACGAGGTATTGAACTTACTTGGAAAAGGAGGCTTTGCTAGTGTATATCGAGCAAAATGTCTTCGCAGCGGCATAGAAGTTGCGATAAAAATGGTAATTCCGATAATTTTTAGGTTAAACTTGAATATATATATGTATATACTACAAATACAGTAGAGCCCCATATTACGCGTTTTATGAAATAGGACTGGACGTATGGTCTGGAATTTTTAATTACTCGGATATTCGAATATTGGAAGTAGTAATAAAATAATCTGGATAGTTAAAAATATCTGGATAATTCGGATGGTCAGATGAAAAATTCAGATAGTTCAGATAATAATAAGAAAAGAAGCAAAATACACAGAACTATGGCTTTACTTATGTTATTGCGCTTCAGAGAGTAATATAAAATAATAAACTTATAGCTATTCAGAATAAATAGCATAGGATGACTAATTATATAATTAATGTATCTAATATTACTAATATAGACTAATATATTCTTATTGAATAGGAATTACACAGTCATATTTTCTATTAAAGATATAATTATGTAAATCTAACTGATATTCAGGGATTCGGATTTTTTTTTTTTTTTTTTTTTTTTTTTTTTTTTTTTTTTTTTTAAGAAAATTGGAATATTTGAAATCCGTGATGTCATTATTTGGATAGTCCCAGTACTAGTATGAAATTGCGTTATACAGGAGTATACTGTATAATTTTTAATGAATAATTTTAGATCGACAAAAAATTGATGCAAGCTGCTGGGATGGTGGGTAGAGTACGTCAAGAAGTAGCAATTCATTCAAGATTGAAGCACCCAGCAGTGCTAGAATTGTACACATTCTTTGAAGATGCCAACTATGTTTATTTGGTATTGGAATTGTGTCACAATGGAGAGCTTCAACGTTTTCTTAAACTGCAAGGCTCTCGCGCGTTACCTGAAGAACAAGGTGTTAATGCAAATAAATAAATCCTTTTATTATTTTATAGATTTGTATATTACATTTTTTTCCTTTTAGCTGGCCGTATAATTAGGCAAGTAGTACAAGGATTATTATATTTGCATTCGCATCAGATACTTCACAGAGACATGTCCCTATCCAATTTGCTTTTAACTAGGGATATGCAAGTGGTAAGAAAAATTAAGTTATTTCAGAGGTGAAGTTTCTGAAAGAGTGGTTTCTAAAAATCTGGCAAGCTAAGGCCGACTATCTACTATCGGAAAAAGAAATAGTTTTTCAAAATAACGCCCTTTACAACATATTGCAAAATCATCAAAATCGGTGAGGCACCCCTCTTATGGGAACTTCACCGTTTAAGATTTTTTAGTTCGCTAATTAAATTAAACGTATTAAAAATAGTTCAACTTCGATTCATAGAAAATAGCAGATTTTGGGCTGGCTACCCAACTGACTAGGCCTGATGAAAAGCATTTAACTATGTGTGGTACTCCAAATTATATATCACCTGAGATAGCGACACGATCGTCGCATGGTTTGGAAGCAGATGTATGGAGTTTAGGATGCATGCTATATACTCTGCTAGTTGGCAAACCCCCGTTTGATACCGATGCCGTTAAAAGTACTTTAACACGTGTCGTCATGGCTGATTATGTGATGCCAGCTCATTTATCGGACAATGCTAAAGATCTGATAGACAAATTGTTGAAAAAGAATCCAAAAGATAGAATTCGTTTACGCGATATATCGAAACATCCGTTTATAGCAAATTTAGAGAGAAATAAATTGCACAGCGAGAAGAATGGTATGAGTAAGGGATTGTTAGGGGATGGTATGATTGATTCAGGAGTGGGAAGAACGTTGTCTTCCTATGGACGACCAAGAATGCGTTCTAGATCGGAAGAACGAATGTCGACGATGCCTATGATGTCAAACGGTCTTGGACCAATGATCAGTACGAGAAGCGAAGCTTTATCTGAGCCGATTACAAAGACGCAGTCGCGTAAAACAAATTGCATCGATTACCGCGCTAAACAAAATTCCGTATTAATCGGAATACCACCGCCGCCGCAAAGCAAAATCTTTTCACAATGCGAACAATATAGCGGCTGCGATGCGTATCAGGAAATGGACAAACATAGAAATGATAAATATAGGAAAAAGGAGAAAGTCGAGAATTGTTTCGAAGGTACAGAGGATGGAGGAAAGTTGCAAGTCCCATCTTTGTCTTCCGAAAGACTGCAACCCACTAGACACAGAACGAAAAATGCAATCCTCACTATTTTAGATAGTGGAGAAGTTTGCATCGAATTTATCAAACGTAGAAATGGTACGGAAAAAGTGAGCGAAGTGTGCCGAATATCGAACGATGGTTTAAGAGTTATTCTCTATAAACCAGAAAGTTTAACGGATGTTGCTATTCAACCGCCCCCGTTGCCAGCTCGCGGAGCCGATAGCATTTACTCATATGAAAATTTACCTCCCCGTCATCATCGAAAATACGTATACGCTTCTCGTTTTATAAAACTCGTAAGAGCCAAAACTCCAAAATTAACGCTGTACACTCAACGATCGAAATGTCTCTTTATGGAAAATGGACCACATCCAGATTGCGAAGTTCACTTTTATAACGGAGTAAAGGTACACAAAAGGAAGTGATACATAGATTGCAGATCTTTATGCAATTATGGAAAATTTAGATGTGTAAAAATATCCAAAATACACTACATTTAGTATACAAAAGTACACAAAATATTTAAAATAAAATGTATCTTATGATATTTGAACAGTGAAACCTATCTATATTTATGTTTCATTTCTTTATTTATATATACAAAAATATGAATTTGCATAGAAATCCGCAGTTTCGTCATAAATTACAAATAAGTACTGAACAAATTCAAATTTTTTTTATCGTAGATTGTACGCGTTGACGGTATTGTAAAGATAACAGAGAGAAGCGATGGTCCTACCTATATCGAGGGTGAATTTCCACCACATTTCGACGATTATTATGAACATTATTCAGAGTGTTATCAACGTTGTTTGTTGTTAGAGTCTACTTTAACATCTTTGGAAGCAGCTACCGGACATTCCTGTTTTCCTGTTATTATCGGACGTAGGCCTAGTACGGCCTTAAATGATTCTCCTTGTTCACAAGGAAAAGAAAATATCTCACAGGCAACGAACAATACACCCGTGGTGGGTAACTAAATACAATAGTTTCTACTTTAGCATTCGCAGTCGAGACCGAGTCCGGGTATGAGCAAGAAAACGATACTTTGCACACGTGCGAATGTGGACTCAATCGTCAAATGTTTTAGCCTATATCTTCCTTTTTCTTACTAAGCTGGAAGGTTTAAAGCTCATTTCGAGAATTGGTAGAGATAGCGACGGATGCTAAAGCTTGATGCAAACGAGCGGCATTTCTCCACACGGTCGTATGTTTTTCCTTATTTTTCTAAATGAAAACGATAAAAGTAGATATATACGATCGTGCGGCGAAAAAGCGTACGACTGCATAAAACCTAAAGCGGAGAAAAATGAGGACACTAAGGCGGGAACCACTGTATAAATTTCTTGGAAAGTATGATCTACGTTAGTCGATCCATATTTCAGATGCCGTCCTTTGAAGCTAGTTCCGTTATTTCAACGGTAGCGTCACGGTCACGAAAAATGAATTCCATACGGAATACAAGTGGCAATACTTATAAGGTAGCAATTCCGGGTGTAGGGACTGCAACACAATTATCGTCTGGAGATATTCGTGTCGATTACAAAGATGGTTCTACTTTAACTGTACGTCAATTTTTAAGTAGGAAAATTTATACAAACGAAGAATCGTAGTTCAATTAAATTTTTTTATTTTTAGGTAAGTCCTCAGAGTTACGGTGGTGGGATAATTTATGAGAGTAACAATGGTGTTGTGACGAAATATAATCAGCATTATCAGCAAAACTCGGAGGTACCTCATATCGTTAAAGAAAAATTGCGTCACTTGCCGTCGATTATTAAGTGTCTTGTTCAACCGAAGTATAAGAACATCCGGTAGTTTTAATTATATATTTAGATAATCAAATATTTTGTATAAAATATAGATTTAGAATAGATTAATTATAATAATAGCGAAACTATTTTTATACATTTACCAATCGAATATACTGTACTGCTCAATTATAAAGTAACCGATTTTTTAAATTTAATAAGACAGATTTTTTTATACATTTATATTTCAAATTTAATTTATAAAATTATGTAATAAATGATTTAGTACCCTTATACTACCAAATACGAAACTTGAATTCAAATCTAAAAAATGTTACATCATGAAAAAATACGGCTAATTAAACCAAGAATGTTCGAAGTTGATCTCATTTTTTACCATATAGAAGGTAATTTTTTAGAGAAAATTTTTTGCGTTTGTTTTTAAATTTTGCATTTTAAAAAAACAAAAAGCGTTTACATTCTTTTTCGGGTAATAAAAAAGATGATATTTTCCCGAAACGTCTGATTTTTTTTTAGATGTCTGTATTTTAAACCGTGTAACATATAATATGTCAAAAGTAGAGGAAAAATATTATGGAAAAGAAAATTTGACAACGAAACGCAAAACATCTTCCCCGTACGACTGCTGTTTACAGACTGACTGACGAGGTGCGCACATTGCCACCTGATAGTGAAAGCATTGATTAAGAACAGGAGAGACCACTTATCCAATGAGCTCCAAATCCGTTTCCATTTTTACCTTTTCGATTGTCTAATATGTATAACTTTTACGTTTGCTTTTACATTTTGTATATTAAAATACTTTACAAGTGTTTACATTCTTTGTCAGATAATAAAACGAAAGATATTCTTTCCAAAAGTCTAAATTTTTAGGTTATCAGTATTTCAGAGCATGTGACACGAAGTCCCATAAGATGATCGGTCTGTCTTGTACCTCGCCTGTGGTCCCATAACATGATTTGTCTACTCTTATATCATGTTATATTATGTATATCTACTCTTACTCAATGAGGGGACTTCATGTCCCACGTTCTGAAATACCGACATCTAAAAAAATCAGCGTTTTCGAAAGAGCATCCTCCTTTTTATTATCTGAAACGGAATTTAAACAATTCTATAGTATTTTAATATGTAAAATATAAATGCAATTATAAAAACTATAGATTTTACGCAATCAGAAAGGTAGAAATAAAAATGGTAATGTGACTCTATAGAGCTCTAGAAATTTGGGCCACAAAAATACATTGCATAATTGATTGATTTTTGTACCTCGTCTGTAATGAAAGGTCTGTTCCGTTGCTTGTCTATGATTGTAGCAAAGGGAACGTAGCATTTCATTTACTACGTGCCCTACAATCTTCCGAGGACAACAATCCCATTCACTTTTACCTTATACCGCCATATTGATTTGTTTTAAAGGGTTATCGAAAAAACGAACAATTTTTGAAAAACGAAGATATTTATTTTAAAACATAGTAACCACTATATCAATTTATTTCTTTAAATTATACAAATAAAACGTAAAAAATTTGTAACTAATTTTAATAGACAATCCAATGACACCAGTCTGTCGGAAGAACCCATAGGGTCTCCACAATCAAGTGGTGTAACGTACAGATGTGCAATTACGAGAAACGTGTGGGATGTTATTCACTAATGCAGTAGAATGACATTTAATTAGGAGAATAATTGAGAGAGTTCTAGCGTTGTGGTCTCAGGAATCAACAACGGGGCAGTGCCCATTTAAAACGAACCTAACCTTGAACAACATTAAAAACGAAATATGGGTAAGCAAAAAATTGGTAATAATCTTTTTTTTAATGTAACTTAGAAGAGGGTAGGAGTTTTCTTCGAATAAAAATCTTTCCTAGTCGCGATTCAATACCGCGGGCAATTACGATACGCTTCGTAATCTTATCTGGGATATATATCGAAAAGATTACTCATTCATCGTTTCAATCATCGCTTCTTACCTCATTCAAACGGATGTTCAAGCTATTCATAATTAAAGATGAGAAATCGACAAGACGCAAGTGATAGTTTACCGTTGCGGAGACGGTTTGAGAGTAATATTAGTATAGATAGATTTTCCGAAAGAAATCTTCATGGACTCGATTTTGACAGTCGATCTTGTAGTAAGTTTTTTTTAACGTAAATGTAATTTGTTATTACATAAAAATATAAAGTTTGCAATGGCTGTTCATGCTACTATAATACAAGATTATTTATTTATGTGTAGGAAAAGTTAAATAAAAAATTTTAATGTTTTTAGGGAGTATGTGTAATGATTGCATGGCCAGAGTGCCATATGCAACTCTTATTGCAACAATAATGTGTTGCTTAGGAGTAGGCATATTTTGTGGTACAATGTACAGAGGTGTTACATTGGGTTCCTTAATGATGGATCAGGTAAATCATTATTTATTTATTACTAGACTGTAGATTTTTACATTTATATTTAAACTCATATTTTTATTATTTTTAAAATAGAAGAAACTTTCATTCTTTAAATGTTATAACGTGTACTTTACTTTGAATATTTTTTATATTTTTGCATATTATGTATATCATGTACCTTTTTCAACATTTAAATGACCCATAAATGCATAAAAATTCACAGTCTATTACATATTTCATGGTTTTGCTAACAGTCACATATTACTAGGTGTTTCATTTACGACTTGGGTGGTTGGAAGCTGTTCAATTAACTTTTGCAACAATTGGTGCTAGTATGGCAGCTTTGGGTTTTATGATACTTTGTGTCGGTTGCCTTGCAACTGGAGCTACAAGACACAAAGTATATAGAGCTTGGAGATCTAGAGTTGGAGGACGTATATCTTGTGCTGTTGTATGTAATGCTACTGTCACTTATTATAATGTCAGTGTATCAACCAGTACAAAAAATAATTTTGTTCTTTTTTTAGTTCATGACAATCACTTACATATTACAATTAGGGTGGCTCTTGATATTTGCATTCCTGGTTATAATTACTTGGATATTTACTATATTCTGGGGTTTATGCAGCAATCCTCGTGTCCAATCTCTTGATCAGTGCATTGATTTTACTCAATTCAGTAAGTTTGTTATTCACTTTATTCCTTATGTAATTCTTAATCTTTTTACATTAGATATACCAATAAGTGGTCCACTGTTATTTAATGAATTGATGAATTTATTTAATCGAATGATCAAGTTTTCTTTAAAGCACGAATTCATAACTTGTCCGAAAAATGCAACAAAGTATTATAATACAATAACAACTATATTTAAGTCAGAGTAATTATTTTATTTTGTTAAAGAAAGATGTTGAATTGAACCAAAATATGGATTATTCATTGCTACACCTAATACATTTTTTAAAATATAGTACTACATTTTCGAGACTGCCGCGAGAAAAACTTTCATTAACTTATTTGAGGGAAGGTGGAAGCATGTATACACGTGGTGGACCTGTACATTTGAAGGCGCGCACGCGCGTGTGTGTAATCTATTATATACATATGTATATATTCTTACAGGTTTCATATTTCCGAATAATACAAGAATAGAAGACATGAAAGTATGTGGACCACAAGAAGTGAAGCTATTTTGCAAAGATTTTGTCGAAAAGGCAGAGGTCATGTTTATTTTGGCAACAGTAGCTGCAATGTTGGTCGTATTAAGTCTTATACATTATTTAATGTGTTTATCTGCCAACTATGCGCACATTAGGGATCACGAAAAGTTTCAAGAATTGCAAGATATTCAATATCTGCAAGATGCGGATCAGGACTCTCCACAACCTGGTATAGGAACTTTGAGCTCGCATCATCGCAGCAAAGACAGATTCTAGGATACGGCCCGCGAGATCTTCGCGATGAATCCTTTATAAATACCACATTCGTGTTTTCTATGTATTGAAGATCTCTATTCTACAAGAATCAATAACCGTTTGGTGTTATTCTTCTCTATGTACCTAAACTCAGTATTCTACTAATCGACTAATGTTACGGTAGTTTACTGACCGAGGATCTTGCGGGAACACTTTATGCCGTCCATTTTCTGCGACAGTCTTGTAAACATTTATTCAGTTTTAAAGTTGTGAATCAATTAGGTCACAATTAGAGAAAAGTAAGTTTTTTTTCATCTTTTGTAATATTAATTCATTATTGTTAATCGTCGATATAGAGTGTAAGACATACGAGAACATTCCATATTTCTTACAAGTTTGATGATAAAATGTATTTTATTTCGAATGAAAATGTATAATGAATACGCGCGAGATATAAGGGATATAAGCGCATAAAGTATATCATTTCTAAACTGTTTGCTATATAAAGGTACAGTTGCTCACGAAAGTCTTTGTACATACATCTATCCATTGCAAATATAGTAAAATGAGTTTTGAATATTTTATAGGCACTGATTTCGTTTAATAGTTTCAATTAGGCGCAGTTTAAAAAATTGCTACTTTTTCTGTTTGTTTACAAGAAAATAGGCAAAAAATAAGAATTTAGCCTTATGACATTCCCTATTAAATAATCAAAATTTTAATTGGTGAACGAAGATTTCCGTGAGTGACTATAGGTATACTTTGTTTAATATTCTCGTATTATACAGTCGTTCGTAGGCAAATATGTCTGCCATGGACTGATGTATTATTTGGTATTACTTCGGTACTTTTGTATTACAGTACAACCCCGTTTATCCGACTTAAACGAAACCAGGTCCGATCCGAATAATCGAAAATCCAGATAATCAGGAAAATTCGTTATCGACATAAACAGTACATAGTAGCTGTTTTTGCAATAAACGTCGTCAAGGAAATGTATCAAATTAGAATCAAATTGTGAGATAGGAAGTGGCGACTCGAACGCATATGCGTAAACATAGATTTGCAATATTAACCTTTTGAGTGCTAAACAATTGTGGAAGATCAGCAGGATCTTGAAAATATTGTGTAGAAACCATGCAAATACGTTTTTTAATATCGATATCGTTATTTCTATTAATTATTACAATATTTCTAGATTTGTATTTAGTTAATATCTTGTGCTAATTATTCAGCATTTTAAAAAAGCTTAATTGTCAAATTCTGTGTGTCATATTCGAAATTGACCGTAAATAAGTGTGGTCATAGCACTCAAAGAGTTAACTAATTAGCAGACTAAAAAAATTCTTACTAGCGACAATAAAAATTTTGTCTACGTATTTCTCATATTTCCAAAATAAAGATTGTTTCACAATCCTGATAATCGGGGTTCCACTGTACTTGGTATAATTTCGTTTAACGATGTCTCTTTGTATCATATAAAACTGTTTATTAACGTGGACTTTATCGTTAAGTTCTATTTGATATTATTCTTGAAGAAATTTTCTCAAATAGAAATATGCAGCTTTTTTTACGTCAGTAGAATATATTAAGGAAATTAATTACTTTGTGCATCGCTATGGAACTGATCTAATTATGCTGGAGGAAAAGGGATAGATAATTGTTGTTTTTTTGTTATGTCTTATGTTTTTAATTTTCTACTTATTTCGAAGTAAAAGAAAAATACTTCCAATACATATTATAATTTAATAATTATGTTTTCTTCCAGTATAAATAATTAGGTATTATATCGTAGATGTACCGTTGTTGTAGAATTACTTGGAAAAAATCAAATGGTATTGTGAAATGTTAAAAAGACAATAGGAAGTTAGTTCAAATTGTATTTTGTGCACAAAATTCAACTGTGCCAAATCTTCTACAGTCTAAACCATACAAAAATTATCACGTATATGTATCGTTATTGCTGAGAAACAAATTTTAAAGTTGATGTATTTAAAATAGCAAGATTAACTTGCGATAATTTCGTACTTGCTCAAATTATTTAGTAATTCGAAATTTTGTCTAACGCGCAATATTTTTCGGAAGAAAATTCAGTATTTACGCACACGCAATAAGTACATATCAAACTTGAAATTGCACTTTATTTATTTATAAGAGTTCTAAAAAAAAAGAAAAGAAAAACCATTATATAAAAAAAGTTAACGCACGAATTACGTACAATAAAAACTGAGTTTATTACTTTTGCGCTACATTTTTGATTCCAAAAGTTTGTATACTTCTATAAGATCAAATAAAAGATACTTTCCACTCGACGTATGTGTTCAACTTTTACAGATAGTTTAATAGTTACTTTCGTGATCGATCTTATGACGGCTTTATTATATATTAATAGACAAATTAAATTTTTTAATATGTACAAGTAATTACAATTTGTACAATGGTACGAATCAGTGCAGGCTATTCGTCGTCAAATTGGAGGTCCAATTCCAGATCGAGAGCGCTCACCTCCTGGAAGGTATTGATGAACGTGTACCGCGAAAATATCATGTACAACTTTCGAAACCAGACATATTGAGATTTGTGTGCATTCATAGCTTTCTATAAATATAATTCCTTCATATTAGGAACAACAAACGCAAATATTTTTCTAGACAACCACATACATTAACTGTACACTTACTTTTATGATTTTCTTTTGATCATATGTTACTAAGTACCAATATGAAGCAGATAATAAGCTAATTGGTAAATCTAGTAGTTGCACATATTTTCTAATTATATTCACAGATTCTAAAACATATAGTTTACAATCTGGAAAAACATTTAGTTACTTAGCATTGTGACAATGTTGATGTAATACTGCAATAAACAATACTAACAATATGGTACTTTTTTCTGTATGCATAATGCAGCTATGGCAAAGTATAGAGAGATATGATTCTTGTGTTTGCTTATGCCATGCTTATCGAATGTTACAACTGCATTGATTTTATAGCTCTCTACATGTTGTAAAATACATTCTGCCACTATCTCTGTTGGCCATTGTACATTTTGATCATCAGGTAACTCTGTACTCCTATACATGCATTTATTGAACTAAGATAGAAGATTAAAAGAATAATATTTGATTGTATTCAAATAATCACTAATAAAAATTATTCCGCAAATTAAATGAATGATAAAATTCCTTACATCACTATAGTTACATTATCTTCTGGAATTCCTAATATTTTTGTACAATCCCATAATTCTTCTTTTCTCCTTTTATCTCCACCTAAAACAACATGTAGAGATATCCTAGCACCCAGAATATAATATATTTACAGCAGCTACAAAAAATATTAGCATACCACTATATCTTTATATTTAAATGCTGCTTAATCAGATTTAAATATGACAAATTTTCTATTGTTTAATAATACATTATGTGACTTCATTTATGTTATAATGATGAAAAAATTTGGCATACCTGCATCTATGTACTTAAATGAAAACATATAATGGTGTGCAAATGCTTTTTGTATCCACTTTATGTGGAATAAAGGAACATACCATTGCTAAGACAGAGGAGGTAAATCTCACTAGCCTTTGATTTTGTAACCCAGTATACCAGTGGACCAAAAAACATGACTTCATCATCAGGATGAGCTGTGACTAATAATATTCTAGCAGGAGGACCTGGAAGTTGCCACGCTATGTGGCTAACTTTCTTCAAGATTGAATAGAGAAAAATACAAACGCAAAGATACGCGATAACAGCTATTAGCAATTGCCATGAAATTTCATTGATGTAAAACCACCACCACCAAATTATTTCATTTACTTGTATGCTTAAGTATTCTCTAATGAAATTGAGATCTATCATTTTCATAGGCGACATACGAACTATTTCCACTTACGAATATTACGGTCCTGTCATATTTCTGGAAGAGTAAGATACTCCTTTCAAATTTGGGATTAAGTTTCGTTTATTTAAAAGACATTGAAAGGTTATGGTATACACAAACCAGATAATAGGATTGGACGCCATAGTTGCGTACTTGATGCGAATCTACTATTCCAAATTCCAATGCTTACATATTTATACCTTACTATTCATACTTTTATCATTTGTCAGATTTTTTTTCTAAGCGTACCCTCAATGTTGTATAATAGAATTCGAAGTATTTGGAATAATGTTTAGTTATTTAAGCATTGCTGTTTAATCATAGCATGCGTTCATACAGATTTCAGTTACTATCTACATTATTTATTGGTGCGTTTCAGAAAATCAAAATTATTTTTATTTAATAATAAAACTTACATCTTACGGCAATATGGTTTCTGTAAAGATTTATGTACATGAAACAGTATTACTGAAAGTTAAAGCCTTGAGTGTCTTATTGCGAATCATAGTTTCGATTTCTTTTACTATAATTCCATAAACAAGTCAATGTTTATGCAATTGATTTATTAAATTGTACATTTTCATTATTTTGAATCTCTTACCGCGTATCAGGGCCCCCAAACTCTATTCTTGTGAACTTGAAGCCGATTTTAATTCTCCCCCCCCGCGGCTACTTGGAGCGCTGGCGGCGCCACTAAACGACACATAACGTCGGTGAAATACGCACACAAGAACATGGTTCTACATATGTGCTGTATAGTATTAAACTTGCAAGTACAAATTATTTTACAATAAAAATATATTGTGGGAAAAAGAAAAACACTATTAACAAATTAATTAAATATATTGGAATAATATTTTACAGTTTCAATTCAAAATAAATATTTGTGTAACATATATTAAATATTATATACATTTATAAAATACACCAAGTTTATGAAATAATATTTATCGTTAATAAACTTAAATAAATAAAATACATCATTTTATGGCCTGGTCCATTATACTTATTATTGTTTTAAGCTTTGGAGTATAAACCGTACCCAACATGAGATAATTCTGAATGCTGTTGTTACGTATCCCACCTTTTATCATGTAAACGCGGCTTTAAACACTAATAGCTATTGCACAGACGCTAAATACTAGATAGTTTTAATTAGGCGGGTTTTTGAAAACGCGATTCGTATGAGGAACAGGAAATTCTACGAATATTTTTAAATTTATTTAAAAAGCTCATTTAATGGAGTTCCGACATCGTTTTAACTTCGGTTTGACTTCGTATGATATCGTTTTTACTTCGTTTCGACATCGTTTTGACTTCGTCTTGACATCGTTTAGATTTTGTTTCGACTAATGAACGAGCGTTCTGGGGTGTCTTTTAGAATAGTTGCAGTTGAGCGTTCTGTGCTGTCTTATAGCCACGCGGCGTCTTTTAATCGCGGGCAGTCGAGCGCGAGACGCGGGCAGTCGAGCGCGAGACGCGGGCAGTCGAGCGCGAGACGCGGGCAGTCGAGCGCGAGACGCGGGCAGTCGAGCGCGAGACGCGGGCAGTCGAGCGCGAGACGCGGGCAGTCGAGCGCGAGACGCGGGCAGTCGAGCGCGAGACGCGGGCAGTCGAGCGCGAGACGCGGGCAGTCGAGCGCGAGACGCGGGCAGTCGAGCGCGAGACGCGGGCAGTCGAGCGCGAGACGCGGGCAGTCGAGCGCGAGACGCGGGCAGTCGAGCGCGAGACGCGGGCAGTCGAGCGCGAGACGCGGGCAGTCGAGCGCGAGACGCGGGCAGTCGAGCGCGAGACGCGGGCAGTCGAGCGCGAGACGCGGGCAGTCGAGCGCGAGACGCGGGCAGTCGAGCGCGAGACGCGGGCAGTCGAGCGCGAGACGCGGGCAGTCGAGCGCGAGACGCGGGCAGTCGAGCGCGAGACGCGGGCAGTCGAGCGCGAGACGCGGGCAGGCGAGCGCGAGGCGCGGGTAGTGGAGCGCGAGACGTGGGCGGTCGAGCGAGAGGCGGGCCCCGTAGAGCGCGAGTCGCGCGCAGTCGAGCGCGAGACGCGGGCAGTCGAGCGCGAGACGCGGGCAGTCGAGCGCGAGACGCGGGCAGTCGAGCGCGAGACGCCGGCAGTCAAGCGCGAGACGCGGGCAGTCGAGCGCGAGACGCGGGCAGTCGAGCGCGAGACGCGGGCAGTCGAGCGCGAGACGCGGGCAGTCGAGCGCGAGACGCGGGCAGTCGAGCGCGAGACGCGGGCAGTCGAGCGCGAGACGCGGGCAGTCGAGCGCGGGGCGCGGGCAGTCGAGCGCGGGGCGCGGGCAGTCGAGCGCGAGACGCGGGCAGTCGAGCGCGAGACGCGGGCAGTCGAGCGCGAGACGCGGGCAGTCGAGCGCGAGACGCGGGCAGTCGAGCGCGAGACGCGGGCAGTCGAGCGCGAGACGCGGGCAGTCGAGCGCGAGACGCGGGCAGTCGAGCGCGAGACGCGGGCAGTCGAGCGCGAGACGCGGGCAGTCGAGCGCGAGACGCGGGCAGGCGAGCGCGCGACGCGGGCAGACCGGCGCGAGGCGCGGGCAGACGGGCGCGCGGCGCGGGCAGTCGAGCGCGAGACGCGGGCAGTCGAGCGCGAGACGCGGGCAGTCGAGCGCGAGACGCGGGCAGTCGAGCGCGAGACGCGGGCAGTCGAGCGCGAGACGCGGGCAGTCGAGCGCGAGACGCGGGCAGTCGAGCGCGAGACGCGGGCAGTCGAGCGCGCGACGCGGGCAGTCGAGCGCGAGACGCGGGCGGTCGCGCGCGAGACGCGGGCAGTCGAGCGCGAGACGCGGGCAGTCGAGCGCGAGACGCGGGCAGTCGAGCGCGAGACGCGGGCAGTCGAGCGCGAGACGCGGGCAGTCGAGCGCGAGACGCGGGCAGTCGAGCGCGAGACGCGGGCAGTCGAGCGCGAGACGCGGGCAGTCGAGCGCGCGACGCGGGCAGTCGAGCGCGAGACGCGGGCAGTCGAGCGCGAGACGCGGGCAGTCGAGCGCGAGACGCGGGCAGTCGAGCGCGAGACGCGGGCAGTCGAGCGCGAGACGCGGGTAGTCGAGCGCGAGACGCGGGCAGTCGAGCGCGAGACGCGGGCAGTCGAGCGCGAGACGCGGGCAGTCGAGCGCGAGACGCGGGCAGTCGAGCGCGAGACGCGGGCAGTCGAGCGCGAGACGCGGGCAGTCGAGCGCGAGACGCGGGCAGTCGAGCGCGAGACGCGGGCAGTCGTGCGCGACGCGCCGGCAGTCGAGCGCGAGGCGCGGGCGGTCGCGCGCGAGGCGCCGGCGGCCGCGCGCGACACGCGGGCAGTCGAGCGCGAGACGCGGGCAGTCGAGCGCGAGACGCGGGCAGTCGAGCGCGAGACGCGGGCAGTCGAGCGCGAGACGCGGGCAGTCGAGCGCGAGACGCGGGCAGTCGAGCGCGAGACGCGGGCAGTCGAGCGCGAGACGCGGGCAGTCGAGCGCGAGACGCGGGCAGTCGAGCGCGAGACGCGGGCAGTCGAGCGCGAGACGCGGGCAGTCGAGCGCGAGACGCGGGCAGTCGAGCGCGAGACGCGGGCAGTCGAGCGCGAGACGCGGGCAGTCGAGCGCGAGACGCGGGCAGTCGAGCGCGAGACGCGGGCAGTCGAGCGCGAGACGCGGGCAGTCGAGCGCGAGACGCGGGCAGTCGAGCGCGAGACGCGGGCAGTCGAGCGCGAGACGCGGGCAGTCGAGCGCGAGACGCGGGCAGGCGAGCGCGAGACGCGGGCAGTCGAGCGCGAGACGCGGGCAGTCGAGCGCGAGACGCGGGCAGTCGAGCGCGAGACGCGGGCAGTCGAGCGCGAGACGCGGGCAGTCGAGCGCGAGACGCGGGCAGTCGAGCGCGAGACGCGGGCAGTCGGGCGCGCGGCGCGGGCAGTCGGGCGCGCGGCGCGGGCAGTCGAGGGCGCGGCGCGCGCAGTCGAGCGCGCGCCGCGGGCAGTCGAGCGCGAGACGCGGGCAGTCGAGCGCGAGACGCGGGCAGTCGAGCGCGAGACGCGGGCAGTCGAGCGCGAGACGCGGGCAGTCGAGCGCGAGACGCGGGCAGTCGAGCGCGAGACGCGGGCAGTCGAGCGCGAGACGCGGGCAGTCGAGCGCGAGACGCGGGCAGTCGAGCGCGAGACGCGGCCACTCGACCGCGAGACGCGGGCAGTCGACCGCGAGACGCGGGCAGTCGAACGCGAGACGCGGGCAGTCGAGCGCGAGACGCGGGCAATCGAGCGCGAGCCGCGCTCAGCCGAGCGCGAGACGCGGGCAGTCGAGCGCGAGACGCGGGCAGTCGAGCGCGAGACGCGGGCAGTCGAGCGCGAGACGCGGGCAGTCGAGCGCGAGACGCGGGCAGTCGAGCGCGAGACGCGGGCAGTCGAGCGCGAGACGCGGGCAGTCGAGCGCGAGACGCGGGCAGTCGAGCGCGAGAGGCGGGCAGTCGAGCGCGAGACGCGGGCAGTCGAGCGCGAGACGCGGGCAGTCGAGCGCGAGACGCGGGCAGTCGAGCGCGAGACGGGGGCAGTCGAGCGCGAGACGCGGGCAGTCGAGCGCGAGACGCGGGCAGTCGAGCGCGAGACGCGGGCAGTCGGGCGGGAGCGGCGGGCAGTCGGGCGCGAGCCGCGGGCAGTCGAGCGCGAGACGCGGGCAGTCGAGCGCGAGACGCGGGCAGTCGAGCGCGAGACGCGGGCAGTCGAGCGCGAGACGCGGGCAGTCGAGCGCGAGACGCGGGCAGTCGAGCGCGAGACGCGGGCAGTCGAGCGCGAGACGCGGGCAGTCGAGCGCGAGACGCGGGCAGTCGAGCGCGAGACGCGGGCAGTCGAGCGCGAGACGCGGGCAGTCGAGCGCGAGACGCGGGCAGTCGAGCGCGAGACGCGGGCAGTCGAGCGCGAGACGCGGGCAGTCGAGCGCGAGACGCGGGCAGTCGAGCGCGAGACGCGGGCAGTCGAGCGCGAGACGCGGGCAGTCGAGCGCGAGACGCGGGCAGTCGAGCGCGAGACGCGGGCAGTCGAGCGCGAGACGCGGGCAGTCGAGCGCGAGACGCGGGCAGTCGAGCGCGAGACGCGGGCAGTCGAGCGCGAGACGCGGGCAGTCGAGCGCGAGACGCGGGCAGTCGAGCGCGAGACGCGGGCAGTCGAGCGCGAGACGCGGGCAGTCGAGCGCGAGACGCGCGGAGGCGCGCGCGTGTCGCGGGCAGTCGCGCGTGAGACGTGGGCTGTCGAGCGCGAGACGCGGGCAGTCGAGCGCGAGACGCGGGCAGTCGAGCGCGAGACGCGGGCAGTCGAGCGCGAGACGCGGGCAGTCGAGCGCGAGACGCGGGCAGTCGAGCGCGAGACGCGGGCAGTCGAGCGCGAGACGCGGGCAGTCGAGCGCGAGACGCGGGCAGTCGAGCGCGAGACGCGGGCAGTCGAGCGCGAGACGCGGGCAGTCGAGCGCGAGACGCGGGCAGTCGAGCGCGAGACGCGGGCAGGCGAGCGCGCGACGCGGGCAGGCGAGCGCGAGACGCGGGCCGTCGGGCGCGTGACGCGGGCAGTCGCGCGCGAGACGCGGGCCGTCGAGCGCGTGACGCGGGCAGTCGAGCGCGAGACGCGGGCAGTCGAGCGCGAGACGCGGGCAGTCGAGCGCGAGACGCGGGCAGTCGAGCGCGAGACGCGGGCAGTCGAGCGCGAGACGCGGGCAGTCGAGCGCGAGACGCGGGCAGTCGAGCGCGAGACGCGGGCAGTCGAGCGCGAGACGCGGGCAGTCGAGCGCGAGACGCGGGCAGTCGAGCGCGAGACGCGGGCGGTCGGGCGCGAGACGCGGGCAGTCGAGCGCGAGACGCGGGCAGTCGAGCGCGAGACGCGGGCAGTCGAGCGCGAGACGCGGGCAGTCGAGCGCGAGACGCGGGCAGTCGAGCGCGAGACGCGGGCAGTCGAGCGCGAGACGCGGGCAGTCGAGCGCGAGACGCGGGCAGTCGAGCGCGAGACGCGGGCAGTCGAGCGCGAGACGCGGGCAGTCGAGCGCGAGACGCGGGCAGTCGGGCGCGAGACGCGGGCAGTCGAGCGCGAGACGCGGGCAGTCGAGCGCGAGACGCGGGCAGTCGAGCGCGAGACGCGGGCAGTCGAGCGCGAGACGCGGGCAGTCGAGCGCGAGACGCGGGCAGTCGAGCGCGAGACGCGGGCAGTCGAGCGCGAGACGCGGGCAGTCGAGCGCGAGACGCGGGCAGTCGAGCGCGAGACGCGGGCAGTCGAGCGCGAGACGCGGGCGGTCGGGCGCGAGACGCGGGCAGTCGAGCGCGAGACGCGGGCAGTCGAGCGCGAGACGCGGGCAGTCGAGCGCGAGACGCGGGCAGTCGAGCGCGAGACGCGGGCAGTCGAGCGCGAGACGCGGGCAGTCGAGCGCGAGACGCGGGCAGTCGAGCGCGAGACGCGGGCAGTCGAGCGCGAGACGCGGGCAGTCGAGCGCGAGACGCGGGCAGTCGAGCGCGAGACGCGGGCAGTCGAGCGCGAGACGCGGGCAGTCGAGCGCGAGACGCGGGCAGTCGAGCGCGAGACGCGGGCAGTCGAGCGCGAGACGCGGGCAGTCGAGCGCGAGACGCGGGCAGTCGAGCGCGAGACGCGGGCAGTCGAGCGCGAGACGCGGGCAGTCGAGCGCGAGACGCGGGCAGGCGAGCGCGAGACGCGGGCAGTCGAGCGCGAGACGCGGGCAGTCGAGCGCGAGACGCGGGCAGTCGAGCGCGAGACGCGGGCAGTCGAGCGCGAGACGCGGGCAGTCGAGCGCGAGACGCGGGCGGTCGAGCGCGAGACGCGGGCAGTCGGGCGCGAGACGCGGGCAGTCGAGCGCGAGACGCGGGCAGTCGAGCGCGAGACGCGGGCAGTCGAGCGCGAGACGCGGGCAGTCGAGCGCGAGACGCGGGCAGTCGAGCGCGAGACGCGGGCAGTCGAGCGCGAGACGCGGGCAGTCGAGCGCGAGACGCGGGCAGTCGAGCGCGAGACGCGGGCCGGCGAGCCCGTGACGCGGGCAGGCGAGCGCGCGACGCGGGCCGTCGAGCGCGGGACGCGGGCAGTCGAGCGCGAGACGCGGGCAGTCGAGCGCGAGACGCGGGCAGTCGAGCGCGAGACGCGGGCAGTCGAGCGCGAGACGCGGGCAGTCGAGCGCGAGACGCGGGCAGTCGAGCGCGAGACGCGGGCAGTCGAGCGCGAGACGCGGGCAGTCGAGCGCGAGACGCGGGCAGTCGAGCGCGAGACGCGGGCAGTCGAGCGCGAGACGCGGGCAGTCGAGCGCGAGACGCGGGCAGTCGAGCGCGAGACGCGGGCAGTCGAGCGCGAGACGCGGGCAGTCGAGCGCGAGACGCGGGCAGTCGAGCGCGAGACGCGGGCAGTCGAGCGCGAGACGCGGGCAGTCGAGCGCGAGACGCGGGCAGTCGAGCGCGAGACGCGGGCAGTCGAGCGCGAGACGCGGGCAGTCGAGCGCGAGACTCGGGCAGTCGAGAGCGAGACGCGGGCAGTCGAGCGCGAGACGCGGGCAGTCGAGCGCGAGACGCGGGCAGTCGAGCGCGAGACGCGGGCAGTCGAGCGCGAGACGCGGGCAGTCGAGCGCGAGACGCGGGCAGTCGAGCGCGAGACGCGGGCAGTCGAGCGCGAGACGCGGGCAGTCGAGCGCGAGACGCGGGCAGTCGAGCGCGAGACGCGGGCAGTCGAGCGCGAGACGCGGGCAGTCGAGCGCGAGACGCGGGCAGTCGAGCGCGAGACGCGGGCAGTCGAGCGCGAGACGCGGGCAGTCGAGCGCGAGACGCGGGCAGTCGAGCGCGAGACGCGGGCAGTCGAGCGCGAGACGCGGGCAGTCGAGCGCGAGACGCGGGCAGTCGAGCGCGAGACGCGGGCAGTCGAGCGCGAGACGCGGGCAGTCGAGCGCATCGTGAAGTCTGATCGTTAAAGCTGATCCTGAAGTCTAATTTTTAAGTCGGATCGTTAAATCTGGTCGTGGAGTCTGATTGTGATGTCTGAATGTGAAGTTTGATCATGAAGTCACAACGTGAAGTTTGTACGTGAAATCTGATTGTGTAGTCTGAACGTGAGGTTATTGATTATGAGGTAATTGATCCCTAAAATACAGATTTATAATCATACCTATATCTTCATATGTATTGAAATTCCATAATTTATCCCTTTATAATTCAAATTTTATTTACCTTTACGATGAAGTTATATAAGTCAATATTTTTATTTCAACCTGAAAACCAGGAATCAATAGTTACTATATATACAGCTATAGCTGTATAAAATGAATGACATTAATACAATGATAAAGAAAAGATGGAGTAGTATAGTGATATACCAATAAGATAAAATTCAACAAATTTAAATATATGAACATGTAACTTCTAAGTCACATGACATTATAGAAAATTAAGTATATCAACTTTGGTTGAATTGAACATTAGATCACCACTCTAAATCCTAAAAGGCATAAAAACCTCTGCTTTTTTACACGATCAGTATTTCAGTTTGAAATTTATGATGTTTCCAATAACTGAGTAATTTATCCTATATTTAGTCAATGATACATTAATTTATTGTATTAAAATTTATGAACTTGTCCATACAGTTGGAAGAATATTTTACGGCAGAATAGGCAGTTCTCTAGTACGAATATCATTAATTAAGACAAAGATAAATCTGATAAATTGGTATGCAGCTTCTAGGGAAGGGTAAAACCGTATTCTATTACCTGTGAAGAAAGAGGTTCTAATAAATTACGCTTTATACATTTTTAATTATTATTATTTTAAATATGTATAAAAAGGCTGTGTTAAATAGGTTCAAGAGATGTTTTTTCATAAAAGTGAGGTGCCAATTCTAACAACCATTCCGATTGTATCACAGTTATGTCCTTCATATAAGTCTTATTTGTTTGTAATACTTCGCAGAATAGTAACCTTGAACGAAAACATAAACATATACTGCAAACAAGATTGCTACAGTATTATAAAAAGTAGTAAGATTGATATACAAACCATTGAGGTTGCTGAAGTGTATATAAACAACTATTCGGATGTATGTACAAGTCCTTATTCCCACGTACCGTTTTGTACACTCCAGTGTAATGTAAGTATGCCGCTTTAGGAAAAAGGCCAGCGGTTATACATTTTAAAATCTGCTCTACGTTTCCTTAACGAAAAGAAAAATGTTTTCTTTTTTAGAAAAGGTTCACAGTTCACCATATCTGTAGATTATAGTATTATCTTTGGCTTAATTTACCTTTACATGAAACCAATGGTATATCTAATCGCTTCATCATAGAGTGCATTTGTGTACGAATTTCCGTAGCTCTTCGTAACGCTTTATTATTAAGAAATTGTTTTAGACACCAGCTAGGTGTTTTATTTTTCTCATAGGCTGTATATACATTAAGTAACGTTAATAAATCTCCTTCTTCAACTTCGAATTTTCTATGTGCGATTCTTGCCTTTATAGCAGCTTGACCTCCCGCTGGTCTTATAAAGACGTTTTGTACTTGAAGCATGGCAAGAATCATCGATAATTCTTCGGAACATCCCATTTCACCTATACATAAAGAAAATTAATTAATAAATTGTTTAACCCTTGATTATTACACCTATTAAAACTTACGTAACCATTATTAGCGGCCCGTGAGACCGCTAATGTTTATTGCGTCATTATTGACATAAAAATGGCGAATAAAAAGTCAAAATCAATTGTTCTTGCTTTGTGCATCAATAATGAAGGGAGGAGGGTCCAAGTTTGGTTTCAGTAATTGAACATTATACTATAACTAAAAAATATCCAAAGTGACAAGCTCGCAAATCATGTAGAAAAGAAAATAAAGATGAGTAGGTAATTATTAGCGGTCTTATAAACCGACAATAGCAGTTAACACCATCATAATAATAGTATTAACAATAGTAACGTTTCTTTTATATAAACTTTTACCTGATACTATAAGAGATTTTGCTAAAACTGGTTCTAACGGCATTTCTGCCATTGTCAGACCCAAAGGTGCTGTTAGTTCTCCATTACTATCAATTGCACCTAACGCATAAAGTAATTCCAGCCCCGCAAGAAGATTTTTACTTGGTGGAGCAGAAGGGAAATTAAATCTTAATACGTTATCGATCCCTAAAGCTTTCAACTGCAAGATAGCCGGTGCTAGATCGGAACGTTGCATTTCTGGTGGTGTTGCTTCAAATAATTCCGAGTGTGCTTCTTCTGTGTATAATCTACGGAGAAACTACATGAAACATTGTATCTACACATAAAATTTGCATAAAATTTGATTCTTTAAAATATTGCATACCTATATGCTTTTCCCGTTCGAACACGACCTGCTCGACCAGCACGTTGATCGGCGGAAGCTTTCGATACCGGAACAATCACAAGGGAGTTCGTTTGAGTTTCCGGTTCATACCATGGAATTTTTACAAAGCCACAATCGATAACTATATTAAAACATCAGTATCATTTTTACATTAAATAGTTATACAACAATAATGTTATGAATATTTTATTCCAAGCATAAATGATAAAATCAATGCTCTTATATAGAGATGTACTGCATGCGTACCATAAACAATGTTTGGGATAGTGATAGATGTTTCTGCGATATTCGTTGCCACAATAACTTTACGAGTGTCTTTGGCAGCCCTCCAAAATACTTTCAGTTGTTCTGAGTTTGGAAGGGATCCGTACATAGCCAGGGGTAAAAGTTTCACTGAAAGAAGAACAATACAAAGGCAACGATAGAAGCTATCTTAAACCTCAAACAGTTATGTAACGGAGCCGCGGTAGCGAGAGCAGCATTCTAAACTCTACTCACGTTTGCCTTCCTTTATAAGTTTTGCATGCTCTGATAAAAGAGAAACTGCTTGGTCTACTTCATCTAAACCCGTAAGAAACGCTAAAATATCACCATGTTCTTCGTTTTCATGAATTTTCAATACAGTGTCTACAACACTAGTTACATAATTAGCTACTGGCTCTGAAACAAAATATAAAAATATATTAAATTAATTTTATACATAATTACATTCATACAACTATAATTATATATTTGTATTCATATTTTTATAAGGTCACCCATAAATTATAGTATTCTAAGAAATGGATAAAGAAATAGAATAATTGATTGATAAAGAAATATCAGATCTGGTAATAATTAATGTCGTTTTTCTATCCTACGTTTGTGAAGTTAAAAAACGACATTAATTATTACTAGACCTGATAGTAGGGAACACTTATAAATAAATTGCTTTATTTATTATTTATAATGGCAAGTGACTTAGTACATTACTTATGCAGTGACCTGATATTTACATATGCAAATATACCCTTTACAAAGAAAATATCCACTGGATAAAGTCTGCCTTCGACAGTTAATATAGTCGCGGTATCTTTCGTCGAATCCTTCATAGTATTTGTATTGAAAAAATCTCGTAGCTGTTCTGCATCAACCGTTGCAGAACAAACGATGATACGTAAACTTTTTCGTTTCTGAAATAAAATAATTTAATGATATGTAATATAATGCCTGCTATTTAGATTTAAATGTATGGAATTGTACATAATTATCAGTTACCCGAATTATCTTTTTCAAAAGTCCCATGATAATATCGGTAAAAAGAGTCCTTTCGTGTACTTCATCTACCACAATTACGGAATAACTTGTCAATAAAGGATCGCTCATTAATTCACGAAGCAGAATTCCTTCTGTCATGTACTATTAACATTAGAAGTAACAATTATTAAATTTTTTCAAATTTTTTGTATCGTTAATTTTGTGGTATTTTATAGTTTATAATATTTTTATGTAAATTTTTCGCGCTTATTAATTTTTAAAATATTCTATATTTTTTATGCATAACAATATGATTATTATATTGTTACCAAAAAGAGCATAATTGTACATAGATACGAAACGAAGTATTATTAAATATAAATGAAATTATTTTTTTCAACATAAATAGAGTACTTTTTTAGAAAAAAGACTTACCGTTGAAAGAAATAAAGACGTTTTTATCAACTTATTAAAGAATAAAATTTAACTAATATAAAACAAAGACGCAGAATAAAATTTAAGTTAGAATAGTTCTAATTTCTTTATTTCCTTAGAACTTCATTATCTTATTCTTTAAATGTTTGATTTAACTTATTTTTTTAAATATATCGATAAAAGCTTAGTACCTTTATCCTAAATCAACTTATTTTTTTAGTTTTTTTTAAACTGTACTTTAATGTAAAAAAATATATATAGATCGGGGGATCTTTAAAAAAATAATGTGCTTTTCGAGTTTTTTGACAAAGGTCAAAAATTTATAAAAACTACAGAATGCGAGGACTGATTACGATGATTTCGAAATATGTTAAACGGGACGAGAATCTGAACAACTTTTATCTGAACAAATAATTGCTGCTCAGTCTTAGTTTCCGAAATATCTGCAAACATTGTTGGTACTACACATTAAATTCTGCCTGCATGTGCTCTGTGAACGTGTTCCCTTTGCAAGGCATTGGTGATCGTCTAGTCTAGTCTTTCCATAAACGTATCGCAGTGACTCGCAGGTGGGCGCACATAAGGAGTGGAAAAAAAGATTAAATTAAACCAACTTTAATTATTCAACTTCTAGAATGTTGACTTGCATGTTGACTGACCGGTCTGCATCTGACTCAAACCTAAGTTAATATCACCTAATTAAATTAGGTTCGGATTAGAATAATATTCCGATCGTTGCGAGGCGTTCGGCCACGCAAGCTGCACAATGGTTGAGTTTTAGCCTATTTCGTTATTTTCTGACTACTTTTAAGTTTAGCTAGAGAGCCACGCAATGTTGTTTGCAAGATATTATTTCCATATTTTTGCTCAACCACCCGTTATGTACATATATACGCACGCTTGTTGATCATCACGATGTGTTTATGGAAACATTAAACGATTAGCGGCCCTTGCAGACGGAACGTCCGCGACATACATACAGGCGGAATTCAATGTAATCCTACCAATAATTTTTGTAGATATTTCGATAACTAAAACCGAGCGGCAATTATTATTCAAATAAAAGTTATTCGGAATCTCGTTCTCTATAACATACTTCAAATCATCTGCAGTTTTTATAAATTTGCTGTCTTTTGTTAAAAAAAAAAACTCAAAAAGCACTACTTTTCCAAACTCCCATGATCTATATTTCTTTTTAATGCCAAAATACCGCCATTTTTAAAAAGACTGACAAAATTATACAAATTTAGGGCAAATTTACTAATATAAACTTTTACCCCTTCAACTACTAAAGAATTAAATTTTTTGACTGAATATTCTTTCCAGAATATATTCATGTATTATACATGAACTCTTATAACTAAAGCAAGGATTGATAAGTCATTTCTTGCTTTAATTAAACTTTGATACCATACCTTGACCTTTGTCGTTTCGTCTGTATAATTATCGAAACGTATAGAATAACCAACTTCCGTTCCTAAAATACAATTGCGTTCATCAGCAACTCGATTAGCTAAAGAAGTAGCCGCAACCCTTCTTGGTTCTGTGATGCCGATCATTTTTCCATCTGCACACCAACCTGCTTCAAGAAGATACTGTAACCATTTTATAAAATAAACATATACTTTCATGTGTGTAATTTGTTAAATGTTACACTAATGTAACCTTACTAAAATTATAGAATATTAAATTATTTTTAAACAAAGATTGTACAATTCCGTCAAACACTACGGAGAAGATCTCGACCTTTTTCAGAAAATACTTTCTCTCAAAAAGGTCAAAATTATTGTTGTCCTTTTTAAATAATGATTTTTGTAAAATTTATTTAATACTCTGTGAAATATCTATTTGTAAAATAATAATAATTTATTTATTAACAAATAATTATAATAATAAATTAACCCTTGCGAAACCGCAGAATCTATGAGGTACATGTTAAAAACATTCCTTTTTGGATCATAATAAATAGTTTACAATAAATTAGTAATAATAATAATTAATAAGTAATTAGGGCAAAAACTTCCTTCGTTTCTTTATAGAAATCGAAAATATTTAATGAAATGTGTACTATTAATATGAATTAGTAAAAATTATATAATCATATCAATATAAAACTAAAGAACATTCTATATTTTTAAAACGTTCATTACAAATTATAGAAACCTGTAATTTTATTTAGTAAACTATATTGATTTTTTTTAATGTTTACAAATTCATCGTACCGTATATCGGAACGTTAAACATCAACAAATACATTTTTTCTGAATATTGTGAATACAGCTGAAAAGTAATTTAAATAAAATTATAAAAATAATATAGAAAACAATTCAAATTTCAATTAATTAATTTGCCTAAAAAAAACGCGTATCTAGACCAGAATACCCCCTTAAGCTCATACATTTATCTACTTCGACTTCGCTATCGCAAAACATTCGTTGCGGTATTACATTCTTATCAAAGGTATGTGCAAGACTAAACAAATTAACACTATATGCCAAGTAAATAAAATTTATATTTTACACAAACTTAATGGTACACAGTTAAATGTACTTATCGCTTTTCAAGTTCAATGCGAAGCTCCTACTACTCTCGAATTTATCAGATTTAATAGTGCATAATCCGGCAACAGAAGAAAATTACACATATTACGTCTTTGTAGTTTAATGTCAAATCAGACTTTATTAAAAGCTCATTATAACGGCTTATGCATGTTAAAAACATGCCATGTGACTTCGGCAAACTTACAAGTACTATACAAGGTAACACATAATACTGAATCACATCAAATATGCAGGTAAAGGCAATAGGTCGTGAACTATTATGAATGAAAAATACAAAATTATACTTCGACGTATTTAGTAATAATAATTACCATATAACACCATATATTACTTAAATTGTATATTTAAGATAAATATACATTTATACCATATATATATATATATATATATATAATAAATATATATAAATATAATTATATAAATTATATATATATATATATTATTACTTAGATTGAACAATTAGATTGCAAAATGTAATAATTTTAATTTCACTCTTCAATTTGAACTAAAAATATAAAAAACATACTAAAAAAAAATTGTATGACAAGGATAAGCACACATCCATTGAATTATGTCTTCCAGTATATATTACTCTTTATTATCATATAATTAAACATTAACATTAACCCCTTAAATGAATTAGGAAGCAAATATTAGGTATCCTGCTATTATTAAAGATCACAGTAATATCCCCAAAACTTACAACTTATTGAATTTAAATAGTACATTAACAAATGTACTATTAATCAAATTACACAGATAGATAAGGAAGACAAATATAATATTATACATTTAGTGATCTAAATAAATATTAATTTTTAATTTAATGTGAAATATAACATTTATTACAAGTTACAAGTAACTTAAATAAGTGTAATTTAATCTATCTACAAGTTTCTCCTATAGTATAACATTAATATTGTACTTTAACAATATAAAATTCTAGAGCTAAGACTGAATAAAATATTATTAGTTTATCATTTAAGAGGTTATGTATATTTTTTCATACATCAGTCTGATATTTATACAAAATACATGCAGAAAAATAGAAAATACAAAAAAATTTATCAAGATATTATTTTTATAGACAAATGACTTTGTAAATTTCAGCGTACAAGAGTTATTCTGGTCATTATTTATCACCGGTAATGAATAAGTGTTGAAAACAGGATTTTCCAAGATTGACACTGTCATCCTTGAGTGAAGACATCAGGTGAAGATATCTCTTCGTCGATGAATGATGGTCCATCTTGTACATATGTATAGGCCCGCAAAAAATGAAATTCAGTTACATAAACAAGTAGTAAGACAATAACATATGAACACCATCTTATAAGTTTGATATATTCCCGCATACGATCAAAAAATATTGCTAAAAGCAGATAATCCATTACAGCATGAAAATTTACAAACTTCCAGCAGAGGACTATTGTCCAAAAAGACAAACTTCTGAATATAGTTGTCTGTCTAGCATAGAGACGTTCTCTACTAATTGATGGTGTTCTGTATTCAGTCTCAAGAAGATCTTGGTACAAATATATGTATCGATTCCAGGTGGCACTGGTAAGGAACAAATGGACGGTCATAAGTAGTATATTACGAAGTGCTGCATTTGAAGTTTTTAAAGTTACATTTCCAGGTTCAAGCACTGATGATACAGGAAGTTGTGGCAGTTTATCATATCCTCCACGTCTACTTGAGTTACGGGCAAGAAATTGATATAGGCCAATAATTAGAGCAATACAGCCCAAAGCATCACAAATACCATCAATGATATAACCAGTTGAACCAACATCTGATCGTTCACCATCAATATTTGCTCTTTTTCTGGCAACATGTCCATCTAAATCATCCAACCATGTCCTTGCTTGGAAAAATATTACACCTAAACGTCTATATGACAATGAATCACTAGAAACACATTTACCAGCCACCACTGCTACTAACACATGAAAACAACTGATTGCATTTGGAGTCACCCAAGTCCACGAGCTACTTATATGCAATAAATCATCCATTATAGCTGCCAGAGGACTCAGAAGAAAATGGTTTGGATGATCAAGCATTAATCCCTTTACAGTCACTGTGCATAATGGATTAAAATCACAAGGTATGATTGAAACATACTGTGTACCATTTGATGTTGGCCTTATATCATAATTTTGTATTCTCGAATACAACAGAAGGTCCATTCCAAGAAAGTATAATGTCAGTAATAACAAAATTGCTAGGAATGACCTGCTTATCAGAGTTGTTGTACCAAACATTTTGTGTAGAATTTTGGCACGTTTTTATATATCAGTAAATATATTTTGTTGTGTTTTTATTTCATATTTCACATGTTATGTTATTATGTTCATCTTCTATGGTAGATTCAATTATATTATACACGTTATGTAATTAATTTAAACGTACACTGCTATTACTTATCAGCAGTAACTTCACTCTTTTGTTGAATAATATTGTTATATATATATATATATATTTCTTTGGTGTTGTATAAAAAAAACTGGAGTACATATATGTATCTTTTTTCTTGTTTACTTCTTTTGGAACAGTGGTATTATTGTAATATTCATCTTTTTCACTCAATATTAAGGAATGTTACGATAGTCAAAGATGTTTTGGCGTGATTTAACTTCATATGGTTACGTGCGATTTTATATACTAATTTTAAATACATTACTCTAATCGCTCATGTCACGTCATTGTATTTCATTCACGTATTTAATAAATATTTCAAATATCCCATTTAATATCTAGCTTCACAATTATCAAGACACGTAAAATTTTTCGATAAGAAAATTTTAATCGCTCGAAGGTCACATAATTCCTTTTTTTATCTGTCCAGCAGCCAAATAGTTCATTATAAAAATTGTTATTTCATGACATTCCTTTTTACGAAACATGATTATCCAACGAACTGCTCGCAATAATCTCGTGCAAAGTTTTGCTATTGGCAATTTTTAGCAGCGCACATTACACTTCGAAGAATCAGTGAAATATTGCCGGAACTTGTTTGGCTATAATAGCATGGCGGTGCAATAAAAGCACCTCCACAGGTACGCCTGCGCACATTTGTATGTTTCTCCACCCTGCCTACTGCCCCCACCCGTCATAAACGTGATTTTTGTAATTTACGTACGTATGTTTAGTGATCGGATAGATAACGATACTATTGATAATATTTAATCAATTCGATACCGAAGTACTCAACAGAAAGAATCGATATTCATTTGATACTTCAGTGGAGGTATCGATACCTGTTCGATACTTTACAAAAGTATCGATACTCGTTTGAGAATTCTACGAAAATTTCAATACCTGTTTGACATATATTAAAATGTTCAAAATTTATTTGACATTTCACGGAAACATTTATATTTATTTGAAAAAATAACAGTAATAATATTAAACTAATAATTTCAATTTGTTATGTTTGTGTGTCATGTTTGCAGTATTGTCAGTAGTGATCACAACAGTTTTGCATTCTACCCTCCATTTTACAAATGCTTCATGTAAATAATTAGATATTGTCATAGCTGTCCAGTTTTCTATTGTAATTTAAATGTTTCAATTATACATGATTTCATTTAAAAATTCGGATTAATAAAATAACAGGTAATTGTAAAAGAAGGTGTTAGTGTATTTGCTTGTCAAGTTTCCATATTTATACACATATGGGGAGAAGGTGTATGTATTCATCTGAGTGACGCACAACTTGGTAATATTGAACTTCGATTTATTGCCAATTCTCGCTCGCGGAATAAGTCTTCATACACTGAGACTGTAGTCGCTTCTCTTCGAGTTTTCTAACTACAACTTTACTTGCACTGGCAATTTCTTAAGCTTGCCCTGATTGGTTAACCCCACGCACAGGGCATTTTCCAATCAGGGCTCTTCGTTTTCTGAATCACCGCCTATTCCTTACGTCTTTAACGCGCATGTTTTCGGAACGACGAGATGATCGGTGGGGGGTATGCTTTGGTTTAACCATTTTTGGAGTGCCATGGGATTTCCTTCAGGCCACCCACACAAGGCCCACTTGGTCATAAGACGATGGATCCGTGTTGAGTGCCTTCCTGAAATTCTTAATTTTTGACGTCTGCACTTGCTATTGAGGACTTTCGACGAAACTCTACAGAAAACAAGCATTGTAAAAAAAATCTGGAATTCGTCTCCTCAAGAATAGCTTGCTAGCCATTTTCACGCCACAACACTTTCTTTTGTGCGTACGGCCAGACGCTACACACACATCTTTAATTCTTTCTTCACTTCATTCTTTAGTTTTTCGTATCTTTCATTCAAGAGTTTCTTTAAAGCTTTCAGAAAAAGTAAACCATATCTGGGGTCGAGGTATATATTTCATTAATTGTCTGAAACCCATATCTTTCATAATCGAGAACAGTTGAAAATCTGTTACGATTAAATTTAAAATTAATTTGACACTTTTTCCTTTTAATGTATCGATACCTACTTAACAATCCGCAAAAGTAACAATACCTGTTTCAACTCTCAATTGTACTATCGGTAATTGTGCATAAAAGGGTACACCTCACCAATTTTTATGAAATTTAAATATGTTGTAAAACTCAACATTTTTAGTAACTTTTTCCTATACATGTAACCGCCGCTCAGCTTTAGTTCCCGAGATATGTGCGAAAAACTGTTGCTACTACGTCAATGAACTTTGGCTATACCTACGCGTTCGTGACAGCGTAATATGTCAGCCGCTTATTTATTGTTTCTATAAACACATCACGACGGCTAGAAACCAATATGTACAAGGGGTAAACTTCTTAAAACAAATAATGGAGTTGAAGAAATCTACACGGGAAGGAAAGATTGATCAGACTGAGTTTGGATTAGATTTTTTAAAGAAAACTTGTTCACGTTTCAGTCACCTCGACATTTTTCGACTTCGTCTAATTGTGAGGTGTGACATTCGGTAAGAAGTTGAAACGTGAACAAGTGGTCGGACTCCCCGAAGTGGGGGGGGAGGGGGCTCTTCAGAAAACCTAACCCAAACCTACTCTGATCAGTCTTTCTTTCCCATGTACACGAATACGGCTGCCATTAAGCGTACATACACGTATATTAATCTTAAATCAAACATTAATTCAAACTACCGGTATTTTTTCAACCAGTTCACCCGTTATACATATTGGTCGCCGCTTGGCGCAATATGTTTTTAGAAAGAGTAGACAAACGGTGATCCCATACTGACATAAGTTGCCACGAACACGCAGGTATGAGCAAAGTTCACTGTGTAGTAGCAACAGTTTTTCGCACGTATCACGGAAACTGAAGCCGAGCGGCGGTTATATGTATAGGCAAAAGTTGTTCAAAATTTTCACCCTGATAACATATTTAAATTTTATCAAAATCGGTGAGATGTACCCTTTTATGCATAATTACCGTACTATCATCTGGGTCATTACATGTACTTTCAATTATTAGAACTTTTAAATGTTTAATCATGTTAATAATATACTTATAAGATCTCAATTTTTTTTTGGCATTGTACATTACTACAATATTTGTATACGGGTAATTCCACGCTAAATCGATTACTTTTTTCTTTCAATGTCTGGGATTTTGTTCGGATTGAAATATGTTGTAGACTATGCGAAATTATCGGGGGGGGGGGGGGGGGCATCATTTTGCCATTAACGAAATTGTTTAAAAAACGCAAGCCATTAAAGTTTGCAAATATCGATGACTTTTACGAAACGTACATTCATAAAAGTATTTTTATCTCCGAAACTATTAAAGATACGAACTTCATTTTTTCTCATTTTAATTGTATAGGTACTGCCTATTCAGACACATTTTTTCAGGTCGAAGAAGTTTGTTTTTAATACTGCAAATTATAGACAAATTATTATTTTCCGAATTGAAAATTTTAAGCGAATCAAATTACGCTGGCAGAGCAGTCACGTGACTTTCGAAAGTTGGAAGGTCGATATTGCAGCACATTTTTTCGTTATAAGATGGACGCACTTGCATTTTCTTTCATGATGGCGTAAAGCAATTCTCAGCTATTTGTTGCGTGAAGGGGCGGGAAGAGAGATAATCGTGGCAAGGCAGCAAGGTTGCCAAGAATCGGCGACACTCTGCGGCAGTATTGCCTCCGTGACAATTTATTGCAAATCATTTCGAATATATTATTCTTTGCTACCATTTTGGTTGATCTAATTTCACTATTTCACGTATTGCGAATTTTAGACGCTTAGAACTACATTTTTATAATTATATTCAGTAAATCGTTCCATTTATATTTTTATGAACAACATATTATCATAACTATTCTCCCCAATCTTTTTCAGATTTTTTGGAAAGGTGTTTCGCGCGATAAAAAGCAATCTTCTAGCAATGTAGAAAGGGGAGGGGGGAGGTAGTTTCAACGATTTATATGATTTTTTAATATGTTATAGAATTCAACATTTGGAACAACTTTTTCTTATACATAGAACCGCCAGTCGGTCTTAGTTTCCGAGATATTTGCGAAAATCTATTGCTAGTACTACAATAAATGTTGTCCATAACTACATGTCCGTGGCAGCGTGTGTGTAAGCATAGGACTGCCAATTGTCTACAGTTTTTATGAACACATCATCGAGTCGTCTAACAATGGTCATTTGTAACAGATGAACTTAAAAACTTGCATGACTGGCCGCCTCACGGTGGTCGGAATAAGATAACCTAACTCAAACCTAATTATTCTATCTAGTAACTAGTTCAATTGATTAGGTTCTAATTAGGTTTGGGTCAGCATTCTTATTCAGGCTCCCGTGAAGCGGCCGGTTACATATTCTACATCTAACATCACACATTATATATTAGTCGTCGCTGGCCGCTATACTGTTGTTTATAAAAACAATAGATAAGGGACGATCCAAGGCTGATGAACACACAGAGCTACGGACACATATTTACGTATAGACAGAATTCAATGTAATAGTGCCGATCTTTTTTGCGATAAATCTCGCAAACTGAAGCCGAGCGGTGGTTATATGTATAAGAAAAAGTTGTTCAAAATGTCCATTTCTAAAATATAATAAAAAATCATCGAAATCGGTGAGATTTCTATTTCTCCTCTTTTCTAAATAATTACGGATCCACGGTTTCGTGAATTATTATTTTCAAGCGACGCAAATTTCTCTGCAGCACGAGATAATTTAATTAGATTAGCAAGTTCAACTGATTCAAACTTATGAAAGTATTGATACCTGCTTGATACTTTACGAATGCACAGACGAGGTGCAAGATAGACCGATCATCTTATGGGACTTCGTGTCATATGCTCTGAAATACCGATAACCTAAAAATTCAGACTTTTCGGAATAATATCTTCCGTTTTATTATCTGACAAAGAATGTAAACACTTCTAAAGTATTTTAATATACAAAATGTAAGATCAAACGCAAAAGTTATACATTTTAGACAATCGAAAATGTAAAAATGAAAACGGATTTGGGGTTCATGAGCTGACAAAGTAAAGCATTGGATAAGTGGTCTATCCTGTTCTTAGTCAATGATGAATGTATCAATACCCATTTGGTGTCTCATGAAATCATTGATACTACAATTCGTATTCTTCGTGATTTTGTTTTGTTTTGAATTATAGCTTATAGAATTGTACAACTTTGATACACAACGATTTTTATAAAGTATCAAATATCTATATTTTCGTAAAGTATCAAATGGGTATCAATACAAAAGTATTAGTACCTTTGTAGAAGCATCAAATAGGTTATCTGGATCAAAACTTACAAATTGGTACTGATAAAATTGACATTGGTATCAGTTCTAACACTATGTATGTGTACTTCTAAACCAAATATGATATATGTCAAATGGATAAATTAATAAGATTATATGCAAAATTATGTGAATTTATGAATATATAAGAATTCAAAAAAATTATTTTAAGTATTACAATAAATTTAAAAAATAAACAAAAAATTCAGTAGCATAAAGAGGGTATTTAAATTTTTAATTGTATATTATATTTCAATTGATGTACAACTCTATGAAGAATAGTTAATACATATTATTTCATAAATGTATGAGTGAACCTATATCTAACAAAATTATAAGTATTTTAAATTTTCATGTATCAATATTAGTTCATAGAGTGAAATTGATCTCAATAACATTATGTGTTTAAATTTTATCTCTTTATGTAATAAAAATAATTCTATAAGAATTTTAAACATACCTGAGGTAGTTGTGTACTCTTCCCACATCCAGTCTCACCAATTAAAACCAATGTTTGATATTTTTCCAGCAAATAAATAATATCACTTCTATATTTAAATGTAGGCAATCGTTGACGTTGCATGTTAAGTGCAAGAGAATGATGTGCATTATATACAAATTGCGTTGATGAATGAACTTCTATATCTGGTTTGTCCTCTTGCCACATGTTATCTCCTATAATTTTAAAAATTATTGAATATATTTAAATTTTGTTTCAATATAAAATGCATGTCAATATGTGTAAATAAAACATGCATAAAAACATAACATAAAATAAATATTAGTTTAATAGGTTATGTTGTAAAATAATTATATTAGAAACGAATCTTATATAACAAAGTAAGCATATAATAGTGTTATAAAACTACTCATAATGAAAAAAAAGTAGGATTTTAGTAAAGTAAAATTTCCACTTTCACACGTTCATATATACAAACATTTTTAAAATATATTTACCAGGTTTAGAAAAGACCGGTTTTGTATTCATTTTGTATACTTGTATAAACAACACGGTTAAATAAAATTAATTTTTTAAAATGTCAAAGTTATGAAGTCTAAAATTTAAATTCTGATAACGTAATTCAAGTGCGTATCATACAACGCCCGGATACACATATATCTTATCACAAATTCTTCAATAGTTTCCATTTCTCCTATAGATGACACTACACTACTTTTAAACGTTTGAAAATTATGTCTATAGAATTTTCATTTTGTTTGCAAGGTAAATTATTATAATTATCTAGCTGTATATATAATAATGCAAATTTTTTTACTTCTTTTTCTTTGTTTAAACTGAACGAGCTATAAGTTTCGATTTTGTACTGATTTAAATTTCAATTATAAAATATCAATTTTAAAATAATCTATCTACATATTTTATGAGATTCAACGCAAAGTATCAAAAAGTTTAAGTACGAAATATTAATACTCATTCGATATGAGTTTAAATACTTATTAAATTAATTAATTCAAATCATACAAGTATAGAGATTATTATACAGTTATTATAAAGTCGACAAAACAACTCGTTATTTTAAGTATTAGGACAAAATTTCTGTGGTTCGTTATAAATTAACTTTTATTGTGTTATATACTGTGTATTATTTATTGTTTTGTACAGGAATTTTATTAGTAACAAACATTTCATACTTTTTGTAAGCTATAAGAATATATTAGTTAACAAATATATTAACACTATATTTAATTTAACTTTACCTTGTTATTGGATATGTTTCAATATAATGTTATACAGTTTTGCCAATTCAGGTAATATTTATTACATAAGAAATAATATTACAGTTATTCTGATTGTACCATACTTTGTATGAAAACAATTTGTACTAGACAGTAACTAAAAAAGACTAATAAAGACATTATAGCAGCAGTTTTATGTTTAACATTATAAATCAACTGTTTATGCTAGTCTGATATACACTAGATTGCTTTTAATTTTGCACCCTTTGTGTAGAAGTATATTATTTTAATTACACATAAATTCAAACTTTTGATATGCAACTTTTCATTAAAGTAAAATTGTTAACGCAGCATTTTCTATCTCTGTTATTGCAAATTTAACATTAATTATTTTTACTCACCCGTATTTTTCTGTACATATAAGTTACTACATATATCAAACACTTCATTTAAAACTATGAATTGCACCCTATACTATTGTAACAAATAGAACTGTCAAAAATTTTGATAATTAAAGAATAGTCTACACATTTTACTAAATGTATCTTAAATTTAATTGTAAATCAATTAAATTATATATTGCATTAATGTCAATACACCCAAACACTTTGTAATTTATCAACTTTTCTTTTTACTTTTTCTGTCGGTTAAATTAATACATAAGTCACATATGTATATATACATATATATTATAAAACCAAATATTTGTTAGAATTTACAAATAGAATCCAGTTTGTATGTTTTGTCAGAAAATATTAATGAACACTGGGTGAGCTTCAAGGTGTTATAGGAATGTATTTTGATTTGCAAAAAATATTATTTCTTTCATCTCTGATATGAAATGTTTATATATTATACTCATGTCTGTGCATCAGAAAGAATGAGAACTCTGTTTGGAATATATTCCACAACTATCGTTCTCGAGCACCACACCATCATCTACTTTTATGTATCAGAAATATATTATTTATATTATCTGTATCTTTCTTGTTTAATAACTTTAGTACTGTGTGAGTATAGGTATTGTATATGGACGTCAATGTGGAAAAAACTTAGGAATCATGAATGGTAGTAATTTATGATGACATTGTGGGTATATACTATTACCAATCAGAATCACAAAAATGGTTGCAATAAACACACATAAATGTCTGAACACAAAGGTCATTAATACAATATTGAAAGTGTTGCTTTTAATGCTCGTCCATCATGACGATGCACAGATAACAAATTTTAGGTGTTCTGACTTTTCAATTAGTTGTTAAAATTGCATCTATAGATTAAGTCTGCAGTAAACATAAAAAATATTAGGCCGTAGCTTCTGCTTCTCCATTGCTTTCTGTTTCAGCACTTTTTTCTTCAAGTCTTGTTTTCTTTTCAGGGCTGGCACCATCAGTGGTAGCTTCTTCTGTTGTTTCACTTAAAGTTGTTGATTTCCTCTTTATACAACAACTATCAATGGGAGCATCTATAAATAAAAGTAAAGTAATATTTGAAAAAATATGAGTTGAATTGTCTACTAGTTATGTACAATATATATGTCAAGTATGTAAGTGGACATATCAAATACTTGGGTACAAAATTAAACCATATTTTTCTTGTATAACATTAATGTTATAATATTACCTGTGGAATCACCATTTTCTGTTGATTCTGCTTCCTTGTTCTCTGACTCATTTTCCTCATTCGAGCCATTTTCTTTGGTTTCTTTGGCTTCTCCATTTTCAGATGCTTTTGAATCTTCATCAACTTCTTGAACAGTTTTCTTTTCTTCTTCTACTACTTTCTTTTCTGGAGTTGTAGCAACTTTGGTGTCTCTAAAAATTATAAGATACAAATTTTAATTATTTCCCCAAATAATTTATATCAATTGAAGAATAAAAATATTGCATGACAATAATATCTATAAATAATGTATATATAAACTAAAATATTATTTATGTAAAATATCAGTAACGTCATTTATATTTTTATGAATGACATACTTATCGTACTTAATAATAAATATTTAAAAAAGAAATGTTAAACATCATGGAAATTTAAAGTATAAATTTAAAATAAGGTTTTATCATGATGCCTTATTTACTTTAGCGTGGTATTGGTTGAATTTGATGGCTATAGACAAAGATGGAATGACAAGGAAAAGAAATAGAGATAGGACGCCAACTGTGGCGGCACCTACCGATGTTAATATTATCCTGCTTTCGTCTCCCCCTTCTCTCAACCCTCTCCTTTCAACAGAACACACGTACACGTACGCACGCAACACATACAGAATGTTTCGGCGCGGCAAATCGTGGATGTTCGTGGACCGTAAATATACATCAATGTTACATATACATTTGTTCCCATAGTGTTGGAACTTAAATAAACCTAAATAGCACCGATATTTGTCATTATAAGTACTACGTATTACCTCTTAAAAATATGTAATGGAGAGTAAAAATATTAAGTATTTTCAAGAGTAGTCGGTAACAGAGAGCAGATCGATACTTTGTCCATTTTCTTTTTAAGGTGATGTGCGTACAATCATTTATTAAATATTTTCAACGCTTTGTACACACGAATAATCAAACATTTTTTCAATTAAAAATATTTCAACAATCATCAACATTGAAAAAATTGAAAACTTATGTTATAGAATATCTTATTTTGATTCGCGATCATGTTTAACCATTCATGTTCTAGAATGATTCATAAAGAAGAATTGTTCTAATTATAAATAATTGAAAAAATATTCATGAATATAGCATTCATAAAAGAACGAATATATTAATAACAAACAAACACGCGTTGTATCTCTTTGTAGTTGTTTCATGTAGTTGAAGCTACGACAAGTGGGAAAAATAAAAGGGTAAACGAAATCGCCAGAAAAGCAGCACTGCAAGTGGAGCACGTATCATGGCAAAAGCAGGTAATCCTGAGAACGTAACGCGTCTTACGAATCAAGCTGAGAATACACGTAGAGAGGGCATCCCCTCTCCCTCCCCCGATGTCCCTTTCTCGTGGTTGTACAAACTACGTACGCTTTCAAAAGTATACAATCAACTATGATACAAACAAAATTGTGAAAGCCAGGAAATCATTCACAAGCGTAAAGCATTCAGAATAAATTAATAAGAATGGTGATTATGAAACGTATTGTTAATCCACCGTTACTGTATTCGGTAACGAAACATAACAGAAGTGTTCGCGGTGAAAACGTGTGATTTCCTTATGATAGATCAATAGAAAAATCTGTAGTACTTACTTAGTTTCTGTATCCGCCATGGTGATCGATTTAATCGTGTGGTCGATAAAACACTTAGGTATAAAACGCACTTAATAAGGCCTGCGTTTTGTACGCACCGGTAAGCAGACGTAGAATTCTGGTATCACTACTGCCGCGTAGCCGCGTACCGACGCGCAAATGGCAGAGAGACTCGCACACTGATTCGCTCGAGACCCGAGTTACTCAGCCCGGCCGGCAGGCCGGCGGCCTTCAAACACTTTTCTTTCCCGCTCGTTTACAGATGGCGCACGAGTCAGTCCTTCATTAAACCATTCACTACAAATACAATTTTAAAATAATTGTAAATTGTTATACAATTTCTTCATTCAAGAACACAGGTTCTCTCTAAAGTTCTAATTAAATGATATAATCACTAGTTCTTATTAATTTCACTTTACTTTTTCAAAGAAAATAATTTAGAGCTATATATAAATTTGCCGCTATATTTTAGTCATGAATACGACATGATTCAATGTAGTTTCTCATAAAATAATATTAGCCTTTTAAAAGTATTTAACGCAAATAAGTCGTTTTGGTATTAGTTCTAATTACTTTTAAATAATAAAAGACGTAAATCTAAATTGTAGTAGATTTAATTAAAGCTATCAACGTTTATGCGGTCTAAGGTTCGTGGTAGTGGTAACTTCGACACTACGCGTTGTTAATGCCCCTCCAAGTAGCGCATTGACCAATTGAATCCTGTCTTACGAAACTCGTAAAAAATCCCCGCGCTTCCGGCGCTAGCAACGTATTGTTTGAGGAACATATATTTTGTTCCGCATCGCCTTCAAAGTAATCACTATTAAACTTTAAGTACAATTTAACATATTTTTTTGATTTTAGTAAAACTTAATATACATTAAGGGTACTATGCAACGAATAAGCAGATACAAGCTCCGGAAAGTTCTAGAAATTTCGCGTATGGCCCCATTTCCGGTGTATATTAAAAGGTGCGCGATGCTTTCAGGTTGATCCACGCACCCGACTGAAAGGCTCCACTGCATTTACGTCCATGTTACAGGTTGCCTTTACCGTGAAATAGCACAATCTCACTTTTCCTTCTCGGTACAATATTATTTTATTATAACATTAGCCTTAAGGGTTTTATAAACAGCTTAGTCAGTAACAAAACTTATGATGCAGGATGAAGCTGTACATATCCCTACGATACATAATATGTTAGTTTTTAATACATTTTATTTCACCTCTGTTTACTATTTATAGCTTTATATGCTATATGTATGTATATACGCGCACGGATACATTATGTATGCAAGGTTAAAATAATTACTGGTAAATGCATGAAACTATAATGTAAAAGTATATTTTATTTTTTTACTCTAAATGAGAAATAAGAGAAAGTAAACGTTAAATGCGTTTCTAAAATTTATTGCATCACATTGTAAAAAGTTTAGGTATCCGTCCTATAATCTTGTCAACGTTTTGTAATGATTTAGAAAACAAAGAGTAACTAAAAACTACATTTTTTATATAGCAGTAGGTATACAAAAGAATGTTGAGCAGTTGATAAATGTTCACGTACGTGAAAATTGTGCAAACGTGTCAGTTTAGTCTGTTCAGAAATGTATTTTTTGCCCTACGGTATATGCCACGTGCCAGAGGTCTACGTAAGCATGAAGATAACACCGAGCAGCTGCTGTGGACGGTGCAGGTGAAGACGCGCAAAGCAGATGCTTCTTTTTGAATATCCTTTACACCGTAAAACATTGAGCACACATTCATGTCTACAGATCAAGTTAGGTTTTCAATGAAACTTTCCACGAGGAAGGTGATACATGCTTGGCGTTTCTAGCGCAGTTCTATTTATGATACACATGGAGCGAATAAACAGACGACATTTACACCCAGAAAAAACAATATAATATATCTTTCTTTTCTTTGACTAGAAAATCATAAATAAAATATATCGAGAATTTCTTTTTGAATGAAATTATTTTAAACGTACAATTATCAAAAATATGTGTATATTTCAAAATAAACGCATAAAATTTAATAAACTTATTCACTTACTAATCTATGTATACATGTACGTAAAATTTTAGGGAAGGTAATAAATCTGTTGAAAATATATGAAGTATACAGTAGATTCGGGTTAATTATTTATCAAATTAGTATGTACATACATTGACTCTTAAGTGTATATATTTGCTGAATTAACACATTTACTGTAACAAATACATATTGTAATGAGCATAGAAGTGTCTTAATTTTCGAAAATATTTTATCTTCGGAAATGTACTCGATGACATACATCTTTACTTGATAAAATTAAATTTCGTTTTAGTGGGTCAGTGAAGTGTTCAGCCACAAGCTATTTCGATGACAGTAACCTATATTTCCACTGGCTTTGCAGTGTCAAACTAAAGATAGCATCACGCATCTAAATTTTCATTTCGCTGGACTAAATTCCCACTTTTCTTGATACGTTCTCATTCACCACGCTATGCCCTATTATGTTTGTTTGGTTACTTTTGCGCATTAGAAAGTGTCGAGAATAAAAAAGTAAAGCAAGCTCATGCTTAGGAAAAATGTAAGGACTATTAATATACGTAAAAGGTGAAAGTAACTTTTAATACTAATATATTACTATGTATACAATCTTAACATTTACACTTGGTTGCGTTTTTTATATTAAATATTCAAATTTGGTATGGATTTGGCAAGGTTTTTCTGGTATAAATTTTTTTAATACTATTATTGTACTATATTTAGTTTATGAAAATACACAGATTACAAAATTTTTCAATATTTAAGAAATGATATAAGCAAAGAGTCGATTCCACTTTCCTTCGACAAATTGGCACACCGCTTTCAGGTTCAAGTCATGGAATCAATAGAGCGCGTGGTCGCGCGCATCCCATAGGGTAGAAACAAACTGAAGTTAATGCAAGAAACACATCCGAACTGAACTTCGATGGAAACGTCTTTTGCCGCCTTTATCTAGTTTGACATGCAATGTAACAGGGTTACACACAAAAATACTGTTTGTATCCGAAAGACCTGTCTTGGTTGTACCTTTTTGACTCGATCGTAACCGGTTCGTTCCGTCCCCCATCGACTCCACCTAGCTTTCTCGACCGTATCCACCACTCTAAAATTGTGCCTATATGCCTATCTACAGTTACAAACTAATCGCCAAAGGATTATCACAGGTCAACGAGTGTTCAACCTTCCGTGTACGTACCACACGGTTCAATACCACAAAACGGGTCGATTATTATTAATAGTAATAAAACTACCAAATTGATGATAAACTCGATGTGGGATTAACTTGTAACAAAAGCATCGTTGTATACTTTGCGTATTTTAATCGAACAAAACATTAATCTCAATAAAATGATAAAAATAGTTTTATAACCTTTCAACCGTTCTAGGTTATTAGTACTGGAGAATTCATCAGTAATTTATAAATAAAAATATAAGAAATATAGAAAAGTATGAAGCTTCTACCTTTATTTTGAATATCAATGTTGTGAACCAATTTCTGCAATGTAAGATTTACAGATTCAACTAAAAAGATATTACATGTAAGTCGTAAAACAAAAAAATTTTCTGAAGTTTGCTTTGTAATTATAGAATTTGGTTAAGCTATTACAAAAGAACGAAAGAATTAAAGACTGTTTAGTATTTTAGTTAACTAAAAATGTTTTTAGTTTTCAGTGGTGTTTGCCAAATGAGTTTCGACTATAAATGTAATAAACTGTTCACAACATAACGTCATTTTTTCTCTGCTTTCTGATGACTCAGGGAGTCACATTCTCTATTGAAATGGTGACACAAACAGTTGTATAGAACATTCCACGATCCAGTACGAAAACCTTGACGATTTGGAAGCAAGAAACAACTTACTTTGAATTTAAAGTACGTCGACGCTTTCGTCAGGTGGCAGCATTTATCGAGGGCGCCCCTAAGCTTTCCCGTGCTACATCTATCGGTGATAAGTTGAAGCAATAGCTGATTCATGCACCACAGTAGCTCTCTCGCTTCGTGGAGCGGCACTTCGTCATTTTCGCATCCGTGCGAAATCCTGAACGAACGTGCGGAGAGAGCCGCGTCGCCATCTTTAGGAACGGTACCGACTGTCTCCGCTACCGCCGCCTGCTTCGTTTTAAGAGCTTAAAATCAGTCCGCGCGTATAATAAAAGAATTAGTGTATTTAGTGTGAAAGCGCGTACTGTATTTCTTGCCGCGAGAAAACGCGATACACGTTCGTTCGCGATGTTCATTTAATACGCCTGAGTCAAAGTTTGTATGTGCGTGCCGTGTAAATTAAGCAGACGACGTTTCGCAAGCATTTCGAGGGTTGAGAGCGATCGAAACCGACGTCGTTCTCTCGCTTCGTTCGACCCACGTTCAAACTGTCGTTTCTGATGAATTTGCCGCTCGTACTAGTGTGAAAGCCGACTAGTGTTTAGTGTTTTGATTGGACAAGTGGGACGAGTACGTTAAAGGGATTTAGTGTAGGAGACTACGACGCGTTAAGGCAGGAATAAAAAGAGAGAGATAAGAAAGGAAAGACTGAGACAACTTTAGTGGACGACGGCAACGACGGGCTAGTACAATTGACAGAGAAGATGGCGCAAGGTGTGGACGAGGATTAATGTTGACCCATTTTTCCGCGCGAAATCGCTTGGTCTTTGACGTGCAATTGGGGGACCATTAAGATTTGAACTGAGTGCGAGAAGTTGGGATTTCTGTTCGGTGAATTGAACTGAAAAAAAGAAAGGGATAGTCCACCATAGGAGTGCATCGTGCCGTGCGCGCGTAAGCCCTGTCCTTGCGTAAGTGTAAGTGCCTTCTCGGACGTCTCATAGGTCTTCTAGGGCCATTGACAATTAAGGCTATTATAAACTATTAGTGACAATTGAAGAGAGTAGGACAAAGGGAAAAGAGTACCAAAAAACCGGTGCTGGTGGTACCGATTGAAGTACCTGTGTAGAAGATAGTAAAAATTTGGAGGTGGCCGGAGTTTAGCGGAGCCCTGGTAGGCTCGGCTGCGGGGAAGGATAAACGAAAACGAAGACGCAGTCTTCTGGAACTTCTCGAGCTGCGTAGAGCCCTGGCAGGCTCGGGTACTAGCGCGGCTGCTAAGATGGGCAACAATGCCGCGACCGCAAACAAAAAGGTTGACGCTGCCGAGAGCGTCAAGGAGTTCCTCGACAAGGCAAAGAAGGAGTTCGAGGACAAGTGGAAGAGAAACCCGACGAACACCGCTGCTCTCGATGACTTCGAACGGATCAAGACACTCGGTACCGGCTCGTTTGGTCGTGTCATGATAGTGCAACACAAGCCGACTGGAGAGTATTATGCCATGAAAATACTTGATAAGCAAAAGGTTGTAAAACTTAAACAAGTGGAACACACGCTTAATGAAAAGAGGATACTGCAGGCGATCAGTTTCCCGTTTTTGGTCTCTTTACGATTCCACTTTAAAGATAATTCGTACCTTTACATGGTCCTGGAATATGTACCGGGAGGCGAAATGTTTAGTCATCTGCGAAAGGTTGGGCGCTTCTCGGAACCGCATTCGCGTTTTTACGCGGCACAGATCGTTTTAGCGTTTGAGTACCTTCACTACCTCGACTTAATCTATAGGGACCTCAAGCCAGAAAATTTGTTGATCGATTCTCAAGGCTACTTGAAAGTCACAGATTTTGGTTTCGCCAAAAGGGTGCAAGGTAGAACATGGACCTTGTGCGGCACACCAGAATATCTCGCGCCCGAGATCATTCTCAGCAAAGGTTACAATAAAGCTGTAGATTGGTGGGCGCTCGGTGTGCTTGTCTACGAGATGGCTGCCGGTTATCCACCCTTTTTTGCTGATCAACCGATTCAGATCTATGAGAAGATTGTGACTGGAAAGCCACGATTTCCCTCGCATTTCGGATCCGACCTTAAAGACTTGCTGCGTAATTTGTTGCAAGTTGATCTTACCAAGAGGTATGGCAATCTTAAGGCTGGTGTGAACGATATCAAGGGTCACAAGTGGTTCGCCAGTACCGATTGGATAGCTGTCTTCCAAAAGAAAATCGAAGCTCCATTCATACCGAAATGTAAAGGACCCGGGGATACCAGCAACTTCGACGATTACGAGGAGGAGACGCTGAGGATTTCGTTGACGGAGAAGTGCGCCAAGGAATTCGCCGAGTTCTAAATTCCCACACCGATCGAAGATGGATACACGTGTCGCTCATACGCGATGGTTCGTCGCTCGTAGCTCGCTTTTTCCGAGTGAGAAAGATAGATGAAGTAAGAGAGACGGAAATATCGGAGGGGTAGAGAGAAAGAGGGAGAGAGAGAGAGAGAAAGAGAGAGAGAGAACGATAGAGCGTACAAAAGAATAGTGTAAACGGAAGAATGTGTTACATGTATGGAAGATGGAAAGAAAACGTGTGCATGTGTTTCTGCGTGTGCGTGTATGATTGTGTACATTTGTGGGTAAGCTCGGTGCAAAGTGTACAGGGAGAGAAGACACAAGGGTTGTAAGAATGGAGGAGAGTGGAAAAGAGAATAAGAGATAAGCATATAAGAAACACATGGCAGATTTTGCGCTTTGTTATTTTGTGACTTCTGAAGAAAGCAGAAAAAGTATCCGATGGAAATACGGTAAAACCGTCGAGCGTACAAAAAGAAAGAAAGGGAGAACGAGAGGGGGTGGGGGGGAGAGAGAGAGAGAGAGAGAGACAAACAAACGTAAATATAATATATTAAAGAAAATTACCTTTTGATTGTTGCATACACACACAGATATCATATATATCTATATAAACATACATACACACGCGTGCGCACGTGTACGCTCACACAAAGCAGTCACTATCACCAATACTACTACTCCCACTACCACGACTTTGTACATGAGAAGAATCTCTTTTTTTTCAGTCATATATTGACGTATGAGAATGATGATATATATACGTATATGTGTGTGTTCCCTAAGATGGCTTTATTATCCGATTTACGGAAGAGGGGCGTGTAAATTTTGTTCTCGATAACTATTATTAACATCGGAAACGTCACTTTACCGGAGTTATTTTGTAAATAGAAGTCGGGTATAATCTTTATGAATGTTCTCCGAGCCCCCTTTACACCACACCCCTCTTCTCTATCGTCCTGCATCTTTTAGCACATACATACATAAATTTTACATAAAAACTTACCAGGAGAGAGAAGAAATATATACACCAACAATCAATTGTCATGTTGTGCATTGTTGTCTATTTGTCTACGAGCGTCTTCTCTTCCTTCCACGTTGAGGAAGAATTTTTGCCACGATGCGATCCGTATTTATAATAGCTAGTCGTCACACACACATACGATTATTCCGCTTATTCCGGAGTAATATTTATATACGACTCGTTTTTCATCGATCGTTCGCTGTGGACAACATCTCCAAGAGAAATAGAGAAAGAGAGAGAGAGAGAGAGAGGGAGGAGAGAAAGGAAGAACTAAGAGAGTGAGAGAGAGAGAGAGAGAGAGAAAGAGAAAGAGTAGACCTTTATTATAGTATATTGTGAATCTTATTAAAAGAAAAAAAGATAAAAATACTCGTTATATACTGGCTGCAGATGCTCGTTGTTAAATTATTGTACCTTACGTAAATGATACAGAGAGAGAAAAGAGAAATAAGGGAGAAAGATAGAAGGGCAGAGAAAGACAAGGAGCAAGAAAGTATTTATGAAAATACGATCGACGGAGTACGAGCAAAATAAGGATTCATTTTTGGAACGTTTTTAATAGAGGACCACCGGCGTTCGTACATAGATACATTGTAAGAGTATTCATATATTATTATATCGCCTTAAGTTGCTGTGCGCAAAAGAAGCAACGTTATCTTTTATATAGAGCTGCACTTTTAGTACGGAATGTAAACATATACGGACAATCCTGTATTCGTGCAAGAGAAACGGAGAAAGGAACGAGAAAATGTACACGCGCGAAAATGACCAAAGGAAATTGTACGTACACACGTCTATACGTGAAATGAAATTTCGTCGAACGAGAGATAGAGGCATGTGTGAACTTGAAATCGTGAGAAGACTGTTCAGAGAAAAAACAAACTTCGATGAAATACAGAATAAAATAAATAAATAAATAAAAAAGTGAAAACAAATAAACGGAAGAAAAGGAAAGAAGAAGATAAGGAGATATAGAATACAGCAGCAGTAGCAGCGACAGCGAGAGTATTATCTCTGGTAGACATGTTTGTTAATTTTTGTAGATCAACTAAAACTTCCTTTCGAGATTGAGCATATACTTTATGGTATCATATCTTGACGGTAATGAAATTCAATGACTAGTTAAACGTAAGGGAACGCGAGAATCAAAGAAACACCAATACCGACGAGACCTGAGTATAACGAGAATCGATTTTACGATAAAATATGCACGAGAACGTCCGACACATTAAAGCCACGCACTGTGTTGTGTGTACATACGATATTACGAAATATTTTACGGATAATTTCGCTCTGTGACATAACAGTATCCTTTCTGATCTGAATCCGAAGGATTATGGAATTATTAGACTATGGAAAATGTGCAGTTGAATGTTGATGCAAAGTCATTAGAAATAGGCGTCATATCATTTGGATTTTGGCGGCTTGATCAAGGTTTTAGTTAACCGGCTGATCGTTACGAGTGCCAGAAAGCAAGAATGAGTTGGAAAGAATGAAAGAGCGAGAGTGAGCAAGATAGAGAGAGTGAAAGAAGCGGATAAATCTATGGTTCACGTTGCGGTAACATCAGGCAAGTACTGCGGTTTCCACTTTCGTCCAACTTCGTTTTCTTCGCAAATAAGACGAAACTTAACGATCGAAGTTGCAGCTAAAAAGAGAAAGGCTGAACGGGGAAGGGAGAACATAACGGGTAACACACAAAGTAAAATTACATTACGAGTGCCTCCACTTTCCGCGTGCAATAGATGTGCTCGTATCTGCATACTTGCGATAGGAGTGACACAACGTGTAAAAACATACATCTTTTTTCCTAGCATTCTCTTAGCCTGAATTCATAATTTTTCCAATTGAACGTGCTTGTGTATCGATTAAAAGGAGTCCATGAAGAATTCATCTGTAATGCAGCTTGCAAAAACACGAAATTGTGTCACTCGTGCAGCAAACGAGCACGTCACAGCAATACGCAGGCACAAATAACTGTACAGACATAATACAAGAACAATTTGTCGCTCCTTTTTGTCGTGTTTGTAACTTCTAGGATGTGTATTCTCTCCTTGCCTCGAGGATATATGTGCACACATCGTTCATTCGCGCATACTGCAGTATTGGACAAACAAAAACGAAGATAGGCTTGGTTCCGATAAAGAAACGCGAAATTCTTGGCGAGCAATAGCGCGATCGAGGGGAGACGTGCTTTCGGGTTGCCGAATTTTGGCTACCGTTTTATCCGCATATACACGTAACATCGGGCACGGTTGCTAACATCATAATTATCCTGTTTTCTGTTCTTCTTCTTCTTCTTCCAAAATTATACTTTGAAAAATTGTAAGATGAAGACGTAGGATATTTTCTCACTCGAAACATTTAGATATGTTTCTTTACAACCAATTTGTTTTCAAATATCTTATAATTGTACTTATGTACTTTTTTCTGTTGATATATTCAGAAAAAAGGAAATGTGCAATTTTGATTAATCATTTGGAAACTATAAATCTATTTCGTTTTGTGTCATAATTCGCAGTTTGAAGGAAATTATTATAATTTGCATTCAAACTAAAAGTGTTGCATTATCTGGTGCATACATGATGATGGTTGGGTGGGCTAAATTTAGCGCACGTTACATACGTTACTTCAGATACTCGAATTCATGTAAATAGGAGTAGATCTACCAACTAAGTAGTTGGTTTCATAGTTGATCTTAGCACAAAGTTATTTCCTTGTTTTCCTCAGTCAGTGGAACTGCTATCAAAAATCTTCGAGCGATTACGGGGCGATTGTTATGAATGAATGCTTCACACTGCGTTTCGTGTGATGGATCATATCTGATTGGTTATTCGTAACTGTCCAAGGACATCTATAAGGCTATCGTCTAAGCTTTATCGCTACAGTGTGAGGATTTGAAGAGATAAGACCTTTTCTCCGGCACGCATTACTTTTTACGGATACGATAATAGCTTGTGTATGAATGGTCGCAGATTACGTCTTAATGTGATGTTAATGCATTCGAACAATATTTATTTCTGGAGAATAATGTGTGTTGATTCATATTTGTGTAGTAAAAGTCACAGGAAGATGGTTTCTGTGTATTTCGACAAGGCAAATCTTTTAATGTTAAATCAACTGCTCAGATGGCAGCCTTTCCTTAGTCCAGAAAGTCAAGCAATTCACTACAACGACAGTTTGCCCTCTAATCATACCGAAGGTTTGGCATGGTCGGATTTTGAACCGTGCTTTGCCATCTCTCACAGTTCTGTGCACTGCATAATAGCTATTGATAATTGAATATACGCGGCGCTCAGCAGCTCTGAGTGCACATCTGCGTATATCTTGTATCTTGGTTCACCGACTACGTGGCCTGCATAGATCTTCACAGACGAGTCCCCAACGCAGCCTTTCTTTGACCTTGCGGTACCTTCTACTTCAAGTGTCGCACCATTCTTCCCGGTAGTATATTTGATGCATTTTGCTCCATGATCCTGTCAGTAATATGATACTCTAATGCAGCTACAGCACCTGCTGATGGAGTGTGACGAGCAGAAATTTAGCAATGCGCCTGGATGGGCACATGACATACAAAATTTTGCCTGATTCGGCGCTTTAAATTTTTAACATCTTTTCTCCATATACTACCATGTCTTCCTTTTGATTCGCATAGAAAGGTATATGCCACACCTTTCGGTATCCTTTCCTCTGCAATAGCAAATCTTTTAATGAATAGTATGTGTGACTACACGTCGTCAGGTTCACAGAGATCTTTTTTGTAAATATTAGTTGTAAGTGTCTGTTTAAAGTTATATCGCCACGTTTATTGTAATTTCGTTAGGTAATCCCTTCCTGTGTATTCGTTGGACGGAATCTCGTTAAGTCGTTTTCCATTACGTACCGCGCTCTTGTACATTACCCATTTCCATTTTCCTCTTCAATTCGATATTCCTTTACAACGTGTGCCACTATTGTTCTATTCATAAATAGATCATCTCCTGGTTCAGTGATCAGTCGTTTGTTACGCAATCATCGCGTTCACCTACGCGTGTAGTTATAATTTTAAATATTCAAATGTATAAATAGTTACGTAATCGTATCAAAAATATCTTCGTTCAAGTTCGTATCGTAAGTGGTAAATTGCATCCATTAGAGGCGCATACATGCTGGTAATCACACTTTGTTCCTCTTTGTGTTTAGTACTTTACGTTTGTCTTTTGTCTGCTAGAGCTTTGCAGACGATTGTGCTTGTCGATGAGGGGAGGACATATTTTATGACTCGTTATTAACCACCAAGAAATTCTCTGTTTTCCCTTGCAAAAGCAGTTTGCTAATGACAGAACGGGGATTTATCAGGGGTCGGATAATTTCGTAAATGAAATAGTTGATTAATTTCGTTTAGTCTTTATCTTATTTCTATATACAGAACGATACGGAAAATTCTGAACACAAGTATATCAGTGATTATAATAAGTTCGAGGCCACCCTGTAGTCAATGAAAAGCGGATTATTCTATATGTAAATATGAGAGTTCATCTGGAATTTTTAAAATAAAACTCAAAGATTCGTTTTATTAAAGAAGAAATCGCTTTTTTATTCATTTATTTATACCATTTCATTCTTGAATTGTAAAATAAAATTCCTTTTTCGTGTTTTAGAATCATAAAGTGTGTTAGGAGTTTTTATTTGTGAACTTCATATTTTTATCAGTTTATTATTATTGCTTAACTTAAACATATTTTTATAAAATGATGAAAATATAACGTTAAAACAGATTATTTTACATGCGAATGAATGGTACGGATAAATGTAACTGGATGTATTAATTATAATCAGATCTGTTATTATTACTTGTAGCATCTAATAAAGGAGATGGTCTTAAACTTACAACTGATACGTATGTGTCGATGGTTACTTTCCGCCTGTCGTTCTTACGTGCTCGAATTGGAATTAATTATTTATTGAACGTAGATCAAGTGCAATTCCGTTCATAGAAAGCGGTCAATTGTGTTATTTTATTGTTTCATCCATTGTCATGTAACACTTTGCCTTCGACGCCCATTAATATCGTTGCATAGAACAGAATAGTTATAACGTTTTTACTTTTAGAGTTGTATCTTATCTAGATATTACGCTGGAAGTGATTGAGTAAATGGTTCGTTTAAACATTATTTTAACTAACTCAAACTTATACATTTCAGAATCAGTGATTTTTGGTACTCTTCTATAATCCATTATGTCAGATTCGGATTATAATCCAGAACAATATAAAACAGCTATGTCTTCGGACGTACTAGGATTGAAGACTTTTAAAGTTACTTTTAAGCGATAGTATAATAACTAATAAATTTGCAATAATTGGATAACTCAGATAACTTTATCTCTCAGCTAATTCATCTTATAAGAGTTCAAAAGTGTGTTTTAATTTTAACAGTGGATTTATCCTTCAAATTCATTACAAAATGTAATTTTTTATTGATAAAAAATTGCTGCATTATCATTTGGGTGGTATTTAGATTTAATATATATTAATCGATAGGTGGTTGGTGTTTAATAGATAGATTACTATCAATCCCTTTTGCAAAGGGGTAATATTTGAACCTTCGCTGAGAATATCAAATAGTTGTTGACTCTGCATTTCAAAAATAGCTACCTTAATATCTTTATATCCGCGCAGTGTCTGGCGGGTATTCCAAAATTAAGATGTGGTTCGACCTAATTTACAGAAACGTTTTTATGTTTGAGCGTTTAACTTCTAAATCTGACACTAATTATAATTCTCTAGATATCTTTTTATTCCTCTCCAACTTCACAAAACCTGATTACAACTAGTAACTATTTTTACAATTATTTATACAAAATTTAAATGCATTATATTTAAATTTCTGAAATTTATTATTTCCGTAAAAATGGAGAACAATTTCATAATACTTACTCTCTTTTAAAGCTGCATAAATGTTTGTTAAATTGAATCATTTAAAAGGAAAATTTAAAAAACGATGAAAAATTCAAATACGTATGGGGGTTTACACGAGGAATTGTCATGAATCATATCTTCTTAGTACATTTTCATTATTTGTTAGTATTTCCCTTCTTAATTAGAATGTTCTATGTATCAATTTTTAAGTAAAGTTAGAAGATTTCATGTGCTTTAAAATAGTCTAGAAAAGTTTAATTTACTGATCCTGTTTTTCAGTTTGAAATCTTATTTTTTGTATGTTCAGAAATGTTTGTTACGATAGTTAAGCTACGGAGGGCAAAGTGGGTTTGCGAATGCTTTGACATTCATTTTTTTTGTAAGTGCACTCCATCCGATGCTCAATTCTAATGCTGAACACATTTTCTTTTTAAACATTTTTTGAAAAAGTATATAATTACATCCTTTGGATAAGAGTACTTGTTTTCGGCAATTTTATCATTTGATCGCGAAAAGAGCACTGCTATCCAATGTTACTTTAATTCTATTTTGAATCCTACTATAATCCTATTTCTTTATGTCAATTTTAAATATCTTATGATACCTTTTGTATGAGTTCCTAAAATTATTACCCATTTCCATCAATATAAAAGTCCGACTTTCACCCTCCCTATGTCAACAACAGAATCGTTCTCATTATGATAAATATCAAATTTGTTTAAATCATTATCACTGGATATTTGGTAAATCATGCGAAATGTAGGAGACATTGTATTAAGATTTGAAGTAACAATATGCATAAACTCTTCTTTAACATTAGTTATTTCCTTGACATTAAATATTTAAACTGACAATTTATTTCAGTAGTTTAAAAAGTCAATATATTCTATTCGTTGATACCTTTATATTTTCACATTTACAAATAATATCAGAAAAATGAAAAGAAACATCTTCGAAGGAGCTTGCTAGAATATTGACATGTTATATTAGATTTGGTCGAAGCGGTTCTTGAATTAATAAATTCAGTATTCGTGAAACAGGCACAAGGACACATACGCATGCAGTAAGCTCTTTCCTTCTTCGTGTAATAGATAAAGCGTAGTGATGTTTTAATAGGAGAATTACCAGAGAAGGAAGCAGAATAGGGGTTAAGAGAGTACTCGATAATATCGTGCACAACTACGATAGAACGTTAGCGAACATATGGACTTGGAAATTTTCCTATGATCATAGTTTTATCAACTACCGAACGCAACGAAGGCAATTGATATTACCTTTGTTCTGTTTTCTGACAGGGGTTCCTTTTGAGAATCAATGAACATTGCGCTTGAGCTCGTCAAATCTACCGGAAGATTTGTACAATAATAGAGAGTTGCATGCCAGGATGCGTTTACGTAACTTCTGTGTGTGTGTGTGTGAGAGTTTTACTTTACACGTGATTAGAATTACAACTTTTGAGATCAGTAGGGGCATTCTAATCAATTTTGGAGAAGAAAATGCTTTTCTTACGTGATCTGAGGCAGAAATGCCGAAATAACGCAGAATGGTCGTTAGAAATGATCTTCTCGATATACTACTTTTTCTTTAATGTTCCATTGCAGAATATGAAACTTTTCTTCCCAGTGGATTCGACTTCTGTTATAATATCGCTGTCAATGTGATTTTTTGAATTTCACACAAATATTGCTACGAAGAACGACGTAACTTTATGAATAATCTTCGCATAAAAAAGAATACTGTGACAAATAATTTAATTTTATATTCTTATGCCGTATTGTATTAATGCTTTGAAATTTTCTCGCGTGTACATTTTATTAGGAGGTTAAACAGTAGACGTATTAAATCGTCCAATAAGTTTGCACTGCAATATTTTTTACATATTGAACGACTAGAACTTAATCCATCTTAATTTAGATGTTCAATTTCGTTTAAGAAAAGCATTTGAAATAGTAAAATACGTCAACTACAACTGTAGAATTAAGTATAAAAATATGAACATGGTCACTTAAAACTTTATCAAAAAATCAGCGCTTCAAAGTTTTTTAAAATTCGAATCCACAACTAAAAAATGTTCCCAGATGTATTTACCATTTGCTAAAGTATCTCTAATTTTTTTTACAACAATGTGATAGAATCAATGAAATCGAACTTTAACTGTAAATCACGTTTCTGTCTGTAGCTATCCTAATAGTAAAGATAGGAATGGTTGAAACTGGCAAGAAGAAATTTCATTTAAAAGACCTATCGATTAACATGTCAGAAGTTCAATTTCATTTAATGGTATTTAATGGTTCTACACTTTTTCGTTATAAAAGTCAGTACGAGTTTATCGGACGACTCAATGGAATAAAAGGGGATATTGAACACAGTACAAAAATCTTAGGCCAACTATTATTGATTCTGGAGTGACAGATAGACATGCTCTTAGGAAGCAGGCCAAAATGTTATTACGTAGAAATGAACTTTCAAATACCGCTTTCAATGTGTTACTTATTCATGATTTTATCTATTCAAAATATATTCTAAAAATTCTACGACATACTGTCTCTCTATTATGAATTGTTTATATGTGTAAGTGTCAAGCAAACAGAAATGAACTATATTTTTAAAAAGTTGAATTTATATATGAATTGAGTTCTAGAAAATAAAATTTATGTATATAACAGAACAAAGTATAAAACGAGGCGCTACTATTTAAAAGAAAGATACAATCTGATCGAAGTTCAATGTTTAATAATTGCGTTCAAAAGTTCAAACAACGATATCTCTAAAAGTGAAAATAAGTGATTTCTGCTGGTTTGCCTTAAAAACATAGATATAATTATGTAGAATAGACCAGGAAAAGAAAATTTTCAATATTCTCAAAAGAAGAATAGCTCTAGATAAAATAAAATGGAGTTGTACAAAATATGAATTATTCCAAATTATTAAACACTGTTTGACATAATTAACAATTCTTGAACTAAATACTTTTTAGAAGAAACAAAAAAAAAATAAGAATAGTACTAGGTGTGTTTAATTGCATTTGTAAAATAATAAAACATATTTTTCAGTGGGGAGCCTAAGATTTTTGCACAATATCGTATGCGAAACCATTCAGAGATATCAGGACATATGAGAAAGAGGAAGAAACAAAATGGAGAAAGAAATAAATGATCTTAAAGAGGAAAGCTATAAAAGTGATGTAGGACGTCTATGACAACCAAGCTCGTAAAAGTTACGATTGGGCTATTAACGATCAATTTACTTTGAGACAAGACGACGGTAGTAATACAGTAGCACTCTTCAGAAGTAACTTGCTGTGTAAGCTCTTCCTTGTAATCTCTACTAGTTTAAAGATCATCCACGTTTGAAACCGTAACATAATTTTGAAAATAATGTGAACTTTTTAAACTGTATGTAATATTGATTGATGGTTGGTAATTGCAATAATGGTGACGTCCGTCAACCGATTTCTATTTTGCATATCATAATTCCAGAATAGAGAACGCGTAATGACGCTTTCATTAATGAGCGGGAAATGTTTACACTTTATCTTGTGCGATAATTTGCATTGAATTTTTGCAGTGGATTGTCGATGATTATTCCATATTTCAGTTCTTCCTCTGCGATTGTATTTTTAAAGTTGAACGGATTGCCGCTGTAAGGAGTTCGCTCTATTTTTTCTAATTTAAGTCAAGGAAAACTACTTAAAAATCAAATCCCTTTTCAAAGGTAACATAAATTCGCAATCAACTGATATTGGTAGTAATCAATTTTTGCATTAAATATTAACCTTTCTTCGAATTATCAATTTTAGATCTATATTTTAATGTATTGGTAAGAGTAAACTAATTTGCTTTGGATCGTTACAGAATTTAATGAAATAATAAAGATCTGCTGAAATATTCGAATAATTATATCAACACATTAAAGCATGGTTGGTTTGAGGTTGTGTGAGGCCAATGCAGGTCTTGTAATTCGAAGAAGGGTTTAAACCTGTATGTACCTCTCATTTCGCTTCCAACAAATACAATTCGACATTGTAAAAAAGTTGTAAAAGGTAGAGCTGTTGCCTTAGTGCTACGATCTTTTCAATTGTTATCAAGAGTTTTATTGAGGATTTTGTAAACAGTCTTCTTCGTCGATTCTATTTGTGACTACTTTGAGAGCTTGTGTTTCTCAACGAAAACTTTGAGTTACTTTGATTATAAATAAAATAAGATGGTCGTAGAATTTTGCAAGAATTGCAGTTTGTAACCTAACAATTCTATCGAGAAAGAAATAAAAAGTTGTTTAAGAGGGTGTAGTACTAAAAATGTTTTAGGACCTCTTACGAAACAAGCTATAATGTTGCGAAAGTTTAAGATTACTTTTTCTCAAAAGGACACGCTATTCTTCTGGAAATTTCCAACAATTTGAATCTATATTTCGAACTTTTTCTTTTTCCTTCAGCATTGTATTTCAAAATTGTTTCTCAACGCTGGTCTATTGATGTTATATTTTATTTGACCCTTTGCGAACGTGAGGTTCCTGGTATTATTATGCTTGTGTTCTGCAACATAGAGAATTGCAGAAACGCGGTACATAGGATATTTGTATTTCTAGTGTATAATCCTGAACCGTTCTGTTCCCCAGTCGACGCGTTGCTTTGTCTCTTTCATCTCGGTACTTAAATAAATGATGGCTCGCGGGAAACTAAGGAACTTAAGGGGAAACGGAATTTCGAGATGAACGGAAGTGTTCACCGTTATAATTACAATTTCAGAAACGGAAATTCAGAGACCTAAATTGCTCCGCTATGTGCGTAGAGCATGGTATTTGGACTTACGTAGTGGAACGCGTGTGAAGATGATAAAAAGATTTCACCCATCATCTTGCGTCCTTTTTGTAATACGGAATATATTTTGCATTATAATAGACGGCCGACGTGACATCAGAACGTTATGCTTCATTCACTATAATATTCGCAATGTACTTTGCAATGCATAGAATGTTTCGTTCTATAATTTCGGGATAAAAGGAAATTGGAGGTTCGCATCATGTTATACCATTTTAATTTCGTCATGTTATTTTAAAAAATAAAGGCATAAGGAATATTAATAAGTAGACTGTGGATATTTTGTGAAAAATTTAAATGTGAAAAAAAGTATCGAAAATACATATAGTGCACTAAAATATACAAAACATCCAAGGTAAAGTGTACATTATAATATATAAGTACGTGAAGTTAATATAATAATCTTTTTGAAGTTCCATTTCGTTACATGGATTTACAAAAATAGGAATTTGTATAAGCATTCTCGGTCTACTAATAAAATATTCATCTTTGTCTTTGTTAATATCCTGATTATAGAAATTTCTTTTATATACAATTTGGCTTTTAAATTTTACCAGAAGTACCTACACTTCTACACAAGCAAAAATCAATTAATTTTTCATTTACCTTCGTACAGGTTCTTTAATTTCACATTCATGAAATAGAAATCTATCGTTTCAGCATTATAAAAAAAAAAGGTCTATCAAAAAAAAGGGAGGAACTTCCACGTCAATATGATCCGGTGCTCATCTTCAATCTCCTGAAATTGAAATTCGTAAGAGCTTCTGAGCTCGAAACCAATTTTACTGTATGCAATTCAAAACTACGTTATTCCCTTTTATCCGGGGGAATTACGCGATGAAATCCACTTTCTACCGGGCAACTCAGGGAATGCCTTCTCGAGGAAGGCTCGTGTCTTTCTTATATTAACTACGACATGGTTTGATCCGACTTGAGAAGAAATTCCGACTCATTTGATCAGCAACTTCATCACAAAAATCTCAGATATGGGGATACTCATTTAAATTTGCTGCCAAATGAGAACCGACACTCAACATCTCTCGCGTATAAATGACGATGCGCCGAGTTTGATGATCATCACTTTGATATTCCCAATCAAATGGGTCGTAATCGACATCACTCGGCTAGTCGCCACTGTAAATAATGTCCTCCGATTTTGTTAACAGCCGAAACACAGTAAATGACCTACATTTATTCAACTCGTAAAAATACACAACTCCACTGTTTTCAGTCAGTCGTCACTCGCGACTGAAGGGAACTTGAGTCAAATAACCTAAACCTTGCGTGTTTCTTCGAACCGCAAATTCTGCTATCGATGAACTATTATTTATCAAAGCATATTAATAATAAACAACAACTTTACGCGCAATCGTTATTACTGTCACTGTCTTCATATGATCTTTAATAGGGTACAATCCTTTGTACCAAACATTTACCAATGTCCCCGATGTTATTTTGTTTTCACTTCTTATAACCGGACATGACACAACAGCGAGTGTATTCCCCGTTATAATGCAAAAAGTTTGTCTTGGGCGAAAGTAAAAAGCCTCTGCCTTATCTCCAACTGTTGTATACACAAAGCAATATGATTCAACTGGTGCATATGACCTGATGTTCTCATTCTCTGACATTATATCAGGCAAGATCAATTTCCCATTAGTCGAGTGTCCGACTATATGCCTAAATCACACACTAAACCAGACCTATTGCCATTGGTGACTTGATAATATTTCACTCCCCATACATCTGACCAATCCTTTTTCTTCCCTTGCCAGATATGGTATATCCTCTCTTGTACGTGAGTCACATGCTGATCTTTGGATATTATGAGCACTTCATTATGGCGTGAAGACGGTCCAGCAACTGAGATATCATTGTAATCCTTGCAGATGATTGTTATCTCGATAGCACCAGCTGGTTTAACTCCTGTCTTATAGGCCGGCAACCGTCCATCCTTCAAAGCACTTATCGTGTAATACTCACTTCCTTGGACGATAGTCCATCCTGATAGTCCTTTTATCTCTTCAGGAGTTAACTACTCAATTACACCATTCATGACATCCCCTTACGAAGTATTTTCGTCCAATGGTATTTTTGACGCACGTCTGGTAGTGGCGGCATTCACGTGACTGCAAACTCTCTTAACCAAGTCCTTATCTGGATCAATTGTGTGTTCACAAACATATAATCACAATTTGCCATCCACCCATTCATAAGAGAAGTATCCCGCTCCCTTTCCGATACAAGACCTTCGGCTAGTGTCACTCTGCATTTTCCCGACCCAATATGAGGAGTCTGCCGTACCAAGAACATTGGTGACTGACAATGACTCTAGCTTTGGTCAATCACCTCCTCTAAAATCTATCTCTTCCAATGGGAAGTTTATGTGGCTTCTCCACTACGCGAGGTTTCGTTGTGTCATTGAGTGTTTACTCGCTGGGATTAACGCTATGGACCCAGCATGCCAATCAGGATGGATAGCTATGTCATCCAATTTCGCTATACTCTTCTTTTCTTCGGGCTCTAGTTCAGCTAATAGCCACTCTCTCAACTCATCATTGTTGCGATCCCAAATTAGTAAAGGCGTTCTCCTACCCTCGCATCCAGAAAAGAAATTATAAGGGCTCATTTCCAGGGTGTTGATGGCATTCATTAATTCGCCTCTCACAACTATTATATAATCTCAACACCGTGTGTCGACAAAGAATGCATAAGCTTGCTCACATAGGACGAGATGCTAAACGGAGTCCCAATTACGGAAAATTTCCCACTATTGTAAATTCTTGATTTGTCAATTTTTTAGTCAAAGCATCACAAAAATCGATCAGCAACTTTATCAAGCGCCGTGAAAAAAGAACCATCTGTAGTAAAGTAATCGTCGGAGCCTCTCAGCCGACGAGTTCCTCATCTGTGGCTGTGCTCACGATAGTGTTTCTGCTTCTCAGATTTTATCACCGCTTGTCCTGATATATAGATAGTCACTCTTCAAGCTTTCGACGAGAATAAACCGTGTTATCTCATACTGTGTCATGATGCTCATTATTAAATCAAGTTTCAATTCTCTTTCTAGTTGCATGAGAAACAGTATTCGTATTTGTTCTTTTGACTTCTGAAGCCAAACGTCTCCAATAATATCCTCATTATCATTTTGGTGAATATCCGGTACAATGATTCGAATTTCACTTCTTTCCTGGGTTATAATTACATTCACTGGAATTTTAGGTTCTTCATTAAATCATTCAGTTGGTATCGGAAATATTATTTTATTAAGGTATGATTGAATAAATTTCTTTTGACAAAGTTCAATCACTTTATTGATATTTTATTTCATTTAGCGTTACAAGAAGCTATGAAAAATCAACGTTTTGTTATCTACAATATCAGGAGAAAATTGGACAAAATTACGTATAGCTTGACCGGGCAAAGGTAAACCTTTTAGGAAGAATTAGAGTCGAATAGTGGGTAACAGAGGGATTTGTAAATTATCTTCATATATCATTTCAATACGAAGCTTTCACGGTCACACCTAATTAGGCCAATGAATGGAAATAGAGGAAGATATTGTAATTGAAAATCTTATGTGAAACTCTAGAATGATAAGACCTAACATCGCCATCTTCGTCGGACATTATGTTCGTTCAGTTTCTGTCTCTTTGCAATGAGTACTATCATATGAGATCAATATATGGCATGTGGAAACGCGGCCATTAAGACATTTGGTATTTAACTATTATGTATACAGTATACACAAATTTTTATTCAAGTACCTTTGACAAAATTACGAAAGAATGAAGATTTCTGGTTATAATTAATTTTCTATATTATTCATAGGCTGGGGCTTCGTAAACTAATACTCGCATAAATTTAAGCGAGCTCGATGAACTGATTGTAATTTTCGCGAGCAAAGTAGCAATCTCGTTTTAGAAATTGACTACTATGAGTTGAAAAATCGTTAGTATTATTTTCCAAAACAATAGTTACGGTGAAACATTTACATTTGTTCAATTATGGTCTTTTTAATATGTTAAGCGACAACGGTCGACATTCGATTTAAGACCTTAGTGGGGATAAATCACTGCAAGCTAATCGAACAGGTTCCAGTTGAATTCATGCGATCATTATTGTAAAGGTTCATGCCAGTATGCTATGTATGCTGGTCCATTTTATCGATTCAGGACTTCTATTGCTAATTGGCCAACAACTTGATGTTTGACCTATGCTTTTGTGACTCAAGAATATTTTGAACATCAACACTGGTAATCTCCATGTTCAAACAATTCGAACATTCTTATGATAACAGATTAAAGTCAGAAGAATGGCAACTTATATGAGACAGGTATTTCGTTAATGAATTAGTGAATTGTGCGAGTTATAGTTCGGAAGACAGGTGCTGGTGGTACATTAATTCATGAAATCGGTATTTGATGGGCGTAAAGGAGAAATATAGGAATCTGATGCGACGGTGTAATATTTTCACATTAAATGAGGTGATACGCTTGTTAAATCTAGATACTCGATTTCAGCAGTAATCTGCTCTGTTTGATGTTTGATGCAGAGTTAGGATTGTTATTAAATAGGATTTTAGAAGGCATCGTTTGTATGATGTCTACGAAAGATTTAGTTAACGCAAACATTCGATATCTTTCTAAACAAAATTGAAATTTTATTCATGGTTTATTTAATACAATTTAAATCATCAAAATGATCTCTTTTATTTCCTACAGTTTTAAATCTATTTTTTCATAGAACAGTAAAATATTTGAATTTAAAATAATGACTAAATATCGGTAAATCTAAGAAAACCGAATTAATGTATGCGTAACATAATATTCAAAAAGTTGCAGTAATATTTTTTATTTCACTATTTCGTTTTGAGATTATTAAATTTTAAAAAATTCGCTTCGTACTTTTCATCTTTGCAGTTCTAGAATACGAATCAGTGCAATCTCAAATCTTGTTACTCTTGAATGTGCAAATTCTAGTTTAATCAGAGATTTGTATTAGATAGATCAATACTCGTGAACACGACCTTAACCCTCAACTAAAATCAGTGTTTACATCCTGATTCTGAAAGTTTCTTCGATATGATTCTATTACTGTGTCATTGCTTATCAGATCTATTTATTTTGCTTGTCATTATCCGATTGAGTAATAGATAAAGGAAGATATAACTTGGGTTGAGTAGAAGACTTACGAGATAACTCATAAATATGAACTGAACTAGAATTCATAAACAAAGTTCATCGTAATTTGCAAATGTACTCCTCCAGTTTTACTGGTATATCTGTCTTGCTCTGTTTCTTAAAAATGTTATTTCGTTTCTAGTTTGGTTGTTACTACGCCAGAAGATTTATATCAGAAAGTGTGAAATTTATTACAAATTTTACACTTTTTCTTCTTCTTTTTGTGAGTAATTATGTCATTATATATTATGTAGTTGTAATAATAAAAGAAAATGGGTATTTATTGATGAGATAACTACTGATAAAAAAAAGTAAATATTTAAATGAAGCTTTGGTAACAGAACAGATTACGTATTCAGTTAAATATCAACTGTTACTTTTTTTTTTAGAAACTGTGTTTTGGTCGTTACAGAGATTTATTATAATGTTAAACATAATTTTAAATAAAGGAAATGTCAAAATATTTTAAAAATTTATCGGAAAATTAATCGAAATTTTTGCTAAATTACGATCTAAGAAAAGGTTCTTTTTTCGGTTCTTGTTCTAAATTGATGTGTAATAGATATGTATATATATTAGGTATATAAATTAATTGGGTGTCTTTTTTCAACGTTTGTTTCAATTTATTTCCATTTTAATATGTTGGTATTTCACAGCTGGACTGACATAAATCTTGCGCTGCAGTTTTATAAGGGAATGAAAACGAAAACTAAAGTTACATCAATCTGCATTTTGTTTGAAATAATTTCTACGATTAAATGCTTTTTTATTTATTATGTAACGTAAATAGGCCCTTCTGGCTCTTATAAAGCAAAGAATTATGCGTGTAACTCAAGTTTAGAAAATCCAGTTCAGGTAGGCGAACTCTAAAGTACAGATTTAAAATAATAGTACTAACAATAATACCAGGCAACTAACGAATTCGTTCTTTGAAAAAATATAGTGTTTTTAATTCCATAATGTAGTCGAGCCTTAAAGATATGAGCACCGAATTAATTTTGTACAGCTAATAAATATGTTTCTATTAACATCAATTAGGGGTCTATTTTATCTTGCTGGTCAAAAGTTGATTTACCTTCAAAAATGTTTTCTTCGAAAAGTATTTAAAGAAGAATTTAAAGAAGTATTTAATGTTTTCCTTTTTGAAATGTTTAATATTCTTTAGTTATGAAACTATGTTTTCTATTATTGAAATATTATTATGGATGTATGAATATAAACGGAAGTGGTATGTATTTCTGTATCGTTATTTTTGATTGCTTGTACGTTTGCTAATTTCCAAAATTTCACTTCAAACTTACAAAGTATATGAATAAAATCGAGAATAAAATCTTTTTACGGAGTAGGAATTAAAAGAATAGATTCTTAACAAGAGCCAACTCTCAGCTCTTAAAGATTTTGTCAACAAACGTGTATTTGTTGCTTGTATTATTATCACTCACGTGAATATGGACGATTGATAACGAGTTCGTAAAGGGGTAACGATTTTTTATTGCTTTCAAGTAAGATAAGATTGCTTTCGCGTAAGAATCGTGCGAGGAACGGGATTGATTGCAAATATGCGACGCAATTGTAACAGTGTTCTCCATCTGTCGAACACTCCATTGACGTATCGCGTAATTTTAGTATGGTGATGCAACTTGAATAGTGACGACTGTCTTCTATCGAAGGCGAAGGAGACTTCGATTTGAAGCCAAGTAGTTTCTTCGAATGTAGTTCCCGACGTGTTCGATCAGCTAGAGGCGAATGGGAGCATGACACAAAAGGTTATCTCTCTCTCTCTCTCTCTCTCTCTCTCTCTTTCTCGTCTTCATCCTCTTCGACCAGCCCTGAAATTCCTAACGAACAAGAAATCAAATTAACGGGCAGTTTCGGAATGTTCCCTCGTCGAATTATTTCGTGCTCGCTTGATCATAAATTTCCACCGTTTCCACGATAAATCTCGAGCTAGGGAGGTCATTAGATTGGGTTCTTTCGAAATTAGTATTCCTCGGTTCTGTTTATAACAAACAACATATCGTGTTTAGACATTTCACTAAATTAGAGAAAGGAGTTAATAGTTAGGTGGAGGTGTATTATTTTACACGTCTTGTTGACTTGTTGGTAAAATTAACTAAGTTCTCAAAATTACATTTTATTTTTCAATTAATTGCTATGTCAAAGTTTAATACAATAATTCATATAATAATTGAAGATTATAATTTAACCATTTCGCTGCAGCACCCCTACAATTAAAAGGATTCTTGATGCTTGGGTCAAGATAACTTTTATGCACGTGGAAACGATACGCGTATACAAATTTAAATACTGTTAAAATTAATTACGATTCAATATAAATGAATGCGTATAGAAATAATACTGTGCTGCACTGCACATAGGCATACATACGTATGCTTTTAAGAAATTATTATCTAACATTTGAGGGCATATATACACGTCTTTCGCAACGAAAGGGTTAAAATACATTATCAGAATTGGTAGGGAGACCTAAATGCTCGAGTAAAAGAGTTTTCGGATAATAGAACAGTCACTTTTTGGCTTAGGTATGTTATTAGGATACGGGTGGTTCTAAACTATATTTGTGTTAAAAAATTAATATAGGTTAATTAAAATTCATAGAATTCAGTTATTGGATGGCTTATTTATCGAATGGTTATTGTTGGTGCTTAGTATTCGGGAATAAAGAATTTTCTGCTCTGAATAAAACGAAAAATCGCCGTGTTGAAAAGTTTAGAAAAGGTTGAGACAGTTCAGTTAAGTCATTTCTTAATATGAAAATAGATTTGCATATGCGTAAATTAATACTAATAAATTTAATACTTTAATACTTTCTGAGAGGATTTAGGATGAAAAAGTAAAGGATACATAGATTAGTAAAATATCTTCAATTGAGTTGTTCATAAGCCAAAGTGATTAACACCACTTTTTGAATTTCTTGAAATATTAATGTCAAAACACTTGACTGAAGCCTAGCTTTTCATACTTAAAATAAAGTTCCTTTATAATTGGGTTTAACACCACCAAATCAGAAAAATGTTTAAAAAGAAAGCGATTTATAAAAATAATCACGATTATTCTAAGGCTATAGTATTTCATGAATTTTATATTAGATAAAAGCTAAAACTGTAATAATACATTCTACAGTGTTTATGTAAATTTAAATCTTAACAGGAATTTTAAAGAAGGCTGTACATTTATTTTATCAATTTCCGTATTTTTTGTTTTGTGGAGTTAATCGATTTGGCAAATACAAGGCTCCGTTGTCAATATCTTGAAGTCTAATTGTAACGTGTTTTATGTAATTAGGTCAGGCAGAGAAGGTAAAAAAGAAAATAAAGGAAGAAGATTTTATATGAGATCATAGAATAATGGAGCATAGTATCATATCTGCTTTCTTTACGTACACATACATATTTGTTTCAGCATGCGCGTTGGAAGCTTCACATTTGCTCGATCAAAGTGTACGAAACACAAGTAGATAGGAGTCTTTCGTGCCCGTACCTGTGCATACACAAAGTAGTTAGCCTTGATGAAGTTCGTTGCTTTTACGTACACAATGTCTCGACCTCTGAAGGCTACCTGCATTCATTAGGTGTTCAGCCGCCCGCAGAACATTTTTGTCGCCGCCGACAGACGAAATCGTTTCATACTGGCCTCGTTAATTTTCCTTTCCAAATATGGAGACAGGAAAGGGCAACCTGTTTGACAGTTGATATTTTCGTTGAGGCTTTGTTCTTCTGTGCGTCAGATAAAAGAGCGCGAAGGCGAATTGAAATCGTATGTCATTTGCAATAATTGCTGCAATTCATGTTTACTTCTATAATTAATGGTCGTTACGTTTTAGTTTCTCTCTTTTTTTTTTACGTAGGAGGATTTTTTTTATGCAATATTTTTTAATATAGTCTTTCTAAATCTGCTAGAGCTTTCGAAAAAATGAAGATGAAAAGGAATTCGAAGTTTTAGATTTTATACAAATCTCTTACTAATCGAATAAATGTTTGAGACTTACAATTAGCCGTGAAAAATATAAAAATTATCAATGTATTTTTTTAGGGAAAGAAAGTAAAAGATGTAGATTTCTAATTTTGGTGGCTCCCATAAAGTTCGCGTAACCTGTTTGTTTTAATAAATAGATATTTGCATCTATTAGCAAAATTGTTCTTTAAAGTTCTTGTGAATGTTTAAAGTTCTTGAAGTTCGTGTTAATGTTCAAAATAAAGTACTTGTTCATGTTAAAGTTCAAAATTCCGAAGCTCATAAAGTGCGTGTTGTAAGTAAAGTTTACGGTTCCTTAATGTTACATTAATATTCAAAGTTCGAAGTTAAGTTCGTGTTACGATTACTTTGTTAATGTTTAAAGTTCAGTCCTTAAAATTCTTGAATGTTACGTGACGATCCTGATATATTATATTTTCTCTAAGAGGTGGTCCTCACACTTTTTACGTCTAACGGAGGGAGGCGTGTCTTGTTCAATCAGTCAGTTTGGGAATGTTTAATAATACGTTAACATTTTTAATTTTTATTCAGTAGATTTTTATTGTTTTTTAATAAAATATTCATAATATTACACGATTGCTGTAGCTGTTATCTATAATTATATCACAGGACAATTGCATTCAGTTAAACACTTTAATTAGCAAAAATTGTGCTCGAAGGTTTCTTTCGTTGAATAGCGAAGTTATAGAAGTATATCTTGTTGGTTTGAAGAAATAGATATTCTGAATAAAATTGACATAATGTTAGGTCAATTTAAGTTGGAGTGTTAATTATGTAGTTTAATTCGAGCAATAGCTACGATGTGCCGTCGTTAGTCTCTATAATCTTATGCATCGACATCGTGTCTGGTCTCCAGATGCGACACTCGCTATCGAACGACTATTCTAATTATACAGCAGCTTTTGATATTGGCTCTTGTACATTTTAGTCTCGATCGATCCATCGACACTTTACATAGTGTTCTACAGGGTCTAACAGTTTCTGATGTCATCTAATGATAAATCAATTACGATGAACATTAAACGAAGACCATTAAGCGAGCAACTTTCCAGTTGCTCGTTACATCACCTCTCGAACGGATCTTCGAAACGTTTATAACTTCTTATTTTCCGATTTTTTAAGTATTAGACCGTTCTGGATAGGGAAAATTCTTGATTTTCAACTATTTTAATTAATTACAACGATTTTTAAATCTTCAAAGTTCTAAATCTTGGAATTTCTGAGGCTTCGAATTTCTGATCCTTCAACAAAAAAGCGTATACTATCCGCGATCAGTAATATCATATGCATCAATCTAATAATTTTCACTGTTAAAATGGTCTTTCATTGAAAAAGGTTTTAAAATAATTTTTAAATGATCAATTTCCTCGGCTTAAAAGGTACTGGAATTTTTAAATGTCCAAGGGTTCATTTGTTCGAGCAATCTTGTTTGCCAAGCACGTAGACGGGCTTTGGTATGTATGAAATAATTGAAGGTTGTTCAATTGGAAACTCCGTAATCGGTTTACGAACGAAGCCATCCATGCTCGGCACTCGTGTTCCCAAACATAGTTCGATGAACGTACATGTACTTACTTAATTGCTTCGATTTTCTTAAAGCAATCGCTCAATGCAACCGAGAACATACAAGAATCTATTTTACAATGTGTATTCTTATATCTGCGTTGTGAATTTGTTTCATTTGTTTAATTTTGTTAAATCTTCAGTTTATATGATGAGACAGGTTGATCACGTAAATAATATGGGTCATTCGTAAGTGTAGTGACCATACGTCTTTCATTTCGAGTATCCTTCGTGAGTGTTTATTACATGTATATGAAGCATGTGGTGTTTTACTCATCTGACCATTCTTAATAAGGTGTTATTCGATAAGAAAGCTTCCTTAGCTTGGTTATATTTTCAATTTCTCTTTGGGAAGTTAATAGATCACTGAAGCGGACCTTAAGGTCAAGGTAAATTCGCTTGGTTATGTTGTTTTAATTTAATCTCAGGAGAAGAATTTTGATTGACCCCGGGAGACTCAATTTCCTTTGTCAATTCTTGTTGCATGCTTTGGACTGTGTGTTAAAAGATTCCATAAATATTTACGTTTGCGGATGTAGCTTCCGTGCACTCTTATATGCTAAACTTAAATCTTGATTTTAGATCATAGAGCAAAATTTATCGTTAGCCTTACGATTTTTCTTAGTAGTTGCATATGTTAGGAAAAATTATTCACTGTCAGATGCAAAATATTGATATATAATACATTATTCCTATTTATTTTAATCATTTCCAAAGTTTCAAGGGGCGTTAATCGAGTTCAATTACATTTTGTTATAAATTCAGTAGAGCCTTCCGCATTTGTAACAATAGAGAGACATACAGCTTGCTTCGGGTAGTAAAACAATTACTTTTTTGACTCTGATCTTTATTTATCGAGTGCAGAAATAAGTTCCCTCCGTTTTTTCAAAAATATTTTTATTAATATAAAAAATACAGTAATTTGGAACACAGTATCTATTAGTAGAATTTACCACTTCTTACCATCTCTTAGGCAATATAGAAGTACCATGGCAATGAAATGTTTCGTCTGTTTCCTGTGTGTCAGCATATGTGTCGACGGTACAGGATTTACCCACGATTTCCTGTGTTTAGGATTATCGCAGTAGATTCATTCTTTGTCATCTGTTATGATGTGCTAGAAAAGGCAAATATCTAAATGCTTTCTGCGATGTTTCTCAGATAACTGAAGCGACACCTATTTTATCTATCTATTGTATGTTAAGAAACCGGGGGCATTGAGTGACAACAGTTCTTTTTCATGACGAAGCTTTTTTCAATAGCATTCAATTACCGTGGTGCTCGCGTAGCGTTTATGGACCCAGAGCCGTATTGTGAACACCATGGGAGGGAAATACAGTTTCAGGAACTGCCGACTATTTTCTTTCTTGAGTTCACTTGCCTCTGTTTGGGTTGGAAGATAGAGTGAGAAATATTGAGTGCAAGTGAGATACACTCGCTTCGTGAATTCAATTCTAAGAACTGGTGGTGATAAAGTGCGATTACTGTCTCAGTTAAAAATGTAAACACTATAATTTCTTGTAAACTCATAAATTTATTGTTTTGAACGTTCCTTGATTAAAATTCGTTGGAAGTTTCAGATCTAGTAGGAAATCTGAGCAAAATTTCAAATGCTTATTAGTTCTGTTAGGCATACTGATAAATAATCCACTATTTTCAAATAAGTTCGTGAATTTATTTGATGAAAAAGATCAAGCTTTCTTTCTAATACGAATCTGTAGCTTGCCCGGAAAAGTGTATAAAATATCAGGCAATGACAAATGTATTTGCGACAACATAGGTGCTCGACTTTGTTAGTGGTAAATGTTGAATATAACAAAACAAGTGGATTATTCATTGGTACACCAAATATATTGCATCGCAGCAGTGGATTCCTATTTTGCAGATCAAAGTTCATTTTTTCATTCTTAACGTCGATCGTTTTTCTTTTCTGGATCTGACACGTCACGTAGACAATAGAAAATCTCATTGAAACACGACAGAATCTCGTTCTCGACGTGTACCTACCGCCTACAATGCGCATTTAATTTAAACCAGCGAGGCGGAGAGGTAATCATCATCGATTTTTCATCTCAATTTTCTTCAGACCTTTATTTAGAGAGGAAACGATGGTCTGGTTGTTCTTGATAGATGTTTTAATCTGACATATTAGATTCATGGGGAGGCAATATCACTTCTGTGAACATGAAAGCAAATCGACTAACCTAATAATACTTTCGCCAAGCTGATAGTATTTTTAGTCATCCCATTCACTTTCTGCAATTATTACATAATTCAAACATCATGATTTTCTAGGGCACAAACATAAATGTTCTGAATGATTCTAATTTTGTAATAACATAATTTGAAGTGAAACAAAAGCGTTATAACATCTTCATTCAGTGTAATGAATTATCGTTTACCCCTTTTTTTTATAATGAATAATTTGGCTAACTAAATAACGGCAAATTGGGAGTTGTGGCATCTTTTTTTTAGCAAACGAACGATTTCTTCCAAGAATCGTATACCTTTATTCTCCTTCATCCACATTTTAACTCGTTATTAATTAGTATCTGTCAATTAGTTAGAAACTCTATTAGCTTTCGTTAGAGAATATTTTGAATTTGATTTCGTTTGAATCTCGTCATTGTCTGATATAAGTCCGTTTAGACCAGTCATAAGTTTTACCATAGTCTTGGTGGCATGTAAGCTTCTGGTTGTAAGAAAAATCTCGTCAATGAGTGGAGAATCTCAGGTGTCGGGCAGGGACACAATTTACCGTTTCATTCATTTAGTACTAGAAGAATTACAGTCTCCATTTTCTCCTCGTACCTTGAAAATTTTTACCGAATAATATATGTAGAAATATGTCCGTAGCGTTATCTACATCTCAGCTAGTCCATTTAAGTTCCGTTTGTTTTCTAACAATTTTAATTAACACAAACTCAACTCGCTCATCGCTAGGCCGACTCACCACATAATATCTATTATCGTTGTAAATGAAAGATTTAGTAATGCAGCTCACAGAAATATAATCAGTCCAAGGGAAAACATAACCTTCTCTAATGTAAATCAAAGTTCCTGACGCCAATACTTCATTTATCTGAAAAATTCGACTGCGCTGTAATCGGACGTTCTTAGTCTTGTTTTTTTCTACATTGATTTGCGGATATCACACCCATCCAATTGTATGATAACTTCGAGCCACTAACTTCCCATGTACTAACAGACTCGTATAGATCCAATCACCATGTTCAGCCCCTGTATACAGGGACTTCATCTGGTCTTTTAATCTTAAATCATTGACAACTTCAATCCCTCGACACATAGTAGTGTGTGTTGGCCAACAAATGTCATTTATCAAGCCACACTTAATATTTAAGTGTGTTCTTCTCCATGAATCAGTAATGTTGTTAGTCAAACTAAAAGTTAATATAGTTTTTAGTGTTTCACCTTCTACGTCAACCTTTAAATCGACCGTCAATTTAACAGGCATTGTTTTTTCTTCTCCAAAGAATAGCCCGTCGCCCCTCCAACAATATAAATTGTCGCCATGCATAAAAGCATCACTGTATCTGTCATGATATAGCCCATAATAGGTGGTATTATCCTCATCCATTAAAAGCAATTCTGCAGACAGGCCCCTCTTAACCACGTAGACAAATGATTTAAAATATAACAATCCATCATCATTGTCAGAACCAACCACAGGAAAACATTCCTCATCTGAAATTTGCTAGATGTTAGAATTAGGTTTCCTCGCTTTATGATCTTCAACGATCCATTCACCAGTTCGGTCATCTTCTAGTAGCATTTCATTTTTTTTAATCGTTCCACTGTAACCTTTTTCCTCCTTCGCTTCATTAACCCCTACCGAAGCGACCGCTATCATCAAACGTACAATCTCATTATTTCTACAATTGTTTATCAGCCATACTATTTATTCCTTCTTGGAAACTGTCAAAAAAATTACCTTCATAGACTATGTCTGGTATCGTATCTTTAACTCTAATTATATGTACATAATGGGAGTATTCTTTTAGGAATTGTTGGTAATCTGTACAAGGACGTTCATTAGGGTTGTTGTGCCAATACTCCATAACTTTGTCATACGAACGCCATCATTGCACATACAACTTTATATAATTTCTTATTCTTTAATAATTGTAACTTCTTACTATGTAATGGACTTAATCTACCATCTCCTTCAAAAAGCTGCCTTAAACTACAATTTACATCTATGTTACATGGATCTAGCCAAGCCAAACAACTAACTTTATTTTGTACCTGTTTGTTAGGGCACCTAATATGTTCTAAATTTAAACCTAATTCGACAAGCTTTAAGCAGGCTTCGGCAATTGATTGATCTGCTACCTGCGCAAGTTGTAGATTCTTAGAAGGGCTGACACAGATACCGGCTCTTGTCCGCCCTATTCTACCCTTACGCTGAATAGCCACGGTAATATCTATATCTACAGGCTGTAGCGTGCACTCATAACGTAAGGGGACCTGACTCGCATCGACTACTGGTTGCGAAATTTTACCGAAGTCGACTATTGTCTCCAAATTCGGTATTATACTGCTCTCTTTCAGTACATTGGTAGAAAATAGCCACCCAACTCTTTCGTGTGACTTAACATCATTTATCACACTCATCTTGCTCATACTGTGGAACGCCCCTGATTTTATTCCTCATGACGTGGCCCAAGCAACACCGCATTCGCTGTCATTTATACTTGCGCAAAGAAACAACAATGCGATGCCACTGTTTACCCACCTTCTATCTATAGTGATAACACCGGTCCAGTTTATTTCTGATTATGTCATCAGCGAATACCACAATATCACCTGCGGCGCAAGACCCGCCGATATTAGAAACTGTCCATTTTTGTTCTGTTATAATTTTGCGAGTGGAGGAAAGTGTTTCTTTCAATGCTATATCGTAGCCGATGCTTACATCTTGATATGTCGCAGACAAGTAAAGTACTTTCTAAGTATCTCTATGTCTATTTCTAAGTAGATGCGCATTCTTCTCATCATGTGCCCGTTTCCTAATTAAATGCGACAACAGCTTGTAAACTGCTCTCTCCATTCCTTCTCTTAAGTTAAAATGCGACAAGAATTTCCTAATGGAATTCTGATATTGTGACTTGGATCCATTTCATCCCTGCAGTCCTTAAACTTTCATCCAGAGCCTGTTGAATTTCTCGGTGGAATAGTCATTCAAACAAAGTGGGAGATAAGGCAGATCCTGATTAAATTTGTAAATATTGTTCGTGTGTTTATTTGTTGGCCGCCAAATTAATCTCAGCACACTAGTTCGACAACGGTATGCCTCACATTTTTGGACTTCGGTAAGGCAATTGCAGGTTCCGAGCGGTGAATTCATTTACGATTGCGAGATGACTGGTTGTCCGCACGATATGTTCTGAATGTTTGTTCGCGACTGCATTGTTCCGAACGATGAACCTTATGTCTCGAATATTATACATCGTCTTGTTCCGAACATTGAATCTTTCGTTTCGAGAGTTTGTTGCCGATTTATGGTTCTGAAGGATTGAACCTTTCGATATGAATGTCAGCGACTGCCATTGGAGACGCAAATTCACCCCGCTTCGTACGCGCCGGAAGTGAATTTGCCGCGTCGACCGAACGAACGTGGAGGTGGTTGATGACGAATTTTCCGATTCGCCGAAATCGACCGTGGTGTCGCGTTCTTGGTTCTAACTGATCGCTTGCGCGACGCACCAATCAGCGAATCGGAGAATACTGGAAAACGAACGGTCCCAATTGGCGGGCCTCTTGGTTAGAGGCGCTTTTCATGCCATTTTTTCGTGAGTGGCGTAAGAATCAGTGCTTCTTGGATTTGTTCCGGTTGCACGTGACGTCGTCCACTTTCCCTTCGAGGGTATCTCCAAGGGGGTGTTTGCCACGATCGTGCGGCATGTGTGTGCAGGCTTTTGGCTACGGTCCGAACGTTTACCGTTAGGTCCAGCAGCTGCAAAATACGTGTGCCCCCAGTCGTTTACTCGAACGAAAATATTTTTCGCCGGGTTGCAAAATAATGAATGGTTTTTTTTTGAGATTTACGGTCTCTTGCTGATTGTTAGGTTTTCGCGCGACGGAACATATGCTATGCCCTTTACTATCATGCAACTCTACCACACTGGTTTTCTGATATTGCCGAACATCATATGATACAGTTACACGTTCGAATATATGTAAAAATATTATATATTATAAAATCTTTCTACTTTAAAAATGATCATTGAAGAGTAATTTACTATCATTAACTATTACTTTATCCAGCGAAAGTATTCATGTTCGTTCATAGTCAAAATGTTGTACTCTATACTTATAGATGTACGAATGAACAGTCCATGTTTCTGATCTTTGGAACTGTACAAATTCTTGAATCTAGCAAATTTGTAGTATTTTCAAGTTTTTGGGATTCTAAACTTATGGAACTTTCAAGTTTTAAGGTTCTTAAGGCCTTTGAGATTTCTAATTTTTGATATTTCGAAATATTAGTTTCTTAAACCTTTGAAATTTTCGAACCTCTGGATTTTCATATTTTGGAATTCTTATGCTTTTGAAATTTCAATTTTTTAGAATTGCCAAATATTCGATTTTCCGAATTGTGGAATTTCCAAGTCTTTGGCCTTCCAAATGTTTGAATTTCAAAACTACTAAATCTTCCGATGCAGAATTAATTCCAAAGAATTCGACAATCCATTTTCTTATTTTGAATGTAAGCTGCACTTCTGATTTATTTAAAGAAACAGTGGATTACTTATTGGTACACCTAATATTTTGATAAAAATAATAATTTTTTCCAATTCAATAATGAGTCATTTTGACCTGTGTTGTTCTTCTAGTGTTATTTACTTTTCTATGCTATTGTACGCATGCAATACATGCATGGATGTACATATAATTATAATAAATGGATTAAATAAGCGTACATAATACTAAAATGAAAGGCAATTCTATTATGTCGCTCTTACTTCTAGTCGTGTCGGGATATTAGGGATCGAATCTTGTGAACCTCGAATAGATATAACGTGTATTTAATAGAAAATTATATACCTCGGTGGAGATTGCACCGTCCAAGTTGAGTTCGTTCCGAGTCATGCGAAAGTTTGTGATTAATAAGATTCATGCAACACAGGCGTGAGAAAACAATTTACTAAAAAAAAAAAAAAAGAAAAAAGTAAGTTTACTTTAAAGTTTAAATATTCTTTATGGTACGTTAATTTTGGTACCGTAATGGAACTTTATTATGAAAAATGGCTGTTAATTCTCTGATACCGAGTACTGGAAGATTCCATAGTATCATATAACTAAAAAAACAGAAAAAATGAAAACTTGTTTTTCTGATAGTATAATTGAAATACTGAAGCTGTTACAGCAGTGTCCGTTTATCTATGCTTGATTTGGAACCGTATCACTGTAACTTCTTCGAAAGGTAAATTTCCATTTCTTTCTCGCATTGAGCGCGAGTGAGATATGAAGAAAGCTTATTTAGTACCGTAATTCCTTGACTTACGTCATTCCAGACTTATGTTGTATGTATTATATCAACGACATCAGAGGTAAACAATGTATAAATTAAATTTGCTCACATACTCAGATGCGTGTTCACGAATTTAGTATGCGTTGAATTCTCGATTATACATAAGTACAACGTTATTCATATATAATTTGGTCAAAACTTAATAGTACATCTAATTTGAAAATTACAATTATTTTACATACTTATGGTATTATCTAAATTACAATTGTCATTATTCGAATATTTCCATGAAAAAAGAGGCACATTCATAATTGGCAAATAAAATTGAATATCATAAAGCTTCCTAAGAGCAAATTGATCCCTATTTATAATCTAATAACACCTAAATGCATCATGTTTATCCTGATTTACGTCTTTTTCGATTTACGTCGGCTAGTCTGAAACTAACTAGTACAGGGGTGTCCAACATTTTGGGGTTTCTGGGCGACATTGGAAGAAGGAGAATTGTCTTGAGCCATAGTTAATTAAGTTGAGAATGTAAATAAAACAAATCATTGAGTCGTATTTTCTTTGATAGCAAAAGATATTGGAAATATACCCGAAACAGTATTAAAAACACTGAAATTAGTTATGTTTCGTTTCGAATTGCTTATCGAGCCGTATTTATGGCTTTCCTGGATCGCGGTTTGGACGCGCCTGAATTAGTACGTAAATCCAGATTATGATTGAATCGTTGCGAGTTTGTAAAGTATTGGTAGGTCTGGTATTAACTAGGCTATGAAGCCGCAATTAACCGGTTTAAAGTCGCTACAGCTATACGAACACTGTTGTATACTATTCATATTTGACTATTAATGCACGCATATGTATGCGATGCATCTGTACCATTTACGGGGGAAAAATGAAAGAAGGAACCAAATGAGAAAAACAGTAGTAGATACAGTGACTGCAAAAAGTATTTACTCTTCGTTGTATTTGTTTTAGCATTTCCGTACTAATACTGTACCCAAACGTAACATGTATCCCATCGTTTAACGATACTTCTATGTGACTACCACAATTCGGTATCGTATAAGTGAAATGATTACAGAGTGTTCGTGCAAATACTTTTTGTAGCCACTGCATGCAATCTGTGTATAATACAAATCACAAGATCTCGTATTAAATTAATAATCGCTATTGTACGGACTTACATGTCTCTTCAAGGTATTTATTCGTGATATCAAATAGATATCGAGAGTATACTTGCTTGTCGTGTGTTGCAGCAATCGAATTTGGAGATCGATACGAAAGAGGGTAATTATGTCGTGCGTGTTTTGATGTTCCAGTAACATTTGTCTTTATGATTGTGCAACTGATTCGATTGTTCAAAATATTTATACGATATATGGACGACATGCGTATACAGAATGGAAGATGCTTTCGTGGTAGCTTCTGCCATTGTTCGATCAAGTAATTATTCATTGTTTTTTTTTCTCACCATCAATAACATGCACCGGATACGTTCCTCAATCTATAATGAACTCGATGACGTAACCAGAAGATAAAATCTTTTTCGTAATCTCTGCATTATCCAATGACGAAGGTTTATGGAATAAGAGTGAACAGATATCACTTTAAAAAATAATTCATTAGTCGCTCGATTATTAATTAATCCTTTGTCTTACAATAACAAGTTACACTCGTCCTATGGCACGAATGCAACAAAAATGGATGATTGGCTTTATGTTAGAAGATTTGAAGTTATTAAACAAATATTGCCTATAATATTCGAATGATTTGTACGTGACGTAATGTGTAATCTATGATTAGCTAATATTAGCATACATAGGTAATAAAATAATCGCAGAACAAGGGGTTAAAAATATTTTCGAAACGCTACTTTTCCATCAAATTAATTTTGCTGTACCATACTGTTTTTTGGGGTCTTTTGTATTAGGTGTTCATATTCCCAATCATTTTGCGATACAGTATCAAAAGTTATTATCTGCTGGTGCCACACATGCCTTTGGTGCGCCAATCCAAGGTAATAAAATACGAAATAGTATTTTATTTAAAAACAAAAAAAGCATTAAAAAATATTAGAAAACTTCATTTAAAGACTATACTCAAAATGCAAAATCGAATTGAATTAAGTTCAGGCGCGCATGTTGAAATTCTCACGAGCAGAGTGACCTTTTGATTTCAGGAATTGACTTTTGAACTCGTGATATCCATTCTCTTTCATTGTTGATTGTTTAGGTTTTGTGAAGCTTAACACGTTCACTGTCCCATTCAGCATATGTGATGCACAATCAGTGGTAACTCAAGTTGATGAAGGCATGTATAAAATAAGGATCGTTACAATTTATTACTGGGTATTAGTCTATAATTAAAGAAAACAATCAGGGTCAAAGGAATGAGGCTAAATCGAATTTCCAAATGGAAAAGCTGAATTTTTAAATTGGGTATTCCGTTGCCTTACTGAGCGTGCAAATTGTAATTACACTAAATATTTGGATAGTGAACGCGTTAATCACTAAGCGTTGAAAAAATGAGTTGCTGAAATTTAACCGATTATATTTAGTCTAAATTTAATTCGCAGATTTACTGTATGGATATGCTATAGTAGATCGAAGCGAATCGGATGACACGGTGAATTGAAACAAAATAAAAATTCAGTTGGTAAAGCAATTCATAGGATATTGGGTTTAGCGCATGAAAGAAGGATGAAGTAATATGAATGATTAAAATGTTCGTTTCTACGGCGATGCGACAAACATGATCTGAATTCTTATTTTGATCCGATTTGCCTTGGTCTAGCCTAGTGAAAATTATCGTTGAAGGATTGTGAGGTGTTTCTAAACCCTGCGGGTAGCGGTCGATTATTTTGTCGTCCCTGTTAATTACCTGTTCTCCTGAAAATTAATTGGGAACGTTCAACGAAAATTAATTAACTTGAACGGATATTTCATGTCAGAAACATTATCTGGTTGTGTCGTTGTACGCGTATTGAACGCCTCTATTCACTTGCACGCATAGGACCCTTTCTGTATATGTACCTTGCTTATATGTTCTGTCATCGGTGGAAACCCTATAGTTCGAAAGAATAATTCAGAACTTGGTTATTCGAGCATTCATAGGGAACTAGGTCTGCACTTGAGACGATGAACGCCGGTCGTTGCTCGTGGCACGTCAAGGCTAGATCGCATAATTTTCTCCTGTGGTCTGCGATATTGTGACTAGACGATGTTTATCATAAACGAAATATCATTCTTTCTGCTTAGTCAACAATTTCTTTCTTTCGTACGAATACCCCATACGTAATAACACAACACGTTCGCGGTATTGAGGGTCTTTCGTGCTCGTTACCTGTATTTGTTTTGCGGATTACACTTAAAGTCATAAATATGCAGAAAGGAATAAAAGAGAAAGATTTCAGGTTTTTTTCATGGCTAGTTTCTTGGATTACACATCCTTAGTCAACTATAAAAATACATTTAAATTGAAGGTTAGACAGTGGCTCACTTAATTAGCAAAACGTTTCGTACATTGCACAAAAATTTTCCAGGAGATGTCTCGATATTCGATAGCATACGTATTATATAGTGTTAATTCACATTAATTTGCAATTCATAGTCGTGCAAAGTAGGTAATAATTCTGTACCTGAAAGCCGCACTGAAGTCCATTCTTATCAAAATTTAGGTTTCATAGCCACAGAGATTTATTTACGTCACATGATAAATAAAGAAGATTTAATTGCGTGAACTACTTTAAATACAATGTTATTCTATGTAATTTTAGCATTTGTTTTTGTTCCGCTATAAATTTACGATGTAGAACTTGAATTAGCCTGGCGTTCAGTTACACAATTAATTCTCTATATATGGAAGCTTTTTCAGGAGCATTGCGTTCTACAAACTTGGTAATTCAAAACTGAATTTGTAATGGAAAATTATTAAATTACTTGTTTGCTATGAATAAGGTACATTACATTCTACCATTTATACATAAACTTATTAATGTGAATTTGCATTTTATAACGTTTCTGACAACTAGCACTGTAACAAATATCTGCAGAAGCGGGTGCACATTGTTTCCATAAAAGTGCGTATAATGCAAAAATATTCGAGTTCACCACAATTAGTAATCCGAATTATTGGAATAAATGTCTTTGGCAACACTGTTGCGGGGTTAAGATAAACTGTGAAGGGTTAAGATAGAGCTTTAAATTCGCATTTAATCGATTGGGTATTGATAGTTTCAAAGACCAAGATTCAAAGATGTGTCTGAGACTCCTGAATGAGCTTGCTCATTTACCGTGATGGGCATCACGTTATTCTGTTCGACCGCAACCGTGTTAAAAAAGAAACAATGTACGGAATAAACAAAAAGAAGGAATTAGAAAAATGAGGAACGTAGAAGATGAGAGAAAAGAGAATGTATGATCTTAGCTTGGAAATCAACATACGTAGAACGTGTAGGGATTGTAAAATCCGGTAAAACGCGACGCCAGATATCCGCGCTTGTATTGATTTTCCGCGGTCACGAGTAAGTGCACGAAAGTGTCGTTCACCCGCCTCGTCCGGGAAATTCGGGGGGCTGCTGATATGTTATCGATAATTTGGGAATTTGTACCGGTAAATTTAGATGCCATACCGCTTGTCCGTGATAATTTTAGAGATTTCCCGTGTGTGTACCAGACCTGTTCCCGGTCGCAGCGATTTTCCGAAATCCAGAGCGCGGCGACCAATAATTCAGGAAATCGGGCTCCATCGATTGTATTTGTGACGACAACGACAAGGATGAAAGTGTGTTGCGTTTTGGATCGATCAACGATTTTACGTTTAGTCGTTGTCGCAAGTTCGATATAGCAACTTCGATGTTGTCGTGCCGTAAAAATATTGGAACGTATTCTTTAATTTTGTTCTACCCTTGGGACTTGTGAATGAAACTTTATTAAGACACGACAGTTTCGAGATTCGACCGGGTTTGTCTGTACGTTAGGTATTCCGTAGGATGAATGATATTCAAATTCGATAGCTGACCAGTGTGCGGATATTCGGCTCGATAATCCCGTGTAATTTGATTTTCGAGCAACTTTGAAAGTGAACAAAGCGATTTTTTGCGCCAAAGCTTCGTCCGATTGTAGATAGCGAAAAATGCTTTATGCGGAGAAAACGATTCTTATTTTCTCTTTCTTTTGGATCGAACCGGATCGGATTGAGCCTGCTGTCGTGTTAACGACACAGGCATATCAATCAAAACTTCTAGCCGGGTACCTATATTATAATAAGTAGGCTCAAATGTGAATTGACTCGCGTGTGAAGAATCGCATACGTGAGTCTCATCCTATGTATAAATGGTTACTTGACAAGATTTTAGCTAAAGAATAGAGTTAAAAAAAAAATCAGATGAAACAAACTGTAAAAGCACTACACGATTGTTACATACTATGATGAGAGAGAAGCGATGATCACTTAATGATAGAACGGCGAATTATACATAATTATTTCGTTGATAAATTGTTGCGCCAAAGTACGTACGAGTGAAGTATTTATTTGTGTAATAGGAAATCTTCATGGGTATAAAAGATGAATTGAAAACGAAATGAAAGGGTGGGACGGGAGGGTGGGAAAGTAGTTAAGGGGAAGGGGAACAGATCAATATTATCTGTACTGTTTTGCATTATCAGGAGTATTGTGAAACGAGAAATTTTTCTCGCCTTGTGATGATCATTATGTTTGTAAATTGTAGTCGATTTAATGATTCCTATAATACGATGTATGTAGACAATTCGAGAATTTGTATTATTTTATCTAGCACTTGATGATGATGATGAGTTATGAGTTTCATTGAATACATATATATATATATATATATATATATATATATACTAATCTGATTTTTTGTAAATATTAATTTATAAAAATAAATCCTATTGTAAAGATTGTATAATTTAAACGGTTGTTGCGTTTTACTGATTCTTTTCAATCGTCAATCGTTTCTACGCATTCGTTTCATACCTTCGATCCTGTCTCTCCGTTACGATATGTTTTGTTTTCCTTCTCTTTTTTTTTTTATTTCTCTGTATCTGCCTGTCGATGGAGCATGCGAAATTCTTTTCTCTTCCATTTCGTGTACTGTGTTGGGGAAAAAAATCGTGATCCGTGCCGGCAATAACGCTTGTTTACTGTACAAACATAGTATACTTTTCTGTTTGTAAATAACGGCGAAACGCGTTTTATACGTAAGAAAGGGAAATATGAATATTTGTTTGCGAAATAAAATTAATTTACGGCAAACGACCATAAAACTTTTACCGTTTCGTTTTACTTTAATTAAAACGTAGCAGAATATCTCTTTCTCTGGCGAATCACTTTTTTTTTTATTTATTTTTCACGGAAATGAATGGAAAATGCGCGCACTGTTTAGAGTTCATCTGCGCAATTACGTTGTTTTATAATTTTATCGTCACCAACGTATACATACGTGATACTGTAATTGACGCGTATGACGTGCACGGTATTCTAATAAAGTTGTTAGTCTTGTTTTGGAAAGAAAAATATGTAGGTTGCAACGGGACAAATGATACAAACCGGCTTAGATGTATTCTACATCTAAAAATACTTAATAATTTACATTTATGTAAATTAGTAATGTAGTTACTGGTATTAAATAATGTCACCGAATGAATGTTTGAAAAACGAAAAATAAACAATATCGAAACACTGTGGTATCACTCGACGATTTTCTCATTTAAAGAGTAAGAATTAGCATGTGTCGACAAGGTCGCTACTTTTAAATCATTCAATCACGTAAATGTAAATTAATAAAATCATTATTATTAATATTTATCATACATATATTTGCAGTCCAATATTATTAATCAATATAAAGTCTGGAGATGGTTAAGTGATCATTAATTTAAATTTTGTCAGAAAACCGAGCCTTTTTGAAAAAATTTTATTCTGTATTTTTCAATTATTTTTATATGTAGAATCATCTTTTGCCCGGTTGTACCATCGTGTTGCCATCGTATCCTGTATGTTATATTATGCTTTGTAACATTGCAATTGAAGAATTTGTTACTAAATTTTCGCCTTATTTGTCATAAAAGTATTTATTAATGAAAGAAAGCAAATTTGAATTAATTTAAAGATACACAAATATTTTGTAGTGTCTTGTAAATGTAATAAATTTAAATGACTAAAGAAAAATATTTGCGGAGAGATAATTGGAGAGTATTAATGATAGTATTTTCATTTATTAACGGTTTACCATTACTGCGTGTAGCAATTAAAATCAGTTAAATATCCATTTTTCTACTAATAAAAATATTTGTGCGTTGTACTATGCAAAAAAATGTGTATCTTCAAGAAAGAGTAACAGATTTCAGAGTCTAACTTCTTTCAATAAAAATGATTAATAAAATTGATTTCAATAAAATGTTATTAAAACCTCAATCTATTTTGTAAAAGAATATTAATTTATTCATTTATTTATAAACAAGCATAAGCTTTTAATGCAACAATAAATGGAGATTATAAAGAATGTTATGTAACAGTAGCAAACACAGGAAATATAATTCATAATGATCAACATTAATTGTAAGGCAAGACTTTGATTAAGAAGCGTTTCAATATCGTCGGTGACCCATAATGCAAGTTAATTTTATCACTAAAAAATTAGAGTTATAATAGATGCGATTTATACAGCTAAATTCACAATGTGTCGTGCGGTGTAGAATTCTTACCGGAATATTGAAATTGATACAGTGTAAAATATCCCATAGTAGGATGAAAGAATTTACTGTTTTGAATAAAAATGGGAGGTCAGAAGTAGTTCTTTTATCCTTGAGTGTTAGTAATTTGGAAGAGCATAGTATATTATCGTACTTGTGGCATGTTAGAGGAAGAGGTTGGCCATTTCGAAAGGTTATACATCTAAGAAATTTATGTTGTACTCGTTTTCGTATTTTAATGTGATTTTGAAGGTGCGGGTTCCATACCGGTGTCACGTACTGCGGAGTACAGGTATTTTATTCTTTTGATATTTTTAAAGTCTTTAGCTGTTCCTTCGTCTCAGGAATCCAAGAGTCTCAAATGTCTTATACACACTATGTGTTTCTAATGATGAACAAAGGATAACGTTACTGAAAAGATGATGCCTATGTCACGAATATTGCTAACCTTTTTCAAAGATGGTGCTATTTAACATATACGAATAAATCAAAGTTTCATTTTTACGGCTAAAACGAATTACATGACACCTTTAAATATTGAATAGTAATTCGTTTCTTTCAAATCAATTAGATAATACGTTTGCCTTCTTGTATTATCACATTGTTAGTTACGGTTTTAATGATCCGAAACGTTTTACAGCAATTGGAAACCTTGGCAATATCATGTAAAAAAAAAAAAAAAAAAAAAAAAATAAAGGTGGTCTTAAATGCTATTTTTGAGATATATCAGCGGTGATTGTGAAAGGATTAACGAGATAATTGTTACACTTAACGATCCGCGTTCTACTAGTAAAAAAAACTAAGTAGATAGCTATAAAAGTAAGGTACCGCCTATGTCCATTGCATTTTGTTTGTTTAACAAAATAGAATGGGAAACAGTATCAAGAGCCTTCTGTTAATCTGTGTAGATTCCGTTTACATGCTTGGTAACCAGCTTTCATGGAATGTGCAATGTAATCATTAGACTGTGGATCTTCATGCATTTATAGGAAATTTAAATGTGCAAAAAAGTGGAGAATACACATAACGTGCAAAAACATATAAAATATTTAAAGTACAGTAGAAACTATAATATTTCGCAAGTGACAAAATCCTCTGTTTATGTCTCATTTTTTCAATTTTATTCATAAGGATATGAATTTGTATAAAAATCCGCAGTCTAGTATGCAGAAGATTAGTTGTAACTGATCCTACCGGATATAAATCCATGTTCTTCGTTTACGATAAGGTTTTTAAAATAGAAATATTAATTTGTTGGTAACTATTTTGCCAAAAATCTTAGTCATGCAGGTTTGAATACATATATAGGTCTATAAGTTTGCATATGCATTTGTCTTCTGACTTATAAATTGGTGTGACAAGAGAAGTTTTTCTCAATATTGAAAGATTGCCAGCTTTTAATTAAGCATTAGAAATAATTCACAGAATTCAAGATGAGATAAATTTATAAGATTTTACAAAATTAGGCGGAACAACGTCGATACCAAAATCTTTGATGATATTGAGTAAATCTACGACTTCAAGAACTTCGTCTATGGTTATTGATAGTTCATTTGCGTTTAAATTTTGTTTACACGCGTGTGGTGAATAATACATATTATTAGTTTCATACACCGATTTAAAAAGGTCAGTGAAAAATGGATCAACTGAATGACTATTATGGGTATGAAAGGTGTTAAAGTATCGCTTATTCGGTAAAAATTGTTATGTGTTCTGTTAATAAATTTTCAGAAGGCTTTTATATTCCTCGATATTGATTGTTCAATATTGCTTATACATTTCAAGCAGCTTTTTCTATTAACTGCTTTACATTGAGTTGTAATATTCGCAGAAGTGATATAATCGCTCAGTACGTTAGTCCATTTATAAATAGAGGAAGGTCTCCCAGTACCAAAACCATTTCACGTTTCCACTATTGGATAGTGACACTTTATTTACATAAATAAATGAATATTATAGTTGCTTTGCAACATACTCTAAAGTCATACCGTTTTCTTCATTATTGCCGATGTTCTTTGGTATTCGACAGGTAGATTTGTCGCGTAAACAGATAATTTTTAAAACTAATAAACAAGGAAAACATTAATTATGTTACACGTGATATTTGCGGAAAAAATTGTTCAATCAAAATTGTTTGATATTAATCTTTAAATGTCTTTTACTAATATTTTCTAGTATTATTAATCACTTAATATCTAAAAAGAACTATTTCTTAAATAACTGGTCGATACTGTTACAATTACAAGTATACAATTTTTCGGCATCTGTAAATTAGAATATATTTATTTTTTCGAATTATCAATCTTTATTACTGAATTTCTAAAAAAGAACTTGTCTTCTTTTATTAAGTTCCTTTTATAGGATAAATTACTTTTTTAAAATTTCAATTTAATCCGCTGTTGGCCCAAATTATAGTAAAAAAAACTTGAGGTGCTAGGTACTCCGTACGTTCCCCTGCAGTGGGCAGTTTTTGTTGGACTTTATTAATCTTACTAATTCATGTGAGACCAAATTGGATAACATGGACCACAGCTCGACTATTTGGGTACGGTTAAATGTGAATATAGAATGTCAACAGTCCGCCAACTTACACAGCGGATAATGTATTATATCAGTCAATAGAGTTTAGGCAGCAGCAAATTGATGTGTACATAGTTGTGCATTCCGACGACGGCAACGTTTAATTATCTGATCTTAAATTTATTATCGAACGTAAAGCCAGATGATGGTTGTAAGAAGTATACCTGGGGCAAGAATTATTTGCACGCATACATCAATAGTAAACGTATTTCGAGTAAAGACTCATGATAATTATAACTAATTTTTTCTTTAACATATCGTGTGAGAGAAAATATTAGTACAAGATACAAACTGATTAATTGTGGCGTGGATGCATGATAGTCAGGAATATCAGAACCATGTGTCATTTAGTCAGTAGTTCGAGGCAGATTGTAATCATTATACTGCGCATTTTTATATTGGGGGGATTATTATGAGGGATATTATTATTAGGAATGTAAATGTGCAAAAAGCATAAAATGCACATAATATGCAAAAATACGGAATATATTAAAAGTAAAATACAAATTATTGTATTTTAAGGGTGAAACAACTCTCCATTTAGACTTCATTTCTTTAACTTTATTAATAAAAATATGAATTTACATAAAAATCCGCAGTCTAATAATCACCAATCAAGCAAATACAAGTTAGTATGCGGAAATCTTCCTATGACGACAATGATGCTCGTATATCATCACTGGTTGGGGGCGTGTGAATTCCATACACTTTTGCCAGTTTTAATTTCAGTAAATAAATTTTCCAAATAATTCTCTTTTACATCAATTAACTTATTCCTATAAATATCTCGAACAACCACCAAAACATTACACTTGGTTATTGTTAAGTCTAAAATTTGCTGAAACAAATTTAAAGAATTCAGAAAGCTAGAATTACTGGATTAATCCTTAAAGTTAATCAGAAGTGTAACTTTACTTCAAATAAACTCTATTTTAATATTGTTGGAAAGTTAAAAATTGATAACATTAATTTTTTTTACATTAATATAGCTTATCAGCTCTTTGCAAACAATAATTTCATATTTTTTATTTAATATTAATCTCTTGCCTTTTAAATTTTTCTATTTACTATAAAATTGTATCAAATGCAAGACATTGAAATATTATACAATATGTCGTAAACACGAATTTTATAAACTGCATTATGAAATAGTCAGAAACTGAACTATAGCTAGAATTGGAATTAAAATTTGTTATAAATTAATTGTTGTTTTTATTATATTTGGACCATAATATGTACCACGAACGTGGTTCGTTGATTATAAGACAAGGGGTTAAGTAATAATACAAAATTTTAATTGCATTTGTTTTTCTATCAGACTCTAATGTAGCTTTTAAAACTTAAACAGAGTTTGATATTTTTCTCAATGTTTATGAGCGTTTTTAGTCATTATGCTTCATCGTTTATTTGTTTCTTAATGCTAAAAATTACATTTGCATTTATAAAAGAGGAATGCAAATGTATGCAGTGTTACATAATCCATGTAATACCGTTTTCTGTAATGGCAGCTACCAGTTCATCGTTGATTTGCAATAACCAAGTACATATCTAATTTTCCTTTTTCTTGAATTCATAAAAAATCTTTTCACATTTTACATCTCAAACATTAGAAATTTCTCTTTCTCTTAATTTTTAACATTCGAAAAATTGTTTAATTCTTATCCACTAATAATAGAAGATAGCTTAAATTATAAAAACATACACTACCATTTATAAGTATTTGACCATTTATATTTTCTTATTTTATTTAAAGCCGTAACAAATATAAAAAGTTTCCAATGTTTTACATTAAGTTACTGCATATCAAACATCGCTTTCAAAATAGAAGGGTTAGATAAGCAGAACTTGTATTTAGAATTTTTAAATGAAGTGAGAATTATTTGGATCAGCACACTTCGTTAATGTGATATAATTCAATTGGTTAATGTTTTATGCTTGTAAAATTATTGGAATTAGATTCTTAATCGAAAAGCGACGTTTATTATGTAATAACCGAATAAATAGAATAGTTGTTTCATTGTAATGGTAGATATGTATTTCCTGAATGAACAAATATTTATGGACGGTACTATAGATTTAAATGAAAAGGAGAAATTGCAGTTGCTGTTGCTTACGAATATCTGCTAGAGTGATTTATGAATGATCAATAACGGTCATACTAATACCAGTAGATTGCGGTTACCATTGATATCGGATGCTAAGTCTTGAGTTTCCGTGGTCTATATTGGCATCATGATTGGACAGGATATGTGAAATAAACCATTGGTTTCCAAAGTGAAAATCGATCTGATCCTCTAGGACCAGACTAACACCTTCAACGTGATCTAAATTAATGATTATAATTAAGATTCTAGTTGAGGCTTCCTTCAGATTGTAGGTCAAACCTTATAAGCGTCTTTTTTTAAAGAATTTTTCAACGCTCCACCAGCATTGCAGTTGTTTTCAGTGGATCTGAAAACTTTGGCATTGATCCTGATGTTATGTGATAAAACTGACCGCAATGCTGGCGAAACATTAAAATACTTTCCAAAATCTTTCCAAAAGGACACAGATTACAAAGTGTGAATTCTAAATTGTTGGGTGATGGAAGTTTTAAAGATCTTATATCATGAGTACTTTTATTTATGCATATGATGATATGAGGAGAATAAACATACATAGGAGAATAAAGCTATATCTCTCAATTCAATGAAACAGTAAAATGTATTGGACTAAATTACAATTTTAAAGAAAAAGTGATTTACAAATCAATCTTTTAGTATTCCTTTGTTGGTTAACAAATCCTACATTTTTTTAGACATCGTTAAAAAATTATTAGGTTATCAAAAAATGATAGAATGTCTTCGGACTATTTTGACGGCTCAAGGATTGGACAATTTTTGAAATATTCGTTTCAGTAAAACTAATAAACATATTAATTAAAAGTTTTATTGTTTCATTTATCGATATTTGAGCAATATATATATATATATATATAATTTTATTCATACAAATTGATGACCGCCAAGAAGAAGTTGTTATACTTTCGTACAGTACATTATGAGGCATTGTGGAAGATGTTTGATGATTCATTGCCTTGTGACTTCTTCAATAGCTCTGTTTGCTAGCTGTTCAATTGCTCGAATTTATGCGACGCGATAGAAAGTATCGAAATTGAAACAGTTTGCCCGAATAGTTCCGAATTCATATTTGAGAATTGTTTTTCAGCTACACGGAGGGTTCTTTTTCATGTTGTACGCTTGTTCATCACTGTTTTTGGTGGGGTTTTTCGGACTATTGTTGCCTTTTGTCTATTTGTGCGTAGTCGTGTGTGTAAGCCAATTGCTGTTGGGTTTTGTCGGAATTTCTTCTTCTCCTTTTTCCTATTATTATCAATTCATCGGACGATGCACTTTTTTATAAAGTAATACAGCGAGAACAGCACGCACACATATAACATTAATCCATATACATTATTATTCCTCAGTCATTCTTAGGACTTTTAGGATGGCCAGCGACACATTACAGGCGTATATTTCACGCATATCCGTATTGTGTAATGCAGACATGCGATTTAGTATTTCGAGTTGTGCATAGGAATGTGAAAAGTCGTTCTACTTCTTAACTATTTAGGAAGTGCATAGAAATTGACAAATCCCACTAACGATGGACAATCAGTACCGCTATGTACTAATTTAAACGAAAAGGTAATATTCAGAATTATTCTCAGGTTTTCGAGTGTATCCATACGAAGCGCCTCCAGGAAGGGTGCATAATTATGATCGTCATAGCGCATCAGACTCTGTAATTTATATGCACAAAATCTTAAGAATTTATGTTGCACACCCTCAGTTACTTGCTCGGCTTAAAAATAAGGGTCACTAAAATGATTTTCCTGCGGAAAGGATGGCATCCTGATTTCAAAGATCTGTTAAAAATAAACCAAATAGGATAATGATAAACCTACATTGTTTAAAGAATACCGAAGGTTTTCCATCTATGCCAGGACTTGTATATCGAGCCAAAAAATTCCGCAAGTATGTTCGCAATTGAATGGTCATCGGATGCTGATATTAGGTACTTAATTGATCGGCGTTATGTTTCACCTTTACGAAGCTCCAGAATGGCTTAATTTTGCTGCATGAGCATTTCAGTTTTGTGTACATATTTAACCCTTTAACTGCAGATGACGAGTTAACTTGTCTTATAAATTATCAAACTTTTAAAAGCAATAATTTATTTTCTCGGAAATTCCCTAACCTTGGAAACGAGAAGAAAAGAAGAAAAAAAATGTGTGGAAAATTCTAGGAGTCATATTGAGTACTAACTAAATATAATACTTTTAAAATTTGGTGTGATTTCCCATTCACGCTACATTGAATTGCTTTTTCAATTAAGTTACAAGATGAATGTTTTTCTTCATAGAAGTATACAAAATCTGTAGTTTGAAATATCATGTACGTTTATTAGAACTATTGGCATTGAATAAGAAATTCCTCGGTAGATTTTTATTAGACAAATTTATGTTCAGTAATGTTGCAACCATAGTCGACCCGAAAATGGTACGTGAAACAACAGAATGGAAACATTGTGTGCGCTGCTTGCCGTAGCTTGAAAATTGATGGCGCCAGTGTATTAGAGCGCTATAATGATGACTGCTGGTGTGTCGGACGATAAATTTTAGGAAATCCTCAAAATAGAATGACGGTCGAGAGGAGTGGCTGTGTGTGAAAAAGCCAACGGCACGACCTTGGCTCATCTATAGATTGTTGCTGCGTCTAAATTTGTACCACTCCCGTGTGCACGAACAATCATAATATTACCGCAACGATACATCGTTCACTGATGTTCTAAAGACATAAGAATGCCTTAGACATAAGTGGCTCTTCGCTCTTATTTCACGAAATCATTATTACATCATATATTAACCCGTTCTAGATTTGAAAATAGACATCGGGTTTCGAATTCTTAATTATCGTTATAAATTTTAATCCTCAATTAATAGTGGCAAATATTTCTCTTATAAATGCGACTACTAATTGTATGGGGAGTATGGGGTTTCCCGCGCAACGGGGACGAACTTTCGAATATGCTTACGGATAGAAGAAAATGTTATGAAACAAAGTTGAGTGGTTTAGAATGGAGCATCTTCTCATATTAATTTTCTGCATTTTTATGCATTACTGCATCTACGAAATTCGACTGCATCCATTTTTCATACCATGTGCTATACCTTTCAATGCACTAATCGACATAATTTTTGTTTCTCTGTAAGAAAGTATTGGGGGACTTATGCCTTAAAACTATTAGCTTAGAAGTTATCGCAACTTGAAGTTTGTTTAGCCCGTTTACTTACCGGAATGAATCTATGCGTATTAACTTTATGTAATTGAATACTTACGCTATATCAAATTTTCGAATGATCCTTCATCGCATTCTAAACACTTTTTTAAACTTTTTTTTTATGTTATTTAAGACACGAATTAAGTCTCCTACAATAATTTTTTATGTTTCTTTCAAAATATGGAAGATTAATGAAAATCAGATTTGAAGATTAATAAAGATTAATGTTTTGAATTAAGGAAACTTTAAATTGCAATAACTTCTAAATTAGTAGTTTTAAAGCATAAGTCCCCCAATACTTTTTTGTAGAGGAGAGAAGTTGGGGTTGAAAATAGACAAGGAATCGATTGGTGCATTCAAAAGCATAGTGTATGGTATAAAAAATAGGTGCAGTTGAATTTTTTTAGATGCACTAACATATAAAAATGCATAAAATTAATCTGAGAAACCATTTAACTTAGCCTTACGATATTTATTTCAATTTACAACTGTTTTAAAGATATAGCTTATCTTCGTGAAAAGGGACACTCTGCATAGCAAAAAACAACGATTTTTTAAATACATTGATATTATTGGCAATTATTAAGTAAATTATAAAACAAACAGAATGCAGAATGGATCATCGGTGACTGAACTATAACAGTTGAAGGTTCAACTTCATAACAATTTATGGTTATTTTGTTTTTCAGTAATGGTTATTATTTTTTCTTTTTGTGCAAATTATATTGGTGATCGTTTCACAAAATTCCAATATAGTTTTAATAATCATAAAAACTTCTATTAATTTGAGTGGAAATTGCCTATTAGGGGAACTAAACATGCGAGAACTTATATCTATGAAAAGTATTGGTGCATCATTGTATTTTTATATTTAAGTAATGCTTAAATAGATTCAACTATATTAAATTTTCGGCAGTTCTTAAATGTAAAGACACGTACAATTATGTGTTAATACTATTTGTAGTTGACGTATGGAATAACTCAATATAATTTTTCGATATTAACGCAGTCGTCTCATTTCATACTGCTTATATTGTGTTATAAAACGTTTGCAGGTCGTGTCATTGCTTAGAAAGCCAAGGCATCGCGTTTCTACACGGGAAATGTAATGTTCTATAACGGTCAGCCAGGTAGATGGTTCGAAGAGCACAAACCGCGCGTCTAATAATTTATTACAACACGTGTTCCATTCTCCTTCTCGGGTACGTGTAGTCCATTGACTTAGCTAATAACAGGCAGTGCAATTTCGAATTCGTGGTGTTCGTAAAATTGACGGAAGTCGGTTCACGTGGATCGAGTTAGAGAGGTTAAGAGGCCGCTCCTCCCTCGGCTGTTATCTCTCTGATGGGCGTCAGATGGTGAATCTCCCTAGCTCGCAGATGTCAGCCTGACTTCTGTTATCACTTGAATTTGCATTATCACACCGGTTTTTGCATAACATTTGTAGGGCTACGATAATTCATATTTTCCATAAATCGAATACAATCTGAAGAAGGAAAGACCGTCTGTCCCAAAAGAGAAAAAGATTCTTTACAGATGATAGAAAGTATGTCAAATTTAAAGAATTTAATATTTATTTCGTATAGAAGATTACGTTAAATTATTTTTTCGTTGTTGGAATATTTATATTACATTAATAATATGTGAATTTTTTCCTTCTTTTTTGGTAATTATAAGGTTGTAACATGACAAAATAAAGGGGAAACATTTTAATCTTTTCGTCAGCAGCGGAACACATATGTCTCACTTGGGTATTCAAAAATTAATTTCAATTTAACATCCGCTACAGAAGAGAAAACACACAGAAGGGAAAAAATTCTATCATGAGAGAGTTACAGAACATTTATTATTTGGTTGTTGCATAATAATTGCCGTTTTTTATGAGCTTTAGTTCTGCTTATTTTTAACCCTTATACTGCTCTTAATATTTATAAAAGCTTAAAGAATTCGCTTGTAGCGTTCTTTTGGCACCTTCAGACGGTTAAGTTTAATTGTCCTATACTATAGACGATTTTAGACATTTGGCAATTGTTGTTGGCAGCATAAAGAATATGAATTCTTCAGAAATATTGTCTTAATGTAATGCAATTCTACAGTTTGATTTCTCCACATTCTTTACGTAAAAGATGAACAGTTTGACGATATACAGTGTCACGTGCATTTTGTATTTAAATTTAATTAGTTACATTCAAAAAACATTTGACAACAGACTCATATCACGAAACATATCGATTTAAATGGTTCTCATCAAATAAGTTGTAGCTTATTAAAAGCTTTTATTTCGAAAATTGCATTTATTATGCGACAGTCAAATAAATGTTAAAATTAATTGTTCTTTAACTGGAATGTAGAAGATAATGAGAATTCTATTTAACTTCGCGTCTATTAGATTGAGCTTCAGAAGAAAGGAGACAATTTCTTCGGTATCGTTCTACAGAAAGTTTTAATTCACTCTGAAACGTTATAAATTCGTTCTCAGTCACGACAAACAGGATACGTGTCAAGATGAACATCTCTACAACTAAACTTCAACGGTTTATACGTGCTATCGAAACAGAGAGGAAGTTATACTTAACTAAGTTGAACCCTGAAAATACAATGCTCGAGGCTATTATGCTACGCAACGCCAAGTCGTTTTGACTTGGATCAACTTACTTACAAAGAGAATGAATATTACAACATGTATAATTACAAAATTACGAAATGGTGTTCTCCATTTGCGTAATTTGTTACCATTACGACAATTTATGCACAGTTCGCGATGTTATGACCAGTGAAAGACAATCTGCAATTTTCAAAAGGAGAGAAGGTTTAGGGTCGTTGCATCTATAGTTGCACGATATTAACCTCTTGCACTCGAATCAAAATCAAATACATCTTCACTATTTCCCTATCGTAAGAATCTTAACAAGCGACCGGCGATGATCGAATGAAACGTTTAGCTGAATGCCGCCTATAATTTCCAAAAGTCTATAGCTGCATACCGCAAAGGTTTACGATTTAATTGTGTGTGAATATAAAAGATATTGCTTCCTAATGTGATGCTTACAATGATTTGTTGTTTAGGATTTAAATAAATTAAATATGACAAATGTATGCTGAAATGGTTGATAAAAAATGACTGGGAATATTAAAAATGATAGAGCCGCTTAAATTCATTGAATACATGCATATTTATACAACGTGATACTTAATAACATTTCTACAGTTTTGTTTTACATAATAATTTTGCGTGGTATCTATTTTGTTTGGATAATAATTAAAAAAGATATGCAACGACAAGTAATAAAGTTTCAATCATTATAAGACGCATTTAAATTGTATGAGTATGAAAAAATATATGGTAGAATTACGTACTTGGGACTGAGCTATAGATTTTGAAATAACGTATGACTACGTTACCGATCTGGAATGCGTTAAGAAGAATATTTTGCTTCTTAATAATATCGATGTTAATCAATTCTAAGGTTTTTAATAGTCATCTAAGTTTCTTAATAAATTCTTCCTTCTCGATTTAACCTTCTTGCGGTGTTAAAGATTTTATTCAATTCAATCACATCCATCTTCCTTTAGAAGAGCTTTATAATTCTGAGAGAACAGATATTTAAACAAGTTTACAAATATTAATAACAACATTTTCATGTTTGTCTCAAAACTGCGAAACGTTTTTGAAAAATAAGAAATGTTTCTGTGGATACGTTATATGTTAATTATTATCGAGTGGTTTCTTGTTTTGTTGTTAATATAATATGTATTACGAATAATCATCTTTTTACTATTCCTATTTTCCTTGCTTTTAATGAAAGTGTGTGTTTGGAAATCGAGAGGTACGATTTAGGCGACCGATTGTTTAAATCACACATTTTACACGATTTCATAAAGAGGCTTGCAATAAATTAATTTGTACCCTAAGAAGGAACAAATATTTTCTTTAGATTTGCAGTAATAGGTGTTTTTTAACATCAGTTTTCAATTTGTAATACTAATTTGCATACAAATTAGTGCAAAATAGGAAATACACCATAAAATATCTTGAGTGGTACCGATTTAGACAATAATCCCCTAGCATTATTCAGTGAATGTTCTCGGAAAGTTTGAGTGTTCGATTTATTGCCCATAAACAAAAAAGTTAGATGTGTCTGCATGAAAGTGGCGAGTGAAAGTCACTTCTCGAGTGCAAAAGGTTAATTTGTAGTCTACTTGTTACTGTTAGGTAATGACCTAACATGTTTTAGGTCATAGGAGAATGGAACTAGAGCTGCGTGGGTCCAAGTACGTTAATAGGTAACACTTTGATCGACTGGAAAGCTTTATTAATAGCCCCGTCTCGCTAACGAACCTTTCGTAGCGTGCTGTCACGTACGATCAACATGGAAATTTTCGTACTTCCCAGAACAAAAGTGTCTGTAATGTAGGCTCGATTCGCAGAGTTTCTACTGTCACGGAGTCAGTACTTTTAATTATTTTTAGCGTGTCTCCTTCGAGGAAGTTTCTATTTCTGACACATGAAGTGGTTCCTTACCGTAGACTATCTGTACATATGTATGTTAAACTAGAACATAAGGTGTATTTTACAATTTCATGAGAAGGATGTCCTCGACGGGGGTATAGTGTTTCATACTGTGCCAACTCGTCGATTCGACGACAAAATATTCAATCGTTCAACCATATCCGCGAGTAGCTTTGTTCTTTAATAATGTGTAAAAATGGAATGGTTGGTAAGTAGAAAGTACTGTATATTGGATGTCGTTGGGTGCCGTTGGGTGCCGTTGGGTTGTCGTTCAATGACGGGTTGTAAAATCGCCTGACGCGTATAATGTGATGGGGGTTAGTATACTGTGTTTCTGCTACATAAAGATTAATGTATAAGAATCGGGTTAAAATGTTGTCCGGTAATTAAATTTATTACGGTATGAATATTATTACATTATTCATATATTACGGTACGTGGATATTAAATTTGTCGTGGTACGATAGTGTGGCTGCAACGAGGGTTGAGAATCTTGGTGGTTGGAACGAATGAGTATCTGTTGGAAAAGTAGTATCTTCCTCTGTCTTTATTTTAGTGTATTTCAAATATAGAAATAGTCAAAGATGAGAGATAATGATGATAGTTATTGAAATTTTCATTTTTTGAGATCTTCAAACTTTTGTATCTGTTCATAAATATGAACTTGTGCAAGTTGTATATTACCGAAATGATTCCATTGACAATGTTAAGTTTTAGATGAAAGTTGTTTCTGTTTTGGCGTATTGTAATTAAAATTTGTTGCAATTCGACTACAAGTCCAATTATTCACGTCTTCATTTTACAAAACATTTCATCACGTTGATTCTAACATGACTTGTTTAGAGGGTTAATCCATAACCTGCTATTTGAACAAAATATCGAGATTTAAGCGTTAAGCACATTATAAATTATTTAATAATGTTGGAATGTAACGTGACTTGCAACAATGAAGATTTTCTGAGTTTATGCTGATCGTGGCAGAAGTGACAGAAATGTAGTGATAAATGTTATACGTGAATATTTGATACGTAATTCATAGTTTAATTACAAAAAAGATGCGGAAACATTAATTGATATGATTCGTTCTGAAAGCTCGTCTCATTTAAGAGATACTATCTATAATACGTTCAAAGCTGAATGCTATTAAATTGACTCAAACATACAATTTATTTACACCATTTCTCATACTTGATTAGTAGTTACGAAATAAGAAACATCTTTCGTAAACAATGAAGAAATTAATTCCCAGTATTAAAAACAATACAAATGACTGTTTTATTAATCGTACAAACGAAAATATGAAACGAAAAATAAGTTAAATTTAGGGTTTTCGATTCACAAATAAATTAACTGTGGTTGTTTATGCAAATATATATTTTTGGGAATGCAATTAAAGAAGTGGACTCTAAATTGAAATGTATTTGATCTTTTAAATTTGTTCTTGGATAGCAAAATGTAGTATATCCAATTTTCATCAGAATTATGATTTGTGCACCTATTTGTTGAATTAATTTAAGAAATAACACAAAGGTCAAACATCTAGTTTTTACGGTATTAATAATTTCTTGAAAAACATAGTAAATTGTCACAATTAAATAGACTTTAAAATTATTGTATTATAGAATTAGGAAAATTGTACATATCAAGTTTGCCATCTGACCACAGAATTATTAAAACATGTATTTTGTCTTGTGTTTTATGTGTGTTTTGTATGTTTTGCACATTTCCTATAAATGCATAAACATTTACAATTCACGGATAAAATTGTTAATATTTTGTGCAATGGATTATCACGTGGCAAAGCAATTGATATGAATTCATAGATCTGAGAGTCTTGTTACCTTTTGAATAAAATATAATGTAGTGACCTACAGTAGAATAAATGTAATGTAATTTAATACGAAGATATATTTGCACATATATTTTATTATGTTTATCAATTATTCAGCGCTTCAGCGATGATTTGCATAGTCTAGAGACCCTCGTATTTTGTATAGGTACCAATGAATGAAGATGGTTGATTGAAGATCGTGGGAATCGTTACTGATTCGAATTGGTTACGGAAAGCATTACTTTCTATGTATGAATTTAAATTATTAAATTAATGTGACAAATTTTATGAAATACCTAAACTTTCTTTATCTGTATAAATGGAATAGGAAATTTGGAAGACCTGTATAAACACCATCAGTTGTTGCGTTAATTTTTACACAATTTAACAAGACTACGATTCGTAATATATATATTTTACAGAACATGGCCCTAAATCGTTATATATCACGAAGATGGTAGTCCCTGTACTGATTTTCTGAATGTATAAATATCAATGCAGTAAATATAATAAAACATCTAGCAAATCTATTTATTGTGTTGCATTATATTTACTCTATTATACAATAGTTCATTGTATTATATTTTATTCAGAATATAGAAAGATTTCTGGAGCTTCTTGTGCACATAGCTTCAGTAAATTTTACACTTCGCTTCAGTTGCGAATCATTTAATCCCATTATACTTTAATATATACATATACGCAATGATCACACATAATCGTACAAGTAGATATATCTTCGAATAAATGTCGTTACTAATTTGTTGCTGTCGGCATTTGAAAAGTTGTCTTTGGAAGTAATGAGTTTTACGCAGACGATAACGTAACGTATATGGTGTACGTTTTCGTTTCTAGCGGAACGGACGAATCGCTTTTCCATTCACATCGTCGAAGAGATGACACCACACGTGTGTAGGCAGCGCACGTAACAACCAAAAGGAAGGCGATTCAAATGCTTTAGGCATTCGTCTGGATGGAATGAGTGTGCGTGACCTGCCAATTGTTGGCTCGAATTGCCTGCAGGCTGTTGAAGCGTGCTTTTTGTTAATAGCGCTCGTCGAAGCTCGTTACGGCGAACTAGCAGCTGGCCCGGTGTCATTAAATGTGTCGTAGACGTGCTGTTATCTTTGTGATGTCGATATCAGCCCGAAATAATTAGTCCCAGTCTCCGTTTACTACGTCCTACACCGCTTTGCGTCGTTATCGAGCTTACCTAGAAGGATGTATCGATCCTTTCCACTGTGAGTTTCAGCTTGACTCGGTTTAATCGTCTCGTGTTTAACGAACAAACACGTTTCATCGATTGACGCCCGAAATTGGACGGTTTGCACGTTTATCTACGAATCAAATTGAATTTCCTGTACACAACATAGGAACAAACTTTGTGTATTATCGTGTGCACTATCATCGGCGTATAATCCCTTTAAGGTTAAATCGACTTAAGCCGCAAACTCTTGCTAGACCTTTAGCAAGCTAAACACGATAGTTTTTGCAATAAATCTGCTAAAAGGGGCGATTATGAGTTTAAAGATCGAACACTACTCATCACCAACGCTACACAGGGTTTTTCTCGATAGAACCGCAAATAGAATCCTATCGGATTTAGCTGTCGAGACGAGATAACACGAAATTTGTATTATCACAGTCTCAGCTGTGGTAACAAGTGGTAATAGTAGAGCAAATTCAAAACCTCGACCGTTGGAACCAAAGTCATAATACGTATATATTTTTCTGGGGTGTCAGGGGAGAAATTGTCGTTGTATAACTTAAACGAAGAGAGATCTGTACGTACCGTTGGTTTAGATAGTCACTCGTCGTTAAGTAGTCAAGTCCACCGAGCGCAGTAGGCAAATGTCTCACAAGAACGACATCTCACGCGATCTTTCAGATTATTTAAAAAAAAAAAAAAAAAGAAAAAAATAAGAAAAAAAGAAAGAATGCCGTACCCGTTTTAGTGTACTCCTGAATCGTTCGACCGTTATCGTGAAGCTATCGTTTAAGTGTCAACGTGTAAAGGTACCTTTTTATGGGCCAGACTACTGCTGTTGTTGCTGTTTGCCCGAGGAGCAAACACGGGCAAAGGGAAACGAAAAGAAACCACGAAATGCTGCTTTCGTTCGATGGCTCGTCTGGGTATCGAAATTGTGGAAAGTGTGAGACAAATCGATGCCGTGCGCGCTTCGATTCGAGTATTTTAGCTTCAGATCATGTGTAAGTTGACGTGCAAGCAAAAGTAATTGAGACGGATCAAAATACGCGACACCGTTGAAAGGAAACGTTGAATCAGCCTTTAGCGAATACAATAAATAATTAAACTAGTTTCAAAGCAATAATTGAGTGGCAAGGGACGAATGTGTTTGACTCGTATCGTTTTCTCGATATATATGTAGGTACATTTCGCCGTTTCTTTTCGATTCGCAGCTATATAAGCCCGTAAGGAAGTACCTAAAAGATTAAATAAATATATACATATATTATACATATATATATATATATATATATATATATATATATATATGGATAAATATAAATATAAATAAATATAAATAAGTAAATATAAAAATATATTATATATAAATATAATGAGAAAGAAATAATAAAAGAATTTAAGCGCGGATCGAAGTCGCCGAATTACCTGAGGCTCGCTGCAATTCGGCCTCTTTGACGTCTATGATCCGAGACAATACGGGTCAATTGTATATGTATAAATATAGATAATATTATTGAATCATGAACCGAAACGTGGCTAAGTCTGTCTGTGAATATAATATCAAGTATGTAAACAAAGATGTGTTTTAGGCTATTTGTATTTAAACTAATTTGAGCTGATTGTTTACGTATCCCCGGTACTTACGAGTGATTATATGATAAATACAAATAAATTAATTAAATAGTTAATTCAGTTGTCTTTTTTATTGATTAATACACCGTGCCGTGTCACTTATAATGTTTTTACTGTCGGATTAGGATATCTTCTTAATTTGACGATCCAAAAACATTGATTCCCATTTGCGACATCTTCCAATAGTTTGGGATTTCTATTTATAAAGTGTTCAAATAAAATTTGTAAAATTCTCAGAGCTATAAATATTTTAAGAAAGTCGTAATTAATAGCAAGAAAAATTGTATATCTTATTTAAATCTTAAGAATCAATTATTTGATTTATTTTCAATTTAGCAGATACTTTCAACGGATGCTCCTCAAGTGGTTGAAATAAAATTAAGCCGATATTTGCAAAATTTAAGGTACAAAACAGGCTACTTTTTTCAACAAAAAATTGAATCTCTTCTGAAAACGCTAGTATTTTTTTACTTTTCGGTAGTTCTTATTTACTTTAGTTCAGATTGAGATATAGATTAAGATTCTTTTTGAATTTTTTAATTTAGAAAAATATTATACAATGATAGATTTTATGGCTATTATAAGAATTATAATTTTTGCTTAGAAAAAATTGAACCTGTTGATCGAACATTAACAAAGAAACCCTTGTCAGTTTTGCTGAAGAAATTTTTCGTAAACAGGCTAAGTTTCCAGTCGTCAAACTGGGGAGATCCTCAATATAAATTATCAGGTAAGTTGATTAAAATGTTAAACATATGTATAAAAATGATTCAGAAACGTTCTTTTATTCCTTATTGCAATCATATTTTATTAGATACATCACAAATCCATTATCTTTAATTTACCATGGACTTTTTAAAAACTGTTAATAATTACAAAAGTAATTAGAGTGAAGAAATTCTTTTTCTTTTCAATTCATATCATGAAGCGTTTGAGCAGCAGTGTATACGTAATTATATAAATACGTGTGTTTGAAAGATGTTCATCTTCCATAATATCACTTTAAATATTTGTTCAGAAATGCATGCCATGTATGTTTCTCTTGTTTTCGTTGTAAATCTCATTTCGTAACATTGTACAGTTTCGTATTTAATAAATATCACTAGAGTTTAGTTTCCTTGCACATTCGAACAGTAAGTTACATAGTGCAGATAAGACTTTCGCATCTCGCTAACTTGTTTATCCCGTAGAACTGCTGTTAGCTAGCTCGCATCTTAAACGGATTAATTAGATGATCTTTATTCGGAAGGAACGATTAGGCGAATGGTGCATGAAGTACAAGAGTTGTGCAATACAAACGTAATCATTTAATTTTATTGCTGAAATGATAAAATTTGAAGCATGATAATTTATCAGACTTTCTCGTAAATTTTTAAGTTTTCTTACGTATTAGGTGTACAAATTAATTTTGAGCCTTCAAGATTTGATGAGATTTCATATTTATTTATAAAAAAAATAAAATACAGTCTTGATGTCCAACATTTTTAGTAATTTCACATTTACAAAGCAAATTCGTCAGTTAAAAAATAGTAAAGTAGCGATTTCGAATAGATAAAGGTATTACGAGTTCAGAAATAAAGACTCTGAATTAATTTATACACATGTAATAATAAAGATAGTAGTAATGCAAATTATCATCATGAATATTTGTTTTGTAACTTGAAATCAATCATTTTTATACCTATGTTTATTAAGAATTTTTTGCTTGTTTTTCACAGCATGCTCTTAAAACTTGACCACACCTTGTTTAAACTCCATGCACTTATATTTTCTAACTTTAACAATTGGAAAGGAAACTTTTGAATTTATTTAGGAGGGGTTCGCGATTCTTAGAGAGGCAAAGAAGTACTTATTACGACATTCATCGACCGGGCTTGAATAACGGCATTAAACGATGTCACGCGTCTGAATAGCGCAATTATTGTTTAAATGTATGCTTCCCCGAGTTTCTGCTGGACTGTGAATCGAAGTTAGCTTGAAATTGAGCACCAACTCGATTTAGTTCGCATACAAAGGAGTGTATACGGAAACGTACGTTTACTTTGAACGCATGTGCACATCGGTCGATGCGGTTTTACCGCGGATTTATAGATGTATTAAGGGGAAACAGAATGAAGCGTGAGCGCAATAATTGTGTTATATCTACTTCGCAAACAATTAGAAGTTGCGCATCCGCTACAAGCGTTTAGAAAAATATATAATTTCAGAGAAATGCAATACATAAGTACTATACGAACGTATTAGATCACCAATTACAAACAAAAGAATTTTTTATTTTATCAATAAATTTAATCCTTCTTACGGCAAAATAAATTTTTGTGCATAAAATGTAAAGTAAAAATTAAATTTAAATCGAAAGTAAAAATTTATATTTATATTACAAAAACAGAAAAAATGAAAAATGTTGATCTTCAAAATTATCTACACTTTGTATTCAATTGTGTATTTCCATAATTTATGGAATCATCAATTCATGGTATTAGCATAAGGGAACAAATTATTTTCGAATTTTCACAATCTATGTAAGTTTAATCTGCTCAGGATTTCTAATGATAAATTACAAATTACCTTTTAAATTAAATGATACATGGTGATAGTTCGATACTAATTTCCGTATGTAGATAGAAATTTTCACAGATTTTCCAACGGGGTAAAAGGAATTGGCGTTGTATGTTTTAATTAATATTCAAATCTGATATTCAAGTTCATCTTTTGATTGGATTCAAATTATATGTATTTATTAATATCGTGAAATTATACCGCGTAATTAGTCGTGTCATAATGAAATGTAGAATTATACATAAATTCAATAACACCTGAGTTCTTGACCTATTCATTTCTACTTAACCCATTTTTAAAATATACGTTGCAAACTACCGTTTCGTAATTGTCTATACTCATCAGACAGTTCATAATTATAAGTACATCATTTTCAAACTTTGAACATGTCTGAAGTTCGACATACTATGAATACTTACAATTAGTACTTACGTCCCTTTCCGTATTTCTGGTTTTCACGTATAACTATCAAAATTCACTTACTGTTAGAAATAACAAAGTGTTTGGACTGTTTCGGAATATGAATCCTAGTAGATGAATTAGTTGGCAATTTTCTTACTGTATTAAAAGTGTAACAATATAATAGAAATATAAGTTGCAGTAATGAAAAACTATCGCACACCCATAAGGAAGGTGTTTCAAAATAAAAATTTCCAATTTTCACTTTATTACGTAAAGATGGCAGATTTACAGATTACAAAATATTTCATGCAATAAAACTAAAATGGGCAAAATTCTTGATTTGTGGGGGTGCTGTATCCACTTAAACATGGTGTTCCACTTATGAATAAATTTTAGAGGGTGATTCTACAATTCATTGTAGGGGAAAAACCGACAATAACAAAATTGTGTTTATGACTTCGTTTTTCTGATTCCTAACAATTAAAAATCGGCTACAATATATACAAATATATAACAATTGCACTGTTGGATGCAAGAAGGGCCTGTGTGACGAAGTTGAATCTCGAGGAAAGTGTTTTTGAACGTTTTACAGTCAAATATTTTTTATACATAGCGAAGTTGTTTTAAAACTCTCTATGATATTTAAGAGTTCGGTATTTCTGCTTTGCATATTCATTAGTATAACAGTATGAGTTAGTAACTTTAATTCGAATTATGGCCAGCTTAGGCCCTTCTTACATAAAGTATAAAAATATAGTAAAAGATGATGTTTACTAATATTTCTTTCACTGTTTATAATATTTATATAATATTTCACGATATATGTAATATTGTAAAAAATTTAATTCCACTTTAAATCATTCCGCATCTTTGATGATATCGAACCAATTTATTTCTTCTTCTCTTAAAAAATCGTGTAGACTTTTAACACCCTGAAGTTTTTCCAATTTTATGCATTATTTTGATACAATTGAAATGTGCGACGATTTATCTACTGAAAATAAGCTGTTCCACCATAGCTTCGTCAATGTTAAAGATAACGTAACGAAATTTAGAGGGCATACTTAAAAAAGCATAAGAAATTTATTTTTACATTTTACGTGAGAAATACCTGAGTGCACTGAAGTCGTTCTTGTATCCAACAGTAGGTACAATTACGTCAGCTGGTCCACGCATCTAATTAAGAATTAATTTTCTCCAAATTTAACGATCATTTAATCCACAATTGTCAAGCATTTAGTTCACGATGTTCTTTGCACGATTCCTCCAAACAAATGTATTCGTTTGACTGGATTAAAAATGAACAGAGATCGGATAGCAAATGTCGCGAAATCGGAACATGTTAAAACCAGCGCACGATCGTCTTAAGCCAGAGCGTGAGCGGCGAACTCCTACCTAAACTAATTCTTCAATTAAGCTAGTTCCTCCGTTGAGACCGCGAACACCATTAATTGCTGCATCGACCAGCACGTGTCGTTCGTATGTTCGTCGACGTGGAGCTCGTCGAGGATACGTTTCTCGCCTCCACGACGTCGATTTCCCATGGAACTTCGTATCTCGCACGCCTGCAATCAGATATAAATCGTATCAAATGAAGGAGATTCAATCAATGCACCGGCTGACGAAGCAAGCCGTTTTACGCGAACGCGATTTACGATGTTCTTCATCCTACCTCCACGTCAATGTTCAGCGGAGGTGGTAGTTCGAAACTTTCCTCTGTGTTGTGACTGGATTCGTTCAATTTCCGAATGGACGTAATACGGTGCTGTCAAATGTTCGAACACAGACAGAATAATTTACGGGATTTCATGAAATTTTTATTGCGTGCTGCAACATTTCTATTTTTGTTACGTCTTTGATAGCGGACGTTTGCAACAATAGGAAGGAGATAAATGTCGAATTTTCGAGACAAAAGAATTGTCTCCGTAATTCTATTTTAAGGTCCCGAGATTTTATTATGGTATGATTTTCTTTTCTTTGTAACTTTTAGATCACGCTTTGTGTAGGGAAAATCGAGGATATTTGTTACATTTTTAATTAATAATTCTTTCCTTTCTAATTATTATAGCTTCGAAAAATGTCTTCATAGTAGTGTGAAAAGTTGGTATTTGTGATTCTAAGAACTCCGACGCTATAATGTTGTACGTACCTGTTTCTTTATGTAAATTGGAGCAGTGTAACGTGTGATAACTGGATCATGTTATTAGCAACGTAGTTGTTCCACTTGTATCTTGAATATATTCATGTACATAATTAAATTTTAAAGAACAAGTTTGTGTCTTATAGAAATTCGATTGTATCTTTAACTGACTCTGTAATGAATTAATTTTTATTTCAAATTTACACATGTAGGATTTATTGAACAGGTATTTTAAATTTTTGCAGCTTTCTTGTTGTTATTTGCTACTTACGAAACGAATCCATTAGAAAAATATAAAATAGAGAATACATAAAAATGTACAAAGAAAAATTGTACAAGCTATAAATAATGTGAAACAGTAGGACAGATATGGACCATTTAACGTGGCTACCTGAATTATTTTTCTTATCAGTGGACGGATTAAAATTTTGTTGTCAGAGATGATATGATTTTCAAGGACCTTCAAGGAGATGATATTTAATCTTTTCTGTCTTTTTTCAGACTAATGTAACGTTACAGAGACGTCGTATGTTGTCCAGTTTGTACAAAATTACTTCTCGCTTGAAAGCTTTTATCGCCATAATCTTCTATTAGATAACAAAAATGCTTGTTTTTTAGTACATAGAATTTGTCTCGATGCATACTAGCTGACGAATACGAAAAATTATAAGTTCATAAATAAAAAATTGTGTGACTTTGAAAATTTACTTAAAAAATGAAGAAATTGAATGTTATCATCTTAAAGGTCCTTCGAAGTCATATCATTTGTAACAAGAAAAATTTTAATCGATCGACTAAAAACGAAAATCATTAGGGTGGTCGCATTAGGTGTTCTACCCTGTATAATAAACCGAGATAACAGGACTAAATCATCCAAAGTATATGAATTAAAATAGAACTAAATTAAAATTAAATAAACTTAATCTAACTTATTAACTAACGTACATTAATTGCAATTAATGATCGATATAAAAGATCAATAGCGAAATTTCTAACTGAGACATAAAATCATTTCCTGACACGAGATATTTTTCTAGGACAAGGTGTTTCTGTACTCCTTTTGTATTATCGAATAGGAAAGGTTAAAATTGCTGCAATAATAGTTTCCGAAGCAAATAATAATTTAGACTATTGTAAACACGAGATACTTAAATTATAATAGTCATAAAGTTAAAGTTTCTTTGTAATTGATAATTACATTATAAAAGTCGTAAAAACATATCAAGTAATGTGTAAATGAATTTGTTCACTGACATGTTAAATAGATTTAACATTTTTTTTTATTAAGAATTCTCTAAAAACAATCGAGGTATTAAATTAATGCATGCAGTAAATATGCATTGTAAATGCTATTTAATAATAAGTGAATGAAGATACCTTGGTAAAATAATTTCAGGCCTAATGAATTTAAGGGAAAGTACAAGGTGAATAGCTTTCCTTAGAAAAAAATTAAATTACTCTATTAAATTGATTATAAAAATTCCTCTTCCTTTTAATATACAGAGTAACGTTGAATTAAATTTTCGATGTAGATGTGTAAATTAATTCGCATTATTTCACGTTTTATTTTCCCGTCTTATGGCAGTAAGAAAATAGACCAAAGTTATAAACAATACTGAAGACTGTTTTGAAGATTTAGCTTACATATCTAATAAATTAACAAAAAGTTAATCCTTATAATTGTTTTAAATTTAATAATACATTTTATAATTCACAGTATTTACTCTTGTGATTTAACATTTTTTATTATCTTGACAGTTGAAAAACATTTCAAAAGATTAACATTTTATTACCAGCCACTGCAATATACCTTTATCATTCCATAAAACTTAAAATAAATATTCAGTAACCTTGTTGCCGGTGTATTACCTGCATTATCCAGGATGTTAGTTATGCAATACGAACCTTTGTGAGAAAAATGTTTTGTTACGAAACCAAACACTCCATTACACATAAAAACTGTGCAATCTTCTTTCAACAAGTTTTAATCGTATTTCTGTTTCTTTTTTCAAATAAATAACTGAATATAACAGTTTTAAAGCTAAGAATCTTTATTATTCCAAATATCAGTGTTAGGCACCTTTAAAAAATGACAAAAAAGTTTGATTTTTATATAAATAAAATTATATCTTATTTAGGAGTAGTAATCAATAATGCTCTCTTTATGAAACGACTTCTAGGAATCCTTCTCGCTTGTAATTCTATATTTTACGAATTGTACCATATAAAAATATATAAATACAAAGTGTACCATATAGACTTTTGTGATCGACTGTAGCATTGAAAAGCTCCGAAAGCAATGAACTTGAATTATTGTAAATATTACATATTGTATAATCACGATTAAATAAAATAATTACACCAAGATTTGCTTTTATGCTCGCAAAACCGATATTATTTTTCTAATCTTTGCAAACCCCACTGAACACTTTCAATGGAAGTTAAAGTTCACAGTACATGAATACTTTTTTCAGTTTTTACCATAATTTTTGTTGTATACTTTCAAGTTAATATAGTTTCACTATGAGTGATTTTAGGTATAACATCCATATTCTTTCTAGGTTCTTAAATAGAAAAACACTGGACTTTAAATTCATCTAATTAAATCATTCCAGATTATTTTTCTATTTGTTCATGTAATGTATTATTTAACAGACCTTTAACATATCATTGAAGCAACGCAAATATTTTTACACATTCTAAATCGATACAAATGAAACTAAATTGTGTAGATAATGAGCTCGCCACAATAAGTAACCACACGCGTGTTTATTTTATCGCATTTTTCACCATTGTGTGACGCTATAAGACACGAATTTCAAGCATGACACGCGACGAATGTTATAAGTTTGAAATCGGTCACAAATCAGCCGGTTCTGGCCGTGAGAAACACATCAAATTAATTTTAGAGCATTCCGACGAACTGTTAGCCCCTTTGCCAGTGCGATGCTCGCGTCCGTGGCACGGGCCTTTGCTTGCGTAACGATGTAACATTACGTTCTACATAATTATATAATGGCGCGATGCATTCCAAAGGCCAAAGTTGGATCGATGTCTACGCTCGTGCAGGAGCATCATAAGACTTTCAGGAGGTCCTGTACCAGTTCACTTCCTCGTGTCTAGCAGACGACTACGATCGATCCAAATTCTGGCATACACCATATATACGATCAACTACAAATGGTTTTCCTTCGACTAACTTGCAATGCTGAGTTCATCGGCGTTGGACTTTACAGAAAACATACTTCGAAAAATACCAACGACCACGGAGAATATCTACGAATTCCAAACAAACTTTAAAACGTAAATATAGTGCGAGTGTGGAATGTGAAGCACGTGCTTTCATCATTTTTGTGAGATTCGGTTCCTTCGAGTTTGTATTTTATTCCGACAAGTTAGAGTTTCGTTTCTTCAAACAGGAATTTGATTTCGATGGGATTTATAGTGGCGAAGGATATTTGAAGGATTCTTGAAATTCAGATCGTGTGGAAAATTCTTATTGCGTTGCTCTGGAATTTCTGGGGAATAATCGAACTGGCGTACTGTGGTTGTGCTTCATCGTTCTATACATTGCATCTTTTTTAGCTATGGGTTACGTAATGCTTTCAAGCCATGCGATCGTGTGTTACGTGTGTGGTTTCAGTAAATTTAAAAGCCGGGATCGATGAATGAAATGTATGCTTCGTGTATTCATTCCATCGTCCGCGTTTCTGTCACTGGTTGAATGGACCAAAAGAGAACAAATGAATGCTTGTTTTACGTGAAAAAACAGACGTAGATATTATGTATTGTGTTGAACTTTCTAGAGTGTAAACATTCGGATGCTTTAAATCAGAATTGTTATTTTATGAATCGACCCCTTATTTCTACTCTCGTCATAGCTTTTTTCATTTTACTGTTTAATATTGCTGTAGTATTCAGTATAGACGTATTTCAATTAAAACTATACCTACTATGATAGTTTGGTTCTTGGAGCATTCATGCTGAAAATGAAGTTAACCAATAAAATGATAATATACATATAAAATAATAACATACAATATAAAATATCCATTTAATTGAAAGAGCATAGAGTAAGTTCATTCATTTTGAATTTCGTTTAAATGAATATCTAGTATACGAATGCAATCATAATTATTTAGAGTGCGGATGTTTATGCAAATGCACATGTTGAAAGAATGTAATTTGTTGAACATGTATGTGCATAGATATGCTAAGAGAACTTAGCAATGTACTTTTTATTTTACACAAATTGTATACCACATATGCTTTCCATATTTTACCTTTAAAAACATATGTAAAAATATACTTGCATATTTTGTGCACATCTAATGTATTTACGATCTACTGTATTTATGTATGTAGTTACGTCTTTTTCAGCGTATAAATTAATATTTAAGTCATAAACGTCAGCAGTTAAATGGTGCAAACATAGTAAAATTGCTTATTATTTATTGTAAATCAAATTATAATGTCCTAATGTGGATTAAAATGTAGTACGTATATGATATACATATGTTGGAGGTTTGTAAATTTGGTTCTGTTCTCTTTCGAGATTCTGGGGTAAGTGCCGTGGGGTTCATCACAGTCGTCTTACCAGAAGGCACCCTTGCCTTCCCCACTCCGTGGCCAGATTCTCCGGAACAAAGATCCTATTCTTTTTAGCAACGCAACGTCGGGCTGCTTGCTATCTCACTCTAAACTCTGTAATTCATTTTCAACGGTCGATCGCTCGGGGACACAACGTGGTCGCCAGTCATCGCCTGGTTTCCGACTTTACATACAATCAGTCCATACGGCTCTAGGGCGCCAGACATCGGGGGACGATGCCTGGAAGATCTCATGCGCTAAGGGCACTTTCCCTGGCTGCACGCGGCCTAACAATAAGTCCCAATCGTGAATCTTTCAACGGCACCTGTAAGATACGTGGACGCTAACATATATATATGCATATGTTCCATGCAAATATTCATATTTTTTTAATATAAGCAGCACATGTTTCTTACATATCTTACGCGCATACATATCCGCACTTTAATAATTATCATTTGATTCTTCGTTGTTTGAATATATCAATATTAAAAAGTATGAGAACTTTTACTGATACTCCTTTCATGGTTAAAATTATAAATAAGCATAATAGATAATTTTCCAAATTTTTATGCTGATATTTTTAAAACTAATTGTAAAGATAATTATCCCCTTACAAGAATATGTGACTTTGCAAGAAGTGTTAGTTTTTCCGCTTGTTCTATTGTAAATTTAAGTAGTTAGATTTAAAAATAATTAATTTTGATTAAGTTACTTGTTGTCCCGTCTAAAATTTCTATACACTTTGAAGAAAAGTATTTGTGTACTATGAAGTGTCGATTTCTAGTAAAAATATGTTTTTCGGAGCAGTGATTAGTTAAAACATATTTGTACCATAATAATCTATGAAAATGTAGTTTTCAATTAAATTACATTTAAAACATATCAAAACTTTAATTTATTGTTACACAGAAAATATATGGTTAACAGAAATCGTAAATCAATAGTGTATGGATACTTGTTTTCAGTCGCAGTACACCGATATAGCGTAGATATTTTTCTTTTTTCTATATTGTTTTGTGTGAAACACGTCTGCTAAATAAATAAATAAATAAATAATAATAGATCAATGGGAAATTTTTACTAATTTGATGGAACTACAGAAAATAAGAAAAGGAAAGAAATAATGTTAATCAGTAGCCTCGAATTGTCTACAGCTCGGTAAATAAATGGCTTGCAATTACGACGACGGCGTTCAATGGACTTAGGCGGCATTTAAAGTCAAAGTAACGAGCCGAAATAACAGTGAGGGCAATGACAACGAACTGCTTAAACGAGTATTAACCTTGTCGAAAGTACTGTGTAACGAACTAATGTCAGTTTTTGCATGGACGCTCGAGTACTTGGCTCTATTAGAATGCGTAAGTTGTTCAGGGACGAGGTGAGATCATTGACACGTTGTAGCTGTACGGTGTCGTTTACTGAACCCAAATAACTTGCTTTTTCTTTTATAAGAAGCGTTATACATTCTTAAATGTACGGTTATATCAGCAAGTCATTCCGCGATTAATATCGTTTTTGTCTTATTTTAAATAAATATCAATACGTAATAATATTCGCAATATTAAAATATTCAGCACATATATATAAATTTTCTAGTATATCATTGAAAGAGTGTTTCTTCTTTAATTTACATTAAACATCTAATGTGCGTTGGGGAATATTTTTTTTTTATTTCAAAAAGAAAAGATTGATGTATTAAATGTATCAATTGGTAATCCACTATTTTTGAATGCATTGATGTATTTATTTTATCTAAAGATTAATCTTTCTTTCAAGTTAGGAGTTTACAATTTGCCCAAAAAATGGTGTAAAGCATAGCAATTATAGTGTTTCAAACAATTAAAAGATCACATTTTGTAGCTGTTGTTTCCGTATCATCTTGATTCCGGTTTAAACTCAATCTTTTTCATAATATCGTATGAATACTATATTAATCTATCAAGCTCGTATCATTTCTTCCTATCTTTTCGTTTAAGGATGGGAATTCAGCTGAAAACCAAGTACTGGCAATATTCCAGATCAGATTTTGGAAAAATATATTTCTATAACATTTTTTATGTTGAATTAAAATTAAAGTTAAAATAACTCGGACAAATGTGAAATTTTCGAGCTAAAATGTTTACTATGGTTTATATACATCATATTAAAGAAAATTGTGTATGGATTTTTCACAAATAAATTTTGTTTGCATCTCGAATATGGGGATTCGTAAATTAATTTTTACATAATTCGATTCAGAGTAAAAAATAATATAAAAATATACTTTTTCAATATCTTATATGGAAAATTACTAGAACTTGATTTTCAATTGACAATGAATGCCTTTAGATCAGGCGATGTATTTTAGTAGAAATTTGATTTTTTGCATATTCTTTGCTATGTAGAATTGTTCTGCTAATACTGACATCATACGTTTGAAGCTGCTAAGTTGATGTATCCTGTCATTTTTATTACGAAAGTAGACTATTTCTATTGAAAAGGAACTGCAGTTTCCAATAACAGAGAGTGCAAAGAAATTTTTTCATCGTATTGTAGAAGATGTGGTATAAATTCGTTTAGCAGGATATTGGTTAAGAATAAATAGAATGTGGCGTCGTTTACAAACCCTACGAACGTTATTGAACTGGTTCAACGCGTTCATCCTTGATCCGCATCGTCGTTCTTGCGTAACGTCCAAATCCAAGCTAATCTTGAGGTTCATACAGGTGTAAGATGTCGATCGAAGGTCAAAGTGGGGTTTCAGAAATTTGATTTGAACTGATACTGATCCCTACGCTTTTTTTTACGGGCTAAGACGCATCAAATAAACATCAATTGTGTTACGTACAGTAATTTACGAGAGTATTCGTACGCTCGCTGCTGAAATTTTAAGTAATAAAAATAAGGGTATCATGTAACTGGTGGTACAATCGGCAGTTTTCCATTTGCGTGGAAAAACAAACCACAAATGTAGAATAATGTTTTTTTTATTTCAGGCTTCGTTTTCGAGAAAATGGAATTTGAAAATTCATTAGACACATATAAATTGAACTATGTTTCTACTACGCGTCACTATACAAGTTCATCGTAAACTACTTGCATTTACTCTATTTCATACGATAAAAAATTCATTTGGCAAAGATGTTCATCCAGAATTTTATCGAAAATTTTGAAGAGATCATAATTTTCGCGATAGAGCTGTGAAAAAGAAACCGTACATTAACAAAATAAATTAGAAAAAGAGATTTAATTTTGCGAAAGATATGTTAATCAGAACAATACCTTCTGGGATACCGTTATATTCTTCGACGAAAGTAAATTTAATATTTTTCGTTCTAATGAGTGTAAGCACATGTGAAGAAAACTCGAAACTGAGATGAAAATGAGAAGATTACGAGCAGTCGTAAAACGCGGAGGTGGTGTGGAGTCTGTCATGGTATGGGGTTGTATGGAAGTTAATAATACTGCCTCTAGTATCTATAGATGAAATTTTAGGCAAATACAAGTATTTGCACACATTAACACGTTGAGTGTCACATGATATGCAGCCGTGTCACACTCGATCTCCCACACAGTGCTACGTGACGCGTCTGCATGTCACGCAGTATTTTAACTTTTATTACTATTTACCCATCACCAAAATTTATTTTAACATTTTCCCGAGCATATGGTGTATATCGTATGTTTGTTTTTAATCTATGAAAAATGATTTTTATTATTTGGTTTGATTTGATTGAACGAACGTGATGAAAGTTATCCCATCCAGATTGAGCATAGGAATAAATAGTGCAACTTTCTTTATGGTTGTCAATATAGATAAATATAGTATCACGTGACATGTCGATGATCGCAAGCTAACTGTACGTGTAAATCGTATTATAGAAATTTTATATATTGGCACCTATGGGGTGAAAAGTAAAATTTAGGTATGGTACTTAACGTCTTAAAGGCAAATCTTAAGCAAAGTGCCGGGAAATTAATCTTGTTAACACACCCTAAATACACTATCACTAAGCCCAGATGTTGAACCTGTATAGCCTTTGTGGCCTGGAATAAGTAGAGGATTAAATAATTATACAATAAATAACGAGGAGATTGTGAAATAAAACATTATTGAAATATGGAACCGTATAGAAATGAATATTACGCAAAAATTAGTGTGCAACATGGAGGAATTGCTCTAAGCTGTTATTCAAACCAAAGGTGGACCACAAAATATTAATATAAGGTAAAATAGAGAAGTAGTATGTTATAATCAGACTCTGGATTTTAATGCACATTGATTCCTTTATAAATAAAGATAAAGAAGTGAAAGCTAAATAGGGGATAGTTTCGAACAAAAAGTATTGTTTTCTTAAGTTATTAGCTACGGGTTCACGTCGATTCACACAGTAGATAATGAGTACTTATGCAAATACTTATAATTTTACATAAATATAACTATACGTGATAAATAAGTGACAAATGTTTAAAATACGAAGTGGGGACTCAGTTTAGGCCCTAGTTTCCTTATTTAGTTGTATAAAAATATGAATTTGCATAAATATCCACAGTCAATTATTTATTAGACTTCTTTTTAATTTGATATCCGTTCTCATGATAAAAGTGAAATAAAAATAGATTGATTGTGTTATTTGATTCGCTAAATCGTTTACCTTGCGGCAAATTGTTAATCGATACGCCGTGATTTTTCACGCAAATATTTCATCGTATTCAACATGCGCGTGCGAGGTTTGTTTTATAAATCCAGATTATCGTGTTGACGTTTCGCTTGCCTACAAACGTTGTCGCTGAAAGCGAAAACCGTGCATTAACTGAATTATGGCGCAACAATCGCCTGAATCCGAGTGTAATCCATCCGATCAAGGCCATAAATCTATAAATTGACATTTGACTAAAAAGAACAATTAATTAAAAAATATAGAGCTTCTAATAATATGATAAACTGGTGGCAAATTGCAATCAGACATCTTAAAAAATAGTTCATTATTGGAATAAAAACAATTAATGGCTGATACAAAATATTGTTAGTAACACGAACTTCTCCATCATTTAATTTGTCCTTTATTAATATACATGAAGGCAAAAGTATTGTTAAACATAATCATTTAAATGATGACTCATCCTGAATATTTAAACGTTATCGCTAAGAAATATTGCCTTATTCATCTCACATATCTCTCATTTCCTATCTACCGTATCACTTTGGTTTCTTCGCATTGTTGGTATCCTTTTGATTTGCATAAGTTCTATAATATATTAATAAATAAAATTATATTAATAAACAAATAAAATTTATAGAATAATAAAATTTTATTCTGACTATTCAAGCAATTGTATTACAAGTAAAATTATATTATGTGTTACAATAAAAATTGTAATTCTATGTAAGGAAGTATTGAATGTATCACAACAATAAGGAATAGCATTACTTGCCAGCAATTTGGGCAAACCAAGAAAACACCATTTAAAAATCAAGTCTATTTTCAAACGTGCTATAAATTCATGGTCAACTAATAGTGGTAGTAACAAACTTTCTCATTGAATAAAGGTAACCTCTGTATAACACGGTTGTTACGTTCCTAAAAATATCGTGTTATACGAATCTCCGTCTACGCATTTGATTCGAAATGTAAGATGCAAAACATAAAAAAATGGCTGAGATTTATGGAAAAGTTGGATAAATACGGGATGGTGAATGGTCCAATATTTGCACGTGTCTTTGCTTTTGCTTTTTGATCGAAATATAGCTAACCGTCCCAAATGGTTTCCAATATGATTGTGTTTGCCTATAGGAAACATTTCTATTGCTATCAATAAAATAGCAACACGTGTGAAAGCTGTGAAATGGAGTATCCCATTTTGTTCAACTTTTTCCCCAATAACTCTTTTCTGTACCAGTAACGTTGAAAAGGTTCCTTGGCCTCAGTACTAGAAAGAGATATTTGTTATAAAATATTTATGCTTCTCGTGAAGAAGAGTGATACGTTCTCTATAAAATGACGGAACATCAGGAATAGAAATGGAGTTTACATTCGTCACTTTATCAGAGTATGGGATTTTATACGGGACGTTACTTGTAACATATGTGGGTCAGTATGTTCAGAATGAGAGTTTGATGTATGAGCCGCGCGTCAAAAATAGACACGTTGCTCCAGAGAAGATGGATATTCTCTCAAACGACGAATATTCTTTTTAGCAAACACAAAAAAAGAAAATCGAAACAGAGGAACGCGAGTGGGGGTGGAAACTTGAAAGCGTTTTCATTATGAAACTTCTGACTGTAGTTTTTATTAGAACGTGCTTGCAAATTGAATTTTAACTACTTGGTCGATGACCATTCGATTGTTTTGTTTTACGCGCATACAATGGAGGTGATCAGTCTTTCGATGACCTCGTTAAACAAAAGTCCAATTTTATTCCTCCTTTTTAGAATTACTTATCGAGATTTGATATTTCGAGGATTTGATGGCTTTCGGAAAAATTTCTATTTACTTTCATCTTCGCAAATTTGTTTTGATAAATTTTATTAACTATAGTTTATATTAAGTGTACCAATGAACAGTCTATCTTTTGGTTCAATTCAACATTTATTTTTAACAAAATTAAATATGTACTCTGCCTTAAATATATGTACTTGTTATTGTTTTATAATACTTTGTTGCTTTTCTCGGATAAGTTATGAATTCGTGCTGGAAAGAACATTTGATCATTTGATAAAATAAATTCGTCGATCTATTAAAAAATAGTGAATTACTTATTGCTACACCTCACATTATTAATAATAAGCAACTTATTATGGGCAATCGTACGCACTTTGTAGCTTATTAAGAAGAGCTACGATAGTTTGGACTTTGTTAATAAAACATTAAACTGAGAAACTTGTATGAAAAATATGATATACAATTATACAATTATAATAAGTAATATAAATTGAGAATTAATAAATATCGTTGTACTGTAATGTGAGATGATTTTCGGATATTAAAAGTATGAGCGATGGACAATAATTGGTTGTCAATTTTGCTCGTTCTGAAATGTCACGATACTTGTCTATAGTTGTGACACCTTGAAGTGTCACTCACTTGTAGATATAGCGACTTAACAAACACGTGCTGTGTATCTTCTTCTTAGTTGAGTTATATGAATTTTCCTTTGACGCATAGAAAAACATTATTAATGCTGAAAATTTGGCACATGATAGAAATATTTATTTACATGTGTCGAAAGCATTTTGACAAAGTTAAGAAAAGATGACATTCCTCTATGCTATAAATAATTAGTAAATTGCAGATGTTGGGGTACATTCATATTTTTATAAACAGGACTAAAGAAAATTGAAATAGAGTTATTTAGAGATTCATAAATGCTATAGTGCGTAATTTGTGATGAATATTTTATATATTTTGCATACATATTTACAATCGAATAATAATTAGTTAATAATATATAGTGTGCATGAATGTATTCAGAAAAATTGTGACTGTGACGTGTAAAATATTTCAGAAAAGTACGTTTAAAGTTAATGATTTAATAAAATTCGTAAAAGAAGGTAAACATCCACAGAATCAGAAACGAGAATGTTTTATATACAATTAGAATAAGACGTAGTGGCTTGATATTACCTATGCTTTTTTTATTTTGACCGCTACTGTTTATAACTGAATAAAGTATCAGTTGGTTTGAAATAACAATAATTTTAAATAACTAAACTACATTTTTCATGTTTGTCATTTTCATATATTAACAGAAACAAATGATCGAAGTTAAATCTATTTATCCTTTTTATTGAGTTCGGTGCTATATCTTAAATTAATGGAATTATTTTTATTTTAACTGTATTGCGATAAGATTTTATTATTTTATTTGTTCTTTTTTAATTTACGTGTTAATATATGTAAATAAATATTTCACTACACTTATCGAATGGTATATAATCACAACTTGTTAGAGAATTATCATATTTTTTTATAAATATATTGAGAGTATTAACACTAATCTTATCGATATTTTACATATATCAATTCAATAAATCTTTCTGAGTCAAACAGAATAGCAAACAGAAAAAAAAAATAAGAAACTGGTTAAATATATATAATATAAGGAAGTTAAATGAACGAAAGAAATAACAATTAATGTAGAATTTTAAATGAAATATTTTAATGTCGGTCATTTGACCGAGCGTGGTACGGTTAGCGTTAAATATAATACTGCAGTAATAAAATAGAAATATACAATATAAAAATATGAAGTACTTGAATAGAGAATCTAATGAAGTAAATAAGCGTTAGAAAATATAGTACATTATCTATTTACGCAGGTCTATTTTTTAACTATTGATTTGCCTAGAATTTTTCATTTCAGCTAGCTCGTAACGCAAACAAGTAAACAATATATAAATAGATATATAACTTTGTTCTACCTTGAAGTGCGAAGCAAGAATATTATTAAATTGCTTCATTGAAACATTTTAATTCTAAAATAAAATAATTTCTTCGTTACCGTACTTTCCCTTTAAATTTCACCACGCTTCCTTTTACCAATACTTTCTATATTTAAATATAAAATGCACAGATAATCACTTTTATATTCAAAAAGTACACATTTTGTTTTTTATAATAGATTCAGTGTTCTACAACAAAATCTGACCATTACATTATTTCCATCTGTAATTATTATCGCTAATATACTACATACGAAAATAGAAGTAAAAAAGAAGAAACAGGTGAAATACAAATTTCACGTGTAATTGAAGAGTATCCATGATATTTAGAAAGAAGAAGAACAAATATATTTGAAGTACAAATTAATGTACACAAAATTCAATATTTATTGATGTACAAAAAATAGATACAATTTATTGTTCAATCTCTGTGGCAAATAACGAAGTGCGATACGTCCAATATGGCATCCGTCACGTCTTTTCATCCGACCGCAAAAATAATCTCCAGTATTGTACTCATTTATCGGATAATATCCTTTTTGGAAAAAAATATGATGCGTTTGTGTCGGATAAAATCGCCAATACTTTAAAAATAGAAACACTAAATCAATTTATCCACCTGTGATTAAAAAATTACTTCTAGTTTCAAGTGCACCTTTAAAAAAATTGTTCCTGCGTGTATCGAAGTGTCGTTCGTAGACTGACAGGAAATGATGATTGACAATCGCATCTCATTCAAATTGAACTTGGCATCCGTTGTTAATGAAGTGATCATGATTTTCGAGGTTCATCGTTGATTTACTCCCCGACTTCAACTCGCTTTCGTTAAAAATACCCGCGAAGCCCAATGAATATAGAAGCGGGAATACGTTGTCGAATGAAATGTAGGAAGGTGTAGTACGTGTACAGGGAGATTACGGCCAATTATTTTACCGCCACCCGGCGACGGTTTTGTTTTATCGTGACACGACGTTAGAGAAGCGCCAGTGACGTCACTGGACCCACTCAGCCGATAGACAGTAGTCATTGAAGCGATAAACATATTTATTAAGTGTGTTAAGGGGGACCTTTGGCGCAACCCGAGGCGTTCTTGCGCTTAATGTTTGCCTCATTATTATACTCGCGATCGCCTCAGCCCTCTTTGCCTTTGCCTCAGTCTTTTCACCTTGTGAATATTATAAAGATTACTCCGCTTTGCGCCACTTTTTCGCTCCGTGCCTTTACATCGTTGTGTTTCGAAAATGTCAACGAACGCGTTTGCTCCTTTTTTTTTGCCCAGGGAAGCGATCCATGCTAGCAATTTGAAACACTCTGCTGTTATCGTTGATGGAAAATGTAAATTCTCAGCTTTTTAGCGCGCAATTGCATGAAGAGGAAATTTTGGTGTTTAATGTAAAAGTAAATTGCAAAGCTGAAATTTACAAGTTTCTGACTTTTCATTAGAAACTCCACAGTTTATTCGACACACGCGATGTTTCGCAGTTTTTCTGCAGTTGTGAGTGGTATTGCTAGGTGCTGCCAACAATGTTGATTGGACGTAGTAGCTGAGTAGCGAGTTTATACTCGATCTGGGTTGTTTTAATTGAACCGCTCGCGGGGACTGAATTTAGGACGCATGTTCACTATTGCGGAATATTCCAAAGCAGTTTAAAAACGTACACAATAATTGTGGAGTTCAAACAGTAAACGATAGTACCTCGTGTATTAAAAAATTAAAACATTATTCTTTCAGTATAAAGGGTGTAATGTATAAATATAATAATATGAACATAATCTTTATAAACGTATTTATAAATGTATATGTATATATATTTAAAAAGTATTATGTTTATATAATTATATTTATATATATATATATCTGATGTTGTTCAATACTTAAATAGAGAAGTATTTTACGTTAAATTAAAATAATTGTCCTATATTTATATATTTGTTAAACTTTATCTTATTTGCTTATCACTGTGCTGCTATGGTTTATTTCTTTACCACTGTATTCAGTCGTACAGTCATTATTAGACTGCGGATTTTTATGCATTTATAAGAAATTTAACTGTGGTAAAAACAACAGGATAAATATAGTAGGCAAAAATATATGAAATATCCAAAATATAGTACACATTACTACATCTACATTAAAGTAAAATTGATTTCTATTTAAGTTCTGCTCCCCTGGTTGTGTCTATAAATATATGAATTTGCATAAAAGTTCATAATCTAGTAATTATTAATTTCAGGCTTTCCGTAATGCTGAAACTATCCGCATAATCGAACATCCAATTAGTGACGCTACGGATTATCGTAATCCGGATTTTGAATATTCGAATTTCTTCCCAAGAAATACAGATATCTGAATATTGATTGGATTTACATAATTACATCTTGAAGCAAAGATATGACTGTTTAAATCCTGTTCAATAATAATATATTAGTCTGTATTAGTCATATTATGTACAATAATTACATAAGTAGTCATCCTATTCTATTTATATAATATGTTGTATTACTCTCTGAATTTATCTGAACTATTCGAATATTTCTATCCGGTTATCCAAATTATACGGATATTTTTAATTATCCGGAGTATTTCATTACTACTCCGAATATTCGAATATCCGTATTATTCTGATCATATGCCCAGTCCAAGTATTCAGACTAAAATAAAAATTCTAACCAATTATAATTTCCTTCGTATAAAAGTAAAAGAATACCTAAGTCTTCAAGACAAATATAGAAGATGCTCAACTAATAAGTACTTACTTACAATACCTAAATTTCTGTTCACATTTCATTTTTTATCACTTTTCTTAAAGTGTTCATTTGCATAGACATTCGCAAACTATTCTCTACATAAATAAGAGTTATAAATAGTGACCAAACTGAGGGCAAAGCGGGTAACATTACACGCTAGTTGCACGTGTGATGGAAAACCGGAAGCCCGAGCATGATAACGTAAAAACCCCTAATTAAATATTCCAATGAGCTTCCTGTCGCGGAGTGTAATGGCTGTTCAGTACAGAATCTCTCGGGAAGCACAGTCCTTTATTTCGTACATTGTAAACGATAATGCACGAGCTATTCGCAGTTCGTATTCCCAATAGGGTAAAGCCGAGGCAAACCCTGTTGCTCCCCTCTTATGGAGGCGGAGCGAAAACGGGTATCTAGTGCTTTCCATTTTTCCGCGTTTCCGATTCCTTACATTCTTCCTTTTCCCATTCGCCATTTCTACGTTGCTGCACTTTTACTCTGCACTTCTCGGGCAATAAGAAATTTCTCGCTTTACTCTTTAGAAATGTAGAAAGGAGAAACTGAAGGAGGTGGCGGTAATGAGAAAAAGGAAAAACACTTGTGTACAAAAATAAAGTGAACGAAATTAAAGGAATCATTCAGTTTTCGTTTTTCCTAATTCAATGGTGATTTTAAACAATTGTTGCCGTTAAAAAATTGATGTTGTTCAACAGCTGGAAAAATATGAAATTCGTATAAGTATTCACACAAGTTGTCAATTTTCTTCAACTCTATTTAAGTATTTGCCTTACAATAATATAACTATAGCATGGATTATGGTGTACATTCAATAATGCCAGAATGTATTTGTAATAAATAGATAGTGGATTTTTATGCATTTATGGAGAATTTAAATATGCAAAATGGTACAAAATGCACGCGATATGCAAAAAATGTACAAAATATTGAAAGTAATGCGCGAATTATTATATTCTGAAGATGAATAAATCCCCCCTTTAGATTCTATTTGTTTAATTTTGTTACGAAAAATGTGAGGTTGTAATGAAATCACAAGTGCAGTCTAGTAATAAATTTTAATTTTAACTAGAATTTTTTTATCATATTTATCATACGTAGCTAGTAAAGAAATCGCAATATAAGGAGTTAAATAAGTAAAATTTAATGTCAGAAAAGTGATTGCTTTATTAGCTTGATGCATACGAAATGGCAGAGTACAAACAGCACAGATTGTTTCGTCATTTATAATAGAGATACACAGACAAATAGGTTGATAAAGATAAATACATGATTTTGTTGATCATTAGCAAGTATGTGTGTAAACTGATCGAAATTATATTGATTAAATATACAAGTTAAATTTGAGAATATAAAAATAATTCATAGATTTGAGTATTTCAATGACTGCGATTTCAAAAGCTTTGAAAATGGAGGGTCTGAAAAGTTAAAAGCTTGAAAATTCGAAGGCTTGGATATTTAAAGGCATGAAAATTCAAAGACTTGGAAATTGTAATTTTCAAAAATAATTTGAAACCTTGATGGCTTGGTAAGGATTCCCAACGATTTGACAATTTAAATACTCAGAAATTTGAAACTTCATAATTCGAAGATTAAAAATTTGCTAGCTTAGAAATAGGAAAGCTGCAAAATTTGAGGATTTGAAAACTCGAAGGCATGGAAATTCGAACCTTTGATATTTGAAGATTTATTAAAAATTCATCACTTGAAAGTAGCGATTCCAAATTGATAAAGATACCAAGAGTTTGAAGATAAACGCTCTGAATTAATTTGTATGTCTAATATATGTATGCATTAAACCTAATATTATCCAAAAATTCCTTTATTCGAACACTTATGTTCCCTTATTAGTTAAGATAAGAGACGTACCTTTGTCCTTAAATAACCAGATAAATTTATCGATCAACCTAATAGGTAGTTAAACATAACAGCTTTAGTTAGGAGAGGAATAGAGTCGTGGTTGTTTCGATAAACAGGTATCCGTTTATCAGGCCAAGGATGTCGCCGGATATCACCGATAGCCGCGAATATCCGGTAAACCGCAAGCGTGTATAAATTGTTCGCGTTCCGCATGGCCTGTCACGTTTCGATAAGTATTCTGATGGATTTAACTGTCCGGGTGAATTGACATGCGGTATAGTTGCAATATATGTATGTAGATCCGTAACTGGCGTGTGGTATTGTTATATTTGGTTTTATTCTTTATACCGTGGCGCCTGGAAATGAATTTAGATTGCAGAGAGATTAACGCGTACACCGAAATTCATTGAAAAAGTTTAACTGAACTTTCGGACGGCTATCAGAAACGAGAAGCGAAACTATTCTCATCACGATTCGGTGAATCCTTTCTTCTTTTTTTTTTTAGTGAAACAGGTCTTCTAGCTTTGATTAATATGTATAACTTACGCTTGGAATGGAGTGGTCTAGTTATTTGATAAAATGTTAAAATAGGTATAATGTATGACGAAATTACAAATATATAAATTCTACTTATTCTCGTTGAAACACTTCAGCATTTCTGATAATTTTGTTTACCAGATGTACAAAGTGAATTAACTCTTACCTTTACTATTTTTTTTAATACTTGCAAATGTTAGCATTAACTGTTTACCGTTTTAATTCTCCTTTTAGTTGTGGGAAAACAGAAATTAGATTTAGTTATAGTTTTCTTTCCAATATAGAATCCAGAATAATTACGAATAAGAAATATGAGAAGAAATTATGAAATAAAATTGTATTGTTCAGGTTACAGAAAATAACAATATAGAAATTGTAATTTTAATTGATGGCCAATCATTAATAAGTAAAAACGTCGTTCTCAATTTTATTAGAAATGGAATATAATAAGTAACGTTACTTTTTATCAGTGAATCTAATAAGTGTATTATGATAAGATAAATTATTTAAAAAATAATTAAATAATTAAAAATTCATTAAAACGCAGTTGTTTGGGAAATCAATTATCTTTAAATTGGATTTTTGATATACTGTAAAATTTCTATCTAATTCGAATTATGTGCAATAAAGGGTATAGACGAATAAGAGGATCAAAAGTGCTCCCAAACCAAATTGAACTTATTAGATACCAATTGATAGGTTCTCGAAGGAAAACCGTCTTTACCGAGCTTGCACATGCTTACACATTACACATTTAATACATGTAAAAGTATTTGTAATTATTAGACTGCGGATCTTTATGCAAATTCAGATTTCCATAAATAAAGTTAAAGAAACGAGATATAAATAGGGGATTGTTTCACCCTCTAAATACTAAAAATTGTGTTTTACTTTCAATGTTTTGAAGTATATAGTTTTGAGTACCATTTGCATTTTGTACCTTATTACATATTTAAATTTTCTATAAATGCATAAAGTCTAGTAATTATATACAATATCCATTTATTAAACATAATATATTGATGTCATTTTTTGTGTGTGTTGAGATGTATTAAATATCCGATGTTTTACTGTTTTGACTATGTACCCCCATTTCAAAAAATGTATAAAAATTATGTATCAATGTGCATAACGAGACTCTGAAATTAAAAATATACTGGTAATAAGTTCCATATTTCAATAAAAAAATCGGCGTTTTTAAACTTCTCATTTTTTTTTTGGTTAAAAATCGGTTTTCTAGTCGAAAATTCTGAAAAATTCACAGACATGTATCCCATAGGATAGAATATCCCTGGTTTTTCATTATTAATTTCTATTCAGTAAAGCAAAAGGTACTGAGAAATTAGTTTACAGAAACTGTAAATTACGTTTCATCCTGTAACTATCCTCTTTTTTTGACTTCCTTATTGGGCTTTTAATAACATGATAATCAATCGAAAATTAAAAGCCTATTAAAGTATAATTGCTGGAGGGATCAATTATATTTAAATAGAATTTCTGATACACTATTAAATTTCTAACTATTTCGAATTATGTGCAGTAAAGTTAATGGCATGGTAATCAAAGCTTGAGGATTAAATTATAATATGTATATTAAATAATAAAGGTCAAAATAGAAACCGTAGTGTGCCAATACTTTATGTAGCTATTGCACGTATACAACATTAATCTAATTTACGGATCATTTAAAACATACCAGTTTCCATCGTCTCGTTTAAAAATATTTTAAGCACAGAGTAGAGCATTGAATTCACGCAGTCAAAGTTGGAATTAATCAAAGTCACAGACACTCGTTCATTCAGTGCGATATCTAGCAACGCGGGAAATCTATTTATCTGTGCAGGAAACTAAATTTGACCGGGCAGCCGGTACAAGGACCGCAAAACATGTCTTGCCCTAGTCCTAACACCCGAGACCTAGTTCACGAAGTTGTCCAGGTCTCGTTCTAGTCGAAACAAGCGAAATCGTCCGTCAGTGAGGGCATAAATATAGAAACAGACCAGGGTAGTGGAAAGCAGACAGCAAAGTAGCGGCGAAAATACGCAAATACACATGTGTGTGGTTGTCTGTACACCGTTTCTATCGGTTTAATCCGTTCCTTGTTTGTGTAGGATCTATTTATTCTGTTTATCGTGCAGCTCGCGCAAATATCGAAGACCAAGAAAGGATAATACAGTAATGTTCGTTTCAATTTAAGTAAAATTTACTCCGCTAATTTTCAGCTATCCATTCCCGCTACTAACAAGCAAAGCATTTAAGGTGTAATTTACGGTTCTTATTAAAACATTGCAAATCGATAATGAGTTACAAGATATACGGATATAAATTTTTCATTTAAATATTTCACTGTAAAATGAGTTACATTTACTAAAATCTTTTATATTAAAAAGAACAATATTATGCAACAATCTAGCAAAATTAGCCATTTTTTCAATTTGTGCCACCCATTTTTCGTTAAAATAATGAGACGTTCTTTCACAATAAACTCTTGGAACCATTTGTTTATGTCAATAAAGGTGGGAATTAACTGAAATAGCACATATTGGAGCACACAACTTTAGCCATGGTAATTGGATTAAATTGGTTAACCCCGTTTCTTCTTCGTATAGAATCTATTCTTTCTATTTGTCGTGTGGTTTGTGTAAGTAAAGCAAACACGGCAACCAAGGTCGTTTCCTTTACAATGGAAAATTTTAAATGTTCCTCTTCGATGCCTCGCAACTCCCTCGAGGTCTCTGACAGGTTTGACATAGCTTGTATTCTTTGGAGCTCTCTGAAAAACGAAAAACGAGATTTTAAGCTTCCACTCGTGTGTTCATTTGCTTAAAGTAGTATAATAAAGGCAGCTTGTGGTAGAGTTGAACAGTATGACAAATTTATCTTGTAACCTGTTTCCTTTAAAGATATTATATAAAATTTTTCAAATACTTCCAGTAGGAATATGTAAAGTTTTGAGTTATGAATTATTGAACGCATTAAATACGATGGTATAAAATTAAAATAAATTGTAAGATGGATAAATAAATAGAAATATATGTTTCATTAAATGCCAGTTATATTATATATAAGATATCTCTTGTGGATTTTTATACAAACTCTCAGTTTTTATAAACAGAAATAGGAAAATAGGACATAAATAGGGATTTTTTAATTTATTGAATATTATAGCGCATTTCTTACTTTGAATATTGTATGTAATGTTAAATATTATATGCTTCTCGTATTTTTTGCATTTAGTTGTTTGTTTTGTATTTTTCGTATTTAAATACTGCATGAATGTGTAAAAAGCCACGGTCTATTTATTAATAATATATCTAATATGAATCGAAGTTATGAATATGCTAATTAATAATTTATTAGATTGCGCCGTTAGAATAAGTAGGAGAAAGTTGTTTAAATTTTCATAGTTTCTTGATTCTTAATCTAGTTCTCCTTATAATATAAAATATAATTTTTACTTGCGGAATTGTCCAACAATACGTTTCAAAGTAAAGACAGAATTAGATTCATTAAATAATATCTGTAATATACGTCTTGGAATTATTTTTGTCGTAATACTGCAAGGAAGGTTGGTGATAAATTTGTCCTTTATTTTTAGCGTGAAATGGTAATCGTTAGCAGTTGCCTAACGACGTATTATATGTATAGTGTTTTACGGTACATTGATGTTCTACGCTAAATTGTTTTGATGAAAAACAAGCTGGCAACCTGGTGATTAATTTATCATCATTGTTCGTGACAACATTTCATAACCGAGTCAACGATATATTTAGTTCATCTTGGAGCATTTAGTTTAACGAAAATATACACCTTCGCTTAACTAAATAAATAGGATGTTGATATTTTTAAAATATTATAATCTATAAAAGTATTCAAGTAATTCCTGTCATGGATCATCCCTAAGCTGTGTTAGATTTTCTGTTTAGACCGCATTTTTTATTTTCTTCTTTCTTCTAATAACCGTATTTGTAATCTTATACGTATTAAAAGGCTTCTTACAAACACACATGTATAGTAGATACAAAATCGTGGACCTTCGATTAACCCGCGCGGTGTAAATGCAGAAGCCACACGAATTTGGCGTGGAACTCGTTTTAAATTACTCGGTGAATTTTGGAACCATAAAACTTTGTTTCCTTTGTTTTGCAATACCGCTAATAACTCATGCAAGAAATTGATACCCCCATAAAAGTAACGAGGAAAACAAAACGAAATAAAATAAAAAACATTGTTTACTTTGGACTCTTTGACTGCGCCCTGCTCAGTGCTGAATTAATCAATAAGTAAAACAATTTTGTGCTCTTGACATTAAGTAAGTAGGGGCACCATATAAGTATAAATAAAATAAAATTATGTGACAATGGAAAAATAAATAGTACTCGGTTGTTCCGTAAGTTTGTAGCGCATTTGATAATATTCACTTCCGTTGTGTAATTGAACTAGAAGAGGATTATTTTGTATGAGTTTCACTACATAATAACATTTTTAATCTGAGCAGATATTATTTCTATTTGGACTACTTAAAATTAAATACATCAAATGTTTCAATAATGAAGTAGCAAAAACTGTTAATCGTTGCCTAGGATATTCTACTATGTATTATCATTTATTGTACCTAATATTTGTGAACTTTATTAGTAACCAGAAATTTAATAAATTAAAAGCCTAACAGAATTACCTGTAGGGATTCATGTTGGGAAAAGAAAGTGTGCAAACAGTGCAAACCTTTTGGAAAAGGTGATTGTGGAGCTTTCTAATAAATACACAATTGTCAAACAATAAATACTACATGCGCAATAGTAGACTAAAATATTAATGTGTACATATTACCGATGGTGGAAAAGAGGGGATAGGATAGGAAAAAGGAAGGGTGTTGCGTTTCGTTCTGGGCCTGCTAGTGGACTCATCAGTAAGGCTACCTAGCAGGCCCTGCCTTAGACGTTGGGATATTGGAAGGAAGGTTAAAAGCGGTATATACATATATGGACGAAGTAGTTGGAGCGAGTATATTTCGAGAAAGTCCTATTTCGTATGTCCCTCTAGTGGTAGGTGTAGGAGAGCCGCCACATTATCTTTGAATATTTCTAAAATATAACTATGAACTTTCCGATCAACCTAATAATAATAATTTGTCGCTTTATTGTACGTTCTTTTGATTTCGAGAAATAAAATTTTATTGTACGGAAGCGATTAAAAAGTTGTGTATTGCATAGGAAGTGAGTTTTCTGCATAAGCGGACCTCAATATCCTTTAAGTGCTGAAGGCCTCTGAATGTCTTAATACGACCCTGGTCACGTTACCATCTCCGTAACGAAGACCTAAAAAGAATCCGTAGTATATACGCGTTTTCTTTGAAATACATCTTATCAAACAGCGCTCAAGATTCGCGATGGCGGCTTAATTGAAAATTAAAGGGAAAGACGTTTAAGTGGCGGTTGCCAGACGTAAATACGCGGCGTCGAACGAGAAAATAGACGGGCCGTGACCTGGTAAGCTGTTCTGTAATCTTGGACAGATTCTCTGGGTTCACCCTCCTTAGCTTCCTCTCTTCCTCTATTCTTCTATACCCAATTCAGCTTCTTTAGTCCTTTCAGCTTCCGTGATACACTTCAAGGTTCCGTCTCCGATTCATTCCCCGTCCTTGTTTGTGTGCTTCGCACGTGTTATTGCCATGTCTCCCGTTATACAATCATATTATCGTCTGGAACAATATTTAACCAGGAGATGGTTTGCAAGTCCCCATGGTGTTTGATTTTCATTGGGTCGGATCACGTTATATCACGTGTATCGGGTTTACTTGCTTTTAGTACGCCTACGGACATTTGTTTCAGAGCATCTTATTTAGAATCTGTCGCCAGCGACGATGATTTCGTCGCGAAAGGTCGGCGGCAAATTTTCCTTGGATTTTATAAATATTTAAATAACGTTGATCAATAACGACGACAATAACGAGGCCGCGTGGTTTGGTGTGGTGTTTTAATATGGTAGGCCGATAAATTTCAGCCGCAATAATTGTAGGGAAATGGACGATCGCCAGACGTCGAGTAAGTAAAAAAAAAAAAAAAACGCAAGTTCACACATATTTAGTATGAATTGAAATCTCGAATTCCAAAAGAGTTTAAGTTCACCATTTGATATTATAAGCATTATTGGTAGGCTGTTAATATTTATGCATTTATGAAAAGTTTAAGGGTGGAATAAATCTCTATTCGGGTTTCATTCCTTTACCTGTGTTTATAAAAATATAAATTTGCTTAAACATCTGCGGTCTAATTATTACTTATCTAACAAAGTTTAAAAGAACATAAATATCTCATCGCTAAAATGTTTATTAATAAAAAATATGAGAAAAATGAAAAAGGGGAACTACAAGTTCAAGAAAATAAACAGAAAAAAAACATTTATTTTAAAATGTTGTTTAGTAGAAGTGGGTTGTTTTGAAGTTCATGGCTACAATTACTTTCATTTCGTGGCCCATATTTCGAATTTTATGCCATTTACCAGCGCGTAAGTACGTGTCCATGAAATTCTACATCTCTTCAACCTTCAATCTTATCTGTAACTCATTATTTTCAAGAAAGATGCTCTTATCAAGACGTTGCTGTAAATTACGAAGACTACAAGCATTTGACGATATTTTTTAATTTTGTTTGCATTGATTGAATATGAATTTATCGGTGAATAAAAATGTTCAAACTTCCTATTTACCGCACGAATAAAAAAACTTTCCCTACTGCATGAAACGTATTTTTCCCGTCGCCCTTTGACAAAAACGCAATACTCTACTACTTTTATTAAAAGAACCACATTTTTCATCAGTGTTTCGTTTTTACCTCGCACAACGCGTAACCGCAAGCTCGCCGCAACGCTTTGAGCTATTTATATATATTTTTCCCGGGGAAGAAAAAATTAATCTGTAGTAGGAGAGGGTACTTGGTGAACTCTTATCGCTTTATATAAAATTTTCGACGTTTCTACACACTGAAAGTGGATTTTAATGCCGCGCCGCACTCACGCAAGGGAACAATAATAATTACGTTCACCCTCTGACGGCGATTAATAATGAATTCCATAAATGTAGGCGTTCAGTTATTTATACATTTTGATGGAAATTTTGTATAACAATCGACGATTTTTCTACCTTACATTTTTTCTTGTATAAGTTATAAATTGATATTAAATTAGAGATCGCACTGTTTTTTCGTTCATCTATCTAGCATAAGCAATTCAGGTTTATGCAAAATACCGAATCATTTCATAAATTTTCATGTGTGTAATTCTTCTAAATTGTTCATAAATTATTTACTTGTTTCTATAAAATTATTTTTCATAAACTAATTTTGAAATTGGTGATAATGCATGGGGATAGGTATTATGTAAATTATTCAAGCTTTTTTATGTAACCTATCATCATTATATAACGATTACATAAAGAAAGGCAAAAATTGATGAAATAGAATTAGACATTTTCAAAGGAAAGTTAGATAATTTGCATGCCTATACAGTACCGACTAAAATTTTCGAAATATTGTGTTCTTTGCTAACTTTCTTATGGTTTCAAAAGTATTAGGTTGTTGCATAATAAATGTTAATTCTCAATTAGGATTCGCTTAATAAGTCATTTTAAAATTCTAAAGTATTCGACAATTCAATTTCAACGGAATGGTTGGATTCAAATGTTTCCTTTGTTAGCTAAAAGCCTTCATTTTGAAACAATCTATACTTATAACAGCCTTTTACCGTTCAATTAATATTTGTTATTTAACAACCTAATAATATTGTAAATAGTGGTAGTGTTTTCTTACATTATTATAGATTTTTAACTGAGAAGTTTTCTAAAGTAATACATTCCTAAACCCTTTTTATTTTCTTCTATGAAATTTTACATTGTCCTAATATCATCAAATAGTCCTGAAAAATTTGAAATATTTATAAAATTTTAATTTAAATTCTTACGAAAATTTATTTTTTTGGAATTTCAATTAATGAAAAATTCACTTGTAACTTTCTGGAAAATAATCTCTTCTGTTAAATAAGATATATTTTCTCCGAAAATCCAATTTTAATGAGGAATTTTTCCTCGACCTATCTACCAACCATTGTTGTTTTCGCGGTAAGCGATTGATTCGTGCAACTTCATCGAAAGCAACACGAAAAGGACAATTAGTCCCTATCGGGCGTTATTCTACGTTGTTACAACGATGTTAAATCCCCTGTAGCTTCTGACATTTTGTAAAAAATTGGCTTCGATTTTTCTCATATATACCGCTACTACGATTTTAAAAATACCCCACGATAACGATCCTATCTTTTTCCTTGGACACGACAAATAAGCCGGTTATATATAAGCGATGCCTTCCTTTTCAAGGAAAGTGCGTTGTATTACCAATGAACGCAAACCCCTCTGTTAAGACTTATATGTAGTAAATGAAACTTTTACGTTTATTCCGCTTGAACTTTTCCATTTTTGTCTCGTTTCGAAGGAGGGAAAATTTAGCTGTGTTATGCTACGGAAGAAATGTCAAGCACGTCGTCGGATGATTAAAAAACGTGCAACTGGCTTTTTTTCGATAAAGCCCTGCTCGAATTGAGTACGGTATTTCAATCTCGTAGATATGCAACGCTTGAAACAATTGAAAAACGTGTTTGAATATTTTTTTAGAAGCGAAATCAAATGCCAGAAAATAATCAAGATTTAATGATCAAGGAATAAAAGGAGAAGTGTTCATATTTATGCTTATTTATTCTTCACGTGTTTATTATTAGACTACGTATCTTTATGCAAATTCGTCTTTTTATTAACAAGATTAAAGAAGCAAACCTGAAATAAAAGGTTATTCCACCATTTAAATATTCTAATTTCTATTGTATTTTACATATGTTGTTCATTTTTACATATTCCATGTATTATGTGTATCTTTGAACACTTAAGTTTCCCATAAATGCATAAAAAATCGCAGCCTACTTATTATATTGCAGTGGAGCCTTCAACATACGAACTGATAGAGAAATTTTCGCATAATAAAACAATTATTGTTTTGATACTGCACTTCATTCATTTAACACTATATTTACGAGACCAGTCAATTTAACGGATTTCAACTTTTTTGCTTACAGTTACAGAAATGATAAATATTAATTTTGTGCAATTTATGTTGGCGTTGATTGATGCAGTGATATGAATACATATTGGAATTTATTTCACCGCCTTCCCGATTCTATAATTTCGTGTGTTAAGAAAGCATACAGCAAAATTCTTCACTATGTAGGTGGAACTTTTCATGTCTATAAATTTTAAAAACTGAATTAGTGTGGCCGAAGATCAGTTTCATTTACTAGTTCATCAAGATTAAGAGATAGCCCTATTTGCATTCTGTAGTTGAAATATTCAGTTTATAAATTTTAGAATTATAATAGTCTAACAACTGTGCCCATACAAATATATTAACTTATTCTTGGCTTCATTAGACGATGCACCGATAAACAAGTGGTTAGTTATTTATAAAGCTTACACGCCATCTTTCGCCAGAAATATCCTTTACATCAATTATAGAAAATATTATTAATAGATGGCGAATTGAATAACAGCACAGGTCACTTGGTTTTTAAAATTTATTCCATGAAAACGTCGTTTTTTTACACGCAAAATTTCCAGTTTAGAAAACAGCGGTTACAATCCTAGCCTGTTCCAACAAACTTAGCCAATTTCTTCAAGAAATATCCGATCATTCTGCGTATACGCTTTCAGGTTGGATACTATTCACTCTTCTCAACAACATTCTTTCCAATGAACTTCTGAAGTTGCTAACATCGAAACCGGACAGTTTTCTCGAGGTAATGTGTTCTATTCGAAAATATAGCGCGGTGAAAAGAATTGGGATCAAACTTTAGGGACATATGATACATACCGAAGGAAAGTAAAAACTTGTAATGAACATAGGTTCAGAAAAGTCCTTTTTGGGATTTATTAGATATTTGTATTAGTGAAATATTAGCTTTGTATAGATAATATAGGACAAATAAAATAGATATTTAAAATATTAAAAGTATTATTTATTGTATCAAAATAAAGTGTAACATTTGTAACATTTTATGCTGATTCAAGATAAGTAACCAATATTTTCTTAAATATCTGCATAACGCAACTAGCAGAGAAAAGTGTTACGTATAATGATTTCGGAAATAATAACAATGAAAATAAAAAGATTTAAGAATTTTCTTAAATATTAAAATTTCATTACAATTAAATTTGATATTAACCCTTTCGCTACAAAGAATGTATAAACACGTTCTCAAAAATTGAATAAATATTTGTTAAAAATGTACATGTATTCCTTATATAACACAATACACATTTTTTATCATTTGTAGAACAATGTAATACTCTGATTAATCATGTAGACAATTTACATACTTATAATTACAGTGGATATAAACTTATTAGTTCACCGCTATATCTTTACATTTAAGAATTGCTTAATCAGATTTAATTGTGGTCGAATTTCTATCGTTTGATGGTACCTTATTTGACTACATCTACGTTTAATGGTAAAAAGTTTGGTATGGTTGAATCTAACTAAGTGGTACATAAATGCAAAGATACAGTGCTATACGAATACTTTTTGTAGCCACTGTATATTATTTTTATATTAATAAATGCATCTCTTTTCTACGTTTTCAGATTTTATTTCCAAATTATCGTAATGAAAGGGTTAATATTGTAGGGAAGAGATATCTAAATTGTACCGGTCACCTAAATCATTTAAAAATTTGTTTTTTATTACGAGGATCTGTCAGTAAGTATCCGTAATATAGGTACAGTTCTTTACTGAGATTATATTGCGTATTTTATTTGCACCATCAAAACATTTCACTTATCTTTATTTGCTTTTCGAAGTATTAATTTAATAGTTCACTCTTGTCATATATTTTAAAGATTGTGTCTTTAGTGTGTGCACTAAGGAAGAAGAGCGAGCTATAATCTGATTTTTATGTCGGAGAATAAATCACGAACTAAAATCTGTTGACGACTTGTAGCGGAGTGTAGAAATGGTATACCATTATAAAAAGATCTATAAATTTGCAAGAAAATTTCCCATGATGTGTAACTACAAGAAGCAACGTATACTTGGTTTATCGCACAACTAAGAACATTTTACTCACAAGACATGATAAAACTTGTGCATCAATGGATCGAGTATGTTGCAAGTAAAAACTGAAAATATGTTGAAAAATAATGTAAGAATATGTACCTATTGGTGTTTTAATAAATTTTATAACTATATTGTGGATAATTATTGACTTATTCTCGTACTATCAACATGTGATAAATTAGATAATGAAATAAATAAGAAATTAAAAAATTATGTCTTGGTTTTTACATATTGCAATTGTTTTGAAAAATTAAGTTAGATTAATATAAATTTTGACCAATCTATATATCAGCATTATAATTCATCGATACAATTCTAGCTTGTACCTTTTTATTTTTATAAAAGGTGGTTTGTTATCAAATATTTTCATATGATTACAATTATCGTAAGGACAAAGTTTCTATTTTCACATAAATCTTACTATATTTCCTATATTGTGCATAAGATTTCTATGTAGGCACTATATAAATGATCCAAAATGTATCAAACTATTAGATGTCATAAGAAAGATCAATGGACTTATTTATAAAACACGTTAACGTTACTACAAATACCTTATCTACCAGTTATAATTATTGGACTGCGAATATTAATACAAATTCATATCTTTAAAATTAAAAATGAAAAAGTGGGGCATATGTAGGAGGTTGTTCCATCCTCTGACTATTTTAATTTCCACCATATTTCATATATTTTCTATATTTTTGCGTATTGCGTTCGTTCTGCATTTTGTTGCACATTTAAATTTCTCATAAATGCATGAAAATCCGCTTCATCCGCTTTATGTGTTTTATTTCATTTTCAAAGCGTGCATCTGTGTGCTTATTTATTTTGAAGCGATGGCGAGTATACTCGACAAAAGTGGAGGAAGTACTCTTGTTGTAAAATTCAAACAAATTATAAAAAGGTGTCTGTAATTGTTTTTTTTCTTCAAATGTATACCTTTAAAATTACAATTATATTTATATTAATATATATTTTATATTTTATATTAATGTTTCATTATTATTTTAATATACATATATTAAAATTCCGAACATGTTTCTCGTTTTACCTAAATTGTACTTTAAATACCAAAAGAGAATTTTTTTCTCTATGCCGAGTATGTTAAACATAAACATTGAAATGGTTAATAGTTTTGTTTTCTTCGATTCACTTTTCGATAAGTACTTCATGTTTTTAAATTTTAGCCCTATTTTCCTCCATCGTTATACTGATCACCTGTGTTACACGTACCACACTTCGATTGTGTACAAAACGTTTTTCTTTCGTCTCCATCCATTTTCTCGCATTTCTTCCTCCATGAGGCACGATAAATAATAAATAAGCGATTGGTTATTTAAACACGGCAGCTGTGATTCTGGAAGAAGATGTAGTGGTCTGCACACTTCTATCAACTTCCCCCTCGCTTCCGCTTCCAATACGTCTACTTTCCTCGCTCGTTTCTGCGCCGACAGCCTCGATAAAGAAAGGAGACGCTCCAGTGAACGCCGAGACACCGCACCGCTTCGGAAATGTACCGACTCGATCGAACGCCTATTGATTACGTACGGAAATAAAGCAAAAAGGTAGGCGGCTCCTCTAACGAACGCCACGGATAGATGCACCACTTAAGCGTTACCACGTCCAGCTTCAGAAGGAGACGTCTTCCTTTTTTCACGTGATCGCCTCCTTAATCCTTTTTACTCGTTGCCTTAGATTTAATAATCGTTTAATTCTCTATATCGTCATGTGACTTGGAAGTTACTTAGGGTAAACCTAGATAATATGGGACAGCACATGACATGGGACTTTGTAAAATGTCGATAAGGAAATAACAAATTTTACGGATATTCTTCCGAAAAAATCCTAAGTTGATCAGCGCCAAATTTTGGAAGGGATAAGGAAGGGGGAGTAAATTTTAAGTATAAAATTTTAACTTCGAATATTTATTAACACATTGTTGACGTTATACTGTAAAACGTTTGTAAAATATTTCCAAGTTTCATAAAAATTCAGGTACATTACACTCTTCCTTGCATGAATTTACTTAAGAAATGATATGATTGAGTTTATTGAATGTGAAGTAACAACCATTTTTTCACGACTAATAAGAGAAATTGTATTTTTAAGCACGTTTCGATTTTTCGTAACTAACATTAAGCAACCTTTAAAATTGCTATATAGTAGAATTAAGAATAGTGACATCGAGTTTCAGAATTTATGGCCAAAAATCTTTAATTTGAACCTAAGTACGTCGAGATTCAGAATTCCTAATTTAAGAATGCCTACTTCCAATATAATCATATGAATCTTCAATAAAATTTGTGACCTGGCTGTGCATAATTAGAACGTAATCAAACGAGTTTTCGAATTTGTGGTCTAAATGTCTAACTCGAACATAACCACGACGAGTTTCGGAGTTGGTGACCTAAGTATACCTAATCCGTATCTAACACCAAGTTTCGAAATTCATTGACTTAGTACGCTTAATCGGAATCTAACCACGCGGAGTTTCAGAAGTTATGGCCCAAGCATATCCAACCCGGAGTTAACGTAACTTGCTTACTGAATGCATTCTATTCCAGTTATTATTTAAATATACTTGCCCAGAGCATTTGTACTACTTGTTACTTGCAACCTGTTCTTGGGATCAGCATGGTGAGCTCAGTTATTTCGTCGTTGACACGCTTTGCGCCTTACGTAGGAGGGAGGAATGTAATTTTCCTCTGACCTTTCGTTGAAGTGTAATTGCACTGTTGAACTGCGAACTTGCACGTGTAAGAGAGTAAGGGGTATGCGGCGGATGATATTTATTTTTACAGATAAAGAATGCATATAAATCAATTTTAATTACGATGAAAATTACACGAGTTGTTAACAATTGATTGTCCATGTTTTTAATATTTGGTACTATAATATCTGTAACTGTTATATTAATCTACGTCTTCTATGACTTTAAGAATCGTTTTATTAAAAGTACTTACATGTAGAAAATAGCTAATAGAGATATAATTTTAATCTATGAAGCATTTTGGCAAACTTGTAATAATTTTCCCTATTAACCCTTTATAATGCTATGTAATTTAAGAGGTACTTATTGAGTTGTTCGGAAAATTCGTAGCGCCTTTGAAAATATTAAGATATAGATTACCTTTAATTTTGTTAAATAATAGAATTTTTAATCCAAACAAATACTGCTCCTATTTGAGTCACTTAAAATCCAATATTTAAGACAATGTTAAAGACAACTTTTTTCATTGGACAACACTAAACAACCTAATGATTTAATAATAATATAGCAAGAATTGTTAATCGTAGTCTAGGATATTCTATTATCATTGTTAATTCTAATGTTTCTAAAACTTTATTAATGGTCAGAAATTGAATGAATTAAATGTGTAGAAGAATTACTTGCATGGGTTTATTTCGGAGGAAGAAAGTGTGCAAATAGAGTAAACTTTTTGGAAAGGGGGAATATGAAACTTCCCGATAGTCATACAATTATCAAACGATAAAAACTTCACGAAAAATTATTTACTAAAATTTTGATGTGCACATATTGCCTTTGATTGTTTCTAAAATATCTTTACGAATTTTCCGATTAATCTAATACCTATTTATTTAAATTTGTCTGATCTTACCTTACTTGCATATCACTGTATTTTGTCTTTTTACCATTATTTTGGTACGAAACACCTATAAAGATTCAATTATTAATTCGTGGTTTTCGGACTGAAATGAAAATTTCGACTTAGGTATCTATAATTTCTTTCATTGTAAAAGTAAATAAAATTATTACGATTACAGAAAGTTAATATAATATTCATCATTTTCTAAATCTTCAGTTTAATTGTAATTATAGAATAATTTAACGCTATATTAATATCAGATATACATAAATGGTAAAACTTTACACGGAATATGAGTGTCTCAGTATCTTTAATACAATTTAATACTATTAATATCTGAATAATATTAAGGACCTCTCATTTGCTACGAAATCTCTTCTGTATAATTACTAAAGCACATCTCCTTTGCCACTTTGTTAAGGAATATTGTTATGCAACTTTTGTCGAATAGGGTTGTCTCGTTAATTAAGATCTTCCACGTGAGTAACTTCAGCTTCTGTGGAGATCCGTTCCTCAGAGATCAAGTTTATTCGGCTGTAAATTAGTGTTGCTTTTACGTGATAAGGGTTTAAAGAGAGTACATCGAATATCATATCACGTTCACGTTTAACTAGATTTCTTTGGAGGAACAACTATTCATGACGCATCGCTATATTTATATCAGAAATCCAATATATAAGTTGTCCTACCTAAAACAGATCGTCTAATAATTTTTTCATCATATTTATATGAAATATGAAAATTTTTCTTGCGTTTTGGTATTATTGTAATCATATATGAAATATTCTTATACCATTCTAGTTAAAAAAGGTAATCGCGAGATCTTGTGTTTACGTTTGCAAAAACTAAAAGTAATTGTTTTCTGTTCACTTTTAATTGTCTGAAAGAAGAAGGTCTTGATTCAGAAATTATCAAGTTACACAGGTTAATATATTCGAAGCGATATTAATTCTTGTTTCTTCTACTTTCAAATCTGGGTGTCGTATTTCTTTAATTCTTACAAATATTATAGTATATTGAAAATATTATTAAAGGATAGTTTGTATATGGCTTTTCATAAACGCTTTGCATGAATATAAAGTTGTGTGTTTTGTGTATGGACATATTCCTAAACTAATCTTCTGAATTGGTGCCTTGTCACTTTTGACCCAGTAACCGGGCTTCCCTTGTTTCGACGATGAGACGAGAAAACGCGTGGGACGATGCGCATCGAAAGCAGTCAGATCGTGTCAATCGAAGTAGTAAGACATCCCCTTATTCCTAAGCATTCTTTTGTTTATCACACATCTCAAGACGTTTTACTAAATAATGATAAACGATAATAATGAAGTAATAAAATGTATTTATAGTGATTCATACTAAATACAGTACATTTCTTTCGCTTATCCATCTGTTTCTATGAAATGCATTAAACATACATTAATACAGAAACATTCTAATTTTATTACCGTAGATAGACAGTGGATATTTATGAATTTAAGTTTGCAAAAAATTGTAAAATAAACAAAATATGTAAAAATATATAATATATCCAAAGTAAACTAGACGTTATTATATTTAGAGAGCGAGACAAATATCTACTAATGTCACATATCTGTAATTTTAAAAAATTCGAGTATGCGTAAAACTTCGCAGTCTGATTTGAATTGTCGTCTTTTCCAAAGAGATAATTCGTAATTTTCTCGATAAGTCATTCAAAATAATGGAAATTATTTTGATCCTTAAAGTTATGTTTGATTATTTGTCAACAAATATTACATTTTATGAAAAAGATACTGAGTTCATTTATACCCACATCTGATGCTAGTATTCCATTGAGGAATCATATTTTTTCATGTGATACTGAAAAATAGTTTATAGCAATACCATAAAACTACAATGTTTTATGCACAATGTTAACTCGCCTTTCGGAAGAGAATTGCTATGTAACGAAGAGCTAATCTGACTTCGAATCTTCCTTTGGGTAATATCAGTCTTAAGTATAAGAAAATATATGGAAGGCATGAAAGATATATGTAGAATAAATATTTGGGAATCGGTATTCGCATGAAATAGTCAGAAAATTTGTTAAAACGACTTGCCCCATGTGTTAAGTAAAGTTAGGAAATTCGAGGGATAAATTTCCTCCATATCCTAACCAAATATCATATTGGCAGCGATATATGAACGTTTCAAGTGTGTTTTCATTTCAACCTGAAAGCACTTCCTATCGCCGTGATCCAGTAGCTGTTATAGATTTCTCCTATAAAAACTTCTCATTTTAAATCCTACCTCAATTCTGTAACTTTGATCCGTCCTCTCAAATGAAACACTCAATTTTCTTATTTTTCATCAATATACAGGTATAAAAACAGTAGAAGACTCGGTCAATGCTACGTAAATTTAACAAAATTTTATCTTATGCACTACTCTATATAATAGATTTTTATAGCGCTTCAATATTTTGGTATTAAAATCAATAACATCGTTTCATTTGTAGTACTTCACTTTTACATTCTAATTACTATAACTCGAAATTACAATTCGTCCTCGTGATCTATCCGATTTTATACAGCTTGCATATGCTTCGTACACTTCTTCTTTTGCATACACGTATTATGCTTTTCGTCGATCGTTTCCCCTTAAAATGCTTTCTTATTTGCGCTTTCAGTGTGCCCGTAACACGCCAGTAAAGTCGTATAAATTGCTCGATGGAAAAACGAAGTGTAAAATTTCTGCGAAATGGTCACGTGTACAAACAGGGTGCATCTAAGGTATATGTATACACGTACAGAGATAGGTGCATGTACGATTTTATACGGCTCGACGGGAGCACGTAAGGGTATCTCAGGCGAGCTGTTTGAGTTGCAGATGGTACGAGGTCCCGGGCTTGGGAAATCAATACCGTCAAATCCTCCCCTGGTCCTGTGTCACTGCTATCCCTATTTCTCGTACCAGCTTGTAAAGTCGCAGTCCAATGCTCCACTCATTGTCAGAATACCTTTACCTCGATCACCGTCTTCTTGCGTAAGGCACAGATTTTAAAGCGTATAACAGAATCATCTCCCTCTTTTCCTTCTTTAAATATCGCCGAATGGCTGGAAAGGAAACAATCTCGTCGGCTTCGTGATTAAATAAATCCAATCCCGTCCTCGTGATAAGTTTAATCTCGTAAGTAGTTGAGGTGCTCGTTAGAAGTGGACGGCCACTCGCAATTATTCTCGGGTTTATTGCCAACAATCGAGTTTTGATCATTAGCTTTTTTTATTACTTGCTTTTGTGTAATTAGATTGCGGAAATGGCGATAAAATCTGAGAGACAAGGTATAATTCTTCTCTTTTTCAACACATTTCTTTACGAATACATTGGTGCGGATCATATTTTAAAATATTGTATCTAATACTGAAAATCATAAATTAACCTCTACTTTTTTAATTTTGTGAATAAAATTTATTACGCAATTATGTAAAATATGCGATCAATGCAAAACCTTCTCATCCATGTTCTTAGCTCATTCTCTATCTAGGAAACAATGTAAATTTTTGTAAAATAACTAAAAGTCGTTCGCCATATTTGGCAATTTCTAAAACTAAAAATCTGTATTAAATTGTTTTTTATTAGTTCCACAGTTTAATATTGCTTTATTATGGTGCATATTTGAAGCATTTTTAGTAAAATGGAGGATCAAAAGAAACAAATGAACTTTGAAGAACTGAAACCTATAAGTAGTTTTTCATTACAATCAAAGGAATTCCAAATGAAAAATTCAAAAAATTCTAAATAGAAGTTGTAATATAACAGTATGATATATTATATTATGAGAAATGTGTGACATTAATTATAATTAAGAATTTACCAACAAAATAAGATCTTTTTGGTAAACAGAAAATATTTAAAAAATGCATTCCTGAAAATGGAAAGTAATTTTAGTGAACACACGAGAAATTAATAAAATGAATGTGCAACAGATTGGAAGCTGTAGAAAATAGCAAAGGGAATTTCTAAGAGATGTTAAGTTTATATTTTGCAAGTCAATGTTTAAGTTTCCTGAATAAAAACAGATTGATACCTTTTTAGTTACTTTCTTGCGTTACTATTGCTTAAAATTTTGTACTTTTTAGTGATATTTTATAACTTATTCAGTCTACATCTGGTGCATTTTATGCAGCCAAATGAATAAGCGATAGCGATGGACGATTTTTAGTGTCAACCTCAGTAAATATACACCACCGTTCATACGTATTCGGACACGTATCAGTCGCATATAAAACACGATAGCTTATCTGGCTTTTATAACTTTAACTGTTTCTACGACATCATAATACAATAATATGTATTAATATATTTACTATTTATGTGTAAACAATGAAACATTTGTGGAAATATTTGGAAGAATTACAAGAAAACGGTGTATCACCTGATTTAAAGTTTACTGAAAGAATTTATTGTGAATTAACTTAGAGCATTCGAGAAATCTATGGAAAATCTAACGACATGCATGAAGTATAAATAATATCAAACGGAATACAAAAACCTAATACTATAAATGCCAAAATTATTTAAGTCTATCATTGAGAGACTTAATTTACCAAATTTGAATATTCATGCACCAAAATTGAATTTGTAACGGGAGAAATTAATATATATGTATTCTGTACTGTCTAAAATTCTGAAGTAGAATTATTAAAGGTTCTGGTAACATCTTAATGATTTTCAAATTTCCTTAACCTTCTGCAAGTGTCTTAATACTTTTTGTTGAAGGGTTATATTAAATAACTGACTCGTGTGGATTGAAGTGTGTAAATAATTATATTTAATACGGTGGAAGAAGTATCGGTGATGTTCACAAGACGGGCGCACGGTTCGAACTGCCTACAAAACGTGGCGACGGTTTGACATTCATATCTGGGGTGTTCGCAGCTATTCCCAAACCTTAATTAGCCGACGTTCCATGGCCAAGCTCTAAAAAGAACTCGCTTTTACCAATATTTTAAGATGTGGAGTTTTCTACGCATTACAACGAAATGTTTGACTTCAACACTTTTGACCAGGGTTGTACTCGATTAGTCGATCGTATAGGAGATCAAATTTCACAATTTGATCCACTTTAATCATCTGCAATGGTTTCGAGATTTGACTCATTAAGAAGGGGGCAACGGGAATCTTGTGCCTCGCAATTCTACAATCTTCCCATCGGAATGATTAAATTAGCTTAGCATCAATCTGGATTTGCGACACATTGCGGAATAAATTCTAGATGATACGCAATAATCCTGCTCGCGATTGAAGCTCATATTTAACCGGGGAACAGTGAACATATCGATGAGTATTAAATTTAATAAATACATATCCGGTATGGTATATGTTACTCGGTATTCTGATACCCTCTATGGATAATCCTATGTATTGTCATTATTCTGTTCACCGTGACATGGGAGTGTGCACAGTCCAGCCATGTAACACAGACAAAGACCGATTTACATCGAAATGAATATTGCAATCGGTTCGTGATCACGGTTATTAAATTTTTAATCAAACCCGCGTATGCGTCAGTTGCTGGCGCTTAATTACACGGTTGAATCGCGCGAGAAACATTGGGCACCCTGTAGTTAAGCGATAGATTTTCAACGGACAAATGCAATTCTGAGGAATCTCCTAGCTACCTTTAAATATTGATGTTTATTATCGGTCAATCAGAGCCGTTGATTAGTAATCGGCGATCATGTTACTCGTGTATACACAGTTGATCGCGATATTTACAGAGATTTGCATGCTTGCTGATTTTCATATCTGTTTCATGGTGCGTGTTATTTAAGCTACACTGTCGATAATTTGCTAATAGATCGTGCGAAAACGAATATTTCTCGTTCACATTTTAACACTTTACTCACCGGAAACCTATTGGTAGATTTTTCGATGACAATTCTCATCGATCGGTAGCTTATTAATCGGTTTTTTTCTGCCAACATTTATTTATTATACAATAGAGCCTTCTATATTCGAGTACTTTAACAAATGAACGTTCTACTATCCGTCTATATTGTGTTATTCGAACAGAATTGTCTATTCATTTATTTAAAGCCACGTCCTCCTTAGTGACATTAATAACTACCTTATATTATAATATATTATTTCCATGAATTATGCTGTACAGTAACGCTGACAGCAAATGTACAATTATTGGAAAATGCAACAATAAAACAGAGTATATGCGTTGTATACGTTTAGCTCTTTCAAATAGAGCAAGAAAATTTGACGTAGTATTTGGTTATTTAAAGTCAGAAAAACTTAATGGTGAAAATATTTTAAAACTCAGTAAATAGTTAACTAAAAAGGTATAATTATAATGGTTGCGCATTCGTGTACAAATAATTTCAATATTTTCTGTTGCAAATAGTAGAACTTATATAGAATGTACCTCTTTCCTTGCTTAATCGATAACATAGCTGTTTGTGTTACAAATATTACGCAATTCTACACTATATAAGGTATAGAATCCATAAATATGTAAACGATTTGTCCACTTTCTTGGTTTCTATTTAAATAAGTAAAGTTTGGTATCCAAAAATTTATGGTTCCATTATTCGAATCAGTTTACCAACGGAAGTAATTTTATGGTATAAATTCATAATGTGGGGAATATTTTATCATATTTCTTTCTGTTCGAATAGTGTGTCACCAAAATAAAACGAATTTAATAAAAAAAAGTTATGAGTACCATAAAGATTTATGTTGCTTTTTTGTACCATCTTGCAATGAAGGACTCAGTGTTTTTTTTCAATATTTTTGAGGTAACACACCAGAAACTGATTTTAACATAAGCTGATTACGTTTAATAATCTATAGAGTTATAAAAAAATATAAATTTGCCATTCTTGCGTCTGTATTAAAAATTCAAGGTGAAATAAATTGGGTCAGTTAAACAGAAATCGAGAAAAATGTAAACTGTCTTGTTTTTTGTAAGTACATTTTTAATCATAAATTGTTAATGATTTTTGTTCATAATTAATCTTTAAAATATAATTTTTTACGATGGTATTACATTTTTACATTTACATAATATTGCAAACTTGCAACATAATATAATTTTAGTTCAAATAAATTACTAGAATAGAAAAAAATATTATTGTTGCTTTCATATTACTGTCGCTTGTGAGAATCCAGAAACGTATTTCTTTTTCGAACGAAACAGACGATGCAACGAACGGTTAATGCAATTATTGACTGTTCCGTTTGTCAGACACTGTTAGCGGGGTTTTTAAATTTTGTGTGTGCAGCATTATTGATCCTGCTATCGGCTGAAGTACACGTGTTATCGTTTCTGTTGACAAACTAAAAACTAAGACTCGTGCGGTAATACGGTTATCTAACTACTTATCATCGAATGTTTCCTCAGCATTTATCTTAAGTATTCTTTCGAGGTAGTGTAACAGATATTTTCTGGTTTCTTTGATTTAATTGTGAAGTGGAATGTTAGAGTGGATTTATGTTTGCTGTTATCTTGTGTTTGAAGATGTATTAAAGGTAATAAAGGGTAATTGAAATTTTATCAGAATTTCTAGGAAACATTTAAGAATTCGAAGTCAAAGTAATTTTATGTATACTCATAGTGGCTATACAAAGTATTCGTATATGCTTTCATTTTTCAACGAGGCAGTTTTTTATTTGATTCTGTATTTCAATTGAAAAACGATACATTTTTATAGTAGCATAGGAGTACTATTTAACGATAGGAAATTTAATATATTTGAAGCTAATTAGTTAATACTTAAATTGCGGAAATGAATACAGTGACGTGCAAACACTTTTTGTAACCACTGTATGTAACTACTTATTCTCTTGTAAGGTATTTTAACAGTCAAGAGTTTGAAATCATTTTTTGTATTGCATCCGCATTGGATCACCCGCTAATTTTCTTGTTAGTTGAAAATAACTACTTTAAATATGGCTAACAATTTCCTTTGTGTCTATAGACTGTTGACTAAAGAATTTTTTGTGACAATACATTACTTTTTCTAATCCTTATAATTCGTAGAACGCGCATGGATTCGAAAGTTTCGTCTCTTTAGTTTGATAGGATATTTTATAAAGTTTTGTGTTTCTTCGTGTAAATATTGAATGATAAAAATAGAATACATAAATAAGTTGTAATCTTTTACAGAGTAATCTTTATACGTACCTAATATCTGTAATATTTGACTTAATTTATGTGAACTATTTTTGTAGAAAGAAGTTAAATTATTTAACAATAGTCTAGAGAAATCGATTGCGCAAAAGCTTACGGAATAATCCAATAAATACGTACTATAATGGTAGTCATTTTTATCTGCCCTTTAATACGAATGTAATTAGCCATAAATCAATAGCAATTAAACGTAGCTTTGTATTCTACCATTGATCAATTAATTTGCTATTAATCAATTAATCATGTCCTTTGGTGATACACAAGAAACATGTTCTCAGTAGGACAGTATAGGACACAATTATACAGCTGATCTAAGTAATAATCGATGTAAATTAATTGCTTGCGATTTAGTCCATCAAACAGAATGAATTTGCTTCGCTTCTTTCGTTGAAAACTAATAATATAGTTTGTCAGTTGTAAAAAATAATACATAGATTAATTACAACGTAAAATCTTAATATAATTGCAAACAAAAGTTTAAAATCATTCTGGATTATTCTGTTTATAGATACTTATATATAAACATTATCTAAGTTATTAATTCTAAATAGATCGTAAGAGAAAATACTATGTAATTAATTTTGAAATAGAATTCTAATCCCTTGAAAGTTGTAACAAAAATTAAAGAATCTATCATTCGTCATTTAAATATTATAATTCATAAATATTTCAATATAAAGATTATGAAGAGTAGAACTGCAGTGAAGCTTAATAAAATTATTACTTTCACAAATGTTATTTCTCTTTTTTCTTATTGAACATGTCATATTCTAAACATTATTTTCTTGGAATGAGATAAGTTCAAATTACACCACCCTTATTCCGAGAAGCTTATAGATTAGAACATCCTTAACTGTCCGAATGATAAATGATGATATCTTTCAAATTTTTCATACTTGTGGTATCGATAAATCTGTTCCTCGAAGATAGATGAATTCGAAAATTATATATATATATATTAATTTCCAAGTATTAATAATCCTGTGTGCAACAACAACGTAAAAAGTATTTCGATAATTTGTTTCGCGTTCAATGTTGTAAATTCGGCCGTGTAAAATGCCAAAAATACATTTATATGAATAATATCTATCAGTATGTTTCTATTCAATGAATTGAAACTGTAATTGAACATAGAATGAATTTACCAGCAGATTGAACAGGTTACACTGCGGAACATTATTAGACCAATATCAGATTGAATATTCTGCTTCAACCTCAATGTCGATAACCATATCGAATATTGCTGTTTTATTGCAATCTTATTAAACCTATTATCGAAACAATTATTCCCTGGAACTATTGTAGCTCGTTCATAAATCGATAACTAAAGTATCATTCGTCCAGCAACTGCTTTTAACACTTTTTATTCATAGAAGGATGAGATGCTTTATGATTCTAGATTTATAGAAAGGAAAATAATGAACACTTCATTATCAATTAATTTATACCAAAATTTGTTCTCAGGTATAATCAACGGAAGTTGTATAAAATATTCTTAGCGTAATTAAGATGCTGAATTATTCACGAAGATATTAATCAAGTCTCATCTACAAACAGATACTCACCTGTTACCTCGGAATTAATTTCACCTCGCTCCACGCTCAATGAGCTCTACAATTTTATTTTCGTTTTTGCCTGATTCGCCACGAAATTCTATTTCAATTTTCACAAAGCAGTCGTTCGTTTTCTTCTTACATTATATTGATTTTTAACATTACTACGTTTTGATTAAAAACAAAAAAGTCGAGGTATTTCGAAATTGTAATGAAACAAAATTACATTTTAATGTAATTACGTTACGTAATGTATTAGAAAAAATGAACAGTTCAAATTCCTACGTTTTTATTATTAAGTATATAATGATTCAAAATTGTTCCTATTTAAATGACAACTTTTCAAATGACAGTAATACGTTACATTGGACTTTGTTGTACATTTTCAATTACGTAGTAATTAATCCATCACATGCAACATATAAAAAAAATGTTCATAAATAGAAGAGCGGTTGAACAATATTATGCTCCAAACTGGAACAATTTTTAGGTTAAATACGTTCTAAATTAGTTAAATAAAGTTACGCGCGAACCTTATAGTGGCAATAATTGGCACATCTACACTAGTTGTAAATTGGGCAAAAATATTATTTTTTAAGACCCACCTTTTGCACCCATCTGATAATGCCTCTCTTTACAACTGAGACGGTTAATGTAATGCACAAATACTTTCTATAGCTATCGTATGTGCGTATGTTCTGTGAGCTGTATAGCAGAGTCGTATGTGCTGCTTGCGAATTACGGTTTGACCACCCTTTCTCTACAAGTTTTCATGCGTTCGCTATATCCGATCCCGCTCTATGTTATGCTAGGTGTTTCAGAAGTGGAGAGAAAGATAGTAAAATTGTAGAGTTCCACGATTTGAGGAAAATGCAACGCTTTTGTGCAAAGCTCATACTATCGGACGGATATCTCTCGGTACCTCTATCTGTTCTCCGTGGAAGGAAATAGAAAGTTACGACATCGTAAAGGGAAAATGGATTTAGATACTAAAAATATAGATTTTCCGCGTACCGCTTGCGCAACAAGCTTGTGTGTGTGTGTGTGTGTGTGTGTGTGTACGTTTTGTCTATAAACTTTGGAGTTTTCAAATATTTATTTATAGCCATAATTCACGCTTACGTGACTACTAGCAATAATTATTACGTACATAAATGAACTAATCTGTGGAGTGGTTGCAACCAATTGGAAACTGCTGTTGAGTACTTTAACGTTTAATCCTTCCGTTGCAACATTTTAGCATTAAAAGCATTCGTGATGCATAGATGGCAACAGATTATATTAATACGGAAATGTAGGTCATTGTATAACAAACATTGTTTCGTGACCATATTACGTCTTAACGATTTTAAAATCATAAATTATTTGTCGAACAACATGGGTCCTAGTGGTAGAAATGTATCGATTCAGATGATTCCTTTTAAAATTAGAAATTTTCATTTTAAAACGAGTAAAAGTTATTGGAACTTTACAATTTCGAACATAATATTTACGTTAGTATGCAATAACATAAAGTTGCAATATAAATATTTAGATAAGATGTACAAAATTGCAAGAAATAAACGTTTCTAAACTAACGAATAATCGAAAATATGTTCTTCAGTTTTCCGAAATCCAGAAACCTAATATCTCATAAAAATGGGACTAAATTATTGAAACTCGTTCTCAATGATTTAATAGAGTTATGTTAATTAAAATGCACGTTATTTCAACTGCAGGAAACGGATACTTTATATATTATGAATTAAGGGAAGGTTCTGGTTTAGATGACCAAAAAGTGATCATCGTTTGTGAATATTTTATATGTAAACGAAAAGGGGTATCAATATGAAACTTATTGCGGTATACTTATCAGTATTTATACCATCCAATGGATTTTTGGTATTTTAAAATAATTTAATATGCACTATTTTGAACAATTTTAATTAATATCGTTTTATTTTACACCACTCTGCGAGCGTCACGATTACGACAAAAGTATTATTGCTAAACAAACGATATAAAAATAGTTCTAAAGATCAAGAAATTTGACAGAGGATGAATCGACATAATATTTTCCGCTAACTTTTCGTGTTGCTTATATCTGAATAAATCATTGCCATGATTACATTAAGATTTATATTAAACTAAGATTCGAAGTGGATACAATTTTCTATGAAAGTACAGAATATAATTTTGCCAGAGAATAGCAGTTTTTTTGCTTTCGAAGGAGTGTAATATTATTTTGCTTAATCCAGGCTTGGTTGAAGTTCAATCTTCGGCCCTAATTTACTTTACCGGCGCTTATACTCTTTTTAGCGGTATAACTTGGGTTTTCACGTTGTTCAGCAATACAATTTTAAAAACCAGCTGCTTCTTAGAATGACAGACAATTATTTTCAGAATGAACTTTTACAATCATAGTCATCCGATATTTAATTCTTCTTTATTTATCACGTGATTGTGTTTGCTTCTGGAGAAACCAACTTCTTTGAAAGGCTCATTAAAAGTTTCCACTAGCAATCTAGTTTTATCTTTATAAAAATTTTGTAGGTCTTGAGAAATCATTTTTTTTTTAAACTTTAGTCTTCATATTATCTCTACTTATTTCTCCATTTTCAATTTATGGTTTTCATTTGTAGGATATCCTTAATTGTTTTCTGCGAATTTTTAATACGTTCGTTTCAACTATTTATATAATAATGCTGAACCAAGTTTTATCGTTCATAATATTTAAATATTATGCAATATTTAATCGTTTGCTACTATTAACGTATATATACGCCTTCAGGAATTGGACTGACATTTGTTAAAAGCATACACGTATATTTTTCCTACGGCACAATAGAATTTCTGGTATAATTCGTGCATCGATGTTACGGTACAATTAGTTACGTACACAACAGTGGTGTCAAACTCATATAATGAACACGAGCCACATAAAAAAGTTTCGGGGAGTTTGCGGTCCTCAGATAAAAAATGGTCTCCCAAAAAAATTCTAGCAAATATCAGGTGATCATAAAACTCTGCCCTTTACAATACATGTACGTTTCTTCGTAATTTGCAATGTTTAAAAATGTATTTTACATTTCACTTAAATTCCATTTTATTGTTTGAATAATATCAAGTTCAAGTCGCGTGTTCAATACCACTAACGTAGAGTATCTAAATATTTGTATCTAAATTATTTTGATATTAATAAATGCTATCCTTTCCTTGACTTTTAGTTTTCAGTTCCTAGATGCTGCTAGCGTAATGATTAAAGGCATATACACTTTCTAAAGTGTGTTAAAAATCATGTTGGTTATCAGTAATACATCTAGGGAAACCTAGTATAGGCAACACCTATAAAAATCATAGAAAATAACAGAAAGGAGCATATTCTTTATCGTATTGTATTATACACTCTCCTTTTCTGAAATTCATAATACAAGAGCTCTGTCGTTTTGGAATTTGATAACATATTTATTTAAAACGTTTCCGTTACTTTAGTAGTTTCCTTTTGCAACGTAACCATTAGAATGGTACTATTAAGGAGGGGAAATATTTATGTTACGTCACGTGATATCACTTGCTATTACGTTATGTTTTCACGTGAAAATATCTGTCATGACGTAAAATGCATGAAGCGATTATAATTTGTTTCGAAATGCCTAGTTTTTTGTTACCAAGGGCAACTAATTGTAAGGAAATGTGTATGATTACATTTCAGAAATTTCATGTGTTACAATGTACTATTACGTGACGTAACACAAATGTGTTACTGTAATTTAAGAGTTCCTACCTATAAAACAATTGTTTCACTTTTCTATAATATTAAGAGATTATGTGTATTATTTAATTGAAATAGACAAGCTTAACAAATTCTTTTTTAAAGAAATCAAACTATTAAATATGATACATTAGTCTAATTTCCTCCTCATAAACCACATTGTAAACAATTGTCACTAATAACCAATCAGTTCTAATGAAATTAAAATTCAATTGAAAAAAATAACACCCTATCCTATTTTTAATCATTTGTTAAAAATACATGTACATACATATATACATAGAAAACTTTCTCCATAATGCGATATTCATATTATTATCACTCGTATATATTTCAATGCAATTAATTATGTAGAACATTTATATATTCATAGTAATACTATTTCTATACTATTAAAAACATCCCCCACTATGCATCGACATCTTCTTTCATTCTTAAGCTGCCGTGGCGTAAAAGTTAATATTTTGATCTCTGCATTTTGCATTGCGTAGGTTTATCGTACATAAAGATACGGTAAAGAATTACACGTTGTCGTTTCGTAAACTTTCGTGTAATAAACAACAAAATTTTCCCTTAATAATTCCAGAGCGACGGAAAATTTTTCATGTGATACATGTGTTATCGCTACATGTAGCCCCAGGAGGTATGCGTCCTATGCCTTCACATTTTACGGAACGAATGATATACAAATTTACATATCTATAGCTCTTTTCGCAAGTGCTATTACTTCCTTCACGACTTTTCTTTATGCCTTACGGAGCTGATATCATATGACGGAAGATACCTGTTACAAATTACCGTTTATAGGTATTTGCTTATCTACATTTTATAAAATAAAAAAACGAAGAGCTATTTATGTGTACACGATGATATAGAAGTTGAAATGATGAACGATGTAAGTGCCCAAGAGAAAATATTCAATATGATATGGAAATATGAGAGAAACTAAGGAAAATTATTAATTATTGAATAGTAATTTAGTAGTCTATTTCTTTTTAATTAACCTGGTACTTACAGTACTTATTGTATCATTTTCAAACTTGAAAACCTTCTTTGTTGAATAAAGAGGTCTTAATTTTGTTAGTGAGTACATTATAATTCAACTCGCCAATCACAGTCAGTTGCAAAAGTCTATGTGCAGTTCTAAGTCTCAAATAGTTAAAAATTTATTAGAGCTTCGATTATTTCAGAAACACTAATTTATTTAATTATTAACACAAAGGACATTTTCATGAAATGGTGACGTTTTTTCTAATTGTTTGCAACAAACCTTCCATAAAATGAAAACTTGATTTCATGAAAATCTACATACGTGCATTAAAGCGAACAAAACAAATTGTTGAAACTGTATTTACTCCTTCTTACAATCTCCTTGTTTAATATAAACAAAATAATATCTTATATACTTTTTAGGCGCAATTTTATTCATGTAATCAATGATACTATCTTTATGAAATATCTTCCAAGAATCTTTTTTGCTTGTAATTTTTACATATTGAAATTTCCAAGTGCTACATTACACGTGCAAATAGGAGCATAATCATTTCTTGTATCTATAATCAAAAGAGGTAAAGCGGTTGCACCCATAAAAAAAGCACTGTTTAATTAAAGAAAAGAGTAAGAGAAGGAACCTTCTTCCAGTTGTTTAAAATTCACTGCATAATTTAAAAACGGACAGAATGGGAGATCCCAATCCTTCAGGATTCGCGGTATAACGTGAAATGAGGGTATAAAAGGTCCTAATCTTTCAAGATTCCCTGTATAATTTATAAAGGGGGGAAGAAAACGAGGGCCCAAGGTGGATTCTCTCCAGGTATTTCCGTACGACTGGTATACAGAAGAAAGAGGGTTGAAGGGGATAAGAATCGATTTACGTCAACTGTCTTTTGTGTTGAAAATGTAAGTTCGGGTCGCTTAGCTCGCGTAAATATATTTATCTTCACCCTCGTGTGCGTGTACGCTTAAAATGTCACGCAAGTGCATCCTCTGTGTACGCACGAGAATTTCTTCGATGATACAAAGGGTATTAAAGGAAGAATTGATTCCAATAAATGGATAAAACAGTCTTTAACGCGAACAAGAATAAAACTGTCCCTAATCTTACTCGAAAAAAAAAGTAGTATTAGTAGCCGTCAATAGATTTAAAATTAGCTACACAGCACTAGGAATTGAATCTTTTCTAGAGATAAATCTCCAAACTATAATATTACATAAAGATTCTTACGAAATAGCTATGAAAATCTTTTATTCTTAATAACTTACAGTTATAAGGAACGTAAATTATACGGAATCGAAGATCGAGTTAGGTCTTCGCGAAACGACCTTTGCGATGTTCTACCTTTTTCTTAATATTTTATCGTAAAATATGAAATCTTTTCCCTATTGATCGCTTCTGCTGTATATATATATATGTAGGGATTTTCAACAACAAGGATTAACCACAGTTATTCTGAAGGAATATTTAATATGGAAAAGTAAAAAGAAATAAAATACAGTTTTTTCTCGCAGATTTCTCGCACGGTTCTCTTCGGTCGTCTTCACTCTCTCAATATTCTTACGCAACTCAACTCATTTTCCTTCCATCCTCGCGACACTCTTGCTTTCTTAAAACTCACTCATACACAATCACATTCAATCACCGATTCGTACCCACATGCATTCTTATTTCAGAGAACTGTCAGACGGTCCAAACACTTTTTATTCACACCTCACACGATCCGACTATCACATAACCCAAACACTCCTCATTGATATTTCACTCGATCCGATTTTCATACTGCCCAAACACCCTTATCTCACACCCCACATATATATTTTTTTTTTTATTAAATATATTAATATCGTTGCCAATGTGAATTTTTCGGATTTTTCAAGTACTTTTTCTATGCATGTACAGGAGCACTGTGGCAAATTGTTCTGGTACTTCTTGCAAATAAAAATAAGAAAGGTAAAAAGAAAAAACTTTAATTAAAATTAATTAAGACAAAAGGCACCAATTTTTACTAGACATAGTCAGACCTTGCATTTCGAAAGGCGCCAACAAAACTCGTTAGATGTTGCATGAAAAATTCTATTCTATTACTTACTGTAAACAAATTTTACTCCTGACCAGAAATGAAATACCCTAAAAGCTTAAGAAATTAGTTGCATGGATTTATGTCGGTGAAAGGTACAAATTTTTTGAAATAGGGGATTATAATACTTTCCGATAAAATGACAATTGTACACGTATCCTTCGAATATTGCTGCAATCTTTCTGAACAACCTAAATTATATCGAAAAGTGAATTGCTTAAAATTCTTCAATTCTTCCTAACATTTTTCTATGTCGCCAATATTTTGTATAATATTCACTTGTTCCGTTTTATCTACATCACGTTCTATGATATGTGAAAAAATCAAATTTAACCGGTTGAATCGTGACTCTGATCTTTTACGGTTGTATATACAATTTGTATGATCTTTACGTGTCGATTTTTTTCTGTTATGTGATCAAAATGGAAATGTATTTACACCGAGTCATGTGGCTCGTAAAACGGCGTAGAAAATCGCATCAAGAAAGACCAGAAACATTATTAGGAGAAATTGTTGAAGGAAATGAAATTAGGAACCATGGACGCTGTTGTTTGCCGTTTTATTTTGGTTTTCGAAGTGTTTCACGTTGGTGTTCTTCTTTCGCCTGAGAATTTACTGTTTTATCAGTGTTTATTGGTCTCGCCTTCGTTTTGCTTTGAGCCTGTTTTCTTAAACGTTCGCTCCCCATGCTCGTGACGGTGCTTCGTTATGGGACAAATTGAAATTAATTGCTAACTTAAAATAGGGTTACCAATGTAAAACTGGCCTCTGTTCGTCGTTGATTCAAATTCCTTCGAAGAAATTGAATTCTTACTAAGTGAACATTTTTGTTAGCGTGAAAAGTGATATATATATATATACTTTACAAAAATGAAATTATATTGTAATTTGTTTATTATATACCAAAGTTTCTTGATCTACGGTCTACGGCCCAATACTGGACAGCGTTAAATTTTTAATGATCCTGCTTCGAGCTGTCATTGAATATCGTTTTCTACTATTTTATTCAAATATAACTGAATAACTGCGTTAGCAATTTCTAATTATTTATTCGAATTCGATGAATATTTTAGTAAATTCTAATTATTTGTTCAAATTCAATCATTATTTTGATAATTTTAGTATTCAAATACAACTTGAACTATTTTAGTAACTTTTATCATTTTTACACACCTTCTCTTATTTAGAATTATTAGTCTTATACTTTTCTGTAGTTAACCATAAGACTGGTGTACATATGTATCTATTACAGATCGGAATTCTTATTGCTTTAAATAGAAATGTACTGAATCTTATTATATAAAGAAATTATTATTGAATACATGCAACTTTCTTCATTTATGTAGGATTCTGGTGAATCAGGTTTTCCACATTTTTATATTATAAACATTTGGTGCGCGGCATCATTCCAAACAAATATGTCGAGTCCCACGATAAAAAGGTTGAGAAACGCTGCTATATGCTATATAACAATTAATTTCCTATAAATTACACTATAACTTTACTTTTGTTAGGCGTGAACTCATTTTTAACTCTCGCTGTAGATATCAAACATTTTTCATAATTTTTTATATGATAAAAGAAACGAAATTTAACGCAAATTGTAAATCTTATTTTGCTATATTATTACTCTAATAGTGATGTAGAGAGTTTAAATTTGGTAGAAGGAGTTTCCTTTGAGAGATGTATCGATTATCACGTTATAAATTCAATATGGTTGGGGACACTTTAATTATGAATACTTAGTTATACCTATTACGTTGAATACAATTATCGACAAAAGTTATTCAGAAATTATTTGATACATATACCTTTATATAAATTTCATATTTGATAAATGTGAGATAGTTCCTAACTGCGTTGTTTTCTAATTTTTATTGGTAACTGTACACTTCTGGCTAGAAGTTTGAAATCACTACATATTCTAAGAAAACTAAAAATTAAAAAAATTAGATAACTTACAGACGCGTTGAAATAACAAAAAAATTGTCCAATCAAGAATCTATGAATGTAAAGGAAATTTCTACTACCCTTTATAACGGTGATAAGCAACCTTTGTTTTGTAGGGGGCAAAATTTGCAAACCCAATATTCCATATAGGCTATAAAGAACGTAACATTATATACTTATACAAATATTAGGAGTAGAAATTAATTCGGTGCTTTCACATTGAATCCGCCAATTCAAAGCCTTCGTCGTATTTCAAAATACTAGCTTTTCAGTTGCTCTCTAAATATGGATCAGTCGTTTGAAGTTCGATAGCCATTCAACATTCAAATTGTATTAGAGTTTTGCGCAAATAAGCGTTCAATTTTGTGGAAAAGCGCACCGAACTAACTCCTACGCCAGATATATTAATTTCAATTTATGCAGTCAAATTTCAGCTAAACGAAATGCAATGTCCGCAGCTTGCTCGTCACTGCTTTAGAATATTAATTTTTAATTAATAAAAGACTTATTGGTAGAATGGGTAAACGTATAAACCAAAAAGTGATTCCAAACTTTTAACAGATAGTTTATATAGTTTTTTTTATGAATGAGAAAGCACAAACTGCGCCTTTTCCTTCAAATTATTTAAAACTTCAATGATTTAATTTATTCAAGAATTTGTATCGTTCCAAGGATTAAGCATAATTTCTATAAATATTCATTTTTAACTTTCAAGAAGAAAGTACCGCTCGAGCTTACGATCTTGTTTTGCTAAGTGGATATTCTTTTGCGCGAGCACGTTAAAGAAAAAAGACCTTTCCATTGCTTCACAAACGATAACGGGGTAAACAGAATTTCTTATGAGAATATCTGGAAGAATGTCGCCCTCATAAAACAACAGAGAGATATCACTTTCGATTCGTATTATCGGGAAAAGAGCACGCAGCCATGATCGTAGAAGAATTTTATGGTCGCCCGTATTTTATTCTGAAAATGTCGAGCCAATATTTCTACGCGAACGAACTCGTAAATAGTTGTTAATATTAAAGTACATCTATAGGTGATTCATAAAATTTGCAACGTAAATAAACATAAACAATGCCGTAAATCGATTATTTCATCAAGTTAATTGATTGATGGTTTACTTTATCGGTTTGTGTAAACGATGCATTCATATTTAACCAATTTTAGTACTTCTTCCATATCCACAGATAATATAAATAATGGTATAATAGTTTTGTTTTTTTACAACCAGAAAATATTGTATTACCTTGAACAAATATTATCACTTGTAGTTACCGAGTATTATATTATTACTAGATCGAGGGTTTTTATGCAAATACTCGTCTTTATAAGCATAGTTAAAGAAGTGGGATTTTATCGTCGATTTGTTTCATCCTCCAAATATTATAACGTATATCTTATTTTGAATATTTTGTACTTTTTGGAAAATTAAATTTCCCTATAAACGCATAAAATTCCACACTTTATTTATTATTAAAAGAAAATCGTATTCAATTTTCAATATTACCTACGTTATGAAATTATCTTATTCAACGTATAATGTACGTATACGTTTAATTTATATAAAAATAATAGCATAATCCACACGTTTGATTTAGAATCCTTCATAAATACATTTTAAAATAAATGTGCAAATTTTGTTTGAAAAAATGTAAACAGGTGACTTTGTAGGATCTGAAAACTAATTTGCGTCAGATGAAAAATGAATAAAAAAAAAAAAAAAAAATTCATAGCTGCAAAGCTTAAACTGTCACGATCGATTATTCAGGGTGGTTTACATACGACAAAGAGTGACCGTAGAAAAAATATGGGTTTCCCACGTATATCAGATAATAAGTAAAATAATGCTAAAAACTACTGAAAATAGGGCAAACGTTCTACAAATATACGATAAAGCGAAAGCACCTGTCGTTTAGTAGTTTACACTAATTGCTGAAAGGAAAATCACACATACAACGTTCTACAATGTTTAGTTACAAACATATTACGATAACAAACATTTACAAACAGGACATACATATATAAGAAGAATAAAGATATAAAACAAAAAGAGATAAATAATATAATAATTATAATTGCTCAAAGGAAAATTACAAATACAACGTTCAACAATGTTTAGTTACAAACATATTGCGATAACAAACATTTACAAATAGGATATATATAAGAAGAATAAAGATATAAAACAAGAAGAAATAAATAATATAATAATTATAATTGCTCAAAGGAAAATTACAAATACAACGTTCTACAATGTTTAGTTACAAACATATTACGATAATAAACATTTACAAATAGGATATATATAAGACGAATAAAGATATAAAACAAAAAAGAAATAAGTAATACAATAATTATAGTGATAATAAAAACTTGGTTAAATGTAGCGTAATATGATATTATTAATTCATATTGATACACGTGTGTAAATCAATTGCTTTTTCCTTTTTCTTTTAATGATTATGTATATCACCTGACACTGACAAATTTAGTTTTAAAAATTTTACAATCTTTAGAATGTTCAGTTCAAGAAATGATAGTATTTCACTTAAAATTTCAATTAGTGCTTTGGATGATATTAAAAAGTATCAATAGTTTTAAAATTTTATTAGAATTAATTTCACTCGTGAATAATTGTTTCAAAAGCATCCAATCACGTTAAATATTAAATAACTTTTACTTAAAATTATACATCTGTAAACAAAAAAGGAAAATAATTCGAAATCTAATTTTAACATCGATGAAAAGACTATTTCGACAGAAGTATGAAACGTTATTAATTTTACATGTATTATAAATAAATGAACAACAAAATAACTATTTATTTTACAAATAATCTTATAGAATGATCCAATAATAAAACAGAAAATCTTGCAATCAAAATGAAATAAAATTATTCTATTATAATATCAACATCATTTGAAATAAATAATAGTATTGAAAAAACAAAAATTGAAAAACTTACGGAAGAAATACCAAAAGCAAGGAATTATAGAAAATGGAAGAAGAAAATTCAGAGAAGCTTGAATAAAATATTGTCTGATCGTATGTTGCTTGGTAAATACCTATCGACGTGTGATTGGACGTTAAATTGTTCTCAGAACTTACCTTGCCACAACTTACGTGCATCGAGCAGTAGTTCCTTCCAATTCTCAGAAAAGCTACTTCCGTCTGTTCAATGACTAATCCGTTGATCGAACTAAATTCTAAGTAATTGATTCACTCGCGAAGTCTGCTCTTTTGCTTGTTTTCTGTCAGTGTTGATGGTTACCTGACGTTGTACAAATTAACTACCGATCAATTACACAAAAGTTTTATAATCAACTTGTAAAAGTTCTTATAAATATCCCACGTAGGAAATGTACAAAAAATAATTAAAACTTCCGTTATTAATTCTTGATAATAAATATAGGTAACGCTTAGCTTACCCCACGAAACAAATTTCGATATAGATCCTGCTTCTTTTCTTCTATAAAAGTATAAACCTGATAGATCACTGTTAGTTAATTCATAATTGTACGTAATTATTACGTTAAAGAATTCAATACATGTTGATATCAAAAAGGAGGAAAATACGGTTATACGAATTTCAATAATATTGAGTGAATGCAGAAGTTTTAGTTCATTTGGAATACATACACATGGCATTATTAATATTCTGCATAATTTAGTTTACGCAAATTTTGAAATTATTAAGCGATTACAACGACGTAAAAATTATCTAACTGATTGATTTTTTATTAAGTAAGCTAATTTATTAATTTATAAGTCTATTAGTGGTCTATTAATTTACAACTTTATTAATAATAAAATGCATCAATATTTTTGCATATACCTAATACTTTTACATTCACCAAGTTCTATTTTTCGTAACGTGTACCAATAAATATTGGGATACTCTTTAAAACTAGCTAAAAATGTACTTTAAATTCAACGTATGCTGTTAACAATAGGATACAAAAGTGAGGTGATGAATTGATTTTATTGAAAAAATTACATAAAGTGTTATACGGGGTTTACAACAGGATAGATAGTTGACTTTGTTAAAAATAAATGTTAAATTTGACAAACAAAGTAGGTTATCCATTGGTAAGTACACCTAATATGTTACTAGTATTAACAATTAAATTGTTAGTATAATTATTTGAATATATTTTCTTTTAAATAACGCAATGAGTTGCTCATGTAAGTAATGTAAAATTATTCGTTAGATTTGATATTATTATTGTAGCAACGTAAGACGATTTTCTTGTTTACGTATATTTCTGCAGTTAGAAACAGATTATACTTTAAAAGCAAAGCATTTGCAAGCGAAAACTTTTAATAATTTTTGGTATGGAAAATCAATATTAAACCATAATTCTTCACCTTCGTATTTCTCTATCAGGAAACACATACTTATTTACGTTACTGAAATTTGATACTGTTAAAATTAACTAATCGGGTAACATAGGACTCTCACATATGCGCAAAATATATTTATTCTTTTCAACAGCTTTAATATACTTTGAGATAAAATCAAAATAAAAAGAATTTCGTAATATATGCAACACCATGTTCTGTGTAACACGCATAAAATGACATATCAAAACTAAAAAGAGTTAATGTGATTTAAAACTTAAAAATCATAATAATATATCAATAATTTAAAACATTAATAATATATTTACTAAACTTTTGATTTACTTAATACTCATTTAATAAAGTTAAATGTATCACTCAAATTGTTAAGATTAATATATTTATACACATGTATAATTTATAGACTGTATAATTTATAACTATTTACAATAATACCGTAAGAAGTATTTTGTGTGTGTGTTTCCAACATAAATTAATAGTCAAGATTTTTTAAACACCTTTGAATATTCTTCTCTTATCAAAGTTGATATTATACTAGACTTTTAATATGGAGCCATATAATTTTTACACCATATTAGTGTTGGGAATATTGAAATAAAATATGACAATTACTGATTTGCATAAGATTATATTTTACTTGAATACATAATCGCATTGCATGTTTCATTTTGCAATCCACGCAATAATGGGTTATTTCGTAGAAAGTAGTATAAGCTACACTTATCAGACAGAGATCTTCACTCTAACGATAAGTACTTACATATATTGTTACTTTCACTTCCATAAACGTGATATTATGTGAATAAAAAAAATTGTTTATACTGGTTAAATCTTTTTCAGTTCTTATCTTTGTTAATATTTATTTTTTCAAATAATCATTTCGTAGGATACCTTTGAATTATCATTTTATTTCTTAACACATTTGTTATTGATGCTTACGTTTGCATAAAATATTACTAAAACATTTGTTACGTTTTACATATTTGTTAAACACTCGTTGTTGTGGCGTTGATACGATTAAAATAAGAATATTGTATAACAGAATGTGCGGTTATTTGTTACAAACATTATTAATTAAAACAGAGATATTACTGATGAAAATTTATTCAGTTTCTGGAGAGTTGTAACAGCGTATTCCAGTAACTTTAAAAGTATTAAATTCAATAATTAAACAATTTTCAATTCGTAGATTTACCAAATTATTCTTTTCTGTTGTTTGAATTTATTATGTTGGTTCCTTAAACATCTACACCACTGCTCATAATTATTTAAATAATTTCAAAAGTCAGATAGATACTACTTCGATAATTTAGTTGAAATTTTCATCTTTGAACAGTTGATCTTTGAACAACGTAGGAGTTAAAATTACCGACTCCTTCCGTAGTCGAAAATCCACGTATAACGTTTGACTTCCTGAAAATTTACAAGTTTGTGTTAGTAAGTTTCAAGTTTCGATTTTTTATGATAAATTCGTGTACATTTTGATGTTGTCTACGTTAAAATAGTTTACTATCTACTGTGTACTTTATGTATTCATGGCGTATCTAGCATTTCTTAGATTTTTAAATCATACAATTTTTCTTTATATTGTCGCGAATCTCTCAAAGTTTCCGATATATTTACTTAACAGTAGAATTACCAAGGCAGTCAAAACAATTGGTCACAAGTTAATCGTAAAAATTGTATAAATTTGCAACGATGCATTTTTTAGGATGTTCCGCGATTTTCTGTACAAAATATAAATGAAGATATATTGTACTTCAATTACATGGTCATTGCAAATGTCTACCATTTATATTTCTTTAGTACAAATAAGTACACTTTAGTCGTCGGTAATTCTAGTGTTAAAACAAACCGGCCCAATTCAAATCTGTGTTGTTTAAGGCTCAACTCTACGAGATACTGACATATCTTTCATAGTAAAATGGAATAAAATATAAACGTTTAATCGTTGGAATAATAATATGGGCGATTTTGTGCAGTATCCTAGAAAATTTATATTTTTGAATCTGATGCGATATTCCTTTTATATAAAGTAGCCTTAGAATAGAGCAGAACATAGTCTTAAAATAGTCTATGAGGTAGTTCTATTCCGGACGTGGTGTCTATTTACTATTACCTTATGCTATTAATTGGCATATAAATGTTTTCTATCTCCTTCTTGCAAGCATTTAAAATGACGGTCAAATCGTTCAAGTGAACAGCTTCTTCTCTCTTTATCCAAGTTATTAACTCGCAAGTATTCTTTTCTAACGGTATACCGGATAAATCCTGTCTAAGCAACCGCTTAAGAAGTCAATCCCTCGGCACACGCGAATATTACCACTCCCACGTGATGAACGCAGCGTGAGAATAAGAATACAGTGCAGTGTCGCTTGTTGGTGGCATTACGTCGTGTCAAAGGAAAATGAAACTCGTGTGTACTCTTCTACCCCCGTACTCGTCTAGCCCCTTTCAGACTACTCGGAAATCCTCTGCATTCCGTGAAAGCGTCACCGGCAATACTCGGAGAATTATACTGATACAGCGGTAAGAAACGAGAGGGTTTCATAGGCAAGCGTGTTCGGCACGATGAAAGAACCACAAGGAAGGTTAGACTCGTTAATCGCTGTTTCTCGAAGATAAGTGACTAACTTGTCTTACAGTTGAAGCTAAACGAGAAAGAACAAGAACAAAAGGAGAACGTATGCAAATGTGTGCGACGTGTCGTCGAAAACAAATTAGCTAGAATTAAAATGTTCCATTTTATAAGACAATTAAGAGTGGACGCAAATCTTTATAATACGTTTGTTATTCGCTGACAAATATGCGAATTAGGATAATGGGAATTCACGCAATATTTTATTCATAAAGATTCAGACAGTTCCAGCTTTTCTGTAGTATTCTATTTTCGTGTTAGTGGAGAAAAAGTTATGTAAATTTTTTTATCGAAGATGCCTTTGTTTTTATTGGTAATATCTGCAGCGAATAAAATGTAAATATTTATTATTCGGTAGCACTAAACTATCTCTGTTACACAGTATCCTTCTTTCAATTAATAAAAACAATAATGCAAATTATTGTGTTAGTTATATTACTGAAAAATGTGGTTTGATTCAATGTAGCTAGTAACAGCGAATGTTATTAATCTCAACAGGCTGTCTTAATTATAAAAATAAGAACATGGTCAGTGAATAACTTCAACGAAAGATTGCAATTTTTTAACTTTCTGAATTATTAAAATTCGCGATTGAAGCTGAAAAATCCGAGGAAATTCTCAAGGTATCTTTAATCTTTTTAATAACGTTTTGTAAAGTAGAAAGAAAAAGAAATCGAATAAAAACTGTACACCATGTTTCCGTTTATAACTATCTCAACAGTAAAGATAATACAGGATATTACAAATAATGGGACATTGAAAATAACATTAATTAAAATAAAATAATGATAGTGTCAAATTCTTAACAATTCGATCCTGTTTTATAAATAGTTTACTCGAATGAAAAAAAATATTTATATATATATACCACATGAAAATTCCCCGTAATTTTAATTTCGAACAATTTCCGCTATCTTAAAATACCACTGATCCATGTTACATGAAATCTCCGTCAAATGCAGGTCATTCTATAGAAATTCTGTTTCTCGAGGTGAAAAGAAAATGATTTTAAAAACTATTTACTGCTGATAAGCTTTTACTGAATTCTGGGTCAAGCGCGGTGGATGGAGTAGACACTTATTTCGACAAATGTATTCTGTCAAATGTATTCTACCCCCTCACCTTCCGTTGCGATCTTCGATTCAGCAGGAATGCAAAGTGAGCTTTAAAATGAACTGTTGGATCGTCAAAGTAAATCTGCCGACCTGAATAATTTGTAGCTTCTAGGCAAGAAGTGAGATCTTACTCACCTTTTTACTATTTTTACTCGCTATTCGTGGGCATACGGTGACTTTTAATTTGTTTTTGTTTTTATTTTTTCAATAAGTTTTCAACTTATGAATTAATATATTCTTTTTTACTTGGTGAATTGTTGATTGAATTTTTTTACAAAAAAAATTGCTTTTGTAAATGGACAAGGAAAGTTCGTTAGTTGTTGTTTAATGTCAATCAATTCAAAATATAATAAAACAACTACAACGAGTAATTTTAATCTCTTAAGCGAGGAGAGCGAATATATCCGTTGCTTATGATAATTAAATTTGTGCATTAATTTCAACGATTTAATTTCATTCGAAATTTCCGTGAAACCTTTCAAATTACTGAACTTCCATATCATGTTTGTATCATCCTAATATACAGTATCCACTTAAAACAGGCCAATTAATTATCTTTCATATTATGTTTTCGTATGGAAAGTTGAGAACTTCGAAAAAATGGTTTTGGAATGAAAATGCGTATAAAGAATTAATTCTTTAATATAATGTAAATTGCGTATGAAATATTTGTTGCACTATCGCAACTAAAGAAGACAATTGGGTGGCCTCTTTTAAATAAGACATCCTGAATTTACTTTTTTAGCTACAATCTCGACGCAACAAAATTCATGATACTTCTTTCTAATTCAAACTCACTTAAAGGGTTGATATTCGAATATTGTGCAATTTTTACTTTATTACTGCATTTGTACTTCGCATTTCTACTCTTAAATCTAGTTATTCAGTAAAATATTATACGTTATACATATCTGTACCTTAGATATAAAAATTGATTTATACATACTATTCTTTTCACCTTTTCCATTTTACCAAAATCACAGATATTTGCTTGTGTTACACATAAATAAAAAATATAATTGCTGGAATTATTTAAAATACAATGCTGTTTTACATAATTTTAATTTTTATTTACGTTATGCTATAAAATTCTAATACAGAATTTCAGCCGATCTAGCGCTGAGCTAAGGATATATTTTATTACTTAAGTATACGCAATTAGGTTATTACGTTACTGTTTTTAACTGACACATTTTGTTTTAAAGTACATTTTATATGAAACAACGGTTTAATATATTTCTTAAAGAAAAAACGTTAAGAAAAAATTAAGGCTGTTGGTACTGACTAAATATTGTGATAATTATGTGTGCTGAATTAATTCTGGTTGATTTGTTCTGGTTGATCAGGTCAATTTATAATGGAAAATATGATGAATATTGTAATATTTTAATTACGGTCCCAAGTTGATTCACGTACGCTGTCCAACAACATTTTCTCTAAGAAGAAAAATGTTTGGAAAACAGATAGGGGAAGTTGATATTAACCAGATCCGCAAACATTTCTCGTTATTGAATCAATTCTTCCTCATGTTCGAGTCATGCTCCACAGATTTATGTGTATAGTAGATGGGGCCATAGAATACTGTAATTTTAAGTTCAAGTATGTTAAAACCCCCACATAAAAGAATTATAAATATATAATAACGTGATACAAGGTAATATTTTTCTAGGAAGATACAAAATTCTTGTAAATATACAATAAAAATTTTGTGTATTGAATCGTCGCAGACGTATTTTTTAAAGGTCATTTTTTAGAAAATAAGCAAAGCTACAATGTTACTACAATTTTCCAATAATTACCCACGTAATCATGTGTAAAACCATTTAATGTTATGCAATTTATTGTTATTCTCGTAACAATAGCTACTATAAACTTCTAATACGGGCAAAGGTCTTATTTCAATAGTAATGCATTAACAAAAATTTTCTCTAAACGGAGTCTCTATAAATCATGCACACTGTGACTGTTGCAAGAAATTTAATTAATTATACCCTGTATATTCAATTGGTAATACAATGTTATTAATATATGATGACGTGGAGACTCTTGTATTTTGATTTAATAACGTTATTAGCTTCCATCTGCATCATCGTATTGTTGCACCCTCTCGTGTTCGCTCTTAATTATCCATTACAATATCACGTAAGTGCATTCATCGATCTATATTAATACGAACATTACAATCATTTCTGGCATCTTTATTTATCTTTCATGCATTATCTACTTTATTAAAATGAGACATTTATAAATATTTGCTAACTCCATTGCAATTTCCCGTCTTTTAGAATTAATTTACAAAACACGAGCCACAACCTGCTTATGCATAACACAAAAATCGACAAAATTTTAGCACTTTTTTAATGTTATCATCGTAATTTCAAAGCTTTTTTCATTTCAATAACAGAACCATTTTTCTGAAAAAAGGCCCCATACTAAAATCCTGATCCTCAACCCCTGCATTTCCATCTTTTCTCACACTGTTCAGCAGTTGTATTCAAAAAAGAGGAGAAATGTCAGGAAACAATCAAGGCCGTCGACATTAACCAAACTCGCCATTGTTGCGTTGACAATGGACCCTTGTCAGCTTTTCGCGAAACATGAAAAAATAATCGTGATTCGGTTCCATTTATATTTTTCGCGTTCGCTTTAACACAGTATTGGCCCGACTAATAGGTAATCGTTTCCATTTATGTGCTCTCTAACCCGTTCTATCTCGCGAAAGTCCAATTTTCTCCTAGTAACTAAACGGCTCCTGCGTTCCGCCAATACGCAACGAGACGGAAATCGTATTTCAATCGAACCGTCAGTCTATTAAAGACTGGTCGTCGGGAAGAAGAAGGTAAAACCGAGGGAAATAGAGTGAAGGAAAGAAAGAGAGAGAGTAAGAAGGAACACGAACAGGAGAAGAGAGAGAGAGAGAGCCTCTATAAAAATGGCTTGGGGAACGCCATCGAGCTAGAGGAAATCCATAGGTAGATATTCTACCCTCTCGATATGGCGCACAATTTCCAACACAGCCGCTTCTACTATCCGTATACGTACACGTACACGTGTACGTGTGTGTTCCCCGCGATGAAACCAGAAGGTGGTGCACGCGCGCACACTTTCCCGCGCGAAAACGTGTACACAGGCCCGCCGCACCCTTTGTGCTAAAATTAGAAATGACGAAGCGTATACTCACTTCGCTGGCTTCGAGCTTTTATTCACTGGCGTTTAGACATAACGTGTTGCAGGGCTTTCAATGGTACCGACAGAGATAGAGGAACTTGGTAGACAGAGACAGGCTCACGTGTTCACGGGGGATTGAGAACGGGAGACAGAGAAAGAGGGAGTAAAAAGAGAGGAATAGATAGATAGATAGAGTCGATGATATGGAACGGGGCAGAGAGGATAGATCGCGATAAAAGCAAAAATAGGAGGGTATATGGTTTCATAGAGATACAGAGGATTGGTGGAGGGGAATGCTCGCGATAAAGACGGATAGGTGTACACACGGGGTTAAAGGGAACAGGGTGGAAGAGAAAAGCGGGCCGGGGTTAATCGCTGGGAAACGTCCGAGTTTCAAAGGGACTCTGACCCGAAATTTCTCCTCGCGGGTATTATTATAGCGCACGGGTTGATTGGGAATAGTGAGGTCGTGCCTTGGAGATATGTACAGACTGTCCCATTTAAAAAAAAGGCCACCTAAGCACTTTGATGTAACGACATAAAAAGTAATTCGTACGTGGTAGGTGTAGCAATACGCAATCCACTATTTTTAAACGGGGCTGATGAATTTGTTTTATCGAAAGAATATCTTTCCTCTCGAATAGGAATGTATACCTTGCTCGAAAAATATGGTGATTAACAGCAATTACATTTAAGCTCACGTAGGTATCTAGTTTTGTTAAAAATATGTGCTGAATTAGCCAAACCGGGTAGATTATGTATTAGTACGCAGCAAATTTTTAACGTGATCTATATTTTGTTGAAAAGAATCGGAGCTTAATGAACGTAAGTTAAAGATGCTAAAGTATCCTTTGTTCTTTTGGAAAAAAGAACAAAATATTGACAAGGGTTGGTTTTTGCTACGAACCCTTCAATTATTCCTTCATAAATAGTATCTTCCACAAAAGGAATATTCATATTACTAGAAGATTCCATTGCACTATGATTTGTTAGTGTTATCACTAGTTTGCGAATTTGTACGCACATATGGGAAATTTCAATATACAGAAAGCCAAAGAATGCGTGTGATATGGAAAAATATACGTAATATCCAAAGTGAAGTACAAACTATTGTATTTTGAAAGCGAAGTAACCTGCTATCTGAATTCCATTTCTTCAATTTCATTTATGAAAGTATAAATTTGCATAAGAATCCACAATCTAGGTATCACGCGTTAATTTTGCCGAAACTTTGCAGTTCGTAGTCTAGTCGAAAATATTCGCCACGTATTATTTTGTCCACGATGATCCACATCGAGGGGAATGAAAACAACCCTCACAGTTGGTTCAATGGACTTCAGATCTGGCTATTGCAGGGGTGTAGCTAACGTATATACGTGTATATGACGTAGATGTTAACATCATTCGTGTGCTTTAGGAAATATATAAATATCTCCGTGTAACAGGGATTGTAAGTTATTAGGTTGGTGTATAAAAAAATTGCCGATTATTGATAGTTCAAAAGTTCCTTTGTTTATGATGGAGACAAACAAACAATTTAAAAACAACGATAAACACGTAGGGGCAAATAGCTAGTTGGACAGAACGAGTTACTGACAATCAGAACCACAATTTTTACGCAGTCAGTTACGAAAGTCTTCGTACATTTTCAAATCTTCAGCATTTGGTTTTTATTGTGGAACAATAATTCCTTCAAAATGCATCATATAAGAAATACTTGAAAAATGATCACATTTAAAACTACAAACAAGGAGCAAACCGTTCCTTAAACGTACAATTTAATTAATTTAACCATTACAAACGTGTGTAGATATTTGTGAGATTGAATTTTCAGTCTTTGCATGTATTTCGAGAAATTACAAAGTTCCATATTACCTACGGTTTCCCCATCTGTTTCGTCAAACAACGTCTGTTTAACGTTTCCTTGCGTAGTTCTTCGATAAAGGAATATATATACAAGCTAATGAAAATTATTCTAATTAAATAAAATGTTTAAGAAATGGAGAATACGTTCCTTCACACTTCTCTGTTCGAAATGGTAGTTTTATTTGCAGTAATTCTGATTCAACCTGTAACGAGGTCGTGTTACGCTGTGATTATAACTTCCACGTTGCTTCACACTGCAAATTTGAAATCCGTGCACTTAGCTAATCCCTCATCGAATTGTATCATTCCCTTTCGACTATGAAATACGATGCAAACTCATCGTTTCGACTTTGACTCTGTTCCAACGAGTTCCGCATTATGTTCCTTTGATGTTCCATATAGGACGGCGTCTAGAAAATTGTAAGATTTTACGTCAACGGTTCAGCGTTTCCTTTTTCTAGTTCAACGAGAAATTGCATCCGAAATATGTACTTACCCCTTCGTGAGGAAATTTCAGATACATTGCGCGTAACGCGAATCATTTCCTTCTCATTTTGTTGCTTCCACAAATTCTACATTATATTTCCATCACGTACTGTCCAAAGGTTAAAAATAAAATTATTCCGTTTATATGAATTTCATAGTTCCCTTTACAGTTTCCGTTTTACGATGATTTTGATGAAATATTCTTCGTATGAAATGTACGGTACTCAGTAAGCTACAATAAACTTATAGACAATTAACATTGGCAGTAGTAAACTTTTCCGTTAAATGTTACATCCATACATTTTCCAGCTTCTAATAAATACAGTTAGAAAATATTAAAATATGTAAAAAGTGGAATTGTCTCTTTGTTGTATTTTTTTCATAAAAATATGATAAATTATAAAGGATGTCCAACCTAAAGAAAACCGCCTAATTGTCTTCCAAGTTATGTATTTCTGTAAAAACTTGCCTGATAAATATTGCTTTGAATCAAAAAGATTCCGTATGAAGTATTCATCCATTGATATTATTTAAATCTGTTTTAAGCGTGACACCCCGTATAAAATGAATATAAAAGTTCGTAGCTTTATAATTAACATATTATTACACGTAACTATTTTTCAGGTTTCCTTTTTTGCCTATCGTTTAACGAAAACTCATCAATCTTGAATTTTAAAGATCAATATTAAACTATAATATTTATGTACGCTTCTTCATATATTTTCAGTAGCTTTTATGAAAATGATGCGAATATTCTGGTTATTCATGTCAAGTATTGAAGCTTCAATTATTATTTGATTGCAACTTCTCGCAATATTCCACACACGTGCATTACACCCATAAATTTCATCTTCATGAGTGCGGGTTGGGGTAATAAATCATGGAACAACATCATGCAATGAATCGTATCTACCAGCTTATTTTAAACTTGAGAAAACGTATTTCGTACTTATCCGTTTAATAGATTTAGGAGTGCCTTAATAATTAACAAGGAGTTTAAAAGCGGCATTTAAACGTTAACGGAGAAATTCTTCGAAATTTAACTAGTTATAACTGAGCGACTTGTAGTTAACAATTTGCAATGCTTGCCTGCTCCCGTTAATTATTCCGCGTTTCTACATTCGCCTTACTAATTAGTAATTAGCCTCTCTTCCCAAGGATTTTCTCGTTGATGGAAACTGTCGCATTTACCGGAGAACTTGCATGTGCTTTTCCAATTAAGACTAGCTCATCTGAAAACGCCTGCCCTCGGGAGATTGTCTAGGCGATTGCACTGCTTTAATCAATATTCAATGTTGCGTTTTAAATCTTCAAAATAGGAACAATTTGACTGAAAACTGATCAGAATGGAAGTAAATTTTGAAAGCTTGAAACGAGGGAGAACGAGAAGCTAATACTACCTGCAAAAATAGGTGGGATGAGCGGTAGTATCGATTGGATATTTATGGATACCATTATCGTCGAATTTATTATTTATAATGATAGTTCACTTCTTAACAGAAATATTTATGCGCTGCTTTTTCCTTCGATTCTGTGGCATGTAAAATACTTCATGCTAGTTGCAATTTATCTTTGCGAAAGTTTATTAACGTTGTTAAAATATTTGTACCGGTAAACGTAAAATGGCTTAATAAGGAGTCATACATGCTTCTTTATTCTAACTTTTTTATACTTCTTTCTTTCGATTTACTTTAAAATTTTTTTCCGTTACCTAACAAAATATTAAAAAGAAAAAAACATATATCTTTTCTATGATAATCAAAGTTCATAAGTAGCTTGTATGATAGTCTGATTCTTGAATCCCCAAGTGATCTAACCTACTTTTAAGATTAGTAGTGTTTTAAAAATTAAGTTAACTTATGACTAGAAAAGGAAATAAACTTTGTTAAAAAGATAAATTAGGAACAGACACATATTCATTTACGTTTTATAGTTATAATTGCGATTAATTGATTCCCATCAATGCTCTAATTTTTCTCTTTTCTTTGATAATCAAATTTTTAGTTTTTAACTTGACGAGTAGTTTTAAATATTTATAAGAAATTTTCAGTATATATGACAATAAATTTATTATATCTTTACATCCTTTCTTTTGCCACTAGTTTGATGATGAAAGGTTAAAAATTAGGGCAAAAAGAGTGATAATTTTTCTTTTTAGAAGACACGAGTAATTTTAGTCGTTCAGTGTTCAACAATTTTGCAAAAATTGTTTCATATTATTGTTTCGTAAAATGATATAACACAAAGTTATTTTTTTTAATTTTTTAGATCATATTCATAATCATAGGCACATTTGTGAAATACTTTTTCGTTTTACTATTTTATTATAATCTTCAAACGATAGATTATTTATATATCGCCCTTCTTTTACAGTGAATAGTTTGCACATAATTTCTTATATTTTTAATTAAATTCTTAAAGTATAGAGTAAGTTATATATATGTATCTTGATGCCTACGAAAATATCTGTAAAATTTAGGTATATACATAATTTTATTAATTGAGTGATTTAGAAGTTTATAATTTTCTTTTGTGTTTTTATAACTTTCTTCTAATTATATATTATACTTTTAATACATAATATTTACGTGTTATGTATTATTTTATTTGTTTGTCGTTTACGATTTATGGTAAATAGTTTATAGAGACGTTGTAATTTTAATTTACTGTTAAAATGCAATGCCAGTTATGTAGTTGCATTTTTATACTTAGGAAAATGTTTGAATAATGTGATTTTAATTGTAGTTCCTTTCAATATATCGCAATTATTAATTTTTTCATTACATTATTTGTAAACGATTTTTTTATTTTCTATTCTTTTATAAAATGCAGAAACAGTTTTTTCCCTTTTTGCCATTTCTGTCCATTTTTACAGATCGTCTTCTGTTCCTTTATAACGTTCCCCTTTTTCATTTCGATGTAGTAATGTAATTAGAGCATATACAATGTTTGAACAATCTTTGAATTGTGCGTGCTTATGAAAGGACATTGTGACTAATGTATTTACTCTGCTTATCGACATGAAAGACGAAAATTTCATTATTAGTATGCATAACCATTCGTAGGCGATGCAATTACCCGCATACAGGACGGTTCAAAATTGTGCGCCACTTTTTAATCGAAATAACATACACGCTATTGATCACAAATATTATACCGGCTACTGTGATATAGTAAAATAAATATGATGAAGAAAATAATTTAATTAAAATTGAAATATTAGGGAGATATGTTTAACCTTGCCATAAATCGTATTAATTTCAACTTATGTAAATATATAATACAGGTAAATCATTACGTCGTAAGTGTACATAGCATAATGACACAATAATATTAATACCACATGTGTACACCGCAGGATATACGTGCTTCTGGTTGCATGGCTGCAACGATAATTGCATTTCAATTTTATCCCACCAAATGCGACATAGTTTAATGTTACGATGTCGATACAATGCTTATGTCCATTGGAGTAACAATAATATCATCAATATTAATTCTAAAAACTCTACAAAATATGCTTGTTCGATATGATTTGATTTAAAAATACAGAAGGCAGAAAGATCATAAGATGTAATCTATAAAATAGTATGCAATTTCATAAGTGATTAGTGGATGTTTCTGCAAATTTTTATTTTCATAGAAGAAAAGTAAAGCTATTGGGACTTAAACAAAAATTCGTTTTATGTTTATTTTAATACATCCATTTAGACTCATTTATAAAAGATACAGTGAATAAAATTTTGATTCCTGTTAGAAATATTGCCTTTAGAGCAACGCTTGGTTAAGATCAAGGGTTAAAAATTGTTACAATATAGATTTCGTTTCTTAAAACAGTTTCAAAGGATTAGTGTTTTGCATATCAGTTGTAATGAACCGAAATCAGTGAAAGTTTTGCTTGATTTTAAAAAATCGAATTTTCAATGTTAAGAATTTCGAAAGCTTCGAATTCTCAAAACTTTGAATCATCAATGCTGCGAATTCTCAATACTTCGATTTCTTAAAGCTTCGAGTTTTCAAAGTTTCGAATTTTCAACCCTTCAAATTCTCAAAATTTAAGACTTTCAGTGCTCCAAATTTTAAAATTCTTTTCTGTATCTCTTCTGAATGTTCACTTCGAAATATCGGTGCTATATCGGTTTTATTTCAGTTCCTAAATGTTCTGAAACTGTTATCATATATATCAAAATTATTAGGTAAGGTGCTAAGTATTTTAAGATTCCAAAATCAATAATGGCACGAATCTAAGAACCAAAGTATTATAGAACCGATGTGCAAGAGATATAGACACTTATTCTTCCGATATTTCACAAGCTATTGAAACCGTAATGGGAATCGATATAGGTGAGAACCATTTTCGTAATAACGGTTATTTAATTTAATTTAGTCTCGTCTAATTTATTTAACGGGCAAGCACCTATTATTACAGTAAGTATAATACAGGGAAATTGTTACAGACAAAATACTTATCGTTTAAAATACATAGAAAGTATATAAAAAAAGAAACGTGAAAAATAGAAGAAAGATATTCATAAAAAGAAAGCAAAGCAAAAAAAAGTCAGGAAGCGTATAAAATTAGCGATAAATCATACACTACGACTTTCGCGCGATTTTTATCTCCTACACTGGAAACGTTTTTTAATTCTCCTTATACTGTAAACAGGGATCATATTGACCCCATGAGTTTCTAAGTGGGTAAAAGTTTTTGAAAAAATCTGAAGAAAATCTGGTAACATGTTCAAATATTCTTAATTGAGGATGAAAAGGAAAAATTGAGCAACAGTTTATGTAGGTATATTATATCTATAATTATATGAGACGTAACGTAGTATTACTAATAGACATTTTTATTAATAACTGGACGAAAATTTATCAAGTATTATATTGTTCCGTCTGTAAAGGTTTCGAAATTTGGCGAAAATTTGTTACATGTTGAAGGATTAAATTACAGTGTAAAATCTTCCTTGCAAGATTTAGTTTTAATTAGTTCTAACTTAGTTTTAACTCGTGTTTAAATGTCTTTAGTATAAACCATGTCTCTCACGAGTCAAAAGAATTTGCTCCACAGGGAGTTACAGTTCTCACGTTATATTATCAACTCCATGATTCATTTAAGCGCAACAAATTAACCAAATCATCCTGTACTTGCGTACACATCTGTAATATAATAAATAGTAATTAATAAATTATTCTGACTTCAAACATGTTTATAGATCTTCTAAATCGTTTCCTTTATCGTTTTAACTTTCGCATAAGCACATTTGCAATGCGAAAACGACCACCGAAAGTTGGGCGAGGCTTTCGAAAATTATTTCGAGTCGGATGAGAAAAATGTTACTTAATTTTCGTGCGTGAAACGGTTGAGAAACGAGCTCGTCAGTTTGGTCCGCGCGATAATTCCGCGGCCATGGCTCAGAGCCTTGTTAATGAAAGCTTGCGCCGGACAATCCGCGTTCTCATTGCAGATTTTAAGTGGAACGTAGCAAGGTGACAGGTAGACAGGTCGGTAAATTTGGTCGGCTTGGGGACAAACTATTTCTGGGGATTATAAACATGTGTATCGTCGTCCAGCAAAGTTAACCGATTTCGCGCGAGATCACGGGTGGACGGCTCTCTAATGCAAAATAATGCTTTGCATCGTCGAAGGAGAAACTGTCGGACCGTTTCGACCGGCGCTTCAACCCTCTGCTTCCCCCTTCATCCATTTTATCAACCGTATCGTATTATTGACGTTGCTTTCTATCCCCCCCCTCTTCGCCTCTTAATTACCAATCATGGCGAAATTTTCTCGCTTCAAGCCGTTTGACGTTAATTTTTGTTCTCTTCCGCTGTCTACGAATTGTTTAGAGAGCAATTATTTTGATGATTAACACTAGGTTTAGGGAACTCGACACGTTGACGCATTTCAGATTTTATACCTAAAATTATAGAGACCATAAATATTATTTTTCAGTACTTTATGTTAACTTTGATTAATACAATGGTATGAATATGTACTCGAACTGATTCTCTTCATCCTCACGCTTCTAATTTCGAACATTTATATGCAGTATACGTATTTTTCCGGAAGCCTGTCAAATTATGCACGTAACGCCCGTAAACCTAGTGTTAAAATCGAGCTACCTTTTTTTTTAATGTTGGTCTTTAATCTTCTACCTTACAATGTTTTGATAATGAATATCTGATCGATTCCATATTAACTATTTGCACTCGGTTGGCTCTGTCACGGTAACAAAATCTTATGGGAACAAACAAAACTGAAGGCAAATTTTCCCCTTTTCGTAACAAAGTCTCGCAAAAGTGTGCTGAAATTAGTGCTAGGTCAGATTTTTAAATACGAAAAGAAGTTTGAAATTGTAGGTAGTCACCGATTTTATCCACACATTCAAGATACAAAATATGGATTACGTACGTATTTCTGTTTTAAATGATTTTAGAGATATTCAACGTTAAAGTTTTTGAAAAATTAGATGAAACGAAACGTCAGATCCGTTACCTTAAGTATAATATTTTAGCTGACCTCAAAGGTAGCGCTTCGCCACTGGATTCATTTTAAAATTAAAGAAATAAAATTCATATATTTGAAATTAAGGAAAAAGAAATTCGAACTTACGATAAAAATTTTGTTTATTTTTAATAGACGTGATAATACATGTTGGTAAAATTTCAAATTCCGATTTGAACGCTGCCTTCATCTTCGGATCGATTTGAGAAAAATATCATTCGACTTTTTTAATCTTTTGCAACAAATTAGACTTTCTAAAAAGATGGGATCGTTTGGAAGAGGTCGACCTAGAAATAAAGCTTGCAACGATAGTTGATCACTGTTTCCATACTGTATTGCATATTAAATATTAAAATGTTACACGTAATTTATATTCAGTGATCCTCAACTTTATGAATAGTAACTAAAGTCAGAGTTAGAGTGAAGCTTTATTGCAAATAGAAAATGTATTCCATTCTATGAGTGCAATCTGTTACGATAAAATCGTCCGACAAGCAATATAGAAAATTTAAACCAGAAGTTTTGTTCATTTGGAATCACTTCTAATTAAAATGTAGTATAATTTAATTATAATTCAGTTATGTCACAAAGTCGAACATACTATGCTTAGTAAGTACGTTAATGGAATGTTATTATTTATTATTTATTTAGTTATTAATTAATATTATTTTTCTATATCGGATAATTCTTTATCAGAAGGTTCTTAAAATATTTATCAAGATAGGCGATTCTTCTCACAGAAAATCGGGTTAAAAATTTACTTTAATCCATATACTATTCATTCTTAGCGCATGGTGTTATTATACTATGATTGATTTTGCGAGAACATACTAATTAAATTATAATTGTACTTATTCACCAATAAAAACTCCATTTTCAAATCATTATTCGACATAGAAGGAGAACGACGAGCGTAGAAAGTATAATTCTGTCTTTAATTAGAGATGTATAAGAATTACTGCAAATAATTCAGTTTTTTAATTTAAAATTTTATTATTGTGAAAATAATAATACTTTTGCCTGAAAGTATATTTAAGTTTTATAAGTAAATATTGTGATTTTCTAGTTTCGTTCCATTTGACTTTCTTCATATTAATTCCGATATGAACTAGCAGATTGCGTTGCAGTACAGCGTATTTCGATGCATTTGTAGGTACATTGGATCTCGAGAATATCGCAGTAGAGTTAGAAATGTGGGCTAAATAAATTATCCTTTTTAAATTATATTAGCATTTATTATATATCCTATCCTTACGTATTCATATTTTTACGACTGCATAATAGCTATACTGTATTTCAAAGTAAATAACTTAATAAAAATGAAATTTAGAATCTACTTATCGTGTGTAGTTCATGTGTTTTCCTTGCAATCTTTTGTAACTGTTCATTAAAAATTAAATTATTCTTATTCATATTTACTAAGTAGAAAGTTGCTTTCAAGTTACACAAATCGTTTTTATATCTTGATTTTTGTAATATAAGTTTCTTCTCTTGTGCCTACGTTAGCATGCACCGATAAAATGTATTTTTCAATCGTGCTTGAATCATTTGGTGTCAGATGGCAGCACTGTATTTGTTTGACTTTGATTTTCGACGCCTGAATAGGACAGGGAATGAATAAAAAATAAAAAGGGTAATTATAAATTGTAATTGTACTTCAATTTTTAAAGGAATCAATTTTACCCATTAAAATGTAATTTAATATCGTTGTAACAAACATTTTAATTGTAAGATAAAATTGTCACGATATGTCATAAAGCGCGCCTGTGTTTCAAACAATTTTTAATTTCCTAAAATTGCGAATTTTTAATTGTTAAATAAATCACTTTGAATTTTTTAAAAGAATTTCATTCAACATATTACAAAATATATCGAACTTATTATTTTTAGTCATGCTAATTAACTTCTTCTATCTCTTGAGAAGTAAAAAGTATGTTTCAAGTAATATAAAAAAGTTGCGTACTACAACTTTATTAATTAGATACTATTAATTAGAAGGAGAATTGTCCTTAATATTGTGCAAGTTTAAATGGACGCAACTTTGTCTTACACTGACGTACATCGTTAGCGTAAGGATACATTAGACTTTATAATGAAAACAATTTTTCCTTCTTAATTTTTTATTCCTACATCATTAATTAACGCATTAAATAGAATGTGAAAAATTTGGTATTATAATTCGGAGCAACATATTGCTGGTTAACTAAATGAAGGTCAAAATTTTCCAATTAAATTTTCTAATTATTATTACACGAATCGTTTTCTTTGATTATATTGCATTATTCATTTCGTATCATGCCCATAAATGTCAATTATAAATATATTTTTTGTATTACTTACAGTCTTATATTAAGTATAATAATCAATGATTCACGATTTTTGTTCAATGATTCAATGATTTTTGTCAAAATGACGACTATATTTACCATAGAAATAATATAAATTTTCAGCGGTACATTTTTCAGAAAATTCCATGATTTTGTGTACAAAATATACATAAAGATTTATTTCAGTTGTATCATTTGTATTTCTTTGGTATAAATAAGTATATTTTAGTTGCCAGTAGTTATAATTTTAAATATAATTGCTATTGTTCTTTAATATTGATTTGTGAAAAAAGATTTGTTGTATTTTAAAAATCTATAGATGTGGAACTTTATTAAATAATGTATTAACGCACAATATAGAGTAGAGTGCAAGTACGTGAAATAGCTAAAGATATCTCCGCGACAGTAATTTTGTATCACGCAAATTTACGTTAATTAAACTCAGCTAATTTAACAAAGTTTAATTAGTTATGCGTCGGTGCGCGCTTTGATATAAATTTCCCCATCCGCTAGATCTGACCTCGCTTTCCCTGTTAATCGTTAGCTCGATTACTAGTTAATTGCGATTTGTTAGTTGGAACGCCAGAATGGGGAAAGATTATCAAATTTTTTAGATACGGATCGTTCAAAACGATCAATTCGAATGGAATTTCTTTTTTAAAGTGTCCATAATTATCCTATAACATCTTCTTAGCGATGATGCATTAATTCTATTTGTCTGTGCACAAATGCATTTATGTACAGATAAACTAATCAATCTTTTCAGTCTTTAAAAAGATGTACTTTAATGGAATATTGAAAAGTACATATTAAGTTGTTGGGAAAGTTCATAGAAAATTTGAAGAACGCTTAAAGGCAATATGTTTATAATTATCGTTTTGTTGAATAATTTTGCGTGTAACAGTTGGTTTTTGATAATTTCATGACTATCAGGAAGTATCGTGATCTCCTTTTTCGAAAACATGTATCTTTTTCTGAAATAAAATCTTGCAAGTAATTATTCTAAGCTTTTGGATTATTCAAATTTTGGTCATTATTAACATTTTGTTACACTAATAAGAGATATGATACATAGTATACGAATATGCATAGAATTTTCTAGAAAACGTCTATCAATTTTTGCTGATTCTTTTTATTGAAACATAAAGTCTGGCGTTGTCTAATAATAAAAAAAAGGTCGTTGCCCTTTCTTTTAATTAACTATAGGCGCTGCTCCTTAATTGTTGCATTTAATTGGTCCAATGATGGACAGTATTTATTCAATTTAAGAATATTATTATTCAACAAGAGTTCGTAAACAATAACACTCTTCCAATTCTATCATTTAAACAACAGAACTTAATATTACCAGCATCTGTTATCTGTCTCAGCATAATAGTGCAGTTTAATATTCCTAGACTATCCCTTATTGCTTTGTATTCGTTATATAGTAACTGACGAAAGATGAGTAATTTGCAAAAATAGTTGACGTCGCACTGATTACAGTAACATAGCAGTGCATAGATTCGTGTTGCGACCAACCTTGCCGTAACGAAAACGTTACACGTCGAAATGCGTTACGTATTAGGAATATATAAAGGAATTCTATACCTGTAGTTCTGTGTAACAGAAGTTTTATAGAAAGGAAATAAAGGAACGCTACTCAGATATTTCTTTTGTATTATAGATATTTGTCTGCCACATTTGTTATGAAACATATTATAATTATTTTTTGCGAATATTGATTTACTTTCATAAATATTCATTGCCCAGTTATTGTTTTTACTTTTTATAAACATAAATTCCATCAACGGAGTAATAAACGTCCAGAAAATGAGAAATCACGCAAGGAACATTGTAGAGTCACAAACGTAACAGCTGTTAATTAAAAGTGATTGTAAATACTGTTATTTTTATGAGTAAATTTACCTTTCAAAACAACATATGGTGGGGTTTGATAGAATGCAAAGGCCGACTTGTTTCGTTTTAAACGCATGCGAATGGCAATTACGTGGCTATTGAGGACACGGGTAGAATTCATCGAGCATCGAAAAAAGGGGGCTAATTAACAGCAATTGATTTCAGAATATGCTGTAAATTATATCCTCGGATTTATTACGTTTCTCCATAATAAATATCGTTTCCGAGATGAAAAGTTTCGATACGTATAGCTCGGTTTAATTTGAACATTTTCAATCAAAGAGATTCACAAGTAACGTATTATTGGCATTTTCTGCCGATTAATTTTGCAATTTTTAGATTGATTTTTTTATTGTGATAGGTAGGCAAAACGAAAATACTGAATCGCCATGTAATACATTTTAGTTTCTACAGTATCGTGTTTCACAATAGTATCGCAAATGCGAACAACACCAAGCTTTAACAAACAGAATTTTGAAAGAAAAATAAGCAATAGAATCAGTTCAAAGATAAAAAAAAAAAACAAAAAAGATTGATATTACACTATAAAGTCAAACACAGAGGGAGTCTAATTTATTCAACTATAAGATATATCAATTACACCCCGAAACTTACGTACTAATTGGTTCCAGCGTAGCCGACATAAATCAAGAAAACGTAAGTCAAGATAGGGTTCATGTACTATTGGGAACTGGAGAAAGGTCATCCGCACGATAGAGGGGCAAGAGGAATGCGTGCCTGTGTTTCTCTGTACGTCCTTTTCATAACGTTCCACCCACCATTCACTAGATTCAATAATCCTTTATTTCAATACTGCTTTACAAATCATATTGAATTTTTGCAATTCCTTTCCTACTATATTACCCATAAACGTTCAATCGAATTATTTCTAATTTTACCAACATAATTATGGTAATTACGTCTTATTACACTGCTAATGAAATTTCATACAGTTCTATACAATACGAATAATGTATTGAAAATACCATTCTATGGTAAATATTTAAATACATCTCTAAATGACTGTAAATAGGAGTATTACTGTATTCATCTGTACCCATCCCCTCAATCTATTAAGAATCAACGTGTTTTTGTCGCAGTATTTTATTTGTAATTTTTTCCATCCAACTTGCACCGTTAAAGGCATTCCAGAGATTTGTGTAATCATTTTTTCATTACTATTCCTTTCTCCACATAGGTCGTACAATTTGATAATGTTTGAAGAAGTTGCAAATAAAATGTTATGTATAATGTCTCGTCTGAGGACCGGCCACACGAGAATTACCCATGAACATATACTCAGAAAAACGGAACCTCCGGTCTGCAACACCTGCCGTAGGCAAATTACTGTTCACCACCTTCTATATGAATGTAGAAGATTCGAAGTTCATAGGCGAAAGCACGAAATAAACCCTAACACTGCACTGACATCGAACAGGCACATCAAGAACACCATACAATATTTACTCGACTCGAGTCTCTATCACAAAATTTAGACGGTCCACATCAGGAACATCGTCGCTAATGACCCACATGTCGATGCGACGTTAACCAGCCACAAAAAAAAAAATGTGTAAGAGTTTTTTCACATTATCCGGTTCTTGAAAATAAATGAAATGTCATATACCTATTTTCGTTGCTTTTAGCTAAAAGGACAAGAATCGCAATATTCATTTTACATCGGATGACGAAAACTGGACAATGTGAATTGTCTTTTCTCTTCTTTTCGGTCTAATAAGAAAAGGGAAAAACATAGAAACGTTCGTTGAGTAAATACTTATGTGGTTCGAGGCTTAATGGGTTAAATAAATGATCGATCAGTTGAATTTCAATAAGACATTTTATTTTTCTCATTTAACACAACTGTGTGTGGCGCACGTGTTGTTGTTTATGTACAGAAAAATCAGCTCGATATACAAAGGATGTCTGTGACGCAACGCTGGTGTCAAATAAAATCGTAGAAAAACGTTACATGCTACACGATTTCGGAGGAATGTAAAACGCCATGTGTGTATGTGTGTTTCTTCTAAAAAACGAGCGACAGAATGAAAAAACGTCCTTCACGCGTATAATAAAATGTACATATGTATATACGTGTTATGCGTGCGCGCGCGGCGCCCGAGGTGAAATTATTGAATTATTCCCCAACGCAGTTTATTAATTCGCGACGATCGATATTACAATTAATCCTTCAAAGTGAATGCTCAAAGGCAAATGCACCGGGGCTCGATTATGCATGAAATAATCCAATAACTGGTTGTAATTTAATGGCACACGTTCCACCGGATGTCCTACATACAAAGTATAAATAAGATCGTCCTTGCAACGCAGTCGAACGACTTGTTCTATATAATATTTTTCCCCTTTTATATATAATACAAACTACGCGCGCTTTTACAGAACTTTTCGGACAGTTGAAACCATTGAAAAATGACACGATACGTTCAATGATCCGAGGCAGGTTTCCGGAATCGTGCGTCCAGATAGTCGAGCAGGTAGTAATTAACGATAAACAATATTTTGCAATTCTGCGCTTTTAACTTTCGCTCGTTTTCCGGATTGCAAATTATCGTTCAACTATATAATATTTAATTATATCGTCATGTTTCTAGGGTAACCCTACGAAGAGGGGTGTATATAATAATATATCGTTCGTTCTTCGTTATAAAATTCCATATAGAATACACTCTTTGACGACAAACACGAATTACATATTCTTTCCTTCGCTGGCTGTACTTATTTACAACGAAAATAATTACACGCGACATGTGTGTACTTTCGTGACCGCTCTTCATTGGGAAATGATAATTTTTAATTAAATTAACTGTCATCTCCTTTACGACGTCCTGTAATTAATTATTGAACTGTAGATGTTCATGCATTCGATGGAATCATTCATATTAATGCAAGAAAATATTTTATTTTCTAGCGTTATGTTCTTGTTACTAGACTACGGATTTTTATGCAAATTCATACATTCGCAAGCAGAATTGAAGAAGTGACGGGCGAATAAAAATTTGTTTCACTCTATAATTATTATGTCATATACTTTGCTTTCGATATTTCGTATATTTATGTTTCTCGTAAATGCATAAAAATACAAAGTTTTTTCTATTGCACATGAATGTTGCTGAATTCGTTTTATTCTTTTAACCTTTTCGATGTTGTGAGTAATATATATATGTCATGGAATCTGCAAATTCAGATCGCTTAATATAAACATTTTGTAATGAATATAGAATTGAAATTGTAAGAATTAGTAACGATGACACAATTATCCATAAAATGGTTGAAGATTACAAGTATGGAAGTCAAGTCAGTAGAACAAATTTATGCATCAATCCAATATAATAATACGTAGTATGGATATTTTGTATATTTTTGCATACTATTTATATGTATTCTACATCTTTTTGCATCTTTATATTTCTCTTAAATGCACAAACATCTACAGTTTATACATTGTACAATATTTTTTTTCTCGTAGGAAACTATATTTTTGTAAAAGAAGGATTTCACTGTTATTTTAAATGAAAATTTGTAAGTAAATTTTCTTTCAATTTTCGAGCCGCGATTAGACGGTTTAAATTGATGCAATAAGGTAAGAGTATTTATCTAGGTAGCTAAATTTCTGGAAAATTGTCGCTGGCCAAATTTCGCATTTGTGGACAAGTGGTCACGAAAGTGTTAATATTCTAGGCGACGCAATATCAGGAGACTCTACTTCCCTTGGCGGCAGTTCATGCTAAGGATACAGGCAAACTTCAAATTACGAACTGTATATTTACTTCGCAGAAGACTCGTGCGATGTATATAATTCTTGGTGACCCGTCGAGCGTACAAAATAATTGTGGAGCTTATTTCTAAAACGATTTTAATTTAAGTAATAATGAAATAGAGATTTTAGTCAATAGAATATTAGATCGCTCTAAGATACTCAGTAAAAGATTAAGTTTTGAGAACGTTTTATATTCTCGTGAATTAATTTTTCATTTATCAGAAAGTTATGCAGTTTTCTCTTGATAAAAATCTGTAGAATTACCGTTAACGAAAGAATATTTTAGATAAACTGATAATTTCAAATATTACAGAAGTTTTCTTGAATATTCAATTCACGATAACATAATACAAATATTTTTATTTATTATATTTTTATACTAATATAACTATATACTAATTGGAAGAAATTAACGAACAGAGTTTATTCAGCAACCAAATATTTTATTATTTTTGTATAAAATAAATGTCAATATAAAACTCTATAGTTTTTAAATTAATATTTTCATGCTGCATGTTTAATAAGCAGATATTAAAGACCAAAGAAAATATTCGTTTATTGAAATAATAAGAGTGACCCAATTATTTTCCTGTTTAAAATGCTTGTTGGGGAAAAATAATAATTAAAATTGCATTAATGAATTCTACCATTAAAATATGTCGTATAACAAGAGAAAAATAATTTTTACCTGTTAGACGATGGTAGGAGTAGTTTTCAATAATCTTTTTTCAATACAAATAAAAGTTGAAATATTTCCATGAATTATTAATTTGTAAAGACTTCTACGAACTTTATTATAAAAGTTGTTCATTTAAAAAATGGAACCAATTATATGTCTAATAAATTAGTTATAAAATAAGAATTATATTGTTTTATATAATATTATTTTAGAAGCACCAAGTTTTAGTCAAAGAAAGGTTATTTTATGTTGAGAAAATTAATCTTGCACTCTTTTGAATTATTTTCAACCATTTCTCGAATCAATGCTCCTAAATTATCATTGTTATACAAATAAAATAACAGTAATAGTATTTGTATATTTCAGTATTGCAATAATCGAAACAATTCATTTTCACAATTATTGTTCTTATAACTACATTGCAAATGTTTATGCAAATTTGTATTTTCGGAAGGACAATTAAGAAAATAAAAGTTAAATAAAGACTTGCATCATTTTCCAAAAATTATAACGTATATTTTACTTTAAATGTTTTGTACATTGTGTGCTATTGTGTACATTTATATTTCCCATAAATGCATAAACATTCGCACCATATTTAAACATTTACCTAATTATTCTCTTAATATCCTTAAAATTTCTGTTGTTATCCCATATCATAACAAACAAATTATACCTCTTTATTCCCCTCGTACGTATACCTACTATATTTCAAATAACAAAAAGTGGTACAATATAGACAATCAAATGAAATCCGTTTGAATTAAATAACTTTTTGATTAGTCGACACTTTTTCTTTCAGTTAAATAACTCTCACTTAAATATAAAAATCGTTTATAGAAGCGAGCTCCACAGTAATCAAACATAGAAACAGAATTGTTATTTGGATGTATTCTTGTTTTTACATTGATTGTTAAAATTTTACACGTAACTCCGCGTCAAAAATAATGTTTAACAAAGCATTGGATGCCTGTCGATATCCGACTATCTGACGAGCTATCTTCAGAAACGATATTGACTGCCATCGTCATTGCATGGTGGAAATGAGTCTAGCACAAAATATATTGTATGTATGTATATCTATATATGTATATATTTTATCGTCGATAATTGTGTTCACAGGCGCACGGCCGCGCCCCGACGCCATTCGGGCTGTCGAGACCCGGCTGTAGCTCGTTAAATCGTGTACAGATTATAGAATAAAAGCTTTCATAAAGAATGCAGTAAATTCATCGGATAAACTTGTGTAAAACTTGAATACAAATTAGAAGGAGCATGTGACCCGATTGCTTTGTCCGCAGGATCGATCCTTGTTACAATATTACATTAAAAAATTATAATCTTGCCTTTCTTGGAATAAAGATTCCAAGTAAATATATTGTCAGGTTGAACAACGATTCCAATATCAACATGAACAACAATTTATATGAAACAGCGACGCCAGGGAAACTGTACAAAAGACATCCAAATGATTTGACCACGCCAATTATAGACAGATAATAATTGGCGAGGTGATAATCATAGTGGTGTAAGTCGAAATTTGGTAAATTTATGTTGATGATGGTTCTAAATTCCTAGGAGTATTATCCGCTTTGTTACGTAGTTAAGTAATTCAGTAGTTTCTTAAGCCTTTACGTATATTTTTATAACTTCATAAGCTATATTAACTTTTTGACAATAACAAATATAAAACAGCATTTTATGAAAAATATTAGTGGACTGACACTGGTGCAATTTTTAATCCATCAATTAGCAATAGGCATAAAATCCGATGCGAATCAACGAGAAAGTTCTTACATGCTTTTGTAGCATAATGCTCGGATAATTTACCAAAAATTTTACGAACGAATTGTAGGTAAATTTAATTAGGGGATATGAAAAAAGATACATAAATTGTTTAGTACCGAAATCAAGTGCAATTGTTATGTACTGTTATATTAAAATTAAACATTATTTTATTAGAAATGTAGTATAATAATAAATGTCGTCATTTAGATACGTAAAATTTATACGTCTATTAAATAAACTCAATATAATAATGGTGCGAATCAAATTATAATACGACAAAGCAGAAATTATGTAATGGCTACATAGTTTCCAAAATTATCATCAAAATCAATATCAAAAATAAATGCAATTACAATGTTTTATCATTACTCAGCGATTAATATTGAATAAAAATTATAGAATTATTATTTTCAATAGATAATAGGCAGCACAGATATTCCGAAAATGAATATGGCTAATTCTAAAACTTTCAAGAATATTAAAATTTATATGAGCTGAAATTTTACACATGATAACCTTTAAGGGTTCTACGTTTTTTGTAGTTGTTAGAAAAGCAAAATCATGCCGAAACATAGATAAGTGTACCTTAATTAAAATAAAGAAATAACGATTAGAAATGAAAGTAACGGTATAATATGAGAAGATTATTCTAGCACTTTTTAAGCAATAATTGTTAAATAAATGATACATGAGAATACCAACAATTTATACCAGTTAGTAGCTTACAGAACAAATTTAAAGGAGAAATTGAAGATCGATCCTGCGTGCCACTCGATCGGGTATTATTTATTTTTTCCCTTTTCACCGAATATGCATCGTTAATCGTTAACGTTATCTTTAAATTCTTCGTATTATTGTATATATTTAGTTCGGAAGATAAAACGGATGTTTATTTTATCGTTCTACGTACGTATTCGGAATTTTCCGTTCTTTTGTTGCGTTTACATCTCGTCGTCGTTCGTCCTCGTCCCGTTCGGGCGGAAAAAAAAAACGGAGCTGATAGGACGTTTCCGATATATCTATATACTTATATATTTTTTGTTCAACTTTTTTCGCCTCTACTTTACGCTCGAACGTCGATTCGCGTAGCACAAAATATCTCCAGTTGAAAGTTTCAAATTATTGCCTTTTCACGAGCGATAAATTTCACCAGGAGTTTAGAGAAACTTTTATCGTGCAACTAAAACTTTTTAAAATGTCTGTTTTGATGTTTAGCTTACCTTAAGTTGAAAATCGAAATAATTGCGCAGAAAAGGAGTAAATTTTCCTCGAAATTATTCAAAGATATAAAACCTTTTGATGAATATTAAAAAATTTAATCAATGAATTTTCTATGTTTCTAAAAAGTTTGGCAAAAGAAATTCGTGAAAGAAAAAAGAAAGATTCTTAAATGGAATTCCATAATATTATAATTTGTATCACCATGGAATTAAATTAACATTACTTATTTTTTATCATTTATTTCTTTATTTTACATTGCCATGAGATTTCCGTGTCAATTTATAAATAGATATTATTGTGCCATGCGAACGCGATCCTGTTCGAGATCCTCATCCAGCCCTCGTGTAGTTGGTTTCGTTAATAGACTTAATCCTAAAACATGACGAGTTTTATTCGCACTGCATCGAACGTCGCGTTTCATTTCGTTCTTTATTTATCATATTTTTTCCACTTCTTCACATATTTCTTTTTAAACATCGTAATAATCGTAATATTTTCTAGGTAAGGATTCTCTTAAGCGCATGTACAGAGATAAAACTTTCCTCTACGTTTTGAGCATACCGCGCGGCTTTATTTTTCTTATCCCTTATTTATTATATTTATTTAATTTAATTTATTCATTTATTTATTTATTATGTATCCCCTTGGATTTCCCTTTTGTGCACAGTGCACGCTGCCTGAACGAGCAACATTTCTTTCAATAGGTATCGTAATAATATCTAAAACCACGTTTAAACGCCTATGGATCGATTCAACGGCTAATTTATGAGAGAGCTGAACAGCGTTTCAAATAATAAATACCGAATTTGTCGCCTAAAACAATGTTTTATTCCGATCACGATCGTGGCACCACGAAACTTGCTAAAGCGGTACAAAAATTATAGAAATCTGCGATACGAAGAAACGATACGGTCATGCGAAATATTACTTTCGCCATTAAGTTAGCGAATGGTTCACGCGTGCTCTGTATACGCGAGCAAATAAAACAATTGTTTCACGTAGTAACCCGCGTCATTCGTGATCGAATAAAACGTAGCTTTCTGAGCTCCTGGCTTAGTAATTATCATTTGACGTACCATTTTACTCGATTGCGGCCTTTTCTCGCTTTTAAATACGCGTACATGATATACATATGCTCGACGTGTGTCTTATACGTACAGAGATATATACAATGGTCAATAGATGCAACGAGATGCGGCTTTTCTCTCCACCATTATCTATTTTAAATTCTCGAATCGTAACGATTAGTCGTCATTGTGCGTCGTTTCGAGTGACATGCAATGATCGGTGTGCCGATAAATCGCTTGAACTCAGATCGACGGGGTAACGAGAGCAATCTTACAATTTCGAAATGCAAAATGGTCTTGTCACATTCATTTCCCTCGCCGTTTTCATCATTCTTCTTTCGCCCTTCATCTCTCCGACTTATGCTTCCTAGTATATCATGTTCTAACAAATATTAAAAATACAGAAAGAAAAGAAAGGGGAATTCGTTAACGGAGTATGAGAGGCGGGCGTAAAAAACGAGGGAAAGGGCACATGATTCTTGCCTGTTGTGACTATATCAATTGCATTTACGACAAGCTTCATTTCCCTCTTCCTCCCTTTCGTAACATTTTTATGCTTAACGAAATTGCAATCGAAACGCAAGAGAAACAGAGAGAGAGAGAGAGAGAGAGAGAGAGAGAGATCGATTTCCACTTTCTCCGTGGACATCTACTAAAGTAGTTCCCGTTAAATCGTGCAGCTGAGTTCCTTCGATTTCATCGCATTCCGCAATACGCCTATTATAATAATGTACATACATACATACGTTGTATTCATATAAATGTAAACAAATGTGTCCTGCTTGGGGACCGGTTGGATTATTTTCAATACCTTGCTTGAGTTTAGAACTGCGAGATAAAAATAATTCCAGCAAGTCGATGGCCAAGGATACGCGGTCGACGTCACGGTAACACCGATCACAGTAAGTTCGCGTTAATTAATGTATCTCTCGCGATAATATCTCCGTTTGCAATCGAGAAACGATGAAGAACGATACAAAATCAACCTCTCCGTCGTACACCGGAGTCGAGTACGTTGCAGAGAATAGGAACAGAGACGAATATGGGAACAGACTACTTGGTTGCCCGTGTAACCTAATTCAATTCCTTTGTATTTAGTTCATTATATATATATGTATATATATAATGAATTATTCCCTTAAAGTATTACAATTTCTTTTATATCAACATTATTCGCATTATTAACCGTGTTTAATATATATGTATAGTTCAACGTGTGCTTCACGAGTGTTTTTAGCGTTCCACGCAACCGCGGACATTTTTAATCTTTCTTACATCGTAATATGTATATCCCGTAATCTTTCAATTTTCTTCGCTATAAGTGTGTATATACGTGTGCGTGTGTGTGTGTGCGCGTGTGTGTATGCGTGTATGTGTATGTGTCATTTTATAGAATTCATATTTATATAACGTTATCACCTAAGCATATGCCTATTTATATATTTATACATAATGAATATACATTTATCTATACATACGCGCTTGCGTCTATATTTATATATATATATATATATACATATATATATATATATATATATTTATATCGCGTGTCCATAGTATGCGTATTATGTATATGCGTGTTATTATTAATACGATGCGCTTTACAATAACTTTTTTTGTCATTCGCCTGAAACGAAATCGCTTAACGTGTAACAAGTGCTTTTTTACGACCACGCGTTGATTCATCGATTGCGATGTCATCCGACATCGATACGCGAGCGTAACTAAAAACAGTATAGCGCAGAGGAGTAAATTATAAGATACAAATGGACTTTTAATAGTTACTAGTACTTAGTATCCACTGTGAGAGTTTATTTAACGCTTAAAAGTAACTGGAAAAAGTTTCTACGGCTAACCCCCCCCCCCTTCTTTCAATGTTAATAAGATGATTGTGCGTTCACAATTACCTACATGTACAGGTTTCGAAATTTTTTTGCACTTAAAACTTGTTTCCTGTTTTTTTGAAATTTTCTACTGCTATCGGTGTCTATTTCAGATTTAAATTGAATTATAAAATAATTTTGCATTGTACCCTGTTTCTTTATTTCATATTTTTACTAGAAAAGTAATGATCTGCTTATTTATAGTGTCAGTATGAGTAAGACGTTGGATGAATTGTTTAAACTTATTCATCAACTGTAGCCATTTGTCGAACTTATACAATTCCAACTTTTTTTATTTTTACTGGTTTTGCAATCCAAATTCACTCTTTTGCAAGTCGTATTCACTTTTTTGCAAATCAAATTTCTGTTTTGTCAATTAAATCCACGCTTTTACAAACCGAATTCATTTTCTTGAATGATGAACCCCATTAAAGAAGCTTTTCCAAAAATTAAATTCTGTGCAAAAAACGTTTTGGCTGATTCATCAAGTCATGAATATTTAATGGATGTTATTAATCATTCTGTTACAACTACTACTGTCACGGATTGTCATAATTATTAAACGAATATGTGTATGAAACTACCACGAGAAACTGACAGAAAAACCATAAAAGAAGCTATGCATACTGTTAAATAAATATTTTATATTTATTGTAACATGCAATCAAATTTTGGATCTCGGAATGCAAAATTTACGTTGCATTTTATTTTTATCACGGTTGTTTAAGAAAACAAATTTGTAGGGAAGCTTGGTTTGCAAAAGGATCAATTTGATCTGCAAAGGGGTGAATCCGATCTGTAAATAGTTGAATATGATCTGCAAAAGGATGAATTTGAAGTGCACAACCTGTATAAAACTTTTAATTAATTTGTAGCGTGTTAAATTAAAAGCAGCTGAATAACATTCACTTTTTTTTTTCACCTCCCAATAGAATCCCTAATAGGAACTTCGACAGAGGCATATCGATTGTAGACAGGGTTTCAAGCACGTGCAATGCGATCTATAGGTTCGCACTCTGGATCTTCGGTATCAACTCGAAATTGGCTGAAACCTGGTAAATTAGGCGACGATTGGCAATTTCCACGCTGAGCCTCGCCATTTCCGCTATCGGACCCGCCTTCATTCGTCAAGCAGAGCTGCCCGTAATTGACAGCAATTAACCACAAATGAAGACGCGTTAAATCCTGTCGCGTAACGCGAAACCACTGTTCCTGTGACCTGTGCGTTTCATTTGTTCTGCTTACCAGGAAACATCGCAAAATAGAAATTTCCGATTTTAAAAAAATTTGGGAAGTGAACGTAGTTCTCAGAAAAGAATATATTACACGTAATTTTCTTTATCGGCTGACATTTATATTCAAGGTATTAAAACAGTCCTATAAATTAAGAGTCGAATACCTCAGAAACTGTTCGAGGTAGAAAAACGATGCACGTGAAAGAGTTACATGTTTCTTAGTGAGAAATCTATTTGTGCAAGCAGATTTCACCATATCTGTTTAAATAATGCATTAAAAATGTAATTTTCTTGTTAATTTCTCCGGTGAACTATTGGTTTATTTATCCTTAATATTGCGTATGAAAAAAGTTATATTCAATTATGCAGTTTGGATAAAATGAATATTTTCTTTTCGTATTGTAAAATAAGTTATTACTAAACTATGGATCTTTATGCAAATTCACATTTTTGTTAATAAAATTAAAGGAATGGAACACAAGTGAAAAGTTATTTCACCCTCGAAATATAATAATTTGTACGGTACTTTAAATGTTTTGTATATTTTTACATATTACGTGTAATTTGTGCCATTTTGTACTTTTAAATTCCTCACAAATGCAGAAAAATCCCCGGTCCAACTATTACAGTTTAACTGTTCTCGCATTTTGTGCAAAACGATGTGTTTAGGTTCGAATTATGAAGAAAGTAATAATCTGCATTAACATTTTTGGTCATTATGATAGGATATACTTTGTTAACTGGTCTTTCTGTGATCGGAATTGTCATCACAAGTATAAGAATACAATTCTCGCTGACCTCCATTGTAATAGATATGGGAAGTTTACGTCACTGCGGAGACTTGACCCATTCGCGGTCATAAAAAGTTTATTATATAGGTTATTATACCAGAAAGACTAACTACCAAGGTGAATAAATAAATTTTAATTTTTCAAAACTATTAATCGTTTCATCATACGAATTGAAGGATTTTATCTAGTATAAAATGCGAGAGTAGTTATAGCAACTACAATAACTTATTTTAACATGCAGAAACAAACGTTTCGTTTTATTCGTACTCATATGTAAATGTTCGGATAAATAAATCAACATTTGATCTCAGAAATGAACAAAAAAGTTATGCTTTTTAAGAGAGAGCCTATATTTTCCGTAAGTTTCCTCAAAATCAGAAATTCTCACTACACGAGATCTTAGACGTGAAGTGTTCCAAGTTTTAGATCGTTTTTGTCTTTTAGACGAACGAAACTTTCGTTAATCAAGTTTCACAAATGCAGTATTTGGGTTAATTTAACGAGACTATTAAACCAACGAATAATTTAACTACTCGCGATTCTGTTCACGTGTTTGAAATTCCATCCTCCATTTATACTTTCAACTCAAACAAAATATATATCGAAAAACAAATATCGAAAGTATTGAGTACACCGTCACTGCTTCACTACTTTTTGTTTTACAACAATGCGATAACTCCAGAAACTTTAACTTAACCGTGGAGTACCCAAACATTTATAACTAACGTTTTTTTTTTAAATAGTATTTTTACTAAACTAATAGCAATCTTTTCATACTAATTATATTTGTTTGAATTATAAAAACATAGATGACAACCACAATTTTTTAAGATATTTTATACACGAAGGATACTATATTTTTAATATTTTCTTACTTGCGTACTCAGTGAGGTCTTAGTTACTTTATAAATTAATTGTCACTATAAAATCAACCATACAGCTGCCATTTAATTAAAAATTCTGCGTTTAGCCGTTAACTAAAATTTAAAATTCTTGTGTAGTACTTTAAATCCTTCTACAAGTATGAGACCTCGCAAAGTGGGTAAAAAGTACTGTACGTGTACAAAATCTATCGCGATTTGATTCAGTAGAAATGTAGGGAAACTGCGCAGTGGATGCGGATGATTTTGGTCAGCCGGCCAGCCGACTGGAAATGCAGTTGTCTGCGCGCACCGATCAGACCAGTTCAAATCCATCCATTAGCCATAGTCGAATTATGGGCCAAATCATGCCATTTCGCGTTGCGTTCTCTCGGCCAAATGATTCCATGTGTATCTGACCACTCCAACCGCATCAGATATGCTTTACACGTGAACATTCGTAACGGTCGAACGAGAATTCGCAAAATCAAAAAGCATCCGCGGTATAAAAGGACATCGGTTGAAAACCGGTTAGTCCGCTCGTCAGGATGAAAGCTATTGGAGCGAACTGATTAAGAGAGGCATTTCATGGTTTCATTTCACCGATGAAACTGCTCTGCGACTCTTTTTAGGATTGACCGATTTGCTTGTCGATTGAAAAATCAGGTAGAGCCAATTGCTTGCCCGCCGACTTCAATAACCGATGCGCGCATGACTTCGATGATTTTAGAGCAAACGGCGCGGAAATGACGAAAAATGTTCACTAGTTCACTGATCCGTGTAAGTGATTTTAATTGCAGCTAAAAAAGCGGTAATAAATAGCTTGGTCACTTAATAATCTCGATAATTCGATCAACGAATCATCTGTACGAGGTTAATACGACAGCTTAACATGAACTGGATTAACCTTCTAGTACCGAGTGATCGGAAAGCATAATTGATACGCAAAGACTAAGCTGAAATTTATAAAAATTCTAAAAATTTTAGTTACACTTCTGTATGAACGTATGTACGATTCTTAGCAATTTTGTTGTTGTCGTATTTTATTTCACTGTTCAAATTAATTTGGTGCATCTTTTCACAAAATTCAATGCTTATTTACAAAGAAAAAAACAAATAATAAAATATTGAGAACAATGTCAATTATACTGGAAGACTTTTTTCTGTTTATTCGATAACTTAAAAATCTTCCCTTGAAAGAGATTGAGCTTTTGGGTCGATAAAGTCGCCAAGACTTTAAACATAAATGCACCGAATTAATTTGTACCGCTAACATTTTTTTAACACATTCCTTGCTACTAGAATGTCATGTTACCGTTTCCCAGAATCTTTTTATCGGGGATATCTTCGTTTTAAGTAGTAACGTTTGTAACAAATAATTGCACTCTCTGGTCTAAAATACTCTTCTTTCAACCATGTGTTTTTCACACCTTCTTTCAACAACGAATATTCGGTAAAAAGCATACAGGTACCGAGTTAGAAACATACGACGCAACGTGTGCGTCTATAGCAGCGAATGTGTTAACAAATATTACTAGATTACGGATTTTTATGCAAATTCATATCTTTATAACGACACGAGTAAAAAGTCAGAATCTTATTACAGACTCTTTTTATCCTTTAAGTATTTCGTATATTTTTCCGCGTTATGTGCATCTTTTCTTTTTTTTTGTACATACAAATTTTCAATAAAAGCATAAAAATCCGCAGTCTAAATATCATACTAGGCTTCCGTTCATGCGACGTCGTATTATTGGTTGAGCTTAAAAGTTTTGATAAATTCACAGCTATCGTGCAATCGATATTTTGTGCAATTTAATGAAATTCTCGTACTTCTTAAATGGAATTAAATCATGGAACTTGTAAAAACATTTGATTAACCAAATATATAATTTTTAGTGAAATTACACAATCTCCCTTCATTTATAGCGAAATTTATCAACACTTTTTACACTCATCTAATAATATTTCACATTTGAATTGAAGTAACAAAAATTGTAAGCTCGCTGTCAAGAAAAGTATATCTTGACAAATCAGTGAGACTTTACCTCGGTTAACCACTTTATACGTCGATCTTTTTCTCATACTTCTATAATTAAATTTACAAAGATAGAAAATGCGAAGAATACCCGTGTAAATTGTAGTGTGGGAGTTTGGACTATGTTTCTTTAATTTTTCAGGGACAGATCGATTTATCAGATGACATCGCCCTCGAAGGAATATTCATCTTAAGGGGTTTCGCGTTCGGCAATGATTAATAATCAATTCTTATCACAGAAGTTATGTACACGATACACATTCGGATCAATCCGATCTCAAACGAACACTGAAACTTCTTTCGCGTTCCCTTCTTTTTTTTTCGTAGCATAGACAAGAAATCTAGCCGTCCTATTGGAAAGAGACTCGAGAAAATTGCGCGTTTTGTCCATTTTTCTTTTATTATTTCTCATCATTGCAAGCGTCCTCTCCGCTTTTTTTATTGCACGAAGTTCACGACAAGGAAACTTTGCTCCTCTTTCGCGTCACGATAATCCGTATGGCAATATATCGTTCTACTTGAAGAACAAAGTTGCAATTCGCTTGCCCCGAGATTATACTTCGACCGACGAAGTTGTACCTCGTTCGAGTACACGTAAAGGGTTATCCAAAAGTACATTTAGGATGTTGAATGAGAAAATCTGTCAAACGGCATGTTTGTTAGTAAAATAGAGGTGAAAAGAATAAAAATTGAAACGAGAACGAACGAATAGAATAGAAATAAAAAATAGATTAGAAAAGGGCAAAGCAGAAAGGGAAAGAGAGAAAGTGAAGGCAGGTGTTTCCTATAGTCTATTTTGGATAACCCTATATGTATGTACGTGACTGATTTGAAATTTTCCTGAAAGTTTCTACTACCTCTAATCGTTATTCGTTCTATAAATGTTTTTTTCCCCCTTAATTCAAGAGCAAAGTATTCGCCAGAACGGAAAATGCAAATATTTCAAATATCCAACAGTTTCTTTCTGAACGCTTAATATTTAAACTGTATAACGCCTAATTTTTACCACGATAACGTATCCTTTAAAGTGTTTAATTTCTCTTTTTCTTTAAACTTTCTATACAATTTGCGCTCTCGTTGTCGCCAACATCGAAATTGACAGAGGAATCGAGAAAAAACTTTCATTTATTTCTTTGCCCAATCGTGTTTCCTTTTTCTTGCGTGCAATATCGATAATAATAGTAGTAATGGTAACAATGGTAATCGTATCTAACAGTAACGATGATGGCGATAGTAGCGCTGATAACATTTACGATAACAATAATAATAATGTTGTATGACGATTAGGAGAACGATTAAAATAATAATAACAACAATAATAATAACAATAGTAATAATGCGTATCACTATTAGCGTCAATAGGGTCGTAAGATAATAGTAGTAGTAACAATAGTAGTTGTAATGACGATAGCGTGTTAACGATGATGTTTGTTCGGCAGAAAACGAAAAAACGATTACTGCTCATCTTTCATTCCTATACGTTACACGTTACGCGGAATCCATTTTTGTTTCCCTTTTTCTTCATAGCCTAATGCGCGCGATCATTTATCCCTCAAGATGAAACTTAACCTCCTTAAAAGGGATTCGACCCCTTAACTGATACAAATATGCGAAATTTCTTAGCCGATTTTTGCTAGGCTCGCTTAATGAGCATTCGTATTAAAAATGCGTCCTACGCCATGTTCCGCTTCTTTAATATAAAATCTTTGTGTTCCATACCGTTAGAATATTCACTAAATTTTATAGTTTCGGTATAGTATACCGATTTCTTCTGGTTACCGAGTTTTTCCTCTTATTTTTAATTCTCCCGTGTAGTTTGTATATCTTTTTTTTTACCACTGCGTATCGATACGCTTCTGATTTTATTCTTTCCAAACTTTTCGAGCATCGATCGGATAACGATCTCGAAATCATTGGTCTTTCGTTTCTTCAATGTAAAGTCTCTATGTTCCATACGTTAAATTTTTATAGTATCGTTAACGTTGATTTTTTCTTCGTATCAATCTTTTTTCAATTCTTTCGCGTGGTTTATGTTTTTCTTTACCGCCGCGCATCAATACATTCCCAAGTTTGCCCGTGTCCTGATCGATTTCGAACACCAAAATTTTCAAGGGCCGATCTCGAAATCGTTGGTCGATGTCAATTTCAAAGGAAGAAAATTATTCTAGGATCGGAGCACGCGTTTTTCGACTTGGAAATTTTCCTCGAATTTACAACATCGTCGAGTTCGATCCTTTCCTTTCCTCTCCTGTTCGATTTGTACTTGTAATTTTATCCATTATGAGTGTTCAATATGAATTTTCGTTGTTCTCGAAATTGTCTTCATATCTACCGCCATTCGAACGTTTTCGAAAAAAAGGAACTATCGCGATTTCTTTTGCTTTGTCCGATCGCGCGCGTGTTATGTCATTGAAATGGTTGTCTGCGATCACGAACAGTTAGAAAGAAATCATTCGAGAAATCTTGGAAAATTCTCTCTTGTTTGGCGACATACCCTTCTTTTTATTAATTTACTTATTTATTTTTTATTTACCATGTTTCTATGTCAATCGAACAGGAGTCGACGATTTTCGTGCTAACGATCCATTATTTATATTTGCTTCATAATTTATCACGAGAAAACTTTAAACCGTGATACGCCCTATATCTTTATTTGGAAGTTTTTCGGTTTTGTTCTTCATTTTTCTCTTTTTTTTTCTTTTCTTTAAATTGGATTACTATTATCAATTAAACTTTTATTACATTTAGATTCTTACTTAAAATTACCCTTACGCTTATAGTTACTGACACTGTTCGTGTTTTACCTATTTTTACGTCGCTATGTATTGAGTCCCACGCCATGCAAACATGTTTCTATGTACAGATTTGAGTATTTTAATTAGAACACCTCGAAATTTATTATTCATTATCATTATTATGTTTTCTTTTATCTTTTCGCTTCATTGTCGTTCCTTCAATCGCACTCTCGCATTCCGTACAGCTTTCACTACTGCAAAAATAGAGCAGATTTCTGTAATTAATTTTGAGTAAATATCCACTCTTTTGTCTGTACCGCGAAGATCAATGACTGTACTGCTACATTGTTCCGTTTCATCCTTCATTCATTTAGTCTTTCATCGTAATTTCCCGTGTCAACGTAATACCGTATATTGCAGTTGCGAAAAGCGGTCCTGTGTTTAATTATTATTTCTCGCAATATGTTTCAAGTGAATATTGTTAACTTTACATTCGTTGTACAATACGAGGAGTGCAACTGCCGTGTCTCTTAACATAATCTCTTACTTTTATCGCCTCTTCGATTAATCTATCTCTTATTTCGTACACAAAATCCTACGCTAAAATGTTCTTTCAAATTCTCTCCGAAAAGAAAAAGTTAGCCACAATCTTATATATCTTTTATCAAGTTCATCATTTTAATCTCGTTCACTTAACACGATAATCTACGATGGTACACAACGATAGGATGAAAAAGGATTAACAAGGTTAATTCGATATTCTTGTCCCGTGCAGCTACGCTTTGAAGCTCGCGAGAACATTAAATGTACCCGTATTATGTTGTTCTTATGAAGTACACAAAATCTTGCAAATCTTCAGTAATAGGAATAGCGTGGAAATGCAGTGTCAATTACTTATTTTTTTTTCTCGTTTTTTTTGTTGTTTCTATCAATACCGTTTTAATTCGACGCGAAACAGAGAGATGAAAGTTATTAATCCTTTGGGTGGTAAGCAATTTTCGAAGATCGGCGTGTTTCGAACTTTATTTTATGGATGTCGCCAGGTACGATCTTTAATATTAACATCGTCATCTTTATTAATCACTGCAATGGTATTAAGTTCATATTCGGCGAACACTTTGTATCGATTATTCATTGCGTTAGAAGAGTAAATAAGTATTTTACGTATCGTATTTAAAATTGAGCGCATATACGCGGCCGTAGCAGTGATAGGGGTTAAATTATTCTTATGTTCATTTGATTTATACTAACTGGAATATTCGCTTAAACACCACGCGATTAACATGTTGACTGTAATGGGAATTATCAGGATCATGATTTAATTTGGAGCAGTCAACGGGTTATCGATGACTAACACTGAAATAAATTCAGAAATTCAAATAAAATCAAGAGTCATAAACATTGCTTAATAAACCATTTTCTTAATTCGATTATTTTGTTTCTGGTTATCTTTGCGATATGTATTGAAATAAATATTGATACATGTTGATTACTATGATATATCTTTTGCTTTGCTTCTCATTATTATTTACTTTGTTTGAATAAATTAGTGTTTTGAAATGTGCAATATTTTCCATATTTGTGGAATTCTCAATGCTAATAATGTAACAATAACAATATAAAGTAACAAAAGTTTCTTAGAATGTTTGAACAACTATGCTTTTTAATAGGATATATATTACTTAAAGCCATAATGTATTATCATCAGATCCTGTATTATAATTTTACTGCACACTGAAACTATTAAACCCTCTTTCAGTGTTACATGTACCAATAATCTGTTTTCCTAGTAAGTTAAAAATATGAATTTGAATTCAAAATACGTTACCAAAATATGAAAAAGCGTTGGTAGATTTATTTTACCGAAAAAAATAAGTTTGATCTCAAGTAGTGCATCACAGAATAACAGCGGATGTATTTAAAATAGAATAGGTAATTTTATTAATATTATACACTGAATTTGCTAAAAAGGTGGATTATTCACTGGTAAATTCAACAGTTTGAAACTGTTGCACCTTTTTCATTTATTGTACAGCATAAATAATTCCTTATTTTCTCAACGGGGGCTAACAAAGCAGAGTTATTCGTAAAATACTAACCGAATTTTCTTCTACATCATTTTTGCAGTCACTTGTATTGTAATAGAATTTAATTGTAAAACAAGAAGTGATATTTTTTTTTAACTGCTTGGACCTCGTTGTTTCTGTATTTGATGCCTGGATATTTGGACACCTTGTGTGCTCGTTATTTTTAATAAATTTTCAGTTTAAAATTTGTAAAATTCTCTGTGTGTGTAACTTACGTAAAAACAAACAAAAAGAGAAAGAATAAAGTTGAATTATTCATATATATATAAAAGAAACATTATGTAAAAAACAAGCGTCTGTGTAACTGGTATTTGAATAAGATACAAAAGTCTGGCAGTCAACGTGTTAAACAAGTATAACACCATCGAGTTTCGGTCTTTTTGTCCGACAATACCGTGTGAAATACATCATGCGAATTTACACTTTCCACTAAGGGAGGATCCGCGCGTAGGGAAACGCGTGTACGTGGCTCCGCGACGTTGAATTCCATCGTTTTAACGAGCATTCAGTGCGATTACGCACCAGACCGTCGAATGTCTGTATCACGCACGGGGTATTGTTCCGAGCCGCGATTGCGAGAGGTGTCTAGTAATTTCCGTTCCGTCGCCAGCTTCGCCAACGATCGTCCAAACCTCCGTTATCCTAATTTTTTTTTCCTGTTTTGGCTGGTATGAATGTTTGCAACGTGTTAAAAACGAAGCGCGTAATTAAAAATTATTTTACGATCAGTTGTTCGTCAATTCGATGATTTCTGCCGATATGAATCTGCAATGTTCGTAAAGTATTTGTATACCGTCCTATTTATTTTGGAATTTATTGGAGCGTGTTTCGATCGACCTTCCGTTTATGTCGTCTACATAATTTTACATTACAATAACCAATGAGATATAGTATAATTGAATGCATTACATTTCCCTCAAATTTTAATAATTATGTTATTAATAATATAGTTATTATTCGGCAAATAAAAATCATGGCGACTATCGACGATCGACGCGACAATGACTGTGTTCATTAATTAAGTCCAATTATATTATGTTTCCTACCATTTAATAGTACCTTTAAGTGATCATAAAAATTTTGTGCTATAAAAAGGAAATGTAGAATCTGATAAAAAAAATGCCGCATTGAAAAATGTGAGTATGTACAAGTATCTTTCATAAATCTTTTTGTGGTTTGGTGTATTAGGTGTGTAAATTAATTTGATACCTTCATCTTTGAAGAGTCGATTATTTTTTTCCACTCAAAACCTTAATCTTCTTTTAAGGAAATTTTTAAAGGAATTTATTAGCCACCTGATAAATACAATAGAATCACAAAAAGTAATAAGGATTATTTTTAATTTAAAAATTGTATTAGTTCCTTCGTAAATAAGTATTGAATTTTCCGAATTAAAGCACTGAATTAATTGTACACCTAATAGTTAGAAATTAACGGTTGATATGGTGTGAGGTTTGTTGAAGTCGATTAACATAAATTTTTGTTAATTTTTGTTCGAGTTATAACATATACGTATTGATGTTTTCCTATTTTATTATAATAATGTTCAAATAAGGTCAAAATTAAAAGAGGTCTGTAGTAAGAAAATTAGCTTTAATTAGTCTTTCGTTATTTGTTTATATAATTTATAAATACTCTGTTCTTCATAAATATTTTTGGAATGAAATTCCCATTCTCAAATATCAAAAAGTTTTTACTTCGTAGAAATTAAACATCTCCTTTTCATTTATGAAACATCATTATATAGATATACATATTCCACTATTAAAATCAAGTTATATGGTTAAAAACTTTAACAGTTGATTATAGTTATTTATATCATTTAGCATCGACAAGATTTTGATTTACAACATTGTAATTTGGGAATGTATAAAAGCAAGCAATTGTGTAAAACTATTTTATTATTGAAGAAACGGAAAATGTAATTCCTTCAAAAGAAATATGTTATCTACTTTTATATCGATAATTATGTAATCTATTGTCAATTAATCGAAATTAAATCACCATGTAATTAGTACATGGATGCAGCGTTGTTTTTATATTGCAATGATTTTCAAATACGAACAAATTTAGGGAATATGAAAATACGTAATTATAACATTAATACAAAGATATATTTTTAATATATCGATTTCTAATAAACATACGTTATATATTTACCTCAAACAGGAAGTTTCAAAGGTTAACCGTGCTTATCGATTCACCATTTTTCGATTAAATATCCGATATTCCAATTGAATGAGAAGATGGTCTACGTTGTTTCTTTATAAGGAAAAGTCTTGAGTTTCCCAGAAATTTTTCTTGAAGTTGAAGCCTGTTTAATTAAACGTCTGTAATCGAGAAGTACTTTATAGTTATTGTACCGAAAACTGTGGCATTATCTTCCTCGATTTCAGTTGAAAACTATCGTAACGGACGAGACAGAAGTTGCGATTATTGAGAACTTCGTTTCCATTTGTAGTATCAGTGAGATATCAAATTAAAACTCGCAAGCAAAGATTTTTAAGCCTGTGTTCAAACTTCATGTATATTGAACTTCTTTCTATAGTATCAAGAAGTTAAATGACTCATTATTTAGCTGTTTAAATTGATCTTCAAATAAGATCACGTTCATTTCATCAAATTTCATTAATTTCCCGAAAATGAATTATCTAAAATTACTTAAATTGATTATTTTTAAATTTAAATAAGCTTCTCCATTCTTTCATTTCTTTCTATTTTTTGTATCAATAACACTATCTTTAAATGGATATTTTATCGGATGAACTGGAATAATTAACGAATTAAAAGAATTTTATCAACATTTAAAGAAATGTTGAAACGGCGATTGAAGGCGAATGGATTAATACTAGAAAATGAAAAATATTTAAGAAAAATGACTTGGAAAATGTAACGTTTAAAAGAAAACATTTTTCTCTTCGTTTGCGAGAATTATTGCAGGACAAATAACTTTTTAAAAATACCCGAATATTATTGTGCTATTAAAATTAAACATTAAATAGCCATGGTTTTATTTCGATATTAATTTATATGATTGTAGTATTATAATTCAAAATTAATATTCAAACAAAATCGTGACTATTCAATTTACTCGTATCGTGAAAAACTCAAATCGAATTCGGACACTGGTTTATTCAAAACAGATTATTTGTGCAATAAAATTAAATGTTAAGTATTATATTAGGTGTACCAGTAAATAATCCATTCTTTTTTCTAACAAGTATAATTGAAAAACCTACTACCGAGATACGAAAATAAGTTGACGAATTTATACTATCAGATGATTAACTCTTTTCCTAGCAGAAATCTTTAAGCCAGGATAAATATCGTGTTCAATTAAAAATAAATGTCGAGTTCGACAAAAGAAATAGATTATTCGTTGGTACACCTAATAATAATAAAATTTATGTTTTCAATAACCAGGTTTCACGTAGTAATGTAACAGATCACTAAATATTCGTTTTGTTTTCATCCGGAACAAAGTTACAATGCAGCAGAACGGAAACAATAACATTTTTAAATATTTAAGTTACCCACTGCAAATTTGAGATACTTTTGACACGAATGTAATGCGATAATGATTCGACATTAGTAACGTTTAATGTGCGACCAATGAATGAACGAAGTATAGTAAAATACTATATTTTAGTTATCAAGATTATAGTTAATAGCAATATTATATTATAGTTATCGAGAGTATAAGAAAAAAAACTCGAACTCAAACATTTTCCGAGGGACAGCTTTTACGCGGCCAGAGTACAGTCATTGAGTACTTTCGCGTGGTCGAAGAATGCAGGTTTCAAGCAAGGTGATCGCATGATTAATCACGGCATAGCTCTGATCTTGTTTGCAGTTCGATATGGAACCCTTCGTCGCGGACATACCATCCAACAACTCCGATTCGTGTCTGTACGGAAAGCAGGGGCTGTCCAACTTGGCAGTTTTGTCTACTATACCTCGTTTTCTCTTCAACATCCATCAATTCTTATATTGTTTAACGGTTACCATTTTCTTAACTATTATTACTGTTGTTATTTTCGATTATCTTACTTTGAAAAGTAGGTTCTCGATCTCTTCCTTCCTCCAAACATAATCTAATTAATTACTGATAAGGAGAACGATCGACGTAATACGATCCATACGAAGTACCATTGTCGATTTTCGTTTTTCTTGCATTTCGCATCCTTTACTGCGTTAATTGTATTCAATTATACACATTCTTTTATGGTTTATCAAATCCCACACGAAGTGTACCCCCTGCGTTTCTACCTGTAGAAAGGTTGGACACCCCCGTCTCGAGTTTCTTTTTGTTTTTTTGGTTTTAATTTGGCAGTTATTTAAAGACCGTATCAGTTCCACGAGAGACCCTTAGTAGCGCTATAATGTTCACGATTCGATCATAACGCCCGCGCACAAAGCAATTATAATTATTATTATTCTTCATTTGTTATTATTTGTAATATATCTATATCATATTATTAACAATATTATTATTATTGTTAGTATTAGTCAATTACTGTTATTATTTATTCCTAATATCGTTACGATTATTATCGATATCATTAATATTACCACTATTATTATTATTGTTATTATTATTATTACTATTATTGTTGTTGTCCTTCTTCCTTCTTTCGTTCGTGTCTGTTACTATTGTTACTGAAAGGCCGCGACAACGCTCTCTCGAGGAATGTGTACAGCACCGCTTTTCGAATTCTCCTAATAGCCTCGAACGAATCGATATCCTTCGCCAAGAAAGACGAGGATGCGCATGTTACATAATTAAAATTGGGGATCGCCGCACGACACTGCGATCACTTATTCGGATAGTGAAAGAGAGTAAGCGAGAGAGAGGGAGAGAAAAAGAGAGAGAGAGAGAGAGAGAGAGAGAGAGAGAAAGAAAGAGAAAGCGACAGCGGTCAGCGGTCGATTAGGTTAACGGAGAAAGGGTTAGCCGAAGAAAGTGAACGCACAACGTGGCCGTGTATTGTCAGTAGTGTATAATGTGTCGAGGCGCCTTCTTTGACCTCCTATAATTGCCTGTCCCTTCGAACCGCATTCTGCCTTTCAGATCTTCCTCACTTCCGGTTCGGTTCTTCCATGCAAGGAACGCTTCTCGTTTAACAAAGATCGATTTGAAAGCTTCGGAACATGTTCGAAAATTTGGTCAGCAAGAACCGATTGAACGACGACCTCTCCGGCGAGTCCTCCATTTCTAGTTTCTTCTTTGCTACCTTCCTTCGCCTGATCCCTTTTCTTCCTCTTCTTCGTTGAAACATAGTCGAAAGCACGTAGCACACATTTTCTCCGCGTACAATTTTTCCGTTTCAGTTCTCTTCCGGGAAGAAAAAACAGCGAGATCAGAGATAGATAGAGAGGTAGAGAAGCAAGTAAATTCGAAGAAACGAATCCCTTTCGTGCTTCCGCTATTTGGTCGTTCCTCCGCGGCGGTCTCCTCGAAACCCCACGTGTCGTCGTTTCTGTGGAACAGAAAGAGAGTAACTGACAGGTTGAATCGTACTACTATAGACCGTGGACGAACAAATTATCGGTTATAATATTTGCGTGTTATTTATTATGTTGTACCATACGAACTTGCCGATAACTATACGGTAGTTTGTAAAGAGCACAATCTGCTATTCCTTTTTAAACTTCGGTGAAAAAATAACAGCAATATCATATTACTGAGAAATTGGAATTGTGGTCTAGATTTTATTTCAGAAAGAATCAAGAACCATAAACTATGCACATCTCAAATTACTATTGTAAAATTAGCTGAATTAAAATATGAGACTCTACCGTGAGTGATGGGATTTCAAACGATTCGCAATCGCTTTGAATGGATATTGTGTTTCAAGCGATAAATTCGAACCACCTAAAATTCTTGAAAATACTGATCGTTTGTTTGAGAACCATTTTCTGTGTTATTTTATTTTCTTTTTCTCGTTCCCAAGATATCAATATTCATAACTCGTAATATATATCGTAAGCTATGTTAATAACTGCAACTTTTCAGATTTTCTTTCATGCATTGTGTCAATAATATTACTTGCATAAAAGTAATCAAAACACTTGTAAGATAATAAATTCTTATTAAGCTTTCGAAACTTATCAAAGCTCTCAAGACTTCCACGACTATCAAGACTTTCTAAACTAAAACTGCCAATACATTCAAGACTTCCAATACGATCAAGACGATCCAAATTTTCAAGAATTTGAAGACTTTGAAGATTACCAAGACTATCACGACTATCAAAAGATTCAAAACTTCCAAGACAATTAAGACTTTCAAGACTTTTCGGCTTGGAATCATATTCGAAGTGATTAGAAATTTTGGCAGTGTTCCAAGTCGCATTACTATCTACGACTATGACATAATTGGATTAAATCGAATACCTTTGCCAACAGACTATCAGCTATTCAGATTTTTACAATTGTTTCCAATGAAAGAAATGGCCAGCATCTTAGGAATTAATATAAAACGGAAAATCTTCAGTCCCAGTTGTACGAAACCAGGGACCACTTGCGTACATGTTGAAAATATGACAGCAGTTTCAAAATCGTTGGGATTAATTTGGCCCCATATGGTCCGCGGAGGTTTAACCCATTTGCATAATAGCCGCTCAACTAATAGTCGGGCCGTATCGCTGCGTATACCGCATATGTATCGAGAAATATTTTTACTTCCAATTTTAATTTGAATTTACAAAATAAAATACTGACCTACTGTTGACGACTGAATAACAGTTAAGGGGGTAAAATTTACTGGTATCGCACTAAAAACTCTAAGGCCGTCCGCACACGAAGCTACTAAACAAAAACGTAATTGGTTGGTGACTGAAATCACAAACTAATTACTAACAGGTTAGAGAGTCGATTCCGCACACGCAGCTACTCAATAGTAACTGAAATTGTTTCAGTTAACTGTGATCTACCGTGGAACGAAGTACAATTATGGCAAGTAGTGATTCTAGTGAAGAAGAAAATATAGTAGTATATTACTATTATAGACGAAAACAGTACAGGAGAAGAAAACATTGGGTTCACCCATATCTAGAAAAAAACATCAGCTGTAGATTATTTGTCGCGGCAAAGGAGTTGCAACAAACAGATTCTAATTTTCTTGCTTTCTATCGTATGTCGAAACAAAATTATATATGGTATTTCTTTTGATACATAAGAAATATGAATTTCTTATGTAACAAAAGAAATACTGCACGGATGTCGAGAAACTGGAAACTCTGTAGTCGCCAAGTAATTTGGACGCCGAGCACTCGAAACGGATTAGTGACGCGTTACTAACTTGTTAGTAATCGGTAGCGCCGTCTGCGGCGCTACATATAATTGTTTTGGAAGTGACTCAAAAGTAACTGATTTGTAACTCGCATCATTAATCAGTTCCTTTTGGATAGCTTCGTGTGCGGACGGCCTTAGTCTTTCTACTTTCTGCTCGCAAGACACTCTCAGATTGTTTTACATTGAACAGATAATAAATGAATATCACGCGCGGACTATTCCGCGCTTGGTGACGCGAGTGACAATAATCGTATGCAGATTATTCCGCTTGCGGATGCAAATGGATTAAGCAACATTAATCTCCATAAGTATCGGATATGTTAGTCGATATTCCTTTAGAAAGACACCATTAGTGCTAGTGAATAATGCATATTTTGATTAAATAAAGATTATTGTTTTGACGATACATGGTCTTTATTCTGAGATAAAGAAATGGCAATTTCATCTAGTACAACCTAATATTTAGCTTCAAATATGTTAAACTTTGAATCATTTAATAGTACTAATAAAAATAAAAAGTATTAATTAATTAGGTCCAAATATATTAAATTTCCTAACGCCATCATTATTTCCGCGTGCGACTGTAGAAATTTATCGCTTTGCAATCGAAATTGAAATATAAAATCTAATAAAAAATCTTTTCGTTAAAATCTTCTCGTTGTAGCCACTGTATACGGCTGGATTAAATATAGAATTCGATTAAGGAATGTCTCATTGAAAAATACAAATGTGTGCCAATACTTTTTTAAAATCACTGTACGTGTTATGTGAATGCTAAATAAAATTATGATACGAATTAGGGTAGTGGTAAAACGAAGTTCAAATCTTGTTTAATCAATTGCGAACAAAATTGCGAGTAAAATTAATTACTATAGAAATGTTTGCATACACACAGCTTGTGTATGCATCGTGGACTACATAGATAGGATCGCTTTCTTATTTTTTAGAAATTTTTGGGGTTAAACAAATAAATGTGAGAACTGATAGTGAAACATTGAGATTTTAGAGACATAAAGTAAATGTAACGGTGTATTTAAGTTTCTGATAAACAATAACGGATCATGCTAACAATTAATCAATTAAAAGTATTTTTTTATTAACGTCACTGTGACTGTTTCCTTAAATATTATGTATATAATATGTTTCCAAATGTCAACAGAATATTAGTTATATTATACTTTGCCACTTTCAGTTGTTTTTTTTAAAATAGTATGAGAATATAATTAGTAAAATATACTGCAATGTTAAGAAATAAGATTGAAACCAAGTCAATATTTCTTCTGTACTTTTCGTAATATTTTTAACTTACGTATTTTAATGTGATGCTTCGTTAACTCTAAAACGCGAACGTTATTTAATAACAAATTTGTGAATCTTCAAATTTTGTTTCCTTCTGTCAAAATATTGCAAATTTTATTTTTGTTTTAATTCCAGAAATGTTATTAACGAAATTCATTTGTTGCAAATTATGTTTATGCATCTGCTCTTATTAAAAATTTATATAATAAATCACATTACAATATTTATTATAAAGCTCGCCAATTGTAAAAATAATAAATGTTTGTATTCTAGTATCGATAGAAAATTCAGTATTTCTATTTTATAAATTGAACCTTCAGTTAGGGTTGGGAGTTTTTATTAAATTCGTTATAGTACAAATTTGTATGTTGAATTGTAATGATTATGGTATATTCTTTTTTGTTAAACATTTGTAGCAATATTTAAAAGTTTAAAGACTTTTACCAGTATTGTTTCAATATCTATAAAAAGGTGAATACAGAGAAATCTAACGAAAGCTGCAAAAAGCAATATTAAAATGTTACATAGCAAATGTTATATTAGACCAGTAACTGTGTCCACTAAATTGTAACAAATGACAAAGGAAAAAGGTTAGAATTTATTTTTTACGTTAATGACGCTTCCAGAAATTTCGTAGATCTTTGAAAATTCAATTTAGTCCGGTGGACCATTTTCATGTACACTGTCTGTTATTCAGGGGAAATTGTACATCACACCGACGAAATTATCGTGACAAACGGGCGAGCCTTGCTATGTAAAACGAATTAACGTTTCCATACTGTATTAATTTCGTTTTCTGCGTGTCTCTCGTGTGGCGTGAAGAGTGACGTTACATGCTACTCGAATGTAACAACTCATGTGTACACGCACGTAGTCGCCATTGTTCATTAGAAATTGATGAACAGAGGACTACTCGTTTACATCGTTAATAGCATTAACATTTTACTGTGGCAGAAATTACATTGCGTTAATTATACTAAAAAAAAAAGAGTAATAAACAGTAAATAATATTAAGAAATAAAGCTACATGGGTTTTCTCGATGAATGTTTAAGTAGGGAAAAGTTGTCCAGAATCGTATAGTAACGTAAAACCGTATACCATATTTTTATACAAGTAATATGTAGCGTTCGTCGATTGAGCCGTTCACAGACCAAAGGGATTAATTCTACTTTTTGAATTTTTTAAAATTTGGTGCAAAACCACTCGAATGATGTTCAATCTTTGATGTTCAAAATACACATCTTTAACAGTTGGGCTTAAAACCACGAAACGACAAAAATGCTTTTGGTCAAGGAATAATAAACGATTTATAAGAATAGTAAATAAATATATGCATTTTATATGAAATCAGATAACAGTCACACCGGTAATAATATATTCTACGAACTTTATTTGAAATCTGAAAACTGTATATTCATTTCATCAATTTTTCTACTTGTTGAGTTAGTCGATTTGGAAAATGAATGGCTCAATTATCTTCCACGACATTCAACACTTTTGTCAACAAACATCTGTTACAAAACGCGAACGCTATACAGAATTATCAAACCGACATTATTTTCCAGTGCTCTGATCTAATTTCGAAATTGCTTGAAAAGTGTTGTACAGTTTTTTAGTTATTGACAGGTAACATGAAGATATATAGTAATAGTTCCAATTTATTTGTATTATATTTCGAATATTATTGCCGGTGATATATATTTTCATATTCAGTTGTCAGCAAAAGCATATATATACAGTCACTCACAAAAGTCTTCGTACACATTCAAGTTCGAATATTTAAAAAAAAAAGTACACGAGTTACAATTATTTTATGGTCATTGATTTTGTATATTAGTTAAAAATAGACACACCTTGAATTTCCTTCCATTTGGTTACAAGAAAATATAGAAAAATTAAGAATTTTACCACGCGACATCTTTTTTTAAATATTTGAAATTTTAAAAAGTGTATGAATATTTTCGTGGGTGACTGTATATTTATCATGGGGAGGAACCGTACGGGATAACTCCGAATATAAGATTATACCCTAAATGATTATTCGTAAAATATTGTCTAATATTATCTTTAATGTACTAGTAACATGACGCGATTATTTATTATAAAATAGAAACTACCAGAACTAGACGGTTTTCAGTGTTTTCGCTCTTTGTTCGGACGAACAGCAATGTCGTACAGTACATACGGTTTTACCCACCCTAGGGCAGAATCGGAAAAAGCAGATGTTCCATTTCATCGTTAAAATGTGTAAAGCATTTAAATTTATCAATTCATCTCATTTCTGTTGTTTTATGTGGATTATAAATGACTTTAATAAATACAGTTTGAACTATACAATTTCTTTCATTAACACTAGAATTACCAGTAATTGAAGTATATTTATTTGCATCGAGGTTATTAAAACGATAAATTGCTTGAAAACATATATAATGCAAAGAAAATTGAAGAACACTGTTGTAAGTTTATATAAGAGAATATTACGTATGAGAATCATTGAATTGAATCGTTAAAATAAGCTTAAATCGTTGTAGATTTAAATAAACATTATGCTTCCTGAATATACTTTTAGTATCTCATAAGCGGTATTTATTACGCAACAACTTAATACATGTAAACGTGACAAATATTGTCTGTAAATTTTTGTTACACAGAGGAACTGCTGATTAATCTCAAACAAAATTAGATTGTAGTGTTATTTGAGAATAAAAAAAAAGTTTTTGTTAATTTAAGAAAACGATGTGGTATTTTAAATATTACAAAAATTTAAAATGGACATTACCTTTGGCATATTTTGTGCATTTTTTCAGTGACTTGACCGGGGCAGTCTATTTATTGGACGATTATGTGTGGCGCACGGTATAGTATCACTATCGTGGCCAAAACCGTGAACAACGTGAAGATGAACAAGCAAAGCCTGCAACGAAGAAAAACAAAATTGCATTCAGTGCTATCTTAAACAGATATATCATCGATGTATTTTTAATCTTTATTGAAATTATATAGTAAAAATAAACATCTGTATACGTAAGAAATATATAAAAATAAACAAATACAGAGTAAAAATTTTAAAGATAATGCAAGATTTCATAGAAAAATGATCTTTATCAATCTTTGTCTTTTTCCAGAGAAACAAAAAATAATTTTGCATCATTCATTTTTGTCCAATAGGTTTGAATCTGTTTAACAAAATATTCAGAATATTCCACAATTGATGTAAATATTATCTGCAATTATATCGTAAAAGAATCATATTGTTGATTTTTACAAGTAATGTTTTTATTATGAGTCTCGAATTTTATTTATAACCTAACAATAAGTATAATGAAATCATAAGTAAAGATATAAATGAAAACATAACAGAAGAAACTAGGGATAATTTCAATTTTTATACAGCTTGAATCAATAAGAACTGTTATCTGAAAACTCGTAAATTATTGTTTTGACAAAAGTGTGTTCCTTGATACCTCACAAAATTTAGGACAAAAAGATAAGAATTTATTTATTCAGCGAGGTTCGTTGAATACAATGCAGGTTGTATAAAACATTATTTTCTTTTTTTTACTAAAGTAATAGATAGTGAGTTATTTCAAATTACCGTTCTGATTGATTCACTTATAAATCAAAGGATGATATTAGGTGCTCGAAAGGGTTCGAGCGGATTTATAGCACAAAGTTCAAGTAATCTAAACTTTCTTGCAGTATAATTTCACTTAAAAAGGTAAAAATTGGACTAAACATTCCAATGATATCACAATTGTTAGGTTGTTTGTGCAAAATAAAAAAACAGTTCAATTTGAATCTATCTCTGACAAAAGTACCGCACGAACATTTTCTGATACCTACAATTATTCCGCTACAAACTAAAATCACTTTCTCATTTATTATTATCGATACTACGCAAAAAACTAATAATACCTTCGCGATGAGAGAGACGCGTACACAATTACTGTCTACTATTTCTGTACTCAAAGATTAGTTGCAATTTAATATCTATCTATTACAAGATCTATATTTACTAGTTTATCATAACAATTCTGCATTTTAAAGTTAAATTAATTCATATTCTTTATTGTAACATTAACGTACAATCAATGTGAAAAACAAAGCTACGTAAAATAGCACCATATTCTAAACATCGTAGCTCAAACACTTAAATATTTTCTATTCATTATGTAACATGAACAGATCCTTGTATAAGTAATAAAGTACAAAGAGAACGGTAGGATGGTAAATATAGTTCAATTTAAAACAAAATAAAGTTGAATTAGTTACGCTACAAGCTACAAAAATTCTTTTAAGGAAAAAATTTAATAATTCAATCACGAAAGGCTTAAAATTTACTTTTACTTTTATTTCTAATCAGCATGAATATTTTCAATAATTTACTTTTACTTTTATTTTTAATCAGCATGAATATTTTCAATAATATACTTTCACTCTTATTTTTAATAAGCATGAATATTTTCAATAATTTACTTTTATTTTTATTTTTAATTAGCATGAATATTTCAATAAAATATACTGAACCTGTCCACCACCATGGCGGCGAATTTCCAATCACTAATGATCTCATCGCTTTCGTCTGCCTTTTTCATACGATCCGTAATGAATCGTAATTCCTTAAGAATGGTGTGCAATTCTTCTTGCATCCCACTTAAAGGTAACGACGCCGACGTATCTTCGATAGTTGCTGGTCTTCCAGTAGATATTGGTGTCCCAAACGTCGACCTATTATTTAATTAAAACAATAATTCATACAAGATTCCTTATATGAGATTCCTTATATTCCTTATATTTTGACAGTGGCCTAAGTTCATTTACTTTTAAATTGCGATATTTAAGGGCTTGCGTCTGAATTAATTTGATAACATTGGTAACCAATAAGTTATTAATAATAACATGGTAACATAATATTTTTGTGTTTCTAAAACCATGTGATTCACTAATTCAGTCACCCTATTTATTAATTACCATTAGTTAAACAGTAAGATGTTGTTGGCGGCCATAAATGGACTTAGGCTACTTTCGAAATAAACGGCTCATATACTTCTAACAGAGTATAACAAGGGAAGACACATTAATGGATATGATATAATAGAAATGGGAGACAATTATTATTAGGTTGGCAGCTAAGAAAAAACCTTCAATATCTTTTAAACAAAATTATTTATCAAAATTGAATAAATAACTATTTTCAATTATATTAAAGCGAGCGCAATCTGAATCAATTATGATTTGATTATATTTCTGACACGTTTGCAATTTGAATCTAGTTGCCAACCTAATACATCTAATATAGATACATGTTTGAAATAAGCACAAATATTGAGATACCAGCGTAGTTTTACATTTTAGCTACATTAAGTAAGGGTACCCTGTATAATGTTAAAAAATGAAGTTGCACCGTTTTGAAATTCATGCTTTAATTGTATTCTTAATTAGAGAAGTTTCTCTTATGCTGTTGCATTATTTTTGGATTCAATTGTATCCATTTCAAAAATCTATTTTCCACGATTCTGTTGAAAATATAACTTATTTAACAACCTAATAATAATAACTTTATTACTGTTTTTCTATGTAAAAGAGCAGGTCGTTCCATTTCATAATTTGCAATATTATTTCTCTCGAATTGTTTCAAATAACGAGTGAAATGGGGAGGACACAGTTTCCATGTTAATGTCCAAATTTCATCGAACATTTCACGCTAAAGCGTTTCTAAAATAAATCCTGCTGGATCGTTCCATTTGGCAGACATGTCGGGGAGCACATGGAATTATTTTATCGGAAATGTCTCAGCTAGCATTTGATATCACGGACAGGCATCAAAGAGAAGGATGTCCATACCGGAGGGCCAATACACTTAAAATTATACAAACACTAGCTCTTCCAGCCTAAAAAACCTATATCCTCGAGATATTACACCGCTCAGAAATGGAGACGTGAAATTGTAACTTTCAAAACTGACAATGAGAAACGCCACATTGGCTATTAAGTACTGGAAATTTTCTGATTTATTATGAAAATTGTTTAACAAGTTATCTATGGCGATGGTTTCAAAACTTTCTGGCCTCGTAACATACGTTTGAAAATTGTAAGTTTTCGCGAGCTACTCGCGCATAGTATTTTGCATTATTCTGTATACATTAAGTTTTATTTATGTTCTTGACTACTATAATTTTGCTTTACGAATTATTAGTCATACAAATATATATATATATATATATTAGGTTGTTCGGAAAATTCGTAGCGCCTTTGATAATATTCACATCTATTAAGGGATTGGTAAATTGGAAGGGAATTATTTTTTATGAACTTGAGTTAAATAATGACTTTTTTAATCGGAGCCACTTCAAGTCCAATAATTCATGGACACTAGATAGTTAAAAGCAAAGGCAATTTTTTTTAGTGGACAACATTAAACAACCAAATGGTTCAATGAAATTGTTAAAAAATTGTTAGTTCTTTGCTAAGATATTTTACTATTATCATTTATTGCAATGTTTATAAAACTTTATTAATAACCAGAAATTGAATAATTTGGAAGTATAGAAGAATTACTTGCATGCGTTCATTTCGAAGGAAAAAAGTTTGCAAACAATGCAACCTTTGGAAAAGGGTCGTACAATTTTTAAACGATAAATACTACACTCAAAATTATTTACTAAAATGTTAATGTATGCGTATTACCTTTGAGTGTTTCTAAAATATCTCTACGAACTGTCCGAGCAACCTAATATTTTAGTGCATATTTTACTTTATTTCAATAGGTAAAAGTCTTCTAATGAGGATATTAATTATTCTCATGTTTTAATATTTGATACGAGTCACTTTGAAAGTCATCTCGCCACGGGTGAGGTTTTGGAAACCATTGATCTACGGTAGGAATGGGACACTCGAAATCTCAAGCCCTCAAAACTCCTCGAAACTCAAAAAGTTTCGAGTTTCGTAAACTTGAAACTTTGCGCTGCTACATTCGTGATTCGGAACTTTCGCAACATAGGTAAATAATAATTACTATGCATAAGTAACGAGAACATTATCAGGATATGAATTTATTTAACTAATAATACGATTGAGTTTGTATTCAGACTTTAGACTCATTTTAATTGGCACAACTTCACTAATTCATTCATTTATTTAAATTATAACTACAGTTGGTCACAAGAAAATCCTGTCATATTAAGCATTCAACAGTTTTTCTTTGAAATGATAAGTATGATGATAATGGAAAAAATTGACTCAAAATTCAATTTTAGCATCGATAAAACATACGTTTCAATCAAATTATGACATGTTAGTTTCGATTAAATATTATAACGTAAATGAGCAATAAATGGATGAAGTGTTTTCAATTACGTAAGGCGATCGAATACTTATGTAATCAGCTGTACATTTAAATTTTGTTTAACTATACTCAATAAATAATTTGATTTAATAAAGAGAAACAAATCATTGGGGTTTTAATTCTTGACAAAATTATGAATATTGCTTAATAACAAAAGGAAAAGGGTCCGACAATTTCGAGGGTTTTGAGACCACAAAAACTTTCGGATGCGAATTTCGTGAATTTAGAAATTAGGATTCAACCCATCTCTAATCTATGTTATTAGAATGTCCCAATAAACATTATGAAAATATTTCGAATGTTTCGTTTATTAAAGTCAACAATCGTTAAAATCACAAAAAGTTGAAAGATATAGGTAGTTACGACTGTAACCAGTGTAAATATAATGAATTTTTAAAAGATATAATTACTGGGCTGGTGCATATGAAATTGTCGTTTCATATGTAGAGAGATAAGTTTCAAAGGAAATGTTTTTGCTTGCAAATTGTTTCATATAAGTTTAACATACTTTTAACGTAAGTTCTGATTCTGTGATGTTTCACGTTTCCCAATTTTCAAGACTTCGAATTTTCAATGCTCGAATTTCCAAGACCTAAAATTCTCAAATTTTCAAATCTCCAAAAATAAATAAGACTTTGAATTCCCAAGCGTTCAAATTTCCAATCTTCTAAATTTTCAAGCTTTTCGATTCCAAGCGTTCGAATTTTTAAACTTTCAAATATTCAAGTCCCTAAATCTCCAAAAATTCGAATTTGAAAGTCTTGGAATTACCAAGTACATGAATATAGAAGTCTTCAAATTTTCTATTATTTAAAAATGCTAACATTAAAATTCGTAGATCCTTGAATTTTTAGTTTTCTTTTTTATTTAATTTCGATTAGTTTGCATACACGTTTTCCCACGAGTAACTAATTGTAACTCATTTATTTTCTTGCAATTTAATTATTTTTGTATCCTTATTACGAACGAAAAAACTATGCAATTCGTAATCAGAAATATGTTAAAACAAAATAAAATATTTGAAATGTTTAAGAAATGATGGAAACGAACTCAATTCATTTTCCGGATAAAACTTCGTTTTATAAAATTAAAAATTATAAAATAAAAACCTCTTTTGTAAAATTTTTCTTAACAGCGATGTGCTTTTAATATTTCTGTCATTAATCAGTTAATTAACTTCGCGACATTTTACAATCTCATTCTATCATATTTTAAGATTTCGTTAAAGTGCAGAACGTCTGCTGGAACGAAGATCATGCGCGTTGAATTATACTGTCATCCCAACTATGTTGATTCGAGAACACGCGTGGATAGCGCTGTGTTCATTCGTACTGTATTTACATATCTCGCTTGTGGTGGTAAAGCTTGTTATTATGTAATTCACGAGCTTCTTTGTGACAACGTTTCAGCATAGTTTAAAATGAAAGGATATTAATCACTTTATTTAGATCATTTTGGTAGTTGAAAGGAATTTGAGATGTTTTTCCAACACATTATCTTTTGCTAGTAACAATTATTTAAAAACCCAGTAGTTACAATTAGTTTTGTTACTAACTATTACATAATTATTACATAATTAACTATTTACCAGTAGTTATGACAAAAAATTTAAATTACAGTCTCTTTAATGCAAATTTTTTATGCTAAATTTATCTATTGGGTCATTCCACGTCAAATCGATCACATTTTTCCCTCGATGTCTGGGATTTTGTTCAAATTGAGATACATATGTTGTAGTCTATGCGAAATTATGGGGGATTTAAGTCATCATTTTGCCAGTAATGAAATTGTTTAATAATTGCAGGCCATTGAAGTTTGCAAATTTCAGCGATTTTATTTATATATTTCCTTTAAAATTATCTCCAAATAATTTAATACAATGTTTATAACATCCATATAAACATTCGAAGGACATCTGAACTTCCTTTAATTTAATTATTAGAGATGGATCGAACTTGATATTTTAAAAACTGTGAATCCTTATTTTCTTCTTTTCATTTGTAAGAAGCATCCATTTTATCAGGAATTGAAATCCTAACGAATTCCTTCCGGAAAATGAAATTATTTATTGAATCTATTTAAATGAAACGTAAATTAAGTCATAAGTTAAATAAACGAATAAGCGGAAGAGCCACGTGAGATAATTATTAATTTTTATATTTGAGCCGTTATTTGTGAAATTGGTATAAGTCCATTATTTCATACATCGAGATATTTAAGGGAATAAAAAGGGGATATCTATATCTTACTAAAATTACCATTATCTCATTTTTTTCCAAAAGTGGACTTATACCACTTTTTAAAATAACGGCTCATTTCATTCTTTCTCGGTATAACGAGAACAATAACCGAATAATGAAAAAATGAAGCGGTGGTGTATGTGGTTATTTCAAGCCGCAAACTAAAAGGATTTTTAATCCTTGAAAAGGAGAGCCAATATGTTCAGAAATTTTTGTTGCATTATTTTTCAGTATCTCTACTATATTTCTATCTAAAATATAAAACAAGTCTTAATTTGGAAGTACATTTGAAATGACGTTTTTTTTATATTGCCGTGTAGCAATTGTATATACTTTCAACGTTCTTTAATATTATTTTTACACATTTTCCATGTTTTCATAGACCTACGGACTTCAGACAAAAAAGGTATCTTTAAATTTTAATACAGAATCCTGTATAAAAAAGTTACTTTACGTCCTCTCAAATGGTAGAAATCATACTTCGGAGAAACTTTTCGTTTTCGAGTTATAACATAAAAATGAACATAAATCCAAGCACCTGGTTCAGTATTTGATCGAATGACTCTTTCTTTTTGACGCTCACGATGTTAATGAAATCAGAAAGGATGCGAGTTTTAAAGTATAACATTATTTAAATATGAGTCCCGTTTTGTAAATTTTGTAAGTATATTAACGTAGTAATTAATTAAATGCCTTGCATACGACATTTGAACTTTGTAACAAAATTGTGATAGGTGGTTTTGATATAGTAAACACTTAGAATCGTATCTGTTTCATATTTTGAAATATACAGCTAAAAGATAAATAAACTATTGACATAAACCAGACGTATAATCAGGACTATCCACCTTAGAAAAATGATACATAGAACATGTTAAATTAGCAACATTATTTGAAATGCGGAGAGGACAAATGAATTATATTGTTTTTAGATGTCTACAAAGTACTTAGGACTTTCTAACTTTACTTCAAATGTGAAAAACGTGTTGAACTTCATATATTTCAATACCTATATTTTGAAAAATGCAAAAACGCGAGATAAGACATTTTAACTTAGTAGAATGCGTATGTAGACTTTTGTGACTAGCTGTAGTTATATCAATTGTAAGAATGGGACGCTTCATATGTTAGAATGTAGTGACAATGTAACTTCTTGTCTTTAGTGGAACTTCTTCGTGTTTATGAATTTCCCTGTTTATACGCTGATAACGCTTGCATGCGAAACTGGGAGACATCTTATGTATTTTCATGCATAATATATACAATGTATACCAAAGGAATTTGCAGGAAATTCATTCGTAAAGAAATTTCCAACTGCAAACCCTGTTTGTAGATTCATACGATTTTCTTCGTGCGTTTCAATGGATTAAATTGTTTCACGTTTTTGATCCAATCCACCTTTCCATTTTTCGAATTTCAATGTCACATGAACTGCACTCATATAGTTTACAGATGGCTCAATATCTAATTTCTAGACTCGAGAAACTTGAATCCGAATGTTTGTAAAGTTTCGAAATCTTCGAAACTCTCGAAACTCGAAGCTTTGGATATCCAAATTACGCGTAGTATTTTAACGTTTTTTATTCGACGCAATGCTAAAACGGTACTTTAGCCAACTTAAACGTTCCAGAAATAGAAAAATTAATATGGTAAAAAATTGATACAAGCACTCGGAAAATTCTAAGTCTGCTTAGAGTTATTTGTTGCTTCCGACCGATGTTTGTTTCTTAGGTTCATTTCTAGGCAAAAAGTAGCAAGATACTGAGTAGGTAAATTAAGAAAGCGAAGGTTGAAAAGATTTGGTACCTTATATAGCTGGATGGAGGATTTGCCGCACTATTCTTGTGGCGAATGTCATCGTCGATGTCTAAAACATTCGCTAGTAAACTCTTGCTGCTTTTCTCTTGCAACTCCATGCTTTTGCCTCTTCGGTTGCTTCCGAGGATATTCTTCTTCGTGATCTTCTTCCCTGGACGACTCATGCGCAGCAAGCACGGCAACCATTGTAAAAACACTATTTTTATCTACGTGCAAGAAGAAAAAGAGATTTTGTCATGTTTCTTAAAAATTATTACAATTTTTCTACAAACTATATTTTATTGCGTTATTTTGTAAGTCTTATTCAATACCCCTAACCTGTTCAAAAACTACTTTGTTGTATAACGCTAAGCTGCGTAACTTAATTAAGAAATTAAGGAGTATGGGCACTTTGGATAGCTGTTAGTTTGGTCATTTTATCATATAATATTTACGCAAGCAAGTGCGAAAATTTATGAAATGACTTCATATATTATTAACTTCTTAGTTGGGGCGAGAATTGTTGCGGATTTTGCTATGTTGCGATTGATAAGTAACAATAAAAATGTGGTAAAAACTATCGGTATAGATGTCCTAATAACAACTGTCAGTGTTCCTATAACTGCGAATTTAATTATTTTATTTAATAGTGAAATAATGCATGAAGAAGAATTGTGAATACAAAATATTTAATTCTAAATTTGGTAAAAAGTAATCGAACTGTTTTCCAATTTCGAAGTATGTATTTAAATTAATGGATTTCGATTTAAAGACCAAGGATATAAAACACTTTATGAATTTAGAGATACGAAGATTTGGAAGTTTAAAACTGTGAAAATCCAAAAACTTGAAAATTTTACGCTTGGGTACTCGAAGACATGAAAACACGAATATTTAGAAATTTGAAAGCTTACAAATTGAATGTCTGAAAATTCGGAGATTTGGAATTTTAAAAGATTTGAAATTGGTAGGCTTGAAGTTTCAAAGGTTTGAAAATTGAGAAGCTTCGAAGTTTCAAATGTATATATATTTGAAAGCTTGGAAATCTAAAGATTTAAGAATTTAAGGCTTGGTAAATTCAAAGGTTTGAAAATTTTAAGCATTGTAACTTCACGTACAGCAACCTAATAATAATTTAAATTGATCTAAAATTATAGATTGACCAGAAACTTTCGACTTTTACGGTGCAGAGTATTCACCAGTCTAATAAAATCAAATATCGTGTTACATACCAATAGGATGAAATTTAATTAATGAAACTATAAAGAAAAATAATTCTGCCTTTTATTATAAAAATTTGTTTCAATCAGCTGATAAAGCTGTCAATAGAAACGCTAAGATGCAATGAATTACACGCTATGATATTTCGTATTAACCCCTTGCCATACAACTAATTTATTGCCCACGTATGCTACTATTAGTTGATCACTGTTTTCACATCATATAAAGTACAAACCATACGAATACAGTAGACAATTTTTATTTTACAACTCCTAATCTTGCGAAGCAAAGCTAAGATTAAAGTTCAAATAAAATTTTACTCTCAATATTATTCGTTTTTGTTGAATGTGTGTACGAATTCATAGTACGAGTGTAACTCGTTATTGTAGGCCAATGGGTTAAATATAAAGCTTATATAATGGTGGTCAATGTGTTAATACAGAATGAAGCGGAAGATTCGAAGTACGAAAATTAAATTACAAGCATCCGAAACTTAACCGAGTTCACCGCAGCGAGAAAGAACTTTGACAGATGTATGCAAAGTGTAGCTGGTGTTTTCGTTCGTAAAACTCTGCCCTTATCCGCAGTGGCCATTACAGCCATTAAAGACAGTGCTTTAGTCGCTGAAAGTTTAAAGTGCCTTCGAGGCGTTAGCACTTCCTCTTGGCCGTTGGTTACTAGAAGTTTCATAAACCAAGGGGAAACGTACTTCAAGCAGAGACGAGAATTCTACCGGCTACGAAAAATTCCGCTCAGTACTTTTTCCGTGCCATTATTTCCGGATGGAAGCCAGCATCGCGAAACAAAGTGTGCTAATCTTGTGCAATAGGTACGAACAAGGAACCGCGTTCGCTGGGTGATATCCAGCATTAGGTTTATCAATGAATAATTCACTCTCTGCGTTGAATCGAGCGTTTCTTTACGACAGAATCAAATATCCATCCCTTTTTTTTTAAATATAACTGCGTTAAAATCAAATGCTTCAGATTACTTTTCCAGCAAGCCGTAGGTACACTTCTCCTCGAGAGAAAGCTTGATCTTTCGATCACAGACTTAGCAATACAATTAAAAATGGTGGATCAATTAATAATGGTAAACCTAATAACTTTAGTTTTGTAATTTAACGGTTCCATGATTACTGCGACATCCTGTATATGGTTATTGGCGACGACTATCGACAGTGGACTATGAGAAATGATTAGATCTTGCTACATAGCGTTGAACTTTTTCAGGAATGAAGGGACTTGGGGTATTTGTTGCTGTTAAAGTTGTCGCCGACAACTAGTCAAATAAAAATTTAATATTTAAGATAATCTTCATTACTTTGCATGGCCTTTTCTATATCTAAAATCAGATCCCGTTTTGAAAGTCGTCATTACTTTAAAGTAAAGGTACCAAGTATTTCTATAAACCAGGTCAAAATGCATGTCAACACGTTTATCAGTACCTTTTTCTTTTTATAACGTGCTACAACTATCTGTTTTTTTATAGTAACCCTGCACAAGTGATATTAACTTTTTGTATTTTTGTTAATTATTCTAGTTTGTGTATTATAATATTTAATTGAAATTTAAAAAAATTGTACTCTTTTTACGCTCTAATTTTTCTTGCAATTTCTGATAAGGATAGACTGTTGAAAATTATACGTTTAAAGCGTTAATACCACGGTTATTAACGTGCAATAGTGATTACATGTTACAGTGTTACAATGACAGTGATGAATTGTGGTAATAAACACAATACTGGGTTAAGCTTGTCAATGAACTTCGTAATTGTAGACGTATTAGACTGCATTATAGTTATAGTACACCCTAATGAAACAAATGAAATCATGTTTAAATACAGTTATTAAACAATTGAAGACTTTGCAGAAAAAGTAAGACAGCCTCATCTATACAATTTAAGAAAAAATAGAGACATATATTCATTAAATCATAAAATGTTCTCAAAGTTTACCTGCTTGACCATTACCATACCAGAAACTACAGACCAATCGTTACATTCATCTTGTTTGTTTCCTCTCAAATAGTGTTTTAATGTTTCCTCGTATTAGTGTTTCTTTGCAACAAAATTTTCCATTAAACATAGAAGCATGAACGAATATTCGTTATTAACTTTTTACTAACAAGTTTAAATAAAAAATAATTCCAACTTTCAATCAACATAATGTTTTGTTTATGGGAATTAAAGTTGTTTGGAGAAAGAAATGACAAAAAAATGATAGAAGAAATAAAATGTCCACAATTACTTTTCCTCTTTTTACGTGTATAGTGGGATCTTCTATAACGAACAAATTCGTTCTAAAACCTCGTTTGTTCTACACGGTGTGATCAAAATGTTTGCAGACTTTTGCGGTAGGTAACTTTAGTAGCAACATAAGCATACTTATCCTTCATTTTTCCGCTAACAAGTGTATTGCAAACATTAGAACAATAGGTTGAATAGATCACGAGTAGTCGCTAATTACTGTACGTTTACAATTTTAACTTCTTCAGAGGTAGCCTATTTGGACGGAGATTCATTGCAAATTCTGTTACACCATGTAATAAACAATTTATGATGAAAGTCCTTGAACTTTTTGATCACACCTTGTAGTTTGTATTCGTTACAGTGTACACTGAAATATTCGTACATATTCAAGGCTAATACGTTCCAAATTCGCGATCCATAGCAAAGCTTACCATCCAATACAATCATTTAACACTAGAGTCACCAAAGTGGATAAAATGACTCATTCGTAATTTCTCATAAAACTTGTATAAATTCATACGGATACATTTTTGCAAATTTCCCGTGATTTTCGTTTTAGAGACTTAAATGAAGACTCATTTCCATTGCAGTATTACAGGGTACTCGCACTACTACTATCCAACAATTTTTTCGAAGATTATATCGATTACATTTTGTATATATAATATTTTGATTCAATGAGAAAAAGTGTTCGCTCGTTGCAGTATTCTTTCATTGTAACGTACCGGTATAATTACCTACAAGATACACACAAGGAAACAAATTCTTTGTTCATCGAATCTAATATTTGCCGAGCCCGTCTTCGATTCATAACGCGAACGCGTCACGCGAGATATAATTTCTTCCTTTGTTATTCATCGACAATAAAACATCGTATCAAAGGCAACCATAATTATCCCGTTTGTAAGAGAGAATTCATTTATCTATTTTTGTAAGAAGAACGAACCTAACAAGGAAAGGGAAGAAAAGAAATGAAAGCAGTATTCATCATAGGGTGTGAACACAATTGTTCAACACAATGAGGACCATCATTCTTTTGTTTGACGCAATTGTCACAAAATCAAACATTATGGTATGAAACATAATAATATTAATAAAACGAGACAAGTCACAAGAGAGTCGAGATGATGCCGTTTAAAGTTTTAAATACAATTCCCAAATCTATCGAGTTTCGATCGAACTGCATTCATTTTTTGAGCATAAGAAAATTTTCCTACATTTTTTCTGACAAACAGATATACTGTCGGTTATCAATATTAGGACATCTCATTGAAGGAACGTTATTAACTTTTGAACTGTTGTAACTTCGTGAAAAGTTGCCTTACAATAACCTTTACGGGGTTATTTTAAAGGTCAAACCTTCCACTTTCATATTCCTACGTTGAATTCTATCAGAAATCTTTTTACACCAGGAAACAAGTAGAAAAATGATGTTAGTTATTCCAAAAAGAAACCGAAACCCAAATTGTTTTACAAAATTTTGTATGGAACCAAAATTACCATTAATTTTACGTCTCTTCTTTCAGTCTCGTCTCTTACTTATAGGACAGATGTACCAGTAAATAAAGACACGCCGTGTACCAGTAAATTGACGTTAAATAGAAGAATGTGTAAAATAAATTATTAAAAGAAACAACTTTTCCAATTTTTGTTTGTACTAATCGTGTTACAAAAATAACTTTGGAATTAAAAGAAATTGCTAATGTACATCTACGAATAAGTATCTATTTAATATTTGTTACAAGATAAGTCATTATCAACCTCTTAATATTTAATGCATTGTTATGAGAATATATGCAATATAAAACTGAGTTTGACGTAAAGTTTTTTGTATTCAACTTTAAATAGAAAAATGCTGCGCTGTATTTTATAGCTATGCATTCACTGGTGAAATTAATATTTTTCGTTTCTTTTATTTAATTCATTGCTTTTTCAATCGCCCGTCACTTTTATTTCATTAGTACAAATAAGTACATTTTAGTCGTCGGAAATTTTAGCGTTAAAATAACCCCATGAGTTTTCGTCTCTTTGCGGACGATCTAAAAATGTATAGAGTTGCTATAAGCATCGATGACGTGGAATTTTTACAACGAAGTTTACAAAGACTCACCCATTGCTGTGCAATTAATTTACTTAACTGCAACGTGTCTAAGTGCTATATCATCCGCTTTAACCGTAAGAAGACCAATATCCTGTGCCCGTACTCATTCGATAATTCTCTTCTATCTTCTGTCAGCAGTGTTCGTGATCTTGGCGTTTTATTTTCTGAAACTTTATCTGCCCAGGAACACTTTTCAATTTTTCTTTTAATACCCTCAGCTTTATTTACCGTAGTTCCAAATACTCTTCTAACGTTAACGTCTTAGCAACACTTTCTTTATTTCGTCCAATTCTCGAATTACGGATCTATTGTATAGGCACTCTATTGTAACCATCACATTACGTAAATTGAAACGGTGTAACACAAATTCCGTAGATTAGTTTCGTATAATACTATCGCATCCACGTCTGTTTATTGCCACAGCTACGATACTGTTGTATTCCGATTCGAGTTAATGACCCTCGAACAGCGTTGTACGCTTGCAGACCTTTTATTTACATGTGAGGTTTTAAATCAGCAGATCACATCCTCTGATGTTCTACACAGGGTTCGGCATTATTCGAATCGTTTCCGATAAATATTTATCTAAGATAATTGTCCAAATAAATTCTATTTAGTCGAATATTTTATCCGCAGCATAATTACTTATTATCCGTAACAAATCATTCTCTATCTATGTCAATAATTTTGTATTACTTATTCGAATAAATCTACCTAACGGCAATACATTTCTTAATTCAACATTTGAACAAAAGTTAATTGTGAAAACCAATATGATGAGGTTTCAAGAAGAAAATTTGAATGTATATATTTATATGATGTAAAGAACTTCTTATACGAATGATTTTTATCCAAATACATTTTCAGATGAATTTTATATGAATAGCCCGTTATTCAAAAAATTTTCTATTCGAGCAACTTCCTATTCAAATAATCTTCTACTCGAATGAGAAATATTCGAATAAGAAGGTTCTGGTAAAACTATTTGTCACCAAGTTACAACAATTGAAATATTAACAGCGCTTCGGTCAAATGTCCCAACTATTCGAACCGGCAAATGAACGTGATTTTACGCTACGTTCTAGAGCTCAGTTAATGCGTCAACTCCAATTCTTTGGAAGTGTGACTTATGCCGTTTTGTCTCATAAGCAGAAATATATACAAATGGAGAATAGCACGTGTTACAAGCTTTTATTTGAAAATATTTCACGGTTGGAAAGACGAAGACACTTAAGAGAAACTTAAAGAAACTACAAAGAAAAACGTAATGTCTATCTGTCAGAGATTTCTGTATATTATAAGTAAACTGACATTTATGGTAAATTTAAACGCGCCAGAAAGCGTAGCACATAACAAGCAAAAATATGAGAAGTATTCGAAGTAAGGTATTTAATCTAAGCGTAGGTAATATGGAAATCTCAGTTTCCTATAAACAGTAACGGAACATCCTGACAATTAAACGACAGTAAAATATTCATTGTTGAAAAAGAAATGTTTCTCTCTTTTGCAGTGTGCAAAAATTTCTAAAGGTCAAATCAAATAGTTAAATATTTTAGTGAAGGTAAAGTGTATTGAACAAATATGGAGTACCTAAAAGATATGCGTTGATTCTTATATTTTGTTTAAACGATATTTTTTTTTCATAATAGACATAAAGTTTATTTAGCTTTCTTTATATACTTTCTAGGTGTTCCATATTGCATACTACTTTCTCAAACTGTCGAATTTCACTTTTGTTAGCTTTTTTTACTTTAATATCGACTGATTTGAATCGTTTCACACTTAACAATTTAAATACGATCATGTATTAGTTTCTTCGTCTAATCGAGTTCATTTGATTAAAAAAAGACAAATTTTTCTATACCAGTTTTATATTACCAATGTTTACCGTATTATAATACGTAAAATGTGAAACAAATTTTTACTTAGATTACAAAATTCTAATTATATCCATAAAATTATAATTTTGCATAAATACCTTCCGTTTAATTCTAAGTCTATCAAACTTGAAGAGTTTAGGGTTAGTCTAGTTTGCATACTTATAACTAGGTTGCGGATTTTTATGCATTTATGCGAAATTTAACTATGCAAAAGGATATAGGTTTCGCACAATATACAGAAATATACAAAATATACATAATAAAGCACACGTTACTATATTTAAAAATTGAAACTAACTTCTACTTAGGCTTCATTCCTCCTATCGTATTTTTAAAAATATACATCCGCATAAAAGTCCGCAATCTACTTGTTACACTTAAACTTAAACTTTTAAGTTGAACGGAGAAAACGAATTTAATTTGAAGTAAATTTCTTACCCATTGTGGCATTACGTATCTGTCGGGTGACCTGTGATGAAAATTCAGCACCAACACCGTCAAAACAACGCTGCTCGCCACCATGAACATGATGCAATTGAAGTACGACCCTGAATTCGGGGTGTTCCAGAAGATACCCCGAAGAAAAAAACACAGAAAGGAAGCGATTAGTCACGGTAATGGATTGGGGATCCACTCGATTAGTCGCTAAGAATGAAAGACCACAGAGTGTTCATCCCAAAGGATTGACCGCGAACTTATACGTTTGCAATTACCACCCTAATGTTGTTCTCCTTTATCCTTCCAATAATTTACCCCTCGTAATCTTTCATTCCACTCGACGACCATCTTCGTTTCCCCACGCACACAAATGATTCATTTGAACAGATTCAAGGATCGAGAGTACGTATGTTGAAATATTTACACACAGTAAAAAAAAAAAAAAAAAACACATACGTTTCATTAAAAATACAACATACGATTGTGTATGAGTGGTATATGATACTATCATTTACAGGATTAATGTCTACATCGATACATATTTTCAATTTTGAAATATGATACAGTAGAAGTTTTTGGTAAGTTGGCTATGTATTATTTTTAAACGTTTTCCAACTGGGTTATTCGAGCAGAGTTTCCAAATTTTATGCAGAGGTGTTCATTGTAATCGGTATTCGTAGAATTTTTACACCGTGTAAAGTAATTTGGCAAAAAATGTTTATCTGTACAGATTTAATTAGCTTTTAGAGGTCAATTAGTTGCAATGATTGAAATTTCCCAAATATCTTACTTCGTTAAAGGCATCGAAGCAACTTTCATTTCTTTAAGTCGAATATTCTCCTTACAATATAGAAGACAAATATTGTTTTATTGGTTTTTTAAAGGAGTTGAAAATGAATCCAATTATAAAGATATTGCGATAAAAAAAATTGGGTGAAACTCGAATAGCTTGCAACATATTAAAAAAATCAACGAAACTATTAACGATAATTTTAGTATCGTGTTATAGGTAATCGAGTTGCACCATATTGCTATGATTGGGTACTTTTCGGAATCCTCCAAAATACTATCAAAAATAAAGAAACGACTTTACTTCTCAGTAAGTAGCCATTATTTCCAAATGACTCAATAAATTTAGTTTAATAAGAGACCAAGCTCTCTTTTGAGCAGGAATCCATACAAAGGTATTTAATTTACGAAGAGAAATTTAATTATTCATTAGCAACTAATGGGAAGTAATAATGTCACAAAGAGGAGTTTTTAATAAAAGAAGAATTTTCTGCAAATTTTAATTCTTGTAATTTGTAAGTAGAAACTAATTAATCCGGTTCAGGAATTTATTTTTTATCAAATCACTTAAAACCTTTGTACTCGAAAGTTTCTATGCTTTTCGACTGCAAAAGGTTGATTGACGAGTTGAAATGATAAATGGTGTGTAATTGCCAGAAGTGAAAATATTCAGTATAAGACAAAAACATAAAGGAAACCAAAAGAAATCATGTCTTACTAATAAATAGTTTAATAACTTTCTGTTCGTAATTATCCAAGCATTTACACACCCTGTTCAACGTGGAATTTGCATCATTTTCCATTAAAAAATAGATATGGTCTATTTCGACATTTACGTTATTTATCATTTAAACTCCACAATTGGTAAAAAGACAAAAATTCTAGATATTCTTATAATGAACACTCTGTATAGAATTGTTGAACATCCTGCGGTCAATTATGAAACAACTAACATTTATTAAAACCCTCAGTATTCTACTAACTCCATATTCTACAGGCGCACACAGTTCACATACGTGAAACCTCTATTTTATTGGACAGAAGGAACTCTCGATCCTAGATCTCAGGTTTTACACTCGTGATCCAGAGGCAGCGCACATGTTTTCACGATCACTCGATCCTCGCATTCATTCTAGGCGACCCGAGGCCGCGTTCCCGTCTATCCTCCTGTAGGAGGATTGTTCCAAACAGAGGAGAAAACACAGAGACGAGAAAACAAAGAGAGAAAGAAATTAGGTGAGCGAAGAACGAAGAGAAGATAAGTAAAAAAAGCCGACACAGCTCGCTCGAACGAAGGAAAGAAAGAGCGGAGCTGTATCTCGTAAAGAGGTGAGTTTATTTGCGCGTGCGCACGGGCGCGCACATGTGCACGTCGCGAAACAAATAAGCGGTTTCGCAAAAAACGTTTTAATTTAGGCTTCGCCGCCGTACCATCGACGTCGAGAGGACTTGTCACCGCGTCCCTTGACACGTGTACTGTTCACTGTGCAGCGTTATTCTGTGGGCTGCTGCGTCGATTCTTGTTGACACATGCCGTTTGCGTGTATGTGTTTTGCAATGTCTCACTGTATACAAGCCGTATACATGTGATAATGAAAGCTAGGAAAGCTTCGGTTAGGGTTTCATAACTGAAATATCTGACATTAATTCTTATTTTGTTACAAGACTAAGTCTTCCACGTTACAATTGTTAGATTTAGTATTGCAGAATTTATCGGTCCAATCATGGAGGTTTGTTGAATTTGGGGCTGATATTAGGACCAATAGTAGAATCTATATTTGTAAAATATTTCTGCGATGCAAATGTTTGTCAACTGTTTATCACTTACCCAAAGAATCAATGGTTTTGGAATATTGATACGAATAATATAGAAGGTATCCCGATCATTATGGTACAACCGCGAAGTGTGTGATTCTACGATACATGAAAGAATAAATCGAAAATGTATAATAAAATTTTTCATGTGAGTCTTTGTTTTCGAAAAAAATTGGCTTTGAATATTCTTCGGGTACACGTACACCTAACTTTCATTGGATTCGATCTGCACCAATGGACAATGCCAATTTTAAGATGAGAACTATTGATACTAACCATTTTATTAATTTAAATTGACATGCTTTGTTACATTAATTTACATTGACGTATGAAGATCGTTGCTGCAGGAGTCAGGATGAATACATAAAATAACACCAACGTGTTTTGATGCTTCAATTGTTTCTTTCTACAAAGATTCGTGCAACAATATGAATGTGAATTAATAAGATCATTAGTAAACATAGTATTAACATTTATCATGACATTAAAATCCATTATTAGTACAAAAACATCAAGCTTGGAAATAATTGAGTGCGTGTATACTCCTTAAATCTTTAAATTCAATTTTCTCGAAAACTAAACTTCTTATGGAGAAATGTTATTCTACATTTTTCGCTTATTTTTCTACATAGAATTACTCCCATTTCGGTTGTATCGCGATTACTGGATCACTCTATATATTCTACGTATATCAAGAAGTGGGTATCGAATTATCTAAAATTTTCTTATTAACAATTCATTAGTGTAATATATTTTGAAATATTTTAAACGATTCAGGATGAAAAATGACAACCTTCTTCGATTGTATTAAATAGGATGATGTATATGAAATTGTTGATCACGAATAACATAGTTTCTTCCTTTATGATGAAAATAGAAAACGAACAAGACTTGGTCACTGAATGGAAAACGTTAGACAAGCTAATTGAAATTATATTGAATAAATAAAATAGTTACAAAGCTAAAAATATGAGCAATTCAAAGGTTTGAGATTTCCAAAGTTTGCAATTTCCAAAATTTGGAAATTCGAAGACACGTAATTCGAAAGTTCGAAAATTTGAAGTCTTGGAAACTCAACAACTTAGTATTTCAAAGGCTTCAAATTTCGAGGATTCGAACATTTGAGTACTTCGAATTCCAAAAATTCGCAGGTTTGGATAATGAAAAACTTAAAAATTACTTGGCTAAAATGATTTTCAAGTAGGAAAGCCCGAAATGGCAATTTGATATACACCGACCTAATATATGAAGAAGGTGCATTTTTCTTGAAATTAAATTTTTTCCGTTCTTACATCGCATTCGTTTATAAGTTTACTAAATATAATTTTTAATATTCTCACAATAAATTCAGACCCGTAATTATTATAAAAGACCTTTCGTTAACATTTGCTCGTCATTTTAGTCGTTATTTTCCATTTAACGAATATGCTTTATTAATTAATAATAAACAATTTTGATTCTTGGTCAGATAATTCCTTTGAAACAGTTTCGACTGTTTCCGTTTTGGAACTGTCACGTATATGTGTACACATAGAGAGCTGGATGCGAGTAACAAAGTGTTAAGGAACATTTTAATAACGAATCCTCTCGAAACGTCTGCGGCGACGCGTATCACTGGTCTGGCTGATATCTTGAAAGGGAAATATTTAACACACTGGCATGCAACTACGGAATGCAATTAGCATGAAGATGCACGAGTACTATAGGTATTATGCCACGAATATTGTTACGTTATCTATGCAAGATGCACATCAACGAAACGATAGAATTTGCACAGAGGTTCAAGCTGCTCCTAAACTAATGATCACATTAATTTCTGCCTCGTTTTTCTCGTTCAGGAAAGCCAAATGTTGGTATGCGACAGACTTACTGGGAGTTGTTACTGTATCCTTGGTTTTGAACTGCGTTTTGTGATTGATGTTGTTTTCTGAAGATTATTAGTTACATATTTACGAGGATTTTTGTATGTACGCTTATCGGCCGAAGTTACGAAACAAAACAGTTATTCAGAAATTATTATATATGTACTTTATTTATACCGGTGGTTGTGAAAGTAATTTAGTTCGAGAAAAAAAGGAAACAAAAGCTTCGATATTTTTGTGATATACTTAAGTGAATGCGATGCTAAATAAGTGAGAAATTCAATTTTTTTTAGACTTTTCACTTGGACCACTTTCATCACCACTAGCACATTTCTATTTCCCAATATGAATTTCATATTTTTTATGCAGAAAAGTATACAGGTTTTGCACTGCAAATTTAACCTTTTGCAAATCGAATTCACCCGTTTGCAAATCGGATTCACCCTTTTGCAAATCAAATTTACCCTTCTGCAAATGGAATTCATCCGTTTGCAAATCAAGTTCACCTTTCTGCAAATAAAATTCACCCGTTTGCAAATCAGATTTACAAATCAAATTCACCATTTTCCAACTCGTTAATAATTAATTATTACACGTAGCTGCACTTGTAATTGCATTTTAATCTAACCAATAAAGGATTTATGGAGACATTCCTAGCTACATAATCTCAATCTTACCATTTGGTCTGCAATGCCCGAAAATATTTAATATCTAACCCTTAAGAAAAGAAAAATTGTTTGTCAACTCTTGCATTACAGTAAGTTATGTATTAAGTAAGTATCTGCACACAGTTTCCATATCTATACTCGTAATTATAATGAATTGGTACATAATTACTACTAACGAGGTACTTTTGTTAATTTTTCTTAATTACTACTAACGTTATGAATTTTTCAACAGTACATTTGCATTTGATTTCATTTTCATTATTAACGTCTAAGAAAATACTTCTTTTTGGAATAACTTGATTTGCAAAGGGTTGAATTTGATTTACAAACGGGTGAATTTGATTTGCAAAAGAGTGAATTTGGAGTAGAAAAATTGCATGTGCACAAATACAAAATTATTCCTTAGTACCTGTTTTGTTGTTTAATTTTTGTCGATAAATGTAGATGTAGTCTTAGTAACTCAATAATATTATGTTTTAATTGTATTTTAAAAGAGTTAAGATTGTGTAATATGTCTACTATTTTATAATTAGTGCAGGAAATATTGTAAAAGTGTAAAGAAAATGTATATAAAGTGTTTCCTCTTATAATACAATAAAAGTTCAAATACAGTAACTAACACAATTGGTCGAATGTTTCGGACAATTTAAAAATAGTCATACATAGTAAGACATAGCTTCAAATTTTTATTTGTCCAACTGTGTGAATCACTGTATCCCTTATTTACCTGTTGATATTTATACAATTACTGAAAATGTGTAAGCCCCATTGTTTTGGAAATATTGTAATATATAGCATATAATAACTCATACAAACTAGTAATTTGTAGAGTAAATAGTTCTAGAGCTTTTCAAAGATAGTTCCTCTTCGATAAACTGAAGTTTCACAGAAACTATTTTGCTTACTTTCATTAATTTTTCTGTTAATACAATGCATTGCGATATTAAAAGTTAAGGTGTAGCTGTACATGTATACCTTTTTTATAGTTACACATGAAGTCTCCATATCTTTTCGTTAAAAACACTTTGTTAAAATAATTTTCAACAAAATTCTACCAAACCCTAATAAACAGACTGCGAATATTTATGCAAATCGATATTTTTAGGAATACGAATGAAAAATGACGTTTCTTTCACTCTCTAAATACAATAATGTGTATATTAATCTAGATATTTTACTTTTTCTTACATTTAAATTTCGCATAAATGCATACATACCCGCAGTCTAATTAACAATCAGTCTAATTAATATAACAAATTTTATACTCGCATTGGAAATCATCTTACTATTATATTGTATCCTGTTAAAAATAGAACTCATCAAATGTTGCTATGCCTTTTTATTACCCGTTACAATTTAAGAATGCTAATACAGCAAATATTTGTATAAATATTTTCGTTGTCTCATTTTCATTATCTTTTCAAAAAGATACAAGACTCCTAAATATTTAAACAAGCTGCTCATTTTCTTTGTCTCTACCATTATAATTAAATTCAATGTTAGAAAAGTGTCCTATCATTAAAAAAATCCCTATATTTCTTTAGAGAAACTTTTCTCTTCCCATTAGTCCAAATATGAAAGTCTCTACTGTAATTGCAACATACTTATTATCTAAAATTTGCAAAACTTTTGCGTTTAATATTTTCTTCTATTTTACTGAAATTACTGTCCTTTTTTTCTTTTTTGGTATTACCACTTTTTCTATGCTATGCATCCTATATCCCATCAGAAAACCTTGATAATGCAAATCCATCGTTACGACCAAATAATTATCGGGTCTCCCGGTAAACGACCGAACGGGAAACGACCGAGAACATTAAGGAAACGCGAAGAAAAAAATAAAAAGAAAGGATTAATCTCGGCGGCGGCGGCGCGAGAGAAAAAGCAACGTTAAAGAGGGCGGCTTTTAAAGTCTGGATTATCTTCATAGCCTCGTTTAACGGCTCCATAAAGGCTGGCGTAAGCGTCACTGACGTGATTAATCACTGTATACGAAAGCGTAATATATGTTTGCCATTTCCTTCGTTATTTATTAATGAATCTTAAGGCGTAGGTCAGATTACATATTTATAGAGTTACAACTTTTACTTCACTTAGTTCTTATACCTCCTTTAGTTGTTTGCTATTTCAAAACTGCTGGACGTTCGTGAAAGAGATCAAAGGAAGTAGGAATTCACGGCATCGAAAAAGAGACACTTTTAATTAAAGTAAACCCAAATGACTTGGATTTATCTCCCGCAGCTTTTGACAGCGACTTCAGAATTTTAATTTATGGTGAGCTATTAATTTGATGCTTTTAAATTTACTCTTTTTTACTGAAATATTTTCCCATTTTGTAGAAGTGAAGGAATGAAGTAAAGTTGCAGATAATAAAGTACGTGTTATACGATCTACAAATATGTGGTCAAATCTTTAGCGAAACGTAGTAAGTAGTAGTATGCGATTGTAAAGCTTTTTTCATATGTAAACAAATAAATAAAATATAAAATATTAGAGTAAATTGCTACCTCGCCCTTTCACAAACTTTTAACCGCATTTTTTGAACTCCTAAATTTTATCTACATACGCATAGGAAAACATATAACTCAATTTTGACAAAAGTTAAACACGTCACATTTTGCCATTTGACTACAGAAATAAAAATTGATTTCGTGTTACAAGCACTGAATTAATTTACACGCTTAATATTTTAAAGATTTCATCCTTGAGATATTTTCACTAGAAAAATTAAGGACTGAAGAAAGTTACTGAGTTTATGTGCTTCGTACGAAAAGAATATTGATTGCGTAGAAATGTTTTAGTAGGTGTTTTGGGTTAATACTTAAAAATAAGGAAATAAAATGCATTTAGTGTTTATTGTAATTATAAGTATGTTAATTTAACCATCAGTTGCATATTTCTTTCCTATTTTAAACATGCTCGAGATCACTTGGTATTGTATAGAAAAAGGAATTGTTGATAAAAACGAAAAGTGTGCATTATATGTATACTTTTCGAACTACTAAACAAATATTTATTGTCTAAATGACTATCATCAACTATTGTAATTTATAATTTATAAAAATAGTTATAAAGTTCTTTCATGTCTATTTCAATCCATAATTAAGGTCTTCTTGTATTTTACAGTCTAATCAATAGTCTGAACGCAAATACAAATTAATAGTAACCAATCATACACATCTTGTACGTATGATCGATACGTCAAACACAAGTATAACTGGTTCGCATGGTATAATAACTTCCCTGTTTTTCAATATTCTACAGAATATATTCAAAACCATCAATTTTCAATCTCCAGAATTAATTTCTACGAAAAACAAATACAAATATGAGCATTGTATAATACATTGATAACTTCCATTTTTAATCTCCTCTCACAAACTAGATATGCGATACTAACGCATATTTTCCTTTGATTTTCCGATCGGTATAAAAAGTCGTTTCCTATGCATACCGTTTGAAAGGCGGAATTGAAAATTTATACGACCTTAATGTGAATGCATCGTTTGCAGAATGCGATATCCTCAGTGGGATAAAGGGCTGGGTAAATAGGTATATACGTGTATTTATTGCATGCGCGCGTAAACCAATAGGCCGTAAGGTTTGCACAGGGACCTCGAATCGCGAACAGCTATGCACAGATTTCCATATGAGACAGTTTTTGCGTTGTTTTGGAAGTTGCGTTTCCTAGGAAGTGAGGGTATTAACAGTTTAATCCTTGGAGTCAATTTAAATTAATCCTCTACGTTGATTTTACTAATACTTATTAACAGACTATGGATCTTTATGCATTTATTAGAAGTTTAAAGTTACAAAAAGTGTAGAATGCATATCATTTGCGAAGTTATAGAAAATAACCAAAGTATAATAGAAATTATGATATTCAGACAGTGAAGCAATCACCAATTTAAATCCTATTTCGTTATGCTTATTTATAAAAATATGAATTTGCATAAAAATTCGGAGTCTACTTATTAAAGACTAAAAACGATAAAATATTGTGACGCGGTGGCTAATCATCGTAATCATCCATAGTGACGAAAGGGTTAATTTCATTGCGCATGAACAAACGAAGAAAAAAATGCTGCACATAAACGACTTTTCCATAGATTGTCAATCGACAAAAAGAAAAAAAGAAAAAAAATGAAAAACAATTGAAATCGCGGGAAAGCTTGAACTACATCAAATTTTGCACGATGCAAATGAGCTTCCTGGTTCAGTTTGCAGAAACGAATTTTCGTTCGGTTAGCTTGGTCGATGATTTTTCGCTTAGAATAGGAAAAATACGCAATTTTTTCAACTGACACACCGTCAATACAAATCCCGCTGTTCCATTACACGGTCTAGTTAGCAACGTGCGTTTAATTAACTGTTAAATACCAGTATTTGTGTCGTGTCCGAACAAACAGCGGAATGCGTATTTCCACCCTGTTCAAACACAAGCTTTGCTTAAAAATGATGTGGAATTTTTATCGGTGGAATGTAAATTTTACAATACATTGAATTTGGATAACTCGGTTTTCAAATGTCCTTTTCTATCCATTGTCTCGTGCGAATGTTTTGATATTACATTGTAATATGCATGATATTTTAAATGGAGAATTTAATATACAGAATTTGAATGAAGTTAATATATTTCGAGATCTGTTTTAAACTGAGAAATATATTCGATAATATCAATAATAATAATATTTAATGTTATGTAATAATATGATAATAAAAATTATTAGAGATTGTGCAATAGAATGATTGAACACAGTTTTATTATACTCGCTAAACAAAACTTAATTTGACTTTTCCTTATAAGAATATTATTTTGCAAAGAACCGTAATTAATTATTAACCCTTTCGCGATCGACGTTACGTATACGCAGCACTATATTTCATCTCAGTAAAATTAAACAATATACATATATATATATATATATATATATATATATATATATGTATATATATTATATATATATATGTATATATATTATATATATATATATGTATATATATATATGTAGTCTTTTATCAGAACTGGATTCAAAGTGTATTTGTTGTTTTTTAAAAACGGAGAAAAAAGTGCATCTGTTTTATTTTAAATTTCTAATTCAGTTTAAATCACATTTAAACGTGTTTAGTGTAAGACATGTTCTTCATGAGCATCATCAATTGCTTCTGAAAGTGATAAGATTATAATTATCGTGTATTATAGAATCTATGGTACTTTATACGTTTAGATAAAAAAATCAAACCTAATCAATGATTGTACAAATATAAAGAAGTATTATTTCCCCACGATTACCAGATTTTAAGTAAAATGTAATTAAAAAAGAGTACTATTGTAACTTTGAATATGTAGAGGTTTTACAGTTCTGTAAATATTCGGCACGTAGGTACGTGATGTCGATGACATTTTCGTACCAGGAAGCGCGCGTGAATTCGAATGTTTTTTTATTTTAGGGGATGGCCAACCTCAACTCATACTGTTTGACACTTCCACGGCACAATTCGTTTCTCTATCCTGAAAATGTAAACGTCGACGGACAGAAAATGTTTCTGACAACAGGAAAATTTGCGGATTCAACGGTATTTCATGGAAACAATACACAGAGTATTTCCAAAATATTTCGGTGAATTCCTAGAGCGAATTTTAGGTTTAAATATGAAAAAGAATAGTATATATATATATACATCAGAATTCGTCACTAAAATTTAGATTACGTACATCTTGCACTTTAAAAATAATGATCATAGATATCCAACGATTTCTGAAACATTTTGAAATTCTCTACATTTCAAAATTGGTACGAAACAAGGCATTACAAAATGGAGAAGTAGAAACATTTCAATGTTTAATACAATAATAATAAAGCTTCAAAAAATAGGACCATTTGTAAAAATATTACTTTGAACAGTTTGTGATTTAATTAATAGCAAAGTGAATTTTACTTAGCAATTCGTCTACGTTCTTTTTTATATAAAAATTTGTTCACTTGTGAATCGTTAATATCAGAAATACTTTTGTCGTTTTAACGTTTACAATCGTAAGGCGATACGTTTACAATATATCTTATATCTGTTACACAAGCTAACGTGTTAATATATATAAAACGTGTTTCTATTTAAATGAAAAGTTTTCAAGTGACAATACGAAAGGCATTGAACTTTATTGTACATTTTCAATTACGTAATAATGAATTTATTATATTGAACATATAAAGAAAATGTTCATAAATAAAAAAAATATTGAACAATATTATGCTCCAAACTGGAACGATTTTTATGTTAAATACGTTCTAAAATAGTTAAATAAAGTTACGCGCGAACCTTAAAGTGGCAGTACGTGGTACATCTACCTTATATCTCCTTTCATTTTATTATTAAATTTATTCCTTCGTTTGTAATGTTCCGAACCCCCATAATTCAAATACTCTAAAGTTCTTTTCCAACATCTGCAATCTATTCTTTCAACTTCTCAATTTTCCCCGCTTTCTACCATCTATTTCTTTGAGGTTTTCGCCTTTCCAATTTCTCACCGTTCAAAAAGGAACTCAACCCCTGCTACGATCGCGTTCATCGAAGGTGCTCGTTTATTTCGCTCTGACCCTTGATTACTTCGAACCATCGCTTTGGTTACTACGTCACGTACAACTCGCTGATCTCGTTCCCCCATCCAGCTTGCTGTGCTTTCTCTTTTTCGCTTTCTTTACAACTCCTTCTTAACTTTCTATTCGTTGTCCACTCGGTTGCTCGCGACTTTATGCGCCCAATCTCTCCCTTGATTACTTTAATGCTATAGATTCACTACTCCTTCTACTTCTATACACTGTACTTCTTTTTTTCTTTCGCTTTCGAATAAGCAGATTTACCTCTTACTTTCTTGCTTATGTATTCTGGTTCACAGTTTACTCCACTTTTTAGCATTCACGTCTCTCGTTTGTGTCTATCCCTTTCCCCTTAGTTTTTCTCCCCATTTTCTTCTTTCACTTTGCTCTTTTTATCTTTTATTCTCTTATGTTTCACATCCATGGCTGCATATTTTCATGTATGTACGTTAAGCCTCCTACAGACACTGATGCACGCATCGATGCTTGCATGAGTTTGAGTTAATGGCTCTCGAAATATTACGACTTTAGTGTATTTTCCGACGATGCGAAAGCAAATGACTAATATCCATCGCTTGCATCGATGCATGCATCGCAGCATGCATCACCGTCTGTTCACAGGCTGCTTTAACCTTTAAATGCTATCATCAATATCAGCAAGGAAGACAATTACAATGGAAAGTTCTAATTATTAGTTAAGTATAAGTGAAAATTATGATATTATTATTAGCAGTGGCTGACTGCCTATTAATGAACATTTTGAACACTAGATTTACGGACATTGAGAGTATAATTTGAGAAGTTTCCTGAAAATGGGGTATATTGTATGTAAATACTCGAAATTGTAGAATCGGGGAGGAGGCGGAATAAATTTTAATTTATTTATAGCATTGCACAAATCAACGCCAACATAAAACATTGAAACATAATATTTATCAGTTCTGTAATTTTAAACAGAAAAATTGAAATTCGTCAAATTGATGGGTTTCGTAAATCTAGCGTTATCAATATTAAAACAAAATTTGCTTACGGTGAAATTTCAGCCATGATAGCTTTTAAGGGTTAATAAATACTTGTTAATTTCATTATTGTTAGTCGCTAGATGCTTGTAATTAATTGTTGATCAAACATAGTCGAATCTTCGTTTGTCAATGAGGATGCTTTTAAATTAGCATGGTGCAAATTCGACGTGAATTTTCAAGTATTTCAATGTATATTAATTTAAAAAGTTCAGTTGCAATTATGTTCAATATTTTGAGTTAATGCTGAATCTGTATATAGGTATACATAATCGCTCACAAGTAATTTCCCACGTTGATATTAACGAAAACATTTTCGTATCAAGTCTACTGATTAGAATTTTCTTTGTAAAATACTTATCTGGTTTCCTACTTCCTTAATGCTCACGTACTTCGTTTCTTTCTTCTGGTTCTCTTTGTTCTGACTTTCTTTGTTCAAGGATCAAACTTTCTGAGCACCAGTTTTCTTTAAACGCCGAAGATAAATTCGAATTTCCAAGGCCAAAAACTTCGGCAAACAAGAATTCCCACGAATATAACGTGAATTAATGTTGAAGAAATTGACATTACTAACTTACAATAAATATGCTCCCCCCTCCCTCCCCATAATACAATATTTACTATAACATTAAACCCACTGCAAAAGACAATTTAGAAGGCAGGAAATCAACTTAAAGACTATAGAATTACTTTTTGAAGTATGTCAAACTATACAGGGTGTCTGAGCAAACATTATACTACCAGAAAGGGTTGATTCTCTATTACAAAATAAATTAAAATTGCAGTATAATGTTTCTCTATATGAAGCTTCACTTTTGAGAAAAACGACTCTGAAAATCTGTTAAGTATGTGTGAGTTAATCGTACATGACCTAACAAAAGCATGTAAGAAAGAGAATGCATAACAAGTTAGCTTTGAACAGTTTAGAACATAGTACAGCTTCTATCAGAGATAAACTTGATAATTCGGTACTTCGTAAAAATAATGATGTATTATTAAAATTTGGTTAGCACGTAGCTTATTTTCTACTTTGTTAAGCAAAATCATATTTCAAGAGAATTCAGGTTACTTGAATGTTGTCCTATAAATCTTCATCAATTTTCTTCGACACATAACAATGTAGTTAGAATTGCAACCGTGAATTTTAAAACAGTACAAGCCGACCAATCAACATTTTAACAAAATTAATTTTCCATTTGTCTCGCTTCTTTAATTCTCCATAAACTGTTTTTTTATTCTTAGGAGCATCGTTAGAGTTGTTCTTAACGATGAAATATTTTGTTGCTTTAAATATTATTGAATAAGCCTGCGTGAACTGAAAACAATTGTATCAGCTTGTATAATGTCGAACAGTGGAATTGTGCTGTTTTAAAATTCATGGCTTCAATTAAAAGTTAAAGTAATAATAATTGTAAATAATATTAACGAAATCCCTTTTCTCATGGTTGTACGATGATTGCTGGAACACCCTATATAGTAAATTATTGTATATGAGGTGATATATTTATTTTTAACGTTGCTACGTGATAGATTAACCCTTTCGCGAACAAGACGGCAGTGGCCGTAGTTCTCTCGATAATCCGCTGGGGCAAATCGAACATAATCATCGATACTTCAAAATTTCTAAGACAAGATGACTGTGACTACAAGCTTGCAAGAATTGATCCATTAATAATATAAATATCCACATTGCAATAACACTGTAACATAACATTGGATTGAGTGAAAAGTTCGCATATTTTTGTTTTATTTTTCATTTATCTGTCATTCATAGAAATTCATTTTTAGTAATATCTACTATATTCTGAATATTAAACGAAGATGTACAAATACAAATTAGCAAGATGACACAAAATTATCGTATAGAAGGAGCACAAATTTTCCATTCAAACTAATAATTAGATACGCGGTTCAGGGCATCTTTCAAAATTCCCCAGAGTCCGCGAAAGGATTAAATTGCAAACGAAAAGATCTCGAAACAAATTTTCCATAGATTACAAAAACAAAATTTGCAAAGGTACAAAATGTTAGGTTTTGATGCTTTAACAAATAAAAACACAAAAGTTCTACTAACCATCGCTTCTTTCTCATATCACCGAGTTAACACCGCGTAACCCCACTGTATTCAAACATTTTCTGTTCATCATGGCGCTTCGAATGCAACAGCGAACAAAAATCTTGGGGTTTTTTTGTTCATCGACGGAAAAGTATCGTTCCTCACGGTGCAATCGCAATTTTGCATCGTCGTGGAAAGGTAGTCGCGAGACGCTAAAAAGAAAGCAGTGACTCCGCTCACTTCCTGGAAAAGGGTTCGTGATGTTTCGTCAAAGGTGCGCAACGCCCTCGAACGTTCGCTCGTTTCCCGCAGGAACGCAGAGATACAGAAACTGTAGGCGAGACGGCCACGGAAGAATAGCTGCAACGAAAGCGTGTTTCTATCTCGTCTTTGTCTCTTTCTTCTTTCTCGGGCGCAACGTTGAATGCACTGCCAGGTGCGCGTTTAAATAAGACATTTGCGAGATAACTTCTAGGAACTATTGGTTTGGCTTTTGATTTTGTTCTCGTAGGTTCGAGGAATCTTTTAGTTCTTCGTTTTCAAATTACTAGTGTTTCACACTGTGTGGTATGGAACAATACCATAGCGTTAATTCGAGAAAATATTGCAAGCTTCGTAATTAAGCAGATACCGAAAATTGTCTCGAATTGCCGACATTTTTTTCTGTTTATATCCTAACATATAATTATCGTATTGAAAAGATATAGTTAATTATTCGTGCTTGGAATTCAATTTTAAACGAAAAGTAGAGATTTATTAGAAAGAATTATTGCAACTGATGATATCTAATTAGTAGACTGCGGATTTTTATGCGTTTATGAAAAATTTAAATGTACATAAAGCATAGAGCGCATATGATATATAAAGGTACGCAAAATATGCAAAGTAAAACACTCGCCATTTTTAGAGGGCGAACTTAATTACTACTTATGTTCCACTCTTTTATTTGCGCATATGCAAATATGAATCTACATAAAAATCCACAGTCTAGTTATTATAAAATGAATATGTTTTAATTAGCCTTTGCTTTTTAAATGATATTTTTAATCAAAGTCAGGTGTTTGTAATGTATTAATACTTTTCTTGTTCACCGTGTATCGACATATTCTGATGTATGTGTGCTTGTTCGATCATATGTATGAATAAATTGTTAAACTGTATATAAGTAAAAAGTGATTTCGCTGCTGGTGGCAGTGTATACGGCAAAGGAAACAAAAGGACAAGGGAATGGGATATTTAAACCACGAAAATGTGGCAACATTCTATCACAGTATCTTCTGTTATAATTTAACTAAACCTGAAGCAAATGCTATTGCCATTACTATATTCCTTTAAAACACAGCAAGTAATAAATACAATATATGTATTCTTACGTATCTTTAGTAAGAAACGACTAACATATTTTCAATACCTATTTAAAGCTAAACATGAACAGAAATTATTGTCAAAACAATTAGCGACTATGTATTTCGCATATTAAAGAATAACTTTGTAAGAAGAATCAAATATAATTCAATGAAATTTGAAATTGATTTTACCTTATTACGTGAATTGAAAGATAAGTTAAGTAAACAGATAAATAAAGAAATTTTTTCTTAAGATATATTTCTAACTCAGTTGAAAAATAACTTAAATAAAGAAATTAATTAAAACACATAATTGATTAAAAATCGAAGAGTTTAAGATTAGATTCTTTCTGTATTCTTTTTTTATCAATGATAAAACTAACAATTTTTCAAACTAACTTTGTTAATCAATTCATTAAATATCGTACCTCCTTAATAACAGTATATCTAACATATTTTACTAATTCACTTCTTAATAATAATTTTCAGTGTAAATGGAAGAACATATCTCTGGGGTATAATTTCAAATAGAATAAGTACTGAATGTATGTTTGTATAATAACTGCGGCATTACTGTACAAACGTACTAGTTAAATTAAGTAACCGCTCCTAAATTGAAACAAACCAGCTGTAGCATGTGATTCAGGGAAGTGTAATGATTAATTTTATGCTAGCCACGCCTTGAGACATTCTAATGAAACCACTGTAACTTTTGATAGATTTATAATTACTGGCCACAAGAATCTGTGCGTGTTGTTTAGACGTTGCTAAATAAACCCATACAAATTTAAATTGATATGTCCATTAGTTTTATCAAAAAGAATTTCAAACAGATTTCGCTTAATTTTTGGAATGTCAACCTAGAAATGTTATTTAACTCGTTTAAACCTACTATCCCACATATAGCACAGTACGTTTATCGACGAAGCTACTTTATTTTTGCAACTATTTTATTTTATTTCAGAATATACTCGTAAATGAAACTTCTAGTTGTAGGTATTTTTTTGCTTCGAAGTGTCGTGTACCTATCTAAAATTGCATAAACTTTTTACTAAAACACTTTCAGGTTATACGAGTTAAAAGCATAAACCATCCTAACAGTTTCAGAAAATCAAATTTGTTCTATCTTCTTAAAATGTCAAATACGCAATATAGATTATAAACACAAAATATTATCTTGTAGTAAAAAAAAACTCAGATTGACGCAAACGATAAATTTTGAATCATAAGTCTCCCCTTATATTTTTATTCTTTACAATTCGTCGTACCTGTCTGCATAAATATAGTATACTGGCATAATAAACATTCAAATATTCCTAAAAACGATTCTATCCTATATTTTATCGTTTGATATCCCGTGAGCACAAATAAAGTTCACTGAATCTTCACCAATTATCAAATTCGAACAGCAAAGTGTCCAATAAAATGATAGCTAGCAAGGCATCAGTTTTCAGCTATCTCAAGTGATCTCGATTGAACATCGTTTCCCCGAGGAAATATCCTGTTCAGTGACACTTTGGCCAGTCTCTATGGAGCAACTCAGACGAGCGGATCACCCGTTTTCATTCTATGTCTTTCGAAATGGGATGTCGAGACATCTACGGTTTGCCATTTTAGCCGTGTAACCCGCGTAATGGCGCACGTGGCGGCGGATTTCGCATTATCGCGCTCGTAACGTGTCTTCTGCGTGCGTTACGATCGTTTCCGACACGGGTTATGATCTGTTCGGTTCGCCACTGCGATTCCACGGGTCACGTCGCGAAATTGCATTCCATGCAACATCACGGCTGCGAAATTGCACGAATATTTGTTGTAATTTCAATACTCTTTGTTCGATTTTTCCCTCTTATTTTCCCTTTCTTATTGCTTTTTGACTTAGTTTAATTAATTTGCGCACGATTATCCCTGCCCATATCAATTCTACTCGATAAAATCGTAATCAATCGGGTTGCCTGAAATATTTACGTCCATTTTGAAATGAATGAGGAAGTTTTATATTTTAGTATTAGTAATTAGTAGACTGCGGATTTTTGTGCATTTATAGGGAATCGATATACCCAAGAAATTAGATGACACGCGTAACATATGCAAAGTAAAATGCTTAATATTTTATTTCCAATTCGAAACTAATTCCCTTCCTTTAAACTTTGTTAACAATATTTTGAATTCACATAAAAGTCCGCAGTCTAGTAATTAGTATTAATAGGTATAGAAAGAAGTTTGTGCGGATATACATACCATACATGTATGGTAGAAAATTCGAGCAATCTGAACGGTGGTGTTGTTATATAAATCTATTTTCATTATCATTCTATAACGTTCTATGAGCTTACTCATCGAATGGTACAAAAAATTTTAAGTTTCATTCGTAAAAAAATGAATTTAACCGCACAAACTTATTTTGGTACCTGTCCTCTAACACATGCTTGCGAGCAGAAGCGTATTCGTCGCTGATTTGTGGACAGCGTTATGCAGTCATTTGTCTCCACCGAACGCGCGCGAATGCAAACGAACAGTGAATTTTCTTTGATGTGCCGACATTGCTTCAAACGCTCGCAATCGTTCGCGATTGTTTGCTGTTCGCGTACGCTTCGCGTCCCACCGAAGCAAATTCACGTTAGAGCTTTTTCACACGGAGATATGTGCGTCGCGATACGAGTATGATAGATACCGAATGTACGTGTATTCCAATGCAATCGTTCACATGGCGATTCTCCTCTAATACTGTATCGAGATACCGATTTTGGATACCTCAGCAGATTGCGACTTTTTTCGTGTGAAAATCGCCAGACGAAACGCGGAAACAAATTCCCATATTCGCACAAAGATTCGGTATCGCATCACATTATTTAGTATCGCATGAAATTTTGTATCGTGGAAAAAAGAAATGAGAAAATATTCTTAAACTTTTGCGGATTATGTTGGGAAATAGTCGCCAGATCGTTTCTAGTTTTCTGGACACGCATCGGTATCAACCCTTTCGCTACAGCAGATTTTAATATACAGTATTAAGAGGGATAAAACAAAAAACAGCATTCAATATCATTAATATTATACGAAGCTGGTAAATTTGCGAGTACGATGGCACAGGGGTAAAAGGAATGTGTGCTTCTGTTCTATGTCTACCGATTGTAAACCAGGAATTGAAATGGTTCCGAAAACAACTGTTTCAAACTGTTATATATCGGTTCTGATCGAAACAGTTATGAGAATTGAAAAAAGTCATAACTGTTACAGATACATCGGTCCTAGCCAATATCGATTTCGGTTACAGTTCTTCGAACTAAATTGATTCTATAATTGGCATTTTTTATTATTTTATAACACGTATTTATTTGCATTTTATACACTATTTATTGGCATTTATTAATTTTATACCACGCATTAAAATACAAAACTAATAAAATAATAAACTCATAACTAAGCTGTGGATCTTTATGTATTTATGGCAAATTTAAATGTGCAAAATAGAGCGCAACACATACGTATATACAAAGTGTCAAGGGCATAATATATTTCATAACGTTTACTGGATACAAGCAATCGGTATTTACCTTCCACTTTTTTATTTGCGCTTGTGAAAATATGAATTTTCACAAATATTTGCATTCGACTAATAACAAAACTGAAATCATTCGCCTTGATCCCAATATTATGGAAACAAAAGCGTATCCTGTGTTATTCCTGTGTATGAAACAAAATTGCATCATAGAGGCTAGGGGAGAGATGTCGTATATAAAAGTCATGAATAGCAGTGCGTGTAATCATAATAAAAATGAAATTGTCTGTTTCAAATATGTACTAATACTATACATATAGAACCGAACCGTAACCGATGTATAACTGAAAATGCAGTTTTAGAGCCGATATAGAACCGATATAAGACCAGACTCGATACTCAATTGTTCAAAGCAAAACTCGAACAATTACAGTACCGCTAATAATTATTCGAATAAATTCAAAAGCTTGAAATTGGAAAGTTTGGAAATCCAAAGGCTTGGCAATTTAAATCCTTAGGAATCCTGAAATTTGGACATTCAAACACTTGGAAATACAAAAGTTCAGACATTCAGAGGCGTGAAAATTCAAACGCTTAGAAATACGAAAGTTGAAAAATTCAAACGTTTGAAAATCCAAAAGCTTGAGAATTCAAACGCTTAGAGATAAAAAAAGCTGGAAAATTCAAACGCTTAGAAATACAAAAGTTTGGAAATTCAAACGCTTCGGAATTCAAAAGCGTAGGAATCTGAACGCTTGAAAATTCGAATGCTTAAAAATCCAACATTTTGGAAATTTGAACGCTTGAGATTTCAAAAGCTTGAAAAAGTCAAACCCTTAGAAATTTAAACGCTTGATAATCCAAAAGCTTAGGAATCCAAAAGTTTGGAAATTTCAACGCTCCTCAATCGCTTCTCAAAGCACGAAAACGTAAGTGTTCGAGTTTTACTGTGAGCCACTGTACATCTATAACAGTTAGAACATTTATCCAGTTCTCGTAACTGTTTCGAGAACCGAAATCGATATTATAACCGTTTCCAACCACTGCATGTGACCTATCTTTATAATTGCGTTGGAGAAGGTGAACCTGTAACCAACTAGAACCGCATTACTTAGACTCGCAGGTTTACCAGTTCCGCATAGTAGGGGCTATTATCAATAATTGGACGAGAATTCGTTAAGTCCCGTTCACAAAGGGTTAATAATTCAGTGGAACTTCATTCGGCGTTATTACGTTCCGTTCGCAAAGGGTTGAATAGGAAGCAAATGTTCGAAACCTAGCCACACAATTAGGCGAATCGCACGTGTGTCTTTCTAAATTTTATTCTTCAACGGAAAGTGAATGACAATATTATTAGCACACAGGCAAAAAGGTAACAGAGAGATGTGAAAAATACAGAAATAATGTTGAATCTTTCTATATTGTTTTATTGAAATATATATGTATAATATAAGAGAAAGTATTGAGTAATATAAGAGAAGACAATATTGAAATTTTGATTATTATTTTTTTATTTTACATACTTTTATCACCCGTTATCTCGTACCAATCATTTTGTGACTCGACTGAATATCGTAACACGCATACCGCGACGCACGTATTGCCGTGTGAAAGAGCTTTTTGGTGAATGTTCGCGAAGATTTTGCCTGGCTGGTGGATATCCGGCTTTAATACTCTCCGCGGAAAGCGGTACTCGTTTATATTGAGTCGATCGATCTACCTCTGACTTCCGGTTTCTCGACCCTCGAAGATCGTTTCCCTTCGACCGATGCGACCGGTTCCCTCGAATATTCGTCCCGACTTTGCGGTGATCGATTAATCTATTCTGTGCATGCTGCACTTTTGGTCGATTGTGGCCTTGCGCTTAATTGAAGTACTAGCTGCTGGACTGTTTAATTTGGGATTTGGTCGCACGTGACTCTATCAGCACGAGGATATCAATGCGATACGATCTACAAACCAACAACGTTGAGTTAATGAAAACGCAGCGATTTAATTGGATGATCTTGCAGGATTAAAGGTAACCTTAATATATAATGTATCATATATATATATATATATATATATATATATATATATATATATATATTATACTACACATTAACATACAATCTTAAGTTGCAGCGTTGTGTTAGTTTCACGAGGTGATATAACAGGGATTTTTATCATTGTATATTACTTAGTAATCGTTCTACAGTAAAATTGAAGAGATAATAACAAAAATGACCCTTTTCAATTGTTATATCCGTTTCTAAGAAGGCAAAGAAATACGTTAATGTCTTTAACCCTTTCACCGTTTAACAGAATGATAAAAGATAAGAGAAAAGTGATATGAAGAATATTTATTTTCCGTGATTTGATCGCCAGATTTAAAGAATATATAATTTCACCTGTTCATACGTAATACATCTTAAAAATTATGTTATGCATAATACAACTTGACATCTGGAATTTATAGCGGCGTATTTGATAGTCTGCCAGTCTTTTCCATTCTAAACTGCGAATGGATTAAATTTTTATTAAGAGATTCCAATTCTTTCGACACAATATTAATAATATTACATAATTGATCTGGATGTTGTTTATACTTGCGCCCAGTTAAACTATGAAGTTCTCCACCCCATGGCTAAGCTATGAACTTTGACAAGGGTTGTTTTTGTTATGAACCCCTTAATTATTCTGGCCTAAGATTCTAGTGATAAGCAGATTTTGTGGCAGAAAATTAATAGATGAGATAATTTTCTCTCTCTGATAAATGAAGTAGCTTGAATGTAAATGAAAATTTAAGATCATAAATTATTTTTTACTTAAGTTTAAGTCTAATGTAAAAATTGATATTCATAAAGAAGTTAAAAATGTTGATTTCTAAAATTAGCTGGTTGTTTTCTATTCAATTATGAATTTGTATAATTTTTGACTCGTTTATTCAACTATTAACTGAAGGTGAATATAATTATATCACGCCATCTCATAAATAATACGAGTATTAGAGAAAGATAACGAAATAAATATATATTAGGATAGGCTATATGAAACTGCGAAGTTTTAAAACCTCTTTAGTTTCTGCTTTTTTCTTATACCAAAAAATGATTGCCTTCATTTAATTTCCAGCTTGCTATATATTTAATAAAGATTCATATTTTTATTTTCAGTATGAATTTCGTTGAATTTCTAATTTCCAATAAAATGTTTGTTCTTAATAAAAATCTCGAACTTTGAGGGTTTGAAGCTCTCAGAAAGTTTAATATCTATGTTTGAAGGATTAAAAAATAGATATAGACCAATTTATATTAAATACGGTAAAAAGAGGAGTCATAAAAATAGTAACGGAAACAAAAATTGTTGTACAAAGGAAAGAATAATGTCTCGATCATTTGTAATCGTAAATAAATTCCATTACTTCATTCTTATCGAAAGAAGAAAAAAATATTTGCTTTATTTATAGGATGACCTAATATCTATTTGAAGGGCTTGGAAATGTTACATGAAAACGATATGAAAGCTGTTTGGCGTACACATGTATTAAAGATGATTGTTTGCTTATGTTATGGAATATCGATTGCTAACCACAGTTTTTGATTAACTGCAGGATCAGTTACATCTCTATCTCTTCAATCAGTGAGGTAATCATCCATTTTCATTATATGCAGAATTCTGAATATATCATTCATCTTGCAAGCGTATGAAAATCAATTATACATTCCAATTACAAGATTTAAGACTCTAACTAAGATAGAGTTCGAATTCGAAATACGCTGATTATGAAATACGAAAATTGGTTCATGAATATGAAGCTTTATTTCGGTGTAAACTATTTAAAAAAAACGTGGACTTAGATTGGTCTACTTCTCAGATACAAAATAAACAAGTGATGCACAATAGATAAATAAAAATTTCAAAAATGTTATTTCAACATTGTGAAAAGCTTCTAAATATACTATCTTACATTTTACAAAAATTCCCGTTAAATCACCCTCGTCAATCTATTTGCATCCCTTAAATATGTATGATAACACAACTCTATTTTTAAACGTCAAACGCGTCAGCTTTCGAATTTAATCATTATCCCATTCCCGTTTAGGGAAAAAAAAGATTTAAAGGTTGCAATTTCGCGACAAAAAGAGACAATCAAAAAAGCGCGGTGAAACGGCGAAAAATATGTTCCGTGATATTTCATAAGGCGCGAGGTCTTTACGGCTGAGCAAACACAATGAATCCTCGGTAATGAACAAGCAGACGGATTAGCAAGAAATACGCGCGGTCGCGGGAACGTAAAAACAGGCCTGGCAATTAGTCTCGTCCAATTTTCCCTGGCTGTATAAGCGTGAATACAGTTAAACAGCGTTAAATAACGTTATTATTTCTTGGTTTCGCGAGGTAGTCGGACAGAGAATGAGACAGTCGACGGAAACGGTCGCTCGGTCGGCGTGCCTCTGCAATTTTACCCTCCTCTTTGCCTAGTTTCATAGTAATACAGTAACTACGACTGCAGAGTTCAGCGGTGCCACTTCGTGTAAGTACAGAAGTTGTGAGTGAAACTAATGAGAAGAAGTGGTTATAGGAATAGCGACAGTAGCAACAGAAGAAGAAGAAGAAGAAGAACGCATTTGGTAGAAGAAAGGGTAAGAAAGGAAAATAAGAAGTAGTAGTAGTAGAAGAAGAAGAAGAAGAAGAGAAGGAAGAAGAAGAATAAACGTGGCAAAAGTGAGCGATGCAAAATTGCTCGTAGAGTGGTACGTCGTTTAGCAGATATGCTTGCATGTCCCTTGGTTGTTTAGAAACAATATTAAGATGCTTCCACATGCAAGACTGCGCTACCGTTCCAGAATATCGTAAATAGCACAGAACAACCGGTGTTGTTGAGACACGTTAGAGAGTCCAGTCGCTACGTGATGGATGCTCCGACCCTCGTTACTGAAGAGCAGCGTGTTCGTAAGCCTAGCTAAGATCTTTGAAATTCCTAGACGCTCAGTCAACTAACTCTCTATAGCCTTTGTTTGCCCCGGATAGGAAGCGGATAGCGATCTACAACTTCCAGTTACACAAAGAGAAAGGTGATACTACGAGCGGTCGTGAACTTGCGCGGTTGTTGTATATTTGAAGATCTTCAAGCGCAGGACCAAAGTTCGTTACATTTGCAAGAGGTAAATGTACGTGTACAGTTGACGAATAAATTTTGTTCACGAAAATGGTATTTAGGGTTAAAAAAAAAGATATAGGTGACAAGTAACTCGATATACACAGATTTTTATCGTATTGGAATATAAATTTCAGTTTAAAAGTTTAGCAATTTTAACCCTATGCCATACGAATGTTTTGAAGACTCTTAATTAGGACGTTAGTTATTTCTTACTTTTATTCATTACTTTACTAAATTAGACGTAACTTGTATTTGGAAATTCTTAAGTTTGCAAATTGAAATTATAATTAGAGTTAAACTTAAAGTTCGTTAAAAAGTACAGTGTGTTTTTATTGTAATTGGATAATAGTTTGCACAACAAGTGTGATTCGTCATTATAAAATAAAGGGTTAAGTTACTATGACTTATTATTTGATTCTGGACAATTGAAAACAGATGGGCCCGCATTAATCAAGTATATGGAACGATCAAGAGAATTTTTGCTAAAGTAATTTTTATATTTCAATTATCTAAACTTTGACAATTACAAATGCTAAAATCTATTATGCATTTCTAGAAACAATTACTTGTGGTTGTTTTTCTGGTCACAATGCGTTCTTTCTTTTTTCGATGAGCGTTTTGAAACAAATAAGCTAATTAGTAATTAATGTAGCTAAACTAATTTCAACGTGTATAATAAAAAAACAATTTACACTTCTAGAGTCACTAATCGGATATAATATTTACTTAATAATAATAAGTTGACCGCGTTAATAATCACGTTAACCGTTAAAAAAGATTTATATTGTGATATATTAAATATTCCTGTACAAGTTGATCGCGTTAATTCACGAACAGCTCGCAGAAAGAGTAAAGCTAGTCGAATCTACGATCGTCGATCACTATGATCTCCGTGACGAACTTGCAGTGTGTGCGAGTTTCAAGAAAATAGGTCACAGGTGGCCAACAACTTAGCAGTCCGAGATGAAGTGGAAAGGAATAACTGCCTTGCAGAGTAATCAAAGTAGTGACAGCAACAGCGATAGTGATAGTGATAATATAGTGATCAGCTCAGCCTCGTCACGTGTTCCAATCATCATACGACTACGAGAGTTCAACAATTTTACGCCATTGCACAGCAATAACACGCAGGCTACAAGTAAGTAGTAGAAGAAAGTGTGTGGTCAGCCAAGAAAGAAATTAACCCTCGAGTGGTATTAAGGGTGCATGTGGTCCTAATCCACAGACTTGATCACGGGTCATTCATTTCTGGAGTATTTCGAGTCTATTACAAACTTGTACTTCTCTTATCAATGAATTCGTCTCGTGGAAAACAGTGAAAGATCATTGTGAATATAAGACATAATTAATTAATCTACAAAAAAATAACTGTAAGAAAGTTGATCTAAATATTTCTAAAGCACATGCTCCATGACTTGTCTGGATATATTTAAATGTGTATATAATTAAGTTGCTTTTTATGAGTCACTACCTTTTTCTCTTAACTTGCTGAAGTAAGTTTAAGTTTAAATGATAGTAAAAATGCGATTAAATTAGAATTTGAAAGTATTTTCTGGTTGAAGCAGATTATACATATATGATAGTTTCGAGTCAAATGTTTAAAAGATTTCCTTTGCAGATGGAATATAATTTGTAGAAATTTTGTATATAAAAATAAGTAGGATTAGATATATCGATGCGATTAGTGCTATTGAAAAATGTTAAGCAAAAATTGAACCTGGTTTTTAAATAATAAATTACACTTTTCCATGAATAACAATTTCAGATAAACATCAAGATTATTACGTACCTTCTTTTTTTCATTGAAAAATTCTTTTTAATCAATTTCAGTGGATAGACGGTAGCCATTATTAAACGTGTGAAACATAATTTTATCTTCTTAAGAGTAAATGCATTCTGTAATTATATGGATGCATTAGTAAACAAAATTCCATTCACAAATAAATCATATTTATCAAATAGTTTCTAGTTACTGTTTGCTACCTATTTTGGATTCTAATAAAAAAAGGAGTCCTTGTTTTTAGAGAGAATTCCTTTCACACATATCACGTGTGTCTTAAATCAGTTTGTTTTTCCATTCACCCCCAAATCGTTACTTATAATTAAGTTTTCTGTATGAAACTCCCATGTACAAGAAAAATTGCTCTAAATATTAGATTACTGCATAACGGATTTTGTTGTCGATGAAGTTTCGTAGTGTTGTAACCATTTTAAAGATAGAAACCATTCTGTATTAACTTACGTCACGTTAGGAAAAATTTGGCCCGTTTTATTAAAATTGTTCATTTTAGATACGTTACACTTACTGAATCCCTCTATCAAAAATAAGATATTTATTACGCAACAACCTAATACTTTTAAAACCCGTAATTCGGCGCAACAGTTTTCTTTTAATTCCTTTTAATTCCACTTATACTTCATTGTGATTAACCTGACGTAAATGTCGATCATTTCGAAACTACCACTTGAGAGTTAAAACGCAGCTTAGAAAATCAAAAGATAGAGAGAAAGGAAAGAAGAGGCAGGAAAGAGGAAGAAATAAACGTAGAGAATATAAACTGTGCTGAAAGTGATCATTTCTGTGCTTCAAAGCCTTCGTGGTGCAATTTACTAACATTCGTTTTCGCACTATACCAATATACGTATGAGATGCTACGTAATGTATAGAGCCCAGTTTAATGGCGAACAGAGGATACAAAAACAATGGACAGATCTATGCAAATATATGACTTATTAGAATTGTTAATACAGTTGTTAAATCTTGTAAATGGTATCTGGTATCTTTTAAATGATTAGAAAATTCGTAGCACCATAGGTAATTTGATAGTATCTGAGAGAATATACATCAAAATATTGCTATTCAATAGAATTTATAGTCTTGATTATTGAATTTGTAATAGATTTGTTAATATCTGAGAGAATATGTGTATATAGATTTGGCTGCGGATTTTTATACAAATGCATACCTTCATCAACGGAATTAAAGAAATGGAACTCAATTAGTGGCCTTTTCTATTCTCTAAATATAATAAAACGTACTTTCCTTCGATTATCTTGTATATTTTTTGTGCACCATAGGCATTCTATAATTTTTACATTTCATAAAAATCCGCAGTCTGGTTCTCACATAGCATTGCGAAATTATTATTGATTAAGACTAGCGATGTCCAGAAATCAAATGTAATCAAAATTGTAAGTTAAATTTATGGAAACGAAAGTTGTCATATTTTGCAACCCGTTAACATGTGAAATTTCATTTTATAATGAATAACACCGCTATACGCCAAATTAAAGGATATAATATAAAAAAATAAGTTCTAGTTTCGTTGATTTCAGTTCTTATGATATATATATATATACATAATTAGTAAATGTAAGTATGCCACTGTTCTTGACAAAAGTTTTCGATCACACAAGGTACATAATATGGAACTACAGTCAGTTGATAGCGATAGAAAATATTTTAAATAAAATATAATTTATGGTCACTCTGATATAATCATGCTTTTTTGCAAAAAAATGCCCCAAAACTAACCGAAATACTAATACAATAGCACATCGCATCATAGAAATCTTACTATCACGTTATCGTCATTTATTTATTCAGAAGAGTTCCATATTGATCGAAAACTGCTTGTCAGGAGTAATATTATATGACGCACTTTGAATAAAAATATAATAATAGATATCTAAAAGAAAAGACTAATAGTTACTAATAATAATCAGACAAATTATCTCGTTCTTCTCAGTTAACAGATTAACAGCCATTGTGGCATTCATAACGTGAGAACTATAGGCCCATTTGTGTTTCAGATTTGCGTTTTACATCATTTTGAGTAGTTCGTAAGAAGTTTATATAGAGTAGCCCATAATTCACGGAAGGGTTTGAAACTGTTGTAATTTCTTTCCTCTAATTTCACCAACTTTAAAAAGAATATTTGAGAAACTTAATGTGGTGAAATTCATGGTTGTGCAGCAAAGAAAAATTGTGTAATTTTATTTAGAATATCAGCATTCGGTTATCTTAACGCAAAGAGAAATAGAAATACTTTTGTGGAACCACTGATTTCTCGTTTGATTAAATCTTTTCAACAATAGGTTAAAATTTACGTCTATTTATATTATATGTACCAATGAATAATCCACCTTTTGGTTCAATTTAATATTTATTTTTAACAAAATTAAATATCTACCCTCTCGTAAATATAGTTTTTATCGTTCTGTAATACTTTGTTGCACTTTTCAGACAAGTTATGGATTCGTGCTCCAAAGGAAATTTGATCATTTAATAAAATAAATTCGTCAATCCATTAAAAAATAGTGGATTACTTATTGGTACACCTAATATATTTATTTACTTATTTATTTGTACTATATCTGTTTGCAGTTGACTTTCCACAAGCAGAAAGATCCCATTGAATCACTGTAAAAAAGAACATATACGGTACAATGTTGAAGAGGAACCAAGATTTTTTACTTGAAAACGATAATCGAACGCTGATTCTCAAAATAAAATGATACAGTTTTATCAGTTACTTTTTTTCATATCATATATTCCAACTGGTTCTTTCAAAACCCAGAAAAAGTAAACTGAAATCCAGGACCATAGCAAGGCTATTGAACATGAAAACGCGAAACTTTATATATCTTATTAACGCAGAAAATAATATTAGTTTTTAAATTAATTTTCACTGTAAGCAAAGGAACTTGGCAGTGTTTGGTAACCGTAAACCTTGGATCGAGTTTACGGCGCACAAGTAACTTTTTACGGCGGTCAAACAATTTCGCGAGAAAGTAAGCTTTGCGAAATGATTAAGTTTCGAGTTGGATCATTTTTAGATTGGTACAAGATTTTTGATAGGATTATTAATTTCCGTTAACTGAGGAAGACGAGTTTGTTGAACGAGTAACCGACTCGCGTATATTTTGGATGTGATAATAATTGGACTGCAGCTTTTTATGCATTTATTGGAAATTTAAATGTACAAAAAAGTGCAGGGTAGAATGCACATAAGGTGCAAAAATATATAAAATATTCGAAGTAAAGAGTACATCATGACAGATATCGGTATAGGTGGAAAATAATCTCTATTCACGTTCCCTTCTTTTTTTTAATAGTATTTGGAAAAATATGAATTTGCATAAAACTCTGCAGCCTAGCAATAATTTATGTAATGAGAGATTCATTGTTCGTTAATAAAAAAAGGCACAGAAATATCTGTATCTCAATCATTAAATTCGAATGATTAATATTTTTCAACAATACACATTGTGCAAGCTTTATTAATTAGAATACGTGTCTCGTGCAGCAACGAAGTCGTTGCTTTGAACCCTTGTATTATCTATCGAAAATTAATTCCGCATAATAGAAATTCCTCTTTTTTAATTGTTGACTTTGTACATGAAAGAGATCGTGATTAAGAAACATTTTTCCCTCCGTTTCCCCAATCAACAAGTTCAAAATAAATAATGAAAGCTTTTACTTTGCAGAAAAAATTAACTATTGAAATGAATAAATAATAAATGCTTCTCTTTTATTAGAAAATAAATATGTAAATAAAGGAGTCGAAACAGATAAATATAAAGAGATTGCTGACCCAAATGTTCCATTGGCCGAAAATCTCTTGTAATTTTCATGAGGACACTTCGGTAGCTCGTAAAACTTTCTTTCACCTAGCCCTGACAAAATAACAGCGCCCCATAGAAACCGTCTACGTACGTTTACCCTAATCACGGATTCCATTAATCTTTCATGGGGCTCTGGGCGCGAAATTTCCCCAGTTTCGTGACTGTTAAGTCAACAAAGTTGGATTACAATGACACGAGACATCGTGTGCAAAATGCATTGCACCCGCTCGTCTCGTTGCATCGTAAGATTGCTTAAGTCCACAGTCAGCAAGTTATCGCGTTAGAAAAGCTGCTTCTGCTTTTCTACGAAGAACTTCCTGACTTTATCTCTCGTACAGTGAGGTATCGTATAACGAATCAATCCGTTCTAGAAACTCGTTCGTTGCGGCGTGCATTGAAATATACAGTCGACCACAAAAAACATTCGGACACCAGTGCTTCGTTTCTGTCCTGTTATTTAAACAACTGTTCGTAATGTCAGAAAAGTTCCCGCATTTTGTTATACAAATACTTTGCTGTAATGTGGAAAGAGGTTGGCGCGCAGAGATGGGGAAACAAATCAAGATGGGAAGTAATGAGAGATCAATATTACAAAGCGAAATGAATGGAAATAGAATAAATACAGGTCCAGAAAATACTAGGGAAGGAATTTGCGGAGAACCTGGCACAGATTGATAAAGAAAAATGACTATAGGAATGATATGAAAGAATATGTATGGGTAAATGTGATAAATGTTATTAAAACATGAGAAAATGGTAAACCAGAATATCTGTCAAAGAACTATAAAGGGAGAGACCAGTCGATGATAGCACGATTCAGATGCGAAAATGAGGGAAGAAAGAGCAAATTTTGGACAAGGGAAGAAGAAAACAGATGCAGAATATGTAAAGAAAAGACAAAAATGATACTACACCTAATAAAGAAATGTGGAGAAAATGAAATAAGAAACAGTACAATATTACATGAACTATTCAATAGTCCAGGAACAGAGGAAGGAACAAGATGGATGAGAAAGATAATCAAAAGAAGGAATGAAAATGGGAAAGAAGAAATGAATGAAATAAATATAAAAATTCTACAAATAGTGGAAGATAACGTAAGATAACACCCTTTCAAATGTCTAAAGACAAACGAAATCAAAGTTTTACTACAGTGGAGTCCGATTATTATTATCACGGATTCTGTTATCATAGTCGGCTATTATGATCATAATCAATCGGTAAAAAACACTCTATATAATTTGGTTAAAAATAATCCGCCTATTGTAATCAAACTTTGGTTGTTAGTATCACGCGTGATAATTCCACTTGGGGACAAACGATAAGAATTAGCAAATACGTACTAAATGAACCTTTTCTTTGAACCTTACATTTAACCGAAGCATACATTTTATCTTTTATACGAGTACACGTCAAGAAGTATTAGAAAATACGCAAACGCAATCGAGAAGCTAAAGAGAGACAAACTTATGGCAGTTTGCATGTTCTTAACAAAGATAGTATAATCATTAAACTACGTTAAAATGTGATAACTAGAGACTCTCAGTGTTTATGCAAATTCGTGTCTCTTTATGTAAAAATTGAAAAAGTGGACTTTAAGAACGGACTCTAAATGTTGTAATCTGCTACTTTACTTTAAATATTTTGTATATTTTTATACGTATCATAGGAAATCTGTTCTTTTTTGCAAATTTAAATTTGTCGTAAGTGCATAAATATCCGCAGTCAGGTCGTAACTGCTTGCAAAAACCTGAGTTCAATAGTGAACATTTTTTATCGTCCGTGTAGGTTATTCTTATCAAAAATTCTAAGTCTCAAAGTGACTATAATAAGCGTATTCCATTGTATTACTCCACTGTAATATAACATTACACAGTACTTTGTTCATTGTATTACAAAGTGTGTCTCACCTGAAACAAGCCACTTAATCATCTTTTGTATTATATGCTTTTGTAGAAAGTCGAAAGCATAAATAAAAGTAATCTTGGAATAAAAATGATTCTCGTATGGAATTCATTTTCTAATATAATTGAAATTGCGTGTGAAATATTTGTTGCACTATCGCAACTAAAGAAGCCAATTGGGTGGCCTCTTTTAAGTGAGACATCTTATATGTTTATTTAAAATAAGAACGATTACAATACCAGTGTTCTAATATTTTTGTAACTGACTGTACGTATATATTTAGGGTTTGCGCATTTCAAGCCCGTAATTTATAGCAATGTTACCATGTTATACTATGATTTAACCAGGATAAATTTAATAAAATACAAAGAATGTAAGCAAAATTACGCGGCCAATTGTATTTCCTTGCGTTCGTTGTGGTATTTTTGTTTAATGAGAAAGTTCGCTATAATATTCATTCGTTGTAAAGTCGTTCGTTATAAGGTATCCCACTGTATTTATTGTATTGTGATTTCGTGCACGCGTGTACGTTCTTGCATTAGATTAGCGCATATTGAATTTAAATTTCTGACCATGGACGGTGTAAAATTTCCTTTATTTGTTGCACCAATACAATAAATAATATCTTTGTAGAGAGTAATTTTCTTACTTCTTCACCGAAAAGCATATAGGCACATAAGTTAATGAAAACAGTTATAAATTACAAAATATTTTTTTCAACCTTTCGCACTCATAAAAGGAAATTTTATATGCACCAACATAATAAGAAGTTGGTTGCTTTCTGTATTTTGCTACAAAGTTAATAAATCTTCTTCCGAATTGGTGTTAATTTTTTAAAACGTTAAGCACATGTTCTCATTTTATATGCCTGTAATAACGTACCATTATAACCGTATTTGGAGTGGAAACATGAGATAAGGAGAAAGCTTCGTTTATTTTTCTCTTGATTGAAATCCCAACCTAGTTTTCTCGAAAAGAAAGCAAAATTGGAAATAATCTCCTCCTTTATTTTCGACTTCTTTCTTGTAACTATACTGCAGATCTTTATGCAAACTCGTTTTCTTATAATTAAACATATTTTAATTATTTTCACGTATTACATGTTTTATAATCTGAATATTTTATATATTTTCGCACAATTGTGTAAATTCTATACTTTTTTTGCATGTTTTAATTATAATGTCTACTTATGCATGTTTGCATGTTTAATTATAATACAAGGCATTGTGTATATTGCATGTAATATGAATAACTTTTTGCAATATATATTCAAAATAAAAGCTATTTATCGTTTCGATTTGTATTTAAGAATATGACAGTTCCAAAAATAATAATATAAATAAAGTTGATGCGTATCGTTAAGAGTATTTGTACTTTTTGTTTTCTCGTAACTCAAACTTCCATAACCTTGAAAAATTTAATTTCGAAATAATTGAAACAGTTTATAAAATATTAAAACACTTTGCTCACTTCAATCAATTTTAGCAGCTTGCAAAAATTGTTTCCATAGTTTATTATAAGCACTTCATTTAATTAACAACTTCGTTTCGTTCCTTTGAACGTGCATGAGAAACAATAATTTAGTTATTATGAATTGGAAAATATTTGACGCGTAAAATGTTTTATCTGAACAAATTAATTTATTATCTAAATTGTAACTTCAAAAATAAAGAGTTGCATGAAAATAAATATCAATGAAAGAGTATGATCATTTTGCTGCACCAATTCTACTTTACGAATGGAAAATATTTATTAATTATGAAGTCTAAATGGTAAATGATGTAAGTATCGACAAAAATTAACAATTATTTTGCCAATATCAATAGATGGAAATTCCATGTTGAAGACGATAGTAAATGCTGCAGATGCTCGACTAATTAAAAAAGAAGTAAATCGTTAATCTACTATTTAATAATTAAGAATTTTTTTAGTTTCTCATATGTTTCTTGATTGTATTAAAAACCTTCACTTTTTGCACTTACATCATCTAGGTATTACTTTAACTTCACAATTAAAGTATCATTAATTAGAATATTACTTTACTGCATGATTTTAATGAACCAAGTTATTGCATTAAAGTTATAAGTATATATATATATATAGTACATCATTAAAAATATTTCAATAAAATTCAATTGAACAAGTGCAGCAATTATTATCTGTCGCCACAAATTATTGAAAAAATTGGAAAGTTCCAAAAACGTGTTATGTAGATTTATGCAAAATTTTATATTCTGATTACATTGCATGTAATAATCTGCGTATCCACTGCCAGCATTAAATATACAGTTTCAGTGCATTTTAAAGAGCAGCATACATCGCGAAATGTTTGTTCCAGTTATAAATGTATCTATTTTAATGGAAAATAACTTTGCATTCTTGAAGGGTATTCGCACATAATTTTCAAATTATTTGACGCAACGTACAATAATAATTCGCTAACGGTTAACGCTGATAAATCGCATGATCTGGCATCGTGTGGAATACCGTGATTGCCATACAATTTTTATCAAGCTGCACCTGGAAAATATCGATTTGAACGTGGGAATATCGTGGAAATAATTTCCCGTCGAAATTGTCTCGCGATGCAGCAACCTCGAATTGCAAATTCAACGTGAAACGTACAAATTGTAAATTTATATCGATTTTAAATCGATCTCGGGTTTATCGAGTCTCTGTAATTCGTTGAAATGCTTTCTTGGTTCTATGAGAAGTTAACAAAATCGGAAGTCAATAAAAACGGTTACCGATTTGTAAATGTAATTTAATAATAAACAAACATGTCTAATTAACCGATTAAAATTAATGAGTAAAGCATTATCCTTTTGCTAGAAAAGAAGCATCGAAGTAAGAAAGAATATTTACAAAATTGTAAAAAATGTTGAAACATTAAACGTATTTAAAACTTTTAATTGTTAATCTGAAGTTTAAATGTGTTCTTAATATTTTTCACTAATAAATATTATTATTATATTCGATTAGTAATAATTGCAGTGAAAACATGCAGTACACGATATTTGGTATAGAAATTTTATCTATTAACGTAAAAATATTAATTTAATCAACTATTTTAAATTTGATATTCTTTAAATAAGTTAATAAGATTGTGTTTCCGCATGTTCATTTTTTTGGTGTAATAAGAACTATGTTGAAAATGGTTATATTTTAATTTCTCTTTGAAGTATCTTTGAAAACCAATGAAAATTTCTGACTAAGTTAAGTGTCTGACTTTTCATTGACCGATAACCCAAAATTTATTTATTACATAGTATGCGGAAGGATTTTTGTATTATATTACATAAAATTGATTAATTCTTAACTTTCCTTTGAAATATCCTTAAAAAACAAATAATTTTTTTTATTATGTTCAATGTAATAGTTAGATTCGTTAAGGGTCTGACTTATCATCGACCAATACTACTAAATTCATCCGTCACACGGTAAAAGAAAGAATATTTTTCCATTATCTTTTTCCATTATCTACCAGTTAACAATGTAATTTCAATTCGATAAAAAGTCATGGAATCAGTATAAATATAAACTTAATCTAATTCGGTTACGTTAAGAAGAAAATTTAACTCGAATTCGAAATGCATTTTAAGAAGGGATGGAAAGATATGCTTTATCAATGTTAAATTTACCATATTTTTGTATCTCTTGTTTAAAAACCATCGTTACGAATGACGTTCAATCACACTTCATTTTCAGAATGTACGATCGAGTGAATAATACACAAGTGGAATAAACACTGTTCTAGAAAACGACGACAAAAATACAGCGTCATTATCTGCTCGATTGCGTCCGCTCAATGGTAATAATTTATCTGTTCTTGTAATCGCCCGGTGCAATTTTATAGGCAGGTTTTACCAGTGAATAATCGCGACCCTCGTTAAATCGCAATTAATAACGTTTTGGAGCACAATGACGAGCCAAACAAGCTTCTGTCTGTGGGGGTGACGCGAACAACCGGATGTTTGCTCGTTTCGTGTGGAAACAAAAAACATGATTTCGATCGATGGCTAATTCTCTTTTGGCACCAGAATTACTGATAATTACAGTGCATCTTACTAATCTGTACCACCGAAAGCAAAATCATATTTAAAAAGTATACAATGCAAAGGATATAAATTTTCATCCATAGTTTTTACTAAAAATCACCAAAAATCTTAAAAATTGTAGTACAGGAAATTTATGGAATTTTTTTTTTTTTGAGAAATGAGTTATTGAGTGTTGTATTAATAGATTCTGCTTGGAATTGGATACACTTTATTCGAATAACATTTCGAATAAATTCCACGATTAAAATTTTATTCGAACAATATTTCAATAAAATGTTCGAACGAATAGTTATATTAAAAGAAAATTTATTGAATAAATCGCAATAATAAATAAACCTTCTTCCCTTTTGCTTTAAGTTATTTCAATAAGACTATAGTTTTATGCATAATCTGTTCCTACATAGCAAAATTTTAGATTTTTTAGTGTTCTAGGAACTGCTTAAAAAATGAAATTACAGTATTGACTTTAGAGAAATTAGAAAATTTTGTTATGTTTCCTGTAGTTTTAATTATTTGTTTGCTTCAAATATATTTCGTCGATACATTCCCTTCGCAGATTATTTGAATAAAATATAATTCGAAAAAATTATTCGAAAAATTTTTTTTAAATGCTGTTCAAATAAAATTTTATTCAAATAATACTCAACTTTGATTTTACTGACCTGCAGAAAACTTGAACAAAAGTACTACTTCTACTCACGGACTTTTATCTTCATTCAGAATTCCCATTTAGTTGTTTTAGACATTTGTTCATTTATTAACAACTTGTTACAATACAGTGCTTGCCCTCTTTATTCATATTACATAATAAATGTCAAAAATTTTATGTCCGTAAATAATCAACGTTTAGCCAGTTTAATATAGTTCTAGTGTTAATTTCCACTGAATTAAACCGAAGTTGCCTTTCAGCTGTGAGTATAGTATCGTTCTGGCTGAGGATTTTAATAACCGGTGTTTACTTTTATTGGATTCGATATGCTCGTGTTAATATGGATGAGATATGCAAAAATCGTTCTCGATTGAAGACACTGGAAGGTCTCGAAACGAGCGCACTCGTCAAAGTTTCGCCGTTCGTTTGATCTTTTGTCGGCGTCACACTCTGATGAACTTTGTACTCACACGAAAGAGTCACTCGAAAGGGTTTTTGCATGAAAACGCAATGAAAGCAAGTAAATGGTTTCTCAAGCCGCGAACAGTTTCATAGATGGTTGTATGTTTTTACATTTCCGCGTTGCACAGATAAAGGGAGTTGGTATTAGAGAAAATTTGAATAATAAATATTGAAAGAGACTTGCGCTTAGAAAGAGTTTAAATTTTTATATCATCTCTTTGACTTCGAGTGACGCTACTTTTATCCAATAAACTTTGTTTGAATCTAGAATACACGTTACTGCAAATAAAAATTCTATCGTTCGTATCGTAACTGTATTTCAAACAATCTCCTTTGTAAGATTGCAAATAGAAAAAAGTGCTCGCTATTCAAATTGAACTATCGCAATTCGTTCTGTAATTCGTTTTAGACGCGAGTATTATTTAAACAAGAACTTTGATGCGTTAATGAATATTATTTCGAGAGTTCGACACGTTTTCCTAAAATTATGAACTGTGAAAGACTCTTTGCCGTTTACGATCAAAGGTTTGAAAATTTGATTCGCAATCAGTTTGATCACCGACTTCCGGCGACGTTGCTCGATCATTTCCCTTGACCCGTTTAAATTTCTTAAGCAAATACCAGCAGTTCAAAAGCAACTTGGGAAATACGTTTGGACGAAGTGGTGCAATTCGTGTCGCGCCAGTGGACCGCTCCAGGCAACATAATTAATAAGGAAAGGAAGGAAATTTCCATAGGTAAAATACGCGAAACGCTGGGCGAACGATACGTTTGTAACGTTATAACTCGCGACCGGTTGGATTATTGCTCGTAAAATTTCAACGCCTCGAAACCGTGCAATATAAACTTGTGAACTTTGGCTATTCTTTACCCCTTTCCTCGGAAATCTAGCAATTGTAACAGAAATAGCAAACGGTCGATGCAGTAAGAACATTCGGAATTTATTTAATACTTCATCATCAAGTTTTTTTACTTCAAATGACGGATCTCGACGCGTCGTGAATTTATAATAGCTTAATACAAAATGTACAAGGTGTTCCATCTAAGATATATCTAATTGTCTTTCATATTATATATTTATGTGACGATTCAAAATTTTTGGAAAGATAATTTTATTATTTTAGCGAACTAAGAGATGCTTCAAGTACTTAACAAAATAAAATACAATACAAGTTTTTTTAAATATCAGGTTAGTTCATCAACAATAAATTTCTGTGTTTCGTTACGTAAATATTATACAAAAAAGGTGCGACAGTAAGAACGTTTTAATCATTTACAGTAGACATCACGTTTCACTAATTGTAAAATAAAATACAGTGATTGTAAAATGATTTTCTTCTTCTAATTTAAATTTCTTTTTTTAACTTAAATCTCATGTTTACAGTACCAAATCTTTATAATCACATAATGATACTATTAGACGGTAGCAATCTTGACATAGTTGAATCTTATTAAATGATATACCACTGTAACTTTTCCCAAATTTATGAATCAACATATGTAAGTTAATTTTATATAAAAAGGTAAAGTACTTATTAATTCGATACGCAGAAAATTATGAAATAACCCAATATTATACCACGAATCGCTCTTACTGTTACATTTTCAAAACTTTCTCTCCGAAACGCGAACTGAAGTAAAAATGATATCAGACTTGATCAAGTAAATTTGCACTGATTTCGATCAACCATTCAAACGACACGCGGTGACAGAGAAGATTAGATTTTAATAGAAACACTTGAACCATAATAGAACGTACGTTTACATGCCGCGTTCTTTCTATTTAACCGTTCGTTTTTTCCCAATCCCCTAATCCCTTCTTTATGCTCGAGCAATCGTCCGTCCGGAGAACGTCGATTCAATTCCGAGGATTACCTGTTAATTGAAGCGCGACCGATTTTGCGCGATTGATTAAGATAAAAATGGGAGCAGCAAGTATAAAAGTGCAATTGCATGGAAATCCTCTGCTACCGTTCTGGAAATCCTCACAATCTATCAGGATTCATCTCCGGAAGTGTCCTTTTATTCATCGTGTTCACCCAGAGCTATACCTATTATCTCTATAGCTATAGTTAGGTCACGGGTGAAAGGATAACGGTAGAAGATAACCAATTTTTAACCCCTCTACAGATGAAAGGTTTTATCCGATTGTATTCTTTTTTTTTATAGCTTCCTATCAAAACACAGAAATATAATTGAATGGGTTTTATAGACAATTGTTGACAAAAATACGAATGTGCATACAAATCCGCAGCCTATTGATGTCTAATTGTTCCATGCCTACAACGTACTGCGAAATATAGTATAAACATATTATGGCATGAAATTACGGAATGCCTCAATTTGTAAAAGCAAAGAGTCTTCAAATGCATAATTATATTGCCATTTTATAATGGAAAAAATAACAAATTTGGAACAGATTCGATAGTTTGTGATTTTTAAAAATTAATTCCTTTGGGTATTGCAATATCTCATCCAAACATTAGTGATGTTACTGCAGTTTTTATTCAGTTATTTTATTGCAAAGCTTTGCAAAGCGGCATTTTTTCGTAAAAGTTTAAGATTTCGGTCAATGAAAAGTCAATAGATATTGTCGAGTTTAGTTGTCGAATTGTTGGTTTAAACAACATAAGAAATTTACGTTACAATACCTGTTATAATACTTTTGCATATTATACAAATTTAAAGCTAAATATCTACTAGTTCTGGAATATACGTATTTACATATAAAAACTTGATTGTAGTTTTCCTTAATAAAAGTAGTCATGCAACTTCATGGTTAGTTCCATTGTTAATATTATTCTGTGTGTTTCTTATTTTAATCTGTTACTGTGAACGACAAATTAAAAGTCTTAAAAGAGTTTTCAATATGCTATGCCAAATATAATTGTAAATATCACATTTTGCTAGCAATAAATAATAAATAGAATTATATTTTAATTGAACAAAGAATAAATATTTAATAAATAAATAAATAATTAACAAAGATATAAAGTATATCTATTTCTTACGTGAAGATTATAGTTTATTATAGATTCACGTTTGCAATCTCTTAATTAATAAGAATTTTTAATAATTCTCTTGGAATCTGATATTCTATTTTGATTCTCAATTAACTGGATATTTTGTTTAAATTTTAATATGGATATATTGTACATGATGTTGATGTACATATTTTGTTTAGCTTTTGTCCCCTTATACACTTTTGTATAACTTATACCAGGACCATAATTATTCTGCACAATAATCATTGAGGTAGTAACTTAAACGATACAGTTAAAAACCATCATGTCAATATCCATTTTTCAACATTTACTGTTAAAGCACAAAATATCATTTATAATTTATACATACATTTATACTTTATATTCCCAAATAATAATTATTCTCAATAATACTGGCACTCAGATGAATATGTTCTTTCCCAAAATAACAGCAAACAAAGAAAAAGAGTAGAATGGATGTTTCGTAGAAATGAAGACAGATGAAATGAACCATAAACTCTAGGCGTCATTCAGAAGTTCTAAAGAAATCGTTTACTAGCACATTAGTAGATCTGCCACTAGAATGCCGCGGATCGTTCAGCTAGAATTGCCCAAGACCTAATGACATCAATCCCATCAGCGTGTCGTGATGCGTACGATCGTGTCTGTAGGCGGGCATACGGTGAGATTAATAAATCTAATCGCAAAGTAGGTGACAGCGACAGATAGAAAGAGAGACAAACAAATAGAGGAGAGAGAAACAGACAGGCAGAAAGAGTTTAAGAAATAGTGGTAGGGAAATAGAGAGAAAAGTCGAACGCGGCTTCACGGGAATTGCTCATCCGTCGTCTTACCATTCGACTCGATTTCAATTCGAACGAACCGATCCACATGATTAATCAACATGTTCCTGAACGACACAAGCCAAAGCAGTCAAAGTTAGACTGGTTGCAATTAGTCTTAAGAAACAGATAATCTCCAGGGGTTTGCATCGATTCACGATTAAACTTGTGACGTATGATTAGTATAAATTATCCCTGGGATAATGAAATAAATCCCATGTATACTGATCATTAGAATCACGGATAGAGAGACAGAGAGAGGGAGTGATCGAAGAAACATCGGTGAAATATCGCGAGTGAACGCAGTTGCCGTGCTTATCGAGTCACTTTGATCTTACCTGGGAACGGAGTTAACGCTATGGGCGGCGCTAGTATCGCGGATACGCATTATGCAGCGATTATACGGTCAACAGACATTGCCTGTAATGTAGCTTGATCAAGCAAAAGTAAAGTTTCTGGACAGAAATAAAGTCAGAAAATGAGAGAAGAATTTGTGAGATATTTTCAGTTACCGATTGATCGATATAAGCACCGACTAGGTATATGAGTGGACCAATCATGCAATGTACTTTTATTGCCAGAATTCCTGAAACTCCAGAGCCTCATTGTCACTTTCATTTTTACCTTTTCGATTACGTAAAATCTATAGTTTTTGTTTCTGTATACGCATTCTAATACTTCAGAAGTGTTTAAATTCCTTTTTCGGTGATAAAAAAGGAAGATATTTTTTCGAAAATTCTAATTCTTTTAAGCGTCGATATTTCAGACCATGTGACACGAAATCCAACAAGACGATAGATCTATTCCGTACCTCGTCCGTGTTTTCGCTTATTTGCTTATTCTTAAGATCTGTTGAAGCTTGGTTTTTGCTTGGTCAAGCAATAGTCTCCCTGTCTCGTTTGTTCGTATCGCACACACAACGTCCGTGCACCTTCACACTCGTCCGGCTACAATGCGCCATTCAACTCGCTTTTCCTTCCATTTATTTTCGAAGGCAACAGCACGAGGAGGATAACATTCCGCGGTTCTGTTCGCGGTACGCTCAGCCCGTCGTACTGGGCGTTTTACTAAGATGAGAAAGAAACTTCCTCCTCGCGCCGCCTTTTCTCGCCGCCTTCTTACCGAACACGAAAGGATGAACGTCCGTGGGTGTTTTCACGTCTTTTGCAGTTTTCATCCGGGTCGTTTGTCTCTGTTCAGAGTAAAATGAAGATGTATGGTTCTCTGGATTGTTGGGAAGTTGTATCAGAATCAAGAATTTTAGGCGTTCATAGCCTGGGTTTTATGGTTACTATTTATGGCTTATGCAAGACACTATAGCCTCGTGTGCTACGATGACGTTGGAAACATACTACATTAGAAATTGTATCCCTGTATTTTGTCGGTGCATCTTCAAAAGTCAAGAGATACACTGATATTGTCCAGTGGTTAGCAATTTCAAGAAATATATACAAATTGTAAATTAGTTGCATACTATATTAAGAGACTTGTGATTTATGATTGCAATCTTTTTATATGTTTTGGTAGAAGAACTATCTGCGACAAATTCGTAATTTTTCAATAAAATTTCGTTAGGCAATCTACTTCACATTTTCTAAATTTACCAGCTAATTTTGCTTTTGATTCCTTCATTAATTGGATACCATTTTGTCTCTCAAGATTCTTTACTGTTAATTAATTCCTTCTTACTCAATCTTATTCCAAATTTTTTTTATATTCTTTAATCTTTACTTTTTCACAAAAAACAAGTCAGAGATTTTTGTAAAACTGCTACGATAATAATTTGTCGAGATTGTATAATGATATCCTTAAAAACGTTAGCGTAAATGTGTTATCATAAATTGGACCGATTAAAACTGTGTAAGTTACACGTACTACAGTATTAGTTCATATGTTGACCACGTTATGACGCTACTTGTACACGCAAAAGTGCGTGAAAACCACATGATTCAGTTACTGAAATTTTTTTTATACAAGTTAAACTATAATTGGAAGTTTCAAAAGTGTAACAGTGCATTCATTCAGACGCCTACGAATCAAACAATCCATTATATTATTTCGAAATTCGTCGTCATCGTGTTCGCTAAGAAAGACGTTGCAGTAGAAATGATACTCTCTAAGATTTAGCAATTACGGTTAATAAAGGAGGTTTGCATATGGTTAAACAAGATTTCAGAGAAACGACGAATCGCCTAGGCACGAATTCGTCTAATACATCAACAGAATCGCGCGGAAGATAATTTCCGTAACGCGAACCTGCGATACAAGGAAGGTTGCCTCATTTTAACGGTGAGTGCGACAATGGAAAACACTGTCGCGATAGATAACTAATCGGAGAAACGCGAAAAGATGAAGGACAGACCACTAGGTAGTTCTAAAGCAAGTCACAGAATCTGTGGGGAGTTGTCTCCAGCTTGCTTAACAAAGATGTCGTTTTAATAAATGAGCTTTACTCCGGCTTAAAATCATCTCAATCTTTCGCTTTGCAATTTGAGGTTGATTAGCAGTAGAGCGATTCAGTAGGATTGTATTTTGCATTATGATTGACAGTGAATTATAATTTCATCCTTTGAACAAGTATTATTCAGTAATTAATTCTAGAAGAAATATTAAGCAAGGTAGATGTTTTATCGGTTTCTGTATTGTGCACAATTAGTTTCCCTTCTGGTAATTATTTGTACATAAAAAGTTGCAGTAAAATTATAGAATATCTTCAAATATCCTACTATAAAAATAAGTAAATACACGATAACTACAGAAAAAATAATGATACTAGAAATAGTTGTAATCTTTCCATTTGTTAAAACCAACGGGACTCATGAAATAGAAATTCGAAGAATTGACAAAATTTCTAAAAAATTTCTGAAACATTTTGCTTTTGTAGTAAAGAAAATGCTATTTAAATTATTGGTATGGATGAATTAAAAAATATTAAATGTAGTATTTGCAGACTAAATCAACTAAATGCTTAATGCTGTATTATTATCTGTAATTTTAATTTATAATATTTTAATTGCGCTAACAATATTAGTTAATGTATTTCTAACATTTCATTATAAATTATTGCTAAATTATAATTATTGCACGGAATTTCTCAATTCAGCTAATTCACCTCAAAATTATTTTAAGCTGAAAACTCAGTGTAAATAGAGTTGGATACTGTTTACATGAATTATATTCAAGCTTATCAATAAAATCTAATGGCGTTGCATCAATTTCGTAACTAAAGTAGATATTAATCATTACTAACGAATAGCAGATGGCTGACAGCTCATCATTTTATGTAACTATTATTTAATTATTAACTACAAATCGATTATCAAATAAACTATTGCATTTCTATTTTATAATTTCTATTGTACCGTTTTAAAGCATTTCAATCGTTACTTTATTCACGATTTAGTAACGCTTGCAAATGTTATTTATTACTTTTCATTATGGTTGAATTGCTGCGACACATTCGGGTTTTTGTCACTAAAAAAAATCATCAAGGAATGCAAAAACAGTTACAACTCAGGCAGTAATTATTAATCAATCATGTATAAATAAATGTATGAATAATACACTAATCAATTAAAGACTAATCTATGCAATTGATATGGCTAATGCTCCGCTTATAGAACAAAACACAAACATGTTTGCAACCTTCATATTTACCAGTTTTTATATAAATCTAGTTTTTGGTATAAAATTCGACATGAACTTATGAGATGACCTAATCCTGTCTTTTACTACTCATAATTCTTCGTTCGAAACAAATTACATTTTTCCAGTGAAAGGAAATTTAATTATTTTTAAACAATTCTACAAAGATCATCAAGACATAATGATAATTGCAAGACACAACAATAACAAAGTACAATCTGATAACGAGAACTTTGAATTCGAAAATTGTTTCATCCATTTTTATTTTAATCTTTTTATACTTTCTTTGTTCTCTAACCCTTTGATTGTGAAGCACTCCAGATTTAAACACTCACTACCCTAGGAATACTTTCTCGCGTACCGCATACACTATTCTACCGATTAATATTATTTTTTTAGTTATTAAAGTTATTAAAATTTGTTCTCCTGTCTACCTCAAACACTAATGATTCTTATCGGTGTTTAATACAATCTTCTTATTAACTTTCTGGTTTAAGTTATTTTTCCATGTTCTTGTTTATGATATATTTTTTTTAAATTAAATTTACAATCTTCCGACGTATATATGCGTCCCCAGTCTACTCCGTCAGTTTTCACCCATAACAGTCGAACAGCTTCGTTTGCAATTTATTAGCCGTAAAATTTTAATAAATTCGTTTACCATTTCTGTCCGGTAGTAATCCAACTCTATTTTCAATTTCATTTGAACCAAAATGATTGGGAAATTTGTGAAAAGTACGAGAAAGCTCCCCACAAGGAGCAAGATTATGAGCAAGAGGGTAGGCATGTAGGAAAGGTGGATCGGTACCTATAAGTGGCACCGCCTCGGAGGTTCGCGTCAACACATGGGCCACCAGCAGGGAAAACACCGTCTGTGACAAGAGGATGGTCACACCTGCAACATCGTACACACACACACGCCTGTTTCGATATCTAAATCAACGTAGACGACGTGCACTCCTGCATCAACGGGAGCGAATCGATCGCGCGAGTAACGCGAATGCCAGCCAAGACAAGAAGCAACGCGTGCACATGGGGATAAATGTTTCTCGCGTGGAAACCACGTTGGAGAGCCTCGTGAAAAGCTTTTACTCCTCGAAAGGACAGAGGAGAAACGGAAGAGCGGAGTAGGAGAAGAAGGATCCTTTTGTTCGAGGCCATATTGTTGTCTGTTCACGACCATGCCATGGAGAGAATCATCACCATAGAGTCTTCCGATGCAGCGTTTTTCTTCCTTCCTCTACTTTCCCGCGACTTTCACCCTGCTTTCTCTCTCCCTTTGTCTCCCTTTCGGCCGTCTCCTTACTCAGTGTCAAAAGCGTGACAATTAAAGTGCGCGTTAGGCGAAGAGACAAGGATGGGGATCAGGATAATGATTTAAGATGCTGAGAACCTTTTGAGGAGCGCTCACTAGAGGCAGCTGTCAAGGTTAAGAAATGGAATATTTGACGAGCTGGTAGCGGAGTCGAGGTTATTGGTGTGTAATTAATGCAGGCAATTAATTGGTGCTCGACTAATGTACAATTTTGGCTGCCTGGTAATCGTCGATAACGAATTTTAATCCTCTATAACCTGTTCAAGTTTTTCGGAAACGTATGATTTCACTTTTAATCAGGTATGTCCTCACTCAGTATTCGTGAAAAATAAACACGTAACAAAGTTGTATACTTTGCTCAACATTCCGTAGATTCGATTTCCATTTCTTAAAATCGATGAATTCTATTTTACAACCGTGTTAAAGATATATAGAGCGTGTCACACAACTGAAGCAAGTTGTGAAAAAAATCTCATGTGGGACAATTAAATGGTTTTAAGAGAGACCTTACGTGATGTGAAGGATTTATGGGGATAACATTTTTTCCATTTAAACGGAATTATGCACCTTTTAATGCATCAGCCGACCAAGTTATATGCCCTTCAAAATTATTTAATTTTACTTAATAAAGTTTGTACCTATCTTTTGCTGCTTTAAAACTATTGTTTTTCCCAATTACGAGTGCCACGTATAATAAAAATAATATTTCATTAAATTATTTGGTGTTTATCTTATGGACACATAGTAAAATTATACAACAGAATGACAATCATTTAGGTGGCGAATTAAAGGTTCACGAATTTGACATAGATAATTGCAAGTTAAAAACGTTTCGAATGTAGAGGACATGAAATATGACAAGTGATTGCTTGGTAAATTAATCCAGTTATCTGTCATTTAGAACATTGTTGGCTGTGGTAGAAGTTTAATATTGGACAGAAAATGTCATAAACGAGATCTTTCATCTGATAACAATTCATCTAGCAAAGATGGTTAAATTATTAGTGTTTTATCCAACAGATTTATGAGGATATATAATGACTAAATGAAAGTATTAAATAACTAGTATATTCGTAATTAAGGCATTAGATAATTGTTACTTCTCTGTAAATAATATTTCACAATAATAGAACAAATGCAATTAATTTCAATATACAGTGGCGAGTATATACACACATGATATTGCACTATTATTATTTATTATCAAAAAGTATATTTCATACATTAAACAATGCAGCATCGTGTATTGCATACGTTCTAAGAGTATCAAAGTAATTGAAGAGTAAAATCGAATTATTCAACAGGAATTATTCGCTATGCTACGAGATGAATTACTAAATCAAATTCCAATACAGACAAAATTCTAATCATGCAAAAGCTTTCCTCATTTAATTACATTAAGATATATGCGATACGAAAATTGACGCTTTATAATGGTACATCGCACAAATCAATAAATATATAGTTTAGATTAATAAAATGAAACATCTTCCCATTTATACATACACACATATATTATTCTCACCACTGTATACATACGGAAAATTCATCATCAACAATCACGGTTCCATCATGAAAAATGCAATGCAATCTAAGATTATAGAGGATTAAATTCCTTTTATCCCACTTTGTCAAAATCAATTATCGTCCAACGTGTACAGTTGAAAAAAAGTGTTCCACTAAATTTCATTCTACCAGTTCTCGAAATTCATAAGCATCACAATTATCGACTTTCATTCACAATCCCGCGATCGTCGCGAGTGGAGCAACGTCGTGCACGTCGTCTGCGAAGCAACGAAACAAATTACAAAAAAATGCTCATTGCAGATTAAAGACAGAATGGATATTTAGAATCTCTGAAAAAAAGAAAAGATACTGATTCATAATTTTCTATCCACAGAAAGGCGAATCGTTCCTGATTTTAATTCGCTCGCATACACCGAATGCTTTCAACTTTCCCCGACAAAATTAGGAGCATAATTTACAAGTAGAAATAAGAGACAAATGTCATATGACGTTTGTCTGTAAACGTTTGATTACAAAGTTATGAACAAATACATCTCTCATACAAAAGTTTTATAGTGCCGCGAATCAATAACTCCATTACTAATATTCGTCAGAATTCTCAGAAAATTCGCAATGTGATAAATTCTATACTTCATTAAAGATAAATTTAAATTAATCTACAAATTTTGCCTTATAGTGACGAGTCCCACTGGTGATGAATTTATGATCTAAATATTAAACGCACCAATAAGTAATCCATTATTTTTAAATGCGTTGATGACGTTATTTTATCAAAAATAAGTTACTTCTCGAAGAGAGTCCGAAAAATGTAGTAGATAATAGCAATTATACTTAAGATCAAGTGAATACCGAATTTTGTTAAACATAATTGCCAAATTAGACAAAAGAAGCGAAATATTCATTGGTATACCTAATACAACAAAAACACACCGTATTTGCAGCTGAGTTTCATATCAACTTTAACTGCTGCTTCGGTATGCAACATTGAAGATCATTAAATGCAAACTGATCATACTATTACGGTGTTCCATATTTCACACAGTGTTAAAACAGTGAACAGCTAATCCAATTATACGTAGCCAGTAAATAAATTACACGACAAAGGATTAATGTTATTACCTAATAGTCATGGAATGAAATCAAACAAAGACGGTAATTCTTGCATATTTTACAATGCAAAATCCATAAGAACTTGAATATCATATTTTATATTACGCTCAATATTTGCTTATAACTTCTTAATAAACCGTGTACAATCAAACAGCGTATAACGTCCTGTTCTTATATTTATTCTTAAATTATGCGTCTAAAGTTTGTCAGAAAGAATTAAGAACGTTCTGTGCACGTGTATGCTACGCGATTCGAAAATTCTCGGAGTGAAATACCACCGGTTGGACAACCGTTTATCCGATCGCTTTCGGATTAAACTTTATCGAACACAGACCACTACAAGGCCAGTAAGCTAGCGTGTCCTTCGTCTAATTTCTCCAACGGAGTAAGGGAATTTCGCGAGGATCAAAGAGACTGTGTCCCGATTAGATGCATCATCTGCCAGCTTGGTTGGTAAATGCGCGTGCACCTGAAAGCTGCTCGTTTGCGAAAAGTCGCCGACTGGTTGCCCACCGGATTCCTCTTTACACGTGTCCGATAAAAGTCAGAAAAATGGCATGCGTAGGATCTTTATCTACTTTTAATCTTCGTGATTCAAAGGATGAAGGCCATTTCGATTCTCGATTAAATCGCTTTGCTCTTTACTGTACGTTTGATCAAAGCTGACTCTTTTCGTTGAAAAGAATGTTGAGATTCATATTACCGTGTAAAAGTCTTCTTGAGCCATCTGCGTTGCTGCACTTTCAATGTCAATTAAACGTACATTTGAAGAGCTTCCTCGACTATCGTCAAGGAAACAAAACTTTTAAACGTTGCCTTTATTGCATTGATCATTTATGGTTTCATTTAATTGAAATAGTTTTAACAATTCTATAAGTGACAGACAAACATTAAGAAACGTATATGGAATAATATCGATAATAATTACTGAATTCAAACATTTCTTGAAAAGTAACGAAGTATTAAATTATTCTTGAACTTGCTTGTAGTGTAATAAAATATATTTCTCGGTAAGTGGCAGAAAACTTTTGCACAGTTGTTTGGGGATGAGCTTGTCGATAATGAACGATGGTGCGTTATTAACCCTTCTGATGAAAGAAAATTACTTCCTCGAATTTTGGACTTTTGTTATGCGTTTATATTAATATTGTGCATTATGACAAATTACTAGTGGACTGCATTAAATCGATTTATTATTTATACCAAATTAAAAACTAGCATACCTAAGATTATTGAATGTGCGTTTAATATTGCCTGACACATATTACACAGAAATGAATGTTGGTATAGAAACGAAAATTTATTTTGAAAATTTACTACTTTAAGAGATTATATATTCTATAATTATAAAAGTATGCGACGTGTAAGTAGACTTTAAGCATTAATTAATTATAACTTACCGAATTTATAATTTACAAATATTTGGCAAATAAACGATCTTTAATCAATTTAGAATAATTTTATGGATGCTCGAATTAATTTAAAACCATTAATTTTTATGATCAAAATATGTAAACACAATTTCTAACAAGTGCAAATGATAGAGACAATATTATTAGTGTCTTCGACAAGAATATAAAATTATTGATACTGTAACAGTATTAGTAATAAAATTATTGATCTGCTATTATATACTATACTCAACAATTTAAAATATCTCTTATGAAAATTCTCTTCTATTTTCCGTTATCCGTATATTACTCATTTTATTTTCTTATTACTATTTACTTTTATGTTAATTATATTCCGCATGATACGCAATTCTATCATATTACATGTAACATATGTCTTAACCAGTTATTATTTTCTCGTTCTATATTGTATTTCTACAATTTCTTTGCTGTCAAGTAATGTCAATACATCGCACGTTCTCCAACTAATATCGCAACCATAACAGAACCGTCCAATATGAATTCCTTTTACATATCACTTTCAAACTCCCGCTCCCAACCTCTATTAAAAATGGCACACCGTAAAAGGGTTAATATCGACGTAAATTTTATCAGTTTTCCTGTTCTACGACAGTTACATCCCCATATTGTTAACTTTTCAACGCATCGAGAATTTAAATTCTTTTTCGCCTGTGCTTTCGGCAAAAATGTCTGACGTAAATGTCAATAGGAGGCAAGAATTGAATATCCGTATGGCTAAACGTTTCCCGAAAGAAAATCAAGGAACACCAAATATCTGGGCCGAGTCGCGCACGATCATTCTTTTTACGATATCGATAGCTGTCGTCGATGCAACTTGACATTTCTATTCTCCTTAACCCTAGAATACTAACTCGGAACATATGGTCTCTAGAGACGAGTACGAAACTGTAATTCATGTCTTAGTTCGGCAAAATCGAATTGGACGTTGAATTTCAATCGCGGATTCGAAAATCAAAAGGTATAATAAATTTTCTAAGCGTAACAATGTTGATACGTAAAATAAAGAAATTCTGGAGCCACATTATTTCCGAATAAAAATGAAAACTATTTAAAAAATGTTTACAATAACTAATTTGCAATTTGTTTACGCGTCATACATACAATGTATTTATATGGCAATGAATTCTTCCTTCGAATAAAAAGATGTAACAAATAAAACGGATTTTTTTATGATTTCTTGGTACATAAATTAACAATTTTAAAATATTTTATGATTCCATTCGGAAAAATCTTGTATTTAAGAGATCAAATACCATCGTATGCAATAATCGTATGTGTATCAATTTGATTTGAATTTAAAGTAAGCAATTTTTGTAATTTTAATGTTAAAAAAGTTATAAGAAAAAAACACGAATATTTTACTACATGAAATACAGTGTGGTTCATTAGTCTGGTAAAGTTTGAGAGATCCTAATTCAACTTCTATTTCTAAAATTATGTAAAGGATCCAATATACAATTAGTTTCACCACATTTCATAAATATTCATAAATATCCATAGAAAATAATTGAAATGTATGTCAAAAGTTCAAGTTCGGTAACAGCAATTGTAAAACTAACAGAATGTGAATATTTGTTAAACTCCGGATAAAGAAATACGGAATTAATAATTATGTTATAAAACATTAATGTTAGTATTCCAAGGTTAAAGAATAAAAATTCTACTCCAAGGCTAGCTCCTTTTCCTTTTGCGAGCTTTTGGTCCATTTTTCCGCTACATATTTCTCCTTTTTGTGCAAGTGGCATTGATCCTCTTTTCGGGGATGAAAACATTTTTCGGCCAAGAAATTTATGTAGCGCGGTCGGATGAAAAAAAAACAAAAAAAAATTCAATTTCTCTTCGCTCGTTTTACGGCCGCCCGGGATTTTCTAATCTACACCAGTACTCAACCCTTTTGTACGAGGCACGACGTCGCGAGGGGAAAAATACGCATCTTCCGTGGAGGTTTCTCGCTCGCTGTGCGAGAACACGCGATCTTCTTTCGTCGAACTTGATGGAAGAGATTTCCCGACGGGATGTTGGACTTGCATCGTCAAGGATTTAATGATTGGTGATATACAAGGATTTTACGTTGCGTATATACGAAGTCTGTTCAATAAGTTCGTAGATAATTAATATCCTTTTATTTCTAGAACAATGCAAGTCAAATGGTGAGCGTGAAATTTTGTTTACTATTATAGCAGGTTATTTGTTGTGATTTTATTGCGTTAATGTCTTTGATATCCGAGCACCCATTATCCAAACTTTAATACCCAAAAAGCTTTTATAGCTTTACCTTATTACTAATATATATATTATATATTATATATATTATTTACCTTAAATACAGGGTGGCCCATAATCCACGACCTAGTTTAAAATTGTTACAGTTTTTTTATTTGTTAGCTTTTCCATATTATTTGTTTCCCAGATCTTGAGATAATATTGGAGAGTACAAGTATGGAGAGTCATATTTGAAATTTAGCATTTGATTATGGTTTCCCCTTCAATACTTTGCGCAGCACCTTCAACATTCGCCTTTACTATGATTGCACGTAATCTTTCTGATTATGATAACTCAATTATAAAGCCCAGTTGTTGGAAACGTTCAATCAAACGTGGAATCATTCGACGAAAGAACCTTTTTTTTGTTTTTATGTCAAAATAATTGAACACTGCTTTGATAAATGAAATTCTGTAATTTTTAATGATCGTTTGCTGATAAATTTCTCTAAGCTTAATCTCCCAAATGTTATTCCAATGCTTGAGAAAATGAAGTTGTACCAATTTTAACACATAATATTCATTTAAGATCCGATAAATTAAAACGGCAAGATATGTTAGAAAGCGTTCACAGAAATTTAATTCCCAAAGCACAATCGTGTATTTAAAAGAATTGACAACATCTCCAGCAATTTATAAAACAAATCAAATTTATTATACACGAACGCCTTGTTTTATTGTGTATTCTTAATTATCCACTACAATAAACACAAACTTGAATCGAGACGATAATTTATAGCGAGATTCGTTAAGTCGAGACATAGTCAAGTGTACGCATATCCGGAGAATATTTAAAATCGATTTTCTTAAAGAACAAACTTCATATGAAATAAAGGTTATTCTACGTTTTCGACTTATTTCTTCGTATAGAACCACCTCCTCATAGAGAGAAGACTCGTAATTGGCAGTCAATGTGTTAAGTTAGGTCGTGGATTCTGAAACACTCTGTATAAGTAGTATTAACAAGCAATGTATATATTCCTCTGATTACAGAGAATCTTAAATATTATAGTGAAATTCTCAACTTTCTAATACATACTTATATGGACGAAGTCTATTATCGAAGAAAGTGATTATTCTATTATTAAATAAATCCAAACATTTTTTATATGGCGCTCTATTAGTTCTGATACGGAAGATTCTAATCTATTTAATACAACAAAAATTGGAGACAACTTTGAAACACTAGAATCCGAATTCATAGGAAGATATGATTCGGGAAATTTTCAGACAGCGAATTGCCAATTTTTCAAATTCTTCAATTTGACAAGTTTCTTCGCAGTAATCACATCGTGTTACAAAAAAATATGATACGTAACATTAGCTAAAAACGAGATGTAATATAAATGAAATGTTTGTTAAATTACCAATTAGTCCCATGTCATTTTCGCTGCTAAATCAGGTAAGTTATTTATTACTTTAAGGCGTGTTAAATCACATTTTATTTGTACCTTAATCTTCAGACGATTCAAGTTTTTCTGAAATCTCGAATATTGCAGTGAAAATACTTTGAATTTTATACGAGTTTGTTATATTTTCTGCACTTTTATCGTCTTTTAACATTAAAACTATTTTCTGTTTCATTTTATCCGTGAGTACCATACTATTTTATTTACCAGTTCCCTTTTCGACAGCGTATAATTTAAATCTCATGCTGAAGTAATGAGAGAAGTATATACTAGATATATACCATTCTATACATATAATATGTACAGTATATAAGTACATATTTAGATAGTATGCTTGGGTAGTAGAATGTTCTAATAACGGAACGTTTAGGTAGTTAATGTTCGGATATTAGGGACTACATTCTATAATAACGAACTTAAATTGTTATAAAGGCAACTCCAACTTGTGCAAAGATAATAAATTGAAAAATAATCAATTGAAGGATAATGAAACATAATGGATTTTTCACCATTGTAACGCGATTTTATCACTTTATATCGCTTTATTAAGCATAAATATTCGCATTCATCTTTACATGCAGCCTTATGTTATTTTCTTCCACTGAAAATTGAAAGAAATGTCAAGAAATGATTCATTAGGAAATTTCGAAAAAATTATTTGATCAAGAATAAATTTATAGTTATATATTTTCATTATAGCGCCAAGTTTATATTTTAAAATAAAATACTAATAGTTAAAGGTTTTCAAGAATTCTTCATGGAGAAGGCGTTGTAATAAATATAAAATGTAATTCATTCTAGAATCCTAATGCGCGATTATCTACGAATTTATTGAACACATCAAACTGAGAATATGCATCATGAGATTTAATGGTGCCCTCCGTAATTTAAATCATTTATAAAATATTTGTATCAAGTATCATGATAATTTAAGCGATCGTAGAATGTTCTTAAAACAAAGAATAATTTTCTTTTCTCCACATATAAAAGTATACAAGAAAGTTTATATCTAAATATCTCTCGAACCACTTTACAACCGTTTTGTTCAAATATTTGAAGTATTAAATTATGAAAGTTTCAAGTATTTTCGATACTTGTTACCATAATAAAATGAAAGTTTGGGGCATACGTATACTAAAACTTCTTATCACAATCCTCCCTCAACCATCACCCTCTTATAATTCACAACTATGATCATTTTTGTTCTTAATTTGTTTTTCATTGTAGCGTAAATACTCTTTAATATAATCAGTTTATCTACTTTTATTTTTAACAAGACTATCATGAATTTCTTATTTTACAAAATAAAAGTTAGAGTAAAGTGTACAAGAAAGGAACAAGATTTTTTGTTTTTGATCATCTATTACACTACTAGTGCGTATAAAAACTTGATTCGAAATATCTGCAGCTTCTGCAATATATAATGTAATTTACACACATGAAATATTAGGCTGTTGCATTGACTAAAACTATTTCTAAAATGAATCTTGAATTCACAGTCAGAAACATCTGAATCTTGTATAATTTTAACGTGACTACAATGAAATTTCATTTAAAAATGGTATTCATTATGCAATAACCTAATACTATCTGTAAATCAGTTTTATCCAAATATGAATCGAGATTTTAATCAACAGGGAATCACAACTTAAAACAAGCTTCTTAGTTACGTTAATTAACTTTCCCATTATATACTCATATAGTCGTAGAAGTTTTCGTAGTCTCCCAATTGTTGATTTCAAACGACCAACATTTCCTTAAAATAATTATTGATGAGGATGTGCACGATCTGATCCAAAAGTAATGAGTCCACTTTCTTTACAATTTAAATTGGTAATCCTAATAGATAAACAGATCAACTACTACGATCTGCAAAGCTTATTAAAATATCAGATATAGACAGAGGATTTTTATACATTTATAGGTAACTTGAATTTGCAGAAAATTAGAGAGAGCATATAATATGCAAGAATATGCAAAATATTTAAAGTAAAATATATGTTACCTTATTTAAAGGGTGAAACAACCTTTCACTTGGCTTCCATTGCTTTAATTTTGCTATTAAAAATGTGTATTTGCATAAAAATTCGTAGTCTAATCGGATAATATACATTTAAATCAGTTTAGCTATTGGAGAGTAATTAACAAATAAGTAATAGCGTGTTCGGTAAGTATGTCTCGAAAATGCAAATGAAAAATACCAAACTGTATTTTCTATTATGTCTTTGTATTTTCTGTAACTTAGCCCACGTGAATTCCTTTTATTCTCCAAGACTAAAAATCATACTAAAAGTCGTAATTTTTATATAATCGTGGTTCATATATTCAAAAGATTGTGATCCATCAATGGGACATTCGAAAGACTGAAGAATCCCAATATTGCTTGAAAAAGTGTCGCTTTCCAAGAGGACGCCTTTGAAAATAACCGCGTTGAAATGACAATTGTTGTAAACGTAATCTCATTAACTTTCGGGTCATACCACGTATGCTATATTAATTAAGCTTTCGATCTTTATAATCTGCATTGCAAGATAACAATTTAGGATAACGAAAACACGAATCATAGAATTAATGTTACGAAAAGATTCGTACAATCAGAACTGAATTTGCATTGAATAGCAACCTTGAATAACATTTAGTACGCAATATTGCATTACTAGAGACAGTCAACTCTTTCATTACTATTGCCACCCATAGACGCCCAAAACACGTTTAGTGTGCTATTAACACTTTTCGTCAAATAACCTTTGTTATGCAACATCGTTGCATTACCGAAGTGCTTGAAATTCTTTGCAAACTAAAGATTATGAATTAAAGGCAATGTAATTCAATTTTTCGATGACTGCTCTCTACTCTTCCAGTAAAATTTAATATTAATATTTCAAAGTATGCTGCGCACGAGAAATTGAGAATTTTGAAATAATGACCATAAAAGCAGCGTACTCGTTCTCTGTTATCATTCCTATTAAATCGATAGCCTGTTTTAAGCGGGACACCCTGTATACGAATAATTCTCGCGTCTTTCGATCCTTGGTTTCACCACCAAGTCTCAACAAGCCTCCACATGCAACTGCGAATGCGCTAAAACTGTCGCCCTCTCATTAAAACAGACAACTTTACCAATACATTTGCCATCTTACCTCCGCTTCCTCCACGGTTGTTCGTTATCAGAGAGACACGTTCTATCTTTATGCAGTGCATGAAGGAGATCGAGGGGTTGGAGGGCGGTTAGCTATCGTCGGATACAGCGTGCTGGTCGAGATAAAGAGAAATGGCGCGTAAACAGGGAAGAGCAGCGGGTAACGGAGTTAAGATGACAGAGGATGGAGGTGCCAGCTGATAGCGGCTTAGTAGGTAAACAGGCAAGAAACTCTAGAGGCCGGGGAGGACATTTTCAAAGAGCTCGCGCGCAACAAGAGAATGACAGCGGTAAATAGATCGCGCGGGTGCTCGAAGAGCAGGGGAACCCGCAAAAGGGTCGCAAAACGGAGATTATGATTAAATGAAAAAAACGACTGGGTGGAGGGATGGATGGAGCAGAAGAGAAATGCAGGAATGAAGCGTCAGCTCAGATAGGATAAGAGAAGATGCCCACCGAGAGGATCATAGAGAGGGTTGCCAAAGGGGTAGAAAGATGAGAGAGGAAAAATGGTAATGGGATTAAAGACAGAGAAACTATAGCGCAGATGTAAAGTGGAGAGGGTTAGAGAGAGTATAAGAGATCAGACAAGGCGTGAAATAACGTAGGTAAATATATAGCATGATATAAGAATTAAAGTAACGAGTTGAAGGTAAAAATTATTCGGATAATTTTCGTTATACAAGGTGTCCAATAAGGATTACAAGAAAATTGATTAGAAATACAACAAACTTTTATTGTAATTAATTCCGTAAAATGCACCACAAGAATGACTCGTAATTATAAAGCAAAGTTAAAGTTCAGCAAACGAATATGGCGTTGCTATCATTTTTTAAATTAAATAAATGTATCATAAGTAATAATAAATAGTAAAATGTTTCGGTACAACTATTGCAAACACGTTATGTAAAAGGTTCAAGTTAACATCTAATAAAAATCAATAAACCTTTTAAAATCAGTTTTTTTTCCAGAACGCATATAACATTTTTATCCCAACCTTTATTCTCTCATAAAATGTCTCTCTGTGCCCTGATTGCACCCTTACGGTGCACCGTGTATAAATAAAGGGGAGTATTCCACGGCCCTCTCTTCTCTCTTAAGTTACCTCCTGCGAGACAAAATGGAAGTACGACGGTAGATAAGGAAATAGGAAGAAATGCCTAGAGAAATTAAAAGCGATCCTGATTGAAACAAGGAGACGGAAGAACGACGACGGAACAATGACAGTTGCGGAAGAGAAAAGACAGAAAGAGAGAGGGTGAGCGAAAGAGAAGGACGGGAGGGAAAGCTGGAGCCAATTTCATTTACCTGCGTCGGTAATTCCGGCAGGCGCCACGGCATATTGCACTAAACGTCGCGTCGCTGCCGGCTCGGAGAAAGACAGATACGGTCTATAAAGCTTGAACTAATGCGCCTGCGTAATTGCGGCTGGGCCTCGTAATTATTATCGTGGGCGTCGTAAAGTCGAAACTTTCGTGTCTGTTCCCGAAAACGTTTCTGGTCGCCAGCGATTTCCCTTTCGGGAATGAACGGTGGTCAGAGAAATCACGATGGTACCGAATAACTGGTGGAACACTTTGAAATTGAAATAGCGAACAAATTTAAATATTTCAGATAAAATAATTTGACTAATTATCTCTTTCATGTACGCTGATTTCAGGATTTATGCTCGTGACCGATTCCATATTTTCTTTTATCATTCAATTTTGTTCCTTTTTGTCTTCAACACTGGAATTATCGACAGTTAAAGTGTACTTATTCATGTTAAAGAAATTAAAATGGTAGATACTCGAAGAAATATATAATGCAATAGAAATAAATCTTTATTGATCCCCTTCATATAAAATCATGGCAAATTTGCGAAAATGCATCGGTGTAAATTTATACAGTTCTCATGAGAAATTCCAAACAAGTGATTTTGTTCACTTTGGTAGTTTTGGTGTTAATGGGGGTATGCGTTAGTGCACCGATTAATTCGGTGCTTTTATATATAAAGATTGGATGATTTTATATTGATAGAATTGACAAGATATCTGGCTCGAGATATCAAAGTATGAAGTAGTAAAGAGCAGTACAGAAGTACTCAGTTATAGTTTTATATACGCATGTTCAGCACGATTTAGAATAATAAATGCTCAAGGAATTTTAGTTGCGTTGATTTCTTACATATTACTGACTTAAAATCGACCAAGGAAGAAGTAGTAAAATATATTTTTGAAAGAGAAAATTTATAAATTGCATGGCAAATGAGAAAAGGTGATCCAAAATAATAGAGATTAAATGTACTAAACTTGTAATCAATCTTCTGTAAATAAACATTGAAAAAAAACATCAGATTAATTTGTACATCTAATAGAAGCTTGTCATAGATAACAAAAACTAAATTTTGTGATTCACTATTGAAATTAATGTAACAAGTAAATGCGACATTATTATAATAAACGTTTAAAAAATTTTCTTTTATAAACCCACGTAAATAAGAACAATTTAAAGATTATTTAAAAAAATATTTGTTCTCAAAGTTTTCTTTCAAAAACACAGGTTTGTGTCTTGTAAGATTAGTTTCTCACATTTACATAAAATAAATGAATGAATTAACAAGATTTTTACTTCAGCAGATTGTAACGCTATCTTTAATATCACTGTAAAAACAAATTTATATTGTTTGCGTGTATATGACTCCCAGGTTTTCTTGACTTTTGTAAAGCAGTAGTTTAATACGTATATAGAGAACGTTTTCCTGTACGTATGCAAATTAGAATTCTTGCATAGTTACTTGACCATTGTTGCAGTAAGTGCGTATTAAGTTGTGTGTGACAGCGGTAACAGTATTACATTTATGTGTTTCATTCTTTAAAAAATTTGCTCTTGCATTTCAAAATAGATTTCTTTATGTATAGGTAAAACAATTCATGAACGTTTCAAAAATATCTTCGATTAAAGCATCAATTTTAAGCTAGTTATTTTACAGTAATACCTCGACTTACGTTCTCCCAAACTTGCGTCGTTTTGCACTTACGTTGTTTTTTTCACTGATGTCATTTCACGACGTTGGTTCAAAAACATATTTTTGCGTCCACATGCATAATTTCGTCAAGATATCGAACATATATAAATGTAACATTGCTTATATATATATAATATATATATAAATAATATATATATACTATATATATAAATAATATATATATAATATATATATAAATAATATATATATATAATATATATATAAATAATATATATATATTATATATATATATATATTTCAACCAAAAATTAATAGTGTAATTAATAGACTGCAGATTTTTATGCAAATTCGTTTCCCTATAAACAAAAATTAAAAAGTGGAAGTTAATTAGACGGTAGTTTCATCCTCTAAGTATTAAACTATCATCTCCAATTTGACTATTTGATATTTAACATCTATACCTATTTAATTTTCCCATTAATGCATAAGAAAATCCGCAGTCTAATAATTAATTGAAGTAAGATACCAAGATCACACTGCCTCCATCCTCATATTCCAACAGAAGAAAAGCAAGTATTACTAAATTGCAAACAAAATTGAACGTCATAAAGCTTTCAATGATGGACTGAGAACTTCTAAAATTAGTGAAAAGGTTAATTTTGCAAGAACTGCACCAGAAAAGTACACGTTTACGTACGTACACGAAGTCTACCCCGACTTGCGTCTTTTTCGAGAATTAGTACGTAAGTTCGAGGTACGACTGTACTATTACAATTGCAACAAGAATCATCATTTTTCTCTTAGTAGTGAAAAAGTTTGTTGTAATTTTAAACTTAACTGTACTGTATTATTATTCAAAGGTTGTAAAATTTGCGAAATAATAACTGTGTATTTTTAACAGAAAACATTTTCTTGACGTTTGCTTGAAAAAGAATGAACGAAATAATTACGAGGACCAGATTTCGCAAAAATTAAGAAACTACACAGTTGAATTTTGATTTTACTACAACTCGTTACTGCATTTTCCAGTATATTCAATTAACAGACGGTACGTAAAAATTTGTTCACATATTTGGACCTAAGCAAATTGTAAATTATTTCATCGAATCAATAATCGAATCAATGGTTTATTAAACGATCCATTTCACCCATTGATCGCCATACTTTGTGGCACCAAAATACCTGAGAATGTTTTCCCATAAAAGTATGTCGCAATACCGTGCACATGATGCTATCGATATAATAAACCATTAAATGCTTTGTATGCGTAATATACCGAATATTGTACGTAGACACAATTAAATTCTTATATCAATTATATATAATGCACACAGTATATCTATATATATAACCAATATAAATTAATCTGCTATACATATATAATATTTATAATTATGTATAGTATATGTATAATAAATATTACTATATCACTCGTACGAAACATATCAACATCAATCAACAGACATTACACGTGTATACTTAACGTAGATGTGGAAAGCATATAGTGTTACAGGCAATGTCCGAGTATTACAGGCATTTTCAGAAAACCCAATGAGCCAGCAGCTTGCATAGACCAGAAACCAAAATCAGAATAGATAAGTAGCGCACGCGAGAAACAGGTAGAGAGAGAGAGAGAGAGAGAGAGAGAGAGAGAGAGAGAGAGAAACTGAGCCAGCGGAATAGAGATAAAGAAGATTCTTGAAGAAGAAAGAAAGGTAGAGCTAATAATATAAGAAATAAAAATAGAGCGAGAAGATATAGGCAGATAAATAAAGAAAACAAGAAAAAAAGGAGGCACAAGGAGAGAGAGAGAGAGAGAGAGAAATATTAGAGAGTGAAAGAAAAGAAGACAGATAGATAATACAGAAGTATTACAGAATATTCGATATTCCATTATTGACAATCATTGTATGCAACAGTAGACCGAAGAGACGAACTAAAGAGACGATAATAAAGAAGAGAAAAGCTCGCCAGATACATAAAAAATCGATATCAGACCATCAGACAACTTCGACACAAGAAAGATTCGTGGACGTTTGTGTGTACCAACAGCAAGATATAAAACATAGCGAATCTAGGGTGTCTTCATTTTAAATACTAAATAGTGTCTCGCATTAATAACACTAACAATATAATAGTACAATGGTAAGAAAAACAAATTAGAATGGTAATAATGATAATAGTAAGTAATACGGCACGATGTCATGCAAGTGAGCGCAAAGATCGTCAGAAACTATTGCAGTAAGTGATGCGAGTAGCTTTGAAATGAATTAATTAAAGAGAAAGAGAAACGATCTTTTCCTACGCTGAACGTCACCGCGAATATACTACTGAATTATGCCAGTGTATCGTGTATGTGTTTGTGTGTATGTGTATCGTTTAAACTTGGATAAATGTTCACGATTTAAAGTCGAAGACTGGCTCTCTTGTCTCTGTGATAAAAGAATCTCGCCGGTAGACGACGTTCCGGACAGTGTACTTTTGTCGGACACACGTTTATACCGCGAAATCTTTTTTTCTTTTTCGTCATAGAAAATACGACATTCTAGAGACCAACCACGTTATCGTGGCATTTGGACGCTGATATTCAAGCTGCTATGCGGAACTGAATTATTCGTCGTATAAATGAATTTTAAGTCTTTGTTGTGGCGAACCATCAGTCGAAGATTGGTAAAAACTAGATTCCTAAGGCTTGCTTTAATCAATTTTTGATCATTTCACAGTTTCGAAGATATCCTTAATTACTAGCTTGTAACGTGTCTAACGTGAATTTGACAAAACTGCGCCATTTAAGCGTTATCCTATTCAGTGTTTTAATGATGTGACTTTTCCTCGCATTCTGCACGCCGCCAATGAATCATATGCAAACTACCAAGAACGCACTGGGTTTTTATGAACGAATCAAAGAAAAAAACAAATTACAGGAGTATTATGTACGTACCAGTGCATCATTAGCGGACTAAACGCGGACTATAAGAGGTATACCGACGCGGTAGCAAAGAACCAAAAGCAAACTATGGAAACTCGGTCTGACGCCTTATAAGATATTATATAATTTTCCATCAGAATTTTACAATCTAAAATTTGCATGAAAATAAATTCTTCGTATACAGTCAGTCTCAGAAGTCTACATGCATTTATAAATTTCGAATGTTTAAAAAAATACAATACTTTCGTTCAATTTTAGAACACCAATTTAGTTATTCATTTGAATTCTGTACATTATTAAAAAATGGTAATGTTTTTTTTAATTTTTTGTAACAAAACATACATAAACCGAAAACTCGATTTCATAAAAGTCTGCGTATGCGTATTAAAGTAAACAAAACTGATTGTTATAATTATACTTATGCTTTGTTAAACTTTCTGCTGCATTTGTGACGTTCTATAATTTGTCTAGAATACATAAAACTACATACTGGACATTTTTAGGATTAATTATGTATTTTATGAATTTGCATCCTATTTTCATTATTCTAAAATGTGTCCGAAAATGTATTAATATTAAAAATTCAAAATATTTGTGTAGACTTCTGTGACTGATTGTACAAATTGATAAGAACCGTACTACTTTTCAGATTAATTGTTCGAATAATTACAGCGATGCTTAGAAAACAATGAGGGGTGAAGAATGGAAATGTGAATTTAACCCTCTGTAACGCAATGCCAGTTGGAAGTTATATATTTACATATGAACTGTTCAAAACTCAAACTAGTAAACTTCATGAATTGAAATCACTTGATTTTTGAAAAATTGAACGTTAACCCTTTCAGTCATATAGCCGTACATGTATGAATATTCTTGAATACGGCTTGAATATTTTTAATATATCTTGAATATTCTATATAGAGTTTGTAAATTTAAATATTTTGCAACGTGAACCAATTTATACAAAATAGTGGATATATACGATTTTTAAATCATTGCAATGGTTAGTAAAAGTCGCAATATTGACATTAAAGAACGCATACCCGTATGAGTTATCTATAAAATAAGATCTGAAATATGCAAATTTCTCAAAAATTATTTACAATTCAATGGCTTAACCTAGTAATGATAATAACCAATTACCAATAGTGGAATTGATTAATATGGCTCCTAAATTGCTCATATGCAATTAAACGTATTTTATTGCGCTATTAGTGTTGTTGCAGTTCATTAGCACATTATTGTGCCAACACTATGTGATTTACTTGTAACTATTACAATTTCCTAGTTTTCGAGTCAATGTAAAATTATTATAATACATTATAATTGTTTCTCTTTCTTCTCTTCAAGCAAATGGAATTCATGTTACAGAGGATTAATAATATCATTTTTTGAAAAGAAACCAGTACGAACGGTTGTTCTTACCTAATTTTACGCTTTTTATACTTTTGATATATTTTTCATACAGTTGTACACGTATTCTATTATAAAATTCTATAATAAATGCAAAAGTTCTGTTGATTGCTGTATTACGTATAAGCAACTTTATCTCTATGTTTAGCTAAAAAATTAGCTCCAGTAGGTAAAAAAATTGCAATGAAATTACAGAGTATGTATAAGTGTCCTACTTTAATAATGAATAAATAAACGATATGTAAAAAGCTAAATAAAGGTGCTAAAAATAATTGTAATATTCTTATTACTTAAATTCCGCAATACTTCTGCGATTGATTTAGGATTCTTTAATAACTTTAATAACCATGTCAACGCTCGAAACGCAATCAAAGAAAATTAAATCCTCGCAGAGTTCGTGTACTATTTAAATAATTACAAAATATCGTTATGAACGCAAGCTTTGGAGGTTCTAAGCAATGAAGTGAGCAACCTGACAACCATGAAAATACTAGCCGCTCGAGAGAACAGTAATTTTGAAGAGGTTCCGCGCGTCTATCGAGCTAGAATGTGATTATAATTAACGAAGATGAGACGCGATTCTTGCATCGATTATTTCTTGCTCGCTGCTCACTGAAGATTCGAACCGACAGCTCCTTTCTCCCCCAAGTGAAACAACGTCGTCCTTCTTTCCTCATTATAGAACCTGGCAAATGGGGGCAAGTGCGACGAGGTGTAGCGAAAAATTAAATTTTTTCACTTTTACTCGTTTTGCTATTTCAAAGCTATTACGTTAACTTCTTTTTCCTCCCGCGATTTCATGCGTTTGTATTTTATTTAGCATCGATTATTTTCGTTCGATGTTTCGTAACGATTGTCATCAACGGGGGAGAATTCTTCAACGCAAGAATATTTTAATAGAAGGACCGGATGCCATTTTGTCCAGAACACTTCAGGTTGAGCATGTTTCGTTAAGTTCGTAGCTTGTGCTTTTGTTAAAAGATTTGTGCCAACGTTAATCTAAAGCCACATTGCTTCCAATTACAACTTCTATTTCTCATTATGCAAGTTCGCTTCGGTAATAATATTTTTTACAGAATTATTTAATATTTGACGTACATTCGAAATGTTACGTTATAATTAGACTGCGGAAGTTTATGCAAATGCATATTTTAGAGAAATGCATTGAATAAATGCGATTTTCACAGACATGTCTTTCATCATTGGATTTTAAAATTCTGCATAGTAGAAACTCATTTTTTTTAAAAGGAAAAGGCATCAATTCTTAACGGACAATTCAAAATAAATGATTGTTGTTCATTGTAACTTAAATTATACATAAATCCTAATATGAAGTAGTATTATATATATATATATATATAGTATAACAGGTAAATGATTTAATAATGAAACAGTTTATGTAATATAGTTTAACAATATACTTATAAACATGTTCAAAAGTTTAATATTAAGGTTGCACTTTGTTTTTATGTTACAAAGTTTAATAATTTAATGGTACGCAATATGACATGTCTAACAGTTATCTTTTAGAACAGTTTGTGTAATATTAAATACATTTCTATGTGTTACCCATTGTATACAATATTAAATGCGTTGATTGAACACAATTGTACGAATTTCCTAATCCCTACGCAAGTGCGTAATTACCAAACTTATCATGCAAATACTTTGCATATATTTAACACGTAGTTCACATATTCACTGCCTATCGTAACTGCATGAACTTCCACAGTCTATTAATAATATTCATCGCATTTGTTTGATACATTTATATTTTACTGGTATTTACTCGTTTGATATATTCGTGTTTCTTTATTAATAAATATGCATAACGGTTTTCTTGTTATTCACTGTACGAATATTATTCTCGTAAGCGATAGCACTATGATATTTTGTATAGCAAAGAAATTATGCGGTAGAAGTTTCATCAATAAGTAAAAATATACAGTACCGCTTAGAATTATTCAAACCATAAAGATATTTTATTTTACTTCAATTTTAATATACAGAAAATTAAATTTCCTATATTATAATTAACATAAATTAAACAGCAACTTATATGATGACCAATGTATTTCAAGACGATTCAATTTTTCAGTGTGTAAGAAGTACTACTTACCTCGTCAGAGACACTTGCCCCCCACCCTTTTTTCAGGTTAATATTGGTTATAATTAATTGAAGAGTGCAACGTATAAAATTAATATTTAAAAGTGTTTGAAATTACATTGAATTAACTTTTTACATTACTAAATTCAAGGGAAGAATAAACAAAATTAACGTGTGAGTTGGAATTAGTGCATTATTCAAAGAATTAATTAATAATTACACAACTAATTACCTGAACTGCTCACAATAAATGTTTTAATAGCTCGATTGTATTTAAAATATCTCATAAGGCCTGTTAAATAGGAATTGGAAATTTTTGTGCATATAGTACTTCAAAGAGAAATTAATAAAATATGTGTAAACACGATTATATTAATTAATATTACAATATAGTTCTTCAATCTTATGCTCACGTATTATTAAATAAAATTAATCGTCTGTAATTTTAAAACAAAATTGAACTACTTTATAAACTTTTTATTTTCTGCCCCGAAATTTTAATTGAGTAACTTTTATCATCACATAGTAAAACAATAACCTTGTGAAAAAATTAGTTGATAAATAAAATGACTTATACAAACAATTACAATACATTTTTGGGAGGATTGATTATATTGGACGTTTAAGTCCACTAAATAATATTTTTCTGTGGGATGCATTTAATTCTTTGTATTTGATATTCTAAATTATTTCAAATATTTTCTGTGACCTATATTATATTATGGCATTGCATAAATATAAGTCAATTTTATAACTGTGATTTTGTTTATCTTTTGTTGAAAATTTGTTTTCGATATAACGAGTACTTATTTTCAAATAATTTAGGATAACCTTTGCCAAAGGATATATTGTAATCTATTTTTCTGTTTCTCGTTAATATATAAAATTTATAGATGAATCGATCTGTCGTTGCGATGGAAACGTTCGCGATGCACTGATGACGCAGCATACATTACAAACCTCAAATCAAATGAATTACGCTGTAACAATTTGCAATCCCCAGGTAATTCGTTGCAAATTAAAAAGAATTAAAAAACAACGAATCCAATTTCTCCGAAATTAAGTTTACCTTTTGTACCGTTCACTTCTTTCCCCTCGTTTTTAATTTCTTCCACCGAACACACATGTATACAAAAAAAAGAAAGAAAATTGGAAACCCGTCAAATAGGTACCTTTGTTCAACTATTTATACCACTTTTGAGTGCATGTTTTGTAAATTGTAATTTTAAACAGAACGAATTTCCAGGGATTCATCTAACTGGTTTATTGCTATTTTTTTAATTATCTATGTTGTGTGCTCTCCTAGCACAATTTTTTTGTAGACTACTTGTACCTTTTATTATTTTTGCTTCTTGTATGTTTGCGTATTTCTAAAATGTAATGTCTTTTTTGTTTTAAAGTTACCCGGACAAATTAATTCTTGATATAAATTACATACATTTCACTTAAGATTTCATACATCCAATTTTTGCTCTTATCAATGTGTTATGTACTAAAGATTACATAAGTTTACAAGTATTTCTCATTCCTACGCACGGAATCATACAGTTTATATGAAATGCTGACGAGGATTTGAAATATGAAAAGAGTCGACTTAATGTTTTAAATCAAAGTAAGATAGATATATACAAACGAACTGCATATGTATTAGGTTGTCACATATGAAATGATTTATTTTACGCAGCTTGAAATATTCTAGTTACTAATTAAATAAAAAGATGCGCTTATAACTTCTGTACGATATTTCGGACATATTAATGAGTGTCAGATGCAAATAATGTTTTTAGTTTATTATTGTCGATATTGTCAAGGTTTATATTTTCGGTATAAAGACTAACGTTAAGTTTCATCATTGACAACTTATTTTTCTCCATACATAGATAATATTAATGATAAGGGTACTTCTATTGCACTGTAGTTAAACTTTTATCTTCAAAAACATATTAATAGAAAGAATAATCTTCGAATTTGGCTTGTAAGTATGATTACTTTTGTTTTATTATTTGCTACTCTTTGTTAAGATAGTTGATGATCTATCAATAATGTTAAATTCAGCCAGCTTCAGAATTTGTGTTTATGTACAGTAAACGTCATTTAGTGGTACTGTTAATTAACACTAGAGAATCACCGACATCTAAAGTATACTTATTTTGTCTTAAAGAAATAAGAATGGTAGATATTTGCAAAGCATATATAATTGAAGTACAATAAATCTTCATTTATACTTTGTACAAAAAAAAATCGCAGAATATTTTAAAAAGTGCTCCGTTGCAAATTTATATAATTCTTATGATTTTTTAACCAGTCATTTCACTAGCTTTGTAGTTCTAATATTAATTAGTGAGCAGAAAACTTTAAGCTAAAATCGATCATCTCATGTGCAATAACCTAATAATTAAATTTCATTCAGTATATAAGTAATTAGTAAGGAGTTTAGTGTTACCAACAAGATCTGATAGTACGTTTGATAACACATTCTATGCAGAGCCGTTTAATCTCCTTTTATGAGTTTTTCCTACTGCGCCATCATTGTTCCCTTTTAACTGTGCGGTAATCTTTCCCGGTTGTTAGAAAAAACTGGTCGATATCACAAGAATACCGTAGGTTTTTTTTAGCGGTAAAAAAGCGTATTGTTTCTTCTGCTAGCCAAAGCACCAATTTGCTTTTGCAAGTGTGAATATTAAAAAGAAATTCTGCTGCTTCAGCAATGGAAAAATTCTGATAGTTATGCTATCTTTTACAATTATTCCATTTGAAATAATATAATATACTTATATAATTATTGTATTACTTCGATAGTTTTGTCTTTTATTGACTCATAAAATTATGCTACTTTAAAATGTAACAAAATGAATTTAAAAGTACAATAATTCTATTTTCAAGAAAGATTTTGCATCAAGTAATTAACGGAAGTTGTTATTGGTATTATTTCATTGTGAGAAGATGTAAATATAATAATAAAAGTGTGAATTGTAATATTAAACTTGTTCTCATAATTAACTTAATATTGGGACCTTCTAATACATTTAGTCACGGCTAATAATAGCTTACTACTGCGATTTAATAAAAGAATAAGTAATCTCATAATCTTGAAAAATATCATCCAAGTTTCAAATATTATTATTATGCAAATATGGCATCATTCCTAATCTACATTCTTTTCAATAGTTTTTGTTTTCTACACATGCTATAATTCGAGTAATTATGAGTCAAATTAAACTGTACCTTTAACCACATTTTTATTATACTATTTAAACATTTTCAATCTTCCAGTTATTTCAATTAAAAAAAGTGGAACTCCTTCGCACGAGTAATTATGTCACTTAAGTAAAGAAGTTACTCTTTCCATAAATAAAATGTAAGCTATGCTGCCGCAAGTACCGTGACTAAAAACTAATTATTTAGTGTCCCATGAATTACCTTCTTAACTGTCGCCATTTTTATTGTAGTCGCTAAATCACAACACAATCCAATGAGCCTCCGTAATTATCCGATAAAGTTTTAATTATACCCATAATTATTTGTAACGCTAGATTACTCATTTCATTTAAATACGCGAGCAATAATAATGTTTCTTTATATTGTCACTTGTTTTATCATACATATAATTAAACATGACGAGAAGCGTTTAATTCGAAATAGATATATTTTAATTTTGTTAAAGAAGTATGCAAGTCTGTAACAATGAAAACTTTTCTAGATCTAAAAATGTTTGCCAAAAAATAAATTTTTTTACAGATACACAATAAGAATGCAAAATTTGAATTAAATGAAATCCATCGCGACACGCAAAGAGGTACTATTTTTTTAATTTATAATTACTATAGTTTTGATGCATCTGTCATATTAATAATAACAGATTAAAATAGGTTACTCTATACGTTTATCTGAATTTTTTTTTTTTGCATTTTTGTATACTAAACTTATCAATGCAATTATATGCAACACCGTCATTAGCATTACATCTTTAATATACAAGGTGACCCAGATATCATAGTAAAACCGGAAACAGACTAATTCTACGTAAAAATATACGTAAAAAATGTGTGAGAAAATTTTTTCATGAGAAGCTTAATTTGCAAGAAAATTGAATTTAGAGATTCGTGGATACTTAATTGCACTTAACTATTTCCAGACTTGATGCTTGTCTTAATGAATCGTAATAATGTTATGATAAATATCAGTACTATATTTATTAATGATCTCATTAATTCACGCTTACAATACTGTATTTTTACTTACATTTTTAGAAAGGGAAAACAAAGCGTGAAAAAATTGTGGTATCAGTCTACGAGTTCCTGATTTATAAAACAAGAATTTTCATGCATCAACAAGGACGTAACTTTTAATAATTCCTTCAATCATGTAGGTGTAAATTAACACGTATTGGTTAACCTTTTTTCGAACTTCTAAATTTAGTTCACAGTTTCGTCGTTTCATTAATTTGATTACTATGATCATAAACGCAATCTAAATCCGTAGCTGTGCTCAAAATTTAGTGAGACCATTCAGAATGAAATAATTTCTCAAATACTTATATCAGTCCCCATTGAAACGTATTAAATTTGAATCTAGGCAGGGCTTTTGCGTCCCCCATAATCCAATAAAGGATTAATAAGCGTATCAATAATTCTTGTGATAAGACTGACATTGTTCATTGGTACAAGCATAAAGCGCGGAAAAATTAGCATAAATGCACGTGTACCCATAGAATGCTTAAAGTTCATTCCTTTTAAAACAAAGGCTCTTTTGTATTATATATTTCATATTATCGACAAATTGTTTCACACAGAATCGTCCTGCTCCCAGTTATATCGTGATTACTGAAGTCACGTGTATTATTCATCGTTTCATGATATTCAATGGGTCCTTCGGGTAATCTTAAATTCGACAAATTTTTGTATTCGCTTCCTGTAGAATGCGTGATCAAAACTACTGTCTTTTGTCCCTTGCGATGGCTACGTGTTCATTGTGTCGAGCGAATAATTAGCATGGTTTTTTAACCGGACGCCAACCGACGGGGGTGATTTATTACCCACACAGTATATTGTTACAATAGCCGGTTAGATTCGAAGTTTGCAAAAGGCGTGGTGGCATAATTCGGCCGTAATGCATCCCATTTGAAGCGCATCGAGTATGTATGTATGCACGATCGAACGCGATGCATGTGTGTTCTGGTAAATTAAATATTCCTTGCAACACAGAACATTTTCAACGCAACTTTCCCGATTCGTTGATGAGAAAAGAACGACAACCAATCATTTCACATAGTAAAATGTACAGTGCATTTTTACTTTATTAAAGATATATAAAATTGCTAAAAATTTTGTGAGCTAGTTTATGTAACCCCATAAAAAATTCTTTTTCATACAATACAAATTGTTCGCGAGTATTGAACTGTTTTTTATTTAATAATCGGGTATTAATGTGAGTTCAGAGGCAGAAATATCAAAATAAGGTTGTCGTAATTTAGCGAAATGGTAGGATTATTATCTAAAAGGCTGTGAATTGTAATTCAGAAATTTTCCATGGGTTTGACGCATTGACTGCCAACGTGGATTTTGCGAATATGGTAAAAAATGCAAAATCGTAAAGGGTTATCCAAAAGTACCTTTAGGATGTTGAATGAGAATATCTGTCAAACGTCATGTTTGTTAGTAAAATAGAGGTGAAAAAAAATAAAAATTGAAACGAGAACGAACGAAGATAATAGAAATAAAAAAACGGATTAGAAAAGGATAAAGCTTGAAAGGGAAAGAAAAAAAGTGAAGGTAGGTGTTCCTATAGTCTATTTTGGATAACCCTATATGATTTGTGTGTGCACTTCTCTAATTTCGTATTAAAAATTCGATACAAAAGGTTATAGCTCCTATTTTTTTTATGTCACTACATTATTATACGAATCCTATAGAGGCACTCAACACGATGTTTTTCATTGCATCAATGACGAGAAAATTAATAGAAGCCGACAAATAAAACAGTGCCAAATACTAGATAACTCGTAGTTGACAGTCAATGTGTTAATAATTATTACGTGCTTTAATGGTTTCTGGAAATAAGTAAATGATTACTAGACTGGATTTTGATGTATTTAGAGAAAATGTAAGTATGCAAGAGTGCACAGAATGTACGAAATGTGCAATATTATACGAAATATTTAAAGTAACGCACAAATTATCTTTGGAAGGTGAAACAACCCTTCATTTAAGTTCCATTCCTTTAATTTCCTTAACACAGATATGAGTTCGAATAAAGATCCGCAGTTTAATGGTTACACAGGGTAAATGGCCCAATTACTGTCACTGTTCCTTTAACTGCCACTTGAATTCGTTTATTTAACAGCAAAGTAATGTACGAAGAATTGTAGATAAACAAATTTTAATACCAAATATGGACTTCGGTTTACGTAACAACGCATAGACATTGTATATTCGTTTCTGCTTAATATTTGACAATAAATATTAAGAGGTAAATGTGCTTTTGAACATTAAAACGTGACCAATATAATTATAAAGTATGGAACGTGTTATAGTTCAGTAAGGCGCGACGTTTACTATATATCTTATATCTGTTACACAAACTGACGTGTTAATATATGGAAAACGTGTTTCTATTTAAATGAAAAGTTTTCAAGTGACAGTACGAAGGACATTGAACTTTATCGTACATTTTCAATTACGTAGTAATGAATTTATTATATTGAACATATACAAAAGATGTTCATAAATAAAAGAGCTATTGAACAATATTATGTTTCAAACTGGAACGATCTTTATGTTAACGACGTTCTAAAATAGTTAAATAAAGTTACACGCGAATCTTAAACTGGCAGTACGTGGTACATTTACCCTATTGGTTCATTTAATAGGGATGTGCCAAAATAAAAGAATCTTGGAATATTTGTAGCCCTTTCAGTGGTGTGGACGCACAAATATAACAAATCTCGAATATGACACACAGCGTTTGCAAATTTGTGTTTTTCAAAACAACACACATAATTAGTGTAAAATGGCGGATGAATAAAGACATCGAATTCTAAAAATATCTAGGAAAACTTAATTAAAAATCATAAAATAAATCTAACTTACCACTGAAAGGTTTACACTAAAACCATTATTGAGATTTTGCTCTAATTTAAAGAAGTAATACACATTTAGGAATGCAAACGGGAACCGTACATATTCTCTTGTTCAGAAATTATATAATATCAATTATTCCGGTTATTCTTCTGCAACGAAATCCTTATATTTTGTCAAATTCACGTGTTTTTGAAAGTTTCAATGAATGTCAGATTACATTGCACGAATGCTTCGTGTTCTAGTTGTTTGCGTTTTTCCTGTTACAGTTTTCACTGTCTTTACTTCTATCCTGCGTTTAAAACTTATGTAGAAGCAACTTGAAATAAATGTCGTATTTTTTAAAACGACTCACGCTAGCAAAAAACGGAAATGCAAATTTTGGTGACTTTTCGTATAATTAAGACGTAACTTCAAGCGTTTTCAAGTGGTTTACCATATACACAATTATTATACAAATCTCCCACCTAGAATTGCGTTATCGTCTACATACTGTAACTGTGAAAATATGTTTTCTCATTTGTTTGTTTGTGTAAAAATATCATACGTTAGCGACATATTGATTGATAGATGTACTAGTACGAAGCAATTCGAGTATAACAGTGATGTACTGGAGTGTATTGTGCAGAACAATGTGTAAAAAATATATAGTCGCGTAACGCGAAAAAATAAGATAAAAAAAAATAGCAAAACGACAGTTGAATCTTCGAAAAAAAGGAATAAAAGTTGCTGCAACAATAAATAAATCGTCGTTCGTCGGAGTAAAGCCTGGATTCGTTCCCGTTCGATTTCTCTGCGAGCTATCGAAATATCTTAAACGCTATAGAGACACTTCCTTTGTGTAAACTCACCCAAATCCTATCGGCCTTTGTGTTAAAATAACTAGCTTTTTAAAAAGTAATACAACTATCTGCAAATTTGTATTCCTCGCCTTTTTTCAAGTAGCATTAGCTACGTAACGACAAATTTTTAATTACGACAAATTAGTGAAATTCACTGTAGAAGCTCGAATTTTTTCCTACGATTTGATTTGAAATTTCTTGCCCTATAATTACGAGTTACATTAATATTGAATATTAATTCATTGGAATTCTTCTTGTTACAAATGATATGATTTCGAAGAATCTTTAAGATTATGATATTTGAATTTTCTACGTCTCTTTTTTTAAACAAATTTTCAAAATCACCTTCAATTTTATATGTCCAACCCTATAATCTATTTTACCCATCAACTAGTAAGCAGCGAGACGAATTCAACGAGCTTATAAACAAATATTTTTGTTATCCAATGGAAAGCTACGGGTATAAAAACTTTCAGGCGAAATGTAATTTTATACAAACTGGATGTCACGCGATATCTTTGTAACGTTACATTTGCCTGAAAAAGGGCATAGAAGAAATTAAATGACATCACCTTAAAGGTCCTTCGAAATCATGTCATCTCTGACAACAAAATTTTAATCCGTATCCTTATAACGAAAATGATTCAGGTGATGACGTTAGGTGATCCACCTTCTAAATGTTGCATTATACAGGGTGTCTTAGTAATCATGGTACAATCGGCAAGAAGGTGCTTCTACTTGAAAAACTAAATCGAAACGGGCACGATACAAATTTCTCATAAGAGGCTTTGCGTTCATGAGAATCAAGTTTCAATATTCTGTAATACGTATGTATCTACGCTTATGCAATTCTCCATAGGCTTTCTGTGTGCACTAATACGTGATGCCAGTGTCATGATAAAAACTATTAATTTCAATTTTATTAATTTACATTTACATCGTTCAACGAATTATTGAAGATTGCGTCCTTGTTGACGCGTGCAAATTGTTACTCCATAATTTAGGGAATCGTAAACTGACGGCAGAACAATTTCACGTTCTAATTATTCTTTTCTTTCCAAAAATAAACAAAAATCGTGCAGTAATGTAAGTGTAAATTAATAAAATCATTAATAAATATAGTATTAGGATTTATCATGACATTATCACCATTCATTAACACAAACATCAATCCTGGAGATAGCTAAGTGTAGCTAAGTATTCACGAATCTTTAAATTCAATTTTTCCCGAAAACTAAACTTCTTATGAAGAGATTTGGGTCGACATTTTCGATTTATATTTTCGCGTAGTGTCGGCCTTTTTCCGGTTGCGCCATGGTTATTGGGATCCCTGTACAGAAGGCTAGGTGTGAAATATAAATGCCACGAATTCGAGAGACGCAAAGATTGGAAGAAGGAGCACGTGAAACTGAAAGGAAGAAACCGGTCGTCGAGTGTTCTTAGCGGCCAGTGAAGCGAAACTGTTCGAACGTGACTAGTAAACGAACAATGAATTCGTTCTTTGTACATCGAAATACCGAACGTGGTCGAGATAATATCTTTGCTGGCTCCTTGATACGTAGTTTCTCTTTTGTTCTTTTGTTACCTTGCCAATTGCTACTTGTTTATGCGTACAAGTATTTTTGAAAAATGATAGGTACGCAACAATACGTCATTATATTAGGTTGTTCAATAAGTTTGTATCGGTTATGAATCGCATCTTTATGGAGATTTTATTACAGCTTCTTCGTTCCAAATTTATCCTTTTGCAAATCGCATTCGTCCATTTTTAAATCAAGTTATCCTAAAAAATCAAATCGTTATTAAGCGTTGGCAGGAGAAGTGAAATCAAAATGGTGCAAAAAGTACAAAATTATAATTGTAATTACGAGTATAGATACGAAAACTGTACGTATATACTTAATACGTAACTTGCTGTAATACAAGAATCGGCAAATTATCTTCCTTTTTCCAAGGGCCAGATATTAGATAATACTCAACAAAAAATTATTGTCTAGAGTAGCTTGATTTACAGAAGGATAAATTTGATTTGCAAAAGATTGAATTTGCTTTGCAAATTGGCCAAGTTGATTTGCAAACGGGTGAATTTAGAGTGCAAAAGCTGTATGCACCGGAAGAAGTGTGGCCTTTCTGTCTAAGGTAAATACAGAATCAAATTTAAATCGAATTTCTTATTACATTTCGCATACACGAAATAACATAATGATAGCGATATTATTATAAGATTAGTGCATTGGAAATTAGATCATGCATTTTACAAGTACTTCGTTAAACTGAATTACATTTCAAGAAGGTTTAAATTACTTAAATTTTGTAATATAAATTCGCATGAGTTTCTAGTGGTATTTAATTTTGCAGAATGAATGATTCGAAAGCGACTAGCATCTTTTAACAATGCCAATTTTGTATTCTTAATGAGACACGTTCTGAGTGAACGTCTGTCTTCGAAGAAAATCGATTGAAAGGAGAAAATACAAAGGAAAAAGCTGTTTAAATGTAGATATGTTATTTGTTATTTTATGTTCTTTTGCTGGAAAAATAAATATTTTCTTAATAATAGAGAATGATTATTACAAATTTATTGGACAACCCGATAAAAGTTATATTTATAAACAAATACTATTTGATTTTTACTAATAATGGTAGTTTAAATGAAGATTTAAAGAAAACGCAGAATGTTAGTGGATTTTCCAATGATAGATTGTATCAATGATTTTATTATTATTGTTGATACAATACGATTTACTAGCGCTAGGTATACGTATGTAGAGTTTTTTAGTGCCTAGAATAGTTTCCTTCTTAATGTATATTGCAGGTCTTTGATTATTCTTATACGAAAGATTAATTCAAATTACTTACTTTTCATTTAGTGTCAGTAGACAAAAGTCAGTCTTGAGATGTATTATATTTATTTATTTAGTAGAAATGAGTATGCTACGAATAATCGCTAGCTAGTATTCCCATTTTAATATGTTCTTCGTTATTTTAAGAGGAAGAAAGAAAATGACAATTTTCCTATTTTTTTTACCTTTAAAAATAGAGTATGTGAAAATGCAGAGAAATTTAGTTTATATTACATATTACGAGTGCACTTTAAAACCGTTTATTAAGCTTTGTCGATTTGCATATAAACACTCCCTTGCAAATTCTTGAAAGCAGCAAGAATGTTAAGATTATGCAGATTTATGTTAATATTTTCATTTGGAATTTTTATTCTCAATTTTACAGTCTTATCTACTTATTATTAGAAAGATCGTATAACTTTATATTTATTCTTACGTTTCTCTCATTTAAGGAAGCATAGATAGTATGAAATTACCTAAAGAATTATCCACATAAGGAAATTCTTAACAAACCCTTTTTAATATAATTAATCAAATAATTTACAGGATATCATACTTCCGTATAATATTTATTGCTGAATAGAAATTCCTCTATCTTCTGTTGAATATCATATTAATTACGTTTTAGAAACTGGCAAGTTAATAATAAAATTGTATATGCTACTGATAAATAAGAAAAAAATTGATTTAAGTTAAAGATATTTATTAAACTTACTTTTATCCGGAAATACTAGCTGTTATATATTTATATGTATGATATTATCTATGATAAATATTGATTGTACGTTCTAATTACATTCCTAGCGAAAGCGATTTTGCGAATGTGTGATTTGTTACATGCACATATTTGAAAAAAAAATATAAGAAAATAGAAAAGAGCGCTTAATAATAACGTAGACTGTAGATTAACGTTTTTATAATTGCTTAGAAGCAACTAAAAATAAGAAAACCAATATTTTCCTGTCATAATAACAATTACCTATGAATTTTCATTATACCTGTTAATTAATTCCCTTATACTTAAGCAATAGTTGCACTATGTAAGTATATATTATAGAAAATTAATGTGGTCGTTGAAAAATAACCTAAACAAAATAAAAACAAAAATATTCTTAATCTCAATTTCTTTACCTTTCACAATTATCATGTTTTCTTTGTCGTGAATATTTTAATAAAATATGCTGCATTAAAATACTTCCATGAAAACCTTCTGACTAAGATACAAGTTTAATGTTAAAATGGAACCTTGACATTTTTATAAATTCTTATATTCGTGTATGAAAGATTTTAAAATCAGTTATAAACGATGGATTATTTTCTTAATACTAAACTTGTTCTTCCGTGTGTTAGAGCCTTTTTTACATCGTTTGGGTTTCATCTGTATTTCAAAATACAGTCGACTGCATAGGAGTTTGTGCACCTATCGCATTTACCATGTGTAACAGTAAATAAAAATACACGAATACAATTAAAATATCCACAATTTCTAAGAACATTAGCTTATTCCATACTAATAAAGATTAACTTTTGTGTTTTTCGTTTAAGTTTTATTGTAGGAGTGTAATTTTGTTCTGTTTATTGACATACTATGCCAAATCCAGTAGGTGGACGAACAAATAGACAACCGACTGTATAAAATTTTGCAAGTGTAACATTTACACGTGGAAGTGTAAATATATGTAATATATTTAAAATATAGCTATATATAAAATATAGCAAGTAAATATATAAATGTAATATAATAAATATAGCAAGAAATACTTATATGTTTCGTTACTTGCTTCATCCCTTCGTGACATTTGAGCATTTCGCAAATGTTACACACGCGTGCATCGCGTCAAACTATTCCACCGGAAAATCGATCGCACTTAAGTCGAATGATTCTGTTGGCCGGAGCAACACGCGGACGTTTGACGTGCCGAGTAATAATCAGAATTGATTTGAAAAGCCGTGTTTACGCGTCGAGCGAAGGAGATGGAACGAATGCTTCTATAAACGTGTTGTAGAATAAATTATCTCGCCGCGGCTTCCGACTTGTTACCTGTGCTCCTTTTTCTTTTTGTCTCTTCCGAGCTATTTGCTTTTTTCTTATGTTCGCTAATAAAGGGGGATTAATCGTCGTGACGCAATGAGATCGCTCGCCTCTGATCTGACGTGCGCTTGATTTGATCCGGGAATCGAATCTTGCACCTCGTGGTCGATTAGACGGAGAGAAATGACGCGAGGTGAAATTAATTGTTCCTAGTACGACTTATGGCGGTGTTATTACGAGGAATATTTTTTTCTTTAACTGGCTACGGATGGTTTTTCTTTGGTCTTGTGCACAGGTCGGCAACTTGCGAAGCATTTTTTAAGTTCTCGCGTCGATCTGTTACTGCGAAAGACAGAAAATTAGCAAACCCTAAGTATTACCGGTTAATCCTAGCATTTACCATCAACATTTTGTAAAGCTTTCCATTTTGGACTTTTATCAAATCATTCCGATAAATATGAAAGCAATTGCTAAAAGTCTGTTTTGTCTGATTGTGATTTTGCTCTTTAAGTGAGCGAGTATGTTTTTTCTTAATTTTAATTATTTTTCAATGTTTCATTTTAGACTTTTATCGATTCGTGTTGCTAAATCCTAGGGTAAAGGTCCGAAATGGAAGGCTTTACAAAATGTTTCTTGAGTTTTACCATCTCATAATAGTGAAACCTAAGATTTACCAATTCTCGGGCTTTTATAGTAATCGATCTACTTTGAAAATTGTGTAGAGGAAGTGGTCCAAACGTTGGTTTCATTTTAGCATTTTTTGTCGAACCTATTGAAGATACCTAATTTTTTACATATCATTGTATATCTATAACATGTTAGCTTTCCGATGTGGAATCGAAATATACCGAACAAAGCTAATGTTTCCAACAAATTACAAATTTAAAGTAACAGTGAAAATTTTCATTTTTTAATGTGTGGTTCAAATATGAGCCACTCGTGAAGTAACGAAAAATAAAAATGACAACTATTTTTGTTTTCAGAAACCTGTTCTTTTTATTGAAAGTAGGGAAGAAAAGCTCTTAACGTTAGCAATATAGTGTTCTTAGCAAACTTATTCTTACTTCAACAGAACTAGAACAATGAAACAAACATACCTATGGAAACCTTTACGATCGCGAAATTCGTAACAATGACACTGTTTATAATAGAACACGTTGATACAACAAACGATGGCTACTATTTCTTCTGTACAACTTTATTTGTTCTTCGGTGGTAGTACTGCACTGTTCCTGACAGAGGGCAAAACTTATTGTTAGTAAGGCTTATAATTTAACTAGCCCATGTTCAGACCCTAGCCAATATTTGGACCAACTCTTCTACATTTTAAAATAATTGTGCATTGAATTTACTTTAAGCTTACAGCTTCCCGCATGAACTCAAGAATTCGGTAATTTATTTGTTACTTTACCTTATCCCACATGCGTGTAGTCGGACAAACGAATATAACGAAATCGTCAAGTGTGCCTATAGTTATCAAAGTACCACTAACGGGTAGTGAAAACATCGATATATCGATGTAAGGATACCATTGGCTAACTACCATCGATGTTCATCGCTACATCGATAAGAAAACATCGATGTTTGACATTTCTTCTTATTAGCGTTTAAAATAAATGGACTTGAATGAATTTAAAGAAAGAACGAGTTTAGAGTTTAGCTATAATATTTCTTATAATTATCCCAATGTTCGTCAGGTAGGAAAAATTGCCGGCCATAAAACGGCATACTACGTGAGTAGATCTACAGTTGACAAATTTTAAACTTCGACACATCGATAAGCGATGTATCGTTTATTTAAACTGTCGCGTTAAACTTTCAATATTCAAAATGAATCACCACTTTTTAGCTTTGATATTATCGATTGCCCAGCATCGATGATTTCGATGGTATCGATTTCCAAACGTCGATGGTAAAAAGATCGATATATCGAAAGAAAACATCGATGTATCGTTGCCATTGCTATTCCCGAGGCGTATCCACAACTGAGCAAATTTAGAGACTTGCATCATACTAAAAAAGCCTTAAAAGAAAAACACTTTAAGTCTGTGTATCCTGCAAAGAAAAAGCTAAACCCCGAGTTTATATCCTGACGGGGGGTGAGTTCGTTGTTTCAGCTAAAATCCCTTCGAGTTACCCTTAAATACTTGCATTTTGATCCTTTACAAATTTTACGATCTCGCTATATTTGCTCTTCCAACTATATTAAAAAAAGGGAGATCAAATTTTGCGTCTGTTATGGAGTCAATAATCAATAAATTGTAACAACTTTAATCCTTGAAATGAATACAGGCACTGGTCGCGAGAGAATTAATTTGCCACTCAAATTGCCAATATTTGAAACGTAGTCACTTGTTCACCGAGAGTCTAGAGGGCGATTAACTTGTTTAATGCACGCTTCTTGCATTCAAATTGTTATCATAATAGCGTTTGCAACGACGAAATTAATTAGTTGAGAGGTTCGTAGTAGAAGCAGTCCTTGTCGAGATTCACGAATTTCGCAACTTCATGTTTTAATTGGATACAGTTCTCATTGCGATACGAGTACAGATAATACCCTTAACAATTATGTAATACTATGTATACAATTTGTTGATCGGAAACGAATTCATCAAATGAGCGACTTGCAGCAGTTTGCCGCTGCGTTTTCGCTTTTACATCGATCAATACAAACATACGATCCTATGTATTAATGAACGAAACAAATGATATTATCGCTGCAAGGCAGGATCTGTATTTGTTTAAAAATGCGCAAACTCGTCACCAAGTAGCCGCTACAAGTTGCGCTTCGCGTGAATTGCATTAGAGAAACTATTTTCTGCTACAACGCGGAGATGATGCGGTGGCGGTAAGAGCCTTTTCACATTATCCGGTTTCTGCCATCCGGTTTTCGTCATCCGGTTGAAAATGAATGTTACGATCATACGTCGTATATTTTTTTTTTTTTTTGTTAGGTGAAGACAACAAAAACAGGGATGCGACGTTTCGTTTATTTTCAACCGGGTAACGAAAGCCAGACGATGAAAGACTTGATGCAGATCAGCGGTTTGTTCGTTGTTTGTAATTGAAAAAAAATAGGAAAAAAGCATAAGATCGCGCGGCGAAATGCTCGTCCTCATCGAGCCTTAAAGTAACCATTCATTGATGTTAAAAATAAGTTTCGTGCCATTTTCTCCTTCACCGATGTACAATTATATATATATCAAATTTACTTAATTATGTACAAAATGATTGAATACTTTTGTGAGCAAGCGTGAATTCGTACGTTTTCTTTGCAGTTTGTACTTCGGAAGTGTTACATTTCACTTTGATTTTAATTTTCACTATAATTCGAGCTTCTACAGTTTCTACATTGAAAACCAAACACGAAAAGGTAACATTTCAATAGATACTATTGCACTGTTATTAATATACGTGGTTTTATTTGAAATTAATTTCTCGTATTCAAACGGCGGCGTTACTGAAAATACAAGTACTCTCGACACGAGATCGATGCTATTTTAGTCAGAACACGATTTCAATGGCTCGTTCTATACGAATCCATTATGAAATTCCTGTTCCAAATGTAACAGCACCACTTTCCAAAACGTTGAATATTTTCTTGTAATGTAATACGCTTTATTCTACACAAGCTTCGTTATCTTTTCTGTCTTTTCTGTAGTGGCTAATAGCAAGTGGGTGAGAAAAAGTGATTAGAATTTTGCGAATATACAGTGAGTCACAAAATGATTGGCACAGTAAAGGTATGTATGTAAAATAAAAAGAATATGGTTAGTTTTATATGGTTAGATGTTAATTTAAAGTTTAATGTATGCATTTTCCAATAAAACAATATTGAAAGAGGCAACATCATTTTGTATTTCTCGTATCAGTCTGTTTCCTTTTCGCTTGTGTGCTAATAATTTTCTGACTCGCTGTATATTTCAGTATACCACGTTGAGACTCGCAAAAGATAACTTAAATATTATTTATAAATTCAAAGTGAAGCATGTAAAGTTTGATGGGCAAATACTATAAAAAGTATTAGTATAATAGAAACGTTTTATGGGAAAGAATTGAAGTATTTTATTGGACAATGTATTAAAAAATATACAATTGCACGTGAAAAAAGTTGACTTGGCTTTCAAATATCTTTGACATCTTTGTCCTTTAACGCACTTCATTCTTCCTAACAATATTTTTCTGTTACACTAATACTTTCTAATAACATTTGGTTGCCAATTCTTATTATATTTCATTCCGTTTAAATAATAATCAGTTGTCAAACACCTAGCAACAAAAAACGAATTTCTGTTCAGATCCTATTTTTTCGATTTCCTTTTCCGTGAAAATACGAATCTGCATAAACATCTGCACTTTAATAGTCACAGGATCACGTTTTCGTTTTCGAAATGACGATAAATTTACGTTTCGTCGTTGCTTTTTCTCGCAGAGATACGAAGCCAAGCAATTACCATTCTTTTCGCGGAAATAAGAAAGCGCAGATCGCGATCGTTTACGTGTATACGGAAGCAGAAAAGAAGAGAAATGAGGGAAACGGAAAAATGGTAGGGAAGAAAATGTTTGGAGAAGAACGAAGGGTAGAATTTATTCTTGAAAATAAATTCGTGAGAACGGCGGCCTGCGATGTCGAGTCGCCTTGCCTTGAAACAATCCCATTTAATTTGTCCAATTTCGCCCAGCATATGAATTCGCTGACCAAATGGGAACCATGGAACATCAATCGTTTAGTTTAAAACATTCCGTTGAACAGTTTGCAAGAAACTTCTGTTCGTTAGAGTAAAAAGATTATTGAGTACTTTAAGTAATTATCGCGCTTCGAAAGAAGCGACTGAAAAGGAATTGTGAGATTGAAAGAGTCGATCATTTACTCGCATTCTCTTTGCACACTTTCGCGCGACAAGCACTCGTGCATTCAATCTTTCATAATGAGAAATTAATCGGAAATTAAATGAGCGGTTTTGTTGAAGGATGTTATATAATGGTTAATGAAGTTTCCGGTCGAAATGCAACTTCATTATGTTGGATTAAGAAACCACCTTTCAAAGTAAAGAACTTTTGCTTCTTGAAAAAATACAGTATGCAATTTAGTTAAGAAAATACTATGCTATGCTTTAGAATATTCACGGCAAGAAGGATTTTGTTAATCCACGATCGGAATTGGAAAATATTATTAAATATTTAGTTTCAATTTACAGTTGATAGGTACAGTGATTACACTTTATAATTGGCTATCATTCCAATTTAAAGTACTTCTGTAATGAATTGAATTGAACGGTGCACTCATTTATAGAAAATTGATTCGAATATCGTTTGCAATGATGTGCACCAATTTAGATCTGTTACTGCGTCGCTCATTAAGGTTATAATCAAAAGGGTACTTATGTTTGAAATATTTCAAACGATTAATTTTTATGCTATTGGATTCTTCGTCGAAGAGGAATTCTTGAAAATTTATCACTGGAAATCATTTTGATGTCGACACCAACTACGTTTAAAGGGATTAAAATAAAGTTTAAATCTTAAGTTTCATTACTGTTAACAGATTGAAACAAATATTTTTGCATGTATGAAAGAAACAAATTACAGTTTATACAAGTATTTTTTGTTACACGTAAAATAGTAACTTTGCAACGTTGTTTGGCTATCTGTTTATTAGTAATTTAAAAAGAGAATTTAAAGTTGTATAAATAAAAATATCGGTTTAGATGAAGGTAGTTGAATATCTCCAACTACTAATTGCTTTCGATTACGGTTTGTTAGAGTTCCCTTTGTTAATGTCTGTATATTTAAGTAAACATTGTTCAAAAAATGGCGGGTGAACAACAGCATTCGTATAGAATAATTAAAATCAATGTAACTCGTAAAAACGTCGTTAATTCTTGATTTTTAATTTCAATAACATTGAGTTCCGTATATTAATTACACCTTCAACCAACAAGTATTAATTAGAAGAAAATAAGATAATTTTTTGTAAGAAAATAATGTCGATTTTATAGGTATGAAAGAAAATCTGTTTATCATATAGTCATTATTTTAATTAGAAAATGGTAAATAAATATTTTATTTTTTCCACCATATAATCACCCACTAAGAATAGTTTCTTCTATACTACAGGTGACTACAGTCATCCATCGAAATTTCGCGATAGTAAAAAAAATCTGCCTACACATAGTAGCATATTCTGATATCCCTAAACTAGTAGGTAGTTTAGTATTTGTAAAATAATAATTCATTAAAAAATGAATAATTTGCAAGATAGACATTATAGGTAGGTGTTATAGTTATAGTTTTATCACACCGATAGCCAACGTCGACGTAACGAAAGGGTTAAAAGGCACGAAAGGGTTAATTTTGTGAGGAAGTTTAGATCTATCAAAAGATGTCATTAGTTTTTAACCAAACTAAGCTTATCAAAAGTGCCCATTAAAATAGTTAAGAAACAATTAATCTATGATTAGAGATTGTTTTTTCTTGTAAAATTTCAAAGGAATTTAAAAAAATTAGCCTTGTAATTGGCCATAACGATGATTTTCGTTTAAGGGTGCTTAAGGGGCGTGAAATATCCGGTGATACCGGTAACAAAGAAACGTTTCATTCGCATTATGTGGCAGAATGCTTGAACGAAAGCGATGAGGAGACGGTTGAAAGCTTTGGACGTAGTTTGCGACAAGTAGCGACAGTCGGATGGCTTTTTGAATATAATTGAAGCCCTTGCGGATGCGACCGTCTCTCGCTTTTATAATATCGCACACCAACACAAAGACTACGATAATTAAAGTGCTCGACGACGACTGAGAGAAAAGAAGATTCAACTAAGAAACGCTAGGCGTGTGCTGTAATGGCCTAAGATAGAAGAAAGAATACAAATTGAATGGCAGTAATGAAAATCACGGGAATGAAATGATTAGAGGAAAAGTGTAATTGCTTATTTTAAGAAAAAACAGCCCACGTACTACGCGAAATTTTATAGACGGAATATGGGACTGTTCTGTATTTAATGAAGCTTGATTGATTTCATGTTCGCGTTTAATATTTATTTTATAATTATTACTGCATGATCCCAAAACTGTACCAATAATTTAAATATAGTAACTACAAATATTCCGCAAAAAGTTAATATTAATATATTAATAATTTCAATTAATATTAAAATTATTTTTACTATTTTACCATTAATATTACTATTTTGTCTGCAAGCTTCAAAGAGTTAGTAATATCAATATAACTTTAAATGAAAAAAAACGTGTACAAATGTATGCACTTATGAAATGAACTGGAATTAATCTTGTATAAATACATCTTGTTAGAAAATAGCAAATATGTTAGGGCGCTGAAAAGGGCGGAGATGTCCGAGAGATGTACGACGAGGTATCTCGCGAGAAAAGACGCGGTAAGACAAGCGTCGAGGAATGTCTGTTTGTTGCGCGCACGGAGTGAAATGAGAAAATGTAAAAGCACAAACAAGAGTAGAGAAACGAGTTCCAGCAGAGCATACAGCTTTCTGTCTGTGAATTATTACGGTCTTATTTTCGTTCAGCTTTCTCGACAGCGAAGTCATTAATTTTTCGCATTTCAACTGAATCGAACGACGGCCAATATTATTTTATAAATTGCATTTATTATTATTCACGTTTCACGATTTGTAATGTACACTACCGCTCAAGAACATTTGAACGTTTACTTATTTTCGGCGGATACAATTGAATTAGGAAAATTTTGAGTAAAGAAAGCTTGAATGATTTATTCTATATCAAGATATGGCCCACCATTTGTTTTTGTACCGTCTGTAAATTTCTTTCTAAGCTAAAGAAAGAATTCCGTTCGTTTTATCAGTAATTAATTATTACAGATGGTTGCAATTATAAATGCACTTTAACTTCATTAATAAAGGAGACACTTTTTATTTTGCAAGTATTACGTACATAAATTAATTCCGAGCATTTGGAATTTGATAAAATTTAATATTTATTAACAAAAAAATACAATACTGTTTTCTAACTCGTCTGAGTAGTAAATGTTTTAATAAATGGCTGAAATATACAATTTATTGATTCCATAAGAAGGTAATAAGTAACGCCATTTGTAATTAAATAGTTAATCATTTTAGTAACATTTCATTTGCAATTGCTATAAATGTATCCAATTCAAAATTTAAATGTGTAAGAGGGTATAGAATTGTAATAATACGTTACATGCTATTACTATAATTAAACTCAACCCAAAAATTAAACGTGTAAAAGGATGTAGAATTTTAGTAATACTTTAAGATTTCTTACTATAATTGCACCCAAATCCGAATATTTATAAGCGGCAGTGTACTTACGTAGATTAATACATTTTATATTTTGTCAGGATTACGCCATGATAAAAAAATGGTTGCAAAAAGTTATTAAATACTTGTACTTCAGTTACTTAACTAAGTTTATGCATTTCTCGAATCAAGCTATTTCTGATATCAGTTCACGTATGATGTACGAACACTTTCTATTCTAATATGAATTGCTATTCACAAGTGAGATATCGAAAGAAACAGCACGTCAGTTACGACGCTTAGGAGGTTCGATCAAGAGATGAGAGAACAGTAAATACATTTAACGTCACTTTATCGTATACGTTCTCAAGGTAAGTATGATAATTAAGTGAACATACCTTACGGCATGGCATTTTGTACACCTATCGAACTTCCCTGACACTTCGTGGTTTGATATTGTCAATTAACGAGCCCTTTCCGAGGTGGATTGATATAACCAAGCATCGATTTTCATAGATAATACCCAAAATGTATATTCAAGATAACTTCGTAATTTCAAATGTATTGTACAAAGACCAGAGCGTTTTAAAAGTTACCATTTAATCGTTCTACAGTGGAATCCGCTTATTATGATCACATTGGGAATTTCAATTCTTTATAAGGACATTAATAACATTACAAAAAGAATACAAAATTTTCATTATTGAAGTCAATTTATTAGAAACAATTATGACATTTGTACACAGTTTAATGGGTATACTATCTTTGTATTTGTTTTGAAAGGATAAAGAGATCGCTTCAGGACAAGACTAATGTATTCACGTATTTTCTACTAACTCTTACCGCGTGCTCGTGTAAAAGCTTCGGTTTTTTAAAGGTATTCTATTTTGCAGTTATTATATAATTATATTGTATTGGTATACATATTATGAAACCATCAACAAATGATTCACTTATAATAACTATTATTTCCTAATTTGCAGATAATAAACAAGAAACAATTTCCTTCCGATTAAACAAAACTCGGGTTACAGATGGTTGAAAATGAATTTTATAAAAAAGGTCCATTTAGTACGAATTTCCTACGAAATTTGTATTATTTGTCCTCAAGTACAATTATCACACGCGATATTGATAAGCGGGCTATGATTATAATAGGTGGATTATTTTGAACTAATTTTATGTAGAATGTTTTGGGTCCGGCTTATTGTGATGACAATAACCGATTGATAACATTATTAGTGATTACAGTAACCGATTTCCACTGTAGTTATGTTTGTAGCTGTTAACTTCAAATTTTCCTGCAACGTTATTAATTGTAATCAGTTGTGTCATATAAAAAGGCTGACCTAATATTATTATATTTAATACGTACTTTTTGTTTTATGTAAATTTTGTATAGGTAAATTTTGTATTACGTAATTTTTATTTTACATTCTCTATTTATACGTTCTACCTTTTGTCTATACTTGTGAATAGATATTTATATTTTTTAACAATTTATATTCAATATTTACATGAAGGAAATAAAGTGTCTTGTCAAATATTGCCATTAAATTAACGTTACAGGTGAGCAAAAATACAATAGATAAATATTAAAAACTTCTGAAAACGATTCTAAACTGGTGTCCACGATTTCGAAATCAACCCTCTAAAAATTCTAGGGTCATTTTCGACCCAATCGTGTTTTTATTTTTATAATAAATTTCCTGATTTTGAGAAAACCGTAAAGAAAGTATAATTAATATGTGTAATTCTAAATTTCGATATTTACGTTGAAGCTTCTTTGTCTCAAACGTATAAAACGCGTCTAATGAAACCAGGATACGATTGAATCGAATAAAATCATGAAGACCGTTAGAGGGAAAATATAAAAAAATATCATAATCAATTGTTTATAGGAAATCAAATTTTGTCAGTATACAATATATATATATATATATATATATATATATATATAAAAACAATAAATGGATATGAGTTCGTATCTTATTCTCACTTTAGATCAATCCAGTCGATATTTCATTTAAATTTTAATAACGTTATTGTAGAGCCGGCAACGTTATTTCAAACTGTTATTTCTTACTTCGACTTTAATAAAATTTGCTCAGCCCTGCTTTCAACTTACTTAAAACAAACTTTCTGTTATAGGGAAGCAGTATTTCAAAGCGCAGAGGTGGTTCATGCTTTCTCGTATGTTGTTATTCGGAACAATGCACCGGCGCATTTTATGAAGATTCCGTTGGAAAAATAAAGGTTTAAGGTACCAAAGAGGTAGTTCAGTTTGATAAAGGAGACACGCATTTTCGTTTTTATCGAACTTTAAATCACATTTTCCTGCATATATAAGTGCCTTCCTATTATCGAAAATTTACGAACTTAACTAAAATTTAAACCCTGGTCAAGCATATTCATAAAGAATTGTGCTACTGTTTTATTGGACTTTTGAAGCTTTATATATCATTATTCTACCTTACAAACAGAAAAATTAGTCAAATGAATTGAATTTAACGCATGTTAAAACAGGAAATAATTTGCTGAAATAACTTGCTGTACATAGCATGAAATTTATACTCTAATTGGGCATCAGAGAAATATGGAAAACAAATAACTGTTTCACATTATGTTATTGATATGTTCCTTCAAGTTGAACACTACTAAACGTTCCCTATTTCCCCCCTTAGCCTTCGTATAATAAAATTAATAAGTAAAAATGATTTGGAAACATTAATTATTTCAACTCTATCGACAGCTAAAAATTAATTAACCGAATGCATTAATCATCCTTTTATCAATGTAGTTTAAATTATTCCGAAACGGTGGACACCGTATATTACCGCAATTCTAAAAATTCATTTTCAGTATCCGATGTTCCTGTCAAACTCGACAGGATTGATTCAGACATTTCCGTCTACGGATCGTTAACGCGAATTTATCGAGCCTTTACGAGCCATCCTTTCGATTCTCCACCTCTTCAAGATAAATTGCCCTGCTCTTCGTCGTTTTCAACGTGCCTAGAGCCTGTTTCGACTCCCCTTCAATTAATTTTCCGCGTTCCAATATTGCGGGTGTCATCCGCGACGGAAGAAACGCCGATTTCTTCGACGTACAATACATAGATGCGTCGAACGCTTGAAGTCGGAAACGGAACGCGCTATTGGAACAGAGACAGCCCCTGACATCCAGTTCAACGAGCACTGAGGCATTTTAATTTAGCCTTGATCGCCGATAGAAACGTAAAAGGGACAAACCGATCGGGGGAAAGAGAAAAGAATACGCAAAGATAAAATCGCACGAATCGACAGGCGTTGAAATTCGACAAAAAAAAACTAACGTTTGTGGAGCGGTGAACAAAGTTTCGATATCTGTGCGTGTCAGGATAATAGAGTGACTATTAATCTTGGGTTATTGCATAATAAATATAGTTTCTCGATGACGGGTCCTTTCAATCATTTGATAATCATGTGACATTTAACAATTGATTTGTGTCGCAATAACGCCGACTAAACGTGTTGAACTTCATACAGTTTTGTATACCTTGAAGAATGAAAAGAATGCGAGATGGGATATTTTCACCTAGACGGGCAGTATTATTATTGAATTTTATTGTGCGTGAAATTAAAATCTTGGACTTGGAAGAAACCAATATATCTCCTCTTTCCTCCAGATCCAACAACGTAACAACGTAATAACAATTCGAAACTCTGGAACGGAAGATCGACGAGCCTTTTGAACAGTTCGAGCAGACTTGTTTCGTTCGAACATACGCGGCGAATAAGTAAACTTTGTCGACCAATATGTTTTGGATTTTTTCTGTTTTAGTTTACGAAGTATTTGTGAGACAGCTGGGCTACGTGTTGCGAGTATAGTATGAGAATAAAAGTGGGAAATTTTTTGTCTTGTGTGCGTGACGTATATTGCTAGGCGACTCGAAGGAATGGCTTGTAAAGTTCCGCGCAGTTTCATTACTTTGCTTTTATTCCCGATATTTACGCCATAGATTAAACCGAAAATAGAAGATAAATCTTCTTCTTGATCGTGTGAGGAATATTTCTTCGGCAACAATATTAGGTTGACGCATAAACAACGTCGATTTCTTCTGACGGACCAAGCAATCACCGCTATGCAGAGAAACTTGACGGAATTTACAAAGAAATGATATTTCGCTTCGTTTTAAAGTGAAAGAAAAGAAAATAAGGAAATACAAGTAAATATTAAAAAAACGTATTTTTACGTGATCGATAGTTAAGTGGCAATACGGAAAAAAACATACTTTGATATTTATTAATGGAAATTAATTTCTGCGAACAATTTCTATAGAAACAATATAGCTGCGTATAATAAAATAGAAACGCATGAACTTTTCGTTCAACTCAACAGATTTTTTTTCTTTATGGAACAAATTGCCGTCCCTTCGAATTGTTTTAATATTTCAAAGTGGAATGGGAACGCCCCACTGTGCATACATAAGTAATAAAAAGGCGGGACACTTTTTATCCCACTATGCCCCAGAAAGTTAATGGTCGAGCTAAGAATCACTGCTTTAGTTTATTCACTGCTACGGTGACTGCAAAAGTATTCGTACATACCTAAATTTTTCAACGCGATGATGTTTTATTCGATTCCATATTTTGATTACTACGCGATAAACTTGCATAAGCGTATGAAAAGTACTATTTAGGATTGTTTCTTTTTAAAGTCGTGTAAGTTCATTTCCTTCTCTTTTGATATATTAAAGGTTTTGAGTTTGCTTCTACTCAAAAACTCTGATACGGTTTGCGTAGCTTGTGGACGTATTTATGATCTCAAATACGCGTAAATTAATCACTCAAATCGTTTTTTTTTTTTTGACAATTAACTAGGCCAATATTTTTTTTCAGAAGACTGAATGCACTTACATCGCTTTCAAAATAAATTTTTAAGCCATTCTATTTGTAAGCCAAATTTCAATTAATGAAAAAAATCCCGATAATTCTAATACACAAATGTAAATTTTTTATAAATACATAGTTTGCATTATAAAATTTATAAACTTTCTGTTTTTCCAATTTTTTTCCAAAAATAGACTTACACCACTTTAAAAATGAGCGGGCCATTTAATGATAGAAAATTTAATACGTTTGAGTCTAATTAATTGATACTTAAATGCGAAAATAGATGCAGTAATGTGCAAATACTTTTTATAGCCGCTGTATCTTTCATAAAATTGTGTTTCGCCTGAATTATTATAAAGAAACGCCTAATACATTTACGTTTAAATTCTTGAAAACAGAGAGGAGGAATGAGTGAAATTGTTTGACCATGAAATTAAAGCGATAGTATTTTTGACAGGTGAGAAACTTGATTGGCTCAAGTTCTAGAAAATGCTCAATCCGCTAATTGTGTATCAATAACTTTTATTTCTAGTGTATAGCAATCCCATAGATTGATTAAGGGTTGAACGTAATAACATTCCTTTTCCATCAAAAATGCAGAACGAAAATTTCTTCAATATTGAATTATTTTCAATCTCATCACCAAATATCATTTTAACCGATATTTTAAAGTAATCGAGTGTACTTACTCAACCATTGATTAACTGCAGCAATTTCCGTCGCTTAATCCATTCAAGCTTATTTCCTCGTATGATGAAGAGTAACCAAAATGCAATAAAACAGAAATTTTATCGAAGCACGAGCACCGTTTCGGATCAAATGGAATGAAGGAATACTACGTACTATCACCGTTATAAAACCACGAACTTTACACATTTCTATCACCTAATTTGCAGGCCACAAGTGGAAATGCATGATAAGTATACTTGTTTATTGACTTTTATGGTATTTGGTCATTAAACGCGAGGATTTTAATGCGATATAATTGGAAAAGGAAGCAGTTTGCCTCGTTAAACGCATATACACTTTCTGAAAACAGATGCGCAGGAAAATAATTTGATGAATGGTAATTTATAAAATTTAAGAGTGACAATTTTTCAATGGAAAATTAAGAGATAGATCAACAAAATTCTAGAATTAGCGATGTTTATGAGTACAGAATAGTGAAACTAAATTGATGCACAAAGTATGTAGGATCATGTAAAAATTATTTGAATTGAGTACACGTCGATTTGAGAAATCTATTTACGTTTAGAGTTTTAGTGTAAAAAATAATGACATTTCATATGCACCAACCTAATAATAATGTCTATTTATTATTTTATCTTATTATTTGGGATATTTGGTATAATTTTACATACTGCGTATATTGTATATTTTTGCATATTCAACTTTCGGCATAAATGCATAAAAATTCACAGTTCAATTATGGTAATCGATACATATCAAATATTCTAGAGCAATTCCAAACCAATAGTTCCCAAACTATAGTTCGTGACCTACGGGTGGCTTGCAAAGTGATTGTATAGGTGGGTCAAATATTAAAACGTGAGAGTAATTAACATGTTCATGAGGAGACTTTTACCCATTGAAAATTGTTGGGTGCAATCTATTTTCTTTTTAAAATATAGTCAAGCGTTACAATATAAATGAATGGATCGTGGACCCAAAAAGTTTGAGAATCATTGTTCTATAAAATTGACAAAAACACAAATTTAACCCAAAAACACAGTTTTTGTAATATGGGATTGTTTGCAAGTGTTATTGAACTCTAAAAAATACTTCCTTTATAAGAAAACTTATCATGCTTTTTTTCCTGTAGTCTTCATACTGTTTCCAATTTTGCCGCAGTTTACAACGTCAAACTAAAAATACGAACGAAATCAGAATGTTTATAATAACAATATTAGCACAATATTAGGGTAGAATTTAAGGAGTACTCTGGTGTAGAAGCGCAAATAGAACGCTTTTGAGTCTTTTGCATTTTTCTAATACTTGCAATTTTGTAAATATTTATTCTTAGTGTTCGTATGAAATTCGAAAAATTAATAAAATTATAGAAGTTTAAAGAAAGCTTTGCGTGCATCACTAAACTATAAAATATTTTATCACAACAAAGCTTTAATTACAAAAATGTAGTTCATCAACCTTAGATTTTGAAAGTATTGTAAACATTACGATTTAAAATTACAAATTGCAAAATTGTCGTCCACATAACGTTAACGTTTATTCCAACTATGTTTCTTAATAATTGTTTCAATTACTTTTTAAACTGTAGTTCGTCCAAAGTCCAAAAACGTCAATAAAAGTACTATTTATTTAAGTTACACAGGGTTCTCTTTGAGTAATAAATTTTACGAAAGTTTTGTAATAACGTAATTCACAATAAAGTATCAAAATCATCAAATCACGCGAGTGCAAGACCAATGTCATAACATAACTCCATTTTTCAAAATAAATTCGCAATGGAAACTTTAAAATTGTCCAGGATTATGTAAACCAGAATATCCCCTTAATACTGCTTTAACTCTTCAGCTACGGCGCGGTTTTCCATTGCGCTTACGCAATCAGAAGAGATTTTTGTATTTCAACGAATTTACACCATTATGCTATTAATTTATTTCAGTATTTATAAAATATGCAAACTAACTACGCGTTCCATAATCATCAATAAATATTAAGTCGTTGCATAAGAATCCGTCGATTTTACGTAGTTTAACATTTTCTAATCACTAATTAATTAAAAAGAGCACTTCTAAATTTTGTCTAACGTCTCGTACGTATCAATGAATATCAGACCCAAGTAAAATTTTTAGTTCATCATTATCGATCACTTCTTTTAGGCGATTATAAGATACATTTTCAAAGTTGATATTTTCACTATTCAATTTTTCAAACTAACGTCGAATTGTTCATTCATATTATATTATATTATATTATTTAGAATATTATATTATTATATTATATATCTCCACGTCTAAATAATATTAATAATGAAACTGCTTCCACTGTTTAATCTCGAGAAACGTTCTAAGAAGAACATTTGAATTTGACTTCTATTCATGGTTCAGCTTATTTTTACTACTTATCATTTCTTCTTGAAACACTTGACGATTTGTCAATAATGTGAAATTCAACAAGCTTTAAGCTTTATACATGTTTAAAGTAAACGTCATTTCGTATCATTTTTAATGAATTAATAACTAAAAAACTTTAAACTATATAAAATCAGTCGCTTTATACGCAACTACCTAAACGATTTTTCCATTCGAAATAATTATTAATCGTTTTATACTAATCATAAAAAGAAGCTAGGGTCTGTACATCGTACGGGGACCACTGCTGAAGCGTTAAGCCTCTTTAAATCTCCTTAAAAATTGTCCAATTACACTAGACACGTAATCGCAGACGTGCAATCTATGAGACACTCAAGAGAAGGAAAGAACACGGCAAGAAAAGTGCTTATAGAGTGTTGGTTGGTACATTAATACAGCGGCTTATGAGACCACACATTTGTATCAGCGTAACAATACTTGCACGTCTGTTATTACGGGTTAATAAAATAATGAAATCTCGCCCATCGGCGAAACAACACGTTCCCGAAATACAAATACATAGGAATGGCAGAGGCACGTGCATCGCAGAGGATGAATTTAAATTAGAAAACTTTTCACAGAGCCACAGACGCAAACGAAATGATGTACCTAGCGACAGGAGCTCGTCGCGACTGACAGACGAAACTAATCGGACTGTTGCTACTTGAGACTCACAGTTGGCTCGGTGAAAAAAGGTCGCGATAAAGCCAGGTGTATACAGGAACGCGTCCGGGTTAGTGGATTTCCGGTACACACCCGGCTGACACCGAGCCATCCTGCCTGAGGCGAACTTATTCAATTAAATCTCGCCAAGTTGCCGCGGAAGTTTCCGAATTATATAGGAAGGGGAAAGCCGTTTGAAACTGGAGAAAGGAAATTCCTTTCGACTTTATTTTGTTTGTCGCTGTAGGAGTCCGGCAAAAAATAGGGTTATGTGTGCTGTTGAAAAATGTTTGCACAAACAGAATTCTCTGCTGATATGCGGATAGTTAGAAATTATTAGGTGTACAATTCAATTTTGAGCCTTCGGAATTTCATACGTTATGATATTCATTCTTAAAGGATGCAAATTTCCAGCATGGTCACATTTATGGAACAAAGCCACTTGAAAAATAGTAAAGTAACGATTTTGAATTGCTAAAGATAGGAAGAGTTTAAAGATAAAGCTCTGGGTTAATTTGTACACCTGATAATTGATTTAAGTGGTTTATAAATTTATAATCGAATGAATATTAGTATATCGTTCCACGATCTAAAATCGAATGTGTAAATTTGGTTTGCCAATGGAGTACGTAAGCTTCCACTTTTAGATTGGAAATATGGAATGAAGAAGAAGGGTATAAGCAATTTTATTGTATAATTATATTTAAGCTTGTAATAAGGGCTGACATCTGCAGAAAATTTTAGAAGCAAGAAAGGAAATTTCAGAGCAAGAAAATTTGAAACAATTTACATTCAATTACATTCAATTGTAAATTTCCATAATTTGGCAAATCGCATATTCATGATATTGGCATAAGAAAGATGATACAATAAGGCATATAGTCACGTGTAAGTTTATAATTGAAGGAATATTATTAGACTGCGAATGTTTATACAAATTTATATTTTTATAAGTATAAGTAGAGAAACGGAACCCTACTAAAGATTTCTTTTATTCTCCAAATATTAACTTTTTACTTGAAATATTTTGTATATTTTTTCGTATTGTATATTTCATCTCCTTTTTGCACACTTAAATTTCCAATAAAACATCCGCAGTCTAAATATTCTAAGTGATACCAAGATTTGTGTAATTTTCCTTGTAAATTGTTTGATAATAGTAAATTATTACAAAAATTAAAGTGTAGTTATTGTAATGTTTTGTATTATACTATTTATTTTGTTGTATATTCTTGTTACATTAGTGTAATATTTTTATGTAGAAGTTATAGGGTATTAAATTTTGACTTAGAAATTGTAAGTAAAAGTAAGTAATGTTATAATTGCTGTGCAATTTTGACTGCAAACTTTTGCTTGAATCTAGTTTAAATTATCGTCTACTAATTCTCACTTAGATAATGTAAATAACTAAAAACCTAAAAATTTTTAAGTCATTCTGTAATTTGTACGGCTGCATAAATTCTCTTGCATAACAAATAGTTTTAAACTTTCGTAACATTAAGCTGTGCTTTTATTTATACCTTTATTTGTTGAGATCGTAAGTCGTTGGTTGAAGGTGTAACTCATTTCAATTTCATATTAATAGCTTATTAATAATCATACTTTTTATTTATTGTTTTACTTATTGCTTTGTTACCATTTTCATTTGTAACTTTGGTACATATCTAGTGATTGTAAAAAGAATAATTTTTTATATCGGAGGTTATCATTTTTCACAAAAACGATAATTTTAAGAAATTGGAAAGTTTATTTATTAATAAATATCCCTTTCTAATGTATCGATTGGCTTCTTTTAAAAGTACGGAAATACAGTTTTATACTGCATCTTATTTAAAATTTTATTGTTTATGTCTTAGTTTATTGTTTTTAATTTTATTGTAATAAACAAAAGAAGCGAAATCCTTTGTAAAACAAGCGGTTTAAGATTCCAAATTTTTTAAACATCTTTTTTTATAAATACTACAATTTGAAGATAGTGAAATATTGACAAATAACATCGAGTCATTTATATGTCCGCATTCTGATACACGTTTGTAAAAATATTACGTGGCATTTTCAATATTCATTAATATTATACAGAATCTGATAATAATGAACAGAATTTATTTGGCCGCTAATATTCAAATTTCGTAATTACCGTCCGAAATTTGGGATAGTAAACACATGTCATCCAATATTTCGGAAAGTATTAGAGATAGTGGAATATCGTAAATAGACAAATCTTGTATTCTTTAGTAATCAACTGAACCGTTGTACGCCGTTCAATTCAAAATTACCACATCACAGTACCCATAAATGCTTGAAATACTTCAGTCCCTTAAAACAAGGATCAGGCGATAATCCCATAACACCAACATTAAAAACATCCTTCGTTAGAAACATCTCATGTAAACAAATTATACAAAAGCTAAATTAGTAGTTAACAAAAAATAGTGAAGTGAAATTACCGAAATAAGGAGAAAAACAAATTGCTCAATTCTGAATGGAATATAATTGCGTTGAACTATTTTTCGAAAGAAAATTTTCAATAATGAAAGTTTACCGTGCGTCGAATAAAAGATAAAGAGGTCAAAGTTGAAAAATAGAGAAAAACACACGTCCGCTTTTAACAGGCAGGCAAAGCCCTTCACACTGACACATATACATGTCTGTTTGTAGGAACTCAATGTACCTAACAGTGGTATAGCGTCGGAGACCTGGGGCAGGGTCTCGGCGACGAGATTCAGGAACACCGTCAGCGATAACAAGATGGTCACTCCTGAAACAGTCGTAGAGCCCGGCTTGCACAATGATCCATTTCGTATTCGCGTCCGAAGCAAGTAAACCGACGATCGTGCTCACCCATTGGCACGAGCATCGTCCCTTGATTCTATCCGCTGATCGTCCAGATCACCGACAATTCGAGGATCAAGATTCAAGGAAATCCCCGGCATTAAAACAGTTCAATTTCAAGATCCACTGCAGTCGATCCTCTATTCAGGATCTTGCGGTCGCTCGTGAACCGATACTTATTGCCGAGTGTACTAACAACGAGAACCGTGAAATGTTCGCGTTTCAAATTTAACCATTTGGAAGCTAAGAAATTTCCCTTCGATTTCCCACAAAAATCGCCAATTTTCTTAACTCTTATTGAGATTCTATATAAAATTAATAAATTGGAAGTCAATATTTTCTAAAAAAAAAAAAAAAAAGAGAGATCGTGAGACATTTTCTTTTGACATCTCAAATTGTACTCGATTCTTTTAACTTCTATTTAGGATTCTACATGCATCACTTTCAATTTGTGAAATGACTTATGCAGACTAGCTTTGTTTAGTTTTGAATAATTAAATATGCAAACATTTTTTAAATGAACCAATATTTTTAAATAATAGCATGGATTCTTTGTTATTCTGATGCGATAAATAAAAGTACATCGGGGATTCACCTTTGTCTTGAAACTCGAAGCTTGTTTGACTTTCTGAAATACATTTGTTTATTTGATGTTTTTGTTTAAAGTGTTGTTCGTGTTTCTGGTTGTGCAATGTTCACGCATGCACGAGTTAGAAATTGTGTACTTAAGCAGGATAAAACCGGATAATACGCCCTGACTGACAAAACGTCCCGCCATTGTTCTACGCGCATAATACGAATACACCACCGTGAATGTTAATAACTAAAATCATAATAATTCGCGGTGTATTCTTATTAGTGTGCATAAAACAATGTCGAGACGCTTTGTCAGCTAGGGCGTATTATCTAATTTTATGCTTTATATAAACTGTTCTGGCCAGCTCGGAAGTATTGAAGTAAACGCACGGTCGTTTAGATGCAGCTATTGCAGAAAATAGTATTCCCCTGCTTTTTCTGCTTGAATTATTCTGAAAGTGACTCGTTTCCATCTGAGGAAAAGATATATATTAAACGAAATAGCTAACACGCATATAATATAGAACCCCTAAGAAGTATTATACAGCGACCGGGGAGAATCGAAGCTGGAAGTAATGTCCGTCTAGCGCTTGGTGCCATAGCAACTTTATGGCAGAGGAACAACCGCTGTTTATCGAGTCTCACGAGAGGAACGGGTTAAATAATAAATAATGCGTACGACCAGAGAGGAAGGCTGCGCAACAGGGTGAACCTGCGATCAAGGTAATCTGTACAATAATATTTTTATCAGTTAAATGCTATCCTCACGATCGACATTATTTTTGTTGGGCGAGTGCAATAATTTTGTCGCTTTTTGTATTATGCTCGAACAACTCCGTTTCAGTAAATGAATTCTGATATAGAAACTCGGAGAATATTATAGTTACAAAATATATTATAAATATTCTACTTTAAGGCTAAATTTACGGACACTTGTGGTTTAATTTGACGGATTGCTGGAAAAATAGGTATTACAGGATCTAAAGTTGTTGAATAGATGTTGAATTAGGATAATTATTCATACCATTACACCTGTTAAGATTAATATGAATCGCTTGAAAGTAATGTTCCTGATTTCTGTTGTTTTAAGTATAAAATCTGCAATCTGTCAAATTGACGGAATTCGTGAAGCTACTGTTAATAATAAATGGTAAAATGATATTTAGAAGGTAAGTAAAAATACTAAAAGTAATTATGATATCCTTATTATTTAAAATTCATAGAAATTTTGCACTCATTTAATATGTTAGCTCCTCTTTATATATAAAAGTTTAATTAGGTCTATGTTAATGTCAAATAAGCATGTCATTAAATGCTCCATTATAATACATGAGAATGCAGTGAGATAATTTATTACGTGTAACTTTTATTTGCCAAAAAACGTATACTGGGTGCAACAAATATTTGCATAGCATTTTTTCTTGGCTTGGTGGTTAAATATTTACCTGTACTTTTTGTGCATATTATGCGAAATATAAACCATTAATTCCAAACATGCGTGGTGTTTTTTAATGTGAATTAAAAGTTATTTGTTAGCATCTTATAATTACTTTCTAGTAATTATTAGGTATACAAATTAATTCAGAACGTTTATCTTTAAACCCTTGGCATCTTTACGAAACCGAAATTGCTACTTTACTATTTTTCAAATGACGAATTTGCTTCGCAGATGTGAAAATACAAAAAGTTTTAAATATTAAAACTGTATTTAATTTTTCGTGAATAAATATTAAATCTAATGAAATTGTGGAAGCTTAGAATTAACTTGTACACCAAATACAATGAAAACGAGACGGTTGAAATATTGATTCTTAACAAAGCTAATTTATTAAATTCAATCTATTTGCCATGTTTTTCGAATACTTTTTCCTTAAGTTTCCTGACATTTTATTTGAAACACAAGCATATCACTGTGAAATGAAACACGGTGCACGTTATTCATCGACACGCATCGTTTGACGACTTTGTGTACGAAATGCATAAAGCTGAGTAAATTAAAGCTTTCATAAAAACGACACAATAACTATACTCCAACGGTATCAAAGAACTTTTATTTAATCAAAGTAAATAGAGGGGAAATTCGAGAAGCACCGACTATTCGTTGTCTGACGCGGTGGAGAATTAATGGTGCATTTACATCGGAGGCGGATTGGGGCGGTTCGTAGAGAAAGCAGAAAAATCGTCGGCTTTTTCCAACGCGAAAACGCGCTGTATTGTTTTCCTGCTCAGAGCCGTTGGCTTCTATTTTCATTCAAACTTCTGCATTTATGCCTGGGGTGGAGGCGTTAATATCGAGCGTGGCGACCGACACCAAAGTGTTTTTAGGAGAGCATCGATAAACTGGTCGGCACTCCGCTTTTTGCTTGCTTGTATTGCGTTCATAGTAAATTTGACGTCTCGAAATATCGAGCTCAGGGAAGGAGGAAAATTGGTTAAACGAAAGGAAGATTCGCAAGATACACAAAAGAATGCCAATGGAGGGTATAAAGAAAAGATAGATAAGGTGCGGTAGTCGAATAATGAGTAGGAAAAAGAGGGACGCGCAAAATGATAAAAGAGGCGGAAATAAAAATGTTAACGATAAAAAGATAAAGCAACGGAGCATGATAAAGGAAGGTAAAAAGGGGAATAAAGGAAGGTAATTCGATACAAAAGTGGAAAAGGAAATAAGGCTATGGCGTTGGATTAATGATGAAATTAATATTAGGCTATCGAATAGGTTTAGTCTTTCAATCTTTTACCATTGGAAAACGTAATAAGCTAATTTCTAGAAAACTGTAAATATATACAGTCTACCTACACTTCTAAATTTGAAACATTTAAAAATAGTACAAGAATTTCGGCGAATTCGAGCACATCAATTTGTACATTATTTAAAATTAGATAGATTCTAGAAAAATAATTATGTTTCTTCCACTTGTGTATAAAAAGAAATATATATGAAGCGAAAATACGATTTCACGAAAATCTTCATACGTGTGTTAAAGAACACAAAAGTTATCATCATAACTATATTTATACTTTGGTATATCTGTAACGTTCTATAATTTGTTCAACATAAATGTAATAATGTTAAATTAATTTTAGGAGCAATTCTGTTTATGTAATCAATTAATTCTCCTTTTAGAAACAAAACTACAAAGTAATTTTACATTTTACGAATCTTACATTACCTTTATTCTTCCAAAGTGTGTCCTAAAATTTGTAAATATTAGAAATTTAAAATGTGTACGTAGGTTTTCGTGACTGACTGTATGTTACCATAGAAAAATTTCTTCCCCTGTGGAATGCACTTTTTCAAATGCATAACTATAACTTCAATGAGTTAAATATAACATTGCATATCTTTGTAATTGGCTAAAATTAAAATATCGTTACTTCCATTAAAAGGTTTACAGTTACTTGTTCCTTACAATAAAATATACATTTAGTTTTATTTGAAATATTTTATGTTAATTCAATCCTGGCTTGTCCAAGAATTTGTCGAAATGCTTAAAGTCATTGCGGGTACGATTCACTTAAAACAGTCTTTCTTTAGCAATAAATCTAAAGATTACTATGAAGAGAGTATAATGGAATTTTCGAGTAGATGGAAAATCGCTATGAATAATATTAAAAATTGCATAGTTTGCTCCTGAATGCACTTATAAGGCATTTCTAAAAATCAATCAGAACGATAGAGATAATGAGAATAAATATTAATTATTGAAAAAATTTTATGCGATCTTTTAAGGAAAACGAAACGAAGGAGTTAACGTCCAATTTTACTTTTTTCATATCAAAGCGGAAGTGGCTGCCACCGGTTGGAACAGTTGTTCTTCTATTGAACTAGTTTCGTCATTCTGTTTCTAAAAAAACAAACCGTCATTCGGGATAACAGGTTTCGGTTCGTCAGTTTTCCATCGGGCTCCGATTTATCGGCAGATATTTTTTCCCAGATTAACAAACTCGCTGAAACTGCTTGGATGCTTCCTATCGACAATGTAGACGCCCGTTATCGAGAAACTAGGGAATGTAAACTCCATTCGCGGAAAATTCGTCGACGAATACGACGAAAAAACGAAGGCTTCTTTGCGATTTTAATGGGATTTACAGGTTACTTGAAAACAATGTAAAAGTTTGCTGCGAGGGAAAAGAAATATCACGTGTTATCCAATCAACATACATTTGTATCATCCTATATATCGCTTGTCTACAATTATAGAGATTTATGAGATGTTGTAGCGTGTCAGTTTAGCAACTGCATAGCCAAAAGTTTGGAATCATTGCGCGCGTTAAATGTTAAATAATTTAAGAGTTACAAAGAGAAAGAGTCCAAGAATGTGTTATCTTAGAAAACTCTTCAGTCAAAAAGTTATGAAAATAAGTTTATGAATTTGTTACTGTTATCTACAATATTTAAAATTTTAGAATCCATGTAAAAACTAGACAGAAATTTAACAATATCAGTTGTATCTCACTACACAGCCATCGAGTTAACATTATGATACTAAGAAGCAGACTTTGAACATTATACAAAATTATTCATCGATCCCACAGTATAACGAAGTTTCCGAAGGAGACATTTAATCTCGTTAATAAATTTTTCTACTATACCACTGTCGCGGAACTTGCAGCCATAAAGGCGAGTAATTTTCCAACAGTTGCTAAAGCAAGATCGTTAGAACTCAAAGTGTTATGAATTTCCAATGAACGCTTCGAACCGCATTGACGTGGAACGAAAAAATGAACCGTGCCGCAAAGCTGATTGTGAGTGTAAAATTTTCTCGAGTTGGTAAAACCTTTTTTCCCTCGCCTTCTTGAAAACAAGAAGAATGAAGAACTCTACTGATACACGAATCTCCTCAGACGAGGAGCAGCGATGGTTATCGTCGAAAGTTTCCCGTAGGAAGAGAGGAAAAAAAAAGAATGGAAACGTTGCCTGTTGAGAAGCGGGAAAAAGGTATTTTCATTCTGAGCTCGGTAATCCGATGATGCGTGGAGTATGTTTGGGAGGAACACTTTTGGAGCAGCTTCTTCGATTTTGGAAGCTAAGGGAAGAGCTTTGCACGAGAAACAAAAAGTCGAAGGAAAGTTTCACATTTTCACCAAATATCTTTGTCTTGGATTTATCCTCTACTGCGTAATTCCCTAAATGGTATATTAAGTGATCTATTTTAATTTACTAATGAAACATTGGGTGGGAAAAGGGCACGTACGCCAAAATGTCACTTTGAGAAGATCAAGTTAAAAGTTGTCTTTGAGGCATTATTTAATGAAAAGTAGTACAATAATAAAGGCCGGGTTTTTTAAAATGTAAGGTAGATGTCCTAATTACTGCCACTTCAAGCTCATCGCGCAACATCATTTAATTATTTTAGAAGCTATTTAACCTAATAATTGTTCCAGATTGGAGCACAACATTAGTCAACGTCTCTTTTACTTATGAAAATTTGTTTGTATATTGAATACGATGTAGTAATTACTAATTAATTGAAAATATACATCAAAGCCCAATGTCTCTTTTACTGTCACTTCAAACGTTGACACTTGAATGGAAACAATTTTTATATACATATATTATCAATTTCGTTTGTGTAACATATAAGATGTATAGTAAACATATCACCATTATTGCATTACAAAAATTTCCATACTTTCTATTTACGTTAGTCACGTTTTCATGTTCAAACATTCGCGTCCTAATATTTGTGTTTAAATATTAAACGTAGACAGATATTCAATGTTCATTCGTTGTTAAGCAAAAACGAAGTCCAAATTTAGTATTGAAATTTGTTTAATCACGAGTCTTCGTACATTTGTTTGCTATTAAATAAAACAATTCAAGTGACAGTATCAGGAACACTGACAATAATTGGGACATTTATCCCAATAATATTACTTTCCATTAAATAATATCTTAATGCAAACTTTGAAATTGATTTCCTCGAAATGATATTTTGGCGTATGTGCCATTTTTCCATATTCAATGTCTCAAATATTAATATTTCGAAAACTACATTGAATTGAAAAACCTGCTCCTGGGGGATGAACACTATACTGACAATTAATTGAACGAGGCGAGGCACCACGTATATTCAAATCGTTTACGTGGAAATGCAAATGTCAGAGGCAGCGGCCACGATCATTGGCTTATGGCGATCGTCAAACGATATTCAAATATCATTATTACGGGCGCAGTTGAATTAGAGATCATGGTTTCGAACGTGTATCAAAAATACGCGAATATACGTGTACACGTGAATCATTTCGCGTATATTTGATTGTAATGTAGATATTATTTTGCGTGTATTTAGCTTCACGTACATTACTACATTCTTGTTATAGTTCCTGTAATTTTTAAAATATAGGTATTAATTTGCAGATATGGCTACCCATTGGACAAATTTTGATAACAAAAATGACGTTTTAATTCGTTCTTGAATTTGGAACCTCCAAGTATTTGTACTCATAATCTCGACCCATAAATTGATATTAATATTCTATTATTTAATTAACGAAATTAAAGTAATAATGAACAAATTAAAATCAAAATGCATTAATACACGTGTAACTAAACACACGTGAACTAATATACGCGAAATACTACACGTGTATTTAAGTATTCGCGGAATAATTCACGAGTACATGTGTATCGAATAAGACGCATACTGTATAAGTACAAGCACGTGAGATAGACATATACGCGAATATTTAAATACACGTGAAATAAGAATCCGTAATTTGAATTATTTAGTAACACGCGTCGTTGCAGCTCGTTCACACGATACGATTTTTTAACCGATTTTATTATTTTACAAAATCGGTCATAGTTGAAAGCAGCGTCGAGAACTGTGCATTTTTGTCACATGTTCAGCTCTCCAACATATGAATTAACCGAGCCTCTGTGGTGCGTATAAACCATTATATTCGTGGTACGGCAAATCGGTCATTTGCTGAATCAATTGTTTCGCCGTATTTCATAGCGCCACATACATTTTACGATAAAATAACCAAATCGGTCATCCTTGACATTCAGTGTTGTCAATGATTGGAATGTAACCGTATTATGAAGTGTAATTAAATTCGGTAATAACAAGATCATACCAGTATCCAAATAACATATTTGTACATATATCGTATATGATAGAATGCAGGGCGAACCTTTTGAAGAAATGGATTCAGAAATCCTAATTAGTCTTGCAAATGATAGATCCGTTATACGACATAAACCATTAAATTTATATAATGAAACTGCGAAAGAGTTGGCATGGCAATAAATTTAATCATTTAGACATACCCATGCATGTATGTGTGAAAATTAAATTTTTCGTGAAAATATGAAACTGTGTGAATTCTGCTTTCGAAAATCCGCGCAGTGTGAACGAGCTGTAAAGAATATAACAGTTTCATTGAAAAAAATCAATCTATAGTACTTCATTTGGCAATGAAAAAACAAGGTTCAGTGAATTTGTTTGTATTATCCGTAACGCGAAGTTTATACTCTAGATGTGCAGAAAATAAATGAACAAAGCGATCATTGTTTTACATTATTCTGATCTTCTTTCAAGTTGTACACAATATGATAAAAATCGTTTTTCCTAACTTTTCCTTTTTGCTCTTTAATAATTCGAAATGGATGAATTAAAGCACTGAATTAATTATCACACGTAATAAATACACCACATCCACTTGAATATTGTATTCGATATAATGCAACATAATAAATATTAATATACTGAAAGATTCCAATTAATACCCCCTTTTCTAGGCCCACAACTTTTTAACGTAAATTGAAATAAACTATTTTACTTTTAAATTACCTGTCCTTTAATAACTCGAAAATGAGATGAATATTCAATGATGATATAACGGTGAAGCGAGAAATATTTAACTACCAATTATGTAGATTCGACCAGAAGCATCCTAATTCGATTTAACAAAGGATAAACAGGACTCAGAAACCGGAATCGGTACACTTTCACCAATAACGGAATGAATCGAGGTTTCCCCACAAATTCCTAAACCCACGTCGAATCGATAGCTGGCTCTTCAAACTATTTGTTGATATAATTTAACCAAACACCATTTCTCGCATTGCAATTTTACCAAAGGCCACTCAACAAACATTGAGTTTGTTAACAAGAGAACCGATTAATTCCACTGGATTCTCGTGGCCTTTGTTAATCATTAGAGCAATTCGTATTTCACAGAGGCGTCAAAGGGCGCTTCGGGTTTTCATCCAACGGACAAGCCTCGATGAAGAATGACAATTCGTTGGATGAAACGTGGTCCGTGAGCCAAATAGAGAGTTCTTTACGAGAAGACTTGGATGAATCCATCCGTGTGATTGTACACTCGTGCCGGCATAATCACAAGAGCCTTTTTATTAATTCAATTAGACCCACTGCCAGTGGAAACCGCTATGAAACGACCAAGATCGTTCGAGATAATCCCTTCCCCTTTGAACTTATGGCTTGCATTAGCTGCACCTTTAACGACTCACAAAGTATCGTGGATAAGCGAACCAACTTTTCCCGAGCTGGCGTTCATCATCCCCCGTCTTCTCTTCATTGATCAAATGCTGCATATCGGGTGTTTCAGAATCATAAATCAGTCAAGCAATGGGTGGTAAAGAATGATGGAAGAAATATTTTCGCGTATTATAATTAAACTGCGGGTTTATATGCAAATTTGTATTTTTATAGAAACAACGTAAAGAAATGGGAAACGACGGCTTACGCAAATAATGGAAATATGCAAATCTAATTGAAGTATCTGTTATAAATATCTTTTGTACTGAATATAGACCGAGGTCAATTGCTAGGCATAACAGAAACAAAATTTAAATTTATTTTTTTCTGTTAAGATACGAATTTGTATAATATCCGTGATTTAATTATAATAAAATTATATTCGATCTCGTTTTATTTCATAGCAACCAAATTTTCGTGGTTCAAGATTCAAACGCCTATCAACAAACAATTCGTCATAAATTAGTGATTTTTTACAGATTTTAGTAAATGCATTCAAAAAATATTTGCCAGACTTTACATGTAAATTTAGTAGTATCTAATTTGTATTATATCGTGTCATATCGTAGAAAGTATAACAATTTCTAAACTAATTGATAGTTTCTAGATTATTTTTAACCTAACTGCTTCGTTTATTTATTGAATTGCTGATTGCAGGTGCTTAAAAGTCTGTTTCGTTATCAAGGAATGGATAAAAATCAGACGTATTCTTCTTTCATCACTCCTTCTAACATTCTGTTTGATTAACCAATGATCTTGGAACACCCAGTATTTTTCTCTTTGCTTCTTATTATACTTTTCTTTCTTATTGATTTGTAATTTACCTGTAATAATCTGCGACTCGAGATCGCCTATTTAGGTGGTCTGTGCGATAGAAAATCAACGTGATAAACGTCGAAACGTAATCGTGCGCACGCACGGTCGACGTTGAGCATTGAATTTTTGATTATCGGTGATTTTTTCAAGCGACGATGCGTTACGCTGCACGCGATTTATAGAATCGTAGGTATTACGACTGTAACGTTGATAGAATTCGAATTTATACGTGACACCGGTCTCTGGTGTCATGAAGCATGGCCGCTATGTAAAATGCAATAAAATACTCGGCATTTGATGATGCACAATTTATACCGCGAAAGCTGAAATATTTTGATTATCCGTGGTGAAACGTCTACGCCATTGTTCGAGGAGACAATTGGTGTTCAGTTATGACGAAGCGTGATTTGCGTTTGAATAAAACGAACGCAATTTCGAAGACAAGTTTCTGCGAAACAAATACAACCACACAGATTCGGCGAAGAATTATTTCAACGAAGATTCCGGGAAGAGGAAACTAAAAATCGATACCTTTCGCAGTGGAATCCAATTACAGTTATGTTCGGAATCCTAAATTTCATATTCACAATGGAGGCTATTTCTATATTGTCCCAATTCAATCGATGAAACATTCATAAATTCCGTACGTTTCCCTTGTATGTTGAACTTTTAAATTAAATATAATTATGACCAATTATCTGCAACTCTAAATTGCATAATGACTGTGCAGACTACTCTCTTTTTATAATAATTGACTTAATAAAGTATTTATATTTCTCTTGTGCTTCGCCTCTACGTTTTCTTTGGAAATTAAATCTAGTTATGACCTGTTAGATTTAACCTAATATTTGTAACCTTAAATTTTTTAATCATAATCGAAAACGTCCTTCTGATAATTTAATTAACAAAATGTTCGTGTTTCCTTCATGTTTCCTTTCAAGATTGGGTTTAATCGTAACAATTGTCTATAATCCTAAATTCCACAATTATAATTGAAATCACTTCCTGCTCATAGTTTGATCAATGAAATATTCAGATTTTCTTCTTATGTTTCAAATTATATGCAATCCTAAATTTTAAACTCATAATTTTAAATTCATAAGGACCATTTCCTTTTTACAATTTAACCATCCAATCCCCATAGGTATAATGATGGACAATATGAACAATTTTGGTTAAATCGTATCTATTAATGTAAATAAATCCTAATAGAATCTTTTAGAAGAACTTGATTCTTTTTATAGAAGGTAACTGTATTTCAAATGCATATAAAAACCCAAATACCAGAAAAACATGTAGCGCACTAGAAACGTAATTTATATTTATATTTTAATGTATATTATAATTGAAGAACCATCAAACACCACGAGTAGTATATCAGTCGAAAAATACTTGATAATAATTTTGTACTTTCAAACCAGACTAGCTCAATTCCATTGTTTTTTCTTTCACAATTCAGATATACAAATTATCTTCATACTCTTTTTTTACTTTATCAAAGCAACAGGAAACTGTATACGTCACATAAGTCGCTCATTTGATAAAATGAAAAGTAGAGAAATCGATAAAATAAGTATACAGTAAAATAAGTATAGTGTTCTTATTATACACTAGTATTCCACGACCAAAATCATATTTCTCATTTCTTGATGTTAAACCGAAATATTAAGAAAATTTATTTTAAATATAAAAAGTTAAGTACGAAGCAAGTAAGTTTTGGTAAGAAAATTTTAAAAAAATTCGAAACGTGAAATTAATCACTTTAGCCTGTAAACGGTTCGCATAACGAATGGTCTCGTGGTATTTTACATAGTTTTCAATTTTTGTTTTTGCTTTGTTATAAAGTTGAAATATAGGATTTTAGTTCTAAAGTGGAACATTAGAAAAACTATTATACCAGAATTTTTATCAGTCAGTTGATGAACTGAAATGTGGAAATAGATACTACGTAACTCTCTGGAGTGTATTAGATCCGATAAGCTTCCGAAATATTTATATCGCGAGCCGAACAAGAAGAGGTATATGTTCCCGTGAGAATTGAAAGATTAATCAATAAAATATTCATAATCCACTTACGAAGAGCGAAAATGAGATATTCCTGAAAACATACCGGCATTAAGAGTGAATTCAAGGGTTCGTAAAGCGCAACATGTCATTTGCCGATAAGTTGGAACGAAGGATGAAAAAGTGGCGCAAGGAGATCCGCAGAATGTCTTGGCGTGACAAACGCGTGACTACAAATGGAAATGGCGAAGCCATTTGCTAGATTTGCACGCGTCTGAAACGGTTGACTAATTAGAAAAGCTTCCCCACGCATGCTTAAGTGCGCGACTAATTCCAAGTGCATTCTGAACTTCTGCTAACCACTTCTATTACCTATTAGAAAGTTGGCAAGTTTACGCAATCGATCGTGGCATGTCGAATGTTGCTCGAAACAAGGTTCCTTTCGAGTGCCAGATTGAAATGTGCAAGTGTTTGCCAACGAAACGTTATCTCATATAATTATCCGGAGTCTGCACCTTAAAATAATTGTTTGGTACTCGTTTAAGGAGATAATTTAAAAAAAAGTCCTATGCGGATTCACGGTTTGATAGTTACTTTAGCGAAATTTTAGTATTAGGTTGTTCGGAAAGTTCGCAGCGATATTTGATGAAAATTTAAAGGCAAATTGTATGTAATGATGATTTGATTGAATAATATTGCACGTTTTATTGTTTCTGACGATGTTTTGCTACATATCAGGTAGCTTCGTACTCTTTTCCCCTTAAAGCTATCAGTGATCTCAGAAATGAGTATTTCCAATTAATTATTCTACTTTTTCTAATTATTCTATTCTATTCATGGCCATTAATAAATTCGTGTAGAAACCAGAATAGATAATAATAGGACGCAGATACGATCAATGAAGAATATTCCAGTCAAGATTTATCAATTTTTGCTAATTGTTTATCGATACATGAGATCTAACTTTGTCTCGTAAAAAACATTGCCCTTTTTTGACGAATTTCTTGAAAAGTTCGTACAAAATAATCATCTTTCGATCCCGCTAATTACACCACAGAAGTTAATATCGCCAAAAACACTACGAATATTCCGAACAATCCAACAGTCATAAAGGAACATATCGAAGTGATAATTACTGATTTTTATGAAACTTTGGCTCATGGTAAAGTTCGGTTTAAAAATAGGCACGCGTTTATCTGCAATCATTTATACTAAAACAGTGAAAATTGTTCTTAAAAATAAGGAAAGCAACTATATTTGGTTAATATGTTGCAAACTCTCAAATAAAATACTTCGCGTACAAAATTGTTCATCGTATCAATGACGAATACCGATTTATCGACGGACTTTTTAGATAGAAACAAACCCAAATGGCGATCCGTTAATATAAAACAATTTCTATTTGCTTTGCAATCTTTCGTGGTATGCAACAAACACTTCTAAAGTATGCCAAATTGAAGTTAATAGTTGTTTCATACTATAGTTTCGACAAGCTCAAAACCAAATAGTTATCGGACATGTTTTCCTTTCAAGAAGTTCCAAGATTACCGCGAAACGACGAGGAACGTCTTGCGAAGTTCAACAGAATTGAAGAGACGATCGATTCTGATCCCTTGAACGGAAACACGTGGTGTTTAAAGTAGGAACGCAATTTTCATGCATCGGCTACCATCCACGCGGCGATTTGAATCGATTCCGGTGTTATTTGCGGTTCGCGAACGACTGTTATCGCTGGGCACCTCCCAAACTGTCCGGCAACGCTTTGAAATCTACCGAGAATTAGGGGAGCACTATACTACGACGGGATTACAGAGAAGATAAGGAAATAGTTGCACGACCGCAGAAGAAACTGCAGTTTACGATCGAAGGGATGAAATTTGCGGAGATTTCAACCTTGTTATCTGATCCTAGCATAGTAAATCAAGCAAATATTGATAAGAGAATATATCGATTAAATGCCTGTAGATACGTGAAGACTTTTTCTCGTTGTTAAGCTTTTCGGTACTAATTAATGAAATAGAAAGTTGGGCTGTTGGAGCGACCTATTTTTGTCACTTGTTACAGAAATAATGTCATAACTTATATCCATATTTATTTGATTTGGATGCGTAAGAAGGGATTACTTATTATCTCTGTATCGTGAATATTGATAAAATGGAAATGCTACACAAACTAACTTTAACCGCTTTCATTAAAAGGTAATAATTATTTAAGTTAGGAATATATGTAAAACAGAGGCCGGCAACGCGATACTCACGGGCACTCAAATGCCCGCCAAACATATTTCAAGCGCCCGCGTCAAAATTATGATTAATATTCAAAATTACGTACAATTTCAAATAAACATTGTGTCGCAACATATGAGTCGCTCATTCGCCAGATTGATTAATTCCACGAAACAAAAAGTATGGAAAGTGATAAAATAGATGTATAGTCCGTTTAAAATTGAAATTGAAATAAACACTGCGGAATACATTATTACAGGTGTAACTTTTATCTAACCACATATGAAATGCGTAGAATAATGTATCATTGCATCGCGTGGTATTATTTTTATAAATCCTTTATTATTTCATGACCAAAAATATTTTTCCCATTTCATGGTTTTCAGCCCAATTGTTAAAGAAATTTATTGTAGCTATAAAAAGCGCATTGACACTAAAATTTTAAAAAAATTCAAAAAGTGGGATCAATTACTTTCTCCTATGAACGGCTCGTATATTCGTACCCGTTTCTCGCATCGTTTTTCGAATTTCGAGAATCCTGCAAGAGAAAAATTCGACACTGCACCCGACTGAAGTGCCACGACTTTGATATATTCGCCGATAGTACCGAAAAGATTAATCTCTTGCCGATGTATCGCAAAACAATCTCATACGAACGAAAATACTCTTTCAGTGGTATTTAAGTTACGAAGTTTGTGTGGCTAGAGGATCGCAGAATACAGATATCCCCGGAGTTCTGAAATTGTTCCATCGTCCGACAGCACCCTCCAAGGGTTTGTTTCAATCTAAATATAACCCTGTCGGCAGTTCTAAACTTGACGGGCACGTCGCGTCGGTTCGGATATATGCAGGACCAGGCGAAGAAGCTAGGCGGGGACCTGTTCAGAAATTCGAATGGGGATTTACATTCTCTGTCACCGGGGGAAAGAACGGTTACACCGTCGACGGAAACTCATCCTGAACTTTGAACAGTCTCAGTCTACGGATATGTTTTTCTCCCGCCGGGATACTACGAGTTCTGATAAGGCGTTTTCGATACTGAACTTTCGCCACCACTGTTGAAGCTGCTGTTATCTGATCCTGATACGTTGGATACAGTTGCTATTAAATTCTACTCATGAGAAATCTGTGTAGGTGCATAATCTGCTTCAGGTTTACTTGCATTTGAAGACCGCAAGGGAAAATATGGTAAGACCCATTCTTTTGCTTTTTGCAGCGGAGCAGTTTTAAATTTCAAAACACATTCAGCCGAACGCGTAAAACTAAAGCTAGTGAATTTATATAGCATTGAGATGAAATATGTATTTTTCTCAACAATATGAAATATCATCTACGTTAGAATAGTTATTCCGATGTTTGATGGATTATTTTATACTTATTAAGCTCGCCTTCAATTAATAATTATCTTTTTCCAGTACACATTTTATACGTTACTCTTAAATTTGCAATCTAAGTTCTTAACGATTAATTATTAATTCGAGGATTTATCATATTATTCTCTTGTACCATTTAAACTTGTCACGTTATCGGTTTATATAACAGTCTTGAAAGATTTATGTCTATTAACCTGATAAGATGTTCTCCTCCTCAATTATGTCATACTCAAGTATCTACTCCCTTTTAGACAGCAAATGAAATTGCTTTTAATTTATTTGCTTTATATTGCTTTAAATTTAGACAGCAAGAAATTCAACGAGAATGAATTTATTATATTTTTGCCGTTCGGTCTTCAATTGCAGCAATGATTTGTTTTAGTCCTTTTTAGTGACTTGTTTTAATTTCCTTTGTTGTTGGAATTTTATTGTAATTTCTCTAAGAATCCTACTCGAACAAATTAGAAGCTTGTATTATATATAGATGAACGTTTATAAATGAAATATTGAAATGGAATATTCGTTGTAAAGATAAATAATGTAGCAGTAATAGAATAAAGTAATGTTAATGTTGCTATGAAAAGCATTTAAGTTTACAATGAAGTAAACATTCTACTATCTAAAAATGTATAAACTACTATGAATTTCAATATTTACAAATGCGTAACAGATAACAAATCATGTTTTTTTATGTAAAACAAATACGCTGTAGTTTCTTCGAATTACGTATATGCAAGTAAATATTTTTTACACTATTAACAAGGATAAATAGCGTGGATTTATAAATTATTATTTTTGAACAAGTAGATTAATCTTGGATCGATTTTAGTAAATTTTGTATATTATTATTAATTCGTTTAATACACGTACCAAACAGCTTTGAGAAAGTTTTAATATTATTTCCCTTTTTCAAACAAAACTGCTTATTTTAGTGCAATCGTTTTACTGTGAGTTTTTAGGTATATCTGATATGTCGAAAAAAAGAATATTTTCCTCAACTACGCGTTAGAATTGTCACTGAATATTCGCATCGGATGCCTAGTTTAGTTAATATTTCCAACCTATGATCTAGAAACCATCAAATTGCCCAACAGGGCTTTGTTTGCGTTTACATACGTCTGTTTGCCTACAATATTACTGCATGAAAATTTCAATACCGATCAGCAGTGATATTTGTAATATTATGGCGATTATGGATATTTGGTTAGCTGCATAAATAAGAACCCTAATAAAACGATATGCTAAAGTCGTTATTGCATCTGTTTAAAACTTAATTATTTCAATATCCGAAGATGGTATAATCAAAATTAATAGTAAAAGGTATGGTTAATTTTATCTTAAGATCAGCAAGTAATTAATACACTACCGGCCAAAAGTTATGGACAACAACACGTGAAATAATACACGTGCATTTAAATATACGTGAAATGATTCACAGGTACACGTGTGCTTCATATGACACGCGTTGAAGTACGTGTATTTTTAATAGTCGTTTAAAATTCCGATCCCTGATTAATATCTACATATAAAATACAACCAAATCTAAAATAATGCCAGTCCTCGCCATTTATGAGAAATAATTCAATCCTTCGATCCAGCATAGCGGAAAAGAAATTAAAGAATGAATAATATATTAGAATTAGAAGATACGAATAATATTCACAAGAAAAATATATATTCTATAAATATAATATTGGAGTTTCTTTTTGTAGGATGAAAAACATTACTTGTGGAATGGCCTGATACTCTCGTCAGAAGAACTTCGTGTCTTGCTTTCTGCTCGAAGTAAATTTCTTCTGGCTACTGCCAGCTAATGGCCGCGAAATTTAATCTCCTCAATTTTGCGCTCGAATTCCTGGCGATCCGTTGAGACGCGATTTTGTAATTACGCTCAAACTGCATCGAGTACGACCACTCAAATGTAATTGTGTTCAATTATATTAATCTAAAAAGAGCGCGTGAAGCGTTAATTGAATTTCAGTTTTTTCCCCTTCGTACTACAGTGTATTGGTTTATAGCATTGCTATCTGATAAATAATCCAAGAAAATATTTCGAAGAATTTTCTGATTGGAGAATATTGGAAATTTCTCTTGGTCGAGAATTTCTAACGTTACAAAGAATACTGTGGTCTACAAATTTAGAAAGATCGATTTTTGAATTTTTCAAATCACCAAAATGTGTATTATAAGTAGTATTCGTTTATTTAAATGAACAAACGTAATGCAGTTGTAGAGGTTTAAATAAATTATTCTGGCAATTACCTTGAGTAAGAATTATAAAGTGATTATTGCAATTGAAATAAGAAGAAGTAAAAAAGACGTTAAATGTAAAGATACATGAAATACCTTAATGCAAAATTGAATTATTACTTGCATTTTGAAAAATTGATGGGTACTATATATCATATCATATTATTAATTTCCACTGGGGAGAGTACAAGTAATTTAACAAATATAACAGTAAACTGATTAAATTCTACTCGCAGAAGCTATAATATCTAAGAATTTCTACGATATATATTTTTTATTTATATTTGGCAACTAACTTCCACCTACGAACCTGTAAAATTTCTATTGATGTAAGTACTTCTTCATTTAGTGAAAAGCTCAGATGAAATTCATTAAATTCTTGAATTCCCTGATTGTGTTTTAAATATTAATTTCAACTCAACTGAAGAATGTATTGCCAATCCATTTATTATATTTAGTATTTGATGTATTGTGACCTAATATTGTGTAAAAAATACAGTAAAAAGTAAAGCAAGGTTATCTGGGCTGCATCGTCGTGTAAGAATCCTATACAAGATAATATATAATAATCTAACCAAAAGTAATTACTAGACTGTGGACTTTTACACGAATTAACATTTTTACAGATACGGTCAATGAAATGGGACCTAAACAGAAGTTCGTATCATCATCTACATGGTATATTGCATATATTGCATACTTCACTATGAATATTTTGTATACTTTGCATATTACGGTATCTCTGCCTTTCTGTGCACCTTCAAATTGACTATAAATGTATAAAAATACGCAGTCTAGTACTTACTTTTTTGTTTTGAGTTAACTATGCCAATTCACAGATAAAACTATTATTATTGATGCTACTTGCGAAATAACACATTCTTGTGATAGAATTACCATAGTTTATACGTTCGTTCGAATCTTGCCTGAATAGGATCAGAGAATTTCTGTCAACCGCATCTTTCGGTCTTGCTCTGCTGCGATCTCTAACGGACGTCGGGGTCTCGTTCATGCTCGTTTGTATCGTGGAGTTTCGGATATTTCGGAAAGTTTTTCTGTCGGGCGATTTGCGTGCACTGGCTCGAATCTTCGGATTTAATATCGCGGGTTTGATACTGCGATGGAAATTGAAATTTGCATCGTTCAACGTTACAGGAGCGGTACGTACACATATGCACAGGGGGATGCTAGTGGAATTGAGTCAAATAAGCGGAAAAATCAGACGACTTCGAATATCCGTACGATGTTTTTGCGGCGGATTAAAGGGGATTCTCTGAATTGAAATGAACCTTCGAATAACGAAAATCATCAGAAACTGAAACCGATCTCTCCATCTTCCTTCTCCAATTTCGTATATATGTATGTATATTTGTTCACCATTTTTATTCAAATATTGACGTTTAGATACTAAGTAATTAATACCTTTGCGTTTTCAAAATACGCAGCGTGTCATGATTGTTGTATTAAGCCTACAAATTAATTGGGAACCATTTTTCACAAAATTTACAGATAATCAAATATTATTTTAGTATCTTTTATGAGCTTTTCCCATTTATCGCACGATTCATAAATTCATTCTTTGAAAAAAAAGTTAATAGTTTCGAGTTGGAGAAGTTGTTAAGAATTCGAAAATATAAGCGTGGAATTATTTGGTGTACAAATTAATTCGGTGCCTTTTTATAAAATTCAATATGTAGTCATTGAAAATCAAATGCACTTTTGATGTTCAATTCAATTTCCATTACTCGATCTCCATTGTGCGCGACTTATAAATTCCATTTTAACACAAAACGACCACGGTTTTATATCAAGAAGATCTTTGTGATTTTAAACATAGCGACATCGGGTTAATTTGTACGCCTAATATAATTTGTACACCCAATACCTACTAAATTTGATGCAATATTATTTTTCATCTTCTTTCCATTTTCATTGAATTTTCCATTAAACATTTACAATGCGTGTTTCTTTTAGTAATGTGCAGAATATTAACAAAAGAAACACAAAGCGAGTGACAATGCCAATTACCATAATTTACATATTATTATGAAATCGAAATCGTCAAATAACGTCACTCATTTGATTTCGCATATATTCAGTTTGCTATCGTTTATTTGAATCTCATGAAACTGCAAAAATTTTGCGTCGTGGAGAAGAAATACAGAATCTAATAAAGAAATATCTCTTGAAAAGTTCTAGATACGTACAAATGCTTCTTACAACCATTGTAAGTTTTAATTTTATCATTTTGATTTACTTTTGCTCTTATGATCTTCAAGATATTTTTGGTCTAATTACATTTCTATCCGTTTAAAATATTTTTTACTAATTTTGAAAGAATCGAAACTTCAATAATGAATTAAAAAGGAAAAATTACTCAAATTAATAATAAACATTTTTCTTTACATTTGCTTCATAAGTTACAAACTTCGTTTAAAAATGAATACGATTGAATTGAACGAAACTTATTCGAGGGACAGGAATAAACTTTGTCTCCTTTTACGTTTAAGAATTTGCGATACAGTGAAACGAGTTGAGGAAAAGTTCAATTTAATAAAGAAGTAGAATAATTGACAAACTGCGTATTGGGTGCAATTAACGAAACTATGATAAAATGATTGGACAAAAGAAATATATTTTTATTCGATTTATCTCGATATTACGCAGTAGCTAATTGCTCCAATTTAAATCTGCACAGTTCTCTGCGTCCATTAAAGTTTCAACTGAAACTTCCCGCTGCAGCAAGTAAAATTGTAATTGCTCATGGAAAATTTCGAACGTGCGATGGGTACCGAGTAACGAAGTATGACGCAGAAAATATGTGACTAATTTTGGAAGGAAGAAGAGAAACGAGAAAAATGGAAACACATTAGAAACGTTGACAAAATGGAAATATATTCTTGTTTCAGCAGAAATGAGATCTCAACGATTTAATTAAATTTTTTATTATTTAGAATTCTACCGTGCGTTAGGTTGTTCGAAAAGTTTTCAGCGATATTTGCAGAACACTCAATAATACACGCACGATCATTTTATTATCATTAGTGAATAATTTTGCACATAGTATTTATTCTTTTAATAATTCTATCGCTATTAGGAAGTTTCATAATTTCCTTTTAAAAACGATTGCACACTTTTTTTCTTCAAAATGAATTCTTCTAAGTTATTTTTCTAGGCTTCTAGTTTATTCGATTTTTGGTCAGCAGTAGAATTTTGAAAGCATTATAATAAATGATGATAGTAGAATATCCCAGGAAACGTTTAACAACTTTTATAGATTGTTTATTATCGATGCATTAGGTTGTTTAGCATTGCCTAATAAAAACACTTTTCTTTTAACTATTGTTTATTAATTGTTGGATTTTAAGCGAATCAAATAGAAACGATACTTATTCAAATTAAGAATACTACTATTTAACAGTAGTTTATGAAAAGTAATCCTATTTCAGTTCTATCAATTGCACAACAGAAATTAATATTATCAAAAACGTTATGAATTTTCTTAACAACCCAATAAAAATGATATCTTTGCCATTCGGTTCTGAACGTGTTCTGTTGTGGTTGAAATTTAACGTAATTATTTAAAATGTGTAATGAACTCAGAAGTTAGAAGAATTCAATTGTATAACGAATGTTGAAATTTGTTATAAAGTATACTAAAGTTGACCAAAATTTTGCTAACAATCAGTATTTAATATGCAATATTTAGAATTTATTGTGATTGATCGATTTCCTGCGTTATTCAATACTTTCTGTAATCTTTTAAGTAGCATAGCAATATTACATATAATAAGATTTAAATGTAATTCGCTGTTCTGCGTTAACAATAACAGGCAAATGTTCAATATCCACTTCAAAACGATGCATACTGTTATTGATGTAATGATGTTCTTTCACTGTATATACATGTATACGTATACGGATTGTATAGCTGGTAAGTAGCCCACCGACAATTAATAACAAATACCTCATTAATTTCCTAATAATCGTATTACAATTTAATCACTGTTTCATTTAAAGTATAATACCTACTGCACTAAAATTTATGCTTTAACATTTGGTAAAGGAGGGTGATTTTGGACCATTTTGCCAACGAAAAATATTATCCAGGAAAATTTCTCTACTTCCTAAAGAGTATGAAATGCACAATTATTTATCGGGGAGGTGATGGGAAACTTATTAATAGATTACGGATTTTTATGCATTTAGAGGAAATTTAAATATGTCAAAGGATACAGAATGCGAACCGTATGAAAATGCAAAGAAAATAACAAGAAATATTGAGATTGTACTTTGTACGCAACACTAATTATAGTATTTAGAGGGTGAAACAACACCCTATTTGGATCTCCTTTGTTTAACTTTATTCGTGAAGCATTGAACATTTAAAGCATTGGGAAATCTAAACCTTGGGTGTTCAAAGTATTTGAAATTTTGCACTTTCAGACTTTGAAACTCTGAAAATTCGAAAATTTGGGTCACGTGACGCGTGACGAAAATACAGAAGCGATGTGAATGCTGTTTTCGATCACTATGATAGATATCCAATTACTGTCAGTGCTCCTATAACAGACACTTTAATTACTTTACTTAATAGCAACGTAATGTACGAAGAATCGTAAATAAACAAATTTTGATACTAAATTTGGACTTCGGTTTACGTAACAACACACAGATATTGTATATTCGTTTACACGTAATATTTAAAACGAAATATTACGTGGTAAATGTGCTGTTGAACAGTAAAACGTGACCAATGTCATTATAAAGTATGTGACATGTCATAATACAATAAAGGCGATACGTTTACTGTACATCTTATATCTGTTACACAAACTGACGTGCTAATATACGTAAAAATTGTTTCTACTTAAATGACAAATTTACAAGTGATAATAATACGTATACTGGACTTTGTTGTATAGTTTCAATTAATTATATTCAACGTACAAAAAGAATGTTCATAAATAAAAGAGCGGTTGAACAATGTTATGCGCTAAACTGGAACGATGTTTAGGTTGAATGATTTCTAAAGTAGTTAAATAAAGTTACGCGCGAACCTTAAAGTGACAGTACGTGGTACGTCTACCGCTATCGGTTCGACAAAGCTACCGAATCGGTGAAAAAAAACCCCGTATCGCCTGAACGGAGTGTTATTAGTATAAACATTATGCGCGGCAAATGTTACGTATACGACAGCAGGCTGATGCATACGCAAGTTTATAAGGTGCAAGCTCGCTATCAGGTGGCTGTATAAAAGCTCACTGCTTTGACGCTGATGGCCTGTCTTCCGAGTCGACTGTTCCACGGGAACAGAGCAGCGAGTTTTCGCATAAATTTGCATGGCCTGTCGTCGATCGAGCCGCTTGTTCAGGCCGCTCGAAAAAAATATCTGCACAAAGGCGTCCTCGGGCTAGTCGCTCGTGTATCAGCTTTTTCAGCCGAACGCCATTTTCTTGCCGGCATTTTATGCATTATTCCGTGGAGCTTTCGCCGTTCGAGCAGAGAACTGGGTCGGCCGCCGGTGTCGAATTAATAAATGGACCCGCCGTAAGAAGTAAATGGAAAGTTGTGCACGGAGGAGATAAATGGCGCGGCAAGTGATTACGAATTTTTCGCGTGTTCGTTTCGCTCCATTCTCACAATATTGCCGACCGAATCGTTAAGTAAAGAAACCAACGGGAGATCCGAGCCATGAATTTGCGGAAATCAGAGTCTTTTACGAAGCAGTTAAGTTATTTTATTAATGTGTACGGCTGGATACTATATCGTGGATTTACTGGTTAAACGCACTAACGAGGGACATCGTTCCACTGACGCGGCCAGGTTTTAATCGTATTTTGGGGAAATTTACTTGCCGTATCATTAAACTTATGAATTTATGAGGAACATTCAGCCGTTTTATGTCAAAGCATAATAAAATCGGAGTTCGACAATTTTATTTTAATTTCGCGCATGTTATTATAATATTTACAGAGAAATTGTATAAACTGGAATAGAAAGAAATTCGATTTCACAATTCGATCTGCAATTGTTATTCCCGGATTGTGGAAACAGGACCAACGTTTGTCATACATTCAGAAGTCATATTGATCGACTATTTAAAATGAATTAAATTAATTTTTATAATTTTTGAGATTATGTTGGGGGATTAGTCAAATTTAGATGCTTAAGACAGATAGAGTTAACCAGTTTGGCTTCTGAGAAACTCATATACAGAAATTAATGCCAATTTTCATTTTGATATTCGCAAGTCAAGCAAGACTGAAAGATGCGTGGAACAGCGAAAAAGCCTGTTTACTGTAATTCGTACAAAAATATCATCAATTAAGCAATTGAAGAAATTCCAGTTTCGAGGTGTGAGCAATACTTTTCAGCAATTTGAGTAAACCGAAAAATATTCAAAGTTAACTAAATTTGTTTGCAGTGGCCTTTACAATTAAATATTAACGCTCGCGTATCGACGACTAAAAAATACTTATTTTTAGCAAAGAAATAAAAATGGCAGACGATTGACAAAAATATATTACGATGTAATTGAAATGAATCTTCGTTTGCATTTTATACAGAAAATCACGGAATGTTCTTAAGAATGTGTCGCTGCAAATTTATATAATTTTTATGGTAAATTAGTGACCCGACCTTGGTAATTTTAATGTTAAGCCTGTATCTTTCTTTCACTTCTAATAAATAGAATTTGAAATTGTGTAAAGTGTGCATAAAATAAAGCTAATCTCTTATTATTGCAATCTTTCGAATTTCTATAAATGAAACTAAAAAATTTGTCACAAGTTACTTGTTTAAAGTACCCAATCATCGACACTGCCTACGATTTTAATGATAAATTAAAGTTCTAGCTTAAATTTAATTTTATCTACGGTCTTTCTTATAAAGTACAACCGATTATGTTTACCTGATATCTGCCATAACAATAATTTAACCTATTAATAAATGAAACCGTAAAAAGTGTCGATTGCCGGGTGTACTATCCAAAACCCAAAAACAATTATATTTTCAAATTCTTAAACAGAACTCCTCCTTCTATCTATGCTTACCAAAATTGTCTGACCAATATGTTTGATATCAGTACAATTATCTTTCACCAAAACAGGAACAGAAAGAACAAGAGTTAATTAAATTGTGGACATTCACGATGCAATTATCGAAATTGACTCTGTTACTTATCCGTATCGGGAAGATTTCCCTTTGAAAACGTTTCTAGAAAGCATGTTGAGGTTAACAAAATGGATTCCTGATTTCGTTGGAAGGCACCGAAGGCAACTTGTACAAGAAAAAAAAAAACGAAAAAGACGAAGAGAAAACGGAGAAAATCGGAGAAAAACATCCAACGGGAAATCGATTCCCTTACCAAGCATTTTTCCAGACATTTCACCGAAGAAGATTTCAGCAGTTCTTAACCGACGTCACTTTTCCAGGAGATAACATTAATTGCTCGCTAAAGCTGTTATAACGAGATCAGACAAATCATCTGTCGTTTTAAAGGAATAATCCAAAACTAGGTACGACGCCAACTTTAAAATATAAGTAGAAACAAATTCTAGTTAACTGCAGTACAAACATTTTGTTTTATTGGATTTGAATGAGAGATATAATTTTCGTATGAGGTGGTATTTTATCCTATACCATTTACAAACATTTTTGAACCACTCTGACACATAAAGAACAGATCGGTAAATACAAAATGAGTAACATATTTATTTGCGACTAGTTTTACGCGATATGCGAATAAAACAAGGAAATACAATACAGTGAATTTCATTTTAGCATTTATTAGAACAATTATTCCATAAATTTGTGTTATATGATTATGTAATCGATATAAGTTTATGTAGGAGAGTGGATGTAGGTAAAATTCCACCTAAACCATTGATAGCAATTTAATACAGTGTACGAATTATTACATATTCTAATAAACGCTTGTAAAATAGTTTGAATGTTAGCAAAATAGTATAACGATAATAAGGTCCATTTCTTTCACGAATATTAGGTAGCGACAAAATTTCATGCGGTTTCTCTATCAACAATTTTTTCATAGTATTTTACATAACTAGCGTAAGAGTGGGTAGTATTATTAGAAGATTATGCCCATTTTGTACTTTGTTAAATGATATTATAATTTTAAAAAGTTCAGAATACTTGAACTTCTTTACTATAAATGCGCATGAACTTTTCCTGTTATCTAATAACTATGTATACAGTTGATGCGCTGTTAAGTCCTAAACAACAAAAAAGTGTGAACAGAATAAATGGCAATTTATCAACAAAATACTAGATATTTTGTAATACCAACAAAAACGTAAGAATATAATTTTCACTACAAGATAATCGAATAGATTGGCAATTTGTAACTCTAAATATTTCATTATTTTCCGCTAATAATTAGAAGCTTTGTTTATTATCGACTAACGTTAGAAATATCAAAGTGATCAAAACGACACATTCGTAATTTTCTATAAAGTTTGTACAAATTTATATTGACGCAGTTCTGACCAATTCCTGTAATCATTTTCATAAAGAACGAATAATTGTAACAGGAACTTTGATGGGTACTTTATGTAGTCAATCGGTACGTCGATGCAGCACGTGTTACACAAAATCGCAATTTCGTTAAATTCGTTTGCCATCGTCGAAAAGGCATTTAAATTGGAAGAGTTCCGCCCTCAAAGGGTTAAAAACCTATTTGCAATGTACTTTATTCTATCTCTACTAGGAATTTCCCTCGAATGTGTATCTCCGATTTTCCATCAGCAAATCGACAGTTTTGTTTTATCGCAACAGGGTACCGCGAATATGCGGTTATCGAAAACCTACGTAGTCTTGATTTATTTCCATTTCGCCGTTTGCAATGTCGCGACGCGGCTGTGGCTTGTCATTGCAGCCAGGACCAACGTCGATTGCAGGAAAATAATGGCGTGTGATTACCGAATAATGAGAATCAAAGAGACCATTGAGCGTTGGTTCTGTTTAGTGCAACATTTCCATCGCAATTTGCGATGAAAATTCAAGTCATAATGGAAATGCAATGTCTCTGCTTCGAACACGATTTGATGACGAAGACTGGCAAATCGTTTGGCAGCATCTTTTGGAAATAACATTTCTTTATGCGGACGCATCACAGCTACTTCACTTTTGTTCTCTTCTAGCAGATAATGATACAAAGTTGAGTAACGACTTACACGTTTGCTTTACGAAGACCGTTTCGAGATTGCTAAAGTTATAAATTGATGAACGAAGGATTTAAGGTAATAATCCTTCGAATAGTAGTAATTAGACTGCGGACCTTTATGTAAATGTATATTTTCATTAATAAAATTGAAGAAGTGGATTGTGGATGGAGAGTTGCTTTGCCCTCAAAATAAAATAATTTGTGCTTCCCTTTGAATATTTTGTATATTTTTGCATATTATGTACTTTTTGTTTGTTTCTGCTTACTTATATTTTCCACAAATACGTAAAAATCCGCAATCTGGTAATAACAGAAAAGATTTGGCAATTTTCAAAATCTAGCAATATATGGAAATTATAATAAATGCAGTTTTATATTAGATGTAACAGTGACTAATCCATTTTCTTTTATTTTCTACCAAATTTAATATGTAGTGTCAACATCCAATCTTAAATAAAATAATTGTGATTCTATAATATTTTACGTCATCTCTCGGTCACGCTTAAATTTTTCTTGCTCGAAAAGAAATTTGATCTTTAAATCAAATGATCTCATCCATTTCCGTACCTAGATTATGTACTTTAAACTGTAATCACAATTTTGACGTATTAAAAAGTAATGAATTACTTATTGATACATGCAATATAAATCGCATCGAAACAAAATAATATTATTTATAATTTGGACTTTGGCTAAGAAATAATGAAAAGCTGGCTACAGACGGCAAAATGTACGAAAGATTATTATATATGTTATTAAGTAACGTATATCGCAAATTGACTCAAGAAGCTTTAAAACCTAATCCGTCTTTCATGAAGTATTGATTATTGGCTTGCACTATTTATTAATGCATAACGCGTAAGTAGAAATGTTGCAACAATAATCTTAAAAACAAACTATTGCGTATCACCTGCAGATCATCGGTTCTTACTACTCATTAATATATGAACGATAAACATACTAATATAAAATTTCACAAAATTCCAAATCTTTTATCACAAGTAAATCAGTGGTTTATGCTACTGACCAATACTTAAAATGAGGATATTACAAAACACTGTAGAAAATTTCATTATTAACTGCTTCCCATTGCAGTGGTACAAATGATTGGTCTATACTACTGATATTTATATAAATTTAGAAGTTTTTCTCTGAAGATCTCTCATCCGATGGTTTCTAGTTCTTCAGATTATCGGAATTTACTGATTATTATATAAATTGGAAATATTACTATGAAAATATTCTCAATTGACTGTTTCCCGTCATTTAGGTAGAAATGGTTGACCTATGCTACTGATTTTACAGTGAGACTCAAAAATCTTACGGAAATGAGGTTATACTACAATTCATTTATTTTAAACTATACTATCATTACACCAGTATTGTGCAACACTTATTTGTTACTGTAAATAGTACTACAATTGCACTATAATTATGTTATAGTTTCATTTGTGTGAGACGTATTCCCATTGTTGTCTCTCACGATTAGTGTAAATCTAAAAATTCAGCTGCTAAATTTTCTTACCCCAGGGTTCCTATTTCTCAAAATGATCGGTATGTGCTTCTAAATGTAATATGATACGAAGATCGCACTAGAAACATCTTAACAGTTATTCACTTTCCATCACGTATAAATTATCAACCTATATTACTGATCATCATACATATTGAAAATCTTCACACTTGATTACTTTTCATCGCGTATAAATTCTTGACCCGTGCTAATGATCATTACATAAATCCAAAAAACACTATGAATATATTTCATTTTACGATCCCTAATTCTAGAAATTTATCAATGTATGTAAGAAGAGCAAAAATATTCCCGTGACAAATTTCACAACTGACAGTTTTCCATTTCAAAGGCATGAATGGTTGACCTATACTACTGACCACTACAAAAAAATCCAAAAACACTGCGATGAAAACTTCCTTTTCGGGAGTTCCAGCTTTTGAAATGCTCGATACTAACTTCTAATTAGTTCACAGTACACATATTGAAAATATTGTTATGGAAACCTTCCCCTTTGACTAAACTCCATTACGCAAGTATAAATGGCTGACCTATATTACTGATTTTTATGTAAGCTCAAAGACACTGCCACCAGAACCTCACATTCCGGGGATATTTCTTAAAATTATCGACATACACCGCTAATTAGTTCATAAAATATAAACAACATTGTTCGATTAACAAAATATGTATACATAAATCAAGAGGATCAAGTACTTCATCTCAGTACTAGAAAGAAGAACATCCGACGAGTAATCCGTTCGAAGATAATCACTTTTCAACATCAAGACTGCAATCAACGAAAGCTTCATTCACAAGTACCACATGCTTACTTTACAAGTAGCTTAATCATTTTTCCAAACGGGTCCATCGATGAGCAAACTACTCAACACGACGAAGTGACTCTTTTCGACTAATAAAGACGGGCACTCGAATAAATCAACCGGGGTCCTAATTGGTGGCAAATTCGATCCTCGTTAACAACCGCGACGAAAATCCCTCTTCTCGATCAAGAGTGCCGAAAAACTGGGAATTCCGTCGATCCCTCGTTAGGAACTAATTTCTCGGCACACGCTTCTCTAATTGCTTTGGAAAGAAAGTTCGTCGCAGCAAGGGGTGTCGTTGCTGGAGTGCAAGGGGTGCACTCGGTTGGGAGCAATTTTCAGAAGCTTGGTCGCGTCGCGGTTGCTGGTTTCCCTGGCGGTTGGTTGAGGGGGGGAAAAAAAGGGAAAAACTAAGTTGAGGACGAACACACGCGACGAGGGTCCATGGAGGACGACTGCAAATGCATCGTGAAAAAAGGCGACTGACCACTAGCAGGAAAATGACTCTCTCAGCGGAAATAAAGAAACACTCCGGGGTTGAACGACATGTGAACGATTTTCTAGCGAAAAGACTCTACAGGGTGTCGTGCAAAGTACCGAGAACAATAAGTGGAAGCTTCCATATATTGTAGTATACAAATTAATTCGAACCTTTTCTAAAAAGATGTTCTGTGTTTGTGTAGTGAAAATCAAGCACATTTTTAATATTTCTTACTGTGAATGATGTCTTGTCAGAAGCTAAATTGATTAACTCTTTATAGTATTTGTTGTCAAAAATCAATTTCATTCATTTCGTACAATCCATTACCTTGACGTCTGAGAATATGGATATCCGACCAATCTTTCTCTGAAATCTGTTCACAGTCGACTAGTTCAAGCATCGAATTAATTCTTATGTCAAATACGTCAAAAGACAAATCGAAAAAGAAGAATAAAATTTTTTCGTTCGATGTCCCGCTTCTCAGAAAATTAAGTTCGAAAATTCGTTGGGTATGCACGCATTGAATTATATTTCTTTTAGTTGATACATTTTCTTATTTACTAGTTATTTAGAAACTTACTGTGCTCGATAACTGAGAATACAACTTAGAACAAATTATTCACTTTCAAGTAATTCATTACACGAATCTATAAATTTGTATAAATAGTAAAGCTTGCAATTAAATGCAAGCGTACCCAACAAATTTTCAAATTAGATTTTCTCAAAAACGACCCATCGAAGAAAGCAATTGTATTCCGTAACGTTTACTAGTTTTTCTTGGTACAATTAGCAGCTCGTCGGTTGTAGAGTTGCATGACACCCTGTGGATAAGATACCATTTTGAGTTGCGTCTCGCGTACTCCTCTACTGCGCCACTTAGACTTTAATTAAACTTCCTCC